>OY997266.1:160620122-161938337 GCA_963921465.1 Triticum timopheevii
AGAGTTGGAGTTACAAATATGGAAAGTTACATCCGGAGTGCTACAAATTCCATTGTATTATAAAAATAATGTGCCAAAGTTTGCCTTTAGGATGTTTACAATGCTTGTTGCTTTGTGCGGTGCAGGACAGAAACTTTGGCTGTAGTGCATGATTTTACATTTTTTTGCTGGAACGTCAACCGGTTCTGATTCTTTTTGAACTGTCTTGATGTAAAAAAAATATTTTTCCTAATTTTGGTAGAATTTTTGGGGTACCAGAAGTATGGTGAATGTTCAGATTGCTACAGACTATTCTGTTTTTGACAGATTCTGTTTTTGATGCATAGTTTGCTTGTTTTGATGAAACTATCAATTTATATCAGTGAATTAAGCCATGGAAAAGTTATATTATAGTAGACACAATGCAAAAACAAAATATTAATTGGTTTGCAACAGTACTTAGAGTAGTGATTTGCTTTATTATACTAACGGATCTTACCGAGTTTTCTGTTGAAGTTTTGTGTGGATGAAGTGTTTGATCGAGAAGGTCTCGATATGAGGAAAAGGAGGAGAGGCAAGAGCTTAAGCTTGGGGATGCCCAAGGCACCCCAAGTAAATATTCAAGGAGACTCAAGCGTCTAAGCTTGGGGATGCCCCGGAAGGCATCCCCTCTTTCTTCAACAAGTATCGGTATGTTTTCGGATTCGCTTCGTTCATGCGATATGTGCAAGTCTTGGAGCGTCTTTTGCATTTAGTTTTCACTTTTCTTTTATGCACCATGCTGGTGTGAGATAGTCCTTGGTTGATTTATAGAATGCTCATTGCACTTCACTTAAATCTATTGAGTATGGCTTTATAGAATGCTTCATATGCTTCACTTATATCATTTGAAGTTTGGATTGTCTGTTTCTCCTCACATAGAAAACCGCCATTTGTAGAATGCTCTTTTGCTTCACTTATATTTGTTAGAGCGTGGGCATATCTTTTGTAGAAAGAATTAAACTCTCTTGCTTCACTTATATCTATTTAAAGAGATGACAGGAATTGGTCATTCACATGGTCAGTCATAAAATCCTACATAAACTTGTAGATCGCTGAATATGATATGTTTGATTCCTTGCAATAGTTTTGCGATATGAAGATGGTAATATTAGAGTCATGCTAGTGGGTAGTTGTGGATTGTAGAAACACTTGTGTTGAGGTTTGCAAGTCCAGTAGCATGCACGTATGGTAACCGTTGTGTGACAAATTTGAAGCATGGGGTGTTTCTTTGATGTCTTTCTTATGAGTGGCGGTCGGGGACGAGCGATGGTCTTTTCCTACCAATCTATACCCCTAGGGGCATGCGTAGTAGTACTTTTCTTTGAGGGCTAATAAACTTTTGCAATAAGTATATGAGTTCTTTATGACTAATGTGAGTCCATGGATTATACACACTTTTACCTTTCCATCATTGCTAGCCTCTTCGGTACCGTGCATTGCCCTTTCTCACCTCGAGAGTTGGTGCAAACTTCGCTGGTGCATCCAGACCCCGTGATATGATATGCTCTATCACACATAAGCCTCCTTATATCTTCCTCAAAACAGCCACCATACCTACCTATCATGGCATTTCCATAGCCATCCCGAGATATATTGCCATGCAACTTCCATCATCATCATATACATGACTTGAGCATTTATTGTCATATTGCTTTGCATGATCGTAAGATAGCTAGCATGATGTTTTCATGGCTTGTACGTTTTTTGATATCATTGCTATGCTAGATCATTGCACATCCCGGTACACCGCCGGAAGCATTCATATAGAGTCATATCTTTGTTCTAGTATCGACTTGAAGTATTGAGTTGTAAGTAAATAAAGGTGTGATGATCATCATTATAGAGCATTGCCCCATGAAAAAAAGAGGCCAAAGAAGCCTAAATAAAAAAAGGGGCCAAAGAAGCCCATCCAAAAAAAACAAAGAAAAGGGGCAATATTACTATCCTTTTACCATACTTGTGCTTCAGAGTAGCACCATGTTCTTCATATAGAGAGTCTCCTATATTGTCACTTTCATATACTAGTGGGAATTTTCATTATAGAACTTGGCTTGTATATTCCAACGATGGGCTTCCTCAAATGCCCTAGGTCTTCATGAGCAAGCAAGTTGGATGCACACCCACTTAGTTTTTAGTTTGAGCTTTCATACACTTATAGCTCTAGTGCATCTGTTGCATGGCAATCCCTACTCCTCGCATTGACATCAATTGATGGGCATCTCCATAGCCCGTTGATTAGCCGCGTCGATGTGAGACTTTCTCCCTTTTTGTCTTCTCCACATAAACCCCCACCATCATATTCTATTCCACCTATAGTGATATATCCATGGCTTGGGCTCATGTATTGCGCGAGGGTTAAAAAAGCTGAAGCGCGGTAAAAAGTATGAACCAATTGCTCGGCTTGTCATCGGGGTTGTGCATGATGGGAGCATTTTGTGTGACGAAAATGAAGCATGGCCAAACTATATGATTTTGTAGGGATAAGCTTGCTTTGGCCATGTTGTTTTGAAAAGACATGATTGCTTTATTAGTACACTCGAAGTATTATTTTTTTTATGTCAAATGATAGACTATTGCTTTAAATCACTCGTGTCTTAATATTCATGCCATAATTAGACGTATGATCAAGATTATGCTAGGTAGCATTCCACATCCAAAATTATCTTTTTATCATTTACCTACTCGAGGACGAGTAAGAATTAAGCTTGGGGATGCTGATACGTCTCCGTCGTATCTATATTTTTTGATTGTTTCATGCCAATATTATTCAACTTCCATATACTTTTGGCAACTTTTTATATTATTTTTTGGGACTAACATATTGATCCAGTGCCCAGTGTCAGTTCCTGTTTGTTGCATGTTTTATGTTTCGCAGAAACCCAATATCAAACGGAATCCAAACGGGATAAAACCGGACGGAGAATTATTTTGGAATATTTGTGATTTTTGGGAAGAAAAATCAACACGAGACGGTGCTCGAGGGGGCCACGAGGCATGGGGCGCGCCCTGGACCCTCGTGGGCACCCCGTAAGGAGGTTGATGCTATTCTTTTGCCGCAAGAAAGCTAATTTTATGAGAAAAATCTGGGCGAAAGATTCAATCCAATCGGAGTTACGGATCTCCGGATATAAAAGAAACGGTGAAAGGGAAGGATCTGGGAACGCAGAAACAGAGAGAGACAGAGAGATAGATCCAATCTCCGGGGGGCTCTCGCCCCTCCCACGCCATGGGAGCCAAGGACCAGCGGGGAAACCCTTCTCCCATCTAGGGAGAAGGTCAAGGAAGAAGAAGAAGAAGGGGGGCTCTCTCCCCCTTGCTTCCGGTGGTGTGCGAACGCCGCCGGGGGCCATCATCATCACCGCGATCTTCACCAACACCTCCGCCATCTTCACCAACATCTCCATCACCTTCCCCCATCTATATTCAGCGGTTCATTTTCTCGTAACCCGTTGTACCCTCTACTTGAACATGGTGCTTTATACTTCATATTATTATCCAATGATGTGTTGCCATCCTATGATGTCTGAGTAGATTTCTGTTGTCCTATCGGTGATTGATGAATTGCTATGATTGGTTTGAGTTGCATGTTTAATTATTGGTGTTGTCCTAAGGTGCTCTCCATGTCGCTCAAGCGTGAGGGATCCCCGCTGTAGGGTTTGCAATATGTTCATGATTTGCTTATGGTGGGTGGTGTGAGTGACAGAAGCACAAACCCGAGTAAGTAGGTTGTTTGCGTATGGGATAAAGGGGACTTGATACTTTAATCGCTATGGTTGGGTTTTACCTTAATGATCTTTAGTAGTTGCGGATGCTTGCTAGAGTTCCAATCATAAGTGCATATGATCCAAGAAGAGAAAGTATGTTAGCTTATGCCTCTCCCTCAAATAAAATTGCAATAGTGATTACCGGTCTAGTAACGTAGTCAATTGCTTAGGGACAATTCCACAACTCCTACCACCACTTTTCCACACTCGTTATATTTACTTTATTGCTTCTTTATCTAAACAACCCCTACTTTTTATTAACGTGTTCTTTATTATCTTGCAAACCTATCCTATCACACCTATAAAGTACTTCTAGTTTCATACTTGTTCTAGGTAAAGCGAACACTAAGCGTGCGTAGAGTCGTATCAGTGGCAGATAGGACTTGAGAGAATATTTGTTCTACCTTTAGCTCCTCGTTGGGTTCCACACTCTTGCTTATCAAAAGAGGCTACAATTGATCCCGTATACTTGCGGGTTATCATAGCCCCAGGCTGTGAAGCCGAGGAGGCGAGGCGTGGGGGGTCGTGGGATTAACTGCGCCCCACTCCCCCCACGATCCCATGATTACTGCGCCAGTTAAGGCGCGTATTAATTGCCACAGAAGCTCAACCGTCTGCCTCAGCCACAGCAGATCGGCACGCGTGCCGAGGCCCTGTAGTGGCGGGCCTCGGCCTGCGGTGGCGTCCCATCGCGCGCGTGGGCTGGCAAGTCGGCCTGGCCTGCGGGCACCGCATGGCATGTAGCAACGGGCGGCAAGCCCAACGTCTGGCTGGCGGGCCATCTGGCCCCACCATGACATTTCGAAACCACCACGCAGCCTGCCTGGTCGCGGCTGACTCCTAGCTGTCGGCACCTCAGAAGACGGGCAAGACCAAGCTACCAGACCATTCAGAGTAGGAAGTTGCTGAGGCTCCTCGCCTTTTTGGCCGCGTCACCCCACCACTTCGGGGACTACTATCGAAGTAAATGACCACGGGTAGCCTCATCAGCCCCCATGGTATTTCAAGACATGAGGGCCGGCTGTGCCCCTCAAGCATCACAAGCAAAGGGCCACTTTCTTAGGGCCGACTGGTCCAAGCGGCCGGCTGCGAGAAGGCGGTGGAGTCAATAAGGCGGCCACGAAGAGTGCTGACTCCTAGCAGGCGTCCCCTCGAGCCCTCAAAGTTTGCACTCACATAACAATGACGAGACAGGGTGTGGCTACAGCACAGCCTGCCACCCCCGAATCTAGGGCCGAATGTGGCCACAGTGTAGCGTACCGGGCGAACATCCCTTGCCCGGCGCGACACAGTTTCCACGCTGCCCATGACATCATCCGTGGCAGAGGAGGCCATGCTCCCACGACGGACTATCAGTACGACCCGCAGGCGACGGGCCCTACCTGTCCGTGAGATGCCGAAAGGCGGCGAGTCCTGACCAGTCAGCACAGAGGGAGGCCGACTCCTAGCGGGAGGCCCTCCCCCTCCCTTGGAATCTTGCGCCATTAATCAGATAAGACGGGGTGTGGCTACAGTGAGCGCCCGCCAGGCGGTGATACTGTAGCCACGCTCTTCCCGACCAAGCCTTCGTCATCAGAAGCAAGGCTACAGTGCCGAGCCGCCAACAGGACCCACAAGCGGCAGGCCCTACCTGTTGGCCGAGAGGCTGGTAGCCGGCGGGACCAACCAAGCGGCGGGCCCCAGCAGCCAACGGAGAAGCCAGCGACCAGAGACACTGACGGCCGGGACCTACACCCGGCCGGATTACCATTGTACCCCAGGGGGTAGGCCTATATAAACCCCAGGCCCTCCCATGCAAAGGGTTCAGACCTTTAGACAATACACACACCACATAGGGAGAAAGGAGTAGAGTTAGCCCTATTCTTCTTCTTCCCCTAGCCAAACAGCTCAAGGAGCAAGCTTGTAGCTACCTTGTTGAGATAGTGATCATGCGGAGACCCCGCAGAGCAGGACTAGGGGTGTTATCTCCTAGGAGAGCCCCAAACCTGGGTAAGATTTGCTGCATAGGCTGTCTTGCTCACTCTCGCTTCTAGAGCCCGGCGACGTACTTTTGACCCCCTCCATGTCAAGCCATCCCTTGGCATATGTCGCACCAAACCCCTGACACAAGTCGAGGGTATCGAGTACGGTGAAACCTTTGCTCCCGTTGCTCGCCTTGAATCTATTTGTTTGTTGCTTGCTTATGCTTCTCATCCTAACTTCAAGTTGCAACAAATGGATGTGAAGAGTGCTTTTTCTTAATGGTCCTCTTAATGAGTTGGTGTATGTCAAACAACCCCCGGGGTTTGAGGATCCCAAGTTCCCCAATCATGTGTACCAACTCGATAACGCGTCGTATGGCCTTAAACAAGCCCCACGTGTGTGGTATGACCACCTTACCGAGTTGTTGCAAGATCGTGGGTTTGAAATTGGGAAAATCGACCCCACTCTTTTTACTAACAAGGTCAAAGGGGAGTTGTTTGTATGCCAACTATATGTTGATAATATTATCTTTGGTTCTCCTAACAAAGCTTTCAATGAGGAGTTTGCCGCACTCATGACCGCAGAGTTTGAGATGTCCATGATGGGAGAGTTGAAGTTCTTTCTCGGGTTCAAAGTGAAACAAAGAAGAGAAGGAATCTTCATCAACCAAGCCAAATACACTCAAGACATGCTCAAGAGATTCAAGTTGAGTGATGTCAAGCCGGCGTCTACACCAATGCCTACCAAATTCCAACTTGACATTGATCTCAATGGTAAAGCGGTGGATGAAAAGGTACATTGTTCTATGATTGGCTCCTTGCTTTACCTTTGTGCGTATAGAACGGATATCATGTTGAGTGTGGGAATTTGTGCATGGTTTCAAGCCTCGCCTAAGGAAAGCCACTATGTGGTGGTCAAGAGAATCTTTCAATATTTGACTCATACCCCCAAACTTTGGCTTATGGTAACCTAGAGGAGCAAACTTCAATCTCGTGGGATTTTCGGATTCGGATTGGGCGGGAGACAAAGTGGATAGGAAGTCAACTTCCGGAGGGTGCCAATTTATTGATTGCTCTTTGGTGAGTTGGTCTTCTAAGAAGCAAAGTTGTGTGTCTCTCTCCTCCACCGAAGCCGAGTATGTGGCCGCCGGTAGTTGTTGTGCTCAACTTCTATGGATGAGGCAAACTTTAAAGGATTACAGTGTCATTTGTGACAAAGTGCCTCTTTGGTGTGACAATGAAAGTGCCATCAAGATTTCTCTCAACCCGGTGCAACACTTCAAGACGAAGCATATTGAGATTTGGTATCACTTCATCCAGGATCACATTAAGCGAGGGGAGATTGATCTTAACTACGTCAATGCTCATGATAACCTTGCAGATATTTTCACGAAGCCTTTGGATGAAGCAAGATTTCGCGAGTTAAGGCATGAGCTAAATATCATCGATTTGAGCAATGTGGCTTGAACCTTTGCACAACCACCATACTCATTATGTTGTCTTGTTTAGGTGTAGGCATGAACATAGGGGGAGTCTTGTTCTCTCAATGAACTCTCCCTCCCCCCATTATGCATAAATCGATCAAATCTTTCACATTCGCCATTTTTTATGGTACTTGTGCTTCAGAGATGAGTGAGGCAGTCCTGGATTAGGGGGTCTCCGGATGGCCGGACTATAGCCTTTGGCTGGACTCCTGGACTATGAAGATACAAGATTGAAGACTTCGTCCCGTGTCCGGATGGGACTTTCCTTGGCGTGGAAGGCAAGCTTGGCGATACGGATATGTAGATCTCCTACCATTGTAACTGACTCTGTGTAACCCTAACCCTCTTCGGTGCCTATATAAACCAGAGGGTTTTAGTCCGTAGGACGAACAACAATCATACCATATGCTAGCTTCTAGGGTTTAGCCTCTTTGATCTCGTGGTAGATCTACTCTTGTACTACCCATATCATCAATATCAATCAAGCAGGAGTAGGGTTTTGCCTCCATCGAGAGGGCCCGAACCTGGGTAAAAACATCGTGTCCCATGTCTCCTGTTACCATCCGCCTAGACGCACAGTTCGGGACCCCCTACCCGAGATCCGCCGGTCTTGACACCGACATTGGTACTTTCATTGAGAGTTCCTCTGTGTCGTCATCTTTAGGCCCGATGGCTCCTCCGATCATCAACAACGATGCGGTCCAGGGTGAGACTTTTCTCCCCGGACAGATCTTCGTATTAGGCGGTGTTGCACTACGGGCCAATTCGCTTGGCCATCTGGAGCAGATTGAAAGCTACGCCCCTGGCCATCAGGTCAGATTTGGA
Source organism: Triticum timopheevii (assembly GCA_963921465.1). Taxonomy (NCBI): domain Eukaryota; kingdom Viridiplantae; phylum Streptophyta; class Magnoliopsida; order Poales; family Poaceae; genus Triticum; species Triticum timopheevii. The sequence goes on from OY997266.1 coordinate 160,628,178, forward strand.
AGTTTGAACTATACGGCTGACGTCCGTGGAGACTTGATCTTTGATGGGTTCGAGCCACAGCCAAGCGCGCAGCACCGTCATGATGGGCATGATCTAGCTCTGCCACCGGACAATGCCCTGGAGGCCGCACAAGTGTCCGCTCCGACCCTTATCTTGGAGCCGACTGCGCCGATCGAGGACGGGTGGATGGACACCGCCTTGGGGGCTGCTATTTCTGCGGCGATTGAGCCGAACACCAACCCTGTCCTTTGCGAAGCTTGTGACTCCAAGGCGCCGGACTCCTCTCCGGACTCCGAACCTTCCGCGCCCCTGCCAATCAAATCCGATTGGGCGCCGATCATGGAGTTCACCGCAGCGGACATCTTTCGGCACTCGCCCTTTGGCGACATCCTGAATTCACTAAAGTCTCTCTCTCTATCAGGAGAGCCCTGGCCGTACTATGGTCAGGAAGGTTGGGATGCGGATGACCGAAGAAATTCGAAGCCCACCCACCACCCACTTCGTAGCCACGGTCGAAATTTTGAACAACGTGCTCGACTTTGACTCTGAAGACATCGACAGTATGGACGACGATGTAGGAGACAAACATTAACCAGCACCTATAGGGCACTGGAAAGCCGCCTCATCTCATGATGTATACATGGTGGACACACCTAAAGGAAGCGACGACGAGGAACAACGGGTCGTCACGAGGGATCATTCCCTCGAAAAGCAGTCCAAACGGTGACGTAAGTGCCACTCAAAGTCCCGCCTCGACAAAGACATCAGCCATACAGACCCAGCCATAGAGCAGGGCGAACCGATGGACGACGAACATGCTATCGAGCAACAGTCTGAATAGGACAATCTGGATAATCAACCCGTCCCTGCTATGTCTTGAGCTTGCATTGGTTTTCCCCGAAGAGGAGAGGATGATGCAGCACAGTAGGGAAAGTATTTCCCTCAGTTTTTGAGAACCAAGGTATCAATCCAGTAGGAGGTCACGCGCAAGTCGCTTGTACCTGCACAACACGATAGCAACTCGCAACCAACGCTTAGGGGTTGTCAATCCCTTCATGGTCACTTACGAGAGTGAGATCTGATAGAGATAATATTTTTGGTATTTTTGATAGATAGATGCAAAGTAAAAAAGTAAAGGCAAAGTAAAAAGAAAGCAAGTAAATAAAGTGATATAGATTGATATGATGAGAATAGACCCGGGGGCCATAGGTTTCACTAGTGGCTTCTCTCAAGAGCATAAGTATTCTACGGTGGGTGAACAAATTACTGTTGAGCAATTGACAGAACTGAGCATAGTTATGAGTATATCTAGGCAATGATCATGTATATAGGCATCACGTACGTGACAAGTAGATCGAAACGATTCTGCATCTACTACTATTACTCCACTCATCGACCACTATCCAGCATGCATCTAGAGTATTAAGTTAAAAATAGAGTAACGCCTTAAGCAAGATGACATGATGTAGATGGATAAATTCATGCAATATGATAAAAACCCCATCTTGTTATCCTCAATGGCAACAATACAATATGTGCCTTGCAACCCTTTCTGTCACTGAGTAAGGACACTGCAAGATTGAACCCAAAGCCATGCACTTCTCCCATTGCAAGAACTACCAATCTAGTTGGCCAAACCAAACGGATAATTCGAAGAGACTTGCAAATATAACTCAATCATACATAAAAGAATTCAGAGAAGAATCAAATATTTTCCATAGATAATACTAGATCATAAACCCACAATTCATCGGTCTCAACAAACACACCGCAAAAAGAAGATTACATCGAATAGATCTCCACAAGAGAGGGGGAGAACATTGTATTGAGATCCAAAAAGAGAGAAGCCATCTAGCTACTAGCTATGGACCCGAAGGTCTGAAGCAAACTACTCACACTTCATCGGAGGGGCTATGGTGATGATGTAGAAGCCCTCCGTGGTGGATGCCCCCTCCGGCGGAGCTCCGGAACAGGCCCCAAGATGGGATCTTGTGGATACAGAAGGTTGCGGCGGTGGAATTAGGTTTTTTTCTCCCTTTTGATCATACGGGGATACGTAGGTATATATAGGAGGAAGGAGTACGTCGGTGGAGCTCCGAGGGGCCCACGAGGTAGGGGGCGCTCCCAGGGGGGCGCCCTCCACCCTCGTGACCTCCTCGGAAGCTTCTTGGAGTAGGGTCCTAGTCTCCTGGATCACGTTCGGTTGGAAAATCATGATCCCGAAGGTTTCATTCCGTTTGGACTCCGTTTGATATTCTGTTTCTTCGAAATACTGAAAAATGCAAAAAACAGCAATTCTGGGTTGGGCCTCCGGTTAATAGGTTAGTCCCAAAAGTAATATAAAAGTGAAAAATAAAGCCCATTATAGTCCAAAACAATAGATAAAGTAGCATGGAGCAATCAAAAATTATAGATACGTTGGAGACGTATCAGGCATCCCCAAGCTTAATTCCTGCTCGTCCTTGAGTAGGTAAATGATAAAAAAGAATTTTTGATGCGGAGTGATACTTTGGCATAATTTCAATGTAAATCTTCTTAACGGTGATATGAATATTCAGATCCGAAAGATTCAAGACAAAAGTTCATATTGACACAAAAATAATAATACTTAGGCTATGCTTCATGTCTTCTCAAAATAACATGGCAAAAGAAAGTTCATCCCTACAAAATCATATAGTTAGGCTATGCTTCATTTTTGTCACACAAAGATGTTCCCAACTTCTATACCCCTGATGACAAGCCAAGCAATTGTTTCATACTTAAATAATCTCAAACTTTTTCAACCTTCATGCAATACATGAGCGTGAGCCATGGATATAGCACTATGGGTGGAATAGAATATGATGATGGGTGTCGGTGTCAAAACCGGCGGATCTCGGGTAGGGGGTCCTGAACTGTGCGTCTAGGCGGATGGTAACAGGAGACAAGGGACACGATGTTTTTACCCAGGTTCGGTCCCTCTCGATGGAGGTAAAACCCTACTCCTGCTTGATTGATATTGATGATATGGGTAGTACAAGAGTGGATCTACCATGAGATCAAGGAGGCTAAACCCTAGAATCTAGCCTATGGTATGATTGTTGTTCGTCCTATGGACTAAAACCCTCCGGTTTATATAGACACCGGAGAGGTCTAGGGTTACACACAGTCGGTTACAATGGTAGGAGATCTACTTATCCGTATTGCCAAGCTTGCCTTCCACGCCAAGGAAAGTCCCATCCGGACACGGGACGAAGTCTTCAATCTTGTATCTTCATAGTCTTGGAGTCCGGCCGATGATGATAGTTTGGCTATCCGGACACCCCCTAGTCCAGGACACCCTCAGTAGCCCCTGAACCAGGCTTCAATGACGACGAGTCCAGTGCGCATATTGTCTTCGGCATTGCAAGGCGGGTTCCTCCTCCGAATAATTCATAGAAGATTGTGAACGCCAGGATAGTGTCCAACTCTGTAAAATAAATTCCACATACCACCGTAGAGAGAATAATATGTACACAAGTTCAATCTGCTGACGTATTTTGTGGCGTGACGTCACACCACTACTAAGCCTTTACTTGAATCGTTTTTATTATACCACCTCAGCGCGTTTAGCGAAGCGGTTTCCTTGGCACGTCTTGTCGAAGCAGAGATCGTGTTCCCTTTATTTCGGGATTCCCATCAATACGGACGTGGGTAACCCAACCGCGCCATTGATTGTGGCGCTTGGGAGATAAGCGAGTTTTACCAGGCCGGTGGGGACGCACAGTTTTCGTCCGCCCATATATAAGGGGATAAGGATCCACCTCTTTTACCTACGCCTTCTTCCTCCTTTGCTTATCCATCTCCGTGCACTCGAGCTCCAGCGCCCAAGTCCGCACATCTCACCTCAACCTTCTCCAGCCATGTCCGGAGTGGGAGGCAAGTGGATGGCCTCCTCTGTTACGGAGGGGCACATCGAGAAGCTGCGCAGCGCCGGATACTTGTCCAGCAACATCGTGCACCGGCTGCCCGATGAGGGGCAGCTCATCCCCACCCCCAGGCCCCATGAGAGGGTCGTATTCCTTCCCCACTTCCTCCGCGGACTGGGCTTCCCACTCCACCCCTTCGTCCGGGGGCTCATGTACTACTATGGCCTGGACTTCCACGATCTGGCTCCAAATTTCATCCTCAATATCTCGGCATTTATCATCGTGTGTGAGGCCTTCCTCTGCATCCAGCCCCACTTCGGCTTGTGGCTAAAGACCTTCAATGTCAAGCCGAAGGTTGTGAAGGGCAGCCAAGCGGAGTGCGGAGGCGCCATGGTGGGCAAAATGCCTAACGTCACCTGGCTCGAGGGCGCCTTCGGGGAGTCCATCAAAGGGTGGCAATCGGGGTGGTTCTACATCACCGAGCCGCGTGACCCTAAATGGGCAGCGGCCCCCGAATTCAGATCTGGCATCCCCATGCAGCTCACCTCCTGGAAAGAGAAGGGCTTTCTTTGGGGTAGTTCGGAGGAGCTGACCGGACTCCAGTCCTGTCTCCAGACCCTGGTGAACAAGAACCTAAAGCTTGTCAACATGATCTAGGTCATGCTCGTCCGCCGGATTCTCCCCTGCCAGCAACGGGATTTCAATTTGTGGGAGCTTAATCTGACACAGCACCAGACCTTGAGCGGCCTCTTCGACACTACGTACAAAGAGGCCTGGAGGGTGCTGTTCAAGGGCGCCGAAGCTCCCGCATCCGCTACCGAAGATCGCGGATTCAGCTCGCAGCGTCCAGCTGGCGAGGTAAGCTATGTTATCCTTTACGGGACATTCGTTTTTCATAGTTTGACTCTATGCGGGATCTAAACTCCCAATGCATTTAACAGGACTGGCAGAAGACGTCCGAACAGGTTAACTGTCCGGCTCCCCTTCCAGAAGACCCAGCGGACGCCCGTTTAACAGGGCTGCTGGTCCCGGCACTTTACGTAGTGCCGGAGAAGAAGGCCAAGAAGAAGGCCACGGGAACCCGAAGGAGTTCCCGATGCCAGGTTGTATCGGACTCATCGTCTGATGACTCCAAGGCGGACTCCTCCCCCGAGGAGGAGGAGAAAGAGGCCTCTCCCCCAGCGGGGGGAGAGAAGAAGAGGAAGGCCTCCCCAACGAGGGAGGCCGAAGGGTCCAAGAAGGGAAGGACCCTTCCTCCGGACTGCTCCGCCAACGCCGACGACGACAACGAGGAGTGGCCCTCAAGGGCCAAGCCCCTGGCAAGATCGTAAGTATCTGGATTCCTGGATGATTTATAATTTTTCTTTTTGCCACGCGGCGTCTTTCTAATGCCGCATACAACCTGTAGTCCGGCCAAGGACGATCTTCCCGCTTCGTCGAGTGGGTCCTTGGGCACGTCGGATATGGATTCCCTTCCGACCGCCTCCACCCCTCGTGACGCTGACGATGCCGAGGTGGGATCCCAGGAGGGGACCCACCAGGAGGGGAGGCTCCGGAGGTGCCACAGGGCAACCTCCCGGACTTCGCACCGGACTCCGCATCGGAACCTGCAGTGGTTCCGGAGTCCGGCAGGCGGCCCCTTCGTAAGAAGGGCAAGACTGTGACACCAGCAGCCTCCGTCCAACCGGAGGTGCCGGATAACTTGTTGGAGGCGCTCAACGGCGCTTCCATCAAAGAAGAACACCGCACTATCATGAGTGCGGTGATTCAGAAGGTTCAGCTCGCCAAGAGCAGGCTGACCGAAGCCTGCAGCAGCCTTCTAACAGGCTTTGAGGTAAGAATTTTAAGACATGTAATATAATACCGCATAGACAGTAGCCCCTGATGCTTGGTTCGGTGTTCGAAAAAAAAAGCCGGACTAAGGATCTAAAAAGATGTACGCAAGAGTTCTAAAAAATATGTCAATATGGGATTGCAGGCTGCGATGCTGACCTCTGCTGCACTGACTACGGAGGTCGATGCTTTGAAGCAGAACCTCGAGCGGTCCGAGAACGAGCTCGGCCGTGCCAAGAAGCAGCTCGAGGACAAGGAAGGCGAGTAACACCGTATTAAATTTGTACCTTACAGAAAAGGATTTTGGTTGCAAGAGAAATAACAAGGATAACGTGGGTACTCCAGGGGCCACGAACGAGGTGGCGACCCTGAAGGAGGCGGTGTCCGCGGCGGAACGCAATGCGGCCGCGGAACAAGCCGAGCGAGAGAAGCAGGAGGCGCGGGTGGTGGAGGTGCAGCAAGAGCTCTAGGCTCTCGTGGAAAAACATGAGAGCTTGGAGCGCGACTCAAAGACTCGAGAGTCCGAGCTTGCATCGGCTCTTGAGAGTGCCAAAGTTGCTAAGGCCGAAGCCCACAAGGCCCTCCAGGAAATCGAGGCATTAAAGAAGATAGCGGCAGGTAAGGCATTTTTCATGCAAAGTAAGCATGTAAATGTGAATTACCTATTACTTACCCGCATTCGGAGCTCTCCAGGAGCGTTCGCAGATCTGCCCCGCAGTGTGTCCGATGCTGCCGCATTCTATCGGGCCGAGGAGGGGAGCTCGACGAAGAAGGTCTTCTCGTCTCAGTATGCTGAGGCCGGACATCCGGTGCCCCTTAGCGACCAGCTGAAGCGGCTGGTCGAGCTCCACAAGCTGAACGAACAGGCCATGAAGGGCCTCATAGTTCGGCTGTGGCCCGCGGAGGCCATGCCTGGGAGCTACTTTGACCCGGTGCAGCGGCTGGTGGATGCGTGTCCCTGGGTTGAAGTCGTCAAGCACTCCGCCTGCATTGAAGGTGCCCGTCGGGCCCTTGACTGTGCAAAAGTGCACTGGGGCAGGATGGACGCTGAGAAGCTTTTGACGGACGCGCCGCCGGCGGGCAAGGAGTATCGCACGCCCGAAATGTATTATAAGAGTGTCCTGAAGGGTGCCCGCATGATTGCGGGTGAGTGCTCCAAAGATATAATATTCGAGTAGACTCGCAATGTGTTATCCTGTGCGCTGAAAACTTTGTTCATATGCGCTAAGAAACGCTTGTTAATTTAAAATATTACCTTCTGTGCGGCCGTTTATCAAATCTGAGAGATGGCAAGTCGTCGGCTTCAGCCCCCATGCCACAAGTGCTGGGGTGTTCGGGATAAACTTGAGCGCTCTTGTTCCCATTTTTGGGTCCATCTAGGGAGGCGTTCAACACAATGAACGAGGCAACCGGACTTATAATGCTTGAACACTCTCACTTAGCCATAGAATTCTATAATTTTAAATTTCGGCGAAGCCCCTAGTGTTCGGAAGACCGAGTTCGGGGCGCTATCCATGCCTGGGCCGGACAAAGCCGGTTCCTCGCTCTAAGCGGCATAAGTCTTTAGGGACTCGAAAAGACCTCTCGAACAGCGACCAGCTCTCGCCTTATCATGACGGTCAGTTTTAGCTTTCTGCACTGAGGCGCTCGCCCAGCTCAACCGGGGTGCAATCGTAGTGGTTCTCCCAGTGCTACCTTAGCCGATATAATGGAACGTAAGGTACCAAAACATGGGAGCTGGGCAAACCCAACTATTGACCCAAGACACGATTCGGAGCCGATGCATATAATGCTATAAGTTCGGGGTGCCGCACTTGTGAAAGTGTTCGGACTTATCACACCATAATGTGGGGAACTTAAGCCCCTGGTGTGTTTAGCCGTACCAGAGTGTACGGATGCAACATGTCATAAATGAACATATATATAAGAAAGAAATGCAATTATAAGCAAAAAGCGATGCATTGTTTATTCAAGGAATACTGCCATGAATGCAGAACGATACAAATAGTGCGGTAAGCAAGGGGTAGGACTATTAAACATGTCCCCCTCCAGGGGTAGGCTGCAGAATGGTGTATGAAAATGGATTTAATGCTCGTAATGGAGACCACCTGGATACTCGTCATAGCCTTTTTCCTTCCCTGGCTGTTGCATCGTGAGTTCGGCAGGTCTGCTGACGGATAGGGCCTCTGGTGAACGGAGTCCTATGGGTAAGAAAAAAGAAAAAAGAAAAAGAGTGACACACTTGGGAGCCCCTAGTGCGGTTAAGCCGCATTCTGGGCCTGTGGTGGTCGTGCCTCTCCCCCTATGCCCATGGTATCTCTAGAGCGTATTGATGTACGCGAAGGACCAGTTTTGCAATTTTGTAAGGGCAGGGGTTGGGGCCGCATTGCTACGCGTGATCGGAACGTGCCAGGTGGTCTTGTTGTAGGTTACTTCGGGTGCGTTTAGCCGTGTCCGGCCGCTTAATGGCCGGACTCGAGAATTGCCTTAAGAGGCTGCTCTGTACTTCTGCCGCGAGAGCCGCTGTGTGTTCCTCCATTCGGAGGGAGCGTTCAGTGTTTCCGTTGACCGTGATGACTCCTCGAGGGCCTGGCATCTTGAGCTTGAGGTATGCGTAATGCGGCACCGCATTGAACTTTGCAAACGCGGTCCGTCCGAGCAGAGCGTGATAGCCGCTGCGGAACGGGACTATATCGAAGATTAACTCCTCGCTTCGGAAGTTATCCGGGGGTCCGAAGACCACTTCCAGTGTAACTGAGCCTGTACAACTGGCCTCTACACCTGGTATGATGCCTTTGAAGGTCGTCTTTGTGGGTTTAATCCTTGAGGGGTCTATGCCCATCTTGCGCACTGTATCCTGATAAAGCAAGTTCAGGCTGCTGACGCCGTCCATCAGGACTCTTGTGAGGTGAAATCCATCGACGATTGGGTCTAAAACCAATGCGGCGAATCCGCCATGGCGGGTACTGGTGGGTGGTCCCTTCGATCAAAGGTGATCGGGCAGGAGGACCATGGGTTGAACTTCGGGGCGACTGGCTCCATCGCATATACGTCCCTGAGTGCACGCTTCCGCTCCCTCTTGGGTATGTGGGTTGTGTATATCATGTTTACCGTCCGCACTTGTGGGGGGAAACCCTTCTGTCCTCTATTGTTCGGCGGCCGGGTCTCTTCCTCGTCATCGCTATGCAGCCCCTTGTCATTGTTTTTGGCAATTAACTTGCCTACCTGCTTGAATACCCAACAATCCCTGTTGGTGTGATTAGCTGGCTTTTCGGGGGTGCCGTGTATCTGGCACGAGCGGTCGAGTATTCGGTCCAAATTGGACGGACCCGGAGTAGTTCTTTTGAATGGCTTCTTCCGCTGATCGGGTTTGGAGCCTCTGAATCCGGCATTGACTGCCGTATCCTCAGTGTTGTCGCCGTTAACACGGCGTTTGTTCTTGTTGTGACGCGACCTGCCATTGTGGTCCTTGGTATCCGGACTGCCAGAATTTTTGCTAAGGTTGTTACTGCGGGCTAAACAGCTGTCCTCTCCCACGCAGAAGCGGGTCATGAGTGATGTGAGGGCTGCCATGGATTTCGGCTTTTCCTGTCCTAGGTGCCGGGCAAGCCACTCGTCGCGGATGTTATGTTTGAAGGCTGCGAGGGCCTCTGCATCCGGACAGTCGACTATTTGATTTTTCTTTGTTAAGAACTGTATCCAGAATTGTCTGGCCGATTCGTCTGGCTGCTGAATTATGTGGCTTAGGTCATCTGCGTCTGGTGGTCGCACATATGTGCCCTGGAAGTTGTCAAGGAATGCGGCTTCCAGGTCCTCCCAACACCCAATTGATTCTGCTGGCAAGCTGTTAAGCCAATGCCGAGCTGGTCCTTTAAGCTTGAGTGGGAGATATTTGATGGCGTGAAGATCGTCGCCGCGGGCCATGTGGATATGAAGGAGATAGTCTTCGATCCAAACCGCTGGGTCTGTTGTGCCATCGTAGGATTCAATATTCATGTGTTTAAACCCTTCGGGGATTTGATGATCCATTACTTCATCTGTGAAGCATAGTGGGTGTGCGGCGCCTCTATATTGGGCTATATCACGACGTAGCTCAAGCGAGCTTTGTCTACTGTGTTCGGCCCGGCCGGAGTTGCTGTATCCGGCGCGACGGTAGTCGTCGCGCATCGTGGGGCGCCCACGTGATCCGTAGATCGATCTTGATTGTCTTGTCTTATCCTCCAATATGTCTCAAAAGTCCGGCACATTCCCCCGTCGCTTCGTACTTTTCAAGCGGTACCGGGGTACAGTTCTAGTGGAGGGCCTAGAGGCCTCTCTATCGCGGCCACGAGGTGGTTGGTCTGCCGTATTGTGAGCTGGTGCTGTGGGTTTATATGCTTCCTCCTCTAATCGGGGGAGCAACTTGCGTTTGGGGTATCTTTTGGAGGGGCATTCGAGTTCATGCTCTTCGGCCGCAAGGACTTCAGTCCATCTATCGGCTAGCAAATCTTGATCAGCTCTAAGCTGTTGCTGCTTTTTCTGGAGGCTATTTGCCGTGGCCATAAGCCTGCATTTAAAACGCTCTTGTTCGACGGGATCCTCAGGTACGACGAATTCTTCGTCATCGAGGCTTGCCTCGTCTCCGGAGGGAGGTATGTAATTATCATCCTCTATCTCTTCGTCTGCTGCTCTCTCATGAGGGCTGGCTTCTCCGCCCTCCTATGCTGAATCTTGCTGGAGGGGGTTGTCTTCGGCGTTGTCCGGGGTGTTATTGTCTCCGGTGCCGGAATCTCCATTCTTGCTGTGGCGGGATTTAGAGCGGCGCCGCTGACACCGGCATTTAGGCTGTTTCTTGAAAGGATCCTCCTCCGCTGTTCCATCGCCATTCCCGTCCTTTGGGGTATCCACCATGTATATGTCGTATGACGAGGTGGCTTTCCAGTGCCCCCTAGGCGCTGGTTTTTGGTCGTGTCCGGCATCATCGTCCATATCATCGATGTCTTCGGAGTCGTAGTCTAGTAAGTCGGTTAGATCATCGACAGTGGCTACAAAGTGGGTGGCGGGTGGGTTTTGAATTTCTCCGTCATCCGCATCCCAACCGTCCTGACCATGATCCGGCCAGGGCTCTCCTGATAGTGAGAGATACTTTAGCGAATTCAGAATGTCGCCGAAAGGCGAGTGCTGAAAGTTGTCTACGGCGGTGAACTCCATGATCGGCGCCCAATCAGATTCGATTGGTAGGGGCGCAGGAGGTTCGGAGTCCGGCGAGGAGTCCGGCACCTCAGAGTCACGAGCTTTACAGGGGACAAGGTCAGTATTCGGCTCCATCACCATAGAAGTTGCAGCCCCCGAGGCGGTGTCTAACCACTCATCCTCGATCTGCGCAGTCGGCTCCGAGTTAAGGGTCAGAGCGGACTCGTGTGCGGCCTCCAGGGCACTGTCCGGCAGCAGAGCTAAATCATGCCCATCGATACAATGCGGCGCGCTCGGCTGTGGCTCGAATCCATCGAAGATCAAGTCTCCGCGGATGTCAGCCGTGAAGTTTAGACTTCCAAATCTGACCTGACGGCCAGGGGCGTAGCTTTCGATCTGCTCCAGATGGCCAAGCGAATTGGCCCGCAGTGCAAAGCCGCCGAATACGAAGATCTGTCCGGGGAGAAAAGTCTCACCCTGGACTACGTCGTTGGTGATGATCGAAGGAGCCATCGGGCCAATATGCGACGGCACAGAGGAACTCTCAATGAAAGCACCAATGTCGGTGTCAAAACCGGCGGATCTTGGGTAGGGGGTCCCGAACTGTGCGTCTAGGCGGATGGTAACAGGAGACAAGGGACACGATGTTTTTACCCAGGTTCGAGCCCTCTCGATGGAGGTAAAACCCTACTCCTGCTTGATTGATATTGATGATATGGGTAGTACAAGAGTGGATCTACCACGAGATCAAGGAGGCTAAACCCTAGAAGCTAGCCTATGGTATGATTGTTGTTCGTCCTATGGACTAAAACCCTCCGGTTTATATAGACACCGGAGAGGGCTAGGGTTACACGGAGTCGGTTACAATGGTAGGAGATCTACATATCCGTATTGCCAAGCTTGCCTTCCACGCCAAGGAAAGTCCCATCCAGGCTCCAATACTATGAAGATACAAGATTGAAGACTTCGTCCCGTGTCCGGATGGGACTTTCCTTGGCGTGGAAGGCAAGCTTGGCAATAAGGATATGTAGATCTCCTACCATTGTAACCGACTCTGTGTAACCCTAGCCCTCTCCGGTGTCTATATAAACCGGAGGGTTTTAGTCCATAGGACGAACAACAATCATACCATAGGCTAGCTTCTAGGGTTTAGCCTCCTTGATCTAATGGTAGATCCACTCTTGTACTACCCATATCATCAATATCAATCAAGCAGGAGTAGGGTTTTACCTCCATCGAGAGGGCCTGAACCTGGGTAAAAACATTGTGTCCCTTGTCTCCTGTTACCATCCGCCTAGACGCACAGTTCGGGACCTCCTACCCGAGATCCGCCGGTTTTGACACCGACAATGGAGATTGTGTGGAGAAGACAAAAAAGGAGAAAGTCTCACGTTGACGAGTCTAATCAACGGGCTATGGAGATGCCCATCAATTGATGTCAACATGAGGAGTAGGGATTGCCATGCAACGGATGCACTAGAGCTATGAATGCTCAACAAAAGAAAACTAGTGGGTGTGCATCCAACTCGCTTGCTCACGAAGACCTAGGGCATTTGGGGAAGCCCATCGTGGGAATATACAAGCCAAGTTCTATAATGAAAAATTCCCACTAGTATATGAAAGTGATAACACATAAGACTCACTACATGAAAAGCATGGTGCTACTTTGAAGCACAATATATGAGACTCACTACATGAAGAACAAGGTGCTACTTTGAAGCACAATATATGAGACTCACTATAAGAAGAACAAGGTGATACTTTGAAGCACAAGTGTGGAAAAAGAGATAGTAGCATTGCCCCTTTTTTTAATTTTTTTTGGGCCTTTCTTTTTTTGGCCTTTTTTTTGATTGGGCAATGCTCTAATAATGATGATGATCACACTTCTATTGATTACAACATAAGGATTACAACTCGATACTTAGAACAAGATATGACTCTATATGAATGCCTCCAGCGGTGTACCGGGATGGTGCAATGAATCAAGAGTGACATGTATGGAAAATTATGCATGGTGGCTTTGCCACAAATACGATGTCAACTACAAGATCATGCAATGGCAATATGACAAAAGTAATGCATGTCACGATGATGATGGTGGAAGTTGCATGGCAATATATCTTGGAATGGCTATGGAAATGACATGATAGGTAGGTATGGTGGCTGTTTTGAGGAAGATATAAGGAGGTTTATGTGTGATAGAGCGTATCGTATCACGGGGTTTGGATGCACCGGCGAAGTTTGCACCAACTCTCAAGGTGAGAAAGGGCAATGCACGGTACCAAAGAGGCTAGCAAAGGTGGAAAGGTAAAAGTGCGTATAATCCATGGACTCAACATTAGTCAAAACAACTCATATACTTATTGCAAAAATTTAGAAGTCATCAAAAATCAAGTACTACGTGCATGCTCCTAGGGGGATAGATTGGTAGGAAAAGACCATCGCTCGTCCCCGACCGCCACTCATAAGGATGCACAAGCCAGGTACACTTCATGTTTCAAATTTGTTACACAACTTTAACCATACGTGCATGCTACGGGATTTGCTAACTTCAACACAAGTATTTCTCAAATTCATAATCACCCAACTAGCACGACTATGATATTATCACATCCATATCTCAAAACAATTATCAAGCATCAAACTTATCTTAGTATTCAATTCACTCAAAAGAAAGTTTCACATATCTTGAATACCAAGTATATTAACATTAAGCAAATTACCATGCTATTAGATACTCTCAAAATAATCTAAGTGAAGCATGAGAGATCAAGTTTCTTTAAAACAAATCCACCACCATGCTCTAAAAGATCTAAGTGAAGCACTAGAGCAAAAATTATCACGCTCAAAAGATATAAGTGAGGCACTATGAGCAAAACTATCAAGCTCAAAAGATATAAGTGAAGCACATAGAGTATTCTAACAAATTTCAATTCATGTATGGCACTCTCAAAAGGTGTGTACATCGAGTATGATTGTGGTAAACTAACAAGCAAAGACACAAATAATACAAGACGCTCCAAGCAAAACACATGTCATGTTGGTGAATAAAAATATAGCTCCAAGTAAATTACCGATGGAAGTGGACGAAAGAGGGGATGCCTTCCGGGGCATCCCCAAGCTTTGACTTTTTGGTGTCCTTGGATTATCTTGGGGGTGCCATGGGCATCCCCAAGCTTAGGCTCTTGCCACTCCTTGTTCCATAATCCATCAAAAGAATTCACCCAAAACTTGAAAACTTCTCAACACAAAACTCAACAGAAATCTCGTGAGCTCCGTTAGAGAAAGAAAACAAAATACTACTTAAAGGTACAGTAATTAACTCATTCTTTATTTATATTGGTGTTAAACCTACTTTATTCCAACTTCTCTATGGTTTATAAACTAATTTACTAGCCATAGATCATCAAAATAAGCAAACAACACACGAAAAACAGAATCTGTCAAAAACAGAACAGTCTGTAGTAATCTGCAACTAACGCAAACTTCTGGAACTCTAAAAATTCTACCAAAATAGGAAGTTCTGGAAAATTTGTTTATTGATCATCAGCAAAAAGAATCAACGCAAAATAACGTTCCTGTAATTTATCATAATTATATTCGTACGTGCAAAGTTTCTGTTTTTCAGCAGAATCAAATCAACTATCATCGTAGGTTATCCTATAGGTCCTACTTGGCACAAACACTAATTAAAACATAAAGCAACATCCAAACAGAAGGTAGATGGATTATTTATTGCTAAACAGAAAAAAAAACACAAAATAAAATTGGGTTGCCTCCCAACAAGCGCTATCGTTTAACGCCCCTAGCTAGGCATAAAAGCAAGGATAGATCTAGGTATTGCCATCTTTGGTAGGCAATCCATAAGTAGCTCTCATGATAGATTCATATGGTAATTTTATTTTCTTTCTAGGGAAGTGTTCCATACCCTTCTTTAAGGGAAATTGGAATCTAATATTCTCTTCCTTCATATCAACAATTGCATCAATCGTTCTAAGGAAAGGTCTACCAAGAATAATAGGACATGAAGGATTGCAATCTATATCAAGAACGATAAAATCTACGGGCACATAATTCCTATTTGCAACAATAAGAACATCATTAATTCTTCCCATAGGCTTTTTAATAGTGGAATCCGCGAGATGCAAGTTTAGAGAGCAATCATCAAAATCACGAAAATCTAGCAAATCACATAAAGTTTTGGGAATAGTAGAGACACTAGCACCCAAATCACATAAAGCATGAAACTCAAAGTTTTAATTTTAATTTTAATAGTAGGTTCCCACTCATCATAGAGTTTTCTAGGGATAGAGACTTTCATCTCAAGTTTTTCTTCATAAGATTGCATCAAGGCATCAACTATCTATTCGGTAAAGGCCTTATTTTGACTATAAGCATGAGGAGATTCTAGCACGGATTGCAACAAGGAAATACAACCAATCAAAGAGAAATTTTCATAATTAAACTCCTTGAGATCCAAAATAGTAGGTTTAGCAACATCACGGTTTCTATTTATTTCAATCCCACTTTCATCAATTTCATCATCAAGATCTAGAAACTCCGAATTCTTAGAACGCCTTCTAGGTAAAGGAAGATAATCTTTAGATCAGCAAGATTCATATTGCAAAACAAAGATTTAATGGGGGACACATCAATAACTTTTAGATCTTCATCTTGATTTTCATAGGGATTAGAAGAACACGCTTTAATAAAGGCATCTTTGAAAGCACGCATCCTAGCGGTTCTTTCTTTGCACTCATCAATGGAAATTCTCATGGCTTTGAGAGACTAATTGATATCATGCTTAGGAGGAATAGATCTAAGCTTTAAAGAATCAATTTCAAGAGAAATTCTATCAACGTTCCTAGCCAAATCATCAACTTTAAGCAATTTCTCTTCAAGCAAAGCATTAAAATTCTTTTGTGAATTTATAAACTCTTTAACACTACTCTCAAATTCAGAGGGCATCTTATTAAAATTTCCATAAGAGTTGTTGTAAGAATTTCCATAATTATTAGAAGGATTACTAGGATAAGGCCTAGGATTAAAATTCCCTCTATAAGCGTTGTTTCCAAAACTATTCCTATCAATAAAATTCACATCCATAGATTCATTATTATTCTCAAGCGAAGTAGATAAAGGCATATCATTGGGATCAAGAGGAGTATTTTTAGGAGCAAACATCTTCATAAGTTCATCCATCTTTTCACTCGAAACATTGATTTCTTCTATAGCATGCACTTTTTTACTAGAAGATCTTTCGGTATGCCATTGAGAATAATTAGCCATAATATTATCAAGCAATTTTGTAGCATCTCCTAACGTAATTTCCATAAATGTGCCTCCCGCGGCCGAATCTAAAAGATTTCTAGAAGCAAAATTCAATCCGGCATAAAATTTTTGTATGATCATCCATAAATTTAAACCATGAGTAGGACAATTGCGAAGCATCAATTTCACTCTTTCCCAAGATTGGGCAACATGCTCATGATCAAGTTGTTTAAAATTCATAATATCGTTCCTAAGAGTGATGATCTTAGCGGGGGGGAAATACTTAGAGATAAAAGCATATTTGCACTTGTTCCAAGAATCAATACTATTTTTAGGCAAAGACGAAAACCAAATTTTAGCACGATCTCTAAGTGAAAACGGAAATAACTTCAATTTGACAATATTGTTATCTGTATCTTTCTTCTTTTGCATATCACACAAATCAACAAAATTGTTTAGATGAGTAGCGGCATCTTCACTAGGAAGGCCGGCGAATTGATCTTTCATAACAAGATTCAGCAAAGCGGTATTGATTTCACAAGACTCATCATTATTAAGCGGAGCAATCGGAGTACTAAGGAAATCATTATTATTGGTATTCGAGAAGTCACACAATTTGGTATTATCTTGCGCAATGGCAACAAGTAATCCAACACACAAGCAAACAGAAACGAGAAAAGGCAAACGGGAAAGAGAGGAGGAGATTGGGAAAGAGAGGGCGAATAAAATGGCAAGGGTGAAGTCGGGGAGAGGAAAACGAGAGGCAAATTGCAAATAATGTAATGCGAGAGATAGGGATTGTGATGGGTACTTGGTATGTTGACTTTTGCGTAAGCCTCCCCGGCACAGGCGCCAGAAATCCTTCTTGCTACGTCTCGAGCTTGCGTTGGTTTTCCCCGAAGAGGAGAGGATGATGCAGCATAGTAGCGTAAGTATTTCCCTCAGTTTTTGAGAACCAAGGTATCAATCCAGTAGGAGGTCACACGCAAGTCCCTCGTACCTGCACAACACTAGCAACTCGCAACCAATGCTTAGGGGTTGTCAATCCCTTCACGGTCACTTACGAGAGTGAGATCTGATAGAGATAATATTTTTGGTATTTTTGATAGATAGATGCAAAGTAAAAAGTAAAGGCAAAGTAAAAACAAAGCAAGTAAATAAAGTGATATAGATTGATATGATGAGAATAGACCCGGGGGCCATAGGTTTCACTAGTGGCTTCTCTCAAGATCATAAGTATTCTACGGTGGGTGAACAAATTACTGTTGAGCAATTGACAGAATTGAGCATAGTTATGAGTATATCTAGGCAATGATCATGTATATAGGCATCACGTCCGTGACAAGTAGATCGAAACGATTCTGCATCTACTACTATTACTCCACTCATCGACCGCTATCCAGCATGCATCTAGAGTATTAAGTTAAAAACAGAGTAACGCCTTAAGCAAGATGACATGATGTAGAGGGATAAATTCATGCAATATGATAAAAACCCCATCTTGTTATCCTTGATGGCAACAATACAATACGTGCCTTGCAACTCTTTCTGTCACTGAGTAAGGACACCGCAAGATTGAACCCAAAGCCATGCACTTCTCCCATTGCAAGAACTACCAATCTAGTTGGCCAAACCAAACGGATAATTCGAAGAGACTTGCAAATATAACTCAATCATACATAAAAGAATTCAGAGAAGAATCAAATATTTTCCATAGATAATACTGGATCATAAACCCACAATTCATCGGTCTCAACAAACACACCACAAAAAGAAGATTACATCGAATAGATCTCCACAAGAGAGGGGGAGAACATTGTATTGAGATCCAAAAAGAGAGAAGAAGACATCTAGCTACTAGCTATGGACCCGAAGGTCTGAAGTAAAGTACTCACACTTCATCGGAGGGGCTATGGTGATGATGTAGAAGCCCTCCGTGGTGGATGCCCCCTCCGGCGGAGCTCCGGAACAGGCCCCAAGATGGGATCTCGTGGATACACAAGGTTGCGGCGGTGGAATTAGGTTTTTTGCTCCCTTTTGATCATACGGGGATACGTAGGTATATATAGGAGGAAGGAGTACGTCGGTGGAGCTCCGAGGGGCCCACGAGGTAGGGGGGCGCGCCCAGGGGGGCGCGCCCTCCACCCTCGTGACCTCCTCGGAAGCTTCTTGGAGTAGGGTCCAAGTCTCCTGGATCACGTTCGGTTGGAAAATCACGATCCCGAAGGTTTCATTCCGTTTGGACTCCGTTTGATATTCTGTTTCTTCGAAATACTGAAAAAGGCAAAAAATAGCAATTCTGGGCTGGGCCTCCGGTTAATAGGTTAGTCCCAAAAGTAATATAAAAGTGAAAAATAAAGCCCATTATAGTCCAAAACAATAGATAAAGTAGCATGGAGCAATCAAAAATTATAGATACATTGGAGACGTATCAGTCCCCAGCGAAGATAACAGTCCGGGCGATCTCACGCCGGACAAGTTACTAGAGCAGAAGAACCTCCACAAAAGGCTCGTCGCCACTGCGCGTAGCTTGAAAAAGCAGAAGCGGAAGCTCAAAACAGCGGAAGATGCGCTCAGAATCAGATGGAGCAAAGTACTCAACACCGCAGACAAATACGGCGATAGTCGCCGAACAAAGAGCTACCCGAAGCGAAAACTACTGCCCGAATTCGATGAGGAGGCCATAGAGCCCCCGCAATCAAAAAACAAGGAGACCACTTGGTCAGATAGATAACCCCATGGCAAACATAGAGCGGCAAACGGCGCCGCACACAAGCCAGCCCGCGATCCGCACACGGATTCGCATCAAAAAGATGGCCCAATTACATCTATCTACGGGCCAAGAAAGCAAGCTCTAGTAAGCAATGCAACACATCAAGTATCCGAATACTACGGTACACCTAAATATAGGGGTGCCGCAAACCCCCTATGTTTCACCAATGAGGTTCTGGATTATGAATTTCCAGCGGGATTCAAGCCCGTAAACATAGAGGCATATGACGGAACAACAGACCCTGGAGTCTGGATCGAGGATTACATCCTCCACATACACATGGCTAGAGGAGATGACCTCCACGCCATAAAATACTTACCCCTCAAGCTCAAAGGGCCAGCCCGGCATTGGCTCAAAAGCATCCCCGAAAACACCATTGGAAGTTGGGAGGAGCTCAAGGATGCCTTTTGGGCAAATTTTCAAGGGACCTATGTCCGACCTCCGGATGCAGACGATTTAAGTCACATAACTCAACAAACCAGAGAGTCAGCCCGAAAATTCTGGAACAGATTCCTTACTAAAAAGAACCAAATAGTCAACTATCCGGACGCCGAAGCCTTAGCAGCTTTCAAACACAACGTCCGAGACGAATGGCTCGCCAGACACCTCGGCCAAGAAAAGCCAAGAACAATGGCCGCATTAACAAGCCTCATGACCCGCTTTTGCGCAGGAGAGGATAGTTGGCTGGCTAGATGCAGTATCAGCGACCCAAGTACATCTGAAGTCAGGGATGGAAATGGGAAACCGCGACGCAGCAAGGACCAGCGTCGGACCAAGGGAAACAGCCCGAAGAGCACGGTAGTCAACGCTAGATTCAAAAGCTCACGGAAGAATCATAAAAAACTGCCCCCTAAGGATAACAAGGACGAGCTATCTAACTTAAACAAAATCTTGGACACGCTATGCCAAATCCACAGTACCCCCGGGAAGCCTGTGAATCATACCCACAGAGATTGTTGGGTCTTCAAGCAGTCCGGCAAACTCAACACCGAACACAAGGGGCTCGACACACCAAGCGAGGACGAGGACGATCCCCACAAGCAGAGCACCGGAAAACAAAATAATTTCCCACAATAAGTCAAAACAGTAAACTCACTTCGCGTGACAAAAGGGAAAAATAGAGCGGCGCCCATAGAGGCACGCGCCATACGACCTATCCCAGAGGATTCCCGCCACTGGTTGTTAAAACCAATCACCTTCGACCATCAGGATTACTCTAGAAGTATCCGGAATGCAGGATGGACTGCCTTAATATTAAATCTGATAATTGACAGACTCCAATTTACACAAGTCCTAATGGACGGCGGCAGTGATTTAAACCTGCTATATCAGGACACAATCCGCAAAATGGGGATAGACCCAGCCAAAGTTCGCCATAGCAACACTTCCTTTAAAGTGGTAATGCTAGGCCCATATGCCCATTGTATGGACTCTCTACTGCTAGAAGTTGTGTTCGGCTCACCCGACAACTTCCGCCACGAAAAGTTAAACTTCCACCTCGCCCCATTTACAAGTAGCTACCAAGCACTCCTGGGACGCGAAGCTTCGCCCGCTTTAACGCAATACCGCATTATGCATCCCTTACACTTAAAATGCCTGGTCCGCGAGGCATCATCTCCTTAAAGGGAAATATCGAGTGTTCCTCGAGCGCGGAAGATTGTGTGACTGCCTTGACAGCCACACACTAAACCGGCTTTATTAATCCAAGCACCTAAACAGGTCGTTCAGACCCCGGACATGGTTAGACGAGTCCGGCGTAAACATACAAGGGCTTACCAGTCGCATACCCCCGCACAAGGGGCTCCGTGCATATACAGCAAGAGACAATTCAATTTTATTCATTTTTTGAATTGTACTTTGTTTATTTAATATAACATCATTTTCACATGATCTTTTTCAACTAAGTTCCTCTCTTTTACAGATGAACACCGTGCTACACCCGTCCAGGATACGGTACAACGGAGACACAAGCACGGACGTGCAGTAGGGACCCGTTGCAAGGATTCTTTTCAGATTAAGACCCTGCGTAAACCTTTTTTACTGTCTCTTGTTGATACACATCCCTTGGTTTCTTGCTATAACCAAGGAGGAGGCTGGCGTTTTGGCATGGGCCACGTCAGAATTTTGCGTGTACCTGGACACCAGGGGCTTATTACCAAGGGCGTTGTTCGGCCCGTTTTCATAAAGACCGAATACCTTAGGGAGTGTTCGGCGTCTCGAGTTAGGCCTTATATGCATCAGCTCCGAATCATGTCTTTGGTCAAATGTTGGGTTTGCCCGGCTCCTGTGTTTTGCTGCCTTACGTTCCGCTCTATCGGCTAACGTGGCACCAGGAGAACTACTGCGATTGTGCCCCGGTTCGTCCAGGCGAGCACCTCAAAAGAGAAAGCCGAAAACTGACTGTCATGATATAGCGTGAGACTGGTCAACCACTCGATGACCCGCCGGAATCTTTAGGATTCCTACGCATAGACGAAGGGCCGTTTCCCGGTCAGGCACATACGTGCCCCGAATTCGGGTGAGCGCGGTGCCCCTAGGGGCTATATAGTAGCCCCACTGTCAAACTCCTATGGCTAAGTGAAAGTGATAAAGCATTATAGTCCGGTTGCCTAGTTTGCTGCGCTACCACCTCCTTTATAGGACCAAGACGTTGGATCAAGTGTGAAAACGCGCCTTTTGCAAACACCCCCGCATTATATGCATGGGGGCTGAAGCCGAAGACTGACATCTTTCAGGTTATATACACATATACATTAACGGCCGCATAGGAGGTGTTTCAATTCTTGAAGGCACAAGTATAAAAAGCTTTTATATTTCATCGAAACATTGTTTCACAATAATACATGTTATTCAAACATAATATCCTTCGAGCACTGCATCTCTATTAAACGAGCGCCTTGCAGAACTTCCTGCAAAATAGTGCTCGACAGGTACTCGGCTTCCATCCGAATCTTGGGATGCAACATCGGTGGCCTTCATCTCCGCCCGGTATGTCTTGACACGGGCAAGAGCCATCCACGCACCCTCTATGCATGCCAACCTTCTCATTGCATTGATATGCGGCACCGCACCAAGGAAGTGCTGCACCAAGCCAAAATAACTCTTCGGCTCAGGCCTCTTCGGCCACAAAAGACTCACGACATCCTTCATGGCAAGTCCGGATAACCTATTCGGCTCCGCCCATTCGGCCAAGTGATCGTTTAATGGAAGTGGGCGCTCTGGATTATGGAACTGCAACAAAAAAACCTTTGCCATTTCGTGATCCTCTTGATCTCGGAAGTGTTCGGCCGCGTTCGCGGCACTTGCCGCCAAGTCCAGATAAGCATCCTCCGCACTCCACAGCCGGTCCAACTGAGCATATTTAGGATCCATGAATTTCCTCCCAGCAGAAAGGGCTTTCCAGCCGCAATATCTCCGGCCTGACGCAACTCCTCCTTCATAGCTCTCATCGCAGAGCAAGCATCCTTGGCCTCGGTAGCGGCCTTCTTCAGGTCCTCTTGTACCGCTCAATCTTCTTTTTCAAGAAGCTTGCAGTGGTCGGCAGCATTCTTCAACTCCACGGCCATCTCAGCCATTTCCTTCTTGCTTCGGCAGTGAGCAGCCTGTTCGGCTTTTAGCTCTTCGGCCGCCTTTAAGGCAGTGGCGTCACTCTTTCTGGCCTACTCCTTGGCTCGTGCGAGTTCCGCCCGCAGGTTCTCCATGGCAGCGGCACCATCTGCATCAAGCATACTTGTTGTAAGGCACGGGCATCAAGCTCCGTTACCAGGTGTCCGCGGAGAAATTGCATACCTTGTGACTCGTCAAGTTGACAAGCGCGACGTCGGCATCCGCCATGTCAAGTTGCCGCTTCAGTTCGGCAAATTCATCAGTCCGGCCAGCCACCGGACCATTCACCACCTACATAGGAAGGGCGACATATTGTACCTGGGATTATGATCCTCGGTGTGATGTCATTTTGTGACAACACACCGAGCCTCAGGGGCTACTATCTACACAGGGCGCATTTTATATGCGGAACTGTTAGAAGGTACATCATTTTGCGTACCTCAAAACCTGTCAGTAAACTTCTGACGGCTTCATGCAATCCGCTCTCAGCGGATGAAATCCTTTCAATCACCATACCCATTAACGCACGGTGATCTTCTGAGATAGACGCTCGCCCGAGCAGATCCTTCAGCTCCTCTGACTGTACACCAGGTGGTGCCAGACTCGTCCGATTGCCTTTTTCGAAGGCCGGACGCGGAGGGCTTTGAGGGGAAATATGACTGCCTTCTGGCTCCACCGGACTCGGAGAAACCCTCCACGACGACACCTCAGGGTCGCCCGCCTCGCACGACGGTATGGCAGGGGGAGGCGTTTCGCTCTCAATCATCTTCGGACGAAGATCCCCCGAAGATGAAGTTTGCTAAGAAGGGCTGAGATCCGAACTACAAGGTAAAACTTCGGTTATCTTCATCAGAAATAGGGCAGGGATATCCTTTATTTTAATAAAACTCCCCTTTTTACTTACGGCTCGGTGGAGGGCTGATCCCCTTGGGGGCATAATGCGGCCGAGGCATCTCTCGGCGCAGGACTCTCTGACGAAGATTTCTTCCCCCGCTTTGAGATCATGGTCTCCTGGTCTTCAGAGGCGGTCCTCTTCTTCCCTTGGATGGAGGGATTCTCGATCCCTCCTTTCTTGGCAGCCTCCTTTGCGGAGGCAGTAGCTTCCTTGTTCCCCCCTTCA
This sequence comes from Triticum timopheevii, assembly GCA_963921465.1. Taxonomy (NCBI): domain Eukaryota; kingdom Viridiplantae; phylum Streptophyta; class Magnoliopsida; order Poales; family Poaceae; genus Triticum; species Triticum timopheevii. The sequence goes on from OY997266.1 coordinate 160,651,840, forward strand.
CCTTCTTCCGAAGGCGCAACCTCCAGCATCCTGGTTAACACGGGATCCGGCATGGTCTCAGGGAGGGGGGCCGGACACCTGATTAGCTTTGCTTTCGCTATCCACTCTTGTTCAGGGGACATATCTTTTGAGAGCAAATTCATGATAAATATGGGATAGCATGTCCGGGTACAGGACTACTTACTTGAGTATCCGGGCGATTGCAGCTCAGACCTGTGTCCTCGGTCAAGTCCGGACACATCGCTTGTGATCTGAAGGAAATCTTGTACATCTCCACGGGCGTCGCGCCCATAAAATGTTGGAGAGCTCTTGGTCCCTCCGGGTTAAATTCCCACAGGCGGAGGGGACGACGTCTGCAGGGCAGGATGCGACGAATCAGCATGACCTGCGCTATCACGACCAGAGTGATCTCTCTCTCTAGGAGATCTTGAATGCGGCCCTGCAGCAAGGGCACATCCTTGGACGGCCCCCAGTCAAGTCCTTTATTGACCCATGACGCCAGCCGCGGTGGAGGACCCGAGCGAAAGGCAGGTGGCGCCACCCATTTGGTGCCCCTGGGAGCTGTGATATAAAACCACTCTTGTTGCCATAGGCTGAGCTCCTCTTGAAAAGAGCCCTCGGGCCACAGAGCATCAGCATTCCTGCTTATAACAGCCCCTCCGCACTCTGCCTGCTGCCCCTTGATCATCTTTGGCTCCACTTTGATGGTCTTGAGCCACATTCCGAAGTGAGGGGTAATGCGGAGGAAGGCTTCGCATACGACAATGAACGATGAGATGTGGAGGATGGACTCCGGATCCAAGTCATGAAATTCCAGCCCATAGTAAAACATGAGCCCCCTCACGAAGGGGTCCGTCGGGAAGCTTAGCCCCTGAAGGAAGTGAGACGCGAACACCACACTTTCACCAGGCTTGGGAGTAGGAATGACCTGCCCTTGGGCAGGCAGCCTATGCAAAATTTTGCCGGTTAGATACCTGGCATCTCTTAGCTTTAGCACGTCTTCTTCTGTAACGGAGGAAGGCATCCACCGGCCTTGCAGATCGGAGCCGGACATCATCGAAGGTCCGAAGCGCCTGTATCTGGAGCTTTGGGTGTTGGAACTCGAGGCGACGGGCGGATTCGATTGAGATTGAAAGAAAGGAGTGGAGCCTTGGTCTCTTTATAAAGAGGTTGAATACCAAGGGCCTTCCCCGTGACCGTTCGGGACTCACCTTCGATAGAGGAGACGTGCCAACAGGCACGACTGGGTTACCCACGCTCGTATTGATGAGAATCCTGGAATAAGGGGACACGATCTCTGCTTTGACGAGACGTGCCAAGGAAACCGCCTCGCTAAATACGCTGAGGTGGGACAGTAAAAAGGATTCGAATAAATGCTTGGCCGTGGTGCGATGTCACGCCACAAAATACGTCAGCAGATTGAACTTGTGTAAATATTATTCTCTCTACGGTGGTATGTGGAACTTATTTTGCAGAGCCGGACACTATCCTTGTGTTCAAAATCTTCTATGAAGTATTCGGAGGAGGAACCCGCCTTGCAATGCCGAAGACAATATGCGCGTCGGACTCGTCGTCATTGAAGCCTGGTTCAGGGGCTACTGAGGGAGTCCTGGATTAGGGGGTGTCCGGATGGCCGGACTATAGCCTTTGGCCGGACTCCTGGACTATGAAGATACAAGATTGAAGACTTCGTCCCATGTCCGGATGGGACTTTCCTTGGCGTGGAAGGCAAGCTTGGCGATACGGATATGTAGATCTCCTACCATTGTAACCGACTCTGTGTAACCCTAACGCTCTTTGGTGCCTATATAAACCGGAGGGTTTTAGTCCGTAGGACGAACAACAATCATACCATAGGCTAGATTCTAGGGTTTAGCCTCTCTGATCTCGTGGTAGATCTACTCTTGTACTACCCACATCATCAATATCAATCAAGCAAGAGTAGGGTTTTATCTCCATCGAGAGGGCCCGAACCTGGGTAAAAACATCGTGTCCCTTGTCTCCTGTTACCATCCGCCTAGACGCACAGTTCGGGACCCCCTACCCGAGATCCGCCAATCTTGACACCGACAACGAGTTTTGGTCATGGGCCCAAGGATAATTCTTCACGGTGCCATGCCAATTGACTCAAACATAGGTGGCTCCGGCCACCGCCCTCTCTTCATGAGAGGTTTTGGTTCAATTTTTGGTCCTCGTTTTCTCTTTGCTTACCTTTTAGACCTTGTTTGTGGTTAAGCTGCTTCATTTGTGTTCTCTCTTGTGTGTCCTTTTGCTTGAAGCTCTTTGTTTTTTCGTCGTTCCTTCGTGTCTCCCATTTTCCTTAGCTTGTTTGTGTTGCAAAGGCCGTTTTATTTCTCTCTTGCCAAAACTTGCACTTTCTTGGGCATGCGGTACTACCGTGGCATGCCACGGTACTACCACTGGAGGTGGGTGGCTCCTGTGCTTGCACAGCTGTGACCATGGCATGGTACTACTGCCTCCAACACGACAGTAAATTTTTACTGCCGCTAGAAGAGCAGTACTACCGCCCAAAGAGCGGTACTACCGCGCTGTCCAGACAGCGTGGGGGTTAAGCGCGGGTAGGGGGAGTTCCAACTCCCCCATACCCATTAATATATTCCCCTCGTGTCTCTCTCTATCCTACCCAAGAACAGCACCGGAGGACCTTGCCGGATCTCCGTCTCCGGCCACTCTCCTCTCATGTCAACCGGTACGCTCGTTCCCCACCTCGTCCTCCTGCCATGGAACCCAGTATCTCCCCTAGTCCTTCTCCCTTTGCCTCTTTATTTTGCATCTAGGTTTTGGGGGAAATATGAGTTGGTCTTGTGTTTTTTGACTAAATCTTTGCAAGAGGAGATAGTTGGAGAGTGCTTGTGCAGTAGATATGTTATTTGGTGTGATACAACAACGTAGTTTTTGATCAACGGTAGTACCGATTTCTCTTTACAGATGTTCTCAGATCCGTTCATGCGAGATCCGCCCCATGCGGTACTACCGTTCCGCCTGGAGCGGTACTACCGCCCAGTGCACGGATGTAAAATTTTACTTCCGCCCTGAGTGCGATACTACTGCGCTGAGCGGTACTACCGCTGGCCTCTGTGATACTACCATGGTCAGAGCAGTAGTAAAATTTCACTTCCGCGTCCAGTTACAGTACTACCGCTTGACTTAAAATTATTTTGTTTTGTCACATCCAATTATTTTGTTTTGTCACATCCAATCTCATTTCTAGTTGTTTCGTTTATTCGTCTTGGTCTTTACAATAATCCTTCTCGCTCTTCTCGCGTGTTTGCTTTGTGTGTCATAGGTGGTGGCTCCGGTTCCATTGCTAGGCGCTCGAATCCCAGCCATGATACGAGCCCAAAGCCTCTTCGCAACCAAGAAGCTCCTGAGGGGTCCAATGCCCCAGCACGCAACTTCAAGACAACATCCACCAAGATCAAGGAGCAAGTTGTCAGCTTGGAAGACATGCCTCTAGCAGAGTTTCGGCTTCGAAGGAAGCTTAACCCCTACATCAAGCCTCGGGAACAAATAAGGGGCAATGACTTGTTTTGGACCAAGCAACAAAATCTCATATTCCTAGATGTGATCAAGGCCAAGTAGAACATCTACGTGCCCGTTCAGTGGATTGACATGGAGCATCTAAGGAAGAACCAGGCATATTTTGGTGAGCCTCTGGATTTGGTGGAGCAGTTTGGTATTGAGGAGATCATCATGTTCCACCTTGACTATGACCCGGAGATTATGGCTCAGTTTTTTGCTTATGTCCACTTCCACTCGGATGTGAAGTGGAGCATGACTTGGATGACAAATGGAAAGAAGATGACTGCTGAGTGGAAGGAGTTTATGGATCTGTTGCACGTTCGTGATGAGGGGCTAGATGTGCCCATCGGTATCCGCCCACATGCCAACCCAGAGTCTGCTTCCAAGAACAAGCTTCAACCATACCTGGTTGAGAAGACTTTACCCAATGGCAAGAAGTCTTATGTGCTGAACCCGTTTCTCGACATCATGCACTAGATCTTTCGCAACTCTCTTTTTCCTCGCATGGGCGACAAGGACGAGGTGCATTCCTATCTTGTGGACATGATGCTTATTTTTGAGGAAGCGCATCTTCAACAACCTGGACCACTTGATGTCTCTCACATTATGTGGTGTGAGCTTCAGCCTGTTGTCTTCCATCGTAAGGTTCCCATCTGTGGACCCTATTTGCACCTCTTGATTCAGAAGACTTGGGAGAAGCCCTTTCTGGGTGAGGAGTTTCATGCTCCCAACTGGTTTCGCATTGAGCCCATTAAGTTGCGACAGAAGAACAAGTGGGCTAACACCACTACCCGGGCTGAAGCAGAGGCTGCCCGCATGGATGTTGACGAAGATGAGATTGCAGAGGAGGAACAAGAGGACAGTTCTGAGGTGTATGAGCCTCCCTCTACTGAGCCATCTCGGGCTTCGAAGCTCAAGGACAGGGTGAAGACTCTGTTCTGCATGCAGGCCAATGGGCAGTACCAGACTCACGTTGCTCAGAAGGAAAGTCGCTAGCGCGATAAGCGGATTTTGAGGAAGCTTGGCGAGCACGTCTCGAGTGGGTCTGAGAAGACCATCATAGCTGAGGCTGCTTGGATGAAGAAGAAGGGCTATCAGTGGGTTGAGTCAGATGAGGAATCCATTCCTGCTGCTTCCGAGGAGGAGATTGTTGGGTGAATACTACAGTGGGAGCTACCACCTTTGTCTTAGGCGTCCCCTCTGCCTTTTTGGTGTCTCGATGCCAAAGGGGGAGAGAGTGTAGGATTTGCGAGTACTTTGTTTTGTCTCCTTGCTTTTGTTGAACCTTCGTTGTTGCTTTGGTTTGTGTTATTTGCGTGTGAGACCAGGAGACTTATTCTATCATATGGTGTGAGACATATGCCTTCACTCTTATCCTTTTATTGTCAAGTATGATTAGTAGCTTGTGAGTTTATTTTGTCTTGTGCCCTTATCATCATGCTCACTTGCTATACTTTGCTTCCATGCTTAGTGTCACTTATCTTGTTGCAAGGATTGCCTTGTCTATAAAATATAGGGGAGTGTTGATCCTAGCGTGTGTGTTTTGCAGTCCAAAGCATATCTATAGAATGCACACATCTAGGGGGAGCCTATCTATATTTTATAGATTTTGGGTTTGCTTATGCTCATTATATATCTCTATGTGCAAATCCCGTATTGTCATCAATCCACCAAAAAGGGGGAGATTGTAAGGGCATATTTCTACCTAAGTGGTTTTGGTGATTGATGATAGTGCATTTGCAGACTAATCGTGTGCATTGAGCATTTCAGATATCTCATGTCTAGGCACAAGACGATTCGGTGCCCCTCAGAGCCTATCAAAGATGGATGTTCTCTATGTTTCTTTTCGCTGGATTTGAGTCGTAGGAAAGCCGTACTATTAAGGGGGGTCCGCTTTGGAAAGGTTGGGGTGGAATCAACATGTACACATCTGTTTCTTTGCTCCACCTTTCCTTCGCTTCGATGGAGCACCGTTTTTTTATCGATGTCTCTGCAATATGAAGGCAGCTAAATGCTAAAGCTTCTGTGGCGTGCGGTAGTACTGCTCAAGGGAGCTGTAGTACCACAGGGGCCAGCGGTAGTACCGCTGCCTCCAGCCCTGAAGCTGATACATGCGGAAGTAGGCGTGGATGTAATTTTTTACATCCGCCCTTACGGTGTAGTACCGCGACAGCTGTCTGGTACTACCGTGCCGAACTTTTGCATAGTTCCAACCTCAGAGGAAGTTGTTACAGAAGTAATTTATTACTTCCGTGCATTTCCAGCGCCAGTTGATACCTTCCTTACGGTAGTACCGTAGGGGCGCGCGGTAGTACCGCTCCGGCGGTTCTACCGCTTGTTGCCCTGTGCAACAGGCCCTCATCTGGTCAGTACCGCACAAGCGGTAGTACTGCACACTGCAGTGGTAGTACCGCAACCCTATGCGGTAGTACCGCGGCCGTGTGCGGTAGTACCGCGTCGCGCGGGCTAAGAGAGGGGATAACGGTTGGTTCTTTTCCCCCACTATATAAAGGGGGTCTTCTTCCCCAGGAAGACCACCTCTTCCCTCCCCAAGCTCCATTGTTGCTCAAACCTGCATTTTCGCCCGATCTCTCTCCCTAGCCAATCAAACTTGTTGATTTTCTAAGGATTGGTTGAGAAGGCCCCGATCTATAGTTACACCAAGAGAAATTTAATTCCCCACTAATCCCTTGCGGATCTTATTACTCTTGGGTGTTTGAGCACCCTAGACGGTTGAGGTCACCTCAGAGCCATATTCCATTCTGGTGAAGCTTCGCGGTGTCATTGGGAACCTCCAATTAAGTTGTGGAGATAGCCCCAACCTTGTTTGTAAAGGTTCGGTCGCCGCCTTCAAGGGCACCAATAGTGGAATCACGGCATCTCGCATTGTGTGAGAGCGTGAGGAGAATACAGTGGCCCTAGTGGCTTCTTGGGGAGCATTGTGCCTCCACACCGCTCTAATGGAGATGTACTTACTCTCAAAGGGAAGGAACTCTAGTAACACATCCTCGTCTCCACCGGCTCCACTCTTGGTTATCTCTTACCTTTAATTGTGCAAGCTTTTATTGTGTTGTATCCCGTGGTTGCTTGTGTGCTTGTTGTTGTTGCATCATATAGGTTGCTCACCTAGTTGCACATCTAGACAACCTACTTTGATGCTAAGTTTAATTTGGTCAAGAAATGTTCAAAAATGTTAGTTGCCTATTCACCCCCCTCTAGTCAACCATACCAATCCTTTCAGAGTAGACCGAAATGATTCTTCATCTACTACTATTACTCCACACATCGACGGACTCCTACCTGCATCTAGAGTATTAAGTTCATTAGAATAGAGTTAACCAAGATGACATGATGTAGAGGGATAAACTCAAGCAATATGATGAAAACCCCATCTTTTTATCCTTGATAGAAACAATACAATACATGCCTTGCTACCCCTATCACTGGGTGAGGACACCGCAAGATTTAACCCAAAACCAATCACCTCTCCCATTGCAAGAAATACCAATCTAGTTGGCCAAGCCAAACCGATAATTCGAAGAGAAATACAAAGATATTTAATCATGCATAAAAGAGTTCAGAAAAGACTCAAATAATATTCATAGATAATCTGATCATAAATCCACAATTCATCGGATCTCAACAAAAACACTGCAAAAGAATATTACATCGGATAGAATTCCAAGAACATCGAGGAGAACATTGTATTGAAGATCAAAGAGAGAGAGAAGAAGCCATCTAGCTACTAGTATGGACCCATAGGTCTATGGTAAACTACTCACACTTCATCGGAAGGGCAATAAGGTTGGTGTAGAATCCCTCCGTGATCGAATCCCCCTCCGGCAGGGTGCCGGAAAAGGCCCCAAGATGGGATCTCACGGAAGCAGAGGCTTGCGGCGGCGGAAAAGTATTTTGGTGGACGCTTCTGGTGGTTTGGGAGTATTTTAGAATTTATAGAGCAAGAATTAGGGTTAGCAGACCTCCGAGGGGGCCACAAGTCCTCAGGGCATGCCCCCGGGGCGCGCCTAGCAGGCTTGTGGCCTCCTCGGGCAACTCTTGCCCCCCCTCCAAGTCCTATGGGTGTCTTCTAGTCCAAGAAAAATCATCGCGAAAGTTTTATTCCGTTTGGACTACATTTGATATTCTTGTCTGTAAAGCTCGAAAACAAGGAAAAAATAGAAACTGGCAATGGGTTCTAGGTTAATAGGTTAGTCCCAAAAATAATATAAAATATCATATTAATGCATATAAAACATCAAAAACAGATAATATAATAGCATGGAACAATCAAAAATTATAAATACGTTGGAGACGTATCAGTGTGTCAGTGGTGGATGCTCCAGATACTCACACACTCCTAAAATTGGGAGGCATTTAGCACTAAAGGAGCTTATGAGGCCTTGGGATCGCAACTTTTAGACCCAAGCATATCATTCGTTTTAGGAATCATGTGTGCCATGCAGGATTTCGGGTGTTTGGGTGGTTATTCTACTTTGATATGCTCAACACCCATGCAAATCTACATCAAAAATGTTGCTCAATTCAGCCACCTAGAAGGTTTGTGCCTTGACTGTCGAAGACAAGGCTCATTTGTTCTTCACCTGCCCCGCTGCTAGGAGAATTTCGTATGCTCTTGGTGTAAACAATTTTCTTCATTATTTAGTGACATATGGTCTAGTCCATTGCCCAATGGTCTCAATGTGTCGTTCCAACCTTTTATTCTTCTCCTAGTCCTCTAGGAAATTTGGGATTCAAGAAACTCCAAGGTGTTTCGAGTTGTCTATCTTCCCCTAATTATGTAATCTCTAATATCATCCCTGGTCTCGTAGCATATGGCTCATGATGTGCATTCAGTTGATTTTGTTTGGCTTATACAACTTTTATACTTCAGGTTATACGGTTTTATACATAGATGTGTTTCGGTGACAGTAATAATTGTTTGCTTTCGGTTTGGTTTTGGTAGTAACCAAATTAACCAAAGTTTATGTGAACTTTCGAGCAAGACATGATTTGGCCACATGAAGAAACAAAAATAGTACATGACGCACACTTGAATTTTGTTCAACACATGACACACATGTAATTTTGGAATAAGTACACATGTCCAATAAAAGCTCAAGCAGAATTGCACGAGGCGCAAATCAAGCACACATGAAATTCTGGAACACATAAAGATACCAAAGTTCAGTACAAGTACACATGAAATTCTGGCGCATGAGCTGAGTACAGGCACACATGAAATTTTGGAACAACCAAAGTCCAGCACAACACATGAAAACAAAAGAAGCAACTTTCCACTCCAGCTCCACGCATGAAGAATTGTGAAGTGCGTCCATGCCTTTGGCCTCCTGTTCCTTTTCTTGAAAACATTGTCAAGGGTAGCATCAAAGATATGTTGAGAGAGTTTCGGGTAAGGAAAAATAAGTTGGGTAGTTTCCAGTCAGTATTAGTGACCAGTAGTTGAACCAACATTGGAAAATTCAAAGTTACTAGATAACTAAACACAAACATTTATGTATGTGTTTACAAATGCTAGATTAATTGATACCGCAAGTCATCATGGATCCTCAACAAATGGTGTTGTGGTTTGTAAAATACTCCCTCCGTCCCAAAATAAGTGTCTTGAGCTTAGTACAAATTTGTACTAGAGCTAGTACAGAGTTGAGACACTTATTTTGGGATGGAGGGAGTAGTAGCTACTGAACAACTATTCAACAACATGAAATCAGGGAGATGCTACTAAAGTCATCACAACTATTCAGATTCAATAATCTAATTAATTGCTACTGAACAATTCAGTAGCATGAGACCGGGGAGGCTACTGCAAGTCATCACAACTATTCAGATCCAATACTGTAATTAATTGCTATTCCCTCCGTTTCATAATGTAAAACGTTTTTTGACACTACAGTAGTGTTTTTACATTGTGGGACAAATGGAGTATTGAACAACTATTCAGTAGTATGAGATCGGGGAGATGATACTGTAAGTCATCACAACTATACAGATCCAATACTGCAATTAACTATTGTTGAACAACTATAATCCTATGAAAACGCTTAACAGATGCACAATACTGAATGGGAAGCTCTCCAGATCGAATGAAGTGCCTTACCATCCGGTGCGGTGGCGGCTTATGTCTCCGTCGGGCTCCGACGACGGCTGCAATGCGGATTGGGGCCCGGGGGAAGGATTGCGGGACTCCGTTGCCGCTTCGCCGGTGCCGACAGGACGGAGTTTCACCTTTGGCAGGAAGGAGTGGGGCTTGATGGATGTGCCGGAATCTGATCTAGCTAGGGCGCTGCCACAATGTTGTGCTCTCTCATTTGATCCTCTCCTCTACGTGAGTGCGTGTGCGTGAGGCTGACTATTTGAGGGGTTCCCGTGACTAGGGTTGGATGGAAAGAAGGGTAGTGCCAACAATATTTTAGTTGGGTTGGCCCTGGGAGGTGGGAATGTGGTGTGGCTGGTCCTTTTCGGTTTTGTTCAGTTTAACCAGATTATTTTAATTTTAAACAAAAAAGAAATGAATATGGTTTACTGTTTTGCAAACCGAAACCATAATCAGAACATGACCCCCCCCCCCCCCCCCGACCCCCCCCCCCAAAATCCGGTTTCATTTCAGTTTTTTAATTCGTTTTTCGGTTTCGGTCGATTTTGCACACCATGACATATGACTGGCCAACCTAAAGGAACATACCGACCTATGGCGTGATTTAATGCCTTCTCGCCTGCCACAACACTTGTAAATATAAAAAATATATTTAGGAGTGGAGTCTTTCTCTAAATAAAAAACATTTAAAATATTGTCTACCTGTCGGAGTAATGGGCCACGGGTAGGCTAACCCGAGTCCCAGAACCTTTCAAGACATCGGCGCAGGCCGAGCCCCTCGAGCCCCAAAGGCGACTCCAAGATGAGCCGAGTCCCCGAGGCGACTCCAAGACGAGCCGAGTCCCAGAGGCGACTCCAAGACGAGCCGAGTCCCCGAGGCGACTCCAAGACGAGCCGAGTCCCAGAGGCGACTCCAAGACGAGCCGACTCCTGGCCGACGACTTACGGAGAGGCCGATTACAGGGAATCGGCCTGCGACTCCAACCACCCTGTTAATTAAGGGCAGGCATGGCCACAGTGCGCCGTACCGGCGGAGATCTCCGTCCGACGCGGCGCTGTTGCCATGCTGGCCCTGACATCAGCCCCTGGGGGCGGAGCCCTGTGCCCACGACGGCCTGTCTGTACGGCCCGGAGACGGCGGGGCCTACCAGTCAGCGGGAGTACTGAAGACGGCAAGAGCGCCAAGAGACGGACCCGTTGGGAGTCGGCCTCCAGGAGTCGGCCGGCCCCTCCCACGGGCCCCACACGCCATTAACCGGACACGACAGGGGAATGGCAACAATGATTGCCCGTCAGGCGGCGGCACTGTTGCCATGGCCCCATGACCGAGCCAACGTCATTAGAAGCACGGCTACAGTAATCTGCAGCCGGCAAGACCCGCCCGCGGCGGACAAGGGCTGTCGGCCCCGTACCAGGCAAGTCGGCGGGACCCACCAGTCGGCGGGCCCCAGTAGTCGGCGGAGAAGACGGTGGCCTGAGAGACAGATGGCTGGGACCCGCGCCCAGCCGGTTTTACCATTGTACTCCTGGGGGGAGGCCTATACAAACCCCCCAGGGCACCCATGCAAAGGGTTCGAATCCATTAGCACTAGACCAGATCATATAGGGAGAAGAGGGCTAGCCTTGCCTTCTCCTATCTCCAGAAACAGCTCAAGGAGCAACCTTGTACTCACTTAGCCTTAGTGACCATGCGGAGACCTCGCAGAGCAGCAGCAGGGGTGTTATCTCCTCGGAGAGCGCTGAAGCTGGGTAAGATCCGCCGGCGTGCATGTCTTCGCCTCATCCCGTTTCCAGGCACCGGCGACGTTCTACTCGCTCCCACCATGATAAGCCATCCTTTGGCATATGTCGTACCCAACCCCCGACATTTGGCGCCCACCGTGGGGCCAGGTGCACCGTCGTCCGGAGATCTGTTCTGGATGGGAACCCTTTTCCTCCCTGGCAATCACAGCCAGCCAGGCTCGCCAGACGGAGTCTGCATCGACGCGCTGCGTGGCACTGAGGCCGCCTGCGCAGCAAGCTGCCTCGCCGAACTTGTCAACGAGGTTCGCCTCTCCGACGAGCCTGCATCCGACGCAGGCACGGGCGGCCCTGAGAACCTCCTCGCGGGCCTCCTCGACCAACTCCACGTCACCGGCGAGCCTGCTGTAGACCTGGAGTCCGTAGGCTCCACCGACCCGATGCTGGTCGACTCCGACGCCGCGTCGCTCGACGCGTTCCCCACCCATGTGGTGGTTTACGACGAGCCGCTCCCTCATGAGGAGAGCGAGGGAAGCGCCGTCACGGAGTGCTCGTCATCAGTCACGACGAGCATTCCGGTGAGGGAGCTCATAACCCATTCGACGCGGCTCTACAAGACCTGACTGCGCCTATTCTAGAAGACGCAGATGCCGAGACGCTGGAGACACGCCGCCTTCAGATCATCAAAGGCGCCAAGAAGCTGGCAAGCATGAGGCGCTTGTCAGAAGCCTACCAGCGTGAGATGGATCGCGCTGTGGGCGGCTTGCCGGCTCCGACTGGGCCTAGCCGCCTAGGCGCGGTCCGGCAGCGCGGCGCGACCATCGCCAACCTGTTCGGGGCCAATCGCCCCGTATACGCCACGCGTGCGGAGAACATCCACGCCGCCCAGGCGGCGACTGACGAGCTGAAGAACTTTGAAGGCGAAGAGCACCGCATGATGACGGAGCGAGTCCAGCAGCTCCTCGACGCGGTTGCCGCGCAGAATGCAGCCGGCGGCCGCATTGAGGCGCCGCGGCAACCGAATGACGACCTGCTTCCCTGCTGAGATCAAGGCGCGACGTCTCGCACGCCGACTGGCGGAGTCCGCGGAAGAAAAGACAAAGAGCCGGCTGTCAGCCACACTCGAACTCGTATCACCATCGAGCGCGACCAAGATGGCCGTCCGAGAGCAGTGGAACGGCAGGGCGACTATCTGCCTCCTCCACCACGAAGAGAAAGGCGAGTTTCCCCACTGCCCGTTGAGCATCCGACTCTCGGTGGCCGCCTTGGCCGCCGAGAGGGAGTCGGAGAGAACGACGCCCGCCACCGGATCGACCGACTCCACCGATCCCTGGCGCTGGAAGAAGAAGATGAGTTGGGTCCGCCCTGCTTCGGACCTCGCATCCGAGACGAGCCCTTCCCCAAAGGGTTCACACTCCCCTGAGATACACCCAAGTATATCGGCTCCGTGAAGCCGGAAGACTGGCTAGTTGACTACTCCACGGCCATCAACATAGCGAATGGCAACAAGCGAGTTGCCGTGAAGTATGTTCCACTCATGCTCTAGGGCACGGCCCGGACATGGTTGAACAGTCTAAAGCCCCGCAGCATCAACAGCTGGGTCGACTTCACTGAGGCCTTCATCCACAACTTCATGAGCACGTACAAGCGGCCTCCCAAGCCTTGCCAGCTCTCCCTGTGCGTGCAAGGCCCAAACGAGTCAACACGCGACTACCGCATGCGCTGGGCCGAGCTTCGGAACTCCTGCGAGGGCGTGCACGAGGTGCAGGCTATCGAGTACTTCACCGCCGGATGCAGAGAAGGCACCCTCCTCAAGCACAGGCTCCTCTGCGACGAGCCAGAAACCCTCGACAAACTGTTGATCATAACAGACAAATATGCCACGGCCGACTCCTCCATGAAGACGGAGATTCAAGTTAGTGCGACTGGCAAAACGGCCCCTCAGGCTCCCAGAACTCCGGCTGGAGACGCTAGTCGGCGACAACAACAGAACGACAACAAGCGCAAGGCAACCCAGCCGACTTCCGGCAGTCGGCAGGTTGCGACAGTCGAAGACCAACAGCCGGAGGGGCAGCCTCCGACAAAGCGACAGAAAGGCGGCAAGTCCAACTGGTTGCCGGCCTTCTCTTACGAGCAGACTCTAGATGGTCCCTGCAAGTTCCACAGCGGCGCGAAGCCGTCGAACCATACCACCCGAAAGTGCCACTGGCTTACCAGAATCGCCAAGGGAGACGGCCTCCTTCCTCCCCCGCCTGCTGGGCCGCCACCTCCACCGCCGCCCCAGCAGCCGGCTGCCAGGCCAGTCGGCGCAGTACGAGATGAGTACCCATAAGAGCACGGAGCCTATGTGGTGTTCACCAGTGTGGCTGACAATCGACGCAGCAGGTGGCTGCAGCAACAAGAAGTGAATGCAGTAGCATCAGATACCCCAGAGTTTATGCATTGGTCCGAGAAGCCTATCAGTTGGAGCAAGGCAGATCACCCAGAGGTGATGCCGAATCCGGGCTCCTACGCCCTGGTTTTGAGTGCCACCTTGGCCACTGATAGGCGGGCCGCTCGCTTCTCGCGAGTGTTGATAGATGGAGGCAGCAGCATCAACATCCTGTACAAGGATACCATGGAGAAGTTAGGAATCAAGCAAAGACAGCTGCGGAGCAGCCGGAGTGTGTTCCACGGCATTGTACCTGGCCTTTCCTGCTCACCAATCGGCAAGATCCTGATAGACGTCCTCTTCGGAGATAGAGATCATTTCCGCCGAGAGCCAGTTTGGTTTGAAGTGGTGGACCTCGAAAGCCCATACCATGCGTTACTTGGCCGACCTGCTTTGGCCAAGTTCATGGCGGTTCCCCACTATGCCTACCTCAAGATGAAGATGTCGAGTTCCAAGGAGATTCTGACCGTCGCCGGCAACTACAGAAAGTCGTCCGCTTGTGCACCTGAGAGCAGTCGGCTGGCCGAGTCCCTGGTAATCGCAGCTGAGAAGCGGCTCCTTGACCGAGTCGTGGCGATGGCCGGCAAGCAGCCAAAGATGTCGCCCGACACCAAGGAGTCGGAAGCTGAGGGCTCGTTCAAGCCAGCCAAAGAGACCAAGAAGATACCCTTGGACCCGGAGCACCCAGAGAGGTACGCTGTCATAGGTGCAAACCTTGACAGCAAATAGGAAGGCGAGCTCGTTGATTTCCTTCGTGAGAATCGGGACATCTTTGCATGGTCCCCCAAAGACATGCCAAGTGTACCGACGGAATTCGCCGAGCACAAGTTACATGTCCGACCTGATGTGAAGCCCGTCAGGCAGCCCTTGCGCCGCCTTCAGAAGAGAAGAGAAGAGTTGTTGGAGAGGAGATAGCCCGGCTATGCCGAGAATTGATCAGGTGATAGACTCCACAGCCGGATGCGAGCTGTTGAGCTTCTTAGATGCATATTCAGGGTATCACTAGATCAAACTGAGCCCGGCAGACAGACTAAAGACCGCCTTCATCACGCCGTTCGGAGCCTTTTGCTACCTGACCATGACGTTCGGCTTAAGGAATGCCGGCGCCACCTTTCAGCGTTGCATGCAGAAGTGCCTCCTCAGGCAACTCGGCAGAAACGCCCATGTCTACATGGATGATGTAGTGGTGAAGATGGAAAAGCGTGGGACACTGATGGAAGACCTCAAAGAAACCTTCGAGAACCTGCGTCGATTCCAGATCAAGCTCAACCCTGAGAAGTGCGTCTTCGGAGTACCATCCGGCCAACTCCTTGGCTTCCTGGTCTCTGAACGCGGCATAGAATGCAACCCTGTGAAGATCAAGGCCATCAAGAGGATGGAGGTACCCAGCCGACTGTTAGATGTGCAGAAGTTCACCGGCTGTTTGGTGTCCATCAGCCGATTCATCAGTCGGCTGGGCGAGAAGGCTCTCCCTTTGTACCAACTAATGAAGAAGACCACCTTTTTTGAGTGGAACCACAAGGCAGATGAAGCATTTCTCCAGCTGAAGAAGATGTTGACTACTCCCCCTATGCTGGCGGCTCCGACTCCTAAAGAGCCCATGCTCCTATACATTGCCGCCACCAGCCGGGTAGTCAGCACAGTCATTGTAGTCGAGCGCAAGGAGGAAGGCAAGGCGCTCCCTATCCAGAGATCGGTATATTACCTGAGCGAGGTACTGTCGACCTCCAAGCAGAATTACCCCCACTACCAGAAGATGTGCTACGGCGTGCACTTTGCCGCCAAGAAGTCGAAGCCTTACTTTCAAGAGCATCCAATCACTTTGGTTTGCACAGCCCCGCTGGCCGAGATCATTGGGAGCCGAGATGCTTCTGGCCGAGTGGCCAAATGGGCCATAGAGTTGGCTCCCTACACCATCTACTACCAGCCCCGCACCGCCATCAAGTCGCAAGCACTGGCGGACTTCCTTGTCGACTGGGCCGAGACCCAGTACCTGCCACCAGCGCCCGACTCCACCCATTGGCGGATGCATTTCGACGGCTCCAAGATGCGCACCGGCTTGGGAGCCGGCGTCGTCCTCACCTCCCCTAAAGGCGACAAGCTCAAGTATGCGCTGCAGATCCACTTCGCCGCCTCCAACAACGTCGCCGAATACGAGGCGCTCATTCACGGGCTCCGGCTTGCCAAAGAACTCAGCATTCGCCGGATCCTGTGCTATGGCGACTCCGATTTGGTGGCCCAGCAGTCATCTGGCGACTGGGACGCCAAAGATGCAAACATGGCAAGCTACCGCTTCCTGGTGCAGCAACTCAGCGGATACTTCGAGGGGTGCGAGTTCCTTCACGTGCCAAGAAACGACAACGACCAAGAAGACGCCTTGGCACGAGTCGGCTCCACCCGCCAAGCGATACCATCCGGCGTCGCCCTTCAGCGCCTCCTTAAGCCGTCTATCAAACCTTCACCAGAATCAGACTCCATCTTTGTGTCGGCTCCCCCTAAAGAAGTCGGATCCGACTCAAGAGCCCAGCAGACGGCACCAAGAAAATCGCAGTCGAAGCCGGCCCGGGGACTTCGGAACCTGGCCCAGGGACTGCGGCAACCGGCCCAAAGACTTCAGAACTCGGCCCAGGGATTGTGCCAGTCGGCCCGGGGACTGCGCCAGTCGGCCCGGGGACTCCGTTAATCCAGCAAGCGGCCGCAGACTCCAGCCTGCCGCCTTCCAGCCCAGCCGCCCTTGTCCAAGTCGTAGTGGTGGCGGTTGAAGAAATAGCAGCACCCTCATGGGCGCAACCCATCCTCAAGTTTCTAGTGAACAAAGAGCTGCCAACTGATGAAATCTTGGCTCGGCAAGTGCAACCCGAGCGGCAGCCTACACCATAATCAACAGAGAGCTAGTCAGGCGCAGCGTTACTGGTGTCTACCAGCGCTGTGTTGAGCCAGATCAAGGCCAAGCAATTCTCAGAGACATCCATCAAGGCGAGTGCGGCCACCATATGGCTTCAAGAGCACTCGTCGCCAAAGCCTTTCAGCACGGTTTCTTCTGGCCAACTGCCCTGGAAGAGGCCAAGGAATTAGTCCAAAAATCCAAGGGGTGCCAGAAGTTCCGCTCCAAGCCGCATCAGCCGGCTTCTGCACTGAAGATAATCCCCATCGCCTGGCCCTTTGCAGTTTGGGGCCTGGACATGGTGGGACCATTCAAGACGGCCCGAGGCGGCCTAACTCACTTACTCATCATAGTGGACAAGTTCACCAAGTGGATAGAAGCAAAGCCCATCAAGAAGTTGAACGGTCCGACTGCAGTGACTTTCATCACCGACATCATGGTTCGGTACGGCATACCGCACAGCATCATCACCGACAATGGCATAGATTTTGCCAAAGGCGCCTTGGCCCGTTTCTGCGCGACACAGGGCATCCGACTGGACTTAGCATCCGTTGCCCATCTGCAGTCAAACGGCCAAGTGGAGCGAGCAAACGGCCTCATCCTATCTGGCATCAAGCCTCGACTGGTCGAACCACTCGAGCGTTCGGCCGGCTGTTGGCTTGAGGAGCTGCCAGCCGTCCTCTAGAGTCTGCGCACGACTCCAAACAAGTCAACCGGCTTCACGCTTTTCTTCCTCGTCTATGGTGCCGAAGCCGTCATCCTGAACATAGAATTCGACTCTTTGCGAGTCACCATGTACACCGAAGAGGAAGCAGAAGAAGCATGTCAAGATGGCGTCGATCTGCTGGAAGAGGGCCGGCTGTTGGCACTCAGCCGGTCCAGCATCTACCAGCAGAGTCTGCGCCGATACTAAAACAGGAAGGTCAGGTCGAGATCTTTCCAAGAGGGCGACCTTGTGCTCCGACTGATCCAGCGAACAGCCGGCTAGCACAAGCTGTCGGCGCCTTGGGAAGGCCCCTTCATCATCAGCAAAGTGTTGGGCAACGACTCCTATTACCTAATCGACGTCCAGAAGTCCCGAGCAAACAAGAGGGACGACTCCGGCAAAGAGTCGGAACGGCCATGGAACGCAAATCTTCTCCGAAGATTTTACAGTTGATGCAGTATGTACCACGCTATCCTTTGTATTAAAGTACCGAGAATTTGGGCCCCCTGAGACGAGCTCGGGGACTACCCTTTTTTGTTATCTGTATGATAAGAATTATGCCTTCGAGTATGCTACTCTTTGTTATGCCGCTTGGCACCGGGTTTGACTAGTCGGCCCGGGGACTCGTCGTCTTGCGCTATGAAATGCTCCCTGCAGTCGGACAAGTAGTGTGCGGCGCTTAAGCCGTCTCCTGTCAGAAGCCGCAGCTCGTAGAGTGACTGTTGGTGGGCAGAGAATAAGGAAGAATGAGCGCCCACACGAAAAAATGGCTAAGGACTCAAAGCATAAGCATAGCCCAAGCCGGCTTCTAGCCTCACTTCACAGACCCGACTCTTGAATAGTCGGCTTGCCGCCTTCTATCCAACTTGTTAAAAGACTCTAAAAAATGCCAAGTACTTGCCTTCCCTAAAGTAGCCAAGCATTTGACCCAGCGGCGGTCCGCAGAGCGATTGTCCGTCTGGCAAAGCGGCGACTGTGGGAAGGCGGCAAAGGAAAAAGCCTAAAGAGCAACGAGCAAGGAAAGATAGAAGTCGGATAGATATTTACATAACATAGGCCTCTGGCCAAGTTCAAAATACACCCCGCGGGTGGAATTGTGCAAATTAACAAGTTCTTTCAAAGACTACTAAAGCAGGTAAAATAAAGGCAAGACGGCAGCCTAAGAAGCGGCGGACGGGTTCGGAGGGTCGGTGGAGACGGCGGTGTCAGGCGCCGGAGCGGCCGGCTGGGCAGTCTCGGTTTGATCGTCTCCGGCGGCGGCCGGCTCAGTCGGACGCGGCTTGTTGCTAGAGGCGCGGTCGAGCTGAGGCTGGTCGTCCGCTCCGTCTTCTGGCGCCTCCCTCTCGCCTCCATCCTCCCCCTCGTCTCCCTCCTCGGCACTAGAGCCGATCACCTCCGTCGAGTCCTCGTCATAGTCCGGGTTCATCCCGAACCACTCCGGCGGCACCTCCTCGCCGTTCGCGGCCCGCTCAGGAACGAAGACACTGGTGTCAGTGTAGTCGGCAATCGCTGCCGCACGCTCGACGAGGGCGACTTCCACAGCCACCAGCTCTGCCTGGGCCTCTGACCGGAACGTGGCCAGCCGGTCCAGGTCCAGCCCTGGATACCAAGCCTTGACGAATTCCAAGGCCCGGCGTGCTCCAGCCTGGGCCGAGGAATCCTGCCAAGCCTCAAGACGGCCAGCTGTGACCTCCAGCCAGTTGGCAGTCTGACTGGGAGTGCACAAAACCGGCATGCCCGGCCACAGGGCGGCAATTGCCTAAGCACCGGCACGTTGAAGACGGCGCAGCAGCTGATGGGCCGGCCCCAGACGAGTCTCGATGCTTAGGAGCTGCTCGTCGATGGTCAGGGGGGCGTTTGTTGGATTTCGGGTTCCGGCAGACCCTTGAGGTTCGAACATTGGGGTGCGCGCGGAGATTTAACCCTCTACCGGCTTGCTCCTCGCCGAATCGCTAGGATCTAAACTACCAAACAGAACAACACAAGAGACACAAGATTTATACTGGTTCAGGCCACCATCGTGGTGTAATACCCTACTCCAGTGTGTGGCGTGGTGGATTGCCTCTTGGGCTGATGATGAACAATACAAGGAAGAACAGCCTCGCGAGGGTCTGTTCTTGGCTGGTGCTACTTGGTTCTAGCTCTTGGATTCTCGATCAGGTCCAACTGCCTCTACCCCGGGGGTGGCTAGTCCTATTTATAGGCAAAGGCCCTGGGCCTCTTCCCAAATATTGAGCGGGAAGGGCGCCAACAATTGGCCATTTTGAAGGGGAACAGCGGGTACACTTATCCTGACTAAAGTTGGTCCTCGCCTATCAAAGGCTCTGGTGGTGACGCCTGCTTGGGCTCCACAATGACTTCTTCCCTGCCGTTGGGCTGGTCTTGGTCTTGTTGCACCGAAATGGATGCCTTTGCTTGATGCTCTCGCGTACTCTTGCTCCCTTTGCACCAAAGAGGAAAGGAGGACACTGCGCGGGCTGGCGCCCGACTGGCGCCCTTGGTCGTCATGGCTTGCGTCATGGGCACCTCGCGAGGTACCCCGCCTTGAACTCTCCGCCTCCTCGTGAGCCAGCCTAACGAGGGCGTGCCTGAGGAAGCTCCTTGTCGTCCGCCCCGCGAGGCTTGGCCCCTCGCGAGGGTCTTGAGCTTGTGTTGACGAAGATGGGCTGTGCTGGGCCTCCTTTGAGCCACGCCGCAGGCCGCAGGTAGGCAAGTCTGGGGACCCCCTTTCCCAGAACGCCGACAGTAGCCCCCGGGCCCACGGCGCACCCAGACTTGGCCGAGCAGAGAGGCGAAAGGGCAAGTGCGAGGCGTCGCGGGCCCTAACAGCCTGCGGCCTTGGGCGCCGCGTGGCAGTTGATTGGACGTGGGCGGCACTGTTCCCCCACGCTTCCTTATTTTATGCCTTGCTAGGCGGACTCGCTGCCGCACACAGCCGCTCCCCTTTCTGCTGCTCGAACGCTCCCTGTCCTTTCTCCTCTCTAACTCCAGCTTCCGCATCCAATCCAATCTCAAACCTCCCCCCTTCCCTTTCTGCCGTCATGGCTCCGCTGAGGAAGGGAAAAGGGAAGAAGCCCATGCCGCCGCCTCGCTCATCGTCGGCGGCGGCCCCCGCCATCGACCGGCCGGTCATAATCAACCAAGAAGGCTTGGGCAAGGCCAGCTCGGCCTTGGCCACCATCTTCAACGAGTGCGGGAGGACGACGGCCTGGCCCGCGTCTCGCTTCTCCGTTGACAGGATTCCCAGCGAGGTCCGGTACTTCGCCGACGCCCTGTGGGCGGGACTGGTTCCCCCCTTTTCTGATTTCTTCAACGTCGTGCTTTCCCATTATCAGATCCATATGATGCATCTGGGTCCCGAATCCATCGCCCTTCTCGCGGTTTTCGCTTTCGTTTGTGAGGCAATGATGGGCATCATTCCCTCGGTTGCCTTGCTGCGCCACTTCTTCTCTCTGCGCCTTGCCGATCCCACCCAATGTTCAGGGTGCGTGAGCTTCGTCGCTGCGCCTGAGACAGCGACTTCTGGGATTGACTTCAGTCTCCCTCCACCCACGCCTGGGTTTCGCGAGCGGTGGTTGTATGTGGACGTAGGGGTGCCCAGCCCCTGCTGACGAAGCCATCTTCGCCTGCTGTCCCCAACTCTGGCTGGGGCCAGGAGACGCTCGTGAGCCCTCGGCTCGCCTTCGTCTGGCGTCGCTTCGAGTTCTTGAAGGAGCTTGGCGTGACAGCGCCCAAGGTGGTGAAGGAGTTCTTGCTATGCCGTGTCGCCCCTCTCCAACGCCATTCTCATCGGATGTGGGCCTTCAGCGGTCGCGGGGATCGTATGCGGCTCCAGGAAGAGGACTTGACGCCTGAAGCGCTGCGAAAGGTGCTCTTGGTCTTGACTGGGAATCCTTCCCCCGGTGGCATTCGGCAAGGGGGGGGCTTGCTGTACCTCTGCTCGAATAGAGATGACTTCGTGGGCCAGATGCCCATTTTCGACGAATGGGGGCCACGCCCTGCTGGCCTCCAAGGGCCTCGCGAGAACCCAGTGGTGGTGGTCGCCCTCGCAGCCGGCCTAGGCGACTCTTCCTCAAGTGGCGGAGCAGGGAGGCATGAGCCTCGGGAGGCCGAGGGTGCCCCCGCCGAGGCGACAGTACCGGGCGGCGCTCATGAGGGAGTGGCCCCTGAGACCCGTGCTGTCGTAGCTGAAGGTGGCGAGCGGCCGCCCGTAGTGCCTGCGGCTGAGGCCCCCGAGGCCCCAGCTGCTCTTCTTGGTGGGGCGACCGGAGGTGCGCATCAGGCGGACGCCCCCGACGCGGGTCGCCTCGGTGCTCCCTCTTCGCCACAGGCTGACCCCTGCGCTCAACTCTTGGGCCGCTTCCGAGTGGACTTTGAGTCCCTCCGGAAGAGGAGGGAGGCCCTGGGTGATGATTACCCTTGCCTCCTGCTGAAGCATAGGAAGTACTTCGCCATCGATGAGTAAGCCTTCTCCCTTCCCTGTTCCTGATTCTTCCGTTGCTTGTTCTGATCCTTGCTCTGCAGGGCCCTTCCTTCCGAGCTCACGGGGGTGGAAGAGGAGCCATACCCCTCGCCTCCTCCCTCTCCGCCGTCTTCGATCGTTCCGAGCAGCGGGGCCCTTGTGGTGAGGCCGGTTGGTGAGACGAACTATTCCGAGGTGCAGCGCGGCCCTGCGCTCCCCGCGGTCTTCCTTCGCGAGCCTTCTCGTGGCATAGCCAGCCTGCCGTGGGCTTCTCGCCTGGTGGTGGACCGTGATTGGTTGGGGTACTCCCTGCGCTCTTCACCTGGAGATGGACTGGCTTCAGGTCGGGCTTCTTGCAGGGCGTGCCCGGTCGCCTCAAGGGAGCCAGCCCCCAGCCCCCTGCCTGGGAGGGGAGTGCTGATCCGCGCCCCACGATGCTCGCTTGGGGCGGATGATGGTGTGGAAGACGTACTCGAGCGCGCCCGGGAGCGTCGCGCTCTTCGCCAAGGGTTTCTCCGGAGGGCGGCTGACGCGGTGAGCCTGCTTGGTGAAGAGCTTGCTGATGAGGACGCGCGCCTTGAGGCCGAGGGCCTGCGCCTGGTGGCAGCGAGGCGCGAGCTGGAGGCGGCCGTCACCCTCGCACGCCACCAGCGCGACCTCGACGATGAGGAGGCCAAGGCGTCACTGGTGGCCTCTCGAGAGGCCCGTTCTCGGGCTGTCGAAGAGGCCCGGGAAGCTGACCGGCGGCGAGAGGCCACGGAGGAGCGGGCGCGGGAACTCCTGGCTCGGTGCCGCTCACTGGAGGAGCAGGTGGAGCTGCGTGAGGCGGCCCTTGCGTCGATGAAGGTGGCCTCCGGCGACCCAGCGGAGCTCCAGAAGCGTGAGGTGGCGCTGACGCTGGAAGCCGCCGAACGCGCACGCGAGTACGAGCGCCTGGAGACGAGGGAGCACTGGGTGACACGGGCGGAGGACGATGTCGCCGCGCGGGAAGCCCGTGTCTCGGAGGAGGTCGGACGTCAGGTGGCGACGGCGCGCCTCAACCTCGAGCGCGAGTTCAAGGAGAGGCTGGAGTTGGTCCGGACCGAGGCCGAAGGTAGGACCACTGTCCTGAGGACCAAGCTGGAGGAAGCGACGCAGCGGGCTGATGCCTTGCGGGCCGCACTCGAGGTGGCGGAGGGGGAGTCAACTACTTCCCATGCCAAAGTGCTTCTTCTTCGCCAACAGGTGGTCGAGGCTGAGACCATCGCCCATCAGAATGCGGACGAGATGCGCCAGCGGTGGCTCTTGGAACACGAGCACCCCCCCCCCCCATGCTCACCACGCTTCGTGAGAGGGCCAACACAGCCTTAGGTAACATCTGCGAGGTGACCGTCGGTGAGCCGCGTGCTATCAACTACGCCGGCAACCTTCAATTCTTCACCGACATCGTGACGCAGCTGGAGGCGCGGTCAGTCCGTGCCAACAGGTTGGTGGAGGAGAGGAGCCGAGCCCTGCTCGGGCGCGCCTTTTCCCGCGTCTTCAGCCATCTCCGGAACATGGATCCTCATTTCAACTTTGATGCCGCCATCGCCCCGGTCCCCCAGGCCGTCCGAGACGACCTGGCATACTGGGTAGAGGACAACGTGGACGCCCTTGTCAGGGCCTTCGCTTCAGATGATGATGGCGTGATCGTGGCTGCCGACGAGGGCGGCGTGGTGAATGGCCCTGACGCCGCTGACGACAACGCGGAGGGCGATGGCGAGGCCAGCGACGCCAGTGACAATTCGGGTGGCATTCCTGAGGATGCATTGGGGGATTTATCCGATTGACGGCGCATTGTTCCTGTTTCCTTACCCTACATGAATAGAACTCAGGCTTTTTGTCCTCATGGTTGTAAGAGCATTTTTGGGAGGGGGTGCCCCTCATGTAAAACTTATGTTCTGTGCACTAGTGAATGCCACTTTACTCACATGCCCGTGCCAAGTGGTTGGCCATGTGCGGAGCCTGCTGGCTAGTTTACCTCTGTCCCGAGAGGGTCTCGGGACAACTTGTCGGAGGCCGTGGTGCCTCGTGTGCCCCCTGATTGAATCCGCGGGATCTGCAGTGAAAAACCTCCTGAGAGGGTACATCGGCGGCAGCTGGGCTGCACGCAAGCCAGGCCAGACCCGGCTCGCGAGGGGCTCGCGAGGGGAGGCAGCTGAGGTGAGATCGTAACCGAAACGCAAGAGATTGCTCGAACGAGACTAAGCTCCCCTTCGCCAACACACGCAAATCTCGAATTCGAGTTCAACTGAAATCCAGCGGGGGAAAGCAACAACCAAGGGAAAAGCAACGAAAGCAAACAAAAGGCCGCGTCCGGCACCTAGTCTAGTCTTGGACGTCTTCTCACCAGTGCGGAGCTAAGTGCTACCACTGGGCGTGGGAGGGAGCCCCAGGGCCTGAGGCCGGCACCCCTGAGACTCCGAAGTGTGAACAACCCCACTCATTATTACGTGAGAGTGTCACGGGGCTGCGAGCTTCACAGGCACTGGGCCTTCTTCACAGGTACCGGCCTTGCTTCATATCGCCAGACGAGGGCCCCGCCTTGCGCCACACTCTAGTGCCATCAACGATGACCGGAAACCAGGACGCCGCCGATGGGGTAGAGCGGTCGCCAGCGGTTCCCCCGACGACCACGGGTCCTCCGCCAGGGGCTGGCCCTGAGGCACCTCCCCAGCAGAGGGCCCACCTCCTGGGAACGCCTTGCTCCGAATGCCGCGGTGGTGATGCAGATCTCGGCCCCTCTCCTGCAGCCCCCGACGCCCTCCTCCTAAGGGTTAAGAGACTGCTGGAGCGAGGCAGCTGCTCGCTGTGACGACCTGCACCTCCTACGACCCATGATTAGTGTATGCCTGCTCCTGAGGGATTAGTGGTACCCGATAATCGTTGCTTCCAACGTGGCCGGCAGGGCCGTCCCTGGGTTCCTGGAAGAGCTCAACTTATGGCGCCTCGTCCCCCCAGCTTGGGCTGAGGAGCGAGCCTTGTTCGCCCTCATGCAGGTGCCCTTGATCCATCATGTGGGGCACGTACTCTTCTGGGGCCGTTACCCCGAAGCCTGCGCCATAGGGCTCCGCGTGCCATGCAGCTCTGCTTGACGTGCCAGCCTGGTGATGGTAGCGCGGCGGCCCGCGGGGGCCGTGGGTCGCGATGAGTCCTTCTTCACTGGCGGGGAGCGGAGTCGGTGCTGCTGTCGGCCCTGTGCTCACAGCTTTGCTGGTGTTGGAGTAGCCTTGGAGCCCGCGGTTGCACTTGGGGCCCCCGCGCGGGCCGCCCTAGGCCTGAGATGGGAGCTGAGTGCAGAAGGGGTGAGCCCCCGAGGCGACGAAGCCCAGGAGCTCCGCCACCCGCTCTAGCAGCACGTCGCGGCCGCCTTCCATCAGCCTGCACTGCAGCAGCTCTCGGGCCACCGTGAGCGCAGCCCTTGAGTTCGCCTGCTCCTGGCGGGTGTACGGCGTCGTGGCCGCGGCGTGGTTGGAGGCCCTTGCTGCCGACCGCGTCTGCCGCGGTGTTAGAGCTGTCGAGGCCTGTCCGCGTCGCCCATGGCCCGCAGTGCCCTGCGGACCGCAAGCTGCCTGGGGCATGGGGTCGCCGGACATGGTGATGACGATGCGACGAGACGTGAAGTGGCAGAAGGCGGATCCCGGCTGTAACGCCCCGGATTCGTTGCGCCAGGTGTCCGCCAGTTATTCTCCGTTGTTGCCATGTCATTTGCTTGCGTGTTGCACTTTGTCATGTCATCATGTGCATTTCTTTTTGCATACGTGTTCGTCTCATGCATCCGAGCATTTTCCCCGTTGTCCGTTTTGCAATCCGGCACTCCTATGTCCTCCGGCGTTCCCCTTTTGCCTCTTTTCGTGTGCGGGTGTTGAATGTTCTCGGAATGGACCGAGTCTTGCCAAGCGGCCTTGGTATAGCACTGGTAGACCGCCTGTCAAGTTTCGTGCCATTTGGAGGTCGTTTGATACTCCAACGGTTAACCGGGTAACCGTAAAGCCTCCTTATGTTGCAGCCCAACACACCTTCCAAAGTGACTCAAAGCCCAGCAAACTCCCCTCCATGCTCTCGGTCGTTCGATCACGATCGCGTGGCCGAAAACCGCTCCTCATTTGGACTCTCCTAGCTCCCTCTACCTATAAATATGCCCCTCTCCCCAAAAATCCCGGATCATTTCCACCCTAACCCTAAAAAATCGCCCTCCGCCGTCACCGGACGCGTCCGCGACGGCCGGACATGTCCGCCGCCGCGCCCGGTCCAATCCCGCGCCGCCACGTGTCCTCCGTCGTCGTCCTCGCGCCGCCGGCCCGCGGAGCCCATCTGGGGCCCGCGCGGGCCCAGATCGCGCCGCCGCCCGGCCCGAGCGCCCGCCCGCGCCCGAGCGCCCGCCCGCGCCCGAGCTCCTCCTCCGCCGCCGCCCGCCGCCGGCGCTCGCCGCCGCCCGCCGGCGCCGACCTCCGCCGCCGCCCGCCGCCTCCTCCGGCCGGCGCGCGCCTCCCCTCGCCGCCGGGCGACCCCGGGTGTGTGTGCCCGCGCCGCCCCACTCCCCGCGGCGCCTCGCCCACATCCCGCGCCGACGCCGGCCGCGGCCTCGCCGCCCCGCGCCGGGAGCCGCTCCGCCGCCGGTTCCGTCTCCGGCCGGATCCGGCGAGGGCCGGCCAGATCCGGCGCACCGGCGCCGCCTCCGGCCTCCTCCGCCCCTCTCCAACCTCCGGCCGCCGTTCTCCCTCCTCTCAGGCCACATCTCCGGCGACCTCTCCGACGTGCCTCGAAATCTGCGCCACTGTTGACTTCTCCCGGAGGTGAAAATTCGTCTAAGTCCCGTAATACTTTTGCATAATCATGCCATGTTCATCGCACTGTATCTCTGCATTCGTAGGTCCGTTTAGTGCGTGTAATATGTCAAATTGTTTGTATCAACGAGTACTTCATTTCATTCCATTGCATCATTTTTATTTGAGCTCATCTTGATGCCCGAAATGCTGTTGGAAGAGTGCATGTTGATGATAATCTGCTGAAACTGTTATAACTTGCTCATTTGTCATTTTTGCCATGATTGATGTGTGCATCCTATGAGGTTCATGTCTACATGTGTTTTGATCTATGCCATGCCATCTTTCCAGAGGTGCAACCCATGTATTTTTGTGAGTTGTGTGTTGAGTGCATCGAGCTTGTTAAGGAGGGTACTTGTTGTTGCTGATTTCCTGACAGATTCTGTTATATTTTGTTGCTATGTAAACCTGCTGCTACAAGTCATTTCGTGCATAATCTGGAGATGTTCTATAAACATGTTTTGATCTACATGTTATGCCCTATCCATCCATGCCCCTGGTTGCATTTATAGCTTGCTGTAGATTGTTCATATCTTGCTCCAAATTTGCTTGATGATGTTGCTGTCAGCCTGTTAACATTAAGTTCAATGTTTCCATGATTGTTTACTAGTGATCCATGCACCCTATGAACTTGTTCTTGCCATGCTTAGCTTCACAAACATGTCTTCTTGCTGTTGGTTGCCTTGCCATGCCATGTATTGCTCTGTGGTGAGTGGTTCAAGCTCACCAACATGCCTATTTATTGTTGTTCCTGCCGTGTATGAATCTGTAATATAACTAGCCATCTTTACATGGGTGCCATCATATTTTCTGTGCCCTTTTGGCTCATGTTCAGTAAGGAAATTTTGTTCTATGCATTTAGTAGTATCATGCCATGCCTTTATTTTCCATGATATGTTCCTGTAACATGTTGTTTGATAGCTCTAAACATTGCAACCTGATGTTATTTCTGCAAAGTCTGAAACTGTTATTATTAGCAATCTTACCATGTGTGTTTGAGCATGTTCTAGCCTTTTATGGAGATAGCTCAGTGTTCACGTTTTGTTGTGCTTTACCTGTACTTCATGACCATGCCTTTTGCTATTATGTTGGGGTGCTGTAGCATATTGTTTTGATGCTTGTAAGATGCCTAGTTCTTGTTATGGACAGATTGTTGTTATGCTTTGTATAGAGTGTATGTGTTGAACCGTTGCTCCGTTTTGAGTGTGCTCTATATGAAACTTGCTTGATTTTGCATGTAGCTTCATATTATCATGTTGCATCCTTGTTTTGGTGTGTTTGCTTGATGTTTGGGTGCATTTTGCATCAATGCCATGCTTAACTTGTTTTGCTCATATCTTCTAGATCGTAGCTCCAAACTAAATGAACTTTATATGTAACTTGACTAGAATCTCGTGTAGATCATCTTGGTGCATCTTAACTTGCTGTTTAACAACTTGAACATAAGGTTTATTCAGTTCTGGACCAATTTCGAAATATGCATATGAGGACTTACCGGAATTGTTATGTGTTGTTCCCGGCCTCATTTAAACTTGCCTTGATGTGTTGTTCTTGTTTGCATCATCTCTTGCCATGTGTAGCTTCATGTAGCTTTGTCATGCATCATGTCTTGTTCATGTGTGGTGTGTTTACCATGTTGTGTGCTTCTTCTCGATAGTTCCCGTTTCGTTGCGATCGTGAGGATTCGTTCGTCTACGTGTGGTTCGTCTTCGTGGCTTTATCTTCTTCATGGACTCGTTCTTCTTCCTAGCGGGATTTTAGGCAAGATGACCGCTACACTGGATCTCACTACTATCATTGCTATGCTAGTTGCTTCGTTCTATCGCTATGTTGCGTTACCTATCTTTTGCTCATCAAGCCTCACAAATTGCCATGAACCTCTAACCTTTGACACCCTTCCTAGCAAACCGTTGCTTGGCTATGTTACCGCTCTGCTCAGCCCCTCTTATAGCGTTGCTAGTTGCAGGTGAAGTTGATGATTTCTCCATGGTGGACAGGGTTATGTTGGGATATCACAATATCTCTTATATTATTAATGCATCTATATACTTGGTAAAGGGTGGAAGGCTCGGCCTTATGCCTGGTGTTTTGTTCCACTCTTGCCGCCCTAGTTTCCGTCATACCGGTGTTATGTTCCCGGATTTGCGTTCCTAACGCGGTCGGGTGATTTATGGGACCCCCCTGACAGTTCGCTTTGAATAAAACTTGTCCAGCAAGGCCCAACCTTGGTTTTACCATTTGCCTCACCACCACCTACCTTTCCCTTGGGAGTAATTAACCCAAGGGTCATCTTTATTTTAGCCCCCCCTCCCCGGCCAGTGCTTGTCTAAGTGTTGGTCCGAACCGAGCAACCTGCGGGGCCACCTCGGGGAAACTCGAAGTCTGATTTTACTCGTAGCTTGACTTATCCGGTGTTGCCCTGAGAACGAGATATGTGCAGCTCCTATCGTGATGTCGGCGCATCGGGCGGCATTGCTGGTCTTGTTTTACCATTGTCGAAATGTCTTGTAAACCGGGATTCCGAGTCTGATCGGGTCTTCCTGGGAGAAGGTCTATTCCTTCGTTGATCGCGAGAGCTTGTCATGGGCTAAGTTGGGACACCCCTGCAGGGTATAAACTTTCGAGAGCCGTGCCCGCGGTTATGTGGCAGATGGGAATTTGTTAATGTCCGGTTGTAGATAACTTGACACCTGATCCGAATTAAAACGCATCAACCGCGTGTGTAGCCGTGATGGTCTCTTCTCGGCGGAGTCCGGGAAGTGAACACGGTTTCTGGGTTATGTTTGACGTAAGTAGGTGTTCAGGATCACCTCTTGATCATTGCTAGCTTCACGACCGTTCCTTTGTTTCTCTTCTCGCTCTCTTTTGCGTATGTTAGCCACCATATCATGCTTAGTCGCTGCTGCAACCTCACCACTTTACCCCTTCCTTTCCCATTAAGCTTTGCTAGTCTTGATACCCATGGTAATGGGATTGTTGAGTCCTCGTGGCTCACAGATTACTACAACAACAGTTGCAGGTACAGGTTTTGCGATGATCCTGACGCGAGAGCGATGTTTGCCTGTTTTGGAGTTCTTCTTCTGTTTCTTCTTCGATGAGGGGATAGGTTCCAGGTCGGCAGCCTGGGCTAGCAGGGTGGATGTTGTTTGAGTTTCTGTTTGTGTTTCATCCGTAGTCGGATGATGCTCTGATGTATTGTGATGTTGTATTCATGTGGCATTGTATGCCTTTTGTATGTATCCCCATCTATTATGTAATGTTGATGTAACGATATCCACCTTGCAAAAGCGTTCCAATATGCGGGTCTATCCTTGGTGGGACCTTCGAGTTCCTTTTGGATAGGGTCGCATATTGGGCGTGACAAGTTGGTATCAGAGCCTCGACCGACCCTAGGAGCCCCCTTGTTTGATCGTGTAGTTTCGCCGTTGTTGAGTCTAGAAAGAAAACTGTTTTCAGAGTCTAGTTATATCGGAGAGTAGGAATTCTTTTTACTCCTCAGCCCCTTCGTCCCACTGGTGAGGATTCTTGACGTAGGTGTTTTGAACTACTCCTCTTCCCGTTCAAATTTTTCTTTAGGATCACGTGGTTAGTTTCGTGAGTTGTCCATCCTCTTTTGTCCGGCAGATTCCTCGCCACGTTGATTCGAACCTCTCTCTCTTTGGGAGATCAATCATCAGCTCTTTTCGATCGATGTTGTCTCCCTGTCCGAAGTTGTCCTTGTTTTTCCCCGCCCTTCCCTTCTTCTTCTCGAATCCGGAGTCCGTAATCGAGTATCCATCCTACTCATGCGAAGTCTTTGCTTTCTTTCCTCAATGATTTCAACCGGTGTTTTCTCTTCAAGTTATTCATCGGTTTTTCCTCTTCCAGTTGCCTGTGGTTTTCCCGCCCTCCCACCCTTTTCTTCCCAGAGTCTGAGCCTCTTTCGAGCATCACTTTCATTCGTACGGAGCCTCTTCAGTCTTTCCTCAATTATTTCAACCGGTGAATTCTTGTCTCGTTCGGCATTCTTCATCTCTTTTTCTTTTCCGGTGGATTCAATTCAAGTTTTTTGGGTGA
This sequence comes from Triticum timopheevii, assembly GCA_963921465.1. Lineage (NCBI taxonomy): Eukaryota > Viridiplantae > Streptophyta > Magnoliopsida > Poales > Poaceae > Triticum > Triticum timopheevii. Next base: position 160,682,618 of record OY997266.1, read on the forward strand.
TTACGTTCTTTTCCTTGGATCAAGTGTTCTCCTTGCTCGTTTGCCTCTCGCCATTCAATCATTCCAGAGTGCTCATGACATCTCAAGAGTTTTGTCTGTGTTCTAATTAATTCGAGGTTGTCACCCCATTCAAATATTTCTATTATTCCAGTGCATCATCTATCTGTTCATCAATCCTTTCCAATGGTGTTATCTCTTCAGTGGGCCCTAACCGACGGGTCTTTTCCCAGGATCTTACCTGACTCTTTTCTATCCCCCGGAGTCATTCATAATTCTTTTCAAGTGTGACGTAAGAATGAATTTCATCAGTCACTTGCCTTCTCCAAGATCTCTTTCAAATCATTTTCATTGTTGGTTGAACCTCTTCGCTTTTCATTCTTCCGGAGTATCTCAGTAATTTTGGTGGTGTTGCTCGTCATTATTTGAAGACCAAAGAAGAAGATTTCTCTTTAATCTTGTCCGTTCCCCGGAGATTCGCGGTGCTAGCTCGATGTTATCCTATCAAATTGTTTCAAGTCATGCAAATTCTTTTCATCCATCCGGAGCATTTCAGGAGTTGCTTTCTCTCTCGATCATCCGGATGCCACCTTTTTCGGAAGATTTCTTCGTCCTAAGCTTTTCAGATTCGATTCTCCAATTATTCTATATCCGTGCCCTTTCGTTCGTCTCAATATTCTTCCGGTGCTTCGTTCAAGTATTCTTCAATCAGTTCGCGATCTCTTCGTTCTTTTGCATCTAAATCCCTTCAAGCATTTTTGTCTTCTAATTCTTCCCGGTGATTAAGTCTCTTTGATCAGTCATTTTCGAATTCTCATGGTGGTTCTTTCAGATTCTTTTCCTTGTTTATCATATTAATCCTTTCGTTCTGTCAATCCCACAGGTGGTTCATGAAGACCTTCTCAAGTTTGTGATATGTCACTTCTCAATCCTTTTTAAGAAGAATAAGTAGTATGCAAAATCCATTTCATCAATTTAATTTGAGGAAGGATAAGCATACAATAAATCTTATTCTTATTTCATCCAAGTGATTAATCCCTTTCTTCGGAGTTTGTTCTTGATGAATAAATTCTAGTTTCAAGTGTTTCATCTTTTCTTTTCCGGAGTTCAAATTTCCTCGGCCATCTCGTCGGAACCTCCATCTAATCATCGCAAGGCTTAATCTTATTTTTCCATCCTTGGATTCTATCTCATTGTTCTTTTGTTACCGGAGTTCTTCATGGTGTTTCTTCATGATTTAATTCATTCTTCAAGAGTTCATCAAGTATCTTTCCATCCTCTCAAGCTCGTGTTCTATTCCCCCATGTTTCAGCCAAAGTGCTGCCTAAATCCTTTCAGTCTTATCCGTTTCTTTTCTCATTCTAACCACTCTGGTTAGAACGAGTGGTTTCATAGTCTCTCTGATTCCGTGAGTTTTCGATTCTCATCATTCTCGTCGTTCCTCTCTTCTTCTCAAGGGCTCTCGATTCTTTGTTTCCTCTCTGGAGTTCTTGTTTCACCTCATCCCTTTTCCCTTCCATCTCGGTCCTAAGATCTCGGGACGAGATCTCTTGTTAGTGGAGGAGTGTTGTAACGCCCCGGATTCGTTGCGCCAGGTGTCCGCCAGTTATTCGCCGTTGTTGCCATTTCATTTGCTTGCGTGTTGCACTTTGTCATGTCATCATGTGCATTTCTTTTTGCATACGTGTTCGTCTCATAAATCCGAGCATTTTCCCCGTTGTCCGTTTTGCAATCCGGCACTCCTATGTCCTCTGGCGTTCCCCTTTTGCCTCTTTTTGTGTGCAAGTGTTGAATGTTCTCGGAATGGACCGAGTCTTGCCAAGCGGCCTTGGTATAGCACTGGTAGACCGCCTGTCAAGTTTCGTGCCATTTGGAGGTTGTTTGATACTCCAACGGTTAACTGGGTAACCGTAAAGCCTCCTTATGTTGCAGCCCAACACCCCTTCCAAAGTGGCCCAATGCCCAGCAAACTCCCCTCCATGCTCTCGGTCGTTCGATCACGATCGCGTGGCCGAAAACCGCTCCTCATTTGGACTCTCCTAGCTCCCTCTACCTATAAATATGCCCCTCTCCCCGAAAATCCCGGATCATTTCCACCCTAACCCTAAAAAATCGCCCTCCGCCGCCACCGGACGCGTCCGCGACGGCCGGACATGTCCGCCGCCGCGCCTGGTCCAATCCCGCGCCGCCACGTGTCCTCTGCCGCCGTCCTCGCGCCGCCGGCCCGCGGAACCCATTCGGGGCCCGCGCGGGCCCAGATCGCGCCGTCGCCCGGCCCGAGCGCCCGCCCGCGCCCGAGCTCCTCCGCCGCCGCCGCCCGCCGCCGGCGCTCGCCGCCGCCCGCCGGCGCCGACCTCCGCCACCGCCCGAGGCCATGGCGCCGCCGCCCGCCGCCTCCTCCGGCCGGCGCGCGCCTCCCCTCGCCGCCGGGCGACCCCGGGTGTGCGTGCCCGCGCCGCCCCACTCCCCGCGGCGCCTCGCCCGCATCCCGCGCCGACGCCGGCCGCGGCCTCACCGCCCCGCGCCAGGAGCCGCTCCGCCGCCGCCTCCCGCATCCCGCACCGCCGGTTCCGTCTCCGGCCGGATCCGGCAAGGGCCGGCCAGATCCGGCGCACCGGCGCCGCCCCCGGCCTCCTCCGCCCCTCTCCAACCTCCGGCCGCCGTTCTCCCTCCTCTCCGGCCACATCTCTGGCGACCTCTCCGACGTGCCTCGAAATCCGCGCCACCGTTGACTTCTCCCGGAGGTGAAAATTCGTCTGTCCCGTAATAATTTTGCATAATCATGCCATGTTCATCGCACTGTATCTCTGCATCCGTAGGTCCGTTTCGTGCGTGTAATATGTCAAATTGTTCGTACCGACGAGTACTTTATTTCGTTTCATCGCATCATTTTCATTTGAGCTCATCTTGATGCCCGAAATGCTGTTGGAAGAGTGCATGTTGATGTTAATCTGCTGAAACTGTTATAACTTGCTCATTTGTCATTTTTGCCATGATTGATGTGTGCATCCTATGAGGTTGATGTCTACATGTGTTTTGATCTATGCCATGCCATCTTTCCAGAGGTGCAACCCATGTATTTTTGTGAGTTGTGTGCTGAGTGCATCGAGCTTGTTAAGGAGGGTACTTGCTGTTGCTGATTTCCTGACAGATTCTGTTATATTTTGTTGCTATGTAAACCTGCTGCTACAAGGCATCCATGCCCTTGGTTGCATTTATAGCTTGCTGTAGATTGTTCATATCTTGCTCCAAAGTTGCTTGATGATGTTGCTGTCAGCCTGTTAACATTAAGTTCAATGTTTCCATGATTGTTTACTAGTGATCCATGCACCCTATGAACTTGTTCTTGCCATGCTTAGCTTCACAAACATGTCTTCTTGCTGTTGGTTGCCTTGCCATGCCATGTATTGCTCTGTGGTGAGTGGTTCAAGCTCACCAACATGCCTATTTATTGTTGTTCCTGCCATGTATGAATCTGTAATATAACTAGCCATCTTTACATGGGTGCCATCATATTTTCTGTGCCCTTTTGGCTCATGTTCAGTAAGGAAATTTTGTTCTATGCATTTAGTAGTATCATGCCATGCCTTTATTTTCCATGATATGTTCCTGTAACATGTTGTTTGATAGCTCTAAACATTGCAACCTGATGTTATTTCTGCAAAGTCTGAAACTGTTATTATTAGCAATCTTACCATGTGTGTTTGAGCATGTTCTAGCCTTTTATGGAGATAGCTCAGTGTTCACGTTTTGTTGTGCTTTACCTGTACTTCATGACCATGCCTTTTGCTATTATGTTGGGGTGCTGTAGCATATTGTTTTGATGCTTGTAAGATGCCTAGTTGTTGTTATGGACAGATTGTTGTTATGCTTTGTATAGAGTGTATGTGTTGAACCGTTGCTCCGTTTTGAGTGTGCTCTATATGAAACTTGCTTGATTTTGCATGTAGCTTCATATTATCATGTTGCATCCTTGTTTTGGTGTGTTTGCTTGATGTTTGGGTGCATTTTGCATCAATGCCATGCTTAACTTGTTTTGCTCATATCTTCTAGATCGTAGCTCTGAACTAAATGAACTTTATATGTAACTTGACTAGAATCTCGTGTAGATCATCTTGGTGCATCTTAACTTGCTGTTTAACAACTTGAACATAAGGTTTATTCAGTTCTGGACCAATTTCGAAATATGCATATGAGGACTTACCGGAATTGTTATGTGTTGTTCCCGGCCTCATTTAAACTTGCCTTGATGTGTTGTTCTTGTTTGCATCATCTCTTGCCATGTGTAGCTTCATGTAGCTTTGTCATGCATCATGTCTTGTTCATGTGTGGTGTGTTTACCATGTTGTGTGCTTCTTCTCGATAGTTCCCGTTTCGTTGCGATCGTGAGGATTCATTCGTCTATGTGTGGTTCGTCTTCGTGGCTTCATCTTCTTCATGGACTCGTTCTTCTTCCTAGCGGGATTTCAGGCAAGATGACCGCTACACTTGATCTCACTACTATCATTGCTGTGCTAGTTCCTTCGTTCTTCTCGCTATGCTGTGTTACCTATCTTTTGCTCATCAAGCCTCCCAAATTGCCACGAACCTCTAACCTTTGACACCCTTCCTAGCAAACCGTTACTTGGCTATGTTACCGCTTTGCTCAGCCCCTCTTATAGCGTTCCTAGTTGCAGGTGAAGTTGAAGATTTCTCCATGGTGGACAGGGTTATGTTGGGATATCACAATATCTCTTATATTATTAATGCATCTATATACTTGGTAAAGGGTGGAAGGCTCGGCCTTATGCCTGGTGTTTTGTTCCACTCTTGCCGCCCTAGTTTCCGTCATACCGGTGTTATGTTCCCGGATTTTGCGTTCCTAACGCGGTCGGGTGATTTATGGGACCCCCCTGATAGTTCGCTTTGAATAAAACTTGTCCAGCAAGGCCCAACCTTTGTTTTACAATTTGCCTCACCACCACCTACCTTTCCCTTGGGAGTAATTAACCCAAGGGTCATCTTTATTTTAGCCCTCCCCCCGGGCCAGTGCTTGTCTAAGTGTTGGTCCGAACCGAGCAACCTGCGGGGCCACCTCGGGGAAACTCGAAGTCTGGTTTTACTCGTAGCTTGACTTATCCGGTGTTGCCCTGAGAACGAGATATGTGCAGCTCCTATCGGGATGTCGACGCATCGGGCGGGTTTGCTAGTCTTGTTTTACCATTGTCGAAATGTCTTGTAAACCGGAATTCCAAGTCTGATCGGGTCTTCCTGGGAGAAGGTCTATTCCTTCGTTGATTGCGAGAGCTTGTCATGGGCTAAGTTGGGACACCCCTACAGGGTATAAACTTTCGAGAGCCATGCCCACGGTTATCTGGCAGATGGGAATTTGTTAATGTCCGGTTGTAGATAACTTGACACTTGATCCAAATTAAAACGCATCAACCGCGTGTGTAGCCGTGATGGTCTCTTCTCGGCGGAGTCCGGGAAGTGGACACGGTTTCTGGGTTATGTTTGACGTAAGTAGGTGTTCAGGATCACCTCTTGATCATTGCTAGCTTCACGACTGTTCCTTTGTTCATCTTATCGCTCTCTTTTGCGTATGTTAGCCACCATATCATGCTTAGTCGCTGTTGCAACCTCACCACTTTACCCCTTCCTTTCCCATTAAGCTTTGCTAGTCTTGATACCCATGGTAATGGGATTGCTGAGTCCTCGTGGCTCACAGATTACTACAACAACAGTTGCAGGTACAGGTTTTGCGATGATCCTGACGCGAGAGCGATGTTTGCCTGTTTTGGAGTTCTTCTTCTGTTTCTTCTTCGATCAGGGGATAGGTTCCAGGTCGGCAGCCTGGGCTAGCAGGGTGGATGTCGTTTGAGTTTCTGTTTGTGTTTCATCCGTAGTCGGATGATGCTCTGATGTATTGTGATGTTGTATTCATGTGGCATTGTATGCCTTTTGTATGTATGCCCATCTATTATGTAATGTTGATGTAATGATATCCACCTTGCAAAAGCGTTCCAATATGCGGGTCTATCCTTGGTGGGACCTTCGAGTTCCTTTTGGATAGGGTCGCATATTGGGCGTGACACCGGCGCATCCCTACCTGGCGCGCCAAATGTCGGATTTCGGGTTCCGGCAGACCCTTGAGGTTCCAACACTGGGGTGCGCGCGGAGATTTAACCCTCTACCGGCTTGCTCCTCGCCGAATCGCTAGGATCTAAACTACCAAACAGAACAACACAAGAGACACAAGATTTATACTGGTTCATGCCACCATCGTGGTGTAATACCCTACTCCAGTGTGTGGTGTGGTGGATTGCCTCTTGGGCTGACGATGAACAATACAAGGAAGAACAGCCTCGCGAGGGTCTGTTCTTGGCTGGTGCTACTTGGTTCTGGCTCTTGGATTCTCGATCAGGTCCAATTGCCTCTACCCCGAGGTGGCTAGTCCTATTTATAGGCAAAGGTCCTGGGCCTCTTCCCAAATATTGAGCGGGAAGGGCGCCAACAATTGGCCATTTTGAAGGGGAACAACGGGTACACTTATCCTGACTAAAGTTAGTCCTCGCCTATCAAAGGCTCTGGTGGTGACGCCTGCTTGGGCTCCACAATGACTTCTTCCCTGCTGTTGGGCTGGTCTTGGTCTTGTTGCACCGAAATGGATGCCTTTGCTTGATGCTCTCGCCTGCGCTTGCTCCCTTTGCACCAAAGAGGAAAGGAGGACACTGCGCGGGCTGGCGCCCGACTGGCGCCCTTGGTCGTCATGGCTTGCGTCATGGGCACCTCGCGAGGTACCCCGCCTTGAACTCTCCGCCTCCTCGCGAGCCAGCCTAACGAGGTCGTGCCTGAGGAAGCTCCTTGTCGTCCGCCCCGCGAGGCTTGGCCCCTCGCGAGGGTCTTGAGCTTGTGTTGACGAAGATGGGCTGTGCTGGGCCTCCTTTGAGCCATGCCGCAGGCCGCAGGCAGGCAAGTCTGGGGACCCCCGTTCCCAGAACGCCGACAGTAGCCCCCGGGCCCACGGTGCGCCCGGACTTGGCCGAGCAGAGAGGCGAAAGGGCAAGTGCGAGGCGTCGCGGGACCTAACAGCCTGTGGCCTTGGGCGCCGCGTGGCGGTTGATTGGACGTGGGCGGCACTGTTCCCCCACGCTTCCTTATTTTATGCCTTGCTAGGCGGACCCGCTGCCGCACACAGCCGCTCCCCTTTCTGCTGCTCGAACGCTCCCTGTCCTTTCTCCTCTCGAACTCCAGCTTCCGCATCCAATCCAATCTCGAACCTCCCCCCTTCCCTTTCTGTCGTCATGGCTCCGCCGTGGAAGGGAAAAGGGAAGAAGCCCATGCCGCCGCCTCGCTCATCGTCGGTGGCGGCCCCCGCCGTCGACCGGCCGGTCATAATCAACCAAGAAGGCTTGGGCAAGGTCAGCTCGGCCCTGGCCACCATCTTCAACGAGTGCGGGAGGACGACGGCCTGGCCCGCGTCTCGCTTCTCCGTTGACAGGATTCCCACCGAGGTCCGGTACTTCGCCGACGCCCTGTGGGCGGGACTGGTTCCCCCCTTTTCTGATTTCTTCAACGTCGTGCTTTCCCATTATCAGATCCATATGATGAATCTGGGTCCCGAATCCATCGCCCTTCTCGCGGTTTTCGCTTTCGTTTGTGAGGCAATGATGGGCATCATTCCCTCGGTTGCCTTGCTGCGCCACTTCTTCTCTCTGCGCCTTGCCGATCCCACCCAATGTTCAGGGTGCATGAGCTTCGTCGCTGCGCCTGAGACAGCGACTTCTGGGATTGACTTCAGTCTCCCTCCGCCCGTGCCTGGGTTTCGCGAGCGGTGGTTGTATGTGGACGTAGGGGTGCCCAGCCCCTGCTGACGGAGCCATCTTCACCTGCTGTCCCCAACTCTGGCTGGGGCCAGGAGACGCTCGTGAGCCCTCGGCTCGCCTTCGTCTAGCGTCGCTTCGAGTTCTTGAAGGAGCTTGGCGTGACAGCGCCCAAGGTGGTGAAGGAGTTCTTGCTACGCCGCGTCGCCCCTCTCCAACGCCATTCTCATCGGATGTGGGCCTTCAGCGGTCGCGGGGATCGTTTGCGGCTCCAGGAAGAGGACCTGACGCCTGAAGCGCTGCGGAAGGTGCTCTTGGTCTTGACTGGGAATCCTTCCCCCGGCGGCATTCGGCAAGGGGGGGCCTTGTTGTACCTCTGCTCGAATAGAGATGACTTCGTGGGCCATATGCCCATTTTCGACGAATGGGGGCCATGCCCTGCTGGCCTCCAAGGGCCTCGCGAGAACCCAGTGGTGGTGGTCGCCCTCGCAGCCGGCCTAGGCGACTCTTCCTCAAGTGGCGAAGCAGGGAGGCATGAGCCTCGGGAGGCCGAGGGTGCCCCCGCCGAGGCGACAGTACCGGGCGGTGCTCATGAGGGAGCGGCCCCTGAGACCCATGCTATCGTAGCTGAAGGTGGCAAGCGGCCGCCCGCAGTGCCTGCGGCTGAGGCCCCTGAGGCCCTAGCTGCTCTTCTTGGTGGGGCGACCGGAGGTGCGCATCAGGCGGACGCCCCCGACGCGGGTCGCCTCGGTGCTCCCTCTTTGCAGGGCGTGCCCGGTCGCCTCAAGGGAGCCAGCCCCCAGCCCCCTGCCTGGGAGGGGAGTGCTGATCCGCGCCCCACGATGCTCGCTTGGGGCGGATGATGGTGTGGAAGACGTACTCGAGCGCGCCCGGGAGCATCGCGCTCTTCGCCAAGGGTTTCTCCGGAGGGCGGCTGACGCGGTGAGCCTGCTTGGTGAAGAGCTTGCTGATGAGGACGCGCGCCTTGAGGCTGAGGGCCTGCGCCTGGTGGCAGCGAGGCGCGAGCTGGAGGCGGCCGTCACCCTCGCGCGCCACCAGCGCGACCGCGACGATGAGGAGGCCAAGGCGTCACTGGTGGCCTCTCGGGAGACCCGTTCTCGGGCTATCGAAGAGGCCCGGGAAGCTGACCAGCGGCGAGAGGCCACGGAGGAGCGGGCGCGGGAACTCCCGGCTCGGTGCCGCTCACTGGAGGAGCAGGTGGAGCTGCGTGAGGTGGCCCTTGCGTCGATGAAGGTGGCCTCTGGCGACCCAGCGGAGCTCCAGAAGCGTGAGGTGGCACTGACGCTGGAAGCCGCCGAACGCGCACGCGAGTACGAGCGCCTGGAGACGAGGGAGCACTGGGTGACACGGGCGGAGGACGATGTCACCGCGCGGGAAGCCCGTGCCTCGGAGGAGGTCGGACGTCAGGTGGCGACGGCGCGCCTCAACCTCGAGCGCGAGTTCAAGGAGAGGCTGGAGTTGGTCCGGACCGAGGCCGAAGGTAGGACCACCGTCCTGAGGACCAAGCTGGAGGAAGCGACGCAGTGGGCTGATGCCTTGCGGGCCGCACTCGAGGTGGCGCAGGGGGAGTCAACTACTTCCCATGCCGAAGTGCTTCTTCTTCGCCAACAGGTGGTCGAGGCTGAGACCATCGCCCATCAGAATGCGGACGAGATGCGCCAGCGGTGGCTCTTGGAACACGAGCACCCCCCCCCCATGCTCACCACGCTTCGTGAGAGGGCCAACACAGCCTTAGGTAACATCTGCAAGGTGACCGTCGGCGAGCCGCGTGCTATCAACTACGCCGGCAACCTTCAGTTCTTCACTGACATCATGACGCAGCTGGAGGCGCGGTCGGTCCGTGCCAACAGGTTGGTGGAGGAGAGGAGCCGAGCCCTGCTCGGGCGCGCCTTTTCCCGCGTCTTCAGCCATCTCCGGAACATGGATCCTCATTTCAACTTTGATGTCGCCATCGCCCCGGTCCCCCAGGCCGTCCGAGATGACCTGGCGTACTGGGTAGAGGACAATGTGGACGCCCTTGTCAGGGCCTTTGCTTCAGATGATGATGGCGTGATCGTGGCTGCCGACGTGGGCGGCGTGGTGAATGGCCCTGACGCCGCTGACGACAACGCGGAGGGCGATGGCGAGGCCAGCGACGCCAGTGATAATTCGGGTGGCATTCCTGAGGATGCATTGGGGGATTTATCCGATTGATGGTGCATTGTTCCTGTTTCCTTACCCTGCATGAATAGAACTCAGGCTTTTTGTCCCGATGGTTGTAAGAGCATTTTTGGGAGGGGGTGCCCCTCATGTAAAACTTATGTTCTGCGCGCTAGTGAATGCCACTTTACTCACATGCCCGTGCCAAGTGGTTGGCCATGTGAGGAGCCTGCTGGCTAGTTTACCTCTGTCCCGAGAGGGTCTCGGGACAACTTGTCGGAGGCCATGGCGCCTCGTGTGCCCCTTGATTGAATCTGCGGGATCTGCAGTGAAAAACCTCCTGAGAGGGTACATCGGCGGCAGTCTGGGCTGCACGCAAGCCAGGCCAGACCCAGCTCGCGAGGGGCTCGCGAGGGGAGGCAGCTGAGGTGAGGTCATAACCGAAACGCAAGAGATTGCTCGAACGAGACTAAGCTCCCCTTCCCCAACACACGCAAATCTCAAATTCGAGTTCAACTTAAATCCAGCGGGGGAAAGCAACAACCAAGGGAAAAGCAACGAAAGCAAACAAAAGGCCGCGTCCGGCACCTAGTCTAGTCTTGGACGTCTTCTCACCAGCGCGGAGCTCAGTGCTGCCAGTGGCGTGGGAGGGAGCCCTAGGCCCTGAGGCCGGCACCCCTGAGACTCCGGAGTGTGTACAGCCCCACTCATTATAACGTGAGAGTGTCACGGGGCAGCGAGCTTCACAGGCACTGGGCCTTCTTCACAGGTACCGGCCTTGCTTCATATCGCCAGACGAGGGCCCCGCCTTGCGCCACACTCTAGTGCCATCAACGACGACCGGAAACCAGGACGCCGCTGATGGGGTAGAGTGGTCGCCAGCGGTTCCTCCGACGACCACGGGTCCTCCGCCAGGGGCTGGCCCTGAGGCACCTCCCCAGCGGAGGGCCTACCTCCTGGGAACGCCTTGCTCCGAATGCCGCGGTGGTGATGCGGATCTCGGCCCCTCTCCTGCAGCCACCGACGCCCTCCTCCTGAGGGGTAAGAGACTGCTGGAGCGGGGCAGCTGCTCGCTGTGACGACCTGCACCTCCTACGACCCATGATTAGTGTATGCCTGCTCCTAAGGGATTAGTGGTACCCGATAATCGTCGCTTCCAATGTGGCCGGCGGGGCCGTCCCTGGGTTCCTGGAAGAGCTCAACTTATGGCGCCTCGTCCCCCCAGCTTGGGCTGAGGAGCGAGCCTTGTTCGCCCTCATGCAGGTGCCCTTGATCCATCATGTGGGGGCACGTACTCTTCTGGGGCCGTTACCCCGAAGCCTGCGCCATAGGGCTCCGCGTGCCATGCAGCTCTGCTTGACGTGCCAGCCTGGTGATGGTAGCGCAGCGGCCGGCGGGGGCCGTGGGTCGCGATGAGTCCTTCTTCACTGGCGGGGAGCGGAGTCGGTGCTGCTGCTGGCCCTGTGCTCACAGCTTCGTTGGTGTTGGAGTAGCCTTGGAGCCCGCGGTTGCACTTGGGGCCCCCGCGCGGGCCGCCCTGGGCCTGAGACGGGAGCTGAGTGCAGAAGGGGTGAGCCCCCGAGGCGGCGAAGCCCAGGAGCTCCGCCACCCGCTCTAGCAGCACGTCGCGGCTGCCTTCCATCAGCCTGCACTGCAGCAGCTCTCGGGCCACCGTGAGCGTAGCCCTTGAGTTCGCCTGCTCCCGGCGGGTGTACGGCGTCGTGGCCGCGGTGTGGTTGGAGGCCCTTGCTGCCGACCGCGTCTGCCGCGGTGTTAGAGCTGTCGAGGCCTGTCCGCGTCGCCCACGGCCCGCAGCGCCCTGCGGACCGCGAGCTTCCTGGGGCATGGGGTCGCCCAGGGCGAGCGGCTCTGCGCAGGCGGGCCAGGCCGCCCAGGGATCAGGGTTGCCCGCCTGGTCGCCGGACATGGTGATGACGATGCGACGGGACGTGAAGTGGCAGAAGGCGGATCCCGGATGTAACGCCCTGGATTCGTTGCGCCAGGTGTCCGCCAGTTATTCGCCGTTGTTGCCATGTCATTTGCTTGCATGTTGCACTTTGTCATGTCATCATGTGCATTTCTTTTTGCATACGTGTTCGTCTCATGCATCCGAGCATTTTCCCCGTTGTCCGTTTTGCAATCCGGCACTCCTATGTCCTCCGGCGTTCCCCTTTTGCCTCTTTATGTGTGCGGGTGTTGAATGTTCTCGGAATGGACCGAGTCTTGCCAAGCGGCCTTGGTATAGCACTGGTAGACCGCCTGTCAAGTTTCGTGCCATTTGGAGGTCGTTTGATACTCCAACGGTTAACCGGGTAACCGTAAAGCCTCCTTATGTTGCAGCCCAACACCCCTTCCAAAGTGGCCCAAAGCCCAACAAACTCCCCTCCATGCTCTCGGTCGTTCGATCACGATCGCGTGGCCGAAAATCGCTCCTCATTTGGACTCTCCTAGCTCCCTCTACCTATAAATATGCCCCTCTCCCTGAAAATCCCGGATCATTTCCACCCTAACCCTAAAAAATCACCCTCCGCCACCACCGGACGCATCCGCGACGGCCGGACATGTCCGCCGCCGCCGCCTCCCGCATCCTGCGTCGCCGGTTCCGTCTCCGGCCGGATTCGACAAGGGCCGGCCAGATCTGGCGCACCGGCGCCGCCCCCGGCCTCCTCCACCCCTCTCCAACCTCCGGCCGCCGTTCTCCCTCCTCTCCGGCCACATCTCCGGCGACCTCTCTGACGTGCCTCGAAATCCGCGCCACCGTTGACATCTCCCGGAGGTGAAAATTCATCTAAGTCTCGTAATATTTTTGCATAATCATGCCATGCTCATCGCACTGTATCTCTGCATCCGTAGGTCCGTTTCGTGCATGTAATATGTCAAATTGTTCGTATCGACGAGTACTTCATTTCATTCCATTGCATCATTTTCATTTGAGCTCATCTTGATGCCCGAAATGCTGTCGGAAAAGTGCATGTTGATGTTAATCTGCTGAAACTGTTATAACTTGCTCATTTGTCATTTTTGCCATGATTGATGTGTGCATCCTATGAGGTTGACGTCTACATGTGTTTTGATCTATGCCATGCCATCTTTCCAGAGGTGCAACCCATGTATTTTTGTGAGTTGTGTGCTGAGTGCATCGAGCTTGTTAAGGAGGGTACTTGCTATTGCTGATTGCCTGACAGATTTTGTTATATTTTGTTGCTATATAAACCTGCTGCTACAAGTCATTTCGTGCATAATCTGGAGATGTTCTATAAACATGTTTTGATCTACATGTTATGCCCTATCCATCCATGCCCCTGGTTGCATTTATAGCTTGCTGTAGATTGTTCATATCTTGCTCCAAAGTTGCTTGATGATGTTGCTGTCAGCCTGTTAACATTAAGTTCAATGTTTCCATGATTGTTTACTAGTGATCCATGCACCCTATGAACTTGTTCTTGCAATGCTTAGCTTCACAAACATGTCTTCTTGCTGTTGGTTGCCTTGCCATGCCATGTATTGCTCTGTGGTGAGTGGTTCAAGCTCACCAACATGCCTACTTATTGTTGTTCCTGCCATGTATGAATCTGTAATATAATTTGCCATCTTTACATGGGTGCCATCATATTTTTTGTGCCCTTTTGGCTCATGTTCAGTAAGAGACTTTTGTTCAATGCATTTAGTAGTATCATTCCATGCCTTTGTTTGCCATGATATGTTCCTGTAACATGTTGTTTGATAGCTCTAAACATTGCAACCTGATGTTATTTCTGCAAAGTCTGAAACTGTTATTATTTACAATCTTACCATGTGTGTTTGAGCATGTTCTAGCCTTTTATGGAGAGAGCTCAGTGTTCATGTTTTGTTGTGCTTTACCTGTACTTCATGACCATGCCTTTTTCTATTATGTTGGGGTGCTGTAGCATATTGTTTTGATGCTTGTAAGATGCCTAGTTGCTGTTATGGACAGATTGTTGTTATGCCTTGTATAGAGTGTATGTGTTGAACCGTTGCTCCGTTTTGAGTGTGCTCTATATGAAACTTGCTTGATTTTGCATGTAGCTTCATATTATCATGTTGCATCCTTGTTTTGGTGTGTTTTCTTGATGTTTGGGTGCATTTTGCATCAATGCCATGCTTAACTTGTTTTGCTCATATCTTCTAGACCGTAGCTCCGAACTAAATGAACTTTATATGTAACTTGACTAGAATCTCGTGTAGATTATCTTGGTGCATCTTAACTTGCTATTTAACAACTTGAACATAAGGTTTATTCAGTTCTGGACCAATTTCGAAATATGCATATGAGGACTTACCGGAATTGTTATGTGTTGTTCCCGGCCTCATTTAAACTTGCCTTGATGTGTTGTTCTTGTTTGCATCATCTCTTGCCATGTGTAGCTTCATGTAGCTTTGTCATGCATCATGTTTGTTGTGCATCATGTCTTGTTCATGTGTGGTGTGTTTACCATGTTGTGTGCTTCTTCTCGATAGTTCCCGTTTCGTTGCGATCGTGAGGATTCATTCGTCTACGTGTGGTTCGTCTTCGTGGCTTCATCTTCTTCATGGACTCGTTCTTCTTCCTAGCGGGATTTCAGGCAAGATGACCGCTACACTTGATCTCACTACTATCATTGCTATGCTAGTTCCTTCGTTCTATCGCTATGCTGCGTTACCTATCTTTTGCTCATCAAGCCTCCCAAATTGCCACGAACCTCTAACCTTTGACACCCTTCCTAGCAAACCGTTACTTGGCTATGTTACCGCTTTGCTCAGCCCCTCTTATAGAGTTGCTAGTTGCAGGTGAAGTTGAAGATTTCTCCATGGTGGACAGGGTTATGTTGGGATATCACAATATCTCTTATATTATTAATGCATCTATATACTTGGTAAAGGGTGGAAGGCTCGGCCTTATGCCTGGTGTTTTGTTCCACTCTTGCCGCCCTAGTTTCCGTCATACCGGTGTTATGTTCCCGGATTTTGCGTTCCTAACGCGGTCGGGTGATTTATGGGACCCCCCTGACAGTTCGCTTTGAATAAAACTTGTCCAGCAAGGCCCAACCTTGGTTTTACCATTTGCCTCACCACCACCTACCTTTACCTTGGGAGTAATTAACCCAAGGGTCATCTTTATTTTAGCCCCCCCCCCCGGGCCAGTGCTTGTCT
The DNA here is from genome assembly GCA_963921465.1 of Triticum timopheevii. NCBI lineage: Eukaryota > Viridiplantae > Streptophyta > Magnoliopsida > Poales > Poaceae > Triticum > Triticum timopheevii. The sequence goes on from OY997266.1 coordinate 160,697,728, forward strand.
AAGTGTTGGTCCGAACCGAGCAACCTGCGGGCCACCTCGGGGAAACTCGAAGTTTGGTTTTACTCGTAGCTTGACTTATCCGGTGTTGCCCTGACAACGAGATATGTGCAGCTCCTATCGAGATGTCGGCGCATCGGGTGGCTTTGCTGGTCTTGTTTTACCATTGTCGAAATGTCTTGTAAACCGGGATTCCGAGTCTGATCGGGTCTTCCTGGGAGAAGGTCTATTCCTTCGTTGATCGCGAGAGCTTGTCATGGGCTAAGTTGGGACACCCCTGCAGCGTATAAACTTTCGAGAGTCGTGCCCGCGGTTATGTGGCAGATGGGAATTTGTTAATGTCCGGTTGTAGATAACTTGACACCTGATCCGAATTAAAACGCATCAACCGCGTGTGTAGCCGTGATGGTCTCTTCTCGGTGGAGTCCGGGAAGTGAACACGGTTTCTGGGTTATGTTTGACGTAAGTAGGTGTTCAGGATCACCTCTTGATCATTGCTAGCTTCATGACCATTCCTTTGTTTCTCTTCTCGCTCTCTTTTGCGTATGTTAGCCACCATATCATGCTTAGTCGCTGCTACAACCTCACCACTTTACCCCTTCCTTTCCCATTAAGCTTTGCTAGTCTTGATACCCATGGTAATGGGATTGCTGAGTCCTCGTGGCTCACAGATTACTACAACAACAGTTGCAGGTACAGGTTTTGTGATGATCCTGACGCGAGAGCGATGTTTGCCTGTTTTGGAGTTCATCTTCTGTTTCTTCTTCGATCAGGGGATAGGTTCCAGGTCGGCAGCCTGGGCTAGCAGGGTGGATGTCGTTTGAGTTTCTGTTTGTGTTTCATCCGTAGTCGGATGATGCTCTGATGTATTGTGATGTTGTATTCATGTGGCATTGTATGCCTTTTGTATGTATCCCCATCTATTATGTAATGTTGATGTAATGATATCCACCTTGCAAAAGCGTTCCAATATGCGGGTCTATCCTTGGTGGGACCTTCGAGTTCCTTTTCGATAGGGTTGCATATGGGCGTGACAAGTTGGTATCAGAGCCTCGACCGACCCTAGGAGCCCCCTTGTTTGATCGTGTAGTTTCGCCGTTGTTGAGTCTAGAAAGAAAACTGTTTTCAGAGTCTAGTTATATAGGAGAGTAGGAATTCTTTTTACTCCTCAGCCCCTTCGTCGCTCTGGTGAGGATTCTTGACGTAGGTGTTTTGAACTACTCCTCTTTCCGTTCAAATTTTTCTTTAGGATCACGTGGTTAGTTTCATGAGTTGTCCATCCTCTTTTGTCCGGCGCATTCCTCGTCAAGTTGATTCGAACCTCTCTCTCTTTGGGAGATCAATCCTCAGCTCTTTTCGATCGATGTTGTCTCCCTGTCCGAAGTTGTCCTTGTTTTTCCCCGCCCTTCCCTTCTTCTTCTCGAATCCGGAGTCCGTAATCGAGTATCCATCCTACTCATGCGAAGTCTTTGCTTTCTTTCCTCAATGATTTCAACCGTGTTTTCTCTTCAAGTTATTCATCGGTTTTTCCTCTTCCAGTTGCCTGTGGTTTTCCCGCCCTCCCACCCTTTTCTTCCCAGAGTCTGAGCCTCTTTCAAGTATCACTTTCATTCGTACGGAGCCTCTTCGGTCTTTCCTCAATTATTTCAACCAGTGAATTCTTCTCTCGTTCGGCATTCTTCATCTTTTTTTCTTTTCCGGTGGATTCAATTCAAGTTTTTCGGGTGATTACATTCTTTTCCTTGGATCAAGTGTTCTCCTTGCTCGTTTGCCTCTCGCCATTCAATCATTCTGGAGTGCTCATGACATCTCAAGAGATTCGTCTGTGTTCTAATTAATTCGAGGTTGTCACCTCATTCAAATATTTCTATTATTCCGGTGCATCATCTATCTGTTCATCAATCCTTTCCAACGGTGTTATCTCTTCAGTGGGCCCTAACCGACAGGTCTTTTCCCAGGATCTGACCTGACTCTTTTCTATCCCCCGGAGTCATTCATAATTCTTTTCAAGTGTGACGTAAGAATGAATTTCATCAGTCACTTGCCTTCTCCAAGATCTCTTTCAAATCATTTTCATTGTTGGCTGAACCTCTTCGCTTTTCATTCTTCCGGAGTATCTTAGTAATTTTGGTGGTGTTGCTCGTCATTATTTGAAGACCAAAGAAGAAGATTTCTCTTTAATCTTGTCCGTTCCCCGGAGATTCGCGGTGCTAGCTCGATGTTATCCTATCAAATTGTTTCAAGTCATGCAAATTCTTTTCATCCATCCGGAGCATTTCAGGAGTTGCATTCTCTCTCGATCATCCGGAGGCCACCTTTTTTGGAAGATTTCTTCGTCCTAAGCTTTTCAGATTCGATCTCCAATTATTCTATATCCGTGCCCTTTCGTTCGTCTCAATATTCTTCCGGTGCTTCATTCAAGTATTCTTCAATCAGTTCGCGATCTCTTCGTTCTTTTGCATCTAAATCCCTTCAAGCATTTTTGTCTTCTAATTCTTCCCGGTGATTAAGTCGCTTTCATCAGTCATTTTCGAATTCTCACGGTGGTTCTTTCAGATTCTTTTCCTTGTTTATCATATTAATCCTTTCGTTCTGTCAATCCCACCGGTGGTTCATGAAGACCTTCTCAAGTTTGCGATATACTCAATCCTTTTCAAGAAGAATAAGTAGTATGCAAAATCCATTTCATCAATTTAATTTGAGTAAGGATAAGCATACAATAAATCTTACTCTTATTTCATCCAAGTGATTAATCCCTTTCTTCGGAGTTTGTTCTTGATGAATAAATTCTAGTTTCAAGTGTTTCATCTTTTCTTTTCCGGAGTTCAAATTTCCTCGGCCATCTCGTCGGAACCTCCATCTAATCATCGCAAGGCTTAATCTTATTTTTCCATCCTTGGATTCTATCTCATTGTTCTTTTGTTACCGGAGTTCTTCATGGTGGTTCTTCATGATTTAATTCATTCTTCAAGAGTTCATAAAGTATCTTTCCATCCTCTCAAGCTCGTGTTCTATTCCCCCATGTTTCAGCCGAAGTGCTGCCTAAATCCTTTCAGTCTTATCCGTTTCTTTTCTCATTCTAACCACTCCGGTTAGAACGAGTGGTTTCATAGTCTCTCTGATTCCGTGAGCTTTCGATTCTCATCATTCTCGTCGTTCCTCTCTTCTTCTCAAGGGCTCTCGATTCTTTGTTTCCTCTCTGGAGTTCTTGTTTCACCTCATCTCTTTTCCCTTCCGTCTCGGTCCTAAGATCTCGGGATGAGATCTCTTGTTAGTGGAGGAGTGTTGTAACGCCCCGGATTCGTTGCGCCAGGTGTCCGCTAGTTATTCACCATTGTTGCCATGTCATTTGCTCGCGTGTTGCACTTTGTCATGTCATCATGTGCATTTCTTTTTGCATACGTGTTCGTCTCATGCATCCGAGCATTTTCCCCGTTGTCCGTTTTGCAATCCGGCACTCCTATGTCCTCCGGCGTTCCCCTTTTGCCTCTTTTCGTGTGTGGGTGTTGAATGTTCACGGAATGGACCGAGTCTTGCCAAGCGGCCTTGGTATAGCACTGGTAGACCGCCTGTCAAGTTTCGTGCCATTTGGAGGTCGTTTGATACTCCAACGGTTAACCGGGTAACCGTAAAGCCTCCTTATGTTGCAGCCCAACACCCCTTCCAAAGTGTCCCAAAGCCCAGCAAACTCCCCTCCATGCTCTCAGTCGTTCGATCACGATCGCGTGGCCGAAAACCGCTCCTCATTTGGACTCTCCTAGCTCCCTCTACCTATAAATATGCCCCTCTCCCCGAAAATCCCGGATCATTTCCACCCTAACCCTAAAAAAATCGCCCTCCGCCGCCACCAGACGCGTCCGCGACGGCCGGACATGTCCGCCGCCGCGCCCGGTCCAATCACGCGCCGCCACGTGTCCTCCGCCGCCGTCCTCGCGCCGCCGGCCCGCGGAGCCCATCCGGGGCCCGCGCGGGCCCAGATCGCGCCGCCGCCCGGCCCGAGCGCCCGCCCGCGCCCGAGCTCCTCCGCCGCCGCCGCTCGCCGCCGGCGCTCGCCGCCGCCTGCCGGCGCCGACCTCCGCCGCCGGCCGGCGCGCGCCTCCCCTCGCCACCGGGCAACCCCGGGTGTGCGTGCCCGCGCCGCCCCACTCCCCGCGGCGCCTCGCCCGCATCCCGCGCCGACGCCGGCCGCGGCCTCGCCGCCCCGCGCCGGGAGCCGCTCCGCCACCGCCTCCCGCATCCCGCGCCGCCGGTTCCGTCTCCGGCCGGATCCGGCAAGGGCCGGCCAGATCCGGCGCACCAGCGCCGCCCCCGGCCTCCTCCGCCCCTCTCCAACCTCCGGCCGCCGTTCTCCCTCCTCTCCGGCCACATCTCCGGCGACCTCTCCGACGTGCCTCAAAATCCGCGCCACCGTTGACTTCTCCCGGAGGTGAAAATTCGTCTGTCCCGTAATATTTTTGCATAATCATGCCATGTTCATCGCACTGTATCTCTGCATCCGTAGGTCCGTTTTGTGCGTGTAATATGTCAAATTGTTCGTATCGACGAGTACTTCATTTCACTCCATTGCATCATTTTCATTTGAGCTCATCTTGATGCCCGAAATGCTGTTGGAAGAGTGCATGTTGATGTTAATCTCCTGAAACTGTTATAACTTGCTCATTTGTCATTTTTGCCATGATTGATGTGTGCATCCTATGAGGTTGATGTCTACATGTGTTTTGATCTATGCCATGCCATCTTTCCAGAGGTGCAACCCATGTATTTTAGTGAGTTGTGTGCTGGGTGCATCGAGCTTGTTAAGGAGGGTACTTGCTGTTGCTGATTTCCTGACAGATTCTGTTATATTTTGTTGCTATGTAAACCTGCTGCTACAAGTCATTTCGTGCATAATCTGGAGATGTTCTATAAACATGTTTTGATCTAAATGTTATGCCCTATCCATCCATGCCTCTGGTTGCATTTATAGCTTGATGTAGATTGTTCATATCTTGCTCCAAAGTTGCTCGATGATGTTGCTGTCAGCCTGTTAACATTAAGTTCAATGTTTCCATGATTGTTTACTAGTGATCCATGCACCCTATGAACTTGTTCTTACCATGCTTAGCTTCACAAACATGTCTTATTGCTGTTGGTTGCCTTGCCATGCCATGTATTGCTCTGTGGTGAGTGGTTCAAGCTCACCAACATGCCTACTTATTGTTGTTCCTGCCATGTATGAATCTGTAATATAATTTGCCATCTTTACATGGGTGCCATCATATTTTCTGTGCCCTTTTGGCTCATGTTCAGTAAGGGACTTTTGTTCTATGCATTTAGTAATATCATGCCATGCCTTTGTTTGCCATGATATGTTCATGTAACATGCTGTTTGATAGCTATAAACATTGCAACCTGATGTTATTTCTGCAAAGTCTGAAACTGTTATTATTTGCAATCTTACCATGTGTGTTTGAGCATGTTCTAGCCTTTTATGGAGAGAGCTCAGTGTTCATGTTTTGTTGTGCTTTACCTGTACTTCATGAACATGCCTTTTGCTATTATGTTGGGGTGTTGTAGCATATTGTTTTGATGCTTGTAAGATGCCTAGTTGTTGTTATGGACAGATTGTTGTTATGCTTTGTATAGAGTGTATGTGTTGAACCGTTGCTCCGTTTTGAGTGTGCTCTATATGAAACTTGCTTGATTTTGCATGTAGCTCCATATTATCATGTTGCATCCTTGTTTTGGTGTGTTCGCTTGATGTTTGGGTGCATTTTGCATCAATGCCATGCTTAACTTGTTTTGCTCATATCTTCTAGACCGTAGCTCCGAACTAAATGAACTTTATATGTAACTTGACTAGAATCTCATGTAGATCATCTTGGTGCATCTTAACTTGCTTTGCATCCTTGTTTTGGTGTGTTCACTTGATGTTTGGGTGCATTTTGCATCAATGCCATGCTTAACTTGTTTTGCTCATATCTTCTAGACCGTAGCTCCGAACTAAATGAACTTTATATGTAACTTGACTAGAATCTCATGTAGATCATCTTGGTGCATCTTAACTTGCTGTTTAACAACTTGAACATAAGGTTTATTCAGTTCTGGACCAATTTCGGAATATGCATATGAGGACTTACCGGAATTGTTATGTGTTGTTCCCGGCCTCATTTAAACTTGCCTTGATGTGTTGTTCTTGTTTGCATCATCTCTTGCCATGTGTAGCTTCATGTAGCTTTGTCATGCATCATGTTTGTTGTGCATCATGTTTTGTTCATGTGTGGTGTGTTTACCATGTTGTGTGCTTCTTCTCGATAGTTCCCGTTTCGTTGCGATCGTGAGGATTCGTTCGTCTACGTGTGGTTCGTTTTCGTGGCTTCATCTTCTTCATGGACTCGTTCTTCTTCCTAGCTGGATTTCAGGCAAGATGACCGCTACACTGGATCTCACTACTATCATTGCTATGCTAGTTCCTTCGTTCTATCGCTATGCTGCGTTACCTATCTTTTGCTCATCAAGCCTCCCAAATTGCCATGAACCTCTAACCTTTGACACCCTTCCAAGCAAACCGTTGCTTGGCTATGTTACCGCTTTGCTCAGCCCCTCTTATAGCGTTGCTAGTTGCAGGTGAAGTTGATGATTTCTCCATGGTGGACAGGGTTATGTTGGGATATCACAATATATCTTATATTATCAATGCATCTATATACTTGGTAAAGGGTGGAAGGCTCGGCCTTATGCCTGGTGTTTTGTTCCACTCTTGCCGCCCTAGTTTCCGTCATACCGGTGTTATGTTCCCGAAATTTGCGTTCCTAACGCGGTCTGGTTATTTATGGGACCCCCCTGACAATTTGCTTTGAATAAAACTTGTCCAGCAAGGCCCAACCTTGGTTTTACCATTTGCCTCACCACCACCTACCTTTCCCTTGGGAGTAATTAACCCAAGGGTCATCTTTATTTTAGCCCCGCCCCCGGGCCAGTGCTTGTCTAAGTGTTGGTCCGAACCGAGCAACCTGCGGGCCACCTCGGGGAAACTCGAAGTCTGGTTTTACTCGTAGCTTGACTTATCCGGTGTTGCCCTGAGAACGAGATATGTGCAGCTCCTATCGGGATGTCGGCGCATCGGGCGGCTTTGCTGGTCTTGTTTTACCATTGTCGAAATGTCTTGTAAACCGGGATTCCGAGTCTGATCGGGTCTTCCTGGGAGAAGGTCTATTCCTTCGTTGATCGCGAGAGCTTGTCATGGGCTAAGTTGGAACACCCCTGCAGGGTATAAACTTTCGAGAGCCGTGCCCGCGGTTATGTGGCAGATGGGAATTTGTTAATGTCCGGTTGTAGATAACTTGACACCTGATCCGAATTAAAACGCATCAACCGCGTGTGTAGCCGTGATGGTCTCTTCTCGGCGGAGTCCGGGAAGCGAACACGGTTTCTGGGTTATGTTTGACATAAGTAGGTGTTCAGGATCACCTCTTGATCATTGCTAGCTTCACGACCGTTCCTTTGTTTCTCTTCTAGCTCTCTTTTGCGTATGTTAGCCACCATATCATGCTTAGTCGCTGTTGCAACCTCACCACTTTACCCCTTCCTTTCCCATTAAGCTTTGCTAGTCTTGATACCCATGGTAATGGGATTGCTGAGTCCTCGTGGCTCACAGATTACTACAACAACAGTTGCAGGTACAGGTTTTGCGATGATCGTGACGCGAGAGCGATGTTTGCCTGTTTTGGAGTTCTTCTTCTGTTTCTTCTTCGATCAGGGGATAGGTTCCAGGTCGGCAGCCTGGGCTAGCAGGGCGGATGTCGTTTGAGTTTCTGTTTGTGTTTCATCCGTAGTCGGATGATGCTCTGATGTATTGTGATGTTGTATTCATGTGGCATTGTATGCCTTTTGTATGTATCCCCATCTATTATGTAATGTTGATGTAATGATATCCACCTTGCAAAAGCGTTCCAATATGCGGGTCTATCCTTGGTGGGACCTTCGAGTTCCTTTTGGATAGGGTCGCATATTGGGCGTGACACCGGCGCACCCCTACCTGGCGCGCCAAATGTCGGATTTCGGGTTCCGGCAGACCCTTGAGGTTCGAACACTGGGGTGCGCGCGGAGATTTAACCCTCTACCGGCTTGCTCCTCGCCGAATCGCTAGGATCTAAACTACCAAACAGAACAACACAAGAGACACAAGATTTATACTGGTTCATGCCACCATCGTGGTGTAATACCCTACTCCAGTGTGTGGCATGGTGGATTGCCTCTTGGGCTAATGATGAACAATACAAGGAAGAATAGCCTCGCGAGGGTCTGTTATTGGCTGGTGCTACTTGGTTCTGGCTCTTGGATTCTCGATCAGGTCCAACTGCCTCTACCCCGGGGTGGCTAGTCCTATTTATAGGCAAAGGTCCTGGGCCTCTTCCCAAATATTGAGTGGGAAGGGCGCCAACAATTGGCCATTTTGAAGGGGAACAGCGGGTACACTTATCCTGACTAAAGTTGGTCCTCGCCTATCAAAGGCTGTGGTGGTGACGCCTGCTTGGGCTCCACAATGACTTCTTCCCTGCCGTTGGGCTGGTCTTGGTCTTGTTGCACCGAAATGGATGCCTTTGCTTGATGCTCTCGCCTGCGCTTGCTCCCTTTGCACCAAAGAGGAAAGGATGACACTGCGCGGGCTGGCGCCCGACTGGCGCCCTTGGTCGTCATGGCTTGCGTCATGGGCACCTCGCAAGGTACCCCGCCTTGAACTCTCCGCCTCCTCACGAGCCAGCCTGACGAGGCCGTGCCTGAGGAAGCTCCTTGTCGTCCGCCCCGCGAGGCTTGGCCCTTCGCGAGGGTCTTGAGCTTGTGTTGACGAAGATGGGCTGTGCTGGGCCTCTTTTGAGCCACGCCGCAGGCCGCAGGGAGGCAAGTCTGGGGACCCCCGTTCCCAGAACGCCGACAACATTGGCGGCGATCTCCTCGCCATTTTCTCTCCGCGCCTCGCGATCAGCCTCGATGGCTCGGGTGACCGCCTGCGAGTGGCTAGGGAAGAAGTCTGCCAAAACAAAAAAAAGCAAAAGAAAGAATCAGGAGTCGGCCTGACTTACAGTCGGTGGCTCGAAGAAAGAAAGTAAAGAAACTCACCATCGACAATGTCTACGATCTCGTGGAAGCCGGAGGTCAGCATCGCCTCCTTGTCAGTCTAGGAGGGGCGCTCGCTTTCGAACTCGGCTAGGAGAGCGGTCTCTCTCTTCTCTGCCTCGTCCTGTGCCGCCTTAAGCAGCTCCTTCTGCTCCGCCAGCTGCGCGGCCAGCAGGTCGTGCTCTGTGGCGAGTTTGCCGCACTCCTCCTCCTTGGCGCGTAGGGCGGTGTTGGCTTCGCCCAACCGTTCCTGAAGAGCGGCATTGGCCTCTGAAGAACAAAGGAAAAGGACGTTAAGTCATCAGCAAAGAAGGTCGCCGGGAAGATCCGGCCTGACTGCTCAGCAGTCGGCCTGAATCTCGGGGACTACAGCCCGCGGGTGCGCCAGCGCGCCCCCGCGAAAAAGTAGAAGGACTTACTCCGGCTCTCCGACAAGTCGGCTGTCCGCTTCCCCAGCTGCTCAACGTTGCGGTTGAAGGCAGTGACACGGAGGTTGTGATATTCCTGCAGCAAGTATTTTAGACAAAGACAATTATGAGGAACTCGCCAGATTGAGTTCCGGGCCGCCTGCTCAGCAGCCGGCCCGAAACTCGGGGACTACACCCAGTGGGTGCGCTGGCGCGCCCCCACAGAGAAGAGCGGAAAAAGACAAAGTCACAGAAGAAAGCATACCCGAATAGCTACTCGCGACGCCAGATGTGCCTTGGTGCAGCCCTGGATGGCCTCGCCCTCAGCTCGCAGCTTCGCCTGGACGTCCAGGAGCGCCTGGTTCAGCGGGCCGTTGCCGCCTCCTCGCACCCACCCAGTAGGCGCGGTGCTTGTCGCCTCGGCATCTGGGATGGCCGAGCTGGCGGCGCCGAAATCGCCTTCTCAAGGCGGCGGCGCGCCGGTGAGGCGACTTGAAGGAGCAGCTTCGCCACGGCCTCACCCTCAGTCGGCGGCACTGGCGGGCCTGCCGGGTGCTTGCCATGCGCACTCCCAGACGGCGGTGGAGGCGGCGGTGGCGGCGTGGCCGTGCCCAACGCGGAGGCCTCGCCACCGTCCTTCTCCACGATGGGGTTCTCCCCGCCGGCTTCTCCAGTCTGTCCCGTGAACTCCGGAGGCAGCGGTGCGGAGTTCAGTGGGATGACGAGCAACGCCGACTGGCGGTGCGCGGTCTCCTCAGCCCGCTGTCTTGCTGCGACGGCGGCTTCAACCTCTTCCAGTTTCTTCTGGGCGGAGGCCGCTGCCTTCTCAGCCTCCGCCTTCTCCAGGCGGTCGGCCTCCTCCTCGCCGCGCTTCTCCCGCACGTTTCGCTCCGTCGCCTCCCGGAGGTCGGCGGCGGGGTCAATCCGCCGAGTATTGGCGGACGTCTTGGCCGACCCCATGACAGAGGGGACGGTGACCCTCTCAAGGGAAAGGGGGCCCCTGAAGCAAAGAAGGAATATAAAAGACTCGGAAAAGATTCATCAAAGAAAACAAGACGAAGGCAAAGAACACTTACGCAGAGACTAGCGGCGGCTTCTTCACTTCCTTGCGGAAGCGGTTGGCCTTCGCGACCGCCTCCTCCCGCTTGGTCGCGGCGGCTGCCCCCTTGAACTTCTTCGGCCAGCCGCCGAGCGAACTCGGCCCGGCCCGGCGCTTCTTCGCGCTGACTTGACCGGCCAAGCCGGCGGAGGAACTCGTGCCTGGATGGCCGGCTTTCGATTGGCGGCGCGGGGCGACTTCCCCTTCGGCGTCGTCGTCTGGCCAGTCGGCGAAGGTCGCCGAGGGCCTGAAGCCGGCTTCCGCTCCTCCTCCTCCGCCTTCGGCATCGGCCTCCATCGCCGCCGCCCCCAAGTCGGGGTCGTCAACATCGCTCTCCGCTCGATCAGGAGCGAACTCGCCGGGCAGTCCCGTGGCGCCGGCTGCAGGCTGGATGAGGGGGTTCTGACTCGAAGAAACCAAGAGTATCAGAAGTCGGATTCGGCTACAAAGAAAAACAAAAGAACAAAAATACGACTTACCACTGGCGGGAGGTTGGCACGCGAGTACGGCTCTTTGCCGAACTACCAGTCCGCCGCGAGCTCGCAGTTCGCGATGTGGTTCACCATGTTCGCCACCTCCGCGTGGGGCATGTCCCTGGTGCACATCCGACTCGGGTTCCGGTGGTCGCTCATCTGACAGATCAGGTGAGGCCGGCCTTGGAGCGGGAGGACTCGGCGCGCCACGAAGGCGGCCAGCAAGTCGGCCCCAACCAAGCCTTCCGACTGCGTCAGCACTCGGAGTCGCGCGACGGCGGCGGCACCTGCGGGAGTCAGCGTCTTGGCCCAGTGGGACCAGCTGGGAAGCCTCCCAGCCGGCACGCCGGCTTCGTAGGCGGCAGGTTGACCCAGTCGCCTTCCGGGGCGACGTTCTTCACGTAGAAGTACGACCGCTGCCACATCTTCACCGACTTGATTAGCGCGATGGAGGGGAATGGATTGTCGGCGGTCGACCTTCGCATCGCGATGAAGGCGCCGCACTGAGCCGGTATGCCGGCGACGTGCGTGCCGAGTTTGGATTGAAAGAACTCTCCCCACAGCTCGATGGTGGGGAGAACGCCAAGAAAACCCTCGCACAGGGTGGCAAAGGCGGCCAGCAGCACCACCATGTTCGGAGTAAGGTGGTGCGGCTGGAGCCCGTTAAACTCCAAGAAGGAGCGGAAGAAGCCGCTCGCCGGCAGCCCCAGGCCGCGCATGAGGTGCGAGCGGAATATGACCCGCTCGCCCTCTTCCAGCGCCGGCTTTATTTCCCTCGCCGGCGCGGCGCAGGCTCGCACCAGGTGCGCGCCGGGGAGCCGACGCGTTTTGCGGAGGAGCTTGATGAGGTCGTCGTCCACCTCGGAGCCGTCCCACACGCCGGAGCGCACGGTGGGGGCCGCGGCGGCGGAGGAAGAACTCATCGCAGGGGGCGCAGCGCGTTTTGGTGCGACGACGGCAAGAAGAAGAAGAGGCAAGAGGAGGCAGGGGAGCAGGGAAGAATGGGCGCGCGTGTTTCGCCGTCCCGCTCCCCCCGCCTACTTATAGGCCCGTAGGCTGAGAAGACGATGGGGCGGGCGTGGGATTAACTGCGCACGGGACCCCACGCCCCCACGATTTACCCACGAAGTTACTGCGCGCAGTAACGACATGGGAAACCCAACCGTCCGCACGGCCGCAACGGATCCGTTTGCGGGCCGAGGCGCGGTAGTGGTGGGCCTCGCCCGACGGCCTGTCCTGTCGCGCGCGTGGGTGAGCAGACTGCCCCTGCCGCGTGGCGCCGCGCGACGGGTCCGCGGCAGGCGGCCGCGTGGAAGCGTGTCAGGCACGCCGACTGGTTCCCGCCGCGCCGTTCAAACTCCTCAGGGGGCAAGACGGCCCACTGCGAGTCCGATTCCAGATAGTCGACTTGAAGGAAGACGGCAAGCAAGACACAAATTCCACCACCAAAGAATGAAACTGTTGGGGCCCCACGACATGTCACCCTCGGAGCCTCACCAGCTTCGGGGACTACTATTGGAGTAATGGGCCACGGGTATGCTAACCGAGTCCCAGAACCTTTCAAGACATCGGGCAGGCCGCGCCCCTCGAGCCCCAGAGGCGACTCCAAGACGAGCCGAGTCCCAGAGGCGACTCCAAGACGAGCCGAGTCCCAGAGGCGAATCCAAGACGAGCCGAGTCCCAGAGGCGACTCCAAGACGAGCCGAGTCCTAGAGGCGACTCCAAGACGAGCCGACTCCTGGCCGACGACTTACGGAGAGGCCGATTACAGGGAATCGGCCTGCGACTCCAACCACCCTGTTAATTAAGGGCAGGCATGGCCACAGTGCGCCGTACCGGCGGAGATCTCCGTCCGGCGCGGCGCTGTTGCCATGCCGGCCCTGACATCAGCCCCTGGGGGCGGAGCCCTCTGCCCACGACGGCCTGTCTGTACGGCCCGGAGACGGCGGGGCCTACCAGTCAGCGGGAGTACTGAAGACGGCAAGAGCGCCAAGAGACGGACCCGTTGGGAGTCGGCCTCCAGGAGTCGGCCGGCCCCTCCCACGGGCCCCACACGCCATTAGCCAGACACGACAGCGAAATGGCAACAGTGATCGCCCGTCAGGCGGCGGCACTGTTGCCATGGCCCCATGACCAAGCCAGCGTCACTAGAAGCACGACTACAGTAATCTGCAGCCGGCAAGACCCGCCCGCGACGGACAAGGGCTGTCGGCCCCGTACCAGGCAAGTCGGCGGGACCCACCAGTCAGCGGGCCCTAGTAGTCGGCGGAGAAGACGGTGGCCTGAGAGACAGACGGCTGGGACCTGCGCCCAGCCGGTTTTACCATTGTACCCCTGGGGGGGTAGGCCTATATAAACCCCCCAGGGCACCCATGCAAAGGGTTCGAATCCATTAGCACTAGACCAGATCATATAGGGAGAAGAGGGCTAGCCTTGCCTTCTCCTACCTCCAGAAACAGCTCAAGGAGCAACCTTGTACTCACTTAGCCTTAGTGACCATGCGGAGACCCCGCAGAGCAGCAGTAGGGGGGTTATCTCCTCGGAGAGCCCTGAAGCTGGGTAAGATCCGCCGGCGTGCATGTCTTCGCCTCATCCCGTTCCCAGGCACCGGCGACGTTCTACTCGTCCCCACCATGATAAACCATCCTTTGGCATATGTCGCACCCAACCCCCGACACTACCACAATAAAGTTTGCCCCGACACCGATGAGGGAGGAGCGATGACGGCCTTCGGCTCACTCCAATGTTTGTAGTCGTTACTAGGTGGTCTATGAATCTGCATGTATTTTTTTATTTTTAGTGTTCTTTGTATCCACCTCGACGGAGGTAGTAGATCCGGAGTTCTTCTTAAAAGAACATTTAAATTCTTTTGATTTTCTTTGAGCGGGTTCATCCATTGTCCCGTTCCAAACCGAAGCCTGCGTGAAGAAATGAATTAATTACGCCAAACAAAGTAAAATCACGCGCTCCAAAGCGAGAGTGTCGGACAGCTCAGATCACGCAAGAACACACGCTGCCACCGCCAGATCTGCCGTCACCTAACCGCCCCCATCTATTATCACATCATCATCACCGTCGTCTTCGTCGCCGTCGAAGCATCGAACACCCACACAGTGTGCACTGTACAGCTAATTTCGCACGACCTATAAACAACCAGAACAAAAAAGAAGAGGGAAAAAAACGGAGCCAGGCCAAGCCAAGCCGCCCACCGAGAAAGGAACGCGGCCAATCTGGTGGCCTCGTGCTCGCAGCCAATAGCCCGCCTCCGATCCGCATCCGGCCAGGCGGCGCAGCCTCCGGGGCCAGGTCCGGTCGGGCGGGCTCCCCTGCCACCGGCGGCGACGCACCATGGCCGGCGCCATGGTGGACCGGGCCACCAGCGACATGCTCATCGGCCCCGACTGGGCCAAGAACATGGAGATCTGCGACATCTGCAACCGCGACCCCGGGTACGGTCCCCTCCCCCTCGCCCCGCCGATCCCTGCCCTGTCGCCCGGGATAGTAGGAGTACGTTGCCGTGCGTGCTTCGTACGTCGGGCAGTTGGCTGTGGCGTACTGTATTACGCGGGGGAGCTATGGCGTGGATGGAGTTGTCATGATCTGGGGTAGGATGGAGCGTGATTTTATGTCGTGGGACAGCGTGATTGCTGGAAATGCTTCTTCCAATCCCGACAAATTCTGGGAACGGTGGACTTTTATGAGCGGTTAGTTTTGACCGAAACGAGACAAACGGCTCGAGTTTGGATCTTCCTGGAGCGCCCAAGTCAAATACGGAGATACAATCGGGTGGGTGGCTCTGGGAATTGCGATTTTGCGACCGGTGGATCTGGTTGCAGCCATCTGCGTTCTGTTTTCTCGGGAAATGGTGTTCTGTTTTCAGGTTTAACAGTGTTTTCTCTAATCCTCATTCATTGTTGAATGGAGATTCGCTAGTGCAGAGAAATTCTGTTTGTTGACTGATGCAAAGCGCCAAAGGACATTCTGCAATTGACTCAGCTGTCAAGAGCGTGGTAGCCATCTACCCCTGTGGCGTTGTTCAGTATTCATTCGTTTTGCTGGATAAATGAACCAAATGCCTATTTCACCCCTTGCAAATTTCTCCAGTGATAGCCCGCTCAGGACCCATACCCGTGTTCAAATATTTGCCCCTCTAGTATGGACTGGATGCCTCATTTTGTTAAGGAGAAAATATCTCTGGAGTCAGGTTTTTGCAAGCTCCGGTCAATCCACTCACTTGATAACCTGAGAGTTTCATAAGTTGTGCCTCGTTCATGGACCTTAGGGCAAACCATAGAAAGTAAAGAAATGAAAACAAAAATTGCTGCTCCTGGAGGCACTTGCTTAGAGCTGCATGAAGAATGCAGGCTATTTAGTCTCTCACAAGTCACATGAAAGATGAGAGACTATGTTGTTGACTTCCTTACAATCCTGAAGACAGCTTTACAACTTTTTAATCTTCCGGTTGCAGTTTCTATGCTTCTTTAGAAGGAAGATTTGATTGCTTCTGGTCTCTGCACTCAGATGTAGTTCATCATTACAAAGTTCAGCTAAAAAGAGCACCGTAGCTTGCAAATATCCAGGACAAAAGGAAGCAACTAAGTAATGCCAACATCGCCTAGTTGCCAACAGTTTTTATGCTATGTGGCAACAACTTTGAACTAATAATAATTGGGTTAGATCATAGACAAGAGAATTATACATGATGCTAACTCGGTTCTGAAAGATTTATGTTAAAATGCTACTTGAATGCTGAATTGCTTTTTCACCGAAGTGCACACTGACACCAGTGGAGCTGCCCAACAATCCTTCACCTAGCCTAGTTTTTCATGGTAAACTCTGACAATCTGAAGAAATTGGAAAGTGAACAAGTATTCGGCATAGCTGTTGATTTTGTAGTTTTTATTATGTGGGAATGACCAGGGTGCTCTTCCACCATGTCGGGATAGGTCACTGGCTGTCCATCGTTTTCCAGTAGTAATTGTTTACTGTTAATCCTGTTTTACTGTTAGTTCTGCCCAAGTAGAGTCCATTAAGGTGAGCTCCTAAGTTAATTCTGACGCAATTGACTATCTTCTAAAGATACCAAATGAAAAGTCATTGTTGCTGTTGCCTCGTAATTATCTAATCTTATCTTTAATTATTAGCTGTACTTGTACTCTCCCCCAAACTTCCAAAGATTATTTATTAGTGGAATACTTTGATGCATTGTTTTTATCTGCATAGGTGGTGTATGCTTACTTAGCTTAGCACAATTCGTTTGACTGCTTATTGTTTTTTACACAGTTGACTACTTGTTACTGCTAGATTAGCATTGGAGGCCAGTCGATACCCATTTGGCTGTTTATTATGTGCTGGTTTTGAGCAACAATTAGTTTCTATTGCAATTTTTAAACATATCAATATAGTTTGCTTTCCTTGATTCTTATTCCAACTATTGTGATTTGAGATGAAATAGTTGGGCTGACTCAGAAGAAGCATCTTAACATATAGTTACTGTTAATTTCCTGCACTAGATGATTTACTTGTTGTCAAATACTGATAGTTGTTAGTCATTCAACGTGGTAACAGGCAATCCAAAGATGTCGTGAAGGCTCTCAGAAAAAGAATTGCACACAAAAATCCAAAAGTTCAGCTTCTCGCACTAATTGTAAGTTTATTTGCAGTTTGGACTGCTCTTTAATTATAGTTTTATACAGTCGTTGAGAGAAAATCATGTTGGTGTGCCTTTTCAATAGAACTGAGCGTAACTGTCTGGTGCTTAGCTTTGTTTGCATTTTTTGTCTGCATTTCTGAAGTTTGTGTTTGTGTGCATCTTTCTCCTATGCT
Organism: Triticum timopheevii; assembly: GCA_963921465.1. NCBI lineage: Eukaryota > Viridiplantae > Streptophyta > Magnoliopsida > Poales > Poaceae > Triticum > Triticum timopheevii. The sequence goes on from OY997266.1 coordinate 160,714,626, forward strand.
TCAAGAGTGGATGTTCATTTCATCATACCCATGCTGCTTGCAGCAGCAGTGAACATCATGATGTTATTGAAAATGGGTGCAACGGTTATTCCAGCCTTTAAATCAGATGATCTTATGTAATTAACTTATATACTATTTGTTCTTATCTGGCCCAGTAAAAAAAATAGTATAATCGATGAGGACATAGCTGATTTTTAATCAATTTATTTTTGTAGTTTCATGTTTCATTAGTTTACGATTCGTTATGGTTTGTGGGTGTAAGCAGGATTCAGTTACTGTCTTGATGATGAACTGATGATATTCTTCTACTCCAGCTGCTGGAAACTGCAATCAAGAACTGTGGGGATATATTCCACATGCATGTTGCAGAGAGGGACCTGTTGCATGAGATGGTCAAGCTAGTGAAGAAAAAGGTTTATCATTCGTCATAATTCTGAAAACTACAATGGCTTTCTTTTAATCTGCTGAGTGCTGACGTATGATGGTCTATTCGTTTCACCTTGCAGTCTGATCAACGCGTCAAAGACAAGATTCTGGTTCTAATAGATACATGGCAAGAAGCTTTGGGGGGACCACGTTCAAGATATCCACAATTCTATGCAGCATACCATGAATTAGTGGTATACTTTCAAGCCCAATTTGATTTATTAGGCTCTAACATATCACTTAGCCAGTTGTTCTATTTTAAAATGTTACTACTGATATGATTTTATCTCAACCTTAATGGTTTTCAGGATGAATACATGGAATGCTATTTAATTCTGAAAAGTACCTTTCCGTTTCAAATAGTAATTATGCTGTTATTCCCCCTTACAGCGTGCTGGAGCTCAATTCCCCAAGAGGTCTGAGAGACCTGCACCACTGTTTAATGGGCAGTCTGAAGCAGCGAAAAGTATGCGTAGTCCTGATCAACGGGACGAAGCTGAATCTTCTGCTGGAAATGACTTCCCTGCTCTGAGGTGTGATTTCTTTCTTTTTGTTTCTGTTTTCTGCTCTGAAGTTTGAGGTGTGCTTTCTTTCCTTTTGTTTTTATTTTCTGCTCTGAGGTGGTACTGTTCAATTGGCAGAATTTGCTTCTGGACCTACTACTTTGGCAATTACTGAAACAGACTGCAAAATTGATAATTTACTGATGGAGACTGGAAATCATGGTTATTTGCTAGAACACATTAGACATAAAAATATCACTTAGGGCCTCTTTGATTCGCAGGATTTCTAAAATGCAGTTTAGGAAAAACACAGAAATGGAGTGCATGCCATCTTCAATGCTACAGAATTAGTATGAACATTTGATTGTGCGCAGGAAAAACATAGGATTCTTCACATGAGGTTGGAGTGGATGGATTTTTTTCCTATGAAAATTAGTACAAATGAATCCTAAGGAAAATTTCCTATATACTGTAATCCTACAAAGCAAGCGACCCATGTAGGAAAATTCCTAAGGGTTAGAATCCCACAAAATTCCTTTACAAGTCCTGTAAATCAAAGAAGCCCTAGACTTCAGAAAAGAGAAGGGGTGTGACTATGAGAAGTCCTGTTTGTCCTTTGGATAGGAAGAAGATACAAGGTTGAGCAATGAGTCAATGTCAGGTGGGAGTCGACTTCCAAGGGCAATTAGGGCTCTTGTTACCGTTTATCTATTTATCATAAATGTCAGAATAGTGTACTATTTTAATTGGTCCAATGTGCTTCAGCGAATGACCAAAATTGTGTGGATTCTTTAGCGGGCTGTCTTACGATGCGCTCTTTAAATGCCAACCAAGTGTAGAATCAGAGTTTTGCCTTTATTTTTGGTCTTGTCATTTCCCTATAACTTTTGTATATTTTGTTATTGTGTCTCACCATTGTAATGTGATTCCCACTCTGGTTTGTGATTTCAAATGTAAACTTGAGCATGGAATGTTGTATAAAGTTAGTTTCTGTTACTCCCTTTGTAACAGTCTAGAGATTCTTAGTTACGTAATACTCCCTCCGTTCCTAAATACTTGTCTTTTTAGATTCCAAATGGACTACTACATACGGATGTATATAGACATATTTTAGAGTGTAGATTCGCTCATTTTGCTCCGTATGTAGTCACTTGTTGAAATCTCTAGAAAGACAACTATTTAGGAACGGAGGGAGTATGAGGTAAAAATAAATGACATGAAACAATAGAATCACAGTGTGCAATGATTTTCGAATCTTTTCCTTGTAGCAGCCTAATTTTTTTCATGACTTATTATCAACTTGTTTCAAGCACTGGACATGACATGCATGTTCATGTAGTCCTGTGAGAAATGGTAAATTCAAGAATGAAGAAAGCTATTCTGTTTTATGTCCAGATAGTCTTTTTAGCCTCTTTATAATGTAATAAGACACCAGGTCTTCTCTTTTTGTGTCTCCAGTGGGCATCTTTGAACACAACACATCTATGTTAAGTTTAGCTTATGTGCAGTCTTACCCCATTTTGTATTGCAACCTTATGTTATTCAAGGATGGATTGAACTGAATACTGCATATATTTTCAGCATGTCAGAGATTCAAAATGCTCGTGGTATCATGGATGTACTAGCTGAGATGTTGAATGCTTTAGACCCTGGAAACAGAGAGGTACCAAAATTCCATCTGAGTTTAATTCAATCTGCACAAAAATATGGACCTCTTATCTTTATAAAGTTGCAACCAACAGTTGAACGTGGTATCCTGATTTGTTAGTTTATGATTTATAAATGTTTTCTTTGGGAAGTATGTCCTGACCAGTTTTAGTTTCAGATATAATCTTGTTGCAATCATATGGAATTGATTGTACATTTGTATTTTTAAATATGCTTTTGTACAACTTGCTTACATTCCGTTAACACTAATCAGTATTTATGATGTCCAATCCGAGGTGTCCAAGATGCCAAGGCTAGGCCTACTATCTTAGACATGACCTATAACCTGTTCGATGTGTATTTGATCACATCGCTTGAAATACCACATACCTGTTATCTATGTTACCATCAAGTATACATGGCAAGGTATTAAAGCATGTAAAATTCAGTATGCTTACCGCTAACCCTTAGCTGTATGTCTGGCTTATCTTATGTGTTGGGCACACCCGTGCTTTCCAAATCTCAGCATCAAGATGTAAATTCATATAGATCGGTATAGATATACATAAAAATGCATTTTTAATTAGAAATTCAAATCCATGGTGTTCTTGCTGTATTCATGTCATACATAATAGTAGAAAAAGCTCCACACTTACAACTTTCTCTGAAATTGCTGATGTTTGCTGATTATGTTTTTGAAATGCTGTGTACACAGGGACTAAGACAGGAAGTAATTGTGGAGCTTGTTGATCAGTGCCGCACTTACAAGCAGAGAGTGGTCCAGCTAGTTAATACTGCTTCGTGAGTGCACTTATTTTGGATCACGTAAATTTTGCATCGGTGACAGTCGACTAGTGTGGTGTATCCAATGTTAGTGGATGTCATTTTTGAAGATATAGGTAGCTTTGTGTGACTGAGATTTCCTTCTTTAAGCACCTTTTTGGATCGTCGGATAAGAGGACGATGAAAGATCTGCTTTGTCACTTGTTTTCTATTATCACTCAAGGGCCTATGAGATAACTGTTAATGTCTCTGGATACTTCAAAAACATTGTTTGTCATTAAAAGCTGACACGAGTAGCTTGTGCTGTTTTGTTTAGCTAAATAATGTAATTTAGCTCCGTATTTGTTGTGTTGAATCTACATATTACGTGACTATTTTTCTTCTTATTTACAGGGATGAGGAACTTTTGTCACAAGGGCTTGCACTAAATGATGATTTGCAGCGTGTTCTAGCAAAACATGACGCAATTGCTGCAGGCATTGCTATTCGAGTGGAGAAAAGGCCAAAGTCTCTGCAGGCGCTAGTTGATACTGAGGATTCTGTGAACCAAGACTCTAAGAAAGAGCAAGCACTAGTAGATATTGATGACCCTACAAGCCAAGATTCTAAAACAGAGCAAAATCAAAGGTTTTAGGCTTCTTCTATCACATTTGTATATGCTTACTTCTATATAATGTTAAGGATTGATTTCAATACGTACTTCAAAGAGTCTTTGTTGACATTCATATATATTGAGTTGCACTTTGTATATAACTCCTCTAATTAACCTCTGTTTGTGTGTGATCTGCCCTTGTACCAGCACCAGTGAGCCGTCTCCTTTTGAGCAACTAGCGCTTCCAGCACCTCCGGTATCGAATGGCTCAGCAAACGCTGCACCAAAACCTGATTCTGGCATTGATCTTCTTAGCTGGGATGATACCCCATCCACTGCAGAGAATTCGCTGGCTCTTGTACCGGTCACTGATCCATTGGCTGACTCTACTTCAAATCAAAATGCACTGGCAATTGTCGACATGTATTCTCAAAACAATACTGCTAATAGCAATGCCAAATCACTTGACCCCTTTGGTTTCGATTCAAGTCCCACTCCTCTTGGATCACAGCCATACAACACTGCAACCCAGCATCCTGTACAATCACAACAGCCTCCTCAGCAGGCGGCGCTCTATTCTAATGGAAGTGCTGTAAACCCTGGAACATCTTACGACCCGGCGTCGCAGTATAATCACACGAATTCCGGGTGGAATGGTCAAGTTGCCAACCATGCAGCACCCCCGCCACAGCAAGTAAATTATGGTATGCAATGCAAATTAGATCGTTACTTTTCTGCATGTCTCTTTCATATCTGTCGGAAGTACTTCATTATCAGTTCAATTGGTTTCGCTTGCATGACTTCTGCATATCTGAACACACTACATTCCTCCAGATCCGTTTGAAGAATATGTGATAGTCTTGTGTGAATTTTGTAGATGATCAAAGTGGAGCCCTTCCGCCTCCGCCTTGGGAGGCTCCGGCAGCGCCAAGCAATGAAATGCCAAATGGCCAATTGGGTGGTATGCAACCTCTCCCACCTCCAGCAAGCCAATTCGGTGGTGTGCAGCCACTACAACCGCAGAACAACCACATGGCAGGTCTACAAACGCAGCCAATGTATAACAACCAACCAGGAGCTATGGTACCTCACGCAATGCAGTCCAACCAAACTGTTGGAGGGCAGATGCAGCCAGGTTATGGAAACCAGTATGGACATTTGGCACCACAACCCATGCCAATGCCAGGCATGCAGTTCGCTGGTATGCAACCGTCGCCAATGCCAGGAGCACAGCCAGGCATGATGTATGCGCAACCAATGCCGGGGGCGCAGTTTGGAGGACTGCCACAACAGCAGATGTACGGCGGTGGTGGTCGGATGGCGACGCAGTACGGTTATGTGCAGCAGCAAGCAGCACAGTACTACAACCAGGGAAGGCCAGCAATGTATGGGTACCCTGGTACCAACGGCCTCTCTCAGAGTATGTATGGTCTCTCCATGCAAGACAGCTCCTACATGGGGGGGATGAACTCGACCTATCAGGCAGCACCCTCTTCATCCTCCATGGCGCAACCCATGAGGCCGTCGAAACCCGAGGACAAGCTCTTCGGTGACCTTCTCAGCATCGCCAAGACGAAGCAGAACAGAGCTTCGTGATACGACCGAGTGAAAGTGTAAGAGGTCCAATATATATTTTGTCTATTTTTTCTTACAAATTTTCCACGTGGCTTGATCATATACACTTGTGTAGCTCTCTTCTCTTGCGTTGGATGTGTAAGCTTCAGTTTTTGACGCTGCTTCCCCACATTGATTCCATTATTAAATTCGTTACGACGTGTGTACTGGTCACGCCAGAGAGGAAAACCAACGTCGGTAAATGGTGATTTAATAAAGATTAGATTGTTGTGAGGCATTTTTTTCTTGATAATTAATAGACATAATTCATAATGACATGCTAGTCCCGAAACCAAACTATGGTTGGATGGTTAGAAGGATAGTGGTATCCCTAGTCAAGCAGAGTTCAAATTCTAGACTTAACATTTATGCTCTTATTTTTCAAAATTTATTATTTCAGGCGACTTGAACGTTAGTGGGTTGGGAGTGTCTATGACTCCGGTTAGTAGATTAGGTTAGTGTTTTACTCCTCGTAGGTGCTGCACTCGGCGGATGGAGGCAATCCTCAAATTTGGACGTAGTCGACGGAGCTCCGACGTAGGTTCCTGCCGTCTGTTTGGGGCGATGAGGTTAAAGTTTCTCGTCATATGATGAGATTTGATGTCAAGTGTTTCAGATATATGCAAGTGTTCAACAGCGACGACTACGGCTCCAGGGCCCTTGTACTTAGGAGCACATACATGAAGATTTTCCTGTTGTAATCAACAAGGTCAAGCCGACTCAGATAGGGATATAGCGATAGCATTGCGTCGTTGGCTTGTTTAACCACGTGATCTGATGGTTCATAGTCTCCCAATGTTGGGCGCTAGCAAGCCACTAATCCACGATCAATCCCTAATCTTGCTTACAGTTAAGCCTCCTCACCCATCATGCTTCATGCCCATCTCTCCCGTTCAAACAGCACGCACGCTCGTACATATTTCTGCCTTAATACTAAGATAAGCGATTGCGTACTTTACGAGCGTGCGAGCGTGCGTGCTGTTTAATAGTGGCTTCGGCGACTTTGAGGATCATCATTCAGATGCTATTGCTTCTGGCATCGGCGATGCGGCCGTCCTGCGTCATGCTTCTGGTCTGTGTACTCTGGAACAGTGGCGTTTAATAGTGTTGCATAGGTAATCTTCGACTTCCGTTTTCGGGATCGCTGGCGCCTGGCGGGCTCCCTCCTCTCGTTTCTCAATGTAATTTTCTCAATCTGATCTCTGCAACCCGTCGGGATTCAGACCACCAAACACAAGTATGAGTTTTTTAGGTGTCTTGTAATCAAAGATTGCTGAGCAACATCATTCAGATGGATCTAGTTCAGATTTATTTTTTGTATCCGTCACTGATCAGGGCTGTCTTTACATAAAATAGGCATATTGTGTGTATTGGATTGGATCGGCTGCGCCAAAGGTGTCCATACATGGCAGATGATCCTCAAAGTCGCCGAGGCCATTGTTGAGTGAGATACGGATCGATGCAATGACCAAAACATGAAGTACTATAGTTGATAATTTTACGAGTCCTGCTTGCTTTGTTCACCACTAGTACTTGTCTTCGCTGAATGCGCGCATTAGTTATCAGTGAGCTTTCCAGGGTAGCTTTTGTTGACTTAAATTATGAAATTTACTTGGGAGACAACGGTAAAGTCAGTCCACCAGAAATGACAATGCATTTATAGATAGCATAAATTCTGCAACCAAAATTGAATCACAACATCATGGCCGATTAGTCTCTTCATCATGCTTAATGCATGTGAACATCATTGTGTTTTTTTATCTGAACTTTAATGCATACAAATAAGGTGGCTTTCCGAAATTCATTCACTCTATCTACTGAATTGTAAGTTGATTTCGTATGTCTCACCGGCTTAGTCTGGTATTGTGCATGTGGTGCTTGTAGTAATTATATACTAAATTTTCGTGTAGTCATTCAACATTTGCTTTAGTATACCCTGCGGTAGATATTTAAATGCAGATTCTACGTCACAATCTTGTGATTGTGAAGTTAGCAGTTTGAGATGGTCTGGTGACTTGCATAATGACGAGTTTTGTCGGGAGTCGGGACATGTCTTTTCCTGTTATACACACTGTTTTTGCTCCGGGTTGTACATGCATTGAACCTTGTTGCAACACAAAATAACATGGGATTACTATTTTGCGGCTCATAAACACACTTTGGATATAACATCATGGGAAGATGCAACACAACTGGAATATCAGGTGAGGCACCATGATTCCTTTTTTCTCATGCCATCTGGGATGCTTGGAACAAAGGTCTTCAAAACAAATACTAAAAAATTCAAAAAATTCCATTTTTTTTGCATGGTACATAATTTGGTGCGTGAGGTACGCTAGAAATTTCAGATCATTTGGGCATATGAGTAGCTCTCAGTAAAGAAGACAAATCTGGGGTATGTAAAAATGTTTACTGTTTATGTACGTATTGTTCTGACTCAATTTGTCTTTTTGCTGAGAGCTACTCATATGTCCGAATGATCTAAAATTTGGAGCGCACCTCACGCACTAAATTATCTACCATGCAAAAAAGAAGAAGATTTTTTTGTGATTTTTTTCTTAACCGGGTGCAGATGAGCCTGAGCTCAGAAATGGATATTCAGATTTATACACATTATTTTAGCTTGAAAATTGATTATGGGCAGTTTTTTTACACGTACAGAGACATTTTGTACTATATTATTCGATGCGTGCATTTGCACGTATGTGATTACTAGTTCCCTTCAAATCCACCCATGAATCCCTACCCATCTGAATCCTTTCTCCGGATCTACTTCTCTGAATCTTGAATAATTTTTACATTTTTGAAAGAAATTAGCTTCAATCACATCAAATAAAAATTGTGTAAAACTCTAAAATAGATGAAAATAAACACAATACCAGGTTTTGAACATACAACTTCACAAAATAGATATAGTGTGCTAACCAGTACAACACCACATCGTCTTTATTTCATGAAATCTGTTAGTGTACTTGATCATATATGTGCATATTTTAACACCTATTACTATAGTATGGAAAAGATAATTTTTATTTTACTTTTCCTAGTGTCATGTTACCTAACGATATTTCAAGATAAATCATGACATTTAACAGCATCAAATACGATAGTTCCTTCTACTCATATCATATGAATATACTATTAATTCGTACTTGTGTGTGTGTGGGGGGGGGGGGGGGGGGGGCGGGGGGGCATATGCCCCCCTACTCAGGATCAAAATATATTTGTTCACTAGTTCAAGCTATATTAATATATTTATTCACTAGTTCAAGCTATATTAGTTAAAGCTATGCATACGGTTGGCGACTACGATGATCGAGTTCACACTCAACAGCGACCCCGCCCTGGACAACTACGACATTTCGGTAGTGGAAGGATTCAACGTTCCACTCAGCTACTCATGCGACACCGTTGACGCCAACCAGTGGCGAGTCTACTAGGTGGGCTTCATCAGGCTTAAGCCTACCCTCCACAAACATATTTCAGCTAACCATACCACTTAACACTTATATTTATGTGCTTTACATGCAAGGATCACAATGCAATTGCTAATTAGGCTTAGAACTTGATGTTTGAGCCTACCCTTCATTTTCATGCTAGATTCGCCACCGACGCCAACCCTGTCTGCCTCGACGCGGGGAAGTCTAGTCTGGATCCGGGGATCAAGACTCGTCATGCTTCTCCTAAAGACCTCGTAGTGACACGCGGGAGCTACTGGGCGAAAGCCTACGCTTTGGCATCGACAACGGTGAAGACCTTTGTTCGTGAGGACTCGACAACGGCGGCGCTTGGCGCAGTTCTCCCTCTTGAGGGCGTTGTCGTGGAGCTTAGGTGTAGTAGGGTGTAGTGTGGCGGTATTCTTTGATCTCCGTGTTTTCTTTTTCGGTAGCGTTATGTGCGCTATCCGACTATCCTAGGATCGGCTTTGTAAGAGGATCACTTCATCACCTTGTATCTTTCAACCGTGTATTGTGTTTGGTTGGTGCTTTATATATACAGCGAAGCACAAGCCTGTTTCGAGGAACTATCACCTCGCCTTCTGCCCATACTAGCTAGTGAGCTCTCGACACACGAACAGGACATGGCCGACGAGTATGCATGTCGAGTGATGGGTACTTTGCTACTACTACTGGGTGATTAGGATGACAGGTCGGTACCTAGCTTTGTTTGTACTTCGGATTACGTACATACGGTGTGGGTGTGCATGCCGCAGTGACGTAATGTATGTTGTATTTTATTAACTTTTGCGTGAATAAAATAAGCACACGTTCTTTGGTGGGACATGTCCAAACAACAGAATCTGATCGTTGCGCTTTAGTCGTGCCGGTGAAGAAATCAGATTGGTTTGACACGGGAGGTGGACAGCGACCATTCCGTTTTGAAAAATGCTTGGACCATGCATGACAAAACTACGCTAATACAGTCGAGAATGCTTGGGCGCCAACCGGGGCTGGTCTAGATGCTATGGCTACTTCTCTGAATGGGGTTACAAACTTGGAGCAAGGAGGACTTTGGCTCGGTACAAAGCTGCGCAAACACGTAGAAGTCCTTCCAGCCAAGTCTCTTTGGTCATGGCCTACGGCAAAAGAGAAATGGCAAATAAATAGAATATCTGAGCTTATGGCACGAGAGGAAATGGCAGTCAAACAACGATTCTGTGCTCTGTGGCTAGCTGAGGGCGATCGCAATACGTCTTTGTTAAGGAACTAGATGTCTCTCTCGATTACAAGCCGAATTACAGTAGCTAGCCCTTGTTACAAGCACGAACTGGGATACAGGAAGAGGGAAGCGAGAGGAAGAAGAAGAGAGCCGCCGCCGCCGGGTTCGTGATTCTTCGCGGATGCCTTGTCCATCCCTTGGCCCTCGTACTTGTAGTCGCTGTTGTAACGGGCCGGCGGGGCCCAGCCCCTCACTAACAGCCCAACATAGCAAGGGGGCTGACAGTCTTTTTTCCACGCAGAGGCCAAAGAAAAAGCTAGGATTAATTCGATCAAGTCGTTGAAGCTTAGTGATGGAACCAGGAGGGATTTGAGAAGGCTGCTAACGAATTCTATAGTCGATTGTTCTCGGCTCAAGATGACACATCTCAAGAATTGACCACTGTTTTCATGGATCGAAAGGTAGATGACCACATGATGGGGGCTTATGTGCGCCGATAACCGACTTTGAAGTCGAGCATGCACTGTTCATGATGCACCCTAATAAAGTCTGGATGGCTTCACGGTGGGGTTCTATATAAATCACCGAAGTCTGCTCAGGTAAGCCGTGTGCAATGCATTAATTTATTTTTGAGACCAGAGAGATGCGAGAACAGGCGAACAACACAGTGCTTGTTTTTTCGCGAATGGGCAAATGACTTACGTATCATTGCATTGATAGGTAGAAATGGTAGCATAAAGCAATTACAGGAACCTCTGACGAGCACGAACATGCGATGCGGCGTGAGTCAGAAGGTTATGCCGTACAACAGAAAGAGGGGGGGGGGGGGGGGGGGGAGGGGGTGTATGCGTCCCCAAGCCAGAAGGCCTACTCACCCGCACGAGCCCAGCAACGAGCTTCGTCCTTGATCGTCGAAGAGATCCTAGAAACAGACAGTCTAGCGGCTTCAAAGAGGCAAGCATTGCGCTGCTTTCAGATCCACCATGTGATGAGCAGGGCAAGTGATGTGAAACCGTGGCACAAGCAAGATGGGATGTCGGTGGCCGAGGAAGCAAGCCAGTCGAGGAAGGGGATGTCCTCATATACGGTGCTTGTTCTTATTCCAAAAAATCAAAGACCCTCAAAAAGAGTTGTCCCAGCTCAAGACCGGTCTCAATATGCAAGGTGTTGTATAAAACTATGTCCAAAAGTTCTTACGTTCTAGCATTCGGCCGGTTTTGAAGGAAATAATCTGAAGAACAAAGTGCCTTCATGTCGGGGTAGGTTAAGAGGCCTTTTATAGTACATCAAGTTATTTGTGTTCGTCAATTTTTGTGATCCAAGGGCCCAGATCAACGAAAACTACACCAAAATTTACGTACCCCCGCTGATTCATCGAAAGGTATACAAAACCAACGACAATTAATATAGATCAGAAGGAGTAGTATATTCCCGTGTGAGGGGCATTTTGGGCACCACTCCAATTCATTTATGCCTTTCAGACTGGTCGTAATGGGAGTATTATAACTAGTATCATGCATGCCAACTAGACTTTTTAAATAATGTGGCATACAATTAAATGAGAAAAAAAATGTGGTATCATATCATGATACCGTATCATATTAAATGTTGTGTTACTTTGTGTCGTGCATGTTAATTAAGAAGACAACCTAAGATACTAACTTATGATGCTAAGCACACCTTAACCCATCATCATGAATTAATTACTTAGCACCTTGTGTTGCCCTTTCGTGAGTAATTACCAGCAGCGTCCTGGTGCCTCAACGGCCAGCGCTGCTGGCAAAGCCCACATTTACTCTACCACCACGAGCACAAGGCTGGTCGGAGGCTATACCTGGCCATGGGAAGCCCGGCCCGAAAAAGCCCGACCCGGCCCGGCCCGACGCTGCCTCCGGACCAGGCTCGGGCCTAGATTTTGAGCCCGAAGGCCGGCTCGGGCCAGGCCCGGGCCCGTCATTTTTGCGGTTGACTAAAGGTTGGGCCGGGCCGGCCCGAAGCCCGACGGGCTTTTACGTGTTCGGGCCGGGCCCGGGCCCAGAAAACAGGCCCGATTGTCGGATTTCGGGTTCCGGCAGACCCTTGAGGTTCGAACACTGGGGTGCGCGCGGAAATCACACCCTCAGCCTACCCATGTTTCACCGCCTCGCTAGGATCTAAACTACTCGAAGAACAACACAAGGGACGCAAGATTTATACTGGTTCAGGCCACCATTGTGGTGTAATACCCTACTCTAGTTTGTGGTGTGTGGATTGCCTCTGGGGCTGATGAGGAATAGTACAAGGGAAGAACAGCCTCGCGAGGGTCTGTTCTTGGCTGGTGCGATGAACCGCTAGGAGGGTTCAGTCGCCTCTCTCTCTCTCTGTCTTTCTATCCTTGTTCTCTCGATCTATCCCCCTTCCAGCTAGTGGGTGGCTAGTCCTATTCATAGGCGAAGGCCCCGGGCCTCTTCCCAAATATTGAGCGGGAAGGGCGCCAACAATTGGCCAATTTGAAGGGGAACATCTAGTACACTTATCCTAACTAAAGTTGGTCCTCGCCTGCCAAAAGACCCTGGCGACGACGCTGGCTTGGGCTCCACGATGACCTCCGCTCAGCCGTCCTGCTGGTCTTGGTCTTGTTGCACCGAAATAGTTGCCTTTGCTCGATACCCTTGCCTACGCTTGCCCCCTTTGCACCAAAGGGGAAATAAGGACTCTGCACAGGCCGGCGCCCGCCTGGCGCCCGCCGGCGCCTTGGTCGTCATGGCTTGCGTCATGGGCACCTCGTGAGGTACCCCGCCTTGATCTCTCCGCCTCCTCGAGAGCCAGCCTGACGAGGCTGTGCTTGAGGAAGCCTCCTGTCGTCCGCCCCGCGAGGCTTGGCCTCTCACGAGGGTCTTGGGCATATGCTGATGAAGATGGGCCGTACTGGGCCTCTCCTTGAGCTACGCCGCAGGCAGGCAAGTCTGGATACCCCCGTTCCTAGAACGCCGACAGTAGCCCCCGGGCCCACGGCGCGCTTGGACTTGGCTTAGCAGAGAAGCGAAGATGCAAGTGCGAAGCGCCGCGGGCCCCAATAGCCTGGGCGTCGCGTGGCAGTCGATTGGATGTGGGCGTCCCGGCTCCCTCACGATGCCTTGGCAACTGCACAAGCTGATAAGGGAGCGGTACCTGTCCAGGCTTTCCTTCTTTGCCTTCTCCTTCACCGCCCAGATCTCCTTTCTTGCTCTTGTCCTTCTTGCTTCTGAAATCTCTAGATCCACTCCAACTCTGCATCCTAGCAAGGCATGGCGCCTCGCCAGACCCCAGCCGGAGCATGGTACTCACCTGCCTTGGATCCTCCGAATGTGTCGGAGAAGAATCTTGCTCGGACGCGCCAGATGATGGCGACGCAAGGCCACGACCGGGTGCCCGCGCTCAAGGCCGGCACCGCCCTTCCTGAGGTCAGAGGGAGCACCTTCTACCCGCTCTTCGTGAGCGCCATCGCCACCGGTCTGGTGCCCCCTTTTTATGAGTTCTTCCTTTCTGTTCTTGAACATTACAATCTGCAAGCTCTGCACCTCCATCCCAACTCTGTCCTTCTCCTGGCGATTTTCTCCTACTACTGCGAGGCTCATGTCGGGGTGAGGCCTTCGGTGGCCTTGCTGCGCCATTACTTCTACCTCCGGGTCTCCCGCGGCTCCATCACCGCGTGCGCGAGCTTTATCGCGCACGGCAGCTCTAACGCCATCTCGAAGCCCGGTAAGAGGATTGAGGGCTTCAGGAGCAAGTGGGTCATGGTGGACGCTGGGCGCACCCACGCCCGGCTGATCCTGCCCACGGGGCAGCCCAAGTCTTCCGACGATTGGTCCCGTGCGGAGCTCGTCGATCCCCGCGCGAGGCTGGTGCTGGAGAAGATGGACGCGGACCTGTGGCCGGACAACACGGCGACGACGAAACTGACCGGGGCGTCTCTCCTGAGGGAGTTCCTGGAGCATCGGGTGGCTCCGCTCCGGGAACACTCGCTCCCACTGTGGAAGCTTGGGAGGGCCGATGCCGCCCTCCGCTCGAACCCCGAAGCCCTGGACGACGAGGATTTGGCCGCGGTCCTCCAATCCTTGGTTGGGGGAAACGTGGCGAGGTTGGAGGGTGCTCCCGTGCCCTTGTTCCTTCGGGATGACTGGGAGCAGGTTGTGAACTCCATGTCTGCTTTCAACGAGGGCGGGCCTGTGCCCGCGGAGGTTCCTGAGGCCCCGGCGGCCCTGGCGACGGTGAATGTATCTTCCAGCAACTCCAGCGGAGAGGAGGAAGATGAGGAGGAGGAGGAGGACGAGGGGCCCGATTCAGAGGCGACCGACGGGGAGTCGAGCACGCCCCTCCCTCGGCAGTTCCTATAATGAGAAAAACGCTCCTGAGGACACATGGGAATTATCGTCAAGCTAGTTTTCATCACGCTCATATGATTCGTGTTCGTTACTTTGATAATTTGATATGTGGGTGGACCGGTGCTTGGGTGCTGCCCTTTCTTGGACAAGCATCCCACTTATGATTAACCCCTATTGCAAGCATCCTCAACTACAAAAGAAGTATCAAGGTAAACCTAACCATAGCATGAAACAAGTGGATCCAAATCATCCCCTTACGAAGCAACTTATAAACTAGGGTTTAAGCTTCTGTCACTCTAGCAACCCATCATCTACTTATTACTTCCCAATGCCTTCCTCTAGGCCCAAATAATGGTGAAGTGTCATGTAGTCGACGTTCACATAACACCACTAGAGGAGAGACAACATACATCTCATCAAAATATCGAACGAATACCAAATTCACATGACTACTAATAGCAAGACTTCACCCATGTCCTCCGGAACAAATGTAACTACTCACAAAGCATATTCATGTTCATCATCAGAGGGGTATTAATATGCATTAAGGATCTGGACATATGATCTTCCACCAAATAAACCAACTAGCATGAACTACAAGGAGTAATCAACACTACTAGCAACCCACAGGTACCAATCTGAGGTTTGGGTACAAAGATTGGATACAAGAGATGAACTAGGATTTGAGAGGAGATGGTGCTGGTGAAGATGTTGATGGAGATTGATCCCCTCCCAATGAGAGGATCGTTGGTGATGACGATGGTGATGATTTCCCCCCTCCCGGAGGGAAGTTTCCCCGGCAGAATAGCTCTGCTGGAACCCTAGATTGGTTTCGCCAAGGTTCCGCCTCGTGGTGGCGGAGTTTCGTCCCGTAAGCTTGCTCATGATTTTTTCCAGGGTAAAACACTTCATATAGCAGAAGATGGGCACCGGAGGGCTACCAGGGGGCCGACGAGGCAGGGGGCGCGCCCTGTAAGGGTGGGCGCGCCCCCACCCTCGTGGACGGTGGGTGGCCCCCCTCAGGTATTTCTTCCGCTGAATAATTATTACTAATTCCAAAAATGACTTTCGTGGAGTTTCAGGACTTTTGGAGCTATGCAGAATAGGTCTCCAATATTTGCTCCTTCCAGCCCAAAATCCCAGCTGTCGGCGTTCTCCCTCTTCATGTTAAACCTTGTAAAATAAGAGAGAATAGCCATAACTATTGTGACATAACGTGTAATAACAGCCCATAACGCAATAAATATCAATATAAAAGCATGATGCAAAATGGACGTAACAACTCCCCCAAGCTTAGACCTCGCTTGTCCTCAAGCGGAAGCCGATATCGAAAAATATGTCCACATGTTTAGAGATATAGGTGTCGATAAAAATAAAATACGGACATGACAGCATCATGATCATTCTTATAACAGCAACATATATAGATTTTGTCATATGATTTCTTATGCTCAAGTAACAATCTATTCACAATGTCAAGTATGAATCAGAAACTTCATTGGGAACTAGCAAACTATAATCTCAGTCATTGAAGCAATTGCAATTTATCATAACATTAGAAAGAGTCAATATAAGAGCTTTTCAGCAAGTCCACACACTCAACTATCATTTAGTCTTTCACAATTGCTAACACTCACGCAATACTTATGGTTATGGAGTTTTAATTGGACACAGAGAAAGATAGGGGCTTATAGTGTTGCCTCCCAATGTTTTACCTCAAGGGTAATGTCAACAATAATAATTCATGCTAACTTACATCCAATTGGATATATATATATATATATATATATATATATATATATATATATATATATCAGGATCTTTCCAACATGAGGTGCTTGCCAAAGGATAAAATGTAAAAGGGAAAGGTGAAGATCACCTTGACTCTTGCATAATGTAAACGACATAAAGTAAAAGATAGGCCCTTCGCAGAGGGAAGTAGAGGTTGTCATGTGCTTTTTAGGTGGATGCACGAAATCTTAATGCAAAAGAACGTCACTTTATATTGCCACTTGTGATATGAACCTTTATTATGCAGTCCGTCACTTTTATTACTTCCATATCACACGATCGTATAAAGCTTATTTTCTCCGCACTAATAAGTCGTACATATTTAGAGAGCAATTTTTATTGCTTGCAACTTGACAACTTACTTGAAGGATCTTACTCAATCCATAGGTAGGTATGGTGGACTCTCATGGCAAAACTGGGTTTAAGGATATTTAGAAGCACAAGTAGTATCTCTACTTGGTGCAAGGAATTTCGCTAGCATGAGGGGGAAAGGCAAGCTCAACATGTATGAATGATCCATGACAATATACTTTAACTGAGATGTGAGAAAACATAACCCATTATGTTGTCTTCCTTGTCCAACATCAACTCTTTAGCATGTCATACTTTAATGAGTGCTCACAATCATAAAAGATGTCCAAGATAGTATATTTAATGTGAGAACCTCTCTTTCTTTATTACTTCCTATTAATTGCAACGATGACCAAAACTATGTTTGCCAACTCTCAACAACTTTTATGCCTCATACTCTTTATATGTGAAGTCATTACTATCCATAAGATCAATATGAACTCTTTTATTTCTTCTCATTCTTTTATGCACTTAATATCATAGCAAGATAGCAAAGCCCTTGACTCAACACTAATCTTTATTGTATATAGCTCACGGACTCGATTACATAGAGGGATCACAAAGCAAAACTCAAAACTAAATCGTACCAGAACTTTATTCTACTAGATCTAGATATTACCAAAAGGGTCGAACAAAGAAAAACGGTAAAGATAGGAGTTTGATGGTGATACGATACCGGGGCACCTCCCCCAAGCTTGGCCGTCGCCAAGGGGAGTGCCCATACCCATGCGATTATGTCATCGGAGGTGGTGATGAAGGTGTTTTCTGATGATGTAGGTTTCTTCCTTAGTTTGCGCTTGAGAATGGAATTTTACTCCCTTAGATCATCGATCTCCTGCTCAAGGCTTAATATTCTCTTGCATAGTTCCTGTTTGTTTTCCTGCAAGAGACGAAAAGGGATAAATTCGATCTTGGGTTTCTTTGCCCTATCTATGAGGCTTGACTTTTTAAGCTCTAGATGCATGTCCCCAGGTTGAGGTAACGGGACTTCATCTTCATCTGAGCTCGTCTCCTCCTTTCCCTTAGGCTCGTAGTCTTCTTCTTCCTCAGTGGTCCAGCCACAATGCTCCAAGCTCCTGTAGACCTTAGGGTTTGCAAGGTAATCAGCCACATAGCTTTCTCCCTCCGAATCCTGGGACGACATATTGCTCTAATCTGCAGCAGAAACAGCTCGAAACAAAGACAGAGGATATTTGCATGATACGGTGGTCAAAACCTTCGGGAGATTATATAATGAATTTTTACCGACCAAAAGAAGTATCATGCAAGAAAACGGAGTCTGGAGAGCACACGAGGTGCCCACAAGGCAGGGGGCGCGCCCAGTAGGGTAGGGCGCGCCCTCCACCCTCGTGGACGCCTCGTGTCCTTCCCGAACTACTTCTCATTTTCCTATTTTCTTAAATACTCCAAAACAGAGAAAAAATGCTATTAGAACTATTTTGGAGTCGGTTTACTTACCGTACCACATACCTATTCCTTTTCGGAGTCTGAAACGTTCTGGAAAGTGTCTCTTATGTATTCCTCCGGGGTTACGGTTCCAGTAATATTAGTTTCAACATTTATAGGATTACCTGAGATATATGTTTGATTCTTTGACCGTTCACCACCTTCGGATTTGTGCCTTCGAAGTTGTTGATTTTGATGGCACCGGAACGATAGACCTCCTCGATAACGTAAGGACCTTCCCATTTAGAGAGAAGTTTTCCTGCAAAAAATCTTAAATGAGAGTTGAATAGCAACACATAATCACCTATGTTAAACTCACGCTTTTGTATCTTTTTGTCATGCCATCTTTTAACTTTTTCTTTAAACAGCTTGGCATTCTCATACGCCTGGGTTCTCCATTCATCAAGTGAGCTAATGTCAAATAACCTCTTTTCACCGGCAAGTTTGAAATCATAATTGAGCTCTTTAATGGCCCAATATGCCTTCTGTTCAAGTTCAAGAGGTAAGTGACATGCTTTTCCATAAACCATTTTATACGGAGACATACCCATAGGATTTTTATATGCAGTTCTATAAGCCCATAATGCATCATCAAGTTTCTTGGACCAATTCTTTCTAGATCTATTAACAGTCTTTTGCAAGATTAATTTGAGCTCTCTATTACTCAACTCTACTTGACCACTAGACTGTGGGTGATATGGAGATGCAATTCTATGATTAACATGATACTTAGCAAGCATTTTACGAAAAGCACCATGAATAAAATGTGAACCACCATCAGTCATTAAGTATCTAGGGACTCCAAACCTCAGAAAATAACTTCTTTAAGCATCTTAATAGAGGTGTTATGATCAGCACTACTAGTTGGAATAGCTTCTACCCACTTAGTAACGTAATCAACAACAACTAAAATATGTGTATACCCATTGGAGGCAGGAAAAGGTCCCATATAAGCAAAACCCCAAACATCAAATGGTTCAATAACAAGAGAATAATTCATAGGCATTTCTTGACGTCCACTAATATTACCAATTCTTTGACATTCATCACAAGACAATACAAACTTACGGGCATCTTTGAAGAGAGTGGGCCAATAAAAACCGGATTGCAATACCTTATGTGCAGTTCTATCTCCAGTGTGGTGTCCTCCATATGCCTCGGAGTGACACTTGTGTAGGATCTGTTCCTGTTCATGCTCAGGTACACAAGTCTAATGACACCATCTACTCCTTCTTTATAAAGGTGTGGGTCATCCCAGAAGTAATGTCTTAAATCATAGAAAAACTTTTTCTTTTACTGGTATGTGAAACTAGGTGGTATAAATTCAGCAACAATGTAATTAGCATAATTAGCATACCATGGAGCAGTACGAGAAGCATTTATGATAGCTAATTGTTCATCAGGAAAGCTATCATCAATAGGTAGTGGGTCATCAAGAACATTCTCTAACCTAGACAAGTTGTCTGCAATGGGGTTCTCAGCTCCCTTTCTATCAATAATATGCAAATCAAATTCTTGGAGCAAGAGGACCCATCTAATAAGTCCAGGTTTAGCATCTTTCTTTTCCATAAGATATTTAATAGCATCATGATCAGTGTGAATAGTGACTTTAGAATCAACAATATAAGGTCTGAACTTATCACAAGCAAATACAACTGCTAAGAATTATTTTTTAGTGGTAGCATAATTTCTCTGAGTAGTGTATAGAGTTTTACTAGCGTATTGAATAACATTTAATTTCTTATCAACTCTTTGCCCCAGAACAACACCTACAACATAATCACTAGCATCACACATAATTTCAAAGGGTAAATTCCAATCAGGTGGCTGAACAATAGGTGCAGAAACCAAAGCTTTCTTAAGTATTTCAAATGCTTCTACACAATCATCATCGAAGACAAAATGAATATATTTTTGCAATAAATTAGTCAGAGGCCTAGAGATTTTAGAGAAGTCCTTAATGAACCTCCTATAAAAACCGGCATGACTAAGGAAACTTCGTATACCTTTAATGTCCTTGGGACACGACATCTTTTCAATAGCATCAACTTTAGCTTTGTCAACTTCAATACCTCTTTCAGAAATTTGATGCCCCAAGACAATGCCTTCATTAACCATAAAGTGGCACTTCTCCCAATTTAAAACAAGACTAGTGTCTTCACATCTCTGCAAAACTCGATCAAGGTTGCTCAAGCAATCATCAAAAGAGGATCCATAAATGGAGAAATCATCTATGAATACCTCACAATTTTTTTTCACAAAAATAAGAGAATATAGCCATCATGCATCTTTGAAAGGTAGCAGGTGCATTACATAAACCAAAAGGCATACGTCTATAAGCAAAAGTACCGAAAGGGCAAGTAAAAGTAGTCTTTTCTTGATCGTCCGCTGACACAGGTATTTGAGAGAAACCAGAATAACCATCGAGAAAGCAGAAATGTGTATGTTTGGATAGTCTTTCTAGCATTTGATCAATAAAAGGTAAAGAGTAATGATATTTCTTTGTAGCTTTATTTAATTTGCGCAAATCAATTACCATCCTATAGCCTGTAATAATTCTTTGCGGGATCAATTCATCTTTATCATTAGGAACTACAGTTATACCTCCCTTCTTAGGGACACAATGGACAGGACTTACCAACTAACTATCAGCAATGGGATAAATTATACCTGCCTCGAGGATCTTTCGTATTTCCTTTCTTACCACTTCTTTCATTTTAGGATTTAACCATCGCTGATGATCTCTAACTGGTTTGGCATCTTCTTCCAAATTTATTTTGTGCTGGATAGAGTGGGACTAATGCCCTTAAGATCATCAAGATAATATCCAGTAGCAGCACGACGCTTCTTCAGAGTTTTCAATAATCTTTCCTCTTCCTGCTCTGAAAGGTTAGCACTAATAATAATAGGATATATCTTCTTTTCATCAAGATAAGCATATTTAAGAGTATCAGGTAATGGTTTAAGCTCAAACACGGGATCACCCTTGGGTGGAGGAGGATCCCCTAGGATTTCAACAGGCAAATTGTGTTTCAAAATAGGACCCTGCTTAAAGAATACTTCATCTATCTCCCTTCTTTCATTCATAAACATATCATTTTCATGGTCTAGCAAATATTGTTCTAAAGGATCAGTAGGCCTACAAAAAAATACACGTCCGTGATGATACGTGTTTGTCACAGTAGGTCGTGTTCTTTGTCATGCATGTACATCCATGACAAATTTATGACAGAATCATGATAGTCATACCTGTGCTGTCGTAGAAGTGTTCCATGACATTACCAAAATTATCATCACGGAAGTGTCCACTTCCATGACGATAAATCACGCGTCACAGAAGTGCTTTAGTCAAGGGTGACCGACACATGGCATCCACCGTAACGGAACGCCGTTAAGCTATCGGGTCGGGTTTTGGATCCGATAACCCGTTAACAGCCCCGACCAATGGGGATTTTCCATGTGTAAAATCATCATTGGCTGGAGGAAACACGTGTCGGCTCATCGTTGGGACAGATGTCATCCACTCATTGGACGGAAGGCGCCTATGATACGTCGACACGTGGCACGGCCCAACAGAGGCCCATTCCTGTGAAAAGGCCGACCCAGTAAAAATTAGCAGGCCGGCCCATATAAGGCCTACTTGTGTCAGGTCCATTTAAGCCCACGGCCCATATGAGATGTGCCAATTCGGCCCGTTAAAGATTTGACACCATTGCAGCCCATCGTCAGTTCGAGCCTGTTAACAGCCCGCTATATATTTGGGCTCAATATCGGCCCGATGAGATTTCGGCCTGTTAATGACCCATTTAATGGATGGGCCAATTTTCAGGATGTACATCTTTCGGCCTTTTAGCGACCCATTTAAATGTTGGGCTAGTTTACGGCCTGGTGTGTCTTTCAGCCTGTTGACGGCCCATAAATCTGATGGGCCATTTGTTGTCGGACCTGAGTTTCGGCCTTTTAGCGGCCCATTTAAGTGTTGGGCCAATTTTCTGGCCCGGTGTCACTTTCAGCCTGTTAACGGCCCGTAAATCAGTTGGGCCATTTGTAGTCGGACCTGAGTTTTGGCCTTTTAGCGACCCATTTAATTGTTGGACCAGTTCCCGGCCCTGTGTGCCTTTCGGCCTGTTAACGGACCATAAATGAGTTGGGCCATTTGTAGTCGGACCTTAGTTTTGGCCTTTTAACGGCCCATGCCCTTCATGGTCCAATACCAGCCCGGTTTCTCTTTCGGCCTGCTAAAGGCCCACAACACAGTTGGGCCATTTACAATATGACCTGACTTTCGGCCTCTTAGCGGCCCATGGTCTTCATGGTCCAGTACAAGCCCGCTGTCTCTTTTGGCCTGCTAAAGGCCTACAGTATAGTTGGGCCATATGTAGCCCAAACTTAGTAACGGCCTGCTAACGGCCCGTGAAATAAACTAGGGCCACCTGTTGCCCGCTTCGATGTCGGCCTGTTAACGACCCGGAAGGTAAGAGGGCCGACCATTAACTTTTGGCCTAGTAACGACTCATTAACTTAATGGGCCCACTAAAGTTCGTACATGTCTTTAGGCCAAATTAGATAATTTGAGCCCATTACGACGAGCAATTATGCACAGGACCAAAACCGATCGCGCAAAGGTACGGCATATAGGGAATAACGTTGCACATCCAGCATATATTACAGGAAATTACATCCACTAGGCAATCAAAGATTGATGCCAGTGCAAATAAATGAGCAGAACCTAACCATCTACAACGTCACAATCTGCAACCTCAACACAGATGACGCCCATAAGCATGTGGGCAAGTTCTTTCTGCTTTGCTACACTGTCTCTGAAAACATTGATCAGTTGTTGTGTCGCACGACTCTGCACCTCTGATTCATCCACCATTTCCATCATTGCTTCAGCCATTAATTGGTTCACAAACATACATTTATTCCGTTGCATTCAAGACAGAGGATACTGAACAGATTCAGATGGCGATTTTGGCAGGCTTGTATTATTGATAGTGGAGAGTGTCTCGACCACTGCATCATAACATAAATTAGGACGGGAACCAAACAGATTAATCACGAGTTATTTCCATATTACCTGGCCTAGATTTACTGGAAAGAAACAATGGGGCTGCCTTGCTGTTTTCAGAGTTTGTCTTCTTATCTTCAGCAGCCTGCACAAAATTAACACACTAGCATTGCTATCATTGGCCAAGTCAGATAATAGGAAAGCAACATTGACACAACGAACGTTTGAGCAACTAGCCTACAGCAAATTAACACAATATGGCACAGCTATCATTAGCCAGGTAAGGTAGTACGAAAGCAACATTGACACAATGAATGAATGGGCAACCAGAGAGGCACTACAATTCAGTAATGTGCGTGATATGAGACAGTACATTCATGCAGCTCAGTATGCAAAACTACCAGGCAGTTTTCCTTACAAAAATCAACATTGGTGCCTTTAACATTTTGCTACAACTAATTTTAGATCAGATAAAGTTTAGATTCATGCCGATTAACAAAATACATGTTGATGTAAAAATATAGTGATATAAAACAGGTACTTACATCATCATTGGAGCACAGAGAATTCCCGCAAGATATTTTCCTCGAAAACGATCCCAATGGAGGAAGTCTTCTATCGTTTAACCTTATTTTCTAAAAGAGAGATGGGTAAGAAACATGTAGAAAATATGATCAGAATGCTATAAAATTTCATGATGCGAGGATACGCACACCCTTCTTAGAATGGAGTTGACATTCTTTTGCTGGACTGGAGCGGACTAGTTCTTTGGCCACTGGAATCTGCTTATTATCAGTGGGAGTTGGGTTTCTCTGTGCTGGAGCAATATCTATGAAAAATGGAGTTGGTTTATTATCTCCTGGCGTTTGGATCTTTTGCAAAGACCTGGTTTGTAACCCTTCAGATTCTAACATAGCCGTCTTCCCCTTGCATGCCTTATATAGAAGAATGGTGATTCAGTTATAAAATGTGCTACAACAGAGATGGAATAGGTACTGAAGAATAGAAAGGCATGACATATTGACATGTATTCCCTCCATCCGGAAATAAATGGACGGGTCTAGGCATATTTTAGTTCTAGATACATCCAGTTTTATCCATTTCTGCGACATTTAATCCGGACGGAGGGAGTATGATGTAAGAGCTAGGGATACGACAGGACAACACAGTAAAAAAAACACTAAAAAACCCACCACAGAACCAAAGTATTCAAACCCCCTGATATGAGATAGTACACTCATGTATCTCAGGATGCAAAACTACCAGGCAGTTTTCCTTACAAAAATCAACATTGTGGCCTTTAATCATACATTTTGCTACAACTAAATTTAGATCAGATAAAGGTTGGATTCATGTCGATTAACAAAATACATGCTGATGTAAAAATATAGTGATATAGAACAGGTACTTACATCTACATTGGAGCACAGAGAATTCTTGCAAGAATCTTTCCTCATAAACGATACCATTGCAGAAATTCTTCTATCTATTAAGCTTATTTTCTAAAAGAGAGATGGGTAAGAAACATGTAGAAAATATGATCAGCATGCTATAAAATTTCATGATGCAAGGATACACACACGCTTCTTAGAGTTGAGTTGACATATTTTTGCTGGACTGGAGCAGACTAGTTCTTTGGCCACTGGAATCTGCTTATTATCAGTAGAAGTTGGGTTTCCCTGTGCTGGAGCAGTATCTATAAAAACTGGAGTTGGTTTATTATCTCCTGGCGTTTGAATCTTTTGCAAAGGCCTTGTTTGTAACCCTTCAGATTCTAACATAGTCGTCTTCCCCTTGCATGCCTTGTATAGAAGAATGGTGCTTTAATTATAAAACATGCGACAACAGAGAGATGGAATAGGTACTGAAGAATAGAAAGGCATGACATATTGACATGTATTCCCTCCATTCGGAAAAAATGGATGGGTCTAGGCGCATTTCAGTTCTAGATACATCCTTTTTTATCCATTTCGGCAACATGTAATCCGGACGGAGGGAGTATGGTGTAAGAGCTAGGGATATGACAGGACAACACAACAAAAAAAGACTAGTTGAATGTAAAACTATATGCTAGCGGAATACGTACAGAAATAACTAAGGCAACATACACGTGTATGATTGGGAAAATAAGATGGCATGCAACAGAGCACTAGAACAACACTTCAATGTTAAAAAACATGGTATGGCAGACAGATGAAGTACATACTGATGAATAACAATGCATAAGATATTCAAAAGCATGATGTCCAAATTAAGCAGATGGCATTGCGATAGAGTAGAATGACAGTACTTGAATTTGAAAACATGTTATCATGAATGGAATAGGTACTGAAAAACAGGAAGGCATGACATATTTACATGCATGATCAGCATGCTAAGCACATGGCATTGCAACAGAGTAGATACACTCCAGGACATTATATGCATGTTGTACCCATATCACATGCCAAGTTAGAGCAAGGACCTTGTGGGGTGAAGAGGATTCATCATCTTTCTACAAGTCTTCTGAAGAACTTCCTTTACATGTTCCATCATATTGGGTATCATTGACATCAAGTTTATTGGCCTTTACATTGCTCCGTGAGGTTCTTGTGGATATATCAGTGTGTGCAATTATATCTGACATGCATGGAAGACAACTAGTAGTTAGATTTATGTAAATGAGTGCCTGTAGGGGACGAGATAAATAGTAGGACTGGGGTTAACTAGCAGTAACAGGTCTCATAAACTAAAGGGAGAACACAGATGAAAGCTACAGAATATGTATCGTTTGTACTCGAGATTAACTAGATGGCACACAAAAGCATTAAAGAACAACATAGGTAATACTATAAGTGGTATAATACTATAATCACCAGCCTGTGGGATAGCATTGGCTGATGGATGATAACTATGGAACAACGTTACCTAAAGAACAAGTATCTTAGCTGAATATTGGAATAGCGTGAACTCCTGAACAAGACCCGTAAGAGATCAGCATGAATATACAGTGAAATGTGATGATCTATTTTCCGTGCTTAGATGAATAACAAAGCCATAAATGTTGCACACAAGTAAGATGAGGGTACAACCTATCTGGTTGCCATCCATAGGAGTGAGCATCATGTGCTGACTTGTCAATGGCCCTGCAGTTGTTGTGGCTGTCCATGTCGGGCACGCGCATTCGATGCAGGGAACTATTGAGTGGGGACTGTAGCTCCCTTCTGGTGTATGCTTCCCTTGTTGGAGCAGCTGCGGTGAGTCGGAAGATGGTGTGTCTGAAGATGCAGATAACACATAATGTTAAGAATGACATATCTCTTTGATTCGAAGAAATACACTAAGAGATCAACGGCAAGGTACGAGAGTGGTCACACGTCTATTGACTGAAGACTAAATTGGGGTCACACGATTTTATTTTATTTTGGTACTGTCCGATCTACGCCGGATAGGCTTGATGGCCGTCTTGTGCCTCCTGGCTGACACTGTTCGAAATCTTCCCCGAAGAGCCAGCGAGCAATGGTAGAGCAGCCTGCCTCCGCCGTCCGTGGCCCCGCCAAAACCCCGCCCCCCGCCCCACCGCACTGCCGTGGTTGCGCCGCCCCCGGGCCAATCCACAAAGACTCCCTGTCATCCAGATCCGGCGGTGGTAGTACCTTCAACCCACGCAACTCTAAAAGATAGCCATCTAAGCGCTGCTTCCGCGGTGAACTTGCGGCCCCGCACCCTTACGTTAGACACTAGCCAACCGACAGCCTAGGAGCTCCGCCGCCTCGAGGGGTGCTGCTTCCCATTGGGAATCGATTGGCCCAGAATAAAAATTCAGACAACTGACGCCTAAATAAAGTGATTTCAGCTGAGGGTGCGACCTATCTAACGGCATGGTGAAGTAGGCAGGTCCAGCTGCCGAGCCGGTGAGGCCGGCGCGGTTGCGGTGGCGACAGGTGGCAGGGAAAGAGTGATGTCGCCACGGTCGATGGCTACGCGGAAGCAGCACTAGGACTCTGGACGGATCCGAAGTTGGAGCCTCTCCGGCACCGTGAACAACGGCGGGGGTGAATCGGCTCCAGTACGGTTCACGCGGCCATCATCGAGGCAGCACCAGCAGCACGAAGTAAGAGGCACACGGCCCAGTGCATGACGGCAATTGGATAACGTCTCCGGCATTAGGGGGGAGGGCGGCTATGAAATTGGTACGGTGGGGGGCGCCATGGAGGTGGGGCTGAGGTTTCGTGGCTCGGGAGAAGGGAGCTTCCCGGGGAGAAGGTGATTTGGCGCCCACAGGTATGAATGGGGGCGGGCGGGGGGGGGGGGGGGGGGGGATTGGGAGGGGAGTGGAACCATGTCTTACAGACGCATTTGTCTGAAATGTGAGGGGGAGTTACAGTTCTACCCTTGCCTATAGGCTTCTCGTCTTGGGTCTGTGTACTGAGGGTCGGGGATAGTAGAGTAACTTTGCTTCTCCCCAAATAGTGGGCGGGAGCGATTTCGGGCGAGGAGGGCGTGTTTTGAACTATAGTGGGCGCGAGCGATTTTGGGCGAGGAGAGCGTGTTTTGAAATAGTGGGCGCGAGCTATTTCGGGCGAGGAGAGCGTGTTTTGCCGACCATGGTTTATGAATTATTCGGCACATGTCATTTCGGCCGAGGAGAAGGCACGCTTGGATGAAGTTACGAACCTACCCTCGATGTACAATGGGCCAATTGATGCGTGTCCCACATAGGACGGTAATTTCGCGTCTCCCATTTATTTGCTCGGGTGAATTCCACTGAGCAGAGAGGATGTTAAACGGTTCGTTCAAATTTTGGGAGAACGAGCATCCACGTCTACCTTACCAAGTCGATTCGAATCAAATTCTGAAATATTAGCTTGCCACTTCTTTTTTAGATGGAGAGATGATGCTCGCGAGTAATGTGTTTTTACATGCTCGTTGCTAGCGATTTACTATATGACAAATAGTTGACCCACTCGAAAATGTGAATCAAACCCAAAATGAAATATCTCGATTCAATGAACTAGCTCGTTTAGTAGGTCAAAATAGTGAACTAAATCCAAAATTGAACACCTCAATCGAGTAGCATGTTGTACATTGTTATAGTACTCCATGAACATGTTGAAAGTCAAATTAATGAACTTGTGTGATATACGCATATATCCGTTCATGTGTGGATTGCAGACAACATGTTCTCCAATTTAAATATTTGAATGCAAGTTTATATCGAAACATGGTTTATACCAGTCTTTGATGCATAAAACGCGACCTCCCCCTCTCCCGGACTCCTGTTCTCTCTCTCTCTCTCTCTCTCTCTCTCTCACTCTCTCGCCGACAATCTTCAATTCTGTCGCACGCATCCGACACAAAAACCTTGTTGGTCTCTCTCTCTCTCTCTCTCTCTCTCTCTCTCTCTCTCTCTCTCTCTCCCTCCCTCCCTCCCTCTTTGTGTGTGTGTGTGTGTGTGTGGGGGCGGTCTTTCTAGTTCGCATTCATATATACACCATCTATAGGTCTCTCTCGCACACTATGTATGATACTCTAGCTAGTCCAAGCTAGATATCTTGGGTGCACTCATCGTACGCACACAAATTCCTTGGCTCTTTGACCGTAACTCTCTCACGCACCACTATGTCATCTCGGAGCTCTTCCCCCCTCTCTCAAACTCTCCATCCACCTGGGTCACACATACACATGCATATCTCACTCGCACTCGATAGGCCCATCTAAAACTCTATCTCTCTCCCTCGTTCTCTCTCCATCTCACACGCACACACACACACACAATCTCATGCCCAGCTAGCCAAGTATGATGGTCTCTCACTCAACTGTAGGCACACGCAGTCCCCCCTATATGTATATGACTAGGTAATCTTAGTCTCCATCACAAACATGTGCATGGTCTATCTCGATTTCTCTCGGGGCATCTTTCTATCGCGCACGCACTCCCTTGATCTCCCACCCATGTAGTCCCCTCACGATCTCGAGGGGATCTCTCTATCACAAACACACCCTCTCTCCCTCCCCATGCGTCCATGCCATCCATGTGTCCCTCTCGACCTTTTTTCCTTGTTGGCCAGACCTCTATTGGACATGTGCTACAGGGGTGTCTCTCTCCATTGCAAACAATCACACACTAGCTATCTTCGTGTATCTCCTCGCCTCGCTTTTCCATCTCGGAGATGCATGCGTGATATGTTCACATAAGAAACAAAAAACACACTCTCTCTCTAATTTATCGTTTGTTGTCACTTTGTCTTTCACACACATACTCTTTTTGCACACTTACTCATTCTCCTTCACACGCACTTGATCTGTCTCGACCGAGGCACTCTCCTCCGTCCATAGCACATAGATTTATTGAAAAGTCAAACATCACAAAGTTTGACCATGTACATGGAGAAGAAGAATTACATCTAGTACGACAAACATATACCATTAGATTCACCATGAGATGTAGTTTTGTATGATGTATCTTTGGTATTGTAGATATAAATAACATTTGCATAAACCTGATCAAAGTTTCCAAAGTTTGACTTCTAAAAAATTTACATGCACTGCATTATCGAGAGGATGGAATATCTCTTTCCCCCTCTCAGCTATCTGACGCACCACTCAGCCTTATCAGGGCTCCTCAATCTGCCTCAAACTTTATTGGTTTTTGGTTCGTGACCTGACCCTCATGCCTTGATGGCCGGTACTGCCTGGTGTGGACGTGAGATGTAAAATATTTCTGCCTGGCGAGGCTTGTGTGGTGCTGAAGCGTTTGGTTCATGCCTGGGCCAGGCAAAGCATCAACGTCCCATCAATCAATCCATGCATCAATTATTTAATGCTAATATCCATCCATGTTGCTGTTAGCCTCATGGCCGCACGACCAGGCACGGCCAGGCGTTCGAAATCGGTCGCTTGGGCCAGGCTACTTGAAGTGTCTAGAGTTCAGCCAGGCTAATTAAAGTGCAAGGGAACCCAGCCCAGGCAGGCTTTCTTTTTCACAAGGTAGCAACCAATCAAGCGTGCATGAAATCCAGCCACAACCCCAGGCCACGCAAAAGATGCTCACGACGCAAGCCAAACTGGCCTTATATCTCCCTGGTTCACACATACACATGTCTCGCTCGTGCTATACATATAGACCCATCCAACACTCTCCGCCCTTGTTCTCTCTCCATGTGACACGCACCCCCCTAAGTACCATAATCCCTCACTCCATCATAGGCTCTGTTTGGATCCATGGGTTAGAGTTAGTTTGGGTTAGTTTGGAGTCAACTAACCCAAAAAGATCCAAACAGGAGGGTTAGTTTAGGTTAGATGCATCTAACCCATCCAAAAAAACTAACCCATCCAAGAGGTGCTTATTTGGGTTAGTTCTTCTCGGGACCACTAATAAACACTTTTTTCTCTCGCTCTCCCCGCAGCAGATCCCTCCCCACTTCCTCAAAGCTTCTCGTCCTCTCCCTCCCTCCCTCTCGCAACGCCCGTGAAGGTGCCTCGCCATATCCGCGCTCCATCTAACCCTGCCATCCAAAGACCTCTTTACTTAGAGTTAGTTCAGGGTTAGAATCTAACTCTAACCCCTAACTGAGTTAGAGTATCCAAACAAGGCCATAGGCGCAAGCACTCCCCCCCTCCTAAGCATGATTATCTCTTACTAGCCATGAGGAACACACGTATTGTCTCCTTCCATCCATACGTCTATCTCGATATCTCTCGAGGCATCTTCTATCGTGCACACACCTTGTCACTCGATCTCCCACCCATGTAGTCCCATCACGATCTCCAGGGGATCTCTCTATGACAAACATACACTCTCTCCTCCCCATGTTCGCATTTTCTCCGTACATCTCTCTCGACCTCTCTCCCTTGTTTGTCAGACCCCTCTTGGCCACGTGCTAGGGGTCTTCCTCTCTCAGTTCCAAACAACCACACACTATCTCCTCACCTTGCCTCCGTTGTTGAAGATGCATGTGTGATATGTTTGCGTAAGACACGCATGCCTTTTCTCCACTTTTATCGTGTGTTGTCCATGTCTCTTTCACACATGCACACACACTTTTTTCACTCACTCTCTCTCTCTCTCTCTCTCTCTCTCGTTAGGGACTCTGTCACGTCCATAAGCATATGGATGTTTTGAAAAGTCAAACCTCAGAAAAGTTTGACCAGGTATATGTGAAGAAAAACATTTACATCTAGAATGATCATTAGAGTCATCACAACATGTACTTACTTCATACTATCATTTATCTTTGGTATTGCAGATATAAGTAATTTCTTTATAAACTTGGTCAAAGTTTCAAAAGTTTGACTTAAAAAAATGTTGTAACTACATTATCGAACGGAGGGAGTAGCTCTTTCTGTCTCTCTCTGCTATCTCTCACGGGCCCCCCTCTCACTCGAACTCTCTATACCGACGGATTATACGCTCACTGTGTCAGCGTATAGCTCTGTATATTGTTTAGTTGACCGGTCAACCAATCCACATGGTGCGTTGTCAGCTCGTGTTCTGTATCTTGGTGTGCTGGCCCATGTGGCAGTGGGTGAAAATAAGTAAACTAGAGGCCCATCTGACACGCGGTGAAGTAAACAAAGTTGAAACCACTCGGGGTAGCACCCCGCACGCTAGTAAATTGAGGGCGCATTGAGGACAAACTTCTTGCACGCGAAGGACGCACTCGCGCACAATTCACCACTGCTCGGCAGCATGCACAGAAGGACGCACTCGCGCACACCCAGCACACAACACACACAAACACACGTATACACCGATGTCGCCGCCGGTTGAGATGGACGACGAGGCAGCCAACAAGCGGAGGCCGCTCGAGCCAAAACCGCATCCGGCGAGCCTGGACTTCATCAGCAGCCTCCTCGACGACATGCTGCTCATCATCATTGGCCTCCTCCCCACCAAATCTGTCGTGCGGACCGTCCTGCTATCCCGGCGGTGGCGCCCCCTCTGGCGTGGCGTCCCCCTCTTGCAAACGCATGGCCGCAGTCTCCAAGATCATTTCATCGCACCCTGGGCCAGCCAGACGCCTTGACATCCGCATGTTCAGTACCAACTACAAGGTCCAACCCAAGTTCGACGAGTGGTTCTTATCCCCCTCCCTAGATCAGATCGAGGAGCTCAGCTTTGAAGCTGGACAATGTCGCTCTCTGCCGCCGTCCGCGCTCTGCTTCATGCCAACGCTGCGCCGCGCCAGCTTCAGCTCCTGCTATCTTCCCCAGATTAATGCCACGCCCGCCCTTCTTCTCCCTCAACTCAAGCAGCTCGACCTCTTTGACGTTGTCATCTCGAAGAAGGCTATGGAGCACCTGCTCTGTAGCTGTACCGCGCTCGAGTACCTTTGTCTTGAGCAGATCGACGGGTTCATTAGCCTCCACATCGCCTCGACGAATCTCTGATGGATTTATGTGTCTTGCTGGCCCCGCAACAAGACATCAATTGGGAAGATATCACTCCAGCTGTTCCATGTTATGGTCATTGAGAATGCACCTTTCCTTGAGAGATTGCTTGTATCGGATCTAGAAGGTCCAACAAAAATCAGGGTCATTGACGCGCCAAAATTGACAGCGTTGGTGTACTCGTCTGCCAAATTCTCCGAACTCTTTATTGGATCCGTAATCGTTCAGGTACAACACTCATCTTCTTCTCCGTCTTCTTGAAATTCACATTTTTAAATTTCTTCTTGATGTATTTACGACCGTCTTCCAGAAAATGATTCCCACAAGCTTGACACAGTCCATGAGCACAGTGAAGATCTTAGCACTAAAATCTATCGGCCCTAATCTGGATCAAGTTGTTGGATTCCTTACATGCTTTCCATGCATGGAGAAGCTACTCATCGAGGTGAAACTTCTTTCCTATTAGTAAATTATAATCACAACGTAGCTCAATTTTTTCATAATTTTCCCAAACTACGATGACAAGTGTATTGTTCAAAACTACATCTACGCACTACACCGAAAGAAATGTTTTTAGTATTTTTTCTCACGTGATCACCTGCATCATTTTTATGCTGTACTACTATAGTAGCCTAGGCTAGTCATAGTGGAAAGTAACTTAGACTACTCCAGTAACTCTATGGTTACCCTAAGGGCAAGTACTACCTCCGTCCTGGTTTACTCTTCCAATTTTGTAGTATCAAAATTTGACCATATATTTAACTGACAAAATATTAATGCATGTCACTAAGAACTATATCATTGGATTCGTATTTGAACATAATTTCAAATGGTGTAATTTTTAGTGACATGCGTTGGCATTTTCTTAGGTAAATCTATGGTCAAAATTTTATACTAAATACGAGGTAGTATTCCCTCCGTCCCAAAATTCTTGTCTTACATTTGATTAGATACAGATGTATCTAACACTAAAATGTAACTAGATACATCCGTATTTGGACAAACTTAAGACAGGAATTTTGGGACGGAGGGAGTACAAAAGTGGGCTATGTAGGCCAAAACACTTGCCAAATTCACTTGTGATGCATTTGGCATTGATGCCCCTCCATTGCTCACCTGGTGCCCCAATCTGGATCACCTACTTTGCTCCGGTGCCAAATTAACTCACGCAATGAAAAAACACTGCGTGGGAGAGAGAGATGACCGAGGCAATAAAAAACACTTGTTTGGGAGAGTGAGAGGCTGGTGTAGTTGGTTTGATTGATTTGTTTATACATGTGGGTCTGTGTGCACAGCGGTGCCAACTCTCTCACATCGCGAGAGCGGTGCCAAAATCTTTTGATTTGACATCGATGCGTATTATGTGGCATACTTTTGCGAAATATGGCATCGGCCACATAGTGGAAGGCAACAAATTCCCAAGCTCTTCACGTGCTCCTAGTTAAATGAGAGGAAACAGAAAGAGAGAGAGAGGGGGGGGGGGAAGAGAGAGAGTGAAAAAATATCACTAGCCAGCCAACCCTATCGTATGAGCGAATGATATTGGTACCTCTTGATGACACGACAATCTTATGCAGCCAGCTGCTCTAATATTTTCTCTTCTTTGGCAGATAAAAAAGACCCAAAAGTGAAAAATGTGCTGCACTATAACAATCTAATCGAATGCCTTGATCTCCATCTTACAGAAATTGATTTGATCGACTACCGAGGCAGCACATCTGAGATTAAATTGGCCAGGTT
This sequence comes from Triticum timopheevii, assembly GCA_963921465.1. NCBI lineage: Eukaryota > Viridiplantae > Streptophyta > Magnoliopsida > Poales > Poaceae > Triticum > Triticum timopheevii. The sequence goes on from OY997266.1 coordinate 160,748,904, forward strand.
CTTTGTTCTGGAGGCAAGTGTGCTCAAGGTAATGAGGTTTGGCATTCTCTGGCGCAATAATGAATGGCGTGCTGATCACCGCAAGCGTCTAAGCCTAAATGACAAAGTCTCCACAGAAGCTGAATTTGTTTTTGAAACATCAAGTGGCCAGAGACTCAAAAACTTATTTGCCCATTAGTGACTTGTCAGGGCGGTGGATTTTAGTTTGTACGATAACGCTGCATCCACCTAAAGTAACAAAAGTTCTTACGTAAACTTCCTAGTAATTCCCTCTTCCTAGGTGCAGCATTACTCCTAACATTTGTAATATCAGTTTGAAACTTGTAATATTGCTGTGTCCTATTCCTGTGTTTTCAAAATCCTGCGAATCAAACAGGTCCTGAGTTGGTGATGATGTTGTGCCTCCCATCTTTCACCAGTAGCCGTCGGATCTAGATCTGACCCATTCAAACCAAGCTTCTCCATTTTTGCAAAAAGATGCCCGCACTTGTTCCCTATTTACAAACAACTCCTTTTCTCTCACAATTAGCTTTATCTCCTCCCCACCACATCTAGAAGGTCGTGGAAAAATCTGGCGCGATGGCCGCTGCTGGAGCCGTCCACCCCCAATCTTGGTGTTCCGTGCAATGCACGGGCATCTACGCACGGGAAATTATGTCGAACAGGGCTAGTTGTAAGCAGGCTAGCTCTACAGCCATGATGATAGTGACTGCAGACGGTGAGGCTAACTATGGTATGCCGAACACGGAGCCTATACTCAGGTGTCATCTCTGGCACAGGGTCTTGTCACTTCACTGTGAGGAGCAGCACGTAATAATTTGACCAATGGGTAGTACAGTGCTAGTACTCCTAGGAGTACTACATTGGTAGTACTACTACTAGTACTAGTAGCACCACCGTTTGGATTTAGGAGTACCACCACATCCATCTGGATTTTAGTATTTGACTAGCAATATCTAGTAATGCAGGTCACAAAAAATGTACTACTCCCTCTGTAAATAAATACATGGTGTTTTATTCCTATCGGCGAGAGAACTTAATGTTTTTTGCTAACTAGAGTACTAATAGGATTACATGCAATGAACTAAACACTACATGTCATGTTTGGTAGTCTCAAGTCATTGAAAGCATGCACGGCCCACATCTCTCATTGGTTGATATGTCACGAAATAAGAAACAAGGAGGGAGTTAATGCACCGTGCCTAAGTGTTTTGGGATTATTTGGTTTTCGTAATGTGACTTACACAACATTTTTGTTTACATGCATTAACATTTTATTAGTTAAATCAAAGGTCAAAACTTGGCGCAAAATGCAAAGGGGACCATTAAACCAGTAAACATCAAACTTCTCTCGTTTGGCCCCAACTAGAGGTCCGGTGAGATGACTATACTGCACCGGCACGGAGGGGGGCGCAGCTTCATTGACTTACGGCAACTGCCTTTGGGTGAATGACACGTGGGCCCAGGGGGTGGCTGGCCCACCTATCATACAGCCAAAGGCAGGTGCAGTAGAGGGCCGATGAGTAGTACGAAATCCAACGCACCTACGCACGCTAACCAAAGGCAAGAGTAATCACTCGAATCGCAAGATCAATTGACTACTACCTCCGTCTTGGTTTATTAGTCTCCTTTGTAATTTGTGCTAAATTTTGACCAAAGATTTAGCTAACAAAATGTTGATGCATGTCAACAAAAATTATATTTTTGGATTCGTATTTGAACATAGTTTTCAGTGATATACTTTTCAGTAACATGCGTAAACATTTTGTTAGTTAAATATGTGGTCAAAACTTGACACAGATTACAATGGGGACCAATAAACCAGGACGAAGGTAGTAGAAGCTAAGCTAGACCCATGGAGGTGATGAGCGCGAGCATCAGCCGGCTGTGAAAGATGGTCCACGACGCCGGCCTGCGGCACGGCAACGAGGAACATCTCCAGGTAGTATTGCTTGAGGCCGCCAGGGCGAGGGGCCGCTTGGACGACAGCTTCGTCTCCTTGTTCGACGAGGTCCTCGTCAGTTTCCTCGACAAGTTCACCGTCGTCAAGAAGCTCGCGGACGACTTTGACGTAAGCCTCTAGCCGACGCGCCCAGGCTCTGTGATGGCCGCCACCCTCAACGGCCACTATGGTAACAACCTCTTCGACGCACTGGTGGCCCTGCGACTGCCCGCCGTCGCGCCGGAGAATGTCCACCTCGAGGTCGCGCTCGCCGCATAGCGCCTGGCGCAGCAAGACACCATCGACATAATCACCCATGTCTACGCGCATGCAAGAGGAGGACGATAGGACGCTGGCCTTCTTGGACTGCAGGGCAACCTTGGATGGCACTGTTCAGAAGCACGTTGAGCTCGCCGCCAGCGCCGCTGCTCCTCACACGTCGGTTGGTGACCCGGCGCACTAGGGCGTGAGGATGTCGTTGATGGATCTGTATGTATTTTTATCTTTCCATCAAATGCTTGTAGTAGTATATGATACTACAGTAATTATCTTACCTTTCGCATCAACTTCATAATTTTCGTACGTACTCCATGCATGAATGGCGCCAGAACCAAACTTCTCATTACTCTAGGCAAAATCGTTATTTTCTATCTATCGATCGCGCCATGGAGCAGAACCAAATTTTACAAGTTACGAGTTCAAAAGGAAAAGCCCGCCGTGTTCGCGTCGCACCCCCACACGGATGGTCCGGCACGCCGCTCAAGCGGGAATGCGTGCGGTGTTGCATTTTCACTTACAAGTGGGACCGTAGTTGAGCAAACCGACTATCGACAAACCCCCACCCCGCCCATTGCGCGATGGCTGAGAAAACAGGAGGGAGAAGAGATGGCTGTAGCATGGACTCCAAGAAGTTGGTGTCGGATGGGACTCATGTGGGTGGCGTGTGCTGCACCGCTAGACGTGAATGCTAGTTATGGCCCATGCCACCCCACTATATCGAGCCTATATCGAGGTACGTAGAACAAATTCCCCGCAGTCCGTGCTCAGCACTCCTCTATCTCTCTACTCAGCCAGCCAGCGGACGCGCGGAGCCCATCGTCTATTTGCTCACATGCGGTCCCACATGTTAGTGAAAACGCAAGCGGACCCACTGAACCTTCACATCTTTCACCTCGACATGCTGGTGATGAAAAACAAATCCAAGAAAGATCTTCGGTGGCCTCTTTTGGAGTTACTCAAGAGTAGTAAGATTCTATTTACAGTTTAACCCAAGATGCACATCTCGTGGCTTCAACTACCACTCTATTTTCTTTCATGACACGACCTAGATGCTGGATGTCCCACGTGTCGGCAAAAGGAGGAAGAACCCGTCCAAATCTTCGGTTGTGCTCTCGGATTAGACTAGTTGTGCTAACTTAAAATTTTTATTATGTACTCCCTCTGTTCCAAAATACTTGACTTCCATCTGTCCAGAAATGGATGCACCTATATACTAAAACATGTCTAGATACATATATATTTTGATAAATAGAAGGCATGTATTGTGCAACGGAGGGAGTAGAATGGATGCAAGTTTTTGTATTGGGAAGAAGAGTACATCCATATATTGATAGAGCGCAATTTAGTAGATGTTCTATCACTTTTAGCTAGCACAGAGGCTATATATGAGATTAGTGCACTTGTTGATACTCCTACTTGGTATGCGTGTTGCTGCTTAGGCGCAGAGAAAAACGGACTGGAGGGAGTACTAGAATAGAGGCTAGACATGAGATTAGATGCGAGGAAGCAACGTCTACTTCTTTACACTCGAAGAAGAAAAAAGCACGCAAGATCGAGCCTTCGCAGATCAACAATGAATGCATCAAGATGGCACTAATCCAACTTACAGGAGTAGTAAAATGTATTCTTGTGGTTCTTGTTTTCTTTGGTCTTGCTTTTCTAGTCAAAATTATCGTTGGAGTTCGTGCAAAACGGAGGTCCATTTGGGGTCGTGCCTTGCAGTTGGCCTTACAAGTGGGACCACAGTTAAGGAAACCGACTATCAGCAAACCCCCACCTCGCCCGCCACGCAATGGCTGAGTTAGAGAAATGATGAGGTTGAAGAGATTGCTCTAGCACGGACTCCAAGAAATATGGTGTCAGATGGAAGTCATGCTGGTGGCGTGTGCTGTACTCCTGGACGTGAATGCTTGTTCTGGCCCATGCCACCCTACTACTCCTACTAGTACTTACTAGTATATAGTACTACTAGTATCGAGGAATCGAGGTGCTGGTTACATAGTACAGTATGGCTACAGTAAAAACACCCGCACGACACACGAAGCATGTGAAGCTGGTACAAATAGTGTACTACTATTGTTGATTGGCCTCATCCGATAACTTGTTACAATGCACGTACAATTATGTATTCGGAAAATATTTCTTTGCCTCGTCGCACCACTCACTCACAGAAGCAACTCGAAAGCCATTCATAAATTTAGTAAGTTTATCATAGGCATATCATTTTATTACATACAACAGGTCGTCAACCCACATCGACAACGAGGATACATTATAAATACTAAAGTTTTCACCACACAACAAATAACAAGCAATGAAATGAATTTCAAATCAACCATTCCTCGGCGTTGGAAACGCTTGCTTTGAACCACAAGTGATTCTATGGGACGGACCATCCATTGTCGATCTGGAGACCAACGCAGGACTGATCATCCAGGCTGAAGAGGCCTACTATATCAGTACCAGGGTAGGGAACTACCCAAATGTCCGAGGTATAGACACAATTGCTTCTGATAAATGGTAGTAACGTTGTGTCAACAACAGTTGGATCGCCTTTCACCATCATTGGATATTTTTGTCCAAGGAAGAGCGAGTTTTCTCCAAGACTATCAATTCTGTACGAGGGAGAAGGAGTTGGCGCTAGCACACTAGTATCCATCCCGAATACCAGGCAACAGGTGTTGGAATAGGTCCGGAGAGTGTGACCATGGGAGACTACACCTGCTTCCTTAGCAGTAACATCATCAGTGGGCTGTATACACACGAGAAGAGGTGATCCATCGGAATTAGTTGCCAGGCGCCAAATAGTATATGGGCGCTGCTCGTCCTCATGCTCGTGATCATCACTATCATCATCTCCCCCTTGGTTATAAAAATCTTCAAGTATAGGTGGTGGAATGTTCACAGGACCTTGGAAACACAAGAAGAAGGTCAATTAGTAAGGCTGGCCATAGTGGGGGTAACATAAGTAGTATCATGCACTTGGGACTCGCAAACATGCTTATGTGGCAGGCAATTAAGGAAGAGGGAGATGGTTATAGTAACATAGGTAGATACCATAACATAATAAATGTGATGCTACTATGTGTCATGCATGGCAATAAATGAGACCACCTATGATACTAATCTAAGATACTATGCACTAAAGGGAAACTTGCTAACCCGCTTGCATGTGGATGAAACAATTATGATTACGGTGGAAGACAAACGTACCGAAACAACGAGGATGCCATGCAAAAACAGTTCCACGAGTGGTGGCAACAAACACAAGGCCCTCGTATTGAATTGCATCACAGTACTCATCCATGTACAGAAACTGATTTTTGAGCAATATCCATCCAGTCAAACCATTGAGGACGGCAACAAGCTTGTCGAAGATAGCAACAACTTCATAGTTGTTGTAATTCCAAGAGCGGTTGGGGACTCGAGAAATTGCTATCTTTCGTAGAAGACAGTCACCATGATTGTATTTGAACGTGCGTACAATACTGGTGTGCTTAACCTCTGGGCAGTCTGCTGAGATTTTTGGAAGTGGAACCCGGTCACGAGTGTACACATTCACAAGTTCCCACTCGCAGTTGGACCCAATGTAAACAACCCAATCTCCATTTGCGCCTGCCCAAGCCTTGCCCTCAAGCGATGACATCTTAACATCATACGTACCATTATCAAGTGGCATCAACTTGCATAGGGCGAGGCCTCCGTCGTGACAGCGCCAGTCATCAGGGTCATGGCGAAGAAGATAGGGGAGATCAAACCACTCCTTGACTCTTGGGTTCCTTGTAATGATGTTATTAGTTGAGTTGAGAATGGGCTTGAACGAACCTGCCATGCTAGCCGAGGTGATGACGTTGCACCGATCAATGAGTTCCTCCACCACGTCATCTTTCAGATCGGGGCAAGAATAACGGGGTCATTTCTGTCTTGTTCCCTCCATGGAGAAGACGATCGAACAGTGGCAGAAGAAAGGGTGAAGGTCTGAAGGAAAACGGAGGAGGGAGAGGAAGAGCGCACGACAGCAGTTCCAAATCGAGAGGGAAAGGCGAAGAGTCGGTGGACGGTTGCCAGTTTGCCACGGTTCACGAAGGGGTGCCCCGGCCTACACGTCGGTTCGGAAATACTCCTACTACTCGCCGTCGTCTCACTGATACGTGGAACGGGACCACATGTCAATGAAACATGGTGTGTAATTTCTCGTGCAAAATGCGATCTGGCCGCGTTGGCCCGAGGTCATTAGTTATCGACCTTTAATGGCGTGCCGTTCAGTTTTGAAGCACGACTAACTGGTACTCCTACTGTACGCAGAGAAAATATAAACTACTCTACCACTACTCCACCTCCAGTACTAGTAGTATAAAGAAGATATATAGGCTGTAGCTTTAGCGCTTTCTTGCCAAGGGCTGCCCACTAGCTTCTCACACTACCATCCTCTCTCTAGATCTAAAAAAGACGGCCCCTCTCTCCCTCCTCACCGGTGGTCACAGATCCGTGGGGGAAGAAAAGGACGTGCAGTGTTGACGCACTCGTCATCGGCGAGCGAGGTCACGCACTGACGACAAGGCCGTCCTCTCAGACCTAGCGCCCGCGCGGGATGGCCTCCGTCCCCAAGCTCGCTGCCGTAGTGTGTGCGGAGGACGACGACCACGAGCGAAGCCACTTCCTGCCGACCCTCAGGTATGCTACCTCTTTTCGAACCATACCCTTGTTCTATTGCCCCATCTGGCACGTCGTTGCATGTGGATCTTTTTCCTCTCCACCATCTTCCCAATTTGCTATCCTCTGCTCTGCTGGCCATGCAGACGAAAACCATAATTTGCACTATTAAAGGAAACCCTACTTCATGCAGACTAATGCATGTCTGGGTTGAATAAGGAAAGGAAGGGAGACTGTACTGTCCAAGAGAGTAGGCATCGAACCTGCATCTAGGTTGAAAAGGGGAAAATCAGTAGCTAAGGAATGAGTCTCGTGTCTCTTGGTTGAAGAAGGGTAGAAAGGCATGACAATGCAATAGAGAATGACCAGGTCGATCGGTTTGTTGTCCTCACATAGGAAAAAGGTGGCTAAAGAGAACAAAAATGGGACGTAATCCACATATGCTGCCTGGATATTTGTTGCTCTGGGCAACCATACCTCCCTCACCACTCTGCGTCCATGGAGGTACATCGTACTGGTACGCCCACTGTCCGAATGGGCCTCCCATGCTCTTATTGCCACTTTTTTGCTGTTAGACTAGCCACAGTGGAAGTAACTTCAGCAGTAACATCGAGTCCAACTCAGCAAATTTGCTTATGTGGCAGTGAGTGAATGAGGAGAGAAGTAGTTATAGTAACTTAGCTAGTTACTGTAACATCACATGTCCCAATGCAATATGAGTCTATAACTTAATAAATGAAGCTTTTCATGTTACCACACTTATGTTACTACCCACTACGAAGGTGTAACATAGTCTAGGGATATGTGTATGTTACTAGTGTATGTTACTCACCATTGTGGCTAGTCTTAGTATAACGCCAGCAGTCAAGTCAAGCAATGGTACTGCTAAAGTGATGCCACATTTAACTAATGCCGCTCTCAGTCAAATGCCACAGATAAATTTAAGCAGTGCCATTTAATGTCACTCGAGCATTTCAGGGTTAGCTGTTGATTGTGGATGTATTAAAGATTTTTCAGCTAAGGCATTCTAATGCTGTTGCACAGCCAGTATACCAACGATGAAACTTGTTACTACCTTCAGATTTTTGCACTATTAATGCTTATAGATTACATACCTCACTTTCATGAGATAAGTTAATTTTTTTGTACAGTGTCACCAAAATGCCAAGGCGCTGATGTCATTTTATTTTGGTTAAACTGCACAGACAATTATGAAGACAAGAGGAAAGGTCAAGAGTGGGCACCTCCTCCTCTGGCTGTTCTCTTGATTCGTTCGATCAAGTTTTTATGTTTGATCGATTATCAAGATTGGGATAGCAATTTTTAAGGTCCCCCCGAGTTCGAAATAATATTTACCTTGGAGGTACATGGTTTGCAATTTTTTATACTGTCATTAGTTAATAATGCTAGTTACCTTCAGACTTCTGTATTTGGTTTAATGCTCATGCACAGCTAGTATACCAATGCTGAAACTTGTTACCTTTACATTTTGTATCGTTAATTCTTATAGAAACCTTACAATGCTAGAGTTTATTGAAATCTGTTCAGTAAAACCATTGTACTGTACCCTGTAATAAACTAACTACTCTACTGTTGCACTAGCCACTGGATTAGTGTATATTTGTAGTATTTGCATGGTGTTGCATTAGCGTATGGACATAAATAAAGTGTGGCAAGCTTTCCCAGATATGTGAACTACTACCTGTTTTTCTAAATACTAGATGTTTGGGTACTTTAAATTGAACCGTGAAAACGTCTTATATTAAGGAACAGAGGGTGTAGAGTTCACTCAAGTTATCCCGGTAAAGCTAGTCACACCTTTTTTAAAATTAATGTTCATTGTGTTATCGGAGGAGGTCTGTATGTTTGTCTCTAATGCCTGCCTACTACATACCCGACATCATGATGTAATGTTAAGTCATTTCCTTTTGTACAGTGTCACTAAATTGTCAAGGCGGTGATGGCATTTTATTTTAGTAGAACTGCACAAAATTTGCTTAAAAGAAGAGGAAAGGTCAGGAATGGCTCAGTTTTTCAGAAAAAACTATGTATGCCTTCCTGACATCAGCCGCTGTTGCTTTATTTATCCTTCAAACAGGTGGTTAGAAACAGTCTTGCTACCTTTTCCCATTAAGAAATTGGAATGCTTATATTTGTGAGTCTATGCTTCAACTAGTGCCACTTTTATAGTAATCACACTTTCAATATCTATGCAAACAGGGATGTTCAATTTTAGTGGAGCTGCACAAAAAGTCCAACTGGTTCAACATTAGGAGCATGTTTTTTTCCAAACCTTTATATCCAATTGGTGGCACTATGAGCCGTTCATTACGAAGGTACATGGTTTGCTACTATCTTTCTACTCTTTTTGTACTGTCATTAGATAGTAATACTAGTGGTTTGCATGTGAATTTATTGGTAGGGTGGACCTACATTGGAGGTGCAGGACAAGATTCAATGATTCGATGCTCAATTTTGGTTGTATCGATTTCACCTCTTCCATCACTGCGAACATGGTGTGGTATATGTTTACTAGCTGCTTGATATTTGTGCAGACAGAGATGTGTGCCTGTTGCTATTTGGCAAACAAACAAAGTGTCCGCAATTTTGGTTGAACTGCACAAGAAAATAGTATAGTCACTGCATGCAGTGCCATTTGAAAATAGACACAAAGATTGGATAGTCACTTCATGGACTACAGAAAATTAGTACTGTACTATTTACTGTCCAACACTAGGTGCTTCATTGCTTTGGTCTGATTATACAATGTGCATCATTTTCCCTAAGTTAAAGTTTGTATTCTGAAAATAGTCTCGCGGTCTGATCGAGAGAAGACCAAATCATATTGCAGTGGATGTTCCTCCATCATGTGTGGTTCATTCTCATGGTTCCAGCTGTTGGTGAAACCACTTACGTTTGCAAGAGGAATTGTAGACTTCACAAACAAATTTGTCTTTCAGTCTGTACTGAATGTTGGCCAAGAGAAGCATCCATGTTAGTAGGAAGAACAAATGTTTTTCTAGATCTTTGCTTTTGGAGCTACATATTTGTATATGATCTGTGAATCATTGAGATGCATTAACATGTTGATCTTATGTATGGGAATCGTACTAATTAGTTTTAGTTGCGACGCAAGATCCGAAGTGGCTGATCTTTGCTTTTGGAGCTACATATTTGTATATGATCTGTGAATCATTGATATGCATTAACAGTTACTTATTTCTGGTTCGCTCAATGTTTACAGGTTACTGATTGATCACTAGCTAGCCTACAAATGCGCTCCTAGCAGTTTTATTTGCGACGCAAGATGCGAAGTGGCAGTTTTTTGAATAAAAATGCCTACCTCTGAAGAAACTGACAAGCTACACTATCGATCCTACACGGATAAAAATGCCTACCTCTGAAGAAACTGACAAGCTACACTATCGATCCTACACGGATAAATAGCAGATCACACACGTACTACCTCCTTTCCGGTTTGCAGGGCTCAATTCAAGAAACGACCTACTCGATCCTACACGAATAAATAGCGGATCACGCACGTACTAGTACCTCCTTTCCGGTTTGCAGGGCTTAATTCAAACCTCTCACCAACCAAGGTACTCCCTCCGTCCGGGTTTATTAGTCCTGTGAGCAAAGCAGCAAGACCAAGGCATGGCAATAATTAACAGCATGCAGAAGTTTAAGCCTAATTATTTCCAGTGATTTAAGTGGCTGCATGCGTGCCCTTGGCTGCAACTCGTTGCATGCTGCTTCGCGTACTGCCTGCGAGCGATTCTGAGTGCCTGCATGCAGCCGGCCGTAATTAAGGCAGCTAACTGATGCGAAAAAAGATACACTTTAATTGTTGTGGGCTTTTTAAATCTGTGAAATCATTATTGATAAGGGGGGAGATGATTCGAGTGCACTCGTTTGACCGCCATGCCGGCGTGCGACCCAGACGGGACGAGACGGCACAGTCATAATTTCAGTTTCCCTAGTTTTCCACGGCAAGCTGGCGCGCTAAGCCATTATGCATTAAATTCCAATGACCGTCGCGCTACCTTCCCCCTATAAGTACTGTTTCCCGGCCTTCTCAAGTGCCACCGTGACCCAACTCGCCCTATCCTCATAAGCCCCCACCGGCCCGACGTCGCTCGCCACGTTCGCCATGCCCCCGCCCGTCAGCGGTAGGCGAAGTCGAAGGCGATCACCGCCGGAACTAGTGTTCGGTTTTTCACCGGAAGGCAGACGGAGGGAGGAGGCATTCTATCTGTCTTTAGATGGCAATGCATAGATCGAGGAGTTGTTGGAGCACGACCGCATGGCGGAGGAGAAGGAGTTGTTGGAGCGCGACCGCCTGGCGGAGGAGCAGCGTATCGCCGATTTGCACCGCCAGCGGGACATGGAGCAGCAGTGCACCGACGCTCTGAGTCGCGAGCAGAGCGCCCGCAACTGGGCCGACTACATGGAGGCCGGTGCCCGGCAAATAGCCCTGGAGGCTGTCGGGCACGCACGCGTTCGCGACGCCGATTTTTACTACTAGCTCGTCAAGTGGGTTTCCCGCTTGCAAGCCGAAGCTTCGGTGGACCACGCCGGCATGGAAAGGGCCAACGCGCGCGAGCAATGCGCCCTATCGCACCTCTGGCAAGTCCGAGGCGAGGCGCAGGACGCCGGTGCTGGCGTTTAGCGTGTACCGCCGGCATCGTCTAGTTAGCTAAGAGTAAGTTAGTACTTGTCTAGTGGGAGTAGAGAGTTAACTTGGCTATGATGGTTGTCAACGTGGAAGTTCAGTACTCTATATGTGGATCAGACCTGTTACTTTGCTCTGAATGTTGAACTTTCCGTTTGAACGTATGGAATGGGCTGTTATTTTTTTAAATGGGTTGTATTTGTCCACGGGTTTAGAGGCTGACTTGTGGGCCTAGCAAGTTGATGCGTACACAATAAGGAGATGATTGTACGTGGAGAGGATGACAGCAGGGACCCGCCAAGGTCATGGCAGTACGCAAGAAAGTGCCTCCTTATTTCGAGCCAATAAAAAAATGGCTCCTCCTAGTGGATTTCTGACATCTGGGTCCCATGCCATTGTCAACGTAGTCAATAAACGAGAGAATTGCACAACGAGCGGCTGACACCAGGGACCCAACAGCTCGCCCAGTTATTTTTGTTTTGGGTTAATTTGATAAATGCCTCCGAGAAATGCCACTACAATGTCCAAACTTTGAAAAATGCCATTTCATGCCATTTCTAGTGGCATTTTTTGAAGTCTGGAGTGGCGTTTTTCAAAGTTTGCAAATTGAAGTGGCATTTTTCAAAGTTTGCAAAAATTGCAGTGGCATTTTTCAAAGTTTGGAAATTGCAGTGGCATTTTTATGAATCGCCATAATTGGAGTGGCATTTATCTAATTTGTTTTTGAGACAGAAGCAGGGTGTCAACTGGGCTGTGCGGGACACTCTAGCCTGTCTAGACAGCCTTTTCTTTTATGTTTACCACAGACCAGCCCAGTAGTTATTTTTCTTTTTGAAAATGGCTAGCCCAGTTTTTTTGTGATTTGTCAAGTAAGTCACTTTATCAGGCCTGTTGGGCTGCAAATCTTTCAAGACGAGCAGAGCTTCATTCGGCTGGCCGAGAAAATGGCCTATCAGTAATGAGAAATGGGCTATATATTTTTAAAACACATCAAACCGACAATTAGTTTCAAATATCTTTTTTTCATTTCAAGATTTTAAATTGCATTGATTTTTATGCGTGGACAATTTATTGGATTTTATATTGATATACATTTATTTTTAAAATCAGTCTGAATGTGACTCAAAATTTCGGGATTAAAAACAGTTCAGACCGCACCGACATATGCAAAATTTCGTATAATTTTTTAACCGTGGCCACAATATGGGCTGTAATGCTAACAAAAAGAATATGGGCTCCAAAAAAACCCGTAAGAATTAGCAAATGGGCTATAAACTATTTGAAATAATGGCAGATGGGTTGTATGCTGTTTTCCACAGATTTGAGGCTTTCCACAGATGGCCTGTATACTGTTGGATGTCCATCCAACGGCCGTCGTGCTTCTTCAATCTCTGCTCTTCCTACTCCAGCCGCTCAAACAAGCACCGGCGGGACTGCCTGCTCCCTCCTCCCCGCGGCCGGCTATGCTGCCGCGCAGGCCTCACCGCCCCACCGTACTCCCATCGCTGGCCTAGCCATCCCTCTACTCACCCTCAGTCCCACACATGCTGTTATTCTCCGGCAACGGCAGACGAACCAGTAAACCCTCGTACTCCTCCGCGTGGGAAACAACTGCCGAGTATTCCCTGGATCCGTGTCGTTCCCTTCCTAGGCCTAGCCATTGTCCACTGCCCTGGTGCTCTCGGTGCGGCCTGGTCAACATGGTCAATGAACGACATCCATCAGAAGTGGACTGTACGTGGAGAGGCTGACAGCTGGGTCCACGGCCGCACGCAAGGAAATGCCTCCTTATTATGTGCAAAATAATGATTCCTCCACCTGACATCTGGGACCCACCAAAAGGGCCTCTATATTTCACAAAAAACGTTACCGCCGCTGACAGCTCGGACCCACCAGCTATATCTTCGCACGCAAGGAAGTGCCTCCTTATTACGCCCAAAAAGAAGAATACTCCCCCTGCTAGCTGGGACCCAGTATAGTGGGCCTACTAAGTTGACGGGGACGAAGGGCTTTGTCAACTTAGTCAATATGCACGATTCTAGCTCGACTGACCATATGATGTCCATCGAACGGCCGTAGTGCTCTTCAACCTCTGGTCTTCTTGCTCCAGCCGCCCAAAGTAGCGCCGGTCGTGCCGCCTGCTCCTGCCTCTCGTGGCCGGCTGTGCTGCCGCGGAGGCCTCACCGCCCCCATACTACTCCCACCGATGGCCATGCCATCCCTCCACTCCACTCACCCACACCCCCTATTATTCTGCGGTGACGGCAACGCAGCCAAACCAGTGAACCCTCGTACTCCTCTTCGCGTGGGCATCCACTGCCGTGCCTTCCCCGGCTCCGCGTCGTCCCCTTCCTAGGCCTTGCCGTCATCCACCACCGTGGTGCTCTCGACGCGTCGTGGTCAATATGGTCAACGACCGAATTCCATCGGAAGAATACTATACATGGAGAGGCTGACAGCTGGGTCCACGGCAGCCGCAAGGAAGTGCCTCCTTAAGTTTCAAAAAAAGGAAGTGCCTCCTTATTATGCAGAAAATAATTATTCCTCCACCTGACAGCAGGGACCCATCGGACAGGCCACCAGTATTTCGCGAAAAAAACGTTTGCCCTTGACTGCTGGGACCCACCCGATGGGCCACCGTATTTTGCGAAAAAACGTTCCCCCTGCTATCAGCTCGGACCCACCGGAAGTGCCTCCTTATTACGCCCAAAAAAATGAATACCCCCTGCTAGCTGGGACCCACCTTGGTGGGAGGCTGACTTGTGGGCCTACTAAGTTGACGGGGACGGAGGGCTTTGTCAACTTAGTCAATATAAACGATTCTAGCTCCAGTGACCGTACGATGTCCATCCAATGGCCGTAGTGCTTCTTCAACCTCTGGTCTTCTTGCTCCAGCTGCCCAAAGCAGCGCTGGTCGTGCTGCATGCTCCTGCCTCGCATGGCTGGATGTGCTGCCGCGGAGGCCTAACCGCCCCCTACTATTCCCACCGCTGGCCAGGCCCTGCGGCGACGGCAGCCTCACACCGCAGCCGAACCAGTGAACCCTCGTACTCCTCTCGGCGCGGGCTTCCACTGCCGTGTCTTCCCTGGCTCCCCGTTGTCCCCTTCCTAGGCCTCGCCGTCGTCCACCGCCTTGGTGCTCTCGGTGCGGTGTGGTCAACATGGTCAAGGAACGACATCCATCGGACGTGGACTGTATGTGGAGAGGCTGACAGCTGGGTCCACGGCCGCAGCAAGGAAGTACCTCCTTATTACACGGAAAATAATTATTCCTCCACCTGACAGCGGGGACCCACCGGATGGGCCACCGTATTTCACGAAAAAATGTTTCCCCCTGACTTCTGGGACCCACCAGCTACACCTTCGCATGCAAGGAAGTGCGTCCGGGCAAAAAAACGATTCGCCCCCCCTAACTGCTGGCACCCACCAGCTACATCTTCGCACGCAAGGAAGTGCATTCGGGCAAAAAAAAAACGATTCGCCCCCTGACTGCTGGGACCCACCAGCTACATCTTTGCAGGCAAGGAAGTGCCTGACAGTCGGGACCCACCTGGTCAAAGCGTACGTAGCGTTGTCATTCTGGTCGCGAACGTGTACGTACATACTGGTCATTGTAGAGGCGCGCACGTGTCATAGGAGAGGCGCGCACGTAGCATGTACACATATGTACAACAGCGAGGGTGCAAGAAAGAAAATACGGCCACGTACATACATACGGGTAGGGTCCCGAACGCCTACTCGCGCATACGTACATGGCTAGGTCGGAACGGAGAAACAGCGTCGTCGTCGTGTTCATGGGGAGGCAACGGAATGCGTCGTGTTCATGGGGAGGCAACGGACTGCGTCATGTTCATCGGGAGGCAATAGAACGCGTGGGAGCCAACCGGCTGGGTCGGAACGGAATGCGTGGTTGTGTTCATCGGGAGGGCTTGGACGGAACAGGCGATGGAAACGAGGCCTGGCGTACCGCACAACAGAGGAAACGGCCTTGTGTTTGACCGGCCGCGTTCGAAACGGGATCATGTTCATCGGGAGGGATCTAGCGTATCGCAAAACGGAGGAAACAGACCTCCTACGATCGAAATGGGGGTCCTGTTGATCAGGAGGGGTGTGGCGTACCGCAAAATGGAGGAAACGGACCTCCTACGATCGAAACGGGGTCCCGTTGATCGGGAGGGGTGTGGCATACCGCAAAACGGACGAAACGGACTTGTGTTGGAGCGCTACGGTCGAAACAGGGGTCCTGTTCATCGAGAGGGGTGTGGCGTACCGCAAAACGGACCCCACGAGATACTGTTATCTCCACTGTCGACCTCCTCCAGCCTCCACGGGCTACTGTCGACCTCCTCCAGCCTCCATGGGCTCCTATTCATCCATCCTCCACCGCGCGCTACTCCTCCGGCTACTGTTCAACCACCCCTCCACGGGCACCCCTCCATCGTCTACTGTTCATCCAGCCCTCCACACCACGGGGTCCTGTTCAACCACCCCTCCACGGCCACCCCTCCACCGTCTACTGTTCATCCAGCCCTCCACACCACGGGTTCCTGTTCATCCAGAGGCAACGCCACCGCTCACTATTCATCCAAACCCCCCGCAACGCTCATTGTTCATCCTAGAGGCAGCATCGATCGGCTTCAGTTAGCAGCAGTAGTGAAGGAATCGCTCCATCAGGTTCAGTTAACAGCCATCGATCGATCGCTCGGGTTCAGTAACGCGTAGCCTGCAGTGCAATCGCTCGGGTTCAGTTAGAGCCCAACGCCTCGCTCGGGTTCAGTTAGAGCCAACGCCTCACACGTGTACGAGAGAAGCGCTCATCGCTCGGCCCCCGACCTCCCACCGTAATAGGCAACTCCCCAAAATTTTCCTACCCCTTGCTTCTACCACGGGTTTTTCCGTCATGGACGGCCCAAAGAATGTCATGCAGCTGCGTCTCCGGCCCGCCCAGGACAAAAAAGCCCATTTTCTGTCATGATTTTTTGTCATAGAAGTAGGAGCCCACCACATCTATGATGATACCGGGTTTTGTCACAATTATCGTCATAGAAGTGTCATATGTATGACAAATTTTTTTTCGTTCGGCCCAAAATGTCATGGATGTGTCTTTTTTTTTTGTAATGAGGAGGCATGACAATGGAAGCAAGACCAATTATTTCATCCTTACTAGGCAATTCTTTATCATGGGGTTGTCTATGAAACTTAGCAAAATTAAACTCATGAGACATATCCCCTAAGCCAATTGTAACAACATCCTTTTCACGATCAATCCTAGCATTAACAGTATTCAAGAAGTGTCTACCAAATATAATGGGACAAAAGCTATCTTGTGGGGAACCAAGAACAAGAAAATCAGCAGGATATTTAACTTTCCCACACAAGACTTGAACATCTCTAACAATCGCAATTGGTGAAATAGTATCTCTATTGGCAAGCTTCATTGTAACATCAATATCTTCTATCTCAGCAGGTGCAATGTCGTGCATAATTTCTTCATATAAAGAATGAGGTATTGCATTAGCACTAGCACCCATATCACATCAGCCATGATAACAATGATCTCCTATTTTAACAGAAATAACAGGCATGCCTACAACAGGTCTATGTATCTTAGAATCGGGTCTAGCAATGTTAGCAGCCTGTTCACAGAAATAAATAACATGTCCATCAATATTATCGGCCAAGAGATCATTAACCATAACAATACTAGGTTGAACTTTAATTTGCTCAGGAGGTGTATATGTTCTAGTATTACTCTTACGAACCACAGTTGAAGCTTTAGCGTGATCCTTTATCCTAACACGGAAGGGTGGTTTCTCAACATAAGTAGTAGGAACAATAGGATCATTATAAGTAATAGTCTTTTATTCAATTGTAACAGGTGCAACTACTTTTACTTCAGTGGGAGGATTATATTTAAACCACTTCTCCTTAGGGAGATCGACATGAGTAGCAAATGATTCACAGAAAGAAGCTACTATCTCAGAGTCAAGTCCATATTTAGTGCTAAATCCACGAAAAGAATCGGTGTTCATAAAAGATTTAACACAATCAAACTTAGGTGTCATACCTGACTCCTTACCATCATCGGAATCCCAATCTTTAGAGTTGCGTTTAATTCTTTCCAATAAGTCCCACTTGAATTCAATAGTCTTCATCATATAAGAGCCAGCACAAGAAGTATTGAGCATGGTGCGATCATTGAGAGAAAGACGAGCATAAATTTTTTGAATAATCATTTATCTTGAGAGCTTATGGTTGAGGCATGAATATAACATTGACTTAAGCCTCCCCCAAGCTTGAGCGATGCTTTCTCCTTCACGAGGCCAAAAATTATATATATAATTACGATCACGATGAACAAGATGCATAGGATAAAACTTCTGGTGAAATTCCAATTTCAATCATTTATAGTCCCAAGATCCCATATCATCACATAGCCTATATCATGTCAATGCATCTCCCTTCAAAGATAAAGGGAAGACCTTCTTCTTAAGAACATCATCGGGCATACCTGCAAGCTTAAATAATCCACAAACTTCATCCACATAGATAAGGTGTAAATCGGGATGCAATGTTCCATCTCCTGCAAAGGGATTAGCTAGCAATTTCTCTACCATACCCGAAGGAATTTCAAAGTAAACATTTTCAGTAGGATTCAGTAGGTTGAGGAGCAACTCTTTGCTCTACTGGTCGGGGTGAAGATACCCCGAACAAGCCCCGCAAAGGATTAGTTTCCATAGTAACAAGTGAGAGTAAATTCTAGCACACTATATAAATGTTTCCTTGCCAAGTTCCACTCACCAAAGGCGCTTCACTCCCCGGCAACGGCACCAGAAAAGAGTCTTGATGACCCACAAGTGTAGGGGATCTATCGTAGTCCTTTTAATAAGTAAGAGTGTCAAACCCAACGAGGAGCAGAAGGAAATGACAAGCGGTTTTTAGTAAGGTACTCTCTGCAAGCACTGAAATTGCAGGTAACAGATAGTTTTGTTATAAGATAATTTGTAACAGGTAACAAGCAATCAAAGTAAATAAGGTGCAGCAAGGTGGCCCAATCCTTTTTGTAGCAAAGGACAAGCCTGGACAAGTTCTTATAAGGAGAAAAGCGCTCCCGAGGACACATGGGAATTATCGTCAAGCTAGTTTTCATCACACTAATATGATTCGCGTTCGTTACTTTGATAATTTGATATGTGGGTGGACCAGTGCTTGGGTTCTGCCCTTTCTTGGACAAGCATCCCACTTATGAATAACCCCTACTGCAAGCATCTGCAACTAAAAAACAAGTATTAAGGTAAACCTAACCATAGCATGAAACAAGTGGATCCAAATCAACCCCTTACGAAGCAACTCATAAACTAGGGTTTAAGCTTCTGTCACTCTAGCAACCCATCATCTACTTATTACTTCCCAATGCCTTCCTCTAGGCCCAAATAATGGTGAAGTGTCATGTAGTCGACGTTCACATAACACCACTAGAGGAGAGACAACATACATCTCATGAAAATATCGAACGAATACCAAATTCACATGACTACTAATAGCAAGACTTCACCCATGTCCTCAGGAACAAACATAACTACTCACAAAGCAATATTCATGTTCATAATCAGAGGGGTATTAATATGCATATAGGATCTGAACATATGATCTTCCACCGAATAAACCAACTATCATCAACTACAAGGAGTAATCTACACTACTAGCAACCCACAGGTACCAAGCTGAGGTTTGGGTACAAAGATTGGATACAAGAGATGAACTAGGGTTTGAGAGGAGATGGTGCCGGTGAAGATGTTGATGGAGATTGATCCCCTCCCGATGAGAGGATCGTTAGTGACGACGATGGTGATGATTTCCCCCTCCCGGAGGGAAGTTTCCCCGGCAGAACAGCTCCGCCGAAACCCTAGATTGGTTCCGCCAAGGTTCCGCCTCGTGGCGGCGGAGTTTCGTCCCGTAAGCTTGCTTATGATTTTTTCTAGGGTAAAAGACTTCATATAGCAGAAGATGGGCACCGGAGGGCTGCCAGGGGGCCCATGAGGCAGGGGGCGCGCCCCCACTCTTGTGGACGGTGGGTGCCCTCCTCAGGTATTTCTTCTGCTGAATAATTATTATTAATTCCAAAAATGACTTTCGTGGAGTTTTAGGACTTTTGGGGCTATGCAGAATAGGTCTCCAATATTTGCTCCTTTTCTAGCCCAGAATCCCAGCAGCCGGCATTCTCCCTCTTCATGTTAAACCTTGTAAAATAAGAGAGAATAGCCATCAGTATTGTGACACAACGTGTAATAATAGCCCATAATGCAATAAATATAATATAAAAGCATGATGCAAAATGGACGTATCATGGGATCGGTCTCCCCCTGGGACGAGATGCGTGAGCGCTTCATCGCCAACTTCCAGGGCACGCGCGATCGCCCGCCGGCCGCGGGGGACCTGCGACGCATCAGGCAGCAGCCAGTAGAGACCCTGCAGAAGTACATCGAGCGCTTCAACAATGTTGGCCTCAAGATCCCCAAGGTGTCGGACGAGGCCATCATCTCAGCGTTCACTGATGGCGTCCGTGACGTCAAGATGAAGGAGGACCTTGCCATACATGAAGACCTTTGCACAACCCTGGAGATGTCAACATGGCGAACAAGTGCGCGTGGGTTGAGGAGGGACGTCTCTCCCTCCTCGAGCTCCCAGATGCAGACCCAGAAGATGATAAGGCCAAGGCTAAGGACGTGAAGCGCAAGGGACCGACTGTGATCACAGTCGAACCAGAGATGAAGCGCGGCTGCGATCACCCTGAGTCATCCAAGGGCATCCATTTGTAATGCGTCTTCCACAACATGCACAACCACAACACCAGCGACTGTCAGGAGCTCATGGCCTTCCGCGACGGGCGCCTCGGTCGTCGCCCCGAGTGCAACGATCGAGGCTATGGCCGTGGAGGTAGCCGAGGTGGAGGAAGCTGGGTCGGACGCGACCATCGCCAGGAGTGGCGCGACGAGCCTCAGGAGGACCGGTGGCAAGGCCAGCCTCGCGAGGGCGCCTGGAGGGATCAACCTCGCGAGGATCAGCCTCAGGGCAATGTTGGTCTTCCTCCGCTGCCTCCGCCGCCAAGAAGGAACGAAGACCACCACCAGGACGAGGGGGCTGGGGGCTTCCAAGAGCCTCGCGCCATCGCCTGCATCTTGGGCGGCTCCCAGGACCCAGCCTCTCATTGCGCCTTCAAGCAGTTTGCGCCTGAGGTGAACATAGTCCTTCCCAAGCTTGAGGCGACACGCTCGCTCAGGTGGTCCAAGTACGCCATCACCTTCAACTCTTCCGACCAGCTCAAGTGCACGGCCACAGCTGGCGCACTCCCAATGCTCTGCTCACCCATCATCGGCAACGTGCTCGTCACCAACAAACTCATCGACGTCGGGGCAGGGCTCAACGTTCTCTCTGTCTAGACATTCAACAGGCTCCAAGTGCCATACTACCAGCTCAGCCTCAACCAAGCCCTTCTCAGGAGTGACCGACGGCTCCACGCACCCAATCGGGCAAGTCCACCTCCCTGTCACCTTTGGCAAGCGCGACAACTACCACACCGAGCTCATCGACTTCGACGTCGTCGACATTCGCCTGCCGTACAACACCATCCTCGGGTACCCAGCTCTGGCCAAGTTCATGGCGGCAATGCACCAAGGCTACAACGTCCTTAAAATGCCAGGGAGCGGCGGCATCATCACGGTCGCCTGCAAAGAGAAGGATGCAATGTGCTCTCTGGAGCGCGCCTACTGGGCTGCGACAGTCGAAAACCCTAAGGATGAGGGCGCTGCCCTCCCCCCTGAGGTTGCCCCCAAGACAAAGAAGCAGCTGCTGGGCCAGGGATCTCAGGAGGAGGCATCGCCTGACGGTGCCGCGTTGAGCCTCGCGTCCGCGGACAAGGCGCCGTCACGTATCGCAAAGAAAGGCACACCCAGCGCCCCCCTCAGGTTGGGCTCGGGGGCTCTCCTCTGGAGGGCCTTTGACCTGACCAGCATCATGAGGGAGGCGCTCGGGCACCATGTGGAGGCATGCTTCACTGTACGCCAGACGCTCAGGAATTCATCAGCAAGGCAGTCAAGGAAATTCAGGAGGCGAGGGCTCTGCAGGGCGATCGCCGCCCACCACTAGGCGCGGCTCCTTGCCCTAGCGACAGCAAGGAGTTCCGCGTCTGCCTCGACATCCTAGGATCAACAGGGCCGCATCTCAGGAGCTCTTCTGGCCGTCCCATGTCGGCCGATGCTAGGGTCCCCCTCACAGCTACGTTCGCATGCCCTTCGGGTTGCTGAGCGCGGGTGTTGCATCTCAGCACCGCATGCGGGACGTCCTAGCGGCTCGGGAGGCTAGGCACCAGGCGATCCTAGTAAAGATGGTGATGGACCTTCATGAGCACACCAGGCCCCTAGAGCCTCCCGAGGCTCAGGGCCAGGGTGGCCCTTGAGGAACGACTTTAGCAACCCGTGCCTCCTGCTACCCTGACATTTCTTCAGCAACGATGCTAGGTGACATCTTTTAGTTCGTTCAGTTTGGGGGCGCCCCTCGGGCTGCAATATCCCCAAGGCACATGGGTCTGTCCCTGCGGCATGTATCCTTCTTGCATTTATCGGAACTGGTTTACCTTCCTCTATGAGTTTTCTTAAGATTATCAATTTCTTGTCCGGTGCTTCGTCGCCATCACCGTCTCAAACCCTTGCAAGCCCACCCACGACTGCCTGATGATTAAGGACTGGCACGACGTCTATGCTTGGGTCCGTCCCTGCGGTGTCGCTAAACCCAAGAGGCTGAGCTCTGGCTCGCGGGCCAGCTCCTGTGTACGCCACCTCCGATGGCCCTTGGTGCCTTGTTCTCGCATGAGCTAATTACGGGCGGATGAGTGAGGACACGCATCCCGGTGCCTCGTCACCATGAGAGCGGGGAGCCGGTTGGTTTTCTTCAGGACCTTTGCATGAGAAGACTGGGCACGGCGCCTGTGCTCGGGTCCGTCCCTGCAGCGTTGATAAACCCAACGGCTAAGCTCCGTCTAGCGGGCCAGCCCCGTTCACGTCACCTCTTGGGGTCGTTGGTGTCTAGCCTTCTCATGCAATAACCTTAGGAGATTCACTCGGTGCAGGTTGCCTAACCATCTTGCAGGACTGACACAAGTGTTCCCAATCAAATTTAGGCACAACCCGCCTTGAGGTAGGGCCTCGTGAGTCCCGCGCTGGCTCACGAGTGCCCATACACACCTCCTCTAGCCCTGCCGTGCAAGCCACGTGTCAGGGCGGGGCTGTACACGCCTCGGGGCTCTCCTCCGAGGGAGCCCCCTCCCACGCACCAGTGGAAGCACCATGCTCCATGCTGGTAGTCGACACTGCCGAGGAGCGGCTATGTAACGCCCCAGTCCCTGAAAAATTGCATTATGTTGCTCGGTTGACATGCCATAACTTTCTGCTCGTAGCTCCGATTTGTGCATATAATATATTAAAATGTTCAACATGAGATGCTCTTCATTTGATTCCATTGTGCCATGCTCGTTTGAGTTCATATTGATGCCGTAATAATTGTTGCAAGAGTGCTATATGATGTTAACTGCTGTCTGTTAATAGAACTTAGTGATTTGTCTTTTTCATTGCATTTTATGTGTGCATCCTAGATAAATGTCTACATGAGTTTTGAGCTACATCATGACATCTTTACTGTGGTGCAATCCATGTATTTTTGCGAGTCTTGTAGTGAGTGCATCGAGCTCGTGAAGTAGGGTACTTGCTGTTTCTGTTTTGCTAGGCTGAATCTGTTATATCATGATGCTATGTAAACCTGCTACTACAAGTCATTCTATGCATAATCTGGAGATGTTCACTAAGGATGTTTTGTTATACATGTCATGCTCTATCCATCCATGCCCCTGGTTGCATATATAGCCTGCTGTAGCTTGTTGTAATCTTGCTCTCGAATTGCTAAATAATGTTGCTGTCAGCCTGTTAACATTAAGTTCAGTTTTTCCATGAGCTTTGCTAGTGATCCATGCACCCTATGAACTTGCTCTTGCCATGATTAGCTTCATAAGTATGACATCTTAATGTTGGTCACCTTGTCATGCCATGTATTTCTCTGTGGTGAGTGGTACAAGCTCACCAACATGCCTACTTATCGTTGTTCCTGCCATGTCTGAATCTGTCATATCACTTCCATGTTTGCATGGATGCTACCATCTTTTATGTTGATCTTTGGAATAAGTTCAGTAAGGGGTTTTTGTTCTTTGTCTTTAGTATTAGCATTCCATGCCTTTGTTTGCCATGTTAAGTTCTTGTAACATGTAGTTTGATAGCTCTAGACATTGCAACCTGATGTTATTTTTGCTAAGTCTGTAAACTGTTAATATTTGCAATCTTGCCATGTCCTTTTGAGCATGTTATATTGTTTTTTGAAGATAGCTCAGTGTTCATGTTTTGTCATGCTTTACCGGTAATTCATGCCCATGCCTTTTGTTCTTAAATTGATGTGCTGTAGCATATTGTTTTGATGCTTGCTAGATGCCTAGTTGCTGTTTTGGACAGCTTGTCCTTTAAACTTGTTTCATGTGTATGTGTTGAACCGTTGCTCCGTTTTGAGTGTGCTCTATATGAAACTTGCTTGATTTTGCATGAAATTTCATATATCATGTTGCATCCTTGTTTTGGGAGTGTTTGCTTGATGTTTGAATGTATTTTGTATCAATGCCATGTTTGACTTGTTTTGCTCATATCTTCTAGGTCGTAGCTCCGAATTAAATGAACTTTATATGTAACTTGACTAGAATCTCGTGTAGATCATCTTGGTGCATCTTAACTTGCTGTTTAACAACATGAACATAAGGTTTATTCAGTTCTGGACCAATTTCTAAATTAGCATATGAGGACTTACCGGAATTGTTATATGTTGTTTTCGGCCTCATTTAACCTTGCTTTGATGTGTTGTTCTTGTATGCATCATCTTTTGCCATGAGTAGCTTCATGTAGTCTTGTCTTGCATCATACTTGGTTGAGCATCATGTCATGTATATGTGTGGTGTGTTTACCATGTTGTGTGCTTCTTCTTGATAGTTCCCATTTCGTTGTGATCGTGAGGATTCGTTCGTCTACGCTTGGTTCGTCTTCGTGGCTTCATCTTCTTCATGGACTGGTTCTTCTTCCTAGCGGGATTTCAGGCAAGATGACCGTCACCTTGGATCTCATTACTATCATTGCTATGCTGGTTGCTTCGTTCTATCGCTATGCTGCGCTACCTATCACTTGTCCTTCAAGCCTCCCAATTTGCCATGTCAGCCTCTAACCTTTTTCACCCTTCCTAGCAAACCGTTGGTTGGCTATGTTACCGCTTTGCTCAGCCCCTCTTATAGCGTTGTTAGTTGCAAGTGAAGTCAAAGATTGCTCCATGGTGGACAGGATTATGTTGGGATATCACAATATCTCTTATTTAATTAATGCATCTATATACTTGGTAAAGGGTGGAAGACTCGGCCTTATGCCTGGTGTTTTGTTCCACTCTTGCCGCCCTAGTTTCCGTCATACCGGTGTTATGTTCCTTGATTTTGCGTTCCTTACGCAGTTGGGTGATTTATGGGACCCCCTTGACAATTCGCTTTGAATAAAACTCCTCCAACAAGGCCCAACCTTGGTTTTACCATTTGCCTCACCACTACCTATACCCTTCCCTTGGGTCGGCCAACCTGAGGGCATGTTTATTTTAGCACCCCCGGGCCAGTGCTTCTCTAAGTGCTAGTCCGAACCGAGCAACCTGCGGGGCCACCTCGGTGATACTTGAGGGCTGGTTTTACTCGTAGCTTGACTTATCCGGTGTTGCCCTGAGAACGAGATATGTGCAGCTCCTATCGGGATTGTCGGCACATCGGGCGGCTTTGCTGGTTTTGTTTTACCATTGTCGAAATGTCTTGTAAACCAGGATTCCGAGACTGATCGGGTCTTCCTAGGAGAAGGAATATCCTTCGTTGACCGTGAGAGCTTGTGATGGGCTAAGTTGGGACACCCCTGAAGGGTTTAAACTTTCGAGAGCCGTGCCCGCGGTTATGTGGCAGATGGGAATTTGTTAATATCCGATTGTAGATAACTTGACACCAGATTCGAATTAAAACGCATCAACCACGTGTGTAGCCGTGATGGTCTCTTTTCGGTGGAGTCCGGGAAGTGAACACGGTTTTGGGTTATGTATGAACGTAAGTAGTTTCAGGATCACTTCTTGATCACTTCTAGCTTCTTGACCGTTCCGTTTGCTTCTCTTCTCGCTCTCATTTGCGTATGTTAGCCACCATATATGCTTAGTCGCTGCTGCAACCTCACCACTTTACCCCTTCCTTTCCCATTAAGCTTTTCTAGTCTTGATACCCATGGTAATGGGATTGCTGAGTCCTCGTGGCTCACAGATTACTACAACAACAGTTGCAGGTACAGGTAATGCGATGATCATGACACGAGAGCGATTTTTGCTTGTTTTGGAGTTCTCCTTCTGCTTCTTCTTCGATCAGGGGATAGGTTCCAGGTCGGCAGCCTGGGCTAGCAGGGTGGATGTCGTTTGAGTTTCTGGTTGTGTTTCATCCATAGTCGGATGGTTCTCTTATGTAAGATGATGTTGTATTCGTGTGGCATTGTATGCCTTTTATATGTATCCCCATCTATTATGTAATGTTGATGTAATGATATCCACATTGCAAAAGCGTATCAATATGCGGTTCTATCCTTGGCAGGACCTTCGAGTCTCTTTAGGATAGTATCGCATATTGGGCGTGACAGGCTATGCTCGTGCAAGAGCAGAAGCGCCATGCTCCGCGCTGGTGATAAACAACTGAGGGTGGCCTCACGGCTGCAGCAACCTCAGGGATCCTCCGGGCTCAGTTCTTAGCCTCACCGCGCCGCTCTCCTGCGGGAGGGTTGCACGAGGGGGCTGGGCATGGGGGCTACGCTCAGGTCACGCCTGGCGTATGCCACTCTGCCAGGTCCCACAGACCTGGTATTCGCGCGCCCCTCCCGAGCGAGAGCTCGGCGAGGAAAGGTATGATGGTTTATTCGTATGTCAAGGGGGACTCCTAAGCATCACATATCTGGAGCCTAACTGGCCACATAGCCCCTCACCACTTGGTCTCATCTTGGCGATCCGGACGACTCAATGGCGGCTAAGGTATGCGCGGGCCCGGGCCCTGCCAACGCAGAACACCAAGGCCTACTCTCGCACTCCCTTTTCCAAGTTGTTCGTACGTCAAGGGGGACTCCTGAGCATCGCGTCTCAGGATCCTAACTGGCCACGTAGCCCCTCACTCCTTGGTCTCGTCCTGGCGATCCGGATGACCCAACGGCGGCTGAGGTATGCGCGGGGTCTGATACCTCCATTTTGCATCATGCTTTGATATTGATATTTATTGCATTATGGGCTATTATTACTTATTATGTCACAATACTTATGCCTTTTCTATCTTATTTTACAAGGTTTACACGAAGAGGGAGAATGTCAGCAGCTAGAATTCTGGGCTGGAAAAGGAGCAAATATTAGAGACCTATTCTACACAACTCCAAAAGTCCTGAAACTCCACGGAAGTTATTTCTGGAATTAATAAAAAATACCGAGCAAAGAAAATACCAGAGGAGGGCCACCCACCGTCCACGAGGGTGGGGGCGTGCCCTACCCCCTGGGCACGCCCTACCCCCTGGGCGCGCCCCCTACCTCGTGGGCCACCTGGCAGGCCTCCGATGCCCATCTTTGGCTATATGAAGTCTTCACCCTGGAAAAAAATAGAGAAGAAGCTTTTGGGATGAAACACCACCGCCACAAGGCGGAACCTTGGCGGAACCAATCTAGGGCTTCGGCGGAGCTATTCTGCCAGGGAAACATCCCTTCAGGAGGGGGAAATGTCACCATTGTCATCACCATCGATCCTCTCACCGGGAGGGGGTCAATCTCCATCAACATCTTCACCAACACCATCTCCTCTCGAACCCTAGTTCATCTCTTGTATCCGATCTTTGTCTCAAAGCCTCAGATTGGTACCTGTGGGTTGGTAGTAGTGTAGATTACTCCTTGTAGTTGATGCTAGTTGGTTTATTTGGTGGAAGATCATATGTTCAGATCCTATATGCATATTAATACCCCTCTGATTATGAACATGAATATGATTTGTCAGTAGTTACGTTTGTTCCTGAGGACATGGGAGAAGTCTTGCTATAAGTAGTCATGGGAATTTGGTATTCGTTTGATATTTTGATAACATGTATGTTGTCTTTCCTCTAGTGGTGTCATGTGAACGTCGACTACATGACACTTCACCATTATTTGGGCCTAGGGGAAGGCATTGGGAAATAATAAGTAGATGATGGGTTGCTAGAGTGACAGAAGCTTAAACCCTAGTTTATGCGTTGCTTCGTAAGGGGCTGATTTGGATCCATATGTTTCATGTTGTGGTTAGGTTTACCTTAATTCTTCTTTTGTAGTTGCAGATGCTTGCGAGAGTAGTTAATCATAAGTGGGATTCTTGTCCAAGGAAGGGCAGCACCCAAGCACCGGACCACCCATTTATCAAATTATCTAAGTAACGAATGTGAATCATCTGAGCGTGATGAAAACTAGCTTGACGATAATTCCCATGTGTCCTCGGGAGCATTTTCCTTCATATAAGAATTTGTCCAGGCTTGTCCTTTGCTACAAGAAGGAATGGGCCACCTTGCTGCACCTTATTTAATTTTGTTACTTGTTACCCATTATGAATTACCTTATCACAAAACTATCTATTACCGATAATTTCAGTGCTTGCAGAGAATACCTTACTGAAAACCGCTTGTCATTTCCTTCTGCTCCTCGTTGGGTTCGACACTCTTACTTATCAAAAGGACTACGATAGATCCCCTACACTTGTGGGTCATCAAGACTCTTTTCTGGCGCCGTTGCTGGGGAGTGAAGTGCCTTTGGTAAGTGGAACTTGGCAAGGAAAAATTTATATAGTGTGCTGAAATTTACTGTCACTTGTTACTATGGAAAGTACCCCTTTGAGGGGTTTGTTCATGGTATCTTCACCCTGAATAGTAGAGCAAAGAGTTTCTCCTCAACCTACTGAACCTACTGAAAATGTTTACTTTGAAATTCCTTTGGGTATGATAGAGAAACTGCTAGCTAATCCTTTTGCAGGAGATGGAACATTGCATCCCGATTTGCACCTAATCTATGTGGACGAAGTTTGTGGATTATTTAAGCTTGCAGGTATGCCCAAGGATATTATCAAGAAGAAGGTCTTCCCTTTATCTTTGAAGGGAAAGGCATTGACATGGTTTAGGCTATGTGATGATATGGGATCATGGAACTACAACCGATTGAAATTGGAATTTCATCAGAAGTCTTATCCTATGCATCTTGTTCATCGTGATCGTAATTATATATATAATTTTGGCCTCGCGAAGGAGAAAGCATCGCTCAAGCTTGGGGGAGGCTTATGCCAATGTTATATTCATGCCCCAATCATGAGCTCTCAGGAGAAATTATTATTCAAATTTTTTATGCTCGGCTTTCTCTTAACAATCGTTCCATGCTCGATGCTTATTGTACTGGCTCTTTCATGATGAAGACTATTGAATTCAAATGGGATTTATTGGAAAGAATTAAACGCAACTCGGAAGATTGGGATCTCGACGAAGGTAAGGAGTCTGGTATAACACCTAAGTTTGATTGTGTTAAATCTTTTATGGATACCAATGCTTTTTGTGAATTTAGCACTAAATATGGACTTGACTCTGAGATAGTAGCTTCTTTCTGTGAATCATTTGCTACTCATGTTGACCTCCATAAGGAGAAGTGGTTTAAATATAATCCTCCCATTGAAGTAAAAGTAGTTACACCTATTAAAGTTGAAGAAAAGACTATCACTTATAATGATCCTATTGTTCCTACTACCTATATTGAGAAACCACCTTTCCCTGTTAGGATAAAGGATCATGCTAAAGCTTTAACTGTGGTTCGTAAGAGTAATACTAGAACACCTACACCACCTGAGCAAATTAAAGTTGAACCTAGTATTGCTATGGTTAAAGATCTCTTAGCTGATAATATTGATGGGCATGTTATTTACTTCTGTGATGAAGCAGCTAGAATTGCTAGACCCGATACTAAAAACAAACATAGACCTGTTGTAGGCATGCCTGTTATTTCTCTTAAAATAGGAGATCATTGTTATCATGGCTTATGTTATATGGGTGCTAGTGCAAGTGCAATACCTCATTCCTTATACAAAGAAATTATGCATGATATTGCACCTGCTGAGATAGAAGAAATCGATGTTACAATTAAGCTTGCCAATATAGATACTATTTCACCAGTTGGGATTGTTAGAGATGTTGAAGTCTTGTGTGGGAAAGTTAAATATCCTACTGATTTTCTTGTTCTTGGCTCCCCACAAGATGACTTTTGTCCCATTATAGTTGGTAGACCCTTCTTGAATACTGTCAATGCTAAGATAGACTGCAAAAAGGATATTGTTACGATTGGTTTAGGGGATATGTCTCATGACTTTAATTTTGCTAAACTTCGTAGAAAACCCCATGATAAAGAATTGCCTAGTAAGGATGAAATTATTGGTCTTGCTTCTATTGCCGTGCCTCCTAATGATCCTTTAGAACAATATTTTCTAGACCATGAAAATGATATGTTTATGAATGAAAGAAGGGAGATAGATGAAGTATTCTTTAAACATGGACCTATTTTGAAACACAACTTGCCTGTTGAAATTCTAGGGGATCATCCACCACCCAAGGGTGATCCCGTGTTTGAGCTTAAACCACTACCTAATACTCTTAAATATGCCTATCTTGATGAAAATAAGATATATCCTATTATTATTTGTGCTAACCTTTCAGAGCAGGAAGAGGAGAAATTATTGAAAACTCTGAAGAAGCACCGTGCTGCTATTGGATATACTCTTGATGATCTTAAGGGCATTAGTCCCACTCTAAGCATACACAAAATAAAATTGGAGAAAGACACCAAACGAGTTGTTGATCACCAACAACGGTTAAATCCTAAGATGAAAGAAGTGGTAAGAAAAGAAATACTAAAGCTCCTGGAGGCAGGTATAATTTATCCCGTTGCTGATAGTCAGTGGGTAAGTCCTGTCTATTGTGTCCCTAAGAAGGGAGGTATTACCATCGTTCCTAATGATAAAGATGAATTGATCTCGCAAAGAATTGTTATAGGTTATAGGATGGTAATTGATTTTCGCAAATTAAATAAAGCTACTAAAAAGGATCATTACCCTTTTCCTTTTATTGATCAAATGCTAGAAAGATTTTCCAAACATACACATATTTTGCTTTCTAGATGGTTACTCTGGTTTCTCTCAAATACCTGTGCCAAAAGAGGATCAAGAACAGACCACGTTTACTTGCCCTTTCGGTACTTTTGCTTATAGACGTATGCCTTTCGGTTTATGTAATGCACCTGCTACCTTTGAAAGATGCATAATGGCTATATTATCTGACTTTTGTGAAAAGATTGTTGAGGTTTTCATGGATGATTTCTCCGTTTATGGATCTTATTTTGATTATTGCTTGAGCAACCTTGATCAAGTTTTGCAGAGATGTGAAAAAACTAATCTTGTCTTGAATTGGGAAAAATGCCACTTTATGGTTAATGAAGGATTGTCTCGGGGCATAAATTTCTGAAGGAGGTATTGAAGTTGATAAAGCTAAAGTTGATGCTATTGAAAAGATGTCGTGTCCTAAAGACATTAAAGGTATAAGAAGTTTCCTTGGTCATGCCGGTTTTTATAGGAGGTTTATTGAGGACTTCTCTAAAACTTCTAGGACTCTGACTAATCTCTTACAAAAAGATATTCCTTTTGTCTTCGATGATGATTGTGTAGAAGCATTTGAAATACTTAAGAAAGCTTTGATTTCTGCACCTATTGTTCAGCCACCTGATTGGAATTTACCCTTTGAAATTATGTGCGATGCTAGTGATTATGCCGTAGGTGCTGTTCTAGGACAAAGAGTTGATAAGAAACTAGATGTTATTCAATATGCTAGTAAAACTCTAGACAGTGCCCAGAGAAATTATGCTACTACTGATAAAGAATTTTTAGCAGTTGTATTTGCTTGTGATAAGTTTAGACCTTATATCGTTGACTCTAAAGTAACTATTCACACTGATCATGCTACTATTAAATATCTTATGGAAAAGAAAGATGCTAAACCTAGACTTATTAGATGGTTTCTCCTACTACAAGAATTTGATTTGCATATTATTGATAGAAAGGGAGCTGAGAACCCTGTTGCAGACAACTTGTCTAGGTTAGAGAATGTTATTGATGACCCACTACCTATTGATGATAGCTTTCCTTACAAACAACTAGCTATCATAAATGCTTCTCGTACTGCTCCATGGTATGCTGATTATGCTAATTACATTGTTGCTAAATTTATACCACCTAGTTTCACATACCAGCGAAAGAAAAAGTTTTTCTATGATTTAAGACATTACTTTTGGGATGACCCATACCTTTATAAAGAAGGAGTAGATGGTGTTATTAGACGTTGTGTACCCGAGCATGAACATGAACAGATCCTACGCAAGTGTCACTCAGAGGCTTATGGAGGACACCACGCTAGAGATAGAACTGCGCATAAGGTATTGCAATCCGGTTTTTATTGGCCCACTCTCTTCAAGGATGCCCGTAAGTTTGTCTTGTCTTGCGATGAATGTCCAAGAATTGGTAATATTAGTAGACCTCAAGAAATGCCTATGAATTATTCACTTGTTATAGAACCATTTGATGTTTGGGGCTTTGATTATATGGGACCGTTTCCTTCCTCTAATGGGTATACACATATTTTAGTTGCTGTTGATTACGTTACTAAGTGGCTAGAAGCTATTCCAACTAGTAGTACTGATCATAAGACCTCTATTAATATGCTTAAAGAAGTTATTTTTTCCGAGGTTTGGAGTCCCTAGATACCTAATGACTGATGGTGGTTCACATTTTATTCATGGTGCTTTTCGTAAAATGCTTGCTAAGTATGATGTTAATCATAAAATTGCATCTCCATATCACCCACAGTCTAGTGGCCAAGTAGAACTGAGTAACAGAGAGCTTAAATTGATTTTGCAAAAGACTGTTAATAGATCTAGAAAGAATTCATCCAAGAAACTTGATGATGCATTATGGGCTTATAGAACTGCATATAATAATCCAATGGGTATGTCTCCATATAAAATGGTTTATGGAAAAGCATGTCACTTACCTCTCGAACTAGAACATAAGGCATATTGGGACATTAAAGAGCTCAATTATGATTTCAAACTTGCCGGTGAGAAGAGGTTATTTGACATTAGCTCACTTGATGAATGGAGAACTCAAGCCTATGGGAATGCCAAACTGTTTAAAGAAAAAGTTGAAAGATGGCATGACAAAAGGATACAAAAGCGTGAGTTTAATGTAGGTGATTATGTGTTGCTTTTCAACTCTCATTTAAGATTTTTTGCAAGAAAACTCCTCTCTAAATGGGAAGATCCTTACATTATCGAGGAGGTCTATCGTTCCGGTGCCATAAAAATCAACAACTTCGAAGGCACAAATCCGAAGGTGGTGAACGGTCAGAGAATCAAACATTATATCTCAGGTAATCCCATAAATGTTGAAACCAATGTGATTGAAACCATAACCCCGGAGGAATACATAAGGGACACTTTCCAGAAAGTTTCAAACTCCGAAAATGAATAGGTATGTGGTATGGTAAGTAAATCGACTCCAAAACAGTTCTAATAGCAATTTTTTCTCTGTTTGGGATATTTAAGAAAATAGGAAAATAAGAAGTAGTCCGGGAAGGACACGAGGCGTCCACGAGGGTGGAGGGCGCGCCCCTGCCTTGTGGGCACCTCATGTGCCCTTCAGACTCTATTTTCTTGTACGATACTTCTTTTGGTTGGTAAAAATTCATTATGTAATCTCCCGAAGGTTTTGACCATCGTATCACACAAATATCCTCTGCTTTTGTTTTGAGCTGTTTTTCTGACAGATCTAGATCACCATGACGTCTTCAAGCGCCCCCAAGGATAAATTCTTCGAGAAGGTCATCAACCCCTACCTCGTAGAGGTGCTGCAACACCCTCATACCATTGAGATGCGTGAGGGGGTGCTGCACATCCATGATGTGGAGGGACCAAGGAGGACCGGAGGCGTGGAGACAAGACTCAAAGCAACAGAGGAGCAAGTTTTCAAGTGCCGAGGGATGGTGGAACGTGGACTCGACGCCAACCACATGATGATCGCAGAGTTTACCAACAACCCCAAGTTGGATGCCAAGAACATTGGGGAGGCCATCTTTAAGCTTCACGAGAAAATCGAGCACCTCCAAGCCCAGATCTATGACCTAGAAAGCCAAAACTGTGAGTATGAATACATATTCAAGAGGATGAGTTTGGCTGCAGATTTGAGGATCCTGGAGACTCGATCATCTTTCTATGATGGTGAGCCTATGCCTTGGAAGAAGGACGACAAGCCTACATCATCAACAACTCCATCATCACCACCTCCGAAGATGGAGAATTGAGTATCGGTTATGGCACTCCCCTTGGCAACTGCCAAGCTTGGGGGAGGTGCCCCGGTATCGTATCACCATCACACTCCTATCTTTACCTTTTTTTAGTTTGATCCTTTTGGTAATATCTTGATTTAGTAGAATAAAGTTTTAGAATGATCTAGTTTTGAGTTTTGCTTTATGGTTCCTCTATGTAATCGAGTCCGTGAGCTATGTATAATAAAGATTAGTCTTGAGTCAAGGGCTTTGCTATCTTGCTACGATCTTGAGGGAATAAAAGAAAAAGAAAGAATAAAAAGAAATAAAGAGATCATATGGATCTTATGGAGAGTAATGACTTCACATATTAAGAGTATGATGAATAAAAGTTGTTGAGAGTTGGCAAACATAGTTTTGGTCATCGTTGCAATTAATAGGAAGTAATAAAGAAAGAGAGGTTCTCACATATAAATATACTATCTTGGAAATCTTTTATGATTGTGAGCACTCATTAAAATATGACATGCTAAAGAGTTGATGTTGGACAAGGAAGACAACGTAATGGGTTATGTTTTCTTATATCCGAAATAAAGTATATTGTCATGGATCATACAACATGTTGAGCTTGCCTTTCCCTCTCATGCTAGCCAAATTCTTTTCACCAAGTAGAGATACTACTTGTGCTTCCAAATATCCTTAAACCCAGTTTTGCCAGGAGAGTCCACCATATCTACCCATGGATTAAGTAAGATCCTTCAAGTAAGTTGTCATTGTTGCAAGCAATAAAAATTGCTCTTTAAATATGTATGATTTATTAATGTGGGAGAAAATAAGCTTTATACGATCTTGTGATGTGGAAGAATAAAAGCGACAAATTGCATAATAAAGGTCCATATCACAAGTGGCAATATAAAGTGACGTTCTTTTGCATTAAGATTTTGTGCATCCAACCCTAAAAGCACATGACAAGCTCTGCTTCCCTCTGCGAAGGGCCTCTCTTTTATTTTTGTCTTATACCTTCATACAAGGGTCATGGTGATCTTCACCTTTCCTTTTTACATTTTATCCTTTTGCAAGCACATTGTGTTGGAAAGATCCTGATATATATATATATATATATATATATATATATATATATATATATATATATATATATATATATATATATTGTCTCTTTCCGATGTTACGATAAATTGCAATTGCTTCAGTGACCGAGATTATAGTTTGTTAGTTTTCAATGAAGTTTCTGATTTATACTTGACATTGTGAATAGATTGTTACTTTAGTATAAGAAATCATATGACAATATTTATATATGTTGTTGTTATAAGAATGATCATGATGCCCTCATGTCCGTATTTTATTTTATCGACACCTCTATCTCTAAACATGTGGATTTATTTTCTGATATTGGCTTCCGCTTGAGGACAAGCGAGGTCTAAGCTTGGGGGAGTTGATACATCCATTTTGCATCATGCTTTGATATTGATATTTATTGCATTATGGGCTGTTATTACTCATTATGTCACAATACTTGTGCCTTTTCTCTCTTATTTTACAAGGTTTACATGAAGGGGGAGAATGCCGACAGCTAGAATTCTGGGCTGGAAAAGGAGCAAATATTAGAGACCTATTCGGCACAACTCCAAAAGTCCTGAAACTCCACGGAAGTTATTTTTGGAATTAATAAAAAATACTGAGCGAAGAAAATACCAGAGGAGGGCCACCCACCATCCATGAGGGTGGGGGTGCGCCCTACCCCCTGGGCGCGCCCCCTACCTCGTGGGCCACCTGGCAAGCCTCCGGTGCCCATCTTTGGCTATATGAAGTCTTTCACCCTGGAAAAAAATAGAGAAGAAGCTTTTGGGATGAAACACCGCCGCCACGAGGCGGAACCTTGGCGGAACCAATCTAGGGCTCCGGCGGAGCTGTTCTACCGGGGAAACATCCCTCCGGGAGGGGGAAATCGTCACCATTGTCATCACCATCGATCCTCTCACCAGGAGGGGGCCAATCTCCATCAACATCTTCACCAACACCATCTCCTCTCGAACCCTAGTTCATCTCTTGTATCCGATCTTTGTCTCAAAGCCCCAGATTGGTACCTGTGGGTTGCTAGTAGTGTTGATTACTCCTTGTAGTTGATGCTAGTTGGTTTATTCGGTGGAAGATCATATGTTCAGATCCTATATGCATATTAATACCCCTCTTATTATAAACATGAATATGATTTGTGAGTAGTTACGTTTGTTCCTCAGGACATGGGAGAAGTCTTGCTATAAGTAGTCATGTGAATTTGGTATTCGTTCGATATTTTGATAAGATGTATGTTGTCTTTGCTCTAGTGGTGTCATGTGAATATTGACTACATAACACTTCACCATTATTTGGGCCAAGGGGAAGGCACTGGGAAGTAATAAGTAGATGATGGGTTGCTAGAGTGACAGAAGCTTAAACCCTAGTTTATGCGTTGCTTCGTAAGGGCTTGATTTGGATCCATATGTTTCATGCTATGGTTGGGTTTACCTTAATTCTTCTTTCATAGTTGCAGATGCTTGCGAGAGTAGTTAGTCATAAGTGGGATGCTTGTCCAAGGAAGGGCAGCACCCAAGCACCGGACCACCCACATATCAAATTATAAAAGTAACGAACGCGAATCATATGAGCATGATGAAAACTAGCTTGACGATAATTCCCATGTGTCCTCGGGATCATTTTCCTTCATATAAGAATTTGTCCAGGCTTGTCCTTTGCTAAAAAAAGGATTGGGCCACCTTGCTGCACCTTATTTACTTTTGTTACTTATTACCCGTTACGAATTACCTTATCACAAAACTATCTGTTACCAATAATTTCAGTGCTTGTAGAGAATACCTTACTGAAAACCGCTTGTCATTTTCTTCTGCTCCTCGTTGGGTTCGACACTCTTACTTATCGAAAGGACTACGATAGATCCCCTACACTTGTGGGTCATCAGGGCCGGGCCCTGCCAACGCAGAATGCCAAGGCTTGCTCTCGCACCTCCTTTCCCAAGTTGTTTGCACATCAAGGGGGACCCCTGAGCATCGCGTCTCAGGAGCCTAACTGACCCTGTAGCCCCTCACCCCCTGGCCTCGTCCTGGTGATCCGGAGAACCCAACAGCGGTTGAGGTACATGTGGGGTCGGGCCCTGCCAACGTGGAACGTAAAGAAAACGGAAAAGAGATCGCAAAACCTTAAGCAAATTATTACAAAACACATTGTTCCAAGCATAAGTTCTTACACCTCCATGAGGCATGGTACATGTTGCAGAATAAAACCAGGGAGATGCACCACCGCCGAGCTTTCTCTTCAGCCTTGGACGCCATCGTCGCCCGCCTGCGGAGTCCCATCATCGATGATGTCGCCGTCATCCTTGCCCTCAGCCCCAGCGGCGGGACCGACAACGAGGAACTTCTTCAGCAGGACCTCCACAGGACCCTTCGCAGCATCAACAGCAGTGGCGCAGGAGTCGGGGTACACGTGCTCGAGCAAGGCGGTGAAGTCGAAGGTGGCATCCCGGAGATAAAGATGGCCGAAGGCGCGCGTCAGGGCCAAGGAAGAGAGTACGCGGGCCTCACCTTCTACCATGGAGCCGAACCAGGCGATGACGCTCTCGAGCGCTTCAACGAGCTAGGGAAGCAGAGCGGCAGGGCTCTGCTTCGGGTCACCGCTAGCTCCTGAGCTCGCTCCTGAAGAGTTCCTACAATGCCTTACGGGACCTCGCCTTGAGGGAGACGAAGGCGTCGCGCTCCATGGTGGTCGCCTTCTCGGCCTTGGCAAGGGACGCCTGGGCCACCTGGGCCTCCTCCTTCAACTTCTCCAGGCGGCTGCGCTCCGTGGCCTGCTCCTGGGCTGCCTACTTTAGCTCAGCGTCGCAATCAGCAACAGCAGCCTCCCGTCCTTCAGCTTCTCCTCTCGCAGTTGGAGTTGATTAGCCTGGGTGGCCTGCTCATCCCGGAGGGTCTTCAGTTCGGCCTCCACCGCGGGGCACTGCTCCTGCGTGTCCTTGGCTTCCTTCAGCACCACGTCGTGTTCAACCGCGACTAAGCCGGCCACCGTCTGGCCCTCCTCTGT
The DNA here is from genome assembly GCA_963921465.1 of Triticum timopheevii. Classification (NCBI taxonomy): domain Eukaryota; kingdom Viridiplantae; phylum Streptophyta; class Magnoliopsida; order Poales; family Poaceae; genus Triticum; species Triticum timopheevii. The sequence goes on from OY997266.1 coordinate 160,787,080, forward strand.
GGATGCTACGGCTTGACCCCAAGTCGTCCGGACAAACACATCAGCCCGGAGCCACCCCGAGATCAGCTACAGGTGCCCCGACGCCCTGCGCCGGTCCGGACCGTGAAGTTCATCCTGGAGCTGGTCCAGCATAGAGCGGGCCTCCTGCAGGGCTTCAGACGCAGCGGAAGCACCACGGCCCGACGGCGTGGTGGACGGAGGAAGAGGTGCTCCCAACACCAGGACTGGCGAGGTCGCAGCAGCAGGAAGGACCTGGGGCTCTGTAGGCCTTGGGTTCCAAGCGAGCGAGCTAGGGATAGGCACCTCCGGGGTCAGCTCTGCTGCAGGAGCCATTTCCTCTTGAGGCTGGGACTCAGAGCCTCGGGAGGGCAGTGCCTCTACAGGAGCGACAGGAGCCGTTGCGCCCCTCCGCGTTGGACCTGCGGTAACAACGACAGCACGCTTGACCTCAGCGGCCCCGGCATCCCCCGTCTTCTTCTTCGCCACCGACTGTGGTCTGACATCAAATGAAGATACTAAGAACTACAACGAGATTCAAGAGCAAGGGCAAGAAGGAGCACTTACTGATCCATGTCGACGTAGTTCCTCTTCAGGCCCATAAGCGCGGGCTTCACAGGCGCGGACGGCGCTGCGTTCTTGGGAGCTGGTGAGCATGCGGCCGACACCATGTTGGATGGTGGCGGCGAAGCAGGAGCGCTGCCCAGGGGAATCAGCGCTGACCTACCCCTCTTCAGGACTGCTTGCCTCGGCTTCTTTGAAGGGGTCCCCCCTGATCTTGTGGTGACCCCGGCAGGGCAAGTCAACTCCCTGACCGGGTGCGCACCGGCGTCGTCATCGTCAGAGAGGTCCCGGAGGAGGTCGCTCTGCCTCAGAGTAAAAGTCCCCCTCCCCCTTCTCGGTCGCTTCGGAGGAGAGGTCGCCGGAGGACACGTCCACCAGGGAGGCGGCGGCTGGCGGGGGAGGCTCCGTCGACATGAGCCCGCGCTCTTTGAAGACTGGCATGGCGGAGGCAATCTTTTCCCCATCTTCTCGGCGGTACAGTGGGAGGCATTCATCCGAAGGGCCGCCCGGGTCCTTCTCGAGCAAGGAGTGCAAAACCTTGCTCAACTCCTCGTCGGGCAGGCTGTCTTGGCGCAGCCGGAGCTTGTCTTTTGCGCCCCCAAGCTTCCACTAGGGGAGGAAGCACTCCTGGAGCAGCACCAGGCGCTGTGTCAGGAACTCCTTGACAATCATGGATCCCGTCAGCTTCTCCGCCTTCAAGTCAGCCTCCATCTTCTTCATCAGCGGCGTCACCTGGGGGTCGGTAAGCTTCTCGTGAGACCACCCCTTCTCGGATGACGGGAGCCTAGTTGGCAGCTCCAGTAGGACGTGGGAGTGCTTGGCGTCCATGAGGACCCACTTGTTCTGGAAGTCCTCCACCTTCTTCCCAGCGTGGGAAATCCCATTGCTGCCATTGGCCGCGACGAAGCAAGCACACCCTGTGCGCCGGTGGCTGTTCACCCAGAGGTAGAAGAAGTGGCAGAGCAATGCGATGGAGGGCATCACCCCCACGAACGCCTCACAATAGAAGGCGAAGATTGATATGAGGAGGACGAAATTGGGATGAAGATGGAACGCATGGATACCATAATGGTGGAAGACGGCGTAGAAGAAGCGGGAGAAAGGAGGAATCAGCCACGCATAGACGCTGTGCAGGAAGAAGGGGTAGAAGATGCTGTTCACGGATTCCGGCTCGGCGGATCCAACCCGGAGCGCTGCCTCCCCCCTTCACTGTCGTCGCTCTCCATCAAGAGAAGCGCGGTCTGATGCTTCTCTTCGGCGACGGTGGGGGTGCTCAGTGCCGTCTCGAACCAAGCGACAGAGCCGTCTGCCGAGGCTAGAGCTTTAGCCTTATCAGTGGCCATCGGGCGAGAGCTTGGTGGGGAGGATCGACAGATCTATAGGACTTCTCCGGCACAGAGCGAGAAGGGGATCTGGAGCAAGACGAATGGAAGGCAATGAAGGCTCATCGGCAGGTGTCAGCCTTTTTGTCAACCGGTAGCGGTTGCCGAGGTAGCATGGCGAAGTGGAGACGCCCACGTCCCATCAATCGCCACACATCATCCAAGGCCGCAGGCGGTTAGGGCCCGCGACACTCCGTACTTGCCCTTTGGCTTAGCCTAGAAGCGAAGTCCGTGCGCGCCTTGGGCCCGGGGGCTACTGTCGGCGTTCTGGATACAGGGGTACCCAGACTTGCCTACTTGCGGCCCATGGCCTGGATCCATCGACGGCCTGGTACGACCCAGCTTCAACATGAACAACTCAAGACCCTCGCGAGGGGCCAAGCCACGCGAGGCGGATGACACCAAGACCTCCAAGAGGATCGGCCTCCCCAGGCTGGCTCCCGAGGAACGGAGATTTCTATGCAAGGCGCACCTCGCGAGGCTCAGCTGACGTGAGCCATGATGACCAAGGCCAGGCGGGCGCCAGCGGGTGCAGAGTGCCAATTTCCTCTTCGGTGCAAAGGAGGCAAGCAGCAGGCGCAGAGTCCCGAGGAATCAACCAAAGGTTTCCATTCCGGTGCAACAAGACCAAGACCACCAGGACAACAAGAAGGAGGCCATCGCCGAGCCCACCGCAGCGTCACGGCCAGAGGCTTTTGCAGGCGAAGACCACTTTAGTCAGGATGTACTTGTTTTCTCCCTTCAAATTTGGCTGTTATGGGATCCCTTCCCGCCTATATTTGGGAAGAGGACCAAGGCCACTATAAATAGGACCTAGCCACCACCATAGAGGGGGGGTCGAATCCATTCCACCCTCACCACCTCACTAGCTCACTTGAGCTCAAGAACACACCACCCGAGGTTGTTCTCCCACTGTACTAGGTCTTCCTCAGCCCCTCGAGGCAAATCCACCACAAAGCAGGAGTAGGGTTTTACACCGCAAGGTGGCCCAAACCTGGGTAAACTGCCACGTCTTTCTTTCCCTTCAAGCTCGACGCGCTAGGCTGCGAGGTTTCGTGAGTTGGTAGGTTGGGTAGGTTGAGATCTCCGCATGCACCCCCAGAGTTCAAAATTCTAAAGGGTTTGCGGAACCCGAAATCCAACAGTATGAAAGTTAACTGTAAAAAATGAATGGAGCAACAAAAGGTCAATCATAATTGGAGCAACTCAACAGATACAGCTCCTTCCCTTAAACTTTCCCATGATGCTACACCATCTATTCTCTTCTTACTTTCTTATAAACACACCGCCACATAGTAGGGGAACCATTGATTAAGGAGCAATAAAAATTGTTCCTCAAAGCAAGTGTACACTTTGTCGGTGTTCTGGGAATGGGGGTACCTAGACTTGCCTGCCTGCGGCCTGCGGCGTGGCTCAAGGAGTGGCCCAGTACGGCCCATCTTCATTAGCACATGCTCAAGACCCTCGCGAGGGGCCAAGCCTCGCGGGGCGGACGACAGGAGGCTTCCTCAGGTACGGCCTCGTCAGGCTGGCTCGCGAGGAGGCGGAGAGATCAAGGCGGGGTACCTCACGAGGTGCCCGTGACCCAAGCCATGACGACCAAGGCCCAGCGAGTGCCAGGTGGGCGCCGGCCTGTGCAGAGTCCTTGTTTCCCCTTTGGTGCAAAGGGGGCAAGCGCAGGCAAGGGTATCAAGCAAAGGCAACCATTTCGGTGCAACAAGACCAAGACCAGCAGGACGGCAGAGCGGAGGTCATCGTGGAGCCCAAGCAATGTCATCGTCAGGGTCTTTGGCAGGCGAGGACCAACTTTAGTCAGGATAGGTGTACTAGATGTTCCCCTTCAAAATGGCCAATTGTTGGCGCCCTTCCCGCTCAATATTTGGGAAGAGGCCCGGGGCCTTCGCCTATAAATAGGACTAGCCACCCACAGGGTAGGGGAGAGGAGATCCACATCAAAGACACACAGAGAGAGGCGACTGAACTCCCCCTAGCAGTTCATTGCACCAACCAAGAACAGACCCTCGCGAGGCTGTTCTTCCCTTGTACTGTTCCTCATCAGCCCCAGAGGCAATCCACCACACCACAACTGGAGTAGGGTATTACACCACAATGGTGGCTTGAACCAGTATAAATCTCGTGTCCCTTGTGTTGTTGTTCGTGTAGTTTTAGATCCTGGTGAGGCGGTGAGACATGGATAGGCTGGGGGTGTGATCTCCACGTGCACCCCAGTGTTTGAACCACAAGGGTCTGCCGGAACCGGAAATCCGACATTTGGCACGCCAGGTAGGGGTGCGCCGGAGCTTTCCCTTCCCCAACCCGCTCTCCGTCAACACCGTGGTTTACCCTCATGATGGGCAGTGTACCGCCCGCTCCGGTCGCCGGCGCGAGCATGGGAGCCGGGGGGCTCCGAGCCTTGGCCCCCGCCTTGCGGTAGGTGCAATGGCCGAACAAGTTCAAACCAAGGATGCCACCGCGCTACAACGGCGCGGCCGATCCGTTGGCTTTCCTGCTGGCCTACGAGGAGGCCATCCTCGAGGCCGGGGGCGACGACAGGGTCATGGCCAACTGGTTTCCCATGGCCCTCACTGATGTCCCGCGCATGTGGCTGCTCCACCTGCCAACGGCTTCCGTGACCTCCTGGGGGGAGCTGCGAGGCCTCTTCCTCGCCCAGTACGCTGCACCCGCACACCCAGTCGTGGCAGCTCTCCTAGGCGGCTCGCAGGCACAACCTTCAGGCCACCACATCAAGTCATTCGTCCGCCAGATCGGCGCCGCTTCCGTGCCGTGTGGGGTGCCTCCGGGTTGGGTGGAACCTAAAGCCGATCTGGCCTTCAGCTCAGATGATCAACCCTCCAACTCAGCCTGCTCGGGCACGCTCCCAATGCTATGCACCCCCACCATCTGCAACGTGGCAGTCACCAAGACCCTCATCGACGGCAGCGCTGGCCTCAGCATGCTCTCGGTGGAGGCCTTCAGCCTTCTCCACGTACCGCCAGAGCGGCTGCAGCCCAGCAGGCCCTTCTTGGGCGTCAGAGGTGGCTCCACCGGCTCCCCGGGGCAGATCCGCCTTACGGTGACCTTCGGCACCTACGACAACTTCCGCACGGAGCTAATCGACTTCGACATTGCCCCCATCAGCCTCCCATACAACGCCATCCTTGGCTACCCGACGCTAGCCCGGTTCATGGCCGCAACTCACCCAGCATACAACCTCATGAAGATGCCCGGGAGTAGCAGCGTCCTCACCGTGTCTGGAGACACCGGGGATGCGTTGCAAGCGCTCAAGCTCGCTTTCAAGGCCGCGGCGGTGGCGCATACCACCGACTCAGACGCCTCTGAACCCAAGGGGGCTGCACTGGCCAAGAAGAAGCAGCTATTCACTCAGGACAAGGCGGAAACCAAGCAGGTACTGGTCGACAAGGACGGATCTACCAGTGCAACCTTCACCATAAGGCGCCAACCTCGAGCCCGAACAGGAGGAAGCTTTGGTAAAATTCCTGCACGCGAACAAGAAGGTATTCGCGTGGGAACCTGATCAGCTAGCAGGGGTCCCGAGGGGCGTAATCGAGCATCACCTCAATGTGTGCCCCAACGTGCGCCCGGTGAAGCAGAAGGCGAGGCAGCAGTCCACTGAGAAGCAAGCTTTCATCGTCCAAGAGACCCACAAGTTGGAGGCGGTGGGGGTCATTCGCGAGGGTTCGCTACCCAGACTGGCTGGCTAGCCCTGTTGTCGTGTCGAAGAAGGGGGGAAAGGAACGCATGTGTGTCGACTTCACCAACCTCAACAAGGTCTGCCTGCAGGATCCGTTCCTGCTCCCTCACATCGACCAGATCGTCGACTCCACCGCTGAGTGCGACTTGTTGTGTTTCCTGGATGCCTTCTCCGGCTACCACCAGATCAAGATGGCAGTAGAAGATGTGGAAAAGACGGCCTTCCTGACCCCGTGCGGAGTGTACTGCTATACGTGCATGCCGTTCGGGTTGCGCAATGCCGGTGCAACCTTTCAGCGGCTGATGCACATCGCCTTGGGTCAGCAGCTCGAGAGGAATGCTAAGGCTTATGTTGATGACATTGTGGTGAAGTCTCGGGAGGCAAAAACCCTGATACAGGACTTGGAGGAAACCTTCACGATCCTTAACGAAGTGGACCTGCGACTCAACCCGGAGAAGTGTGTGTTTGGAGTCCCCTCAGGCAAGCTCCTGGGTTTCCTAGTATCCCATCGGGGCATCAAGGCCAACCCGAAAAAGGTAAAAGCAGTCAAGGACATGAGCCCGCCGAAGACCCTCAGAGAGATGAAGAAGCTCACCGGGCGCGTGACCGCACTAGGGCATTTCATCTCCAAGCTGGGGGAATGAGCGCTGCCCTTCTTCAAGCTGATGAAGAAGAAGGGCCCCTTTGAATGGACTAAAGAGGTCGACAAGGCGTTTCAGGATCTCAAGAGGTACTTGACCAGCCCCCCGATGATTGTGGCTCCGCGCCCTCAGGAGCCCCTGGTGCTCTACCTTGCGGCCACCCCCTACTCTGCCAGCGCAGCCCTGGTGGCTTTTAGGGAGGAGTGTAGGACCAAGGCCGCAGCAACCGTTCGGGTTAAAGCAAAGCAGTGCCGAGAGGGCCTCACAGAGACCACGACTGCAGCCGAGAAGGACTAGCCACAGAAGGGAAGCACACCCGACACAGAGGAGGCCCCTCCTCCAGGCGACCAGTCGCCGGGGGCTCCGTTGTCTCAGGAGGCGCCCCGGCCTCCGGAGGACACTAGCGGCACCAGCACTCCCAACCTAGTCGAGCACCATGTGTACTTCGTAAGCACGGTATTGCGGGACGCAAGGGCGCGGTACCCCATGCCCCAGAAACTCCTCCTCGCGCTACTGGTGGCCTCGTGCAAGCTGCGGCACTATTTCCAAGGCCATCCCATCAAGGTTGTCTTAGCATACCCCTTGGAAAGGGTGCTCAGGAGCCCCAACTCAGCTGGAAGAGTCGCTGAGTGGAACATCGAGCTGCAGACATTTCAGATATAATTCAGCACAACCAGAGTCATCAAAGGGGCCGCGCTTGCGGACTTCATGGCGGAATGGGCAGAGGCGCCAGGCCTCGAGGCTGGTGAGGATTGATCGCTCTCCCCAGGGAGCGAGGCACCGGACGGATGGGTCATGTACTTCGACGGGGCATTCTCACGACACGGCGTGGGGCTGGTGCGGTACTCGTATCCCCACTCAAGACAAGCTCTACTACGCCATGCAACTCTGTTTTCAACATGGGGAAAAGGTCTCCAACAACATAGCAGAATACGAAGGCCTGATAGCAGGCCTGAAGGCCGCAGTTGCCCTGGGGGTGAAGTGCCTCACCATCAAGGGTGATTCGCAGCTCCTTGTCAACTTCTCCAATAAAGTATACGAGCCAAAGGACGAGCACATGGAAGCCTACCTCACGGAGGTCCGCAGGATGGAGAAGCAGTTTTGGGCACTGGAGTTGCAGCATGTGCCTCGCGGCACCAATCAAGAGGCTGATGACATCGCAAAAAGGGCATCCAGGCAGCTACCTTAGGAGCCCGGCGTCTTTGAGGAGCGGCTCTTCAAGCCCTCGGCGACGCCATCACTGTCAAGCACGGCGCAGCCTCGGGGGGAGATCCCCCATCCGCCTGCCTCGGGAGCCCCGGTCTGCGGCCCGACATCAGGTGCGCGCCTGCTTATGGCGCTGGAACCTCAAGAGGGATGCTGGATCATGGAGCTCAGGAGTTACCTGATGTGAGGCACGTTGTCGGAAAAGCAGGAGGAAGCGGAGCATGTGGCACGGCAGGCCACAACATACTACCTTAAGGATGGGGAGCTCTACCGAAGACGACCGAATGATGTGTCCCTATGTTGCATTTCCAGGGAGCAAGGGAAGGAGCTACTGGCAGACATACATGGTGGCGACTGTGGGCATCACTCGTCGTCACGAACTCTCATTGGCAAGGCGTTCCGCAGCGGGTTCTATTGGCCCACGGCACTCAATGACGCTATGGAACTGGTGAAAGCTTGCGAGGCCTGTCAGTTCCATGCCAAGCAGATCCATTAGCCTGCGGGAGGTCTGCAGACTATTCCACTCTCATGGCCCTTCGCAGTCTGGGGACTGGATATCCTAGGCCCGTTCCCTCAGGCACCAGGGGGCTACCGCTACCTCTACGTCACCGTGGACAAATTCACCAAGTGGGCTGAGGTGGAAGCTGTCTGCACCATCCCCGCAGGCTCCACGGTCAAGTTCATCAAGGGCCTCGTGAGCCGATTCGGGGTGCCGAACCGTATCATCACCGACAACGGTTCGCAGTTCACCAGTAACCTCTTCAAAACATATTGTGCTAACCTTGGAACGCAGATATGCTATGCTTCGGTGGCGCACCCGCGAAGCAACGGTCAGGCCGAGCGAGCCAACGCAGAGTTCCTGAGGGGCCTTGAGGGAGTCCTGGACTAGGGGGTGTCCGGACAACCGGACTATCAATATCCGCCGGACTCCCAGACTACGAAGATAGAAGATTGAAGACTCCGGCTCGTGTCCGGATGGTACTTTCCTTGGCGTGGAAGGCAAGCTTGGCAATACGGATATGTAGATCTCCTACCATTGTAACCGACTCTGTCTAACCCTAGCCTCCTCCAGTGTCTATATAAACCGGAGGGCTTTAGTCCGTAGGACAACATACATCTCAACAATCATACCATAGGCTAGCTACTAGGGTTTAGCCTCCTTGATCTCGTGGTAGATCTACTCTTGTACTACCCATATCATCAATATTAATCAAGCAGGACGTAGGGTTTTACCTCCATCGAGAGGGCCCGAACCTGGGTAAAAACATTGTGTCCCTTGTCTCCTATTACCATCCGCCTAGACGCACAGTTCGGGACCCCCTACCTGAGATCCGCCGGTTTTGACACCGACATTGGTGCTTTCATTGAGAGTTCCTCTGTGTCGTCACCGATAGGCTTGATGGCATCTTCAACCAGCAACGCTGTCCAGGGTGAGACTTTTCTCCCCGGACAGATCTTCGTATTCGGCGGCTTCGCCCTGCGGGCCAATTCACTTGGCCATCTGGAGCAGATCGAAAGCTACGCCCCTGGCCGTCAGGTCAGATTTGGAAGCTTAAACTTCACGGCCGATGTCCGCGGAGACATGATCTTCGACGGACTCGAGCCACAGCCGAGCGTACCGCACTGCGACGATGGGCATGATCTAGCTCTGCCGCCGAACAGTGCCTTGGTGGCCGCACACGGATCTGCTTCGGCCATTAGCCCGGAGCCGATCGCCCAGATCGAGGGCCGGTGGATAGTCGCCGCCCTGGGGGCTTCAATATCCACGGCGATGGAGCCGAACACCAATCTTGTCCCCCGCGAAACTCATGATTCCGAGGCGCCGGACTCCTTGCCGGACTCCGAACCTCCCGCGCCCCTGCCAATCAATTCAAATTGGGCGCCGGTTATGGAATTCATCACCGCGGACATATTCCAACACTTGCCTTTTGGCGATATCCTGAATTCATTAAAGCATCTCCCGTTATCGGGAGAGTCCTGGCCGGACTATGGCCAGGATGGTTGGGGTACGGACGACGAAGAAATTCAGCTCCCACCCACCACCCACTTTGTAGCCACTGTCGAGGATTTAACCGACATGCTAGACTTCGACTCCGACGACATCGACGCTATGGACGACGATGCCGGAGACGAACAGGAACCAGCACCTACAGGGCACTGGAAGGCCACCTCGTCATATGACGTATACATGGTGGACACCCCAAAAGACGGGGATGGCGAAGAAGCAGCGGAGGCAGACTCTTTAAAGAAGCACCCCAAACGCTGGCGTCAGCGGTGCCGCTCTAAATCCCGCCACAACAAGAATGGAGATTCCGGCACAGGAGACAATAACACTCCAGAGAGCGCCGAAGACAACCCTCTCCAGCAAGACTCAGCGCAGGAGGATGCAGAAGCAAGCCCTCATGAGAGGGCGGCAGACGAAGAGGTTGAGGATCATAACTATATGCCTCCCTCCGAAGACGAAGCAAGCCTCAACGATGATGAATTCGTCGTATCCGAGGATCCCGTCGAACAAGAGCGCTTCAAGCGCAGGCTTATCGCCACAGCAAACAGCCTTAAGAAAAAGCAGCAGCAGCTTCAAGCTGATCAAGACCTGCTGGCCGACCGATGGACCGAGGTCCTCGCGGCCGAAGAGTATAAACTCGAACGTCCCTCCAAAAGTTACCCAAGACGCAAGCTGCTCCCCCGATTAGAGGAGGAAGCACACATACCTTCATCACCAGCGCACGATATGGCTGACCGACCACCACGTGGTCGTGACAGAGAGGCATCTAGGCCCCCCAGCCAAGACCATACCCCGGCATCGCTCCAAGAGTACGAAGCCAAGAGGGAACGCGCCGGACTTGCGAGACATATTGGAGGACAAAGCAAGGCAATCCAGATCCATTTATGGATCACGTGGGTGCCCTACGACCCACGACGAATACCGTCGTGCCGGATACAATAACCCCGACTGGTCCGAACACAGCAGACAGCGCTCTCTCGAGCTGCGTCGCGACATCGCTCAATACAGGGGCACCGCACACCCGTTATGCTTCACTGACGAAGTAATGGATCATCAGATCCCCGAAGGGTTTAAACCCGTAAACATCGAATCTTACGATGGCACAACAGACCCCGCGGTGTGGATCGAAGACTATCTTCTCCACATCCATATGGCCCGCGGTGACGATCTCCACGCCATCAAGTACCTCCCACTCAAGCTTAAAGGACCGGCTCGGCATTGGCTTAACAGCTTGCCCGCAGAGTCAATTGGGTGTTGGGAAGACCTGGAGGCCGCATTCCTTGATAACTTCCAAGGCACATATGTGCGACCACCAGACGCCGATGACCTAAGTCACATCATTCAGCAGCCAGACGAATCGGCCAGACAATTCTGGACACGGTTCTTGACGAAGAGAAATCAAATCGTCGATTGTCCGGACGCAGAGGCCCTTGCAGCCTTCAAACATAACATCCGGGACGAATGGCTAGCCCGGCACCTGGGGCAGGAAAAGCCGAAATCCATGGCAGCCCTCACATCCTTAATGACCTGCTTTTGTGCGGGAGAGGACAGCTGGCTAGCCCGCAGCAACAATCTCCGTAAAAATTCTGGCAGTCCGGATACTAAGGACAACAACGGCAGGTCACGTCGAATCAAAAACAAGCGCCGCATTAACGGCGACGATAAGGAGGATACGACAGTCAATGCCGGATTCCGAGGCTCTAAACCCGGTGAGCGGAAGAAGCCATTTAAAAGAACCACTCCGGGTCCGTCCAATCTGGACCGAATACTCGACCGCTTATGCCAGATACATGGCACCTCTGAAAAGCCAGCTAATCACACCAATAGAGATTGTTGGGTGTTCAAGCAGGCTGGCAAGTTAATTGCCCAAAACAATGACAAGGGGCTAAATAGCGACGACGAGGAAGAGACCCGGCCGCCGAACAATAGAGGACAGAAGGGTTTCCCCCGACAAGTGCGGACGGTGAACATGATATACGCGACCCATATACCCAAGAGGGAGAGGAAACGCGCACTACGGGACGTCTATGCGATGGAGCCAGTCGCCCCAAAGTTCAACCCATGGTCCTCTTGCCCGATCACTTTCGATTGAAGAGACCACCCGACCAGCATACGCCATGGCAGATTCGCCGCATTGGTTTTAGACCCAATCGTCGATGGGTTCCACCTCACGAGAGTCCTGATGGACGACGGTAGCAGCCTGAACCTGCTTTACCAGGATACAGTGCGCAAAATGGGCATAGACCCATCAAGGATTAAACCTACAAAGACAACCTTTAAAGGTGTCATCCCAGGAGTGGAGGCCAACTGTACAGGCTCAGTCACACTAGAAGTGGTCTTCGGATCCCCGGATAATTTCCGGAGCGAAGAGTTAATCTTTGACATAGTCCCGTTTCGTAGCGGCTATCACGCTCTGCTCGGACGAACCGCGTTCGCAAAATTCAACGCGGTGCCGCATTATGCATACCTAAAACTCAAGATGCCAGGCCCTCGTGGAGTCATCACGGTCAATGGGAATACGGAACGCTCCCTCCGGACGGCGGAACATACAGCGGCTCTCGCGGCAGAAGTACAGAGTAGCCTTCTAAGGAAATTCTCAAGTCCGTCAGCTAAAAAGCCGGATACATCAAAGTGCGCCCGGAGCAATGCCAACCAAGACCACCTGGCGCGATCAGAGCACGTGTAGCAATGCGGCCCCAACCCTCGCCCGCGCATAATCGCAAGAATAACACTCCGCGTACATCATTACGCTTTGGAGATACCATGGGCGCAGGGGAAGGGGCACGATCACAAGGGACCAAGAGTGCGGCTCGACCACACCAGGGGCTCATTCGAGCGCCCCCTTGTCTTTATTTTATCTTTTCTTCTTTTATGTATACAGGACTCCATTAACCAGAAGCCCTGTTCGATGGCGAACTTGCCGAACTCATGATGCAAACAGTCAGGGACTAAAGGAGGCCGCGGCGAATATTCAGGTGGTCTCAATTACGAGCATTAAAATTCAATTACATACACCAAGCCTGCAGCTCATCCCTGGAGGGGGACATGTTTATTTAGTCCAAATCCCTTGCTTATCGCACTATTTGTATCAGTCCGCTCTACTAGCAGACTTTCTTTCATCAATAATGCAGCACCTTTTTATTGCAATTGCGTTATCTTTTATATATGTTCATTATATGACATCTTGCACCCGTATACTTTGGTACGGCCGAATACGCCAGGGGCTTCTGTTCCCCAGATTATGGTGTGATTAAGTCCGAACACTTTCACAAGTGCGGCACCCCGAACTTATAGCATTATATGAATCAGCTCCGAATCATGTCTTGGGTCAATAGTTGGGTTTGCCCGGCTCCCATGTTTTGGTGCCTTACCTTCCGTTCCGTCGGCTAAGGTAGCACTGGGAGAACCACTGCGATTGCGCCCCCGTTGAGCCGGGTTAACGCCTCAGTGGAGAAAGCTAAAACTGACTGGCATGATAAGGCGAGAGACTGGTCGCTGTTCGAGAGGTTCTTTCGGGTCCTTAAAGACTCATGCCGCTTCAAGCGAAGTTCCGGATGATGTCCGACGAAGGCGTGGATAGCGCCCCGGATTCGGTCTTCCGAATACCAGGGGCTTCGCCGAAATTTAAAATTATAGAATTCTATGGCTAAGTGAGAGTGTTCAAGCATTATAAGTCCGGTTGCCTTGTTTGTCGTGTTGAGCGCCTCCCTAGATGGACCCAAAAATGGGAACAAGAGTGCTCAAGTTTATCACCGAACACCCCAGCACTTGTGGCTTGGGGGCTGAAGCCAACGACTTGCCATCTCTCAGATTTAACAAACGGCCGCACAGAAGGTAATATTTTAAATTAAACAAGTGTTGCTCATGGCACATATGAACAAAGTTTTCAGCGCACAGGATAAATACACAGCGAGTTCACTCAAAGATTACATCTCGGGAGCACTCATCTGCAATATCGCAGGCTCCCTTCAGGACAACTTTATAATAACGCTCCGGCGTGCGATGCTCCTTGCCCGGCGGCGGCAGATCCGTGAGAAGCCTCTTCGCATCCAGTTTGCCCCATTGCACCTTTATGCGGGCAAGGGCCCGACGAGCACCTTCAATACAGGCGGAGCGCTTGACTACATCCAGCCTGGGGCACGCATCCACCAGCGGCCGCACGAGGCCAAAGTAGCTCCCAGGCATGGCCTGTCCAGGCCATAGCCAAACTATGAGGCTCTTCATGGCCTCCTCAGCTACCTTGTGGAGTTCGACCAGCTGCTTCAGCTGGTCGCTTGGGGGCACCGGATGGCCGGCCTCAGAGTACTGAGACTAGAAGACCTTCTCCGTCGAGCTCCCCTCATCGCCACAATAGAATGCGGCAGCATCAGACGCACTACGCGGCAGATCTGCAAATGCCCCTGGAAGGCTCCGAATTCGGGTAAGTATCCGGTAATTTACATTAACATGCCTGCTTTGCATGAAAAACGCCTTACCCGCAGCTATCTTCTTTATGTCCTCAACCTCCTGAAGGGCCTTTTGGGCCTCGGCCTTGGCGGACTTGGCACTTTCTAGAGCCGAGGCAAGCTCGGACTCTCGAGTCTTGGAGTCACGCTCCAACCTCTCATGCTTTTCCATGAGAGCCTGGAGCTCTTGCCGAACTTCCGCCACCAGTACCTCTTGCTTTTCTCCCTCAGCCCGCTCCGTGGCCGCATTGCGTTCGGCCGCGGACATGGCATCCTTCAGGGCTGCCACCTCATTAGTGGCCCCTGCAATACACATATTATCCTTGTTAATTTTATTTGCAACCAAAACCCTTTTCTGTAAGGTACTTATTTAAAGTGGTGTTACTCACCTTCTTTTTCCTTGAGCTGCCTCTTGGCATGGCCGAGCTCTTGCTCGGACCGCTCAAGGTCCTTCTTCAGCACCTCGACCTCTGCTGTTAATGCGGCAGAGGTCAGCAGCGCAGCCTGCAAACCCATATCGACATATTTTTAGCAACCCTGCGTATATCTTGTTAGATCCTTAGTCCGGCTTTTCCTTCCGAACACCGAACTAAGCATCAGGGGCTACTGTCTATGCGGTATTACATTACATAATTTTAACTTCTTACCTCAAAGCCTGTTAGAAGGCTGCTGCAGGCTTTGGTCAGCCCGCTCTTGGCGAGCTGGACCTTCTCAATCACCGCACTCATGAGAGTGCGGTGTTCTTCCTCGATGGAAGCGCCTTTAAGCGCCTCCAGCAGGTTATCCGGCGCCTCCGGTTGGACGGAGGCTGCCGGCGTCACGGTCCTGCCCTTCTTTTGAAGGGGCCGCTTGCCGGACTCTGGAACCACTACGGGTTCCGATGTAGGGTCCGGCGCAAGGTCCGGGAGGTCGCCTGACGGCGCCTCCGGAGCCTCCTCCCGATGGGTCCCCTCTTGGGATCCCACCTCGGCGTCCTCGTCGGCGCGGGGGGTAGAGGCGGTCGGGACAGAATTTACGTCCGACGAAGCCAACGACCCGCTCATTGAGTCGGGGAGGTCGTCATCGACCGGACTACGGACAGAATGCGGCGTTAGAAGGACACTACATGACAGGAAAGGTACGGCATATAAATGATCCGAATACTTACGATCCGGCCGGACGCCTGGCCCTTGGAGGCCACTCATCCTCGCCAACGCTGATGTTGGCAAAACTGTCTGGGGGGATAGTTCTTCCCCTCTTGGACCCTTCGGCCGCCCCGATTGGGGAGGCCTTCCTCTTCTTCTCTCCCTCCTCCGGGAGAGAGTACTCCTCCTCCTCGTCTTCAGGGGAGGAGTCCTCGTCGTCGTCAGACGCCTGATTACGGGAACTCTTTCGAGTCCCCGCGGCCGCCTTCTTGGCCTTCTTCTCCGGCACCACGTGCGGTGCCGGAACCAGCAGCCCTGCTAAGCGGGCGTCCACTGGTTCTTCTGGCATGGGAGTCGGGCTGATGAGCAGCTTGGCCTTCTCCATCCATTCCTGTCAAAGGAAGAGGCAGATTAAAGCCTCACCAGAGTCAATCTAACTACCAGAAGTGTCCCGTAATGGGGTTGAATCACTTACCTCGTCAGTCGGAGACTGCGAGCTGAATCCGCGAGCTTCGGAGCCCTTGAACAGCACCCTCCAGGCGCCTTCGTGTGTTGTATCGAAGAGCCCGTTTAGTGTCTGGTGCTGTTCCGGATTGAACTCCCACAAATTGAATGCCCGTTCTTGGAATGGGAGAATCTGCCGGAGGAGCATGACTTGGACCACGTTGACGAGCCGGAGCCTATTGCTCACCATCTTCTTGATGCAGGCTCGGAGTCCCGTCACCTCCATCGGACTGCCCCACTGCAAGCCCTTCTCTTTCCAGGAGGTGAGCTGCGTGGGGATTCCAGATCTAAACTCGGGGGCCGCCGCCCATGTGGGCTTGCGCGGGTCGGTGATGTAGAACCACCCCGATTGCCACCCCTTGACGGAGTCCACGAAGGTCCCTTCTAGCCAAGGGACGTTGGGCAGTTTGCCCAACATAGCGCCGCCGCATTCCGCTTGCGTGCCCTTCACAACCTTCAGCTTGACGTTGAAGGTCTTGAGCCACAGGCCGAAGTGGGGCTGGATGCAGAGAAAGGCCTCGCACACGACGATAAACGCCGAGATGTTGAGGATGAAGTTCGGCGCCAGATCGTGGAAATCCAGGCCGTAGTAAAACATGAGCCCCCGGACAAATGGATGGAGTGGAAAGCCCAGTCCGCGGAGGAAGTGGGGGAGGATGACGACCCTCTCATGAGGCCCTGGGGTAGGGATGAGCTGCCCCTCGTCGGGCAGCTGATGCGCAATATCGCTGGAAAGGTATTCGGCGTCGTGCAGCATGGTGATGTCCTCCTCCTTAGCGGTGGAGGCTAACCATTTACCTCCCGCTCCGGACATATTCGGAGAAGGTCGAGGAGAGATGCGCGAGCTCGGGCGTTGGAGCTTGGGTTCGCAGGGGAGGATAAGCAAAGGAGGAAGAAGGCGTAGGTAAGAAGGTGAATCCTTATCCCTTATATATAGGCGGACAAAACTATGCGTCCCCCACCGGCCTGATAAAACTTGCTTATCTCCCAAGCGCCACCATCAATGGCGCGGTTGGGTTACCCACGCACGTATTGATGAGAATCCCGGAATAAGGGGAACACGATCTCTGCTTCGACAAGACGTGCCAAGGAAACCGCTTCGCTAAACATGCTGAGGTGGTATAGTAAAAAACGATTCAAACAAAGGCTTGGCTGCAGTGTGATGTCACGCCGCATAATGCGTCAGCAGATTGAGTTAAGTGTGTATTTTATTCTCTTTACGGTGGAATGTGGAATTTATTTTGCAGAGCCGGACACTATCCTGGTGTTCATTATCTTCTCTGGATTATTCAAGGGACGAACCCGCCTTGCAATGCCGAACATTGTGCACGCCGGACTTATCGTCATTGAAGACTGGTTCAGGGGCTACTGAGGGAGTCCTAGACTAGGGGGTGTCCGGACAGCCGGACTATCAATATCCGCCGGACTCCCAGACTACGAAGATAGAAGATTGAAGACTCCGGCTCGTGTCCGGATGGTACTTTCCTTGGCGTGGAAGGCAAGCTTGGCAATACGGATATGTAGATCTCCTACCATTGTAACCGACTCTGTGTAACCCTAGCCTCCTCCGGTGTCTATATAAACTGGAGGGCTTTAGTCCGTAGGACAACATACATCTCAACAATCATACCATAGGCTAGCTTCTAGGGTTTAGCCTCCTTGATCTCGTGGTAGATCTACTCTTGTACTACCCATATCATCAATATTAATCAAGCAGGATGTAGGGTTTTACCTCCATCGAGAGGGCCCGAACCTGGGTAAAAACATTGTGTCCCTTGTCTCCTGTTACCATCCGCCTAGACGCACAGTTCGGGACCCCCTACCCGAGATCCGCCGGTTTTGACACCGACAGGCCTCAAGACCAGGACCTTCAAGAAGAAGCTGGAGGCCTGCGGCAGGGGCTGGTACGACGAGCTCCAGTCCGTGCTGTGGTCAATCCGCACGATCGCGACCAAGCCGAGTGGCGAGACCCCGTTCTTTCTGGTTTATGGAGCTGAAGCCGTTCTCCCTCACGAGGTCAGACGTCGTTCCGCACGAGTCCTGGCGTTCGACGAAGCACAGCAGGACACCATGCGGGGGACAGATCTCTTGCTGGGGGAGGAGCATCGCCGAGAAGCCGCGCTGCGGGCAGCAAGGTACCAACAAGCACTGCGGCGATACCACTGCCGCAACATCCGCCCCAGGACTCTCGAGGTAGGGGACCTCGTGCTCAGACGGGTTCTCTCCAGGGAGGGGCTGCATAATCTCTCTCCCATGTGGGAGGGCCTGTTCAAGGTTGTTCAAGTTTCCAGGCCCGGCTCAGCACGCTTGGAGACCCAGGAGGGGGTGCCCATCCAGAATGCATGTAACATCCAACACCTCCGAAGGTTTTACCCTTGAAAAAGGCCCGGTGCCTGTGAAGAAGCTGTGTTTTGGGAAAAGGCCCGGTGCCTGTGAAGAAGGCGAATGCCTATGAAGAAGCTGTGTTTTGGGAAAAGGCCCGGTGCCTGTGAAGAAGGCGAATGCCTGTGAAGTAGCTGAGTTTTGGAAAAGGCCCGGTGCCTATGAATAAGGCAAACGCCTGTGTAGCTCGCCGCCCGTGACACTCTCACGTAATAATGAGTGGGGCTGTACACGCCCCGGAGTCTCCGGATTGCCGCCCTCGGGCCTCGGGGGCTCCCGCCCACGCCTAGTGGCAGCACTTAGCTTCGCGCGGGTGAGAAGACGTCAAAGACTAGACTAGGTGCCGGACGCGGCTTCTTTCATTTACTTTCCGCAGTTGGCTTGTTTGTTCCTATTTGAAGTTTTTCTGAAGCTATTACCGTTTCGAACTCGCGACCCCTCATCCGTTTCACTTGCTGGTTTTTGTTTTCTCTTGCGCGAAGTCTCGCGAGGGGGCACTGGCACCCTCGCGAGTGTTTTCTGCCCCGGTGGATTGAAACTTCCTTATCCGAGTCCGCTGCCGGAGCACCCCTCCCATTCCGTGCCCCACGGGCATCGCGACGCAGTCACGGGACTTGGGTTACTTGTCCTCGCTACCAAGGTTGGAGATTATCCCCGCTAACCAAAATCCTGCAGGGCACAAGGCGCACGACAATGCCCTGGCCTCAAGAGGTGAGGATCGCAACAAGCTTCCCCCCGAGATAAGTAATTTCCACGCATAGGCACACTGAACAAAATATGGCACAGAAACGGTAGAAACAGCGTACCAATTAAATAGCGACAGTTCAGCGCACCCCCGTAGGGGACCAGGCTACATTCTTTTTGCGCAGGAAAGAAAGGAAAGCAAAAGGGGGCACGACCTGCCCGGCGCCAACTCTCAGCGAAGGCTCGAACTGCCTCCGGAGCTCAGCTGGATTCCGCCTCCCACTTCACCGAGGCGTGGCATCGGACCGACACGCTGCCCTCTCCCAGACGAGCGCGGCGACGAGGGGGCTGGTCGCGACCGCCACTAGAGGAGCTGCCATCCAAAGGGGAGTCACCAGAGCTTGGCGGGCCTCGGGCCCCGCTGCCCGCGCACCCTCTGCCACCTTCACCCCGGCCAGCGCCAGGGTTGGGTGCATGACCGCGGTCATCGTCTTCGGGGCAGCATCTGGCACGGCGACCGTCTTCCCTGAACACCCTCACGTAGTGGGTGGCGTCACCGTCGAACTTGAAGTGCAGAGTGCATCGCCGGCATAGGCCGCACACGCGGGCAAATGTTTGCTAGCCGCGGGTCAAGGCCGCCTCCCCGGCGGTGGAGACCTCCAAGGTAGCCCAAGAAGCCCTGCTGCAGCAACCATCTTCCTGAAGCGAAAGGCCGCCTGGGGCACCAGCCGGAAGCTTACCTATGAAGAAGCGGGGGAGCTGGAGCCAGGTGCCGGTCGGGTCCGCCGACCACACGACGAACTCCGGCAGCACCTCCACCGAACGGAAGCGTGGCCTTGGGGGACGCGCAGCCCCAGTGTACCTCTCGATGGCAGCCGGACACCCACCGCTGCACAGAGGGTTGTTTCCACGGCCACGGGAGGCCGCGGCAGGGGCCGTAGGGTGCTTGCAAGGGCGGCCTCGGCCCCGCTTGGCTGGAGGAGAGCCGGGCCCTTCCTGGCAAGCCTTCCCTTTCTCCGCGGCCGAGAACCTCTTCGGCGGGGCCATGGGGATGGCGAGCGGCCGAGAAGAAGATGGAGAGTAGCAAGGAGGGATGAACTGGAGGGGTTCGCGCCGTTCCATACATATAGCCGAGGGAGGCCAACCGACGGCCCCCACGATCACAGGTAATCATGACCCGTTTTTGCATGCAGGGACTAGTCAATTCGTGCAGTTACCGAGGCGTCGTGGGGGAGCCAGGACGCCCACGTCCAATCAACCGCCACGCGGTGCCCAAGGCCGTAGACTATTGGGGCCCGCGGCGCTTCGCACTTGCCTCTTCGCTTCACTGCTAAGCCAAGTCCAAGCGCTCCTTGGGCCCGGGGGCTACTGTCGGCGTTTTGGGAACAGGGGTACCCAGACTTGCCTGCCTGCGGCCTGCGGCGTGGCTCAAGGAGTGGCCCAGTATGGCCCATCTTCATCAGTACATGCTCAAGACCCTCGCGAGGGGCCAAGCCTCACGGGGCGGACGACATGAGGCTTCCTTAGGCACGGCCTTGTAAGGCTGGCTCGTGAGGAGGCGGAGAGATCAAGGCGGGGTACCTCACGAGGTGCCCGTGATGCAAGCCATGACGACCAAGGCCCAGCAGGCACCAGGCGGGCGCCGGCCTGCGCAGAGTCCTTGTTTCCCCTTTGGTGCAAAGGGGGCAAGCGCAGGCAAGGGTATCAAGCAAAGGCAACCATTTTGGTGCAACAAGACCAAGACTAGCAGGACGGCAGAGCGGAGGTCATCATGGAGCCCAAGCCAGCGTCATCGTCAGGGTCTTTGGCAGGCGAGGACCAACTTAGTCAGGATAGGTGTACTAGATGTTCCCCTTCAAAATGGCCAATTGTTGGCGCCCTTCCCGCTCAATATTTGGGAAGAGGCCCGGGGCCTTTGCCTATAAATAGGACTAGCCACCCATAGGGTAGGGGAGAGGAGATCCACATCAAAGACACAGAGAGAGAGGCGACTGAACTCCCCCTAGCAGTTCATCGCACCAACCAAGAACAGACCCTCGTGAGGCTGTTCTTCCCTTGTACTGTTCCTCATCAGCCCTAGAGGCAATCCACCACACCACAACTGGAGTAGGGTATTACACCACAATGGTGGCCTGAACCAGTATAAATCTCGTGTCCCTTGTGTTGTTCTTCGTGTAGTTTTAGATCCTGGCGAGGCGGTGAGACATGGGTAGCCTGCGGGTGTGATCTCCGCACGCACCCCAGTGTTCGAATCTCAAGGGTCTGCCGGAACCCGAAATCCGACACACTTATACTGTGACAAAACAGTATTGACCAATGGCATGTTCGTCAAAATCAGGGGCCACAAGAAAATTCATATTAGGTCATCACAAGTTAAAAAATGTGCCTTCAGTTGGTGTTTTTCTTCATGGATAGGCTCGTCTTGTTTTCTTTTCTCTTCACCTCTATGAAGGATATCTGTTGACAACAAGAGAAGGTTCTCATCAAAACCAATGAAAATACTACAAGTACATAATTTTAAAATTTAAAACCACATAACCTAAAGTAGACATCAAATTTTCCACTCCAACACCCACATCCCTTCCCCGAGGTATACAAAATGCACAAAACCTTTTGGCAGCCAACCCTAAAGGATGGTATCACAAACTTGCGACTTTTCATATTTTCCGGACCACAATAAATTTTCTTTTATTCATTTCATATGTGTCATTTCCTAGAATATCTGAAGCTATCATCAGCACACTCTTGGTAAAGAATGCTTCAGTAATCATGTCAGTTGGAGTACTTATTGCTTAGCCATCTGGTAGTCTCCACTCTCCAATAGCCTCAAGTTCAGACTGCATAAGCAGACATACTAGTTGTAAACACATTATGGTGGTGGCGATGCTTTCTAAGCGAGCACAAGACACAGATGAAATAAGATACAAAATCTCTACAGGGGATTCCCCTACTGCATTCCTTTTGGAAAAGAAGAAGATGAAATAAGGTACAAAAGGAACAGTAAATGAACTCAAAATATCTATAGGGGATTCCCCTACTGCATTCCTTTTGGAAAAGAAGAAGATGAAATAAGGTACAAAAGGAACAGTAAATCCAGTTCATTGATGGGAACAAATTCATACATCTTCAGTTATTCCTTTTGAAGTATTAAGGGGAACAATCCCAAGTGCATTTGGCTGCTCTTTGACAACACATGCTTTCCCTTCCGTTAGTCCTGAACAACGCTGTGTGAGGACAGATAAATCTTCCTCTGCATTCCCAAGGAAAAGCAACTTCTGCAAATGTAAATCGTGTATGTTCACTCTAAACGAAAGTGATCCAAAGATAGAAAAACAGGCATAGCCACTTTGCACTTGCCATAGTTACAGCAACAAACCTGAATGGATGAATATTCCAAGAGGTCCTTGAGGGAGTTCTGGATTAAGTGGTCCTCGGACAGCCGGACTATATACTTTGGCCAGACTGTTGGACTTTCAAGATACAAGATTGAAGACTTCGTCCCGTGTCCGGATGGGACTCTCCTTTGTGTGGAAGGCAAGCTTGAATATTCGGATATACAGATTTCCTTCTCTGTAACCGACTCTTGTGTAACCCTATCCCCCTCCGGTGTCTATATAAACCGGAGGGTTTAGTCCGTAGGACAACAACAATCATAATCATAGGCTAGCTTCTAGGGTTTAGCCTCTACGATCTCGTGGTAGATCAACTCTTGTAATACTCAGACAGGAAGTAGGGTATTACCTCCATCGAGAGGGCCCGAACTTGAGTAAAACATCGTGTCCCCTGCCTCCTGTTACCATTAGCCTTAGACGCATAGTTCGGGACCCCCTACCCGAGATCCACCGGTTTTGACATCGACATTGGTGCTTTCATTGAGAGTTCCACTGTGTCGTCGCGATAAGGCTCGATGGCTCCTTCAATCATCTTCAACGACGTAGTCCAGGGGGAGGTTTTCCTTCCCGAATAGATCTTCGTGTTCGGTGACTTCGTACTACGGGCCAACTCGCTTGGCCATTTGGAGCAGATCGATAGCTACGCCCCTGGCCATTAGGTTAGATTGGATGCTTAAAATATACTGCCGACACCCGCGGAGACTTGATCTTCGACGGGTTCGAGCCCATGACAGGTGCGCCGGACGGTCACGACGGACATGACTTCGATCTGCCATTGGGCAGTATTCGGGAGATCGCACCTGCGTTGGCACCGGGAATCAATCCGGAGCAGACCGTGCCTTCTGAGGACGGGTGGATGGACCCCGCTACAGAGGCCGCACACTCATCGGCATCAGAGCCGAAAATTAATCCCACCTCCTGTGGGGGCAGTGTCATCGGACCCTTGGACTCGTCTCCGGCTACAGGATCTGAACCGCGTGCGTCCGTGCCTATCGAATCGGATTGGGCAGCCGTCATGGAGTTCACCGTCGCGGATATTTTTCAGCACTCACCCTTAGGTGACGTGCTAAACTCATTAAGGTCTCTTTCCTTGTCAGGAGATTCTTGGCCGAACTATGTCCGGCTCGAGTGGGGAGCGGGCGACGAAGAAATTCATCTCCCACCCACCACCCACTTTATAGCCACTGTCGATGACTTAACCGACGTGCTTGACTTTGACTCCTAAGACATCGACGGTATGGACGACGATGTAGGAGAAGAACAGGAACCACCGCCTATTGGGCGCTGGACTGCCACCTCATCATATGATATTTACATGGTGGACACCCCTAAAGAAAGCAATGACGATGTGGCAACGGATGATAACCCCTTAGAGAAGCAATCTAGACACCGGCGTCATCAGCGCCGCTCCAAGCCGCGCCATAGCAACAATAGTGATACCAACACAAGAGACAACAATCCGGATGGTGCCGAAGACGAAGACAATCCTGTCCAGCCAGGCTTCGAGCAGGCCAAGCAGGAGGTTGGGCAAGCTAGCCCTAAAGAACAGGCAACTGATGGAGAATCAGAGGATGATAATTACATGCCTCTCTCCGAAGACAAAGTGAGCCTTGGCAATGAAGAATTCATCATGCCTGAAGATCCCATCGAGCAGGAGCGCTTTAAACGCCGGCTTATAGCCACTGCAAAAGGCCTGAAGAAAAAGCAGCAACAGCTTCAAGCTGATCAAGATCTGCTAACTGACAGATGGACCAAGGTCCTGGCTGCCAAGGAATACGGACTCTAGCGCCCTAGCAAAAGCTACCCAAAGCACATGCTGCTACCTCAACTCGTGCACGAGGCTTTAAAGCCCACGCTACCAGTGCATGATGCGGCTGACCGGCCACCCCGTGGCCGCGACAAAGCGGCGTACCAGCCCGAAGTCCAGACCGCACCCCATCGCCAATCAAACAATAAAACCAAGGCCCAGGGCTACACGAAGGACTTGCGAGATGTATTGGAAAATAAAGAAGGACAGTCAAGATCGATCTATGGATCATGGGGGCGTGCCACAAGACATGACGATGACCGTCACGCCGAATACAATAAACCAAAGTCCAGTCGTGCTGAATACAATAAACCGGAGTCATTCGAACTAAGTCGGGATGTAGCCCGGCATAGAGGCACCGCACACCCCCTATGCTTCACTGATGAAGTTATGGATCACGAATTTCTAGAAGGGTTTAAACCCGTAAACATTGAATCATATGATGGTACTACAGACCCCGCGGAATGGATAGAAGATTTTTTCCTTCACATTCACATGGCTCGCGGAGATGATCTACATGCCATCAAGTACCTCCCACTAAAACTAAAGGGACCGGCTCGGCATTGGCTGAATAGCTTGCCCGCAAACTCCATCGGGAGTTGGGAGAACCTGGCAGACGCATTCCTTGATAACTTCCAGGGCACTTACGTGCGACCACCGGATGCCGATGATCTAAGTCACATAACCCAGCAGCCCAGAGAGTCAGCCAGGATATTTTGGACACGGTTCCTAACCAAAAAGAACCAAATTGTCGACTGTCCGGATGCCGAAGCCCTAGCGGCCTTTAAGCATAACATCCATGACGAATGGCTTGCCCGACATCTCGGCCAGGAAAAGCCAAAATCCATGGCAGCCCTCACAACACTGATGACCCGCTTTTGCGCGGGCGAGGATAGCTGGTTGGCTCGTAGCAACAATACAACGAGCAATCCCGGCACATCGAAAGCCAAGGATAGCAACGACAAATCACGGAGCAACAAACACAAGCGCCGCAAGGACGGCGATAATGCCGAAGACACGTCAGTCAACACCGGATTCAGCGGCTCTAAGTCCGGTCAGCGGAAGAAACCATTCAACAAAAGCAATTCAAGCCCATCCAGTTTTGACCGCATACTTGACCGTCCATGCCAAATTCATGGCACCCCTGGAAAACTAGCCAACCACACCAATAGAGAATGCTGGGTCTTCACACAAGCTGGTAGGTCAGACGCCGAAAACAAGGGGAAGGGGTCTCAAAGTGACGATGACGAAGAGTCCCGATCACCAAATACAGGAGGACAGCTGAAATTCCCTCCCCAGGTGAAAACAGTGAATACAATATGCACAAGCCACATTCCCAAGAGGAAATGGTCACTAAGGAAGGTCTATACATTCGACCCAAAGTTCAACCCATGGTCCTCTTGCCCGATCACTTTCTATCGCAGGGACCACCCTACCAGTATCGTCATAGCGGTTCGACCACATTGGTCCTCGACCCCATCATCGACGGATTCCATCTCACACGAGTCCTCATGGACGGAGGCAGCAGCCTGAACCTGCTTTACCAGGATACAGTGTGCAAAATGGGCATCAATCCCTCAAGGATCAAGCCCACAAAAACCACCTTTAAAGGTATCATACCAGGTGTAGAGGCCTATTGCACGGGCTCAATCACACTGGAAGTGGTCTTCGGATCTCCTTACAATCACCGTACCGAAGACTTAGTCTTCGACATCGTCCCCTTTCGCAGTGACCATCAGGCACTGCTCGGACGAACTGCATTTGCTCGATTCGATGCGGTGCCGCATTATGCCTACCATAAGTTAAAGATGCCCGGTCCACGTGGCGTCATCATGGTTAATGGCAGGTCCAAACTCCCCTCACGGCCGAAGAGTCTACCACCGCTTTAACAACAAGAACAATGGATGGCACCTTACAGTCGAACCTCGAGTCAAAGACCAAACTCCCGGACACCATCAATGGAGTCCAAACTACTGCGCGGAAGGATAGCCCGGCCCGCCCGGAGATTAATTAAAAACACTCCAGAAAAGGATAATACAAGCCACACACTGCGGCTCAACCGCCAGGTGGCACAACACCATTTCTTACATTTTCTTTACAGGTTTGCCTTCACGTAGGCTATGATGAATGGCGTGGGAACAGTTCGAGCGCGTCGGGGAATCTCCAGATATTCCCCTATTATCATCCGGCTACACCCCGGATCTGAATACAACTTCCTCACGCCCGGTATCATCAGGTTCCGCAAACATATTTCTTTTTAGCACATCATCTGTACTCATCCGTATTGACGTATTACTCAAATACCACATGTGGATTTATATGATGCTCACCTACTGCTATTTCTTATTTAAAACTCTTTTGTTAAAAGGCGGCTACTTATCGCGATACGCCTTAATATGCCAGGGGCTTCATCATGCCCCTACTACGGCAAAAAGTACGAACACCTTCACGGTAGTCTGGCACCCCGAACTTATAGCATTATATGCATCAACTCCGAATCATGTCTTGGGTCAATAGTTGGGTTTGCCCGGCTCCTATGTTTTGGTACCTTACGTTCCACTATATCGGCTAAGGTAGCACTGGGAGAACTACCGCGATTGTGTCCCGGTTCTTCTGGACGAGCACCTCAGTAGAGAAAGCCGAAAACTGACTATCATGATGCAGCGAGAGCTGGTCAGCTGTTCGAGAGGTTCTAAAATCTTTAAGGATTTCTTCCGCATAATGCTATGACCAATGCAGCATGCGACGGATCGGCCTTTTCTGACAAGGCGCTTATAGAGCCCCAGTGCGGTCTTCCGAACACCAGGGGTTGAGCCTACCTTCCTCGTAATAACTCCTATGGCTAAGTGAGAGCGATAAAGCCCTATAGTCTTATTGCCTGGTTCGCTGTGCTAAACACCTCCTTTAGGGACCCAAAATTGGGATAAGGAGTGCTCAGGTTTATCCCGAATACCCCTGTACTCACTACGTGGGGGCGGAAGCCGACGACTGGCCGACTCTCAGGATTAATATATAAAATGGCCACACAGGAGGAAAAACTTTCAAACAAAAAGCAATATATGATAAGAATGCTCTTGTTCAACTATTACAAGGGAAGAACACGACCGTATTTACGAAAATATAACATCCTTGGTGTATTGCTCCGCCGCAAGGAGGGCTCCTTTCAAGACACCTTCATAATATAGTTCGGGCTTGTGGTGCTCCTTACCCTCTGGCGGTCCCTCGGTCATCAGCTTTTCTGCATCCATCTTCCCCCAATGCACCTTGGCATGGGCGAAGGCCATTCGCGCACCTTCTATGCAGATTGACCTCTTGATGACTTCGAGTCGAGGGCAGACACTTACAAGCCGCTTCACGAGTCCGAAGTAGCTGCTTGGAATTGGCTCGGCAGGCCACAACCGGATAATTAAATCCTTCATGGCTAACTCGGCCGCCTTATGCTGCTCGACCAGCTGCTTTAGCTGATCGGAGAAACGCACCAGATAGTTCGGTGCCAGATACTGCATCCAGAAGAGCTTATCCGCAGTATTCCCCCTTCGGCCCGGTAGAATTGAGTGGCATCAGATATGCTGTGCGGCAGCTCTACAAATACAACTCTATACATCAAAACTCAAGTTGTCAAATTTGATTTTCTCATCTCCAATACTTGCTTTGTACAAAAAAGCATTACCAGCCGCAGTCTTCCTCGTTTCCTGGATTTCCTTTAGGGCACCTTGGGCTTCCCCCTGGGCATCACTTGTGGCTTGGCGAGCCTGGGAGAGTTCGGATTCTTTCCCTGCTAAACTCTGCTCCAAGGTCTCGCATTTCTGAATGGCCTCTTGATGCTCTCGCTCAGCCTCAATAACTCTAGCCTCGTGTTTCTCACGAAGAGCCTGCTCTGCGGCTGCCTTCTTCGCGGCTTCGGCCATAGCCCTCCTGAGAGCCTCAATTTCGGCCATCGCTCCTAGAGCACATTATAAAAATATTTCCATCATGTACACTTATTCATTTGTGATACATAAATAAGGTTTCTACATACCTTGATTATCCTCCACCCGTCTCTTCATTTGGCCCAGTTCTCCTTCAGGCTGCTCCAGACTATGCCTCAGTCCGGATACTTCCGCAGCTTGAGATGCGGCAGTCGCTAGAGATGCCTGCTGGTTAAAAAGAGTGATAAATGTCATCAAGTAAGTCTCCTGCGAACATGAATTTGATCCTCTGTCCGGTTCTTCCTTTCACCGAATAGTGTATCAGGGGCTACCATCTATACCATGACACTCTCCCATAAAACTCATAAAACATACCTCAAAGCCTTTTATGAGGCTGATTCAGGATTCATTCAATCCACTCTCAGTGGACCGAATCTTCTCAATCACCGCACCCATAAGGGCACGGTGTTCATCAATGATGGAGGCACCCTTCAGCGCTACCAATAAAGTATCCGGCACCTCTGGTTGGATAGAGGTGGCCGGTGGAGCAGGCATACCTCCTCCATTTGATGGAGGCTGTCTGTCTGACTCAGGGACCTTATGTGTCTCTAGAATCATGTCCGGCTTGGGTCCGGATTCTTGATGACCCACGCCGTCGACACTCACGGGAGCTTTCTCTCCTGTGTGACCGGCCCCAGAAGTATGGCCTCCTGGCGCCACCTTCACGACCTTCTCCCCTCCTCCGTCGCCTGGGTCCTTCTAGGACGAAACCTTGGTTTCATTCCTACGTTTGGAGGAGGAGGCCTTCTGGGGTGTCTCGCTCCCCATAGCGTCCGAATCCAGCAGATCTTCTGACGGGGATTGTTCGGCGCAGGGCTTCGCCAGACTGAAAAAGAAAAGCACGGCTCAGATTGGAATGTGATTCCATGACAAGTCTGGACGCATGAGTGTGTTCAGATTTTATACTTACGAGTTCACCAGGGGCTCGACCCTGGGATCCCACTCCGGGCTGCTATCGGCGGCGCCGGTGGACTCCTCCTGAAGAGGAGTTTTTCCCCTCTTAGGCGAATCGGCTTCAAAGGAGTTGGAGGCCGCTCTTTTCTTTCTTCCCCCTGCGGGGATTCATCCTCCTCCTCCTCATCCTCTTCGGAGGAAGAATGGGCATTGGAGTCTTCGGATTTCGTGCCTGGGGCACCACGGCGACGGAGGCCGCCCCTAGTCTTCTTGGCCTCCTTTTCGGTCTTCTTCTTCGGCGCCTTATATGGCGTCGGGACCAGCATCTTCATCAGAAGTGGGCCAGCCGGTTCTTCTGGAAGAGGGGCTGGACTGTAGATCCGCCCCGCCTTCTTCGCCCAGCCCTAGGAAAATGATAGGAAACACGTTAAGTATTTTCCTAAGGATGTACGGATAGAACACATGAGTTGTTAAACATTCAGTTGCTTACTGAACTTGCGGGGCGGGACAATTGGTACCCACGGTCCTCGGTGGAGTCCGGCCATGGTTTGCCGGACTTGAAAAGCACCTTCGAAATGTCCTTGTGCATAGAGCCAAAGAGCTCTAGCAGGGTATGGTGCTTGGCCGGGTCGAACTCCCATAGATTGCAAGCTCGGTGTTGACATGGTAGAATCCGGCAAACCAACATCACCTGGACTACATTGACAAGCTTGACGCTCTTGTCTTCCATGTATTGAACGCTCGTCTGGAGCTCTGATAGCTCGTCAGACGAAGCCCAGTTCAGGCCCTTCTTGTGCCAGGACGTAAGTCGCAGGGGGGCACCGGATCTGAACTCCGGAATGGCGGTCCACTCCTTGCCACGCGGCTCGGTGATGTAGAACCACTGCTGCTGCCACTCCATGACGGAATCATTGAAAGTCCCTGTCGGCCATGTAACATTGCGCATCTTGGTAACCATGACGCCTCCGCATTTGGCATGCTCGCCACTCACTACCTTGGGCTTTACATTAAAAACCTTTAGCCATAAGCCGAAGTGCGGCGGGACACGGAGAAAGGCCTCGCACACGACTATGAATGTTGAGATGTTGAGGAAGGAATCTGGGGATAGATCATGGAAATCAATCCCATAATAGTACATGATGTCGCGAACAAATGGGTGGAGGGGAAACCCTAGCCCGCGGACAAAATGAGGGAGAAATACCACTCTCTCGTGCGATTCCGGAGTGGGGACGATCTGTCCCGCCATCAGAAGACGGTGGCTAATTGTCTTGGCCAGATACCCACCCCCGAAAGCTTTTTGATATGCTTCTCCTGGACGTTAGAGGCCATCCACTTGCCTCCTCTCTAGATCCAGACATCTTCGGGAAAGCCTTTTTGGGCGGAGAAGAGAAGCGCTTGGGCACTATGGCTCGAGCGGAAAGGAATGGATGAGTAGAGAAGGGCGTGGGTGATAGGGAAGGTCCTTATCCCCTTATAAAGGTAGCAAAGATCCTGCGCCTCCCCACTTGCCCGCTAAAAACGCTTATTCCTCAAGCGCCACGATTGATGGCACGGTTGGGTTACCCGCACCCGTATTAATGAGAATCCCGCAACAGGGGTACACGATCTCTGCTTCAACAAAGACGTGCTGATAAAACCGCCTCGCGATATGTGCGTCGGCTGGTTGTGAAAAACGGTTCGAATAATGACCAGACCATGGCGTGATGTCATAAAAAGCTATCAGCAGATTAGATTTGTGGAATATTATACTTTCTACGGTGGTATGAGGAATTTGTTTTGCAGAGCCGGACACGATCCTTGTGTTCTGAATCTTTTATGGAGTATTCAGAGAAGGAACTCGCCTTGCAATGTCGAAGACAATCTGCGTGCCGGACTTATCGTCATTGAAGCCTGGTTCAGGGGCTACTGAGGGAGTCGTGGATTAAGGGGTCCTCGGACAGCCAGACTATATACTTTGGCTGGACTGTTGGACTTTGAAGATACAAGATTTAAGACTTCGTCCTGTGTCCGGATGGGACTCACCTTTGTGTGGAAGGCAAGCTTGGATATTCTGATATGTTAGATTTCCTTCTCTGTAACCGACTCTGTGTAACCCTAGCCCCCTCCGGTGTCTATATAAACCGGAGGGTTTAGTCCATAGGACAACAACAATCATAATCATAGGCTAGCTTCTAGGGTTTAGCCTCTATGATCTCGTGGTAGATCAACTCTTGTAATACTCATATCATCAAGATCAATCAAGTAGGAAGTAGGGTATTACCTCCATCGAGAGGGCCCGAACCTGGCTAAAACATCGTGTCCCCTGCCTCCTGTTACCATTAGCCTTAGACGCACAGTTCGGGACCCCCTACCCGAGATCCGCCGGTTTTGACATCGACAGTCCTCAACTAAAGGCATCACTTTACAAAACCTCAATGTTGGCTCAACTGCTTAACGTGGTTAGAAATGAAGGTAAGAGAAGTTTATCAAGCAAAACCCTAAATATTGTACCTTGGTCTCACGGTGCATAGTGTGCAATAAGTCGACGGAAGGGTGTTCAAACAAAGTCAAACATTGTTCCTCACAGTATGTAATAAGAGGAATTTTATGCTTCAAGGAGTACAAACATGCCTGCAAATGGAACAAAAGGAATTTAAATATAATATCCGACAAACTTATACATCGCTAAAAGGGACACACAACCTTAATAAGTCAATAACTGATACAAAAATGATTCAAGCTCAAGGATAACACATTTCATGCCTAACATCCACATTCACTATAAAGAACAGACAAGACTCAATAAATGCCCCGCAAATACTCCTAATAAAAGAACAGCAGACAAAGTAACAAAAGTTCGATGGAAGATGGGCAGGTGCAGCACTAGAATTCTGACAAAAGTACAACTGCTAGAAGAAAGTAATCAGGTGACATACTGAAATCATTACCTCCTTGGATATATCCACATCCAAGAATGCTCTACAAATAAGTTGGTCATGCTCCCCATATACAAGTGAACCATGCATCGAAGATAGCAAAATATAAAATTCAACTTTATAAGGGAAAAATGTCGATTGAAAAGAAAAACATTCTTACTATTGTTCAAACAAGTATAAAGATTAAAGAATGACAATGACGAGGGTTGGACATTTACTTTCTTCTATCTTATCGTTGTGTATAGGCTTGCAAAATAAATAAATATGGTTCTCCATTCATATGTAATGAAACTGGTGTACAACATATTACACAGCTGGAGAAACAACTCCCATGGATTGGGCAAAACTTTGAACAGTTCAATAATTTTAAAAGACTTTGAACATGAAGATCAAGAAATGTAATCATGTCCCATTTGTGCCAAAAATACCCCATATAATTTCATGGTATTCTTTCCAATGCTACATCACTTCTAAAAGGGCAAACACACACAAGCATGAGCAGCAGCACACACGCGCGCGCGCACACACACACACACACACACACACACACACACACACACACACACACACACAAGCACACAGTAGAAAAGCATATAATACATAAAGCAGGGTTAGCCGGTTACTCTCATAGGAAATATAGTACATAAAGGAGGGTTAGCCGGTTACTCTCATAGGAACCAAGGGTGTTGCAATCTAACAATGATTAGGGTTGCTGTAAAACCCTGGTAGTCAAGCTACAGTAATCACACATTAATGGTGCCGTATCATCACATTTAATTTTTCTAAACCTCACTTTGATCCAAACCCAATTGAAATTCAAATTTAAAGTAAAGTCAAATAATTAAAGTTTTCAAAAGGTAAAATAAAAATGTAGGTTGGGTTGCAAATATTCACTAGATAATTGTAATGTAAGAGTTAACATTTTCCAAAATATATAAGTGCCCCTAAACATCTTTAAACTGACCCATAAGCTTTTTTTTTTGAAATAATCTAATTTAAATAAATATGTAAAATATTCAAAAATAGTTGAAACTTGTTGGACTAGCCCAAACTATTGTCTAGAATTTATGTGTAGCTTTGCACATTTAACTGAAATCAGTTAGTACCTAAACTAAATACAAAACAGTAGCTAAAGTAGAAAACAGAAAAAGAGAAAAGAAAAAACGCCTAACACCTACTGTGCCACTGGGCCTAATGCCACAGTGCACCGCAACCCAGTGCGCAATGTACCAGGCCCAACCCACCGCCTTGGCCTTCCCCTACCTCCCGCTGCGCCAGTAGAAGGCCACGCGTGCCATGGCCTCGTACGCTCCTCGCTCTGCACCGCCGCGAGCATCCGACCGCGTAACCATGCTACCTGCACCACCGTGACACCGTAGCACTCTTCGGTGCATCCCCTTGTTGCCCCTAGCTACGTCCTCGTCGAGCTCCAATTTTCGGCCGTCGCGTGACCTCGACGCACCGCTCAACCCTGGCCACCCCTGTGCTTGCGACCACCGCTACTTGACGCGCGCTGTCGTATGCGTTCGAATGCACCCAGCCCCTTGAAGAACCATGCCCCGCAGCCCCGCCTTCGAAATCGCCCGAGCCCTGGCATCCGCCCCGCTCGTTGCCGGC
The DNA here is from genome assembly GCA_963921465.1 of Triticum timopheevii. Lineage (NCBI taxonomy): Eukaryota > Viridiplantae > Streptophyta > Magnoliopsida > Poales > Poaceae > Triticum > Triticum timopheevii. The sequence goes on from OY997266.1 coordinate 160,820,319, forward strand.
GACGCTGCGGTCCTCCTCCGACCAAGACACCGCCTCCGTTCAATGCACCACGGTGCGGGCGTTCGAAAGAGCCCACCCGCGCCCCCTTACTTGCACCGTGGCGTGATTCCGGCGAGGTCCGCGCGCCTCCGCCGCGTTTTCGGTCGCCGCAGAACCTCCGCCGCCTGCCGAGTGATACGTCTCCAACGTATCTATAATTTTTGATTGCTCCATGCTACTTTACCTACTGTTTTAGGCAATATTGGGCTTTATTATCCACTTTTATATTATTTTTGGGACTAACCTTTTTTTTTGACTGGGGACTGCAGGGCTTACACCCCGCATCATTTTATTAAAACCAAGAACAGCAAGTACATAGAAAGGTTCCTTAAGAAAAGGAACAAAACAGAAGAAGATAAAAGAAAACTATGTACAATCTAACCTAAAAGAGAAGGAAAATGTAACTATACATGTCACCTCTCAAGGAGGAAGGAAATCAATCCATTTAAGCAGTGCCTCCCTATGTTTTGACTTGATTCTGTGAGCCAAAAGGGAAATGTCATGGACAAAACCATTTCTCCACTATCTGAAGGTAGGTCTGATAAAACTGAAAGCTTTATCATTTCTGACTTTCCAGATATTCCACCAAGTAAGAAACACCACTTCAGAAAAGAAAGGTTTATTGAACTCCTTCCTAGCATGGCATGCAATCTGAACCATATCCTGATTGTTGGGCCATGAAATCTGCAGGTAATTCCAGACTCTCATGCTGAAGTTACACTGAAAAAACAGATGATTCCTGTCTTCAAGAGTTCCTGTAGGGCAAAGCACACATTCAGGCCCATCATTGATCTTCCACTTCCCGCGCTGAATCATATCCTTGGTGTTTACTCTGTCCATAATGACAAGCCAGGCAAACATTTTGATTGTCATAGTACAGCATGACTTCCATATCCAACATAGCAAGGGGTTAGTTGGAATTGGCTCATGGACCAGATCATAATATTTCTTAGCTGTGTATCCAGATTTCTTTCCATGTTTCCAATACCAGCAATCCTTAGCATTAGCATCCAAGGAGATATGAGGCAATATTCCAGAAAGTTGATTTAGCTCCCTATAGGCCATTTCAGATAATGGCAGAGAGAACATGCTATGAAACTCACCAGTTGCCATTACTTCCAGAACAGAAGAATTCTTTTGTATGCAAAATGAGAACAGCCTGGGGAATCTATCCTGAAGTGGAATGCAAGAATTATCCACTTCCCAGGAATCTGACCAGAATAGCAAGGAGTCCCCTTTTCCAACACATACTGAAGACACAACACTGAATGTATCCATTAGCTTACATACGTCCCTCCACCAAAAAGAGCCACACATGGCAGTGTCATGTGGGACTCTCTGATAATAATAACTGTCCCAGATCAAATGAACCCATGGAACATCAACTTTGTTATAGAATTTATTGAGGAACTTCATTAACAAAGCTTCATTCTGCAGCCCCAGGTTCAGGATGCCAAGCCCACCCTTTAATTTAGGTCTACATACCAGAGGCCATGCAGCCAAAGAGTTCCCCTTTTCCTGGCCATATTTTCTCCAAAGACACTGTCTTTGTATTCTTTCCAGTTGTTTCAAAATCCCTTGTGGAATAGATAAGCTACAGAGGAAGAATATTGGCAATGAGGAAATAACAGAATTTACCAACTGCAGTCTGCTACCTTGTGGTAGAAACCAAGAGCTAGCAGTCAACCTTCTTTCCATGCAGTCCACAAGTGGCAAAAGGTCCACAATTTTGGGCCTAGTGGTTCCCACTGGCAACCCCAGGTATGTGAAAGGCATCACCCCCAGTTGACATCCAAATTGAGCAGCAAGCGCATTGGCATAATTGGTATCCACATTAATTGTGTACATTGAAGATTTGTGGTAATTAATCTGCAAACCAGTTGCCAGAGAAAAGGAGTCTAGAACAGCTTTTAGCACCTCTAACTGAGCAGACTCAGCAGCCACAAACAATAATGTGTCATCAGCATATTGAACCACTGGATAGTCAGGATCATGAGTTACTAGGGGTAAGGAAAGAAGTCCTTTACTGAGTTGATCATTAATCATAGTCTGCAGAAGGTCAGCAGCAAGCACAAAGAGCAAAGGTGAGATAGGATCACCCTGCTTTACCCCACATTTACACTTGAAATGGCTACCTGGAACCCCATTAAGCAGGATTGATGAGGTTGCAGAGGACAACAATTGTTGTATCCAAGAAATCCATCTATTATCAAATCCCTTTGCCACCATTATTTTTATAATTGCCTCATGCTGTATGGAATCAAATGCTTTTTCAAAATCCAACTTGAGCAACATGATTGGCCTTTTTGATTGATTGCACTGATGAATGTACTCAAAAGTCCATGCAATACAATCCTGAATGGATCTAGATTTGATAAAACCATACTGATTCTTGTGAACACATTTAGTTATTTCATCTTGAAATCTGTTTGCAGCAAGTTTAGTAAGGAACTTCAACCCCACACTTGTCAATGATATTGGCCTAAAATCACTGGCAGTTTCAGGTGACAGCTTTTTGGGGATCAGAGTAATATATGCCTCACTGAGATTCTCTAGTTTAACAGTTCCTGCATGGAACTCATTAACTAAAGAGATAATGTCACCAGAAATGATTGGCCAACATTTTTTCATAAAAAGTCCATTAAAACCATCAGGCCTAGGGGCCTTGTCAATTGGCAACTCCTTGATAACCTGTTCAATCTCCTTGACCTCAAAAGGCTTGGTGAGAACATCCAGTCCCTGTACCCTAGGGATTAGAGAAAGAATGTCATTTCCCATGAAAATTGGTTTCACATTACCCATTCTTCCTTTGAAAATCTCCAGAAATTCCTTGGCAATAGTGTTATGATCAGAAGACACTGATCCATCTGACAACTGCAGAGTGGCAATTGAATTTTTCCTATATCTTTCAGTTGCCATTGCCTGGAAGAATTTTGAGTTTTCCTCACCCACCTTAATATATCTAATAGTGCATCTCTTCTTCCAATATAAGAACTGTAGATGTAGCAGATGATCATGATGTGATTTCACCAATTTTCTGAAATTGGATTCAGGCAAAAATAAAGGCCTGGAGTCTTCCAAATCATCCAGCCAAAAAATCACCCAGTTACATTTCTCAATAAGACCTTTAATATGAGATAAACCCTTCTGCCATTTCTTGAGAGCAAATCTCAAAGATTTCAGTTTATCCATAATAACTGCTGATATGTGAGACTTCTGAGACTGCCTTTGCCAGACTTGCTGAACACACTCCATAAAACCAGGTTGGTGGATCCAATAATTTTCAAATCTGAAAATATGAGCTTTTGGGATTCTGGTGCTTATGGAAACCACACAAGGGACATGATCCGATGCAGTTTTGGCTAGAGGATTGACCTGCGTGTTTGGATATTGATCAATCCAACTGGCAGAGGTGAAAAACCAGTCCAACTGTTCTAGAAGTGGGAAATCTTGCATATTAGACCAGGTGAATCTTCTTCCTTTTAAAGGTAGCTCCAGCAGCCCCAAATGCCCAATGATCTCATTAAAAATAAAAATATCATTGATACCACCTCCAGGAAGATTTCTATTATCCAGAGATCTTATGAAATTGAAATCTCCAAGCAAAAGCCAGTTTTTCTCAGGTTCCACATTTAAATTATAAAGCCAGCTGACAAATTCATCTCTTAAGGTACCTTGACAGGGTCCATAAACATTAACCAGGTACCAAAAATCACCATTATGCATGGACTTGAAACTAATGACAATCCCATAAGGTTTTACTTCCACTAGATCCCCTGAGAAAACATCAGAGCGCCACACGACTAGAATGCCACCGGAAGCTCCCCTAGAAGGGGATTCAATAAACTGGTCAAAACCCGCAGGGCAAATGCTCTTAATTAAAGCACGTGGGCACTCCGATAACTTTGTTTCTTGCAGACAAACAACTGCACATTGGCTCTCAAGAACTTTCTGCCGGACCGCACGTTGTCTTGCATCAGAATTAAGTCCACATACATTCCAACAAAGCACCTTCCAGCTACGCATGGGCATTTGATTCATATGATAACACATGATAACACATTAAAAACAGTGGGACACCTAGTGCCGCACAACCCATAACACATAATAGCAAAAGAGCCAAATCATAACCAGAGTGCCAAGTTTCAGAGATAACATAACAGACAGCAAATTTGATAGGCTCGCTACACCTAGGAAACACATTAAACTTTAACATTTAAATGTTGCTGGAGGGGGTATCATCCTTAGGATCAACCATAAGCTTCTCCCTAGAAAGCAGGTTGGGGTCCATCTCCAGCTCAGCTCCAATTGCCTGCAGCACGGCGATCGGCGTCTGCGTATGGACCTCCTCAGGCTTGTCATGACGCACCTCATCAGTGTTTTCCACTCCAGCAGCATCAGGTACCTGAATGGGCTGGGCCTTCTCCTCCATGGGCTTGGACCTTGGGCGTCGTTTAGCAGGATGTAAAGAAAGCTGCTCAAAGACCATCGATTTGAAACCATCAAGTTTTGCCGCGCTCCTCGTACATCTTCTGACTGAAGTATCAACCAAAGGAGCAGAAATCTTGCGCCTACCGCGCTGGCCTTTCTGTCGTGGCGTCGCTTCAGACGCAAAAACCACAGGCAAGGGCCCCTCTTCCTGACCAATAGGACCCACGGGCTCCAAAGACAGCTGATTATTACTGAATCCCACAGGCTCAGCAATAGCCGTAGGTTCATCGCTTGCAACTGAGCAACTAGGGGCAGCTATAGGAGCAAACAAAGAGCGAGCAACAGGGCGCCGATTGACTGACGCAGAGCTTGACAAACAAGAGACCAGCGAAGACACTCTGTTGGTATCATCAAAAGCAATCGACCACTTGCGCTTGGAGAAAGTTACTGTCCCAAACTGCTTGAAGAATAGTGACCTTGGCACTTCTTTCACAGAAAATTCAGACATCAAATTCTCAAATGACCACTTCCAAAGCAATTCAGGTGGAAGAGGGGGTCCAGCCACCACCCTAGCCATCCCAATGATGATCTGGTGGTGTTGAATAACCGGAGGTTGATAGGGGACAATAGCCAAAGGATTATCTTCCACAAAAGCAGGTTGTTCCTGAACTTCAGCAACCAAATCAACTATCTGCTGTTGTTGAGGCCCTTCATCATGCAGAAGCTGTTCCACAGACTCTGATTGTTCCGGTTGATCAATGACAATTGAGACTTGATCTTGTTCTGGCATTGCTGGCGGATGTGGGTGATTGATATTGTCATCATCGCCCCACTGAGCATTACCCCAATTAGCATCCACTGGATTCTCTGGGGAGGAGCAGGTGCAAGAGGCGCTTCATTCCAGCCAATCATCGGGTAAGGCGGCAGAACAAACGAGATGTTGTCAGGAATGAGATGACCAGGCATTGGATGAGGGTTACCATCCAGAGACATCGGGTCTTCATCATTAGGCATCTGATCGGCAAAATCTGCCCCAAGAACATAACATGCAGCAGTCCAGGAAACTTGGGCACCACCCCACTCAGCATAGTCCCCAAAAACCACATCCCATGGTACTAACGGGACTAACCTATTAACCGGAGGCCCAGCCCAGATTTGATGTTTTATGCCTATTTTAGTGTTTCGAGGAAAAGGAATATCAGACGGAGTCAAAACGGAACGAAATCAACTGGAGAAGTTATTTTTGGAAGGAAACCCACCTGATGGACTTGGACCCCATGTCAGAAGATACGGGACGTGCTCACGAGGGTGGGGGGCGCGCCCTCCCCCCTGGGCGCGCCCCCCTGCCTCGTGGGGCCCCTGTAGCTCCACCGACGTTCTCCCTGCACCCATATATACCTACGTACCCTAAAACTTCCAGAACAGAAGATAGATCGGGAGTTCCGCCGCCGCAAGCCTCTGTAGCCACCAAAAACCAATCGGGACCCTGTTCCGGCACCCTGCCGAAAGGGGATCCCATCACCGGAGGCCATCTTCATCATCCCGGTGCTATCCATGACGAGGAGGGAGTAGTTCACCCTCGGGGATGAGGGTATGTACCAGTAGCTATGTGTTTGATCTCTCTCTCTCTCTCGTGTTCTCTCTCGTGTTCATCTATGGCACGATCTTGATGTATCCCGAGCTTTGCTATTGTAGTTGGATCTTATGATGTTTCTCCCCCTCTACTCTCTTGTGATGAATTGAGTTTCCCCTTTGGAGTTTTCTTATCGGATTGAGTCTTTATGAGAACACTTGATGTATGTCTTGCCGTGATTATCTGTGGTGACAATGGGATATCATGTGCCACTTGATGTATGTTTTGGTGATCAACTTGCGGGTTTCGTGACACTTGGGAACCTATGCATAGGGGTTGGCACACGTTCTTGACTCTCCGATAGAAACTTTGGGGCACTCTTTGAAGTACTTTTATGTTGGTTGGATGAATCTGAGATTGTGTGATGCATATCGTATAATCATGCCCACGGATACTTGAGGTGACAATGGAGTATCTAGGTGACCTTAGGGTTTTGGTTGATTTGTATCTTAAGGTGTTATTCTAGTACGAACTCTTTTATAGATCGATCCGAAAGAATAGCTTTGTGGTGGTTTCATACCCGACCATAATCTCTACGTTTGTTCTCCGCTATTAGTGGCATTGGAGTGACTCTTTGTTGCATGTTGAGGGCTTGTCATATGTTCTATCTATGTTATTATTGTTGAGAGAACTTACACTAGCGAAAGTATGAACCCTAGGCCTTGTTTCCTATCATTGCAATACCGTTTACGCTCACTTTTACCACTTGTTACCTTGCTGTTTTTATATTTTCAGATTACAAAAACCTATATCTACTATCTATTTTGCACTTGTATCACCATCTCTTCGCCGAACTAGTGCACCTATACAATTTCCATTGTATTGGGTGTGTTGGGGACACAAGAGACTCTTTGTTATTTGGTTGCAGGGTTGCTTGAGAGAGACCATCTTCATCCTATGCCTCCTACGGATTGATAAACCTTAGGTCATCCACTTGAGGGAAATTTGCTACTGTCCTACAAACCTGTGCACTTGCAGGCCCAACAACGTCTACAAGAATAAGGTTGTGTAGTAGACATCAAGCTCTTTTCTGGCGCCGTTGCCGGGGAGGCTAGGTAAGTGAAGGTATATCTTTAGATCTTGCAATTGAATCTTTTTGTTTCTTGTTTTAGCACTAGTCTAGTTTATACAAGAAAATTACAAAAAAATGGAGTTGAGTTTGTCTCATACACTTCACCTTTTTAATATCTTTCGTGAGTATGATGGAAAGGATAATTGTGCTCAAGTGCTTGAAGAAGAAATCTATAGAATGTTTGGTACTAAATTTTTGAATGATGAGCATGATTGCAATGTTGTTAGTATGAATTCCTTGAATATCCATGATGCTAATGATATGCAAAGCCACAAGCTTGGGGAAGCTATGTTTGATGGAGATGATATTTTTTGTCCCCCAAGCTTTGATGAGCAAATTTACTATGATGAAAGCATGCCTCCTATTTATGATGATTATTGTGATGATACGTATGCAATAAAGAAGAAGTTTGCTTATGTGGAGAGTAGAAAATTTTCTATGCTTGTAGATCATGAAAAGAATGCTTTAGGTGCTGGTTATATTGTTTAATTCATTCATGATGCTACTGAAAATTATTATGAGGGAGGAACATATGCTTGTAGGAATTGCAATAATGTCAAGTTTCCTCTCTATGTGCTTAAAGTTTTAAAGTTATGCTTGTTGTGCCATCCTACGCTAGTTGATTATTGTTACCATAAGTTGTTTTCTCACAAAATCCCTATGCATAGGAAGTGGGTTAGACTTAAATGTGCTATTCATATGCTACATGATGCTCTCGTTATGTTTCAATTCTTATCTTTTATGTGAGCATCATTGCCATCATCATGCCTAGCTAAAAGGCATTAAAGAAAAGCGCTTGTTGGGAGACAACCCAATATTTATCCTTACTATTTTTGTGTGTAAAAATGATTATGCTACTGTAGTAATCATGTTTTATAGCTTTTGTTTCAATAAAGTGCCAAGTAGAACCTTTGGGAAGACTTGGGTGAAGTTTATATGATCTTGCTGTGAAAAACAGAAACTTTAGCGCTCACGAGATTAACTGTCATTTTTTACTGGAGAGTGCTTTTAGGTTGATTCTTTTTGCATACTATTAATATACAAATTACTCAGGTCTAGAAGTTTATTTCATAATTTTTGGAGTTCCAGAAGTATACGTTTTATACAGATTACTACAGATTGTTCTGTTTTTGACAGATTCTGTTTTCTATGTGTTGTTTGCTTATTTTGATGAATCTATGAGTAGTATCGGAGGGTATGAACCATAGATAAGTTGAAGTATAGTAGATATTACACCAATATGAATTTAGATGAGTTAATTACAGTACCTAAGTGGTGGTTTTGTTTTCTTATACTAACGGAGCATACGAGTTTTGTTTTGAGTTTTGTGTGGTTGAAGTTTTCAAGTTTTGGGTAAAGATTCGATGGACTATGGAATAAGGAGTGGAAAGAGCCTAAGCTTGGGGATGCCCAAGGCACCCCAAGGTAATATTCAAGGACAACCAAGCAACTAAGCTTGGGGATGCCTCGGAAGGCATCCCCTCTTTCGTCTTCGTTCATCGGTAACTTTACTTGGAGCTATATTTTTATTCACCACATGATATGTGTTTTGCTTGGAGCGTCAATTTCTTTTGATTAGTTTTTGCTTGCTGTTAGTTATGATAATGTTTTGCATCTTTAGTTTCAATAAAGAAGTCAAGGATAGCCTTTGCCATGCTTATTTTGCTAGTATACATGTTGCTGTTTGAAAACAGAAAGTTTACCGCAGTTGCAAAAATTCCCTAGAAAAGTCAGAGAGTGGTATAATGTTGAATATTTTTTCATATTGAGCTCTGATAAGTTTATTACAGTGGGAATTTTAGTTCATAATTTTTGGAGTCAGGGAAGTATTGATACTCTTGCATTCTTTACAGACTGTACTGTTTTGACAGATTGCTGTTATGTTTGCATTGTTTGCATATGTTTGCTTGCTTAATGATTCTATTTGAGGATAGGAGTATTAAATATGCAGAGGCATTTAGTATTCAATTTTGAATAATAATTTTAGTGATTTGTTACAGTAGAATATGATAAGGTTTTGCATTGGTTTATACTAACCTATCTCACAAGTTCTTGTTGAGTTTGTTGTGAATGAAGCTTTTGATAAAAAGAGAAACCATGATATGAGAGGAATTAAGGAGACACAAAAGTTCAAGATTGGTGATGCCCAAGGCACCCCAAGATAATATTTCAAGAAGTCTCAAGCATCTAAGCTTGGGGATGCCCCGGTAGGCATCCCACCTTTCTTCTTCAACAACTATCGGTTAGTATCGGTTGAGCCTAAGTTTTTGCTTCTTCACATGAGTTGTGCTATCCTTGCATTGTAGTTTTCTTTTTGTTTGCTTGCTTTTTGAATGAAGTATCAAGATATGAAATCCTTTAATGAGACAAAGCCTTACATGAATTGGAATTTGTTAGAATACTCTATGTGCTTCACTTGTATCTTTTGAGCTTGATAGTTTTTCCTCTAGTGCTTCACTTATATCTTTTAGAGCACGGTGGTGGATTTGTTTTAAAGAAACTTGATCTCTCATCCTTCACTTAGATTATTTTGAAAGTCTTTAATAGCATGGTAATTTTCTTAATGTTAATATACTTGGTATTCAAGATATGTGAAACTTTCTTTTGAGTGCATTGAATACTAAGATAAGTTTGATGCTTGATAATTGTTTTGAGATATGGAGGTGATAGTATCAAAGTCGTGCTAGTTGGGTGATTATGAATTTGAGAAATACTTGTGTTGAAGTTTGCAAGTCCCGTAGCATGCACGTATGGTTAAAGTTGTGTAAGAAATTTGAAATATGAAGTGTACATGGCTTGTGCATCCTTATGAGTGGCGGTAGGGGACGAGCGATGGTCTTTTCCTACCAATCTGTCCCCCTAGGAGCATGCGCGTAGTACTTGAATTTTTTATGACTTCTAAATTTTGGCAATAAGTATATGAGTTCTTTTGACTAATGTTGAGTCCATGGATTATACGCACTCTCACATTTCCGCCTTTGCTAGCCTCTTCGGTACCGTGCATTGCCCTTTCTCACCTTGAGAGTTGGTGCAAACTTCGCCGATGCATCCAAACCCCGTGATACGATATGCTCTATCACCCATAAGCCTCCTTATATCTTCCTCAAAACAGCCACCATACCTACCTATCATGGCATTTCCATAGCCATTCTGAGATATATTGCCATGCAACTTCCATCATCATCATGACATACATTACTTTTGTCATATTGCCATTGCATGATCATGTAGTTGACATCGTATTTGTGGCAAAGCCACCATGCATTATTTTTCATACGTGTCACTCTTGATTCATTGCACCATCCCGGTACACCGCCGGAGGCATTCATATAGAGTCATATCTTGTTCTAGTTTCGAGTTGTAATTCATATGTTGTAATCAATGAAAGTGTGATGATTATCATTATTAGAGCATTGCCAAAAAAAGAGAAAGGTCAAAAAAAGAAAGGCCCAAAAAAAAGAGAAAAAAAAGAAAGGCCAAAAGAAAAAAAGAAAGGCCCAAAAAAATTAAAAATAAAATAAAAAGGGCAATGCTACTATCTCTTTTTCCACACTTGTGCTTCAAAGTAGCACCTTGTTCTTCATGTAGTGAGTCTCATATATTGTGCTTCAAGGTAGCACCTTGTTCCTCATGTAATGAGTCTCATAAGTAGTCCTTTTCATACTAGTGGGAATTTTTCATTATAGAACTTGGCTTGTATATTCCAACGATGGGCTTCCTCAAATGCCCTAGGTCTTCGTGAGCAAGCGAGTTGGATGCACACCCACTAGTTTTATTTTGTTGAGCATTCATAGCTCTAGTGCATCCGTTGCATGGCAATCCCTACTCACTCACATCGATATCTATTGATGGGCATCTCCATAGCCCGTTGATACGCCTAGTTGATGTGAGACTTTCTCTTTTTTTGTCTTCTCCACACAATCCCCATCATCATATTCTATTACACCCATAGTGCTATATCCATGGCTCACGCTCATGTATTGCGTGAAGGTTGAAAAAGTTTGAGATTATTTAAGTATGAAACAATTGCTTTTCTTGTCATTGGGGGTATAGAAGTTGGGAACATCTTTGTGTGACGAAAATGAAGCATAGCCTAACTATATGATTTTGTAGGGATGAACTTTCTTTTGCCATGTTATTTTGAGAAGACATGATTGCTTTGATTAGTATGCTTCAAGTCTTATTATTTTTGTGTCAATATGAACTTTTGTCTTGAATCTTTCAGATCTGAATATTCATATCACAATTAAGAAGATTTACATTGAAATTATGCCAAAGTATCACTCCGCATCAAAAATTCTTTTTTATCATTTACCTACTCGAGGACGAGCAAGAATTAAGCTTGGGGATGCTTGATACGTCTCCAACGTATCTATGATTTTTGATTGCTCCATGCTACTTTATCTACTATTTTAGGCAATATTGGGCTTTATTATCCACTTTTATATTATTTTTGGGACTAACCTATTAACCGGAGGCCCAACCCAGATTTGCTGTTTTATGCCTATTTCAGTGTTTCGAGGAAAAGGAATATCAGACGGAGTCAAAACGGAACGAAATCAACTGGAGAAGTTATTTTTGGAAGGAAACCCACCTGATGGACTTGGACCCCACGTCAGAAGAAACGAGAGGTGCTCACGAGGGTGGGGGGCGCGCCCTCCCCCCTGGGCGCGCCCCCTGCCTCATGGGGCCCCCGTAGCTCCACCGACGTTCTCCCTGCACCCATATATACCTACGTACCCTAAAACTTCCAGAACAGAAGATAGATCGGGAGTTCCGCCGCCGCAAGCCTCTGTAGCCACCAAAAACCAATCGGGACCCTGTTCCGGCACCCTGCCGGAAGGGGATCCTGTCACCGGAGGCCATCTTCATCATCCCGGCGCTATCCATGACGAGGAGGGAGTAGTTCACCCTCGGGGCTGAGGGTATGTACCAGTAGCTATGTGTTTGATCTCTCTCTCTCTCTCGTGTTCTCTCTCGTGTTCATCTATGGCACGATCTTGATGTATCCCGAGCTTTGCTATTGTAGTTGGATCTTATGATGTTTCTCCCCCTCTACTCTCTTGTGATGAATTGAGTTTCCCCTTTGGAGTTTTCTTATCGGATTGAGTCTTTATGAGAACACTTGATGTATGTCTTGCCGTGATTATCTGTGGTGACAATGGGATATCATGTGCCACTTGATGTATGTTTTGGTGATCAACTTGCGGGTTTCGTGACACTTGGGAACCTATGCATAGGGGTTGGCACACGTTCTTGACTCTCCGGTAGAAACTATGGGGCACTCTTTGAAGTACTTTTATGTTGGTTGGATGAATCTGAGATTGTGTGATGCATATCGTATAATCATGCCCACGGATACTTGAGGTGACAATGGAGTATCTAGGTGACCTTAGGGTTTTGGTTGATTTGTATCTTAAGGTGTTATTCTAGTACGAACTCTTTTATAGATCGATCCGAAAGAATAGCTTTGTGGTGGTTTCGTACCCGACCATAATCTCTACGTTTGTTCTCCGCTATTAGTGGCTTTGGAGTGACTCTTTGTTGCATGTTGAGGGCTTGTCATATGTTCTATCTATATTATTATTGTTGAGAGAACTTACACTAGCGAAAGTATGAACCCTAGGCCTTGTTTCCTATCATTGCAATACCGTTTACGCTCACTTTTACCACTTGTTACCTTGCTGTTTTTATATTTTCAGATTACAAAAACCTATATCTACTATCTATTTTGCACTTGTATCACCATCTCTTCGCCGAACTAGTGCACCTATACAATTTGCCATTGTATTGGGTGTGTTGGGGACACAAGAGACTCTTTGTTATTTGGTTGCAGGGTTGCTTGAGAGAGACCATCTTCATCCTACGCCTCCTACGGATTGATAAACCTTAGGTCATCCACTTGAGGGAAATTTGCTACTGTCCTACAAACCTGTGCACTTGCAGGCCCAACAACGTCTTCAAGAAGAAGGTTGTGTAGTAGACATCACCGACGTGGCCTGCCGCTGGGGCCCATCTCGGTCACTGCCTGGTGGCCCCAGGGGCCCGGCTGGCCTAGTTGACCGTGTTCAACTTGCTGACTGGGCCGGTCCCAGCAGCTGACCAGTGGACCCCACCCTAGTGTGCCCAATTACTTTACTAGCTAAAATTAGATTAGTTTGAACCCTGAGTAGTCCACTGTGTATGACAGGTGGGACCCAGCCGTCAGGTTTGACCTGAACCAGCTGGGTTGACTGCTGATGTCATGATGACGTTAGGCTGATGCAATAAATTTATTTGTCAAATTAAAATAATTTTCGGAAATGAATTAAAACTTTGAAAATTAATATAAAATAAACCATAACTAGGAAGAAAATACTTTGTACATGAAAGTTTCTCAGAACGGCGAGGTGAATCCGAATACGTGATCCGTTCGTTCACCACACGTCCCTAGCATAGCAAACATGCAACAATCCGCCTCTGGTTCATCTATCCCAAAACGACAAACACCGGGAATACTTTCCCGGATGTTTTCCCCCTTCGCCGGTATTACCTACTACCACGTTAGGGCACACCTAGCACCGCTCATTGTCATGTCATGCATCGTCATGCTTATGTTTGCATTATATTTATTGTTTCTTCCCCCTGTTCTCTCCGGTAGACTATGAGGCTGATGGCGCTGATGCCCCGATCGACTACGGTGTTGACGACCCCTCATTGCCAGAGCAACCAGGCAACCCCCCCTTGATCACCCGATATCACCTATTCATTGTACTGCTTGCATTAGAGTAGTGTAGCATGTTACTGCTTTCGTTAATCCTATTCTGTTGCATAGCCTATCATTGTTGCTATAATTGTTGATTCCTTACGTGCAATCCTAAATGCTTAGTATAGGATGCTAGTTTATCATCAGTGGCCCTACATTCTTGTCTGTCTGCCATGCTATAATATCGGGCCATGATCACTCGAGAGGTGATCATGGATATATACTATACTATGCATACATACTATGCATACATTCTTGTCTGTCTGCCATGCTATAATATCGGGCCATGATCACTCGAGAGGTGATCATGGATATATACTATACTATGCATACATACTATTCAGATGGTGACTAAAGTCGGGTCGGCTCGTAGAGTACTCGCGAGTGATTCACAGATTGGGGGCTGAAAGGACATTTGTCCCGACGGCCCTCTGAGTGGATCTTTGTGGCGGAGCGACAGGGTAGGTTGAGACCACCTAGGTGAGAGGTGGGCCTGGTCCCTGGTCGACGTCCGCGGTTACTTCACAATAACACGTTTAACGAGATCTTGGTATTTGATCTGAGTGTGGCCACTGGCCTATATGCACTAACCAATTACACGGGAACCGTTATGGGCACTCGACGTCGTGGTATCAGCCGAAGCCTTCTTGACGTCAGCGACTGAGCAGCGTGCGCCGGGTTGGACCGCGTAACACAACTTCCTTTGTAATGGATGTTTCTAGGTCTGCTCATCGGCTTCCCTCACAACATGCAGGTGTGCAATGGGCGATGGGCCCAGACCCTGCGCGCATAGGATTTAGACCGGCGTGCTGACCTCTATGTTGAGCCTAGGTAGGGCTGCGACGTGTTGATCTTCCGAGGCCGGGTATGACCCAGGAAAGTCTGTCCGGCCAGAGGGATCGAGCGTGTTGGGAAATGTGGTGCACCCCTCCAGGGAAGTTTATCTATTCGAATAGCCGTGTCCCTGGGTAAAAGGATGACCCGGAGTTGTATCTTGACCTTATGACAACTAGAACCAAATACTTAATAAAACACACCTAGACAAGATCCAGAGACAACCAAGTGATCGCTTTCTCATAGCGCGACGAGGAGAGGATCACCGGGTAGGATTATGCTATGGGATGCTACTTGGTGAACTTACCAGCTACTCTCTTCTACATGCTTCAAGATGGAGGCTGCCAGAAGCGTAGTCTTCGATAGGACTAGCTATCCCCTTCTTATTCTGGCATTCTGCAGTTCATTCCACCAATATTGCCCCTTTACACAGATACCCATGCATATGTAGTGTGGATCCTTGCTTTCGAGTACTTTAGATGAGTACTCATGGTTGCTTTGCTCCCTCTTTCCCCCTTTTTCTCTTCTTCTCGGACGTCGCAACCAGATGTTGGAGCCCAGGAGCCAGACGCCACCATTGACAACGACCCCTACTACACCGAGGGTGTCTATTACTACGTGAAGGCCGCTAATGACCAGGAGTAGTTTAGGAGGATCCCAGGCAGGCGGCCTGCGCCTCTTTCGATCTGTATCCCAATTTGTGCTAGCCATCTTATGGCACCTTGTTTAACTTATGTCTGTACTCAGATATTGTTGCTTCCGCTGACTCATTTATGATCGAGCACTTGTATTCGAGCCCTCGAGGCCCCTGGCTTATAATATGATGCTTGTATGTCTTATTTTACTTTTAGAGTTGTGTTGTGATATCTTCCCATGAGTCCCTGATCTTGATCGTACACGTTTGCGTGCATGATTAGTGTATGGTCAAATCAGGGGCGTCACCGTTGCCTGATTCAGTAGAGCAATTGGTACATAAAATTTTACTCAAAAAATGTCCAGACGTGTCTAATTCGATAAAGATGGACATGGGTGCCAAAAGAACACAGGCACCAAGCCAGTGTGGCCTTGGTAACAAATTTCCAATTTCTACAAATATTCAAGTAAAAATGGAGAGAATGCACCCTTAGAAATGTACAAAATTATGAGATGACTAATATTTGTGTTATATTGCTTAGACCTAGATGTAGGGTATATATAGAGTACAATATGAGAGAGAAAGACTTGTAGTACAAAACAAGTCGTAGTAGGTTTAAGTTATTCTGTCTCTATCTCCTTATTTCTACCTTAAACACATTTATATTTTAATATCCCCCCTCAGTCGTAGCGGGAGTTAATCGGATGATTATGACTAAATTTGAAGTCCCGTGCTTCCGTCGTCTTCTCGACTATGTCGTTATCAACTGCTTTAGCACCTAGGCTGGTGACTGCGTCCCCTTCTGGTGCCTTCCTTGTCTCTCTTCTATTCCCACCTGCAGCCACAACGGGAGTGGCCAGGTGAATTCTCCGATATAAAACCATCTCTTTGTTCCAAATTAAGAAGCTTGAATGGTGCTATGGTGGAAGCACGGGTCTAACTAAAAGGGATGAAAATCAAGGAAATATTGGAAACATACAATAATACTAAAAATTTAGTCATCTTATGATGAATATTTACATGCTTTGCTTCTGCATTTGTTACAAAACTTCATAGTGTGCTTAAGATTAATATCACAAATAGTCAGCTGTAACTCATCACAAGTCTAAATTATATTGCTCATTATTTGAATTCCAACTGAAATTAAATTATAGAAGCACTAATATCCTACTGAAAAGAACTTCCAGCTTTCAGCAAGACTACTTCTACATACTCTATATTGTGGGAAAGCTACCCATATCATTGATAATCAGTAATACTATTCAGGAGATCACGACCATTCACAATGGATAGCCGAATAGCTTTGCATTCATGATGAATGAGTAAAAACCACCTTGCTAGTAAGCATGATAATAGCCATGATATTGCCTCTCTCAAAGATTCTATCGATTCTGAATGCAGGTGTCCATCATAATCCACAAGAGTACTTTAATAACTATTGTAGAGAAATTGGAAAGATATAGCATAAACAGTATACTTCTTGATGCTTCATCAACTCACCTTCTATATCACATATTATATGGGTCAGTTTTGGCTGATGACTCGCCCATAAACTCACTTTCTCTATATCTCTACTGGCCTCTACATATTAAAAGTTCGGAGGTACTCCAGTGACAAGAAATGACAACCCTTCACTTAAAGAAAAAACACACAAAACTAATGTGCAAGGGCAACCAACCATCGAAATTATCTGAATGTAGCATATCAATATAGAAATGGTATGCACTCCTACTGAGTCGTTTCCTTTTCCATTCAAGAGTATTTAATATTTGTTCTTCTTCGCTCTCCATCTCTTCTTCAGCCTCCTTGCCGAGTTCATGATCAAAGCCCAATAAATGCAATAATCCATGAACCTGATGAATATTAAGTTGGTTAGCAGAGAATAGGCTTGCAAGCAACCTATTCCAACACTAAACAATACATGGAGATTTCTTCACAAGATACACTAGAAGTAGCATCTAAGTAATTATTTGTACACATAAGGTAGTCAAGCTGTCAAGCCAATAGGCAAAACTTGAATCTTTGTCTTGGTACGCAACTGTCAAACATAGCACTAATTCAAAATAAAAACCCATGAAGTAAATACAAACCTAGGATGTGCGTTGTTTGCAACCCCAATTGGCCAAGCCAATGTTTGGGTAAGGCCACCTCTTTGGCTAGTGATTGGATTGATGCCAATCCATTGGCGTGCCCTCTGATGTTGGATACCACTTGCCAACTAGATCATATCCAAAGTTGAGTTGCCAAATTTTGGCATGACAATTGGCTTCCAAGCAATTACTAACCAAAGAAGGCAAATGTTGGCAAGTTTCGACATAGCCAAACATTGGCTTGCCAAAACATTGTCACTGTGGTTGCAAACCACGCATATCTCCCTCTAGCTATACCTGGTGTAGTGTCGATATTGATCCGATTTTAAGCTTCAAAAGAAATATATTGATCCAATTCCCTTCATGTTTAATTTTAACTACAAACAGAAATACACGGGCACCCCAATGAGGAAAAAAAATGTGATGGTAGCAACAAATCAAAGAGACTTAACCATGAGAATTCTATCTCATCAAGAAGTGCATGGCCTCTTCTTCCGCTTATCGTCTGGCTGTCTCAACAGAAATTACCACATTACCTAGTTACAGCCGTTCAACCAAAAACAAGTAACCAACAAGTAAATCAGAAGATCTGATAGAAACATCTGTAATAAATAAACTAGTAGTTCAATAGCACGTCTTACAATGGGAATATCGAGCCCTGGGATATGTTGCGACATGGACAGAACGTCTGTCGCGTGGTCTTCATCCCTCCATTCCTTGTTCAGCTTCATGATGAAACCATCAGCACAAAGCAGTAGAGAGACATCAACGCTATCGTACTTATCCACATTGCTTATACAAGGGTCTTTGGTCTTGTACCCCGAGTTCTGCAAATCATGGAATGCCAACTTCGTTGCCTTCCCAATGTCATTTCAAAGTGCTTCTGCAATACTATGCATCGCCATTCGTAATTAGACATAATTTACTGAAAAAGGCTTTCGCCACGCTTTATAAATAAAGCAAACCACCACAGTCACAAAGTAACACAGAGTTCACCCACACACACAGAAAGTTGCACAACATGAGAGTACAAGAGGGTTATGCTGAGGGCACAGCTCAACAAGCCATGAAAACAAAAAGCAATGGTGGATACACCGCAGCTAAGAAGCTAATCCGGCTCAGGTGGTGGAGGAGGAGGAGGCGGCACCAAGTGGAGAGCCATCGCGCGAAGTTCGGTAATGATGTTATTGATGGCGTCGCGGTTCTGGTTGCGGTTAAGCGACCGGCAGAGGTGCAAATAACCATATATTTTGAATATTGCGTTGGTGGACGTCGAAGAGGCACACGCTGGATGACAAGCTTATTACGCACGGTCCAACACGTCCAAGCAAGGACCCCAATGAGCAGCCACCTAATGTGGTGGCCCGACGGGGAAGAAGCCTAGACCTCGGCGAGGAGGCCTGGAAGTTGGTGTTACACCAAATACCCCTGACAACCTCACGGAGGCAGCTCCAGAGGAACTGGGCGGAAACGCACGAGAAGAAGATGTGATTCGAGGTTTCCTCAGTCCCACATAGGGGGCAGATCCCATCGCCCAAGCCATTCTGTTTTAACACCTCTACGCCGGATGGAAGCTGCTACTTCTTGAGCTTGCGTTGGTTTTTCCCTTGAAGAGGAAAGGGTGATGCAGCAAAGTAGAGATAAGTATTTCCCTCAGTTTGAGAACCAAGGTATCAATCCAATAGGAGATAACGCACAAATCACCAAATACCCGCACAAACAATCAAACAAAGTTGCACCCAGCGTGATAAAGGGGTTGTCAATCCTTTCACAGTTACTTGCAAAAGTGAGATCTGATACAGATAGATAAACGATAAAGTAAATATTTTTGGTATTTTTGGTTTATAGGTTGGAAAGTAAAAGATTGCAAGAATTGTAGATCGGAAACTAAAATTGTAGACCGGAAACTTGTATGATGGAAAAGAGACCCGGGGGCCATAGGTTTCACTAGAGGCTTCTCTCAAGATAGAAAATAATACGGTGGGTGAACAAATTACTGCCGAGCAATTGATAGAAAAGCGCAAAGTTATGATGATATCTAAGGCAATGATCATGCATATAGGCATCACGTCTGTGTCAAGTAGACCGAAACGATTCTGCATCTACTACTGTTACTCCACACATCGACCGCTATCCAACATGCATCTAGAGTATTAATTTTATAAAGAACAGAATAGCGCATTAAGTAAGATGACATGATTTATAGGAATTAACTCAAGCAATATGATGAAAACCCCATCTTTTTATCCTTGATGGAACAATACAATACGTGACTTGCTGCCCCTACTGTCACTGGAAAGTACACCACAAGATTGAACCCAAAGCTAAGCACTTCTCCCATTGCAAGAAAAACCAATCTAGTTAGCCAAACGAAACCGATAATTCGAAGAGACTTGAAAAGACATCAAATCATGCATATAAGAATTCAGAGAAGATTCAAATAGTAATCATAGATAAGCTGATCATAAATCCACAATTCATCGGATCTCGGCAAACATACGCAAAAAGGTATTACATCAAATAGATCTCTAAGATCATGGTATTGAGAATCAAAGTGGGAGAAGCCATCTAGCTACTAGCTATGGACTCGTAGGTCTGAGGTAAACTACTCACGCTTCATTAGAAGGGCAATGATGTTGATGTAGAAGCCCTCCATGATCGAATCCCCCTCCGGCAAGACGCCGAAAAAGGCCACTAGATGCAATCTCACGGGTACAGAAGGTTGCGGTGATGGAAAAGTGTTTTTGTGGATGCCCCTGATGGTTTGGGGACATATGGGAATATATAGGCAAAGAAATTAGGCCAGGAGACCCATGAGGGGCCCACAAGACAGGTGGGCGCGCCCTCCACCCTTCTGGCCACCTCGTTGATCCTCCGACTTCATCTCCAAGTCTCCTGGTTTTCCTTCTGGTCCAAGAAAGATCACAAAAGTTTGATTCCGTTTGGACTCCGTTTGGTGTTCCTTTTCTGCAAAACTCTAAAACAAGGAAAAACAAGAACTGGCACTGGGCTCTAGGTTTATAGGTTAGCCCGAAAAATAATATAAAATAGCATAATAAAGCATATAAACATCCAAAACAGATAATATACTATCATGGAACAATAAAAATTATAGTTGGAGACATATCAAGCATCCCCAAGCTTAATTCCTGCTCGTCCTCGAGTAGGTAAATGATAAAAAACAGAATTTTTGATGTGGAATGCTACCTAACATATTTATCCATGTAATTTCCTTTATTGTGTCATGAATGTTCAGATATAAAAGATTCAAAACAAAAGTTTAATATTGACATAAAAACGATAATACTTCAAGCATACTAATAAAGCAATGATGTCTTCTCAAAATAACATGGCCAAGGAAAGCTATCCCTACAAAATCATATAGTCTGGCTATGATCCATCTTCATCACAAAAAATATTTAAATCATGCACAACCCCGATGACAAGTCAAGCAATTGTTTCATACTTATGATGTTCTCAAAAATCTTCAACTTTCACGTAATACATGAGCGTGAGCCATGGATATAACACTATAGGTGGAATAGAATATGGTGGTTGTGGAGAAGACAAAAAGAGGAAGATAGTCTCACATCAACTAGGCATTTCAACGGGCTATGGAGATGACCATCGATAGATATCAATGTGAGTGAGTCGGGATTGCCATGCAATAGATGCACTAGAGCTATAAGTTTGTGAAAGCTAAAAAAACTAAGTGGGTGTGCATCCAACTCGCTTGCTCATGAAGACCAAGGAAAATTTGAGGAAGCCCATCACTGGAATATACAAGCCAAGTTCTATAATGAAATAGCCACTTTTTTCGTCCGGAGTCTCATCCCGACTTGTGGGGGAATCATAGTCTCCATCATACTTTCCTCACTGGGACAATGCTCTAATAATGAAGATCATCACACTTTTATTTACTTACAACTCAAGAATTACAACTCGATACTTAGAACAAAATATGACTCTATATGAATGCCTCCGGCGGTGTACCGAGATGTGCAATGAATCAAGAGTGACATGTATGAAAGAATTATGAAAGGTGGCTTTTCCAAAAATACAATGTCAACTACATGATCATGCAAAGCAACAATGACGAAGCGTGTCATAATAAACTGAACGGTGGAAAGTTGCATGGCAATATATCTTGGAATGTCTATGGAAATGCCATAATAGGTAGGCATGGTGGTTGTTTTGAGGAAGGTATATGGTGGTTGTATGGTAACGACGAAAGTTGCATGGCACAAGAGAGGCTAGCAATGTTGGAAGGATGAGAGTGCATATAATCCATGGACTGAACATTAGTCATAAAGAACTCACATACTTATTGCAAAAATCTATTAGTTATCGAAATGAAGTACTACGCGGATGGTCCTAGGGGGATATATTGGTGGAAAATACCATCGCTCGTCCCCGGCCGCCACTCATAAGGTAGACAATCAAAAAAAATCATGCTTCAACTTCATCACATAACGGTTCACCATACGTGGATGCTACAGGAATCACAAACTTTAACACAACTATCTCTCAAATTCACAACTACTCACTAGCATGACTCTAATATCACCATCTTCATATCTCAAAACAATCATAAATAATCAAACTTCTCATAGTACTCAATGCACTTTATATGAAAGTTTTTATTATATCGATCTTGGATGCCTATCATATTAGGACTAAATTTATAACCAAAGAAAATTACCATGCTGTTTAGAGACTCCCAAAATAATATAAGTGAAGCATGAGAGTTCATCAATTTCTATAAAATAAAAGCACTGTCGTGCTCTAAAAAGATATAAGTGAAGCACTAGAGCAATATTGCCTAGCTCAAAAGATATAAGTGAAGCACATAGAGTATTCTAATAAATCACGATTCATGCGTGTCTCTCTCAAAAGGTGTGTACAACAAGGATGATTGTGGCAAACTAAAAAGAAAAGACTCAAATCATACAAGATGCTCCAAGCAAAACACATATCATGTGGTGAATAAAATATAGCCTCAAGTAAAGTTATCGATAGACAAAGATGAAAGAGGGGATGCCCAAGTTACTGATAGACGAAGACGAAAGAGGGGATGCCTTCCAGGGCATCCCCAATCTTAGGCTCTTGGTTGTCCTTGAATATTACCTTGGGATGACTTGGGCATCCCCAAGCTTAGGCTCTTGCCACTCCTTATTCCATAGTCCATCAAATCCTTACCCAATCCTTACCCATAAGCTATCCCAAAGGTCTTACTTGGCACAAACACTAATTAAAACACAAAACCACATCCAACCAGAGGCTATATGAATTATTCAAAGCAAAACAGGAACAAAAAGCTAAGAACAAAAATAAAATTGGGTTTCCTCCCAACAAGCTCTATTGTTTAACGCCCTTAGCTAGGCATAAAAACACGAATAAATCTAGGTATTGTCATCTTTGGTATGCAATACATAAGTAGCTCTCATGATAGATTCATATGGAAATTTAGTTTTGTTTCTAGGAAAGTGTTCCATGCCCTTCCTTAATGGAAATTGAAATCTAATATTTCCTTCTTTCATATCAATAATTGCACCAATCGTTCTATGGAAAGGTCTACCAAGAATAATAGGACATGTAGGATTGCAATCTATATCAAGAACAATGAAATCTATGGGCACATAATTCCTATTAGCAATAATAAGAACATAATTAATCCTTCCCATAGGTTTCTTAATAGTGGAATCTGCAAGATGCAAATTTAAAGAACAATCATCAAATTCACAAAAACCTAACACATCACATAAAGTTTTTGGAATTGTGGAAACGCTAGCACCCAAATCACACAAAGCATGGCACTCATAATATTTAATTTTAATCTTAATAGTAGGTTCCCACTCATCATAAAGTTTTCTAGGGATAGAAACTTCCAATTCAAGCTTTTCTTCAAAAGATTGCATCATAGCATCAACGATATATTTAGTAAAAGCTTTGTTTTGATTATAAGCATGAGGAGAATTTCAACATGGATTGCAACAAGGAAATACAATCTATTAAAGAAAAATAATAATAATAATTAAATTCCTTAAAATCCAAAAGAGTGGGTTTATCGCTACCTAAAGTCTTGACCTCTCCAATCCCACTTTTATCAATTTTTGCATCTAGATCAAAAAACTCTGAATCATTGGGATGCCTTTTAACTAAAGTTGACTCATCTCCAGTCCCATCTTTGTCAAGATTTATATTAGAAAACAACGATTCAATAGGAGTCACATTAATTACTTCAAGATCTTCATCATTATTTTCAGCTTTCGGTTTAGCAGCCATTTTATTTACTAAGGTAGCTTGTTTATCAGAAATTTGGACTACAAGATTTTCAAGATGAGCAAACTGAGATTTCAAACCATAAAACTCCTTAGACATATCATCGAGCTCTTTACTCATATACTCCATAAAACCTTTTTGCTCTTTAAGATCGTTTCTAAATAAACTATTATGCTCAAGTTGTAAAGACATAAAGCTTCTAACATTATTTTCAATTTCTTCCAACCTCCTAAGGTGAGGATCAACGCCATTTGGTTGCGCCATAAAGGCAAACATGCAGACCAACACAAAAGCACACAAAAAGCAAGTGAGAAAGATGAACGGAAGAGGGGCAAAGAAACGGAAAATCTTTCAAAAATCATTTTAGAAGTTGGGGAGAGGAAAATTAGAGGCGAATGGCGAATAATGTAATGCAAGAGATGAGAGTTTATGATGGGTACTTGGTATGTCTTGACTTGGCGTAGATCTCCCCGACAACGACGCCAGAAATTCTTCCTGCTACTTCTTGAGATTGCGTTGGTTTTTCTCTTGAAGAGGAAAGGGTGATGTAGCAAAGTAGAGATAATAATTTCCCTCGGTTTGAGAACCAAGGTATCAATCCAGTAGGAGACAACGCACAAATCACCGAATACCTGCATAAACAGTCAAACAAAATTGCACCCGGTGCGATAAAGGGGTTGTCAATCCCTTCAGGCTTACTTTCAAAAGTGAGATCTGATAGAGATAGATAAATGATAAAGTAAATATTTTTGGTATTTTTGGTTTATAGATCGGAAAGTAAAAGATTGCAAGAATAGTAGATCGAAAACTAAAATTGTAGATCGGAAACTTGTATCATGGAAAAGAGACCGGGGGGCCATAGGTTTCACTAGAGGCTTCTCTCAAGATAGAAAATAATACGATGGGTGAACAAATTACTGCCGAGCAATTGATAGAAAAGCGCAAAGTTATGACGATATCTAAGGCAATGATCATGAATATAGGCATCATGTCCGTGTCAAGTAGACCGAAACGATTCTGCATCTACTACTATTACTCCACACATCGACTACTATCCAACATGCATCTAGAGTGTTAAGTTCATAAAGAACGGAGTAACGCCTTAAGTAAGATGACATGATGTAGAGGAACTAACTCAAGCAATATGATGAAAACCCCATCTTTTTATCCTCGATGGCAACAATGCAATAAGTGCCTTGCTTCCCCTACTGTAACTGGGAAAGGACACCGCGGGATTGAACCCAAAGCTAAGCACTTCTCCCATTGCAAGAAAAATCAATCTAGTTGGCCAAACCAAACCGATAATTCGAAGAGACTTGCAAAGACATCAAATCATGCATATAAGAATTCATAGAAGATTCAAATAGTATTCATAGATAAGCTGATCATACATCCACAATTCAACGGATCTCGGCAAACACACCGCAAAAAGGTATTACATCGAATAGATCTACAAGAACATTGAGGAGAACATGGTATTGAGAATAAAAAAGAGAGTAGAAGCCATCTAGCTACTAGCTATGGACCCGTAGGTCTGAGGTAAACTACTCACGCTTCATCGGAAGGGCAATGGTGTTGATGTAGAAGCCCTCCATGATCGAACCCCCCTCCAGCAGGATGCCGGAAAAGGCCCCTAGATGGGATCTCACGTGTACAGAAGGTTGCGGCGATGGAAAAGTGTTTTCGTGGATGCCCCTGATGGTTTGGGGACATATGGGAATATATAGGCAAAGAAATTAGGTCAGGAGACCCATGAGGGGCCCACAAGACAGGGGGCACGCCCTCCACCCTTATGGCCACCTCGTGGCACCTCTGACTTCATCTCCCAGTCTCGTGGTTTGTTTCTGGTCCAAGAAAGATCACCGTGAAAGTTTTATTCCGTTTGGTATTCTTTTTCTGCAAAACTCTAAAACAGGAAAAAACAGGAACTGGCACTAGGCTCTAGGTTAATAGGTTAGTCCCAAAAATAAAATAAAATAGCATAATAATGCATATAAATCATCCAAAATAGATAATATAATAGCATGGACCAATCAAAAAATATAGATACGTTGGAGACGTATCAGAAGCCGACCGCGGGTCCATTGCCACATGAAGAACCTGATCTTGAGGGGCACACGGATAGCCCAGATCAACTCAAGGGTCGTCGGGCCAGGGGAGGGCCTAGTATAGGGACTTCGTGGAGAACCGGCATGAGGGCTCGAGGCGCCAGGATAAGCGGTCAAGAGGCTGCGCCAGATCAGGCTCATGGAGAGCAACGGCCTCCAGGGGCTCGTGCTAGGAGGCGGTTTCCGGGGGCCGAAATGGCCACCGGAACGTGAGACGCCCTAAATCAATAAGGGCCGCCTTGACGGAGATCCTAGGATCCACCGCAATGGAGAAAAGATCTGGGAACCTGGTAGCGAAAGGGGAGTCCCTAGCCCACCGGTCGAACCAAAACATAGTGGTTGTCCCAGAGCCAACCAAGATGGAGGTCCCGATGCGGAGATCCGGGAGCAGCCGGATGACGGACTGCCAGAACTGGGAGCTTCCCGTCCTTAGGAAAAAGGCAAGAGGTTGGCCACGCAAGTACTTGTTCCGGATGATTTGCAACCACAGGCCACCCTCGCCATTCGCAATGCGCCAGAGCCAACACGTGAGGAGAGTCAGGTTCATGCGTTCGGAGGACATGATGCCAGGCCGCCTTGGTCCCTAGGTTGGCATATGTCAGTCCAACGCACCATATGGTATTTCTGCTTATGACCCTCGCCAGCCCAGTAGAAGCGCGTCTAGACTGAGCGATCTCATGGTGTAACATTTCGGGCAGGCTGTAGAAACTCATGATGAACAAGAGGAGGCAGGATAAGGACGAGTTGATGAGGATCGTCCGAGCTGCTTTAGACAATCATCGACCCTGACAAGGCTCGATACGGTGTTGAAGCTTGAGCACTGAGGGCCTTAGATCTGCCACGGAGAGCTAAGAGTCGCTAATGGGGATCCCCAGGTAGGTGATTGGGAAAGACCCGAGCCGAAAGTTGAGTCGGTTAGCAATACTCTGGCTTTCTGAGGGGGAGTAGCCAAGAACCATCACCTCGCTCTTATCAAAGTTTATTTTGAGACCCGACAACTCATGGAAGCAAAGCAGCAGAAATTTCAGGTTTGAGATATCGGTCGTAGAGCCTTCCACCATGATAATGGTGTCATCGGCATGTTGGAGGAGGGACACACCCCCTCCCTCCACTAGGTCCAGAACAATGCCGTGGATGTGGCCTGCAGCCATTGCCTTATCAAGAATTGATGCCAGGGCGTCAACCACCATGTTGAACAGAAATGAAGAGAAGGGGTCCCCCTATCTAACCCCACATAAGGTGGGGAAATAGGGCCCGATCTCCCCATTAATGTTCACCGTTGTACGCCCAGAGGACACCATCTGCTTGACTCAGGTGACCCAGCGACCGTCGAACCCTTTCCTGAGCAACACTTCCTAAAGGAAGGACCAACTAGCCGTGTCCTAGGCTTTGTGGAAGTCAATTTTTAGGAAGACTGCTTTGAGGTGTTTGGACCGGACCTCGTGCAGAACTTCATGAAAGACAAGGACCCCATCCAGGATATACCGACCTTGAGGCGGACTGGTCTAGATGGGTAATGCGGTCAGCCAAAGGGGCCACCCTATTGGCATACCCCTTTGCCAGGATGCGGAAGATCACATTGATCACCGTGATCCGTCGGAACTGATGAATGTCCGAGGCCCCAGGCACCTTGGGGTTCAAAGTGATGATCACATAGTTGAGGCGGTGGAGGTCAATGGTGCCCACATAGAACTCCTCAAAGAGGGCCATGACCTCCGCCTTTATGGCAGTCCAGAAGGTTGGGAAGAACTTCACCGGCAGACCGTCGAGGCCAGACAAAGATTTATTCCTTTAATCGCCACCCAGACTTCTTTCTCAATGAATGGAGCCGTGAGAGCAGCATTTTCCGCGGCCGAGATGCACTGTGTTCCAACCCAGAAGTCGGTAGCAAGGGCCACACCCCCTAGGGGGGTGGAAAAAAGGGCTTTATAGAAGCCATCTACATGAGCACATATGTTGCCCGGACGCTGTAGGAGAGTCTCCCATCCCACAGCAAGGGGATGGTATTCCTTCTCCTACGACCATCGCGATGGCCTGGAAGTAGGTCATATTGGCGTCACCCTTGAGGACCCACTTTTGGGTCCCCCCCGAGTCGCCAATATACTTCCTCACCGGAGTAAATGACCGTGAGCTGGTCAAGGTCATATCAAAGCATCCACTTATCGAGGGCTAGACCCACCGAGTCAGCATGTAGGTCCAGCGCTTGGATGGAGGCGAGGAGGGCCTTCTTGTGATCCTGCATGTCCCGTCCGAGGTTCGTGCCCCAACCCTTCATAAACTGGCAAGAGTGCTTGGCACAGAAGTGTCAGTCATCCACCGTAGAGATGGACCTATGAGGGGCGAGCCAAGCCTCCAACCAACAAGACCGAACGGCCTTAGCGAAACCGTTCTGGTTAAGCCAGAACATCTTGAAGCTAAACCTAGGCGCAGTGGGCAGGCGGTCCTCCTGAGAAGACAGGAGAAGAGGAACATGATCTGAGCCAATCCGGGTGATGGCATGGAGGGAGGCAAGGGGGCGGTGAAGCTCCCACTCAGGCGAGACCAAGACACGGTCCAGAACGGAGCGGGTCGGGTCTGCCTGGCGATTGGTCCAGGTGAATCTGGCACCAAACCTATCTAATTTCCGTAGGCCGAGCTCGATGATGCAGTCATTGAACATCTGCATCCGATGGAAGTTTACTAGTTCGTTGCTATTATCTTTCGCAAAGCGGATAAGGTTGAAATCACTGATACGTCTCCATCGTATCTACTTTTCCAAACTCTTTTGCCCTTGTTTTGGACTCTAATTTGCATGATTGGAGTGGAACTAACCGGGACTGACGCTGTTTTCAGCAGAATTGCCATGGTGTTATTTTTGTGGAGAAATAAAAGTTCTCGGATTGACCTCAAAATTTATGAAGAATATTTTTGGAATTAATTAAAAATATTGGCAAAAGAATCAACCAGAGGGGACCCACCAGGCAACCACAAGGGTGTGGGGCACGCCCTACCCCCCTAGACACGCCCCCGGGCTTGTGGGTCCCACGAAGCTCCACCGATCTCAACTCCAACTCCATATATTCACTTTTGGGGAGAAAAAATTCAGAGAGAAGGATTCATCGCGTTTTATGATATGGAGCCACTGCCGCCTCTTGTTCTTCATCGGGAGGACAGATCTGGAGTCCGTTCGAGGATGCAGAGAGGGGAAATTGATGCCGTCGTCATCATCAACCATCCTCCATCACCAATTTCATGATGCTCCTCGTCGTGCGTGAGTAATTATATCGTAGGCTTGTTGCATGGTGATGGGTTGGATGACATTTATCATGTAATCAAGTTAGTTTTGTTAGGGTTTGATTCCTAGTATCCACTATGTTCTGAGATTGATGTTTCTATGACTTTGCTATGCTTAATGCTTGTCACTAAGGCCCGATTGCCATGAATTCAGATCTGAACCCTTTATGTTTCCATGAATATATTTATGTTCTTGATCCGATCTTGCAAGTTGTAGACACCTATTACGAGTAATGATCCGCATACCCCAAGGTGATAATAATTGGGATTCTTTCCGGTGATTACCATAGTTTGAGGAGTTCATGTATTCACTAAGTGCTAATGCTTTGTTCCGGTTCTCTATTAAAAGGAGGCCTTAATATCCCTTAGTTTCCATTAGGATCCCACTGCCACGGGAGGGTAGGACAAAATATGTTATGCAAGTTCTTTTCTATAAGCACATATGACTATATACAGAGTACATGCCTACATTATATT
The DNA here is from genome assembly GCA_963921465.1 of Triticum timopheevii. NCBI lineage: Eukaryota > Viridiplantae > Streptophyta > Magnoliopsida > Poales > Poaceae > Triticum > Triticum timopheevii. The sequence continues at coordinate 160,849,937 of OY997266.1, forward strand.
GATGAATTGGAGCTAGTTCTGTGTCACCCCAAATTATAACTGTTGCATGATGAATGCCATTTGACATAATTATCCATCACTGGTCCATTGTCGACGAGCTTTTAACATATTGATCTTTGCTATGTTACTTTGCCATTGCTATTGTTACAATTGCTACAAAACTTCTACTGTTACTTTTGCGGCTGTTACCGTTACTTCCATACTACTTTGCTACTAAATATTTTGCTGCAAATATTAAGTCTTTCAGGTGTGGTCGAATTGACAACTCAGCTGCTAATACTTGAGAATATCCTTTGGCTCCCCTTGTGTCGAATCAATAAATTTGGGTTGAATACCATACCCTCGAAAACTGCTGGGGTCCCCTATACTTGTGGTTTATCAGGACCTTTTTCTGGCGCCGTTACCGGGGAGCATAGCTCTCTTCTCCGAGTCTTGGGGTTTACATCTATTGGCCACTATGAAGAATTTGAAAGATACCGAAACCAAGATCTATCGCTGTACTACGAGGGGAGGTAAGGAACTGCCATCTAGCTCCGCACTTGATTCACCTTCTGTTTTGAGTAAGCTTGCGACACCTACACCTGCTATTGATTCCGCTATGTTGCATGTTCTTGATGACGCTACTTCTGCTATGAATGATGCTTATGATGATACTACTTTGTTTGATAAAACTGTGCCACCGGGTGAATTACTTGATGAACATCTTGCTAGAGTTAGAACTATTGATTATGCTGAAGATGATGATATTCTAAAACTGATGAAATTATTGAAACTGAAAACTTTGAAACACCTGTTAGACCTAGCTCTCCTAGATATGAAACTCCTGTTATGCCTGAGGGTTATGTTATGGATGGAGAGGTAGCTATGGACTTTCTTGATTGTAAGGATAGAGATGATCTTAAGAAATTATTGTGCAAGTGGAAAGAAAATCTTTGAACGCTAGAATGCAATATGATCCTAAGTTTGCTACTTCACCTATCTTTGTTACTGATAAGGATTATGAATTCTCTATCGATCCTGAGTTAATTACTTTGGTTGAATCTGATCCTTTCCATGGTTATGAATCTGAAACTGTTGTGGCACATCTTACTAAATTGAATGATATAGCCACCTTATTTGCCCATGAGGAAATTTTTTTGCTATTACTATATTATTAAGTTGTTTCCTTTCTCATTACAGGGTGATGCTAAGTTATCGTTTAATTCTCTTGCTCCTGGTTGTGTGCGTAGTCCCCAGGATATGATCTATTACTTTTCCGAAAAATATTTCCCTGCTCATAAGAAACAATCTACTTTGAAGGAAATATTTAACTTTGTGCAAACTAAAGAAGATATTCTCCCACAAGCTTGGGGGAGGCTTCTCCAATTACTTAATGCTTTGCGTGATAATCCTCTCAAGAAAAATGAAATACTTGATATCTTTTATAATGGACTAACCGATGCTTCTAGGGACCACCTAGATAGTTGTGTTGTTTGTGTTTTCAGGGGACGAGCTGTTGAGCAAGCTGAATTGCTATTGAATAATATATTGAGTAATGATAATGATTGGACACTTCCTGAACCATCTCCTAAGCCAACTCTGAAGAAAAGAGGTATTCTATTTCTCAGTCCTGAAGATATGCAAGGGGCAAAGAAATCTATGAAAGAAAAAGGTATTAAAGCTAAAGATGTTAAGAATTTACCACCTACTGAAGAGATACATGGTCTTCATAACCCGACACAGGTAGTAGAGGTAAATTCTCTCTACAGATTTGATGAAGGTGATATTCCTCATAATAAGTCTGCTAGTCAATGCTCGGGTGAATTTGATAATTTTATTGTTAAACAAGAAAATTTCAATGCATATGTTAGTAGACAATTGAAACGTAATGCTTACATGCTTGACTGCTTGGGTGATTACATGAGTAGAACTGTTAGTGATCTTAAAATCATTAGTAAGCATGCTTCCATGGTTAAAACTCAAGTAGAACAAGTACTTAAGGCACAGGATGATTTGCTCAATGAGTTGAATTGTAAGAACAATGATAATGCTGTTAGGGTTATGACTAGAGGTGGTAAGATGACCCAGGAACCTTTGTATCCTGAAGGTCATCGTAAGAGAATTGAGCAAGATTCTTAGGGAATTCATACTGATGCACCTAGTCCTCCTAGTAACAAAAAAAAAGAAAACTGATAGGACTTTGCATGCTTCTAGTGAACCTGTTATAGACACACCTTAGAATCCCAATGATATTCCTATTTCTGATGCTGAGACACAATCTAGTGATGAACATGAACCTAGTGATAATGTTAATGATGATGTTCATGTTGATGCTCAACCTAGTAATGATAATGATGTAGAGATTGAACCTGCTACTTATCTTGATAACCCATAATCAAAGAATCAATGTTATGATAAGAGAGACTTCGTTGCTAGGAAGCATGGTAAAGAAAGAGAACCTTGGGTTCAGAAACCCATGCCCTTTCCTCCTAAGCCATCCAAGAAAAAATATGATGAGAATTTTGAGCGCTTTGTTGAAATGCTTAGACCTGTCTTTTTATGTATGCGTTTGACTGATATTCTGAAAATGTCTCCTTATGCTAAGTATATGAAGGATATTGTTACAAATAAAGAAAGATACCGGAAGCTGAAATTTCCACTATGCTTGCTAATTACACTTTCAAGGGTGGAATACCAAAGAAACTTGGAGATCCAGGAATACCAACTATACCATGTTCCATTAAAAGAAACTATGTTAAAACTGCTTTTTGTGATCTTGGAGCCGGTGTTAGTGTTATTCCTTTCTCTTTATATCATAGACTTGAATTGAATAAGTTGACACCTACTAAAATGTCTTTGCAAATGGCTGATAAATCAAACGCTATACCCATCGGTATTTGTGAGGATGTGCCTGTTGTGGTTGCAAACGTTACTATATATCTTAACAGACTTTCTTATTCTTGATATTCCCGAGGACGATAGTATGTCGATCATCCTTGGTAGACCCTTTTTGAATACAGCAAGGGCTATTATCGATTGCAACAAAGGCAATGTCAGTTTTCATGTTAATGGTAATGAGCATATGGTAGACTTTCCGAAGAAACAACCTCAAGTTCATAGTATCAATTCTATTGGAAAATTTTCAACTATTACTATCGGAGGTTTTGAATTCCCTCTCCCCACTGTCAAAAAGAAATATGATATTCTTATTGTTGGGGACATGCATATCCCCGTTGAGGTAACCTAGTGTTATTCGAAAATTCTCTAGTTTCATGTTATTCGAAAGAAGTTTGTTTAATAAGACTTGATCAACCTTGTTAATGGATTCCTTTTGATGAGCATGAGATGGATGAATTTAGAAAGCACATCTTTTTGTACCTACTTTTTACTTTCTGTTATTTAGAATAAATAAAGCAAAAATAGTATTGTTCACCTGTTCTCTGAATTATCCGTGCAATAAAAATTGTCCCGAAAATAAAAGTTCTCCAAATGTGCTAAAAATTCAGTATGATTTTTTTATAAAATATTTTAGAATTTCTGGCACTAAGAATGCACCAGGGGGCTGCACCAGTGGACCACAAGGGTGGAGGGCGCACCCCTGGCTTGTGGGTCCCACATGGGCCCCCCTCACTTATTCCAGCACCCATCCACTTCATCTTCCTCCAGAAAAAAAATCATCCTGTTGCTCAAACCCGTGTTCTTGCTCATCTTGCTGCCATTTTTGATCCTTGTGCAAAGCTCCATTTGCAAAACTGTTTTGGGGGATTGTTCTATGGTATGTCACTCCTCCAATAGTCCAATTAGTTTTTGTTCTAGTTATTTATTTATTGCAAATTTTTGCTGCTTAGGTGACCCTGTTCTTGAGCTTGCATGTCAAATTTATATGGTCCAAAGTAGTTTTGATGCATGATATAGCCTCTAGGCACTTGAGGGAGTAGTTGCTATCAATTTTGTTGAGTTTGGTTCACTTCTATTTTTGAGTCCTTAAAAATTTCAGAAATTTTTCAGAGGAAGATAGTGATGAGGAGGTTGGTAAGAGGCTCTTCAAGCCGGGGTTCTAAAGAAAATGAGAATAAGAAGAAGAATAAGCCCAAGTACAACATTCCCCGCACCGCAGAGGCATCACCGACTTCCTCCATGATAAGTGTGACCAATACCTCCTACTCACTAATACCTTTGTGCAAAATTTTCACTTCCTTTGTAGGGAAGATCCTCCTATGGTAGAATTTCACTTATATGATGTGCCTAAGAGAATGACTCTTTATGATTTTTGCAATGTTTGCAAAATACCTTATGAGGGCAGCGTCAGAGAACCACGTCCTAGAGATGTGGAGGACTTTATTGCTGAGACTACTGTGGGGGAAGAGAGAGGAGTGTCGGAAGCAAGAGTTGCTAGTTTACACTTTTACCATTTTACGCTATTATTCATTATTTGCGGGGAGATGTTTGATTGGTCGTGGGGAGAGTGGAGGCCTTAGTGCCCCTGACCTTTCCATTTTACACCATGCTCTATATACTGATAGAACCTTTAGTTTAGACTCTATGGTTGCTCGATGGTTGAGCTTAAACCGTTCGAGGGGTCCTATTTTCAGAGGTATCTATGCTTCTCGCTTAGCTAAACATTTTGAGATACCCATTAGGCTTGATGAGAAAGAGGAGATGCTGCCACCCACTAGAAATTTGGACTATAACAATATGGTAGCGCATGATTTTATTAAGAAGCATAAGAGAAATAGACTCCTCTAGAACTTAGTATTTAGTCAGGATACTTGTGAGACTATTGCTCTGCCTGCTTCTTCTTTGTTCGATATTTGTTCAGGCAGGTACACTATTATGCCCAAGGACATCTACAGATTTTGGGGTTTGTCACAACCCCCGATACCTGAGCCAGCACCAGTTCCTGACCCGTATCAGTAGCCTATTTATTAGTGGGAGCCACATGAGCTTACTAACCAGTGGAACCCTCAGGACCCTCCGCAGAATCGAGGAGAGGGTTATTTCCAGCCGTGGCCCTAGACCAACTTAGGCCAAAAGCCTAAGCTTGGGAGAGTACTTATTTGTCACCGACATTACATTCATGTTCACACACTCATTCCAGTTGTCGGTGTTCATACTTTTTCATTGTATTATCCATGTTAGTTTATTTTTTTTCTCGCTTTCTTCTTGTGTGTTCGAAAAACTTTGAGAAAAAAGAAAAATAAATAAATTTAGTTGTATCTTCTTTCCCTTCCATGTTTATTTAGTAGTACTATTAAAAGAAAACCCAAAAAGATTTCTCGTTCTTCTTTTGCTTGTTGGGAGCTCTCCCGTGTAAATAGTTTTTTCTTGTTCTTGTTTTACTTCCTTCAGAAAAACAAAAACTCTAAAAACATTTCAGTGTGTTTCTTTGAAATTCTTTTTCTTTTCTTTGGGCCGAGAGGATAAGACCACGATGAAAAATGATGAGTGGCTCTCATATGCATTATTGTTGATCTAACAAAGAGCCCATATTACCTTGTTTTCTCCTTTGAATAAATATTTGCAGATTCCAGCTTAGTCCAATGCACATGCACTATTATTATTATCCACACCATTCGGTCTTGCAAGTGAAAGGCAATGATGATGATATATGATGAAATGATTGAGATGGAGAAAAGCTGCTATGAACTCGACCTATCTTGTTTTTGTAAATATGATTAGTTCATCATTCTTGATCGGCCCATTATGAATGAAACATGTTGGCAATGACAATTAGAGATTATAGTTACTCATTCCATGCTTAATTAGCTAGGAGTTTATAATGGTTTACCTTGTGTGCCAACATGCTTTTAAAATGATTGTGATGTAGTATGATAGGATGGTATCCTCCTTTGAATGATTCCAGTGGCTTGACTTGGCACATGTTCACACATGTAGTTGAAACAAAATCAACATAGCCTCCATGATATTTGTGTTCATGATGATTTATATCCTACTCATGCTTGCACTCAATGTTGATTAATCTCAATTCATGTTTATGACTGTTGTCGCTCTCTAGTTGGTCGCTCCTTAATTTTTGCTAGCCTTCACTTGTACTAAGCGGGAATACTGCTTGTGCATCCACTTCCATAAACCCAAAGTTATTCCATATGAGTCCACCATACCTACCTATATGCAGTATTTACCCGCCGTTCCAAGTAAATTTGCATGTGCCAAACTCTAAACCTTCAAATGATAATCTGTTTTTATGCCCGAATCGCTCATGTAGCGACTGGGGGCTGTCAGTATCTTCCATGCTAGGTGGGTTATTGTCACGATGAGTGTTGATTCACTTGTCATTCACGAGAAAGTGGCTAGTAATCGGGATGCCCAGTTCCATGCTCAAATCAAATCAAAATATAATATCAAACAAAACTCCCCCAGTACTGTTGTTGGTATGGACGGTACCCGTTGTTTCGAACCAGCCGTGGAGTGTGCTTGTTAGTGAAGGGGGAGTAAAAACTTTACCATTCTATTTGGGAACCGCCTATAGTGTATCTATTATGGAAGATGCCGAGATCTCTTGGTCGTTGCATTGACAATGAGATCATAGCACTCAAAATATTATTTATCTCTGTTTCAAAAACTCGAGCTCTCTTACCTCTGCGAAAACCTGCTTCCCTCTGCGAAGGGTCTATCTATTTACCTTTATTGTTGAGTCATCATTCTCTTATAAAAAGCACCAGTTAGAGAGCAGCACTGTCATTTGTATGCTTTGGTATTAATTTATATTGAGTATTACTATGACTTGATCTCTTTTACCATGAATTACAATGTCTAGTCAGTCCTTGATCTTCAGGGGTGCTCTGCATTTATGTTTTGCAGTCTCAGAAAGGGATAGCGAGATACCATTCTATTATATCATATCATGATTGTTTGGAAAAAGTGTTGTCATCCGAGATTTATTATTATTGCTCACTAGTTGATTACGCCATTGATGTGATTAAGTGTGAGACCTAAATGTTAGTGTGAATATAGTTAGTTCATAATCTTTGGTGAAAACCTGAATGCTGGCTATACATATTTGCAACAACAAGAACAAACAGAGTTTGTAAAAGTTTTTCTTTATCACTTTCAGTCTATCAACTGAATTGCTTGAGCACAAGCAATGGGTTAAGCTTGGGGGAGTTGATACGTCTCCATCGTATCTACTTTTCCAAACTCTTTTGCACTTGTTTTGGACTCCAATTTGCATGATTTGAACGGAACTAACCCGGACTGACATTGTTTTCAGCAGAATTGTCATGGTGTTATTTTTGTGCAGAAATAAAAGTTCTCGGATTAGCCTGGAAATTTACGGAGAATATTTTTGGAATTAAGAAAAAATATTGGCAAAAGAATCAACCAGAGGGGACCCACTAGGCGACCACAAGGGTGGGGGCACGCCCTACCCCCTGTGTGCGCACCCCGGGCTTGTGGGTCCACCGACCTCAACTCCAACTCCATATATTCACTTTTGGGGAGAAAAAATCAGAGAGAAGGATTCATCGCATTTTACGATACGGAGCCGCCGCTCCTGTTCTTCATCGGGAGGGCAGATTTGGAGACCGTTCGGGGCTCCGGAGAGGGGAAATCAACGTCGTCGTCGTCATCAACCAACCTACATCACAAATTTCATGGTTCTCACTGCCGTGCGTGAGTAATTCCATCGTAGGCCTACTGGATGATGATGGGTTGGATGAGATTTATAATGTAATCGAGTTAGTTTTGTTAGGGTTTGATTCCTAGTATCCACTATGTTCTGAGATTGATGTTGCTATGACTTTGCTATGCTTAATGCTTGTCACTAGGGCCCGAGTGCCATGAATTCAGATCTGAACGCTTTATGTTTCCATGAATATGTTCGTGTTCTTGATCCGATCTTGCAAGTTGTAGACACCTATTACGAGTTATGATCCGCATACCCCAAGGTGACAATAATTGGGATTCTTTCCGGTGATTATCGTAGTTTAAGAAGTTCATGTATTCACTAAGTGCTAATGCTTTTTTCGGTTCTCTATTAAAAGGAGGCCTTAATATCCCTTAGTTTCCATTAGGACCCCACTGCAACGGGAGGGTAGGACAAAAGATGTCATGCAAGTTCTTTTCCATAAGCACGTATGACTATATACAAAATACAAGCCTACATTATATTGATGAATTGGAGCTAGTTCTATGTCACTCTAGGTTATAATTGTCGCATGATGAATGCTATCCAACATAATTATCCATCACTGATCCACTGCCTACGAGATTTTCACATATTGATATTTGCTATGTTACTTTGCCGTTGCTACTGTTACAATTGCTACAAAACTGCTACTGTTACTTTTGCCACTTTTACCGATACTTCCATACTACTTTGCTACTAAATACTTTGCTGCAGATATTAAGTCTTTCAGGTGTGGTTGAATTGACAACTCAGCTGCTAATACTTGAGAATATCCTTTGGCTCCCCTTGTGTCGAATCAATAAATTTGGGTTGAATACTCTACCCTCGAAAGCTGTTGCGATCCCCTATACTTGTGGGTTATTAGTCACCACCCACTATGACCGGCAGGCGCGCAGCCGACACCTTCCTTGTGTGTTCATCAAGGAAGGATGTAGATCGACGATGGTCAGTGGGGCCATAGACTATGATGACCTCCCAGTTGAAGGTGAGGGCATGTCAAACAGCTCCATACTAACAAATAACTCTCCCCTATCCATACCACCCACCTCAAAGGTGGCATCCTTAACACCTAGCAGGATGCCACGCGAGTGCCCGACGATCCCACTAGAAGGGAGCCAATGCTAGGCAAACAGGTGGGAGCTTAGCCATTCAAGCTCAGACAAGGAGAATTCTGTGCGCATGGTCTCTTGAATTGCTATGATGTCTATCCGCTCATCTCGCATGTACTCTATGAGCTTAGCCTTTCATCTCGCATGGTCTCTTGCCGAAACCACGAATATACCAGAAAAGGGTCTGCATTAAGCAGCCATCGGGGGGCTGCTTGACCCCAGGTGAAAGTGCTAGTATTCGACTGGAGGGGGGGTGAATAGGTGATTTTTATGAGAGTCTTCAAAACAGGGGTGCTTTGAAGACAAACGATAGAAATGAACCTATTGACATGCAGCGGAAGGTAGACTACAGTAGACAAGCCATAATGAAGTAAGCAATGTAGTGAAAGCACGAAGACTATCAGCAGCTAGGTAGTATGGATCAGGATGGAAGATAGTATGAAGCCAAACAGTAAACAGTCTTCACACAATGAAGCCAATTAGACCAGGCAAGTGGGCAAAGACTTCATGAAGACAAACTGTAAGTAAGGTGAGAGAGGAAGGATAGAACCAGTTGCTTAGAGAGGACAAGGGATTTGTTGGACCAGTTCCAGTTGCTGTGACAACTGTACGTCTGGTTAGGGAGGCCGAGATTCAACTCAGAAGTCCGTGTCTTCACCTTATTCCCCTTGAGCTAAGAACACTTAGTCCTCGCCCGATCACTCTGGTAAGTCTTCAAGGGAGACTTCCAAACCTTCACAGACTTTGTTCACCGGCAATCCACAACAACTCTTGGATGCTCAGAACGTGATGCCTAACCGGCTAGAGGATTCACAGTCCTCAAGTGTAATAAATCTTCAGATCACGCGGACAGAAATACTTCAGTGATGCCTAACACTCTTTGACTCTGGGTGTTTTGGGCTTTGTCCTTGCAAGGATTTCTCTCTCAAAGGCTTCGGAGGTGGGTTGCTCTCAAACGACAAAAGCCGTTCACTAACTCTGAGCAGCCACCAATTTATGGTGTAGGGTGTGGGATATTTATAGCTAGGAGGCAAGTCGACCTGATTTGTCCAAAATGACCCTGGGTCACTATGGAATTGACACGAGTCCAACAGTCAGATTTCAAACACACGCGGCATCTTAGCTTGGGCTACAAGCAAAGCTGACTCATCCAGCTCTGGATAAGATTTGCTCTCATTGTCTTCGTTCGAAGACATAGGATTTGGTTGAGCATCACATCAGTCACTCCGACTTTGTTCACTTGGACCCCACTTAATAGTACGGTGGTTCCTATGACTCAACAAAAAGAAAAGGAAACTACGAAACAACTATGTCTTCGCACTCCATAGTCTTCACGCGATGTCTTCTCCTGTCATAGTCTTCAATGTTTATATCTTCACAGACCGCCATTTTTCTTCAATGTCTTCAAACATTTTTAGGGGTCATTTCTGGTAGGTAAACCGAATCAATATGGGACTACTACCTGTGTTATCTTGCAATTCTCACAAACACATTAGTCCCTCAACCAAGTTTGTCGCCAATACTCCAAAACCAACTAGGGGTGGCACTAGATGCACTTACAATCTCCCCCTTTTTGGTGATTGATGACAAACTAGTTGAAGTTTTCAACGGTGATAAAAATATGTGAAAGTTTAGTGTTGTGAGTACTGTCTTCATACATATGACGAGGCTCCCCCTGAAGATGTGCATATAAATGATTTGCTTTTGAATGCAAATGCACATGGCAGGTTTTGCTTTGTGGAGGCCATCTTCAAAGTGTGAAGACAATACATTATGCATATAAGTAAATAACGAAGATAATGATATGCATAATGGAAAATGGACGTCTGCAGAATGACTTCATGCGGAATTTATCATCGCATCACAGAATAGCAGAAAAAGTAGCAGACGACCATTAAGTTTAAGTGTTACAACTCAGAGAACCAAATGTTTCAAAAGATGAGAGTTGTAAGAACTTGGCAAAATAATGCAGCCACCCATGAGGACCCGCTTGAAGACTATCAACTCATATGCTTCTCCCCCTTTTGTCAGTAATGACCAAAAAGGTTTGAGGACATAGAGCATCTACTCGCTCCTAGAAGGAGCAGATGGTGGAGCAGGGTCAACGTTGGAGTTTGGTGGTGCAGTAGGGCCTGGTGTAGAGTTGATATGCAGTGGAATCATTGTCGGTGAAGTGGCATCGTCTTCTTCATCGACGACATTCGAAACAACAGTTGCAGCCAAAGATGAGTACTCAGAATCTTCAAGTGAGGGAGTATGGCGCCAGCTTGCATTAGGTGGAGGCCTGGAGTCAAACTTGAAGCTTTCGGTGAAGCCATCCGCTCAAAGATCATCTTCAGAACATAGTAGAGTTAGGCTCTTCTAGGACCGTCGCGCATTTTCATGGGAAACGAATGAGTTCTTGGTGGCCAAATTGCGAATGCGATTGACATCCACCAAGAGACTATGCATTTGACACTTCAACCTGTCGTGGTGCTTGTCCTACTTCTGATGTAAGGCCACAAGCAGTTGTCGGTCATTGAGTACACGAGAACACTTCTGAGGCCTTTGAGCAATTGTACTGGCAGTGGCTTCGGTATTTGCACAGTGAGGTAGACGCACATTGCCCGCAAGAGGATACACAGGAACAACAGCATTTGGAACATGAACCCCTTATATGGGCTATGTGAAGCTTTGATGATCAGCATTCTGAAGATATATCGGCTCCTTTGTAGGCTCGGGATAGATGGCTTCAACTGATAGATCAACCTCAGGCAAAAAGATAAGATGGCTGCGCACTGAAGGCTGATAGTTGACAGTAGAATGAAGCTTGATTAGGCGCATCACCCATGGAGCATAAAACTTCAGGCCAAACAGATCAATCCCATATGCAGCAAGTTGTCTGATGAAGAAATCCTAGGAGTTGAATCTGATGCCATTGACAATGTAGAATACCAAAGTCTTCATAGCGCCTTCAAGTTTGGCTTCAAAAGAGTGTCCCTTGATTGTGCATAGAGTACGCCTCAGTATATGATAAACTGTGCAGGGCAAGTACTTGAGGTCCTAGACAAAGAATTCCTTGGGATATGTTGCATCTTGAGGCAATGGCTTCATCATGCTGAGCATCTGACTCATATTGGGTTCAGGCCACTGGAAAATGCTCTGCAGTCCTTCTGTGTGGTGCTGACAACCAGGCTCGTACAATTCACCTAGAGTGGGCAGGGAAATAAGCTCAATGATGTCCTAAGCTTTGGCTTCATGGTGCACATCACCTGTCATCCACTCAAGGATCCATGTCTTCGGGTCCCGGTAGTAGTCACGAATGTGAATAGTAGCATAGAACTGCAGTAGAAGCTCTTCATTCCAGTGCTCTTTGGTTGTGACAAATTCCAGAAGTCCAGCATCATGAAAGCAATCCATGGCTTCTTCAAGACAGGGGAGGTCGGCCATAGCTTCACAATCAAGGTGCATGTGAGGAAAGATTCTCTCTTGATTGTAGAGGACACAGGAGTAATAGCTGCACTGTTGATAGCTCCAGAAGCGATCTGAAGAGATCCTTGGCTTCGAGTATGGATTCTTGTCACTGTCAAAGAAGGTGTTGTGGGATCTGAAGCTGTTGACACTGAAGGATCCTGGTGCTATGGCAGAACCTAGAAGTCTTGACAGTCTTGGCTTAGGCTTCTGTACATGTGGTCGCTGCTGCACATGATAATCATATTGGGGCCCTGGACCAGTGGGAGGAACCAGAATGGGCCAGTGAACAATGACCAACTCCATATCATGGTTGTAAGCCGTATCCAGAGTATGAGGCCTTGGGGGTGGAACAACGCCGTCAGTGGGGACCGGCGTGACAGAATCTTCAAGATTCACATTGGCTTCACGCACAACATTGGCTTCAGGGTCCACATGATCTTCAGCCAAGACAGGGTCATTGGCTTCAGCAATGTTTGTGGCAGCTTGATTGTTCTCAACCTCCATATGGTCAACGACCAGAGGATCTTGCACAGTCACATTCTCATCGAGAATGACTTGATCTGGGGTAGGGGGTGTGGAAAATCTCTCTTCTCTTCTTTCTCTTTCTTCTTCATCGGCCGACGCAGCCGGAATGTCTTCAACAGCTTTGGCTTCAGACTCAGGAACCGTCGCAGAAGGATTTTCTTCAGGGAACACTTGACGTGCCACTGAGCTGAATTGTTGTGAATCTTCTTCTAGGATGGTTGACATGGAGACCGATGGCCTGAGGCCTTGGCGAAACCGTTGGAACACCAGCGACGCCTTTGGCGATGCAGTGGTATCATGTAGTCGTCGTCATTCACCATCGGGTTGGTGACTTCTGCTAGTGGAGTGCGGGGTGTTTCATCATGAACTAGGGTTTCTTCTTGCGGGCGCTCAGCCCATGAATCATCCTGAGCAATTGGCGTCAATGGACGACCAATGCTGATGTATTCGTTGCTCGTTGGAGCAGGCGATGATACCAACTGATGCTCGATTTGAGGAAGAACTTCATCATCTTCAACATTGTCTTCATGACCAATGTCTTCAGCTGTGTTGGGGTCAACAGCTGGAACTTGCTCTTCTTCTTCACGAGCCTCTGTGAAAGCAGGCTGGTGGACCACAACACGTCGTTCTTGATTTGAGGAAGTAGGAGGAGCAACTGAGATAGGTTCAACAATGAGTGGCTGAGAAGCTGCAGCACGCTCTTTCTTTGAGGACTTAGTTCCCTTAGTCTTCAGCTTCTTCTCGGAAGGAGCATCGTCAAAGACGTCCTTGTGCTTGCGCTTCTTGGCTTCTGCTTCAGCAGCCCTTGTTTTCTTCAGCTCTGAAGCTGCTGAGGGGACCTTAGGCTTCGAGCCTATCATGCTGGCAGAGAAGACAATGCGAGGTTCTTCCTGTGTGCGTCTCAGCAGACTTCTTCTTCTTGGCAGCCATCCTGGGATCAATGTCAGGGCGCCCAAGAGCTTTTCGCTTCTCAGCTTCATTGTGGGCTTGAACACATTTCTCTGCAAGATACTTCATGTGCTGCCTTGAGCCTTTAGCTTCAATGCGTTTCTTGTGGAACTCCTCCTTGAGGTAATTGACAGGGCTAGTTATCGACTAGAGGGGGGGTGAATAGGCGATTTTTATGAAAGTCTTCAGAACATGGGAATTTCGAAGACAAACAATAGAACCGACACTATTCATATGCAGCGGAAGGTAGACTACACTAGACAAGCCATAGTCAAGTATTCAATGAAGTGAAAGCACGAAGACTATTAGCAGCTAGGCAGTAAAGATCAAGATGGAAGATAGTATGAAGCCAATCAGAATAGGTAGTCACATAGTGAAGTCAAACAAATAATGCAAGCAAGCAATGACTTCACGAAGACAAACCGTAAGTAAAGAGAAGTGAGAGATAGAACAAGTAGCTTCAGGAGGACAGAGATTTGTTCGACCAGTTCCAGTTGCTGTGTCAACTGTACGTTTGGTTAGGGAGGCTGAGATTCAACTCAGAAGACCGTGTCTTCACCTTATTCCCCTTGAGCTAAGGACACCTAGTCCTTGCCCAATCACTCTGGTAAGTCTTCAAGGTAGACTTCCAAACCTTCACAGACTTCGTTCACCGGCAATCCACAATGACTCTTGGATGCTCAGAACGTGATGCCTAACCTGCTGGAGGATTCACAGTCCTCAAGTGTAACAAGTCTTCAGATCATGCAGACAGAAAGACTTCAGTGATGCCAAACACTCTTTGGGCTCTGGGTGGTTTGGGCTTTGTCCTCACAAGGATTCTCTCTCGAAAGCTTTGGCGGTGGGTTGCTCTCAAACGACAAAAGTCGTGTACTAACTCTGAGCAGCCACCAATTTATGGTGTAGGGGGTGGGATATTTATAGCCACTGGGCAACGCGACCTGATTTGTCCGAAATGACCCTGGGTCACTAAGGAACTGACACGTGTCACAACGGTCAGATTTCAAACACACGCGGTAGCTTGACTTGGGCTACAAGTAAAGCCGACTCATCCGACTCTGGATAAGATTTGCTCTCATTGTCTTTGCACGAAGACATAGGATTTGGTTGAGCATCACTTCAATCACTCTGACTTTGTTCACTTGGACCCCACTTATCAGTACGGTGGTTCCTATGACTCAACAAAGAATAAAAGGAAACAACGAAACAACTAAGTCTTCGCGCTCCATAGTCTTCACGTGATGTCTTCTCATGTCATAGTCTTCAACGCGAATAGCTTCACAGACCACCATTGTCTTCAATTTCTTCACACATTTTTAGGGGTCATCTCCGGTAGGTAAACCAAATCAATGAGGGACTACTACCTGTGTTATCGAGCAATTCTCACAAACACATTAGTCCCTCAACCAGGTTTGTCGTCAATACTCCAAAACCAACTAGGGGTGGCACTAGATGCACTTAAAATCTCCCCCTTTTTGGTGATTGATGACAAACTGGTTGAAGTTTTCAACAGGGACAAAAGTATGTGAAGTTGTAAAGGATTAAGACATTGTCTTCATAGGTGGCAAAAAGGCTCCCCCTGAAGATGTGCATATAAATGTTTTGCGTTGGAATGCAAATGCACATGGCAGGTTGTACTTGTGGAGATCCTCTTCACCATATGAAGACAATACATCATGCATGAACAGATATACAGGAATAATGATATGCATAATGAAAAATGGACGTCTGCGGAATGACTTTATGCGGGATTTATCATCGCACATGCGGAATTTATCGTCGCATCACAAAACAACAGAAAAAGTAGCAGACGACCATCAAGTTTAAGTGTTACAACTCAAAGAACCAAATGTATCAAAAACGAGAGTTGTAAACACCAGGCAAAAGTATAGCAACCACCCATACGGACCCGCTTGAAGACTATCAACATATGCTTCTCCCCCTTTTGTCAGTAAGGACCAAAAAGGTTTGAAGACATAGTTGCTACTCATTCCCATGAGGAGTAGGTGAAGCAGCAGGGTCGTCATTGAGGTTTGGCGGTGTAGATGAACTTGGTGCAGTGTTGATATGCGCCGATGTTGGAGGTGGTGAAGTAGCATCATCGGCGTCATCAAGGACTCTGGTATTAACAGTTGTCGCGGAGGAGGAATACTCTGAATCTTCAAGAGACGGGGTTCGACGCAAGACAACATACCTGGGAGGAGTTGTGTCGAACTTGAATCTTTCTGTGAAGCCATCGTCTTGAAGATCAGCTTCAGCACTGAGCAATGTCAAACTCTTCCAGGACCTCCGACAGGTTTCATGAGTGACAAAGGCATTCTTGGCGGCACGGTTGCGAATGCGATTGACATCCACCAAGAGGATTTGCATTTGACGCTTTAGCCAGTAGTGATGCTTGTCGTGTTTCTGATGCAAGGCCACGAGAAGCACTCGGTCATTGAGCACACGAGATCGCTTCCGAGGCCTTGGAGCAATAGTGCTTTCTGCGGCTTCAGTACGTGCATGACTGTCGGCGTTCTGGGAACGGGGGTCCCCAGACTTGCCTGCCTGCGGCCTGCGGCGTGGCTCAAAGGAGGCCCAGCACGGCCCATCTTCATCAACGCAAGCTCAAGACCCTCGCGAGGGGCCAAGCCTCGCGGGGCGGACGACAAGGAGCTTCCTCAGGCACGGCCTCGTCAGGCTGGCTCATGAGGAGGCAGAGAGTTTAAGGCAGGGTACCTCGCGAGGTGCCCATGATGCAAGCCATGACGACCAAGGGCGCCAGTCGGGCGCCAGCCCGCGCAGTGTCTTCCCTTCCTCTTTGGTGCAAAGGGAGCAAGCGCAGGCAACATCAAACAAAGGCATCCATTTCGGTGCAACAAGACCAAGACCAGCCCAACGGCTGGAAGGGAGTCATCATGGAGCCCAAGCCGGCGTCATCACCAGAGCCTTTGGCAGGCGAGGACCAACTTTAGTCAGGATAAGTGTACCCGTTCTTCCCCTTCAAAATGGCCAATTGTTGGCGCCCTTCCTGCTCAATATTTGGGCAGAGGCCCAGGGCCTTTGCCTATAAATAGGACTAGCCACCCCCAGGGCAGAGACATCTGGATCCTCATCAAGAAACCAATAGTTGGAGCGACCGAACCCCTCTCATCAGTTCATCACACCAGCCAAGAACAGACCCTTGCGAGGCTGTTCTTCCTTGTATTGTTCCTCATTAGCCCAAGAGGCAATCCACCACACCACACACTGGAGTAGGGTATTACACCACAATGGTGGCCTGAACCAGTATAAATCTTGTGTCTCTTGTGCTGTTCTGTTTAGTAGTTTAGGTCCCATCGATTCGGCGAGGTGCGAGACGGCTGAGGGTTGAATCTCCGCGCGCACCCTAGTGTTCGAACCTCAAGGGTCTGCAGGAACCCGAAATCCGATATCTGGCGCGCCAGGTAGGGGTGTGCTGGGATCCGCCTTCTGCCGCCTCGCGCCCCATCGCATCATCATCACCATGTCCGGCGACCAGGCGGGCAACCCAGATCCTTGGGCGGCTTGGCCCACCCGCGCAGAGCCGCTCGCCCCGGGCGACTCCATGCCCCAGGCAGCTCGCGGTCCGCAGGACGCTGCGGGCCGCGGGCGACGCGGACAGACCTCGACGGCCCTAACACCACGGCAGACGTGGTCGGCAGCGAGGGCCTCCAACCACGCCGCAGCAACGGCGCCGTACACCCGCCGGGAGCAGGCGAACTCAAGGGCCGCGCTCACGGTGGCCCGAGAGCTGCTGCAGTGCAGACTGATGGAAGGCGGCCGCGACGTGCTGCTGGAGCGGGTGGCGGAGCTCCTGGGCTTCGCCGCCTCGGGGGCTCACCCCTTCTGCACCCCGCTCCCACCTCAGGCCCAGGGCGGCCCACGCGGGGGCGCCACGTGCAACCGCGGGCTCCCAAGCTACTCCAACACCAGTGAAGCCGTCAGCACGGGGCCGGCGCCGGCGTTGGCTCCGCTCCCCATCAGTGAAGAAGGGCTCGTTGTGGCCCACGGCACCCGTGGGCCGCCGCGCTACCATCACCAGGCCGGCACGTCAAGCAGAGCTGCGTAGGACGCGGAGCCCTATGGCGCAGCCTTCGGGATGACGGCCGCGGAAGAGTACGTGCCCCACATGATGGATCAAGGGCACCCGCGCGAGGGCGAACAAGGCTCGCTCCTTAGCCCGAGCTGGGGGGACGAGGCGCCAGAAGCTGAGCTCTTCCAGGAACCCCGGGGCGGCCCCGTCGGCCATGCCGGGAGTGACAATTATCGGGTACCACTTATCCCTCAGGAGCAGGCATACACTAATCATGGGTTGCAGGAGGTGCAGGTCGCCACGATGAGCAGCGGCCCTGCTCCAGCAGTCTCTTACCCCTCAGGAGGAGGGCGTCGGGGGCTGCAGGAGAGGGGTCGAGATCCGACATCACCACCGCGGCGTTCGGAGCAAGGCGTTCCCAGGAGGTAGGCCCTCCGCTGGGGAGGAGCCTCAGGGCCTGCCCCTGGCGTAGGACCTATGGTCGTCGGGGGAACCGCTAGCGACCGCCCTACCCCATCGGCGGCATCCTGGTTTCTGGTCGTCGTTGATGGCACTAGGGTGTGGCGCAAGGCGGGGCCCTCGTCTGGCGATATGAAGCAAGGCCGGTACCTGTGAAGAAGGCCCAGTGCCTGTGAAGCTCGCCGCCCCGTGACACTCTCACGTAATAATGAGTGGGGCTGTACACGCCCCGGAGTCTCAGGGGTGCCGGCCTCAGGCCCTGGGTCTCCCTCCCACACCCAGTGGCAGCACTTAGCTCCGCGCTGGTGAGAAGACGTCCAAGACTACACTAGGTGCCGGACGCGGCCTTTTGTTTGCTTTCGTTGCTTTTCCCTTGGTTGCTGCTTTCCCCCGCTGGATTTAAGTTGAACTCGAGTTTGGAGTTTGCGTGTGTTGGGGATGGGGTGCTTAGTCTCGTTCGAGCAATCTCTCGCATTTCGGTTACGACCTCGCCTCAGCTGCCTCCCTCGCGAGCCGGGTCTGGCCTAGCTTGCGTGCAGCCCAGACTGCCGCTGACGTACCCTCTCAGGAGGTTTATTCACTGCAGATCCCACGGATTCGACCGAGAGGCGCTCGAGGCACCGCAGCCTCCCACAAATTATTTCAGGACCCGCACAGGACAAAGGTAAACTAACTAGCCGGCTCGGCACATGGCCAACCACTCGGCACGGGCCTATGAGCAATGTAGCATTAACTAAAGCGCTGAAACGTTGGTTTTACATGAGGGGCACCCCCTCCCAAAAATGCTCTCACAACCGTCGGGACAAAATCCTGAGTTCTATTCATGCAGGATAAGGAAACAGGAACGACATGCTATCAGTCGGATAAATCTTCCAATGCATCCTCAGGAGCGTCGCCCGAGCTGTCGCTGGCGTCGCTGGCCTCGCCATCACCCTCCGCGTCGCTGCCAGCGGCGTCAGAGCCGTTCACCACACCGCCCTCGTCGGCGGCCACGATCACGCCGTCATTGTCTGAGGCGAAGGCTCTAACAAGGGCGTCCACGTTGTCTTCCACCCAATACGCCAGGTCGTCTCAGACGGCCTGGGGGACTGGGGCGATGGCGGCGTCAAAATCGAAGTGGGGGTCCATGTTCCGGAGATGGCTGAAGACGCGGGAGAAGGCACGCCCAAGCAATGCTCGACTCCTCTCCTCCACCAACCTGTTGGCACGAGCCGACCGTGCCTCCAGCTGCGTCACGATGTCGGTGAAGAACTGAAGATTGCCGGCGTAGTTAATAGCACGCGGCTCACCAACGGCCGCCTCACAGATGACACCTAGGGCCGTGTTGGCTCTCTCCCGAAGCGGGGAGAGCATGGGGGCGTGCTCATGCTCCAAGAGCCGCCGCTGGCGCATCTCGTCCGCGTTTTGGCGAGCAACAGCCTCAGCCTCAACCACCTGTTGGCGAAGAAGGAGCACCTCGGCATGGGAAGTGGCCGACTCCTCCTGTGCCGCCTCAAGTGCGACCCGCAAGGCATCGGCTTGCCTCGTCGCTTCCTCCAGTTTGGCCCAAAGGGCGATGGTCCTACCTTCAGCCTCGGTCCGGACCAGCTCCAGCCTCTCCTTGAGCTCGCGCTCGAGACTCAGGCGCGCCGCCGCCACCCGACGCCCAACTTCCTCGGCGACACAGGCCTCCCGCGCAGCGACGTCATCCTCCGCCCGTGTCACCCAGCGTTCCCTCGTCTCCAGGCGCTCGTGCTCGCGCGCGCGCTCGGCGGCTTCCAACGTCAACGCCTCCTCACGCTTCTGGAGCTCTGCTGGGTCACCGGAGGCCACCTTCATCGACGCGAGGGCCGCCTCGTGCAACTCCACCTACTCCTCCAGTGAGCGGCACCGGGCCAAGAGTTCCTGTGCCCGCTCCTCCGTGGCCTCTCGCCGCCGGTCAGCTTCCTGGGCTTCTTCGACGGCCTCAGAACGGGCCTCCTGAGAGGCCGCCAGCGACGCCTTGGCCTCCTCATCATCAAGATCACGCCGGCGGTGCGCAAGGGCGGCAGCCGCCTCCAGCTCGCGCCTCTCCGCAACCAGCCGAAGGCGCTCGGCCTCAAGGCGCGCGTCCTCATCCGCAAGTTCCTCACCAAGCATGTTCACCGCGTCAGCCGCCCTCCGGAGGAACCCTTGGCGAGGAGCGCGACGCTCCCGGGCGCGCTCGAGTACGTCCTCCACACCATCATCCGCCCCAAGAAGGCGCCATGGGGTGCGGATCAGCACTCCCCTCTCGGGTAGGGGGCTGGGGGCTGGCGCCCTCGAGATGACCGAGCGCGCCCTGCCAAAGGCCCGACCTGAAGCCAGCCCATCTCCAAGTAAAGAGCGCCGGGAGTACCCCAGCCAATCGCGGTCCACAGCCAGGCGAGAGGCCCATGGCAGGCTGGCTATGCCATGGGAAGGCCCGCGAAGGAAGACCGCGGGGAGCGTAGGGCCAAGTTGCATTTAGGGATGACTCATCTCGCCGACCGGCCTCACCACAAGGGCCCGGCTGCTCGGGATGATTGAAGACGACGGAAGAGGCGGAGACGAAGGGGATGGCTCCTCATCCACCCCCGTGAGCTCGGAAGGAAGGGCCCTGCAGGGCAAGAGTCAGAACAAGCAACAAAAGAATCAGGAGCAGGGAAGGGAGAAGGTTTACTTGTCGATGGCATAGTAGTTCCTACGCTTCAGCAGGCGACAGGGGTAGTCGTTGCCCAGGGCCTCCCTCCTCTTCCGTAGGGCCTTGAAGTCCACGCGGAAGCGACCCAAGCGTTGAGCGCAGGGGTCAGCTTGCAACGAGGAGGAGGCATCGAAGAGACTCGCGTCAGGGGCGTCCGCCTGGTGCGCGCTGCTGGACACTCCATCAAGATGAACGGCTGGAGCCTCGGGAGCCTCAGCCTCAGGCGCTGCAAGCAGCCTCTTGCCACCTTCAACTGCGGCAGCATGGGCCTCGGGAGTCGCTCCCTCGTGAGCGCTGCCCAGCGATGTCGCCTCGATGATGGCACCTTTGGCCCCCGGAGGCTCACGCCTCCCTGCACCACCACTTGAGGAAGAGTCGCCCCGGGCGGCTGCAAGGGCAACCACCACCACTGGGTTTTCGCGAGGCCCCTGGAGGCCAGCAGGGCACGGCCCCCATTCGTCGAAGATGGGCATTTGGCCCACAAAGTCGCCTCTGTTCGAACAGAGGTACAGCAAGGCTCCCCCCTGACGAATGTCGCCAGGGGAAGGATCCCCAGTCAAGACCAAGAGCACCTTCCTCAGAGCTTCAGGTGTCAGGTCCCCTTCCTGGAGCCGCATATGGTCCTTGCGACCGCTGTAGGCCCACATTCGATGAGAGTGGCGCTGGAGAGGGGCGACGCGGCACAGCAAGAACTCCTTCACCACCTTGGGCGCCGTGACGCCAAGCTTTCTCAGGAACTCGAAGCGGTGCCAAACGAAGGCAAGCCGGGGGCTCGCGAGCGTCACTTGGACCCAGCCTGAGTTGGGGACAGCAGGCGAAGATGGCTCCGTCAGCAGGGAGCTGGGCACCCCAACATCCACATACAGCCACCGCTCGCGAAACCCAGGCGAGGGCGGGGGAAGGCTGAAGTCAATTCCGGAAGCCGCTGTCTCGGGCGCAGCGATGAAGCTCACGCACCCCGAGCATTGAGTGGGGTCGACAAGGCGTAGAGAGAA
Organism: Triticum timopheevii; assembly: GCA_963921465.1. Taxonomy (NCBI): domain Eukaryota; kingdom Viridiplantae; phylum Streptophyta; class Magnoliopsida; order Poales; family Poaceae; genus Triticum; species Triticum timopheevii. The sequence goes on from OY997266.1 coordinate 160,871,766, forward strand.
GAAGTGGCGCAACAAGGCAACCGAAGGAATGATGCCCATCATTGCCTCGCAAACGAAGGCAAATACCGCGAGAAGGGTGATGGATTCAGGACCTAGATGCATCATATGGATCTGGTAATAGGAAAGCACATCATTGAAGAAATCTGAGAAGGGGGGAACCAGTCCTGCCCAAAGGGTGTCGGCGAAATACCGGACTTCGGTGGGAATCCTGTCAACAGAGAAGCAAGACGCAGGCCAGGCCGTCGTCCTCCCGCACTCATTGAAGATGGTGGCCAGGGCCGAGCGGACCTTGCCCAGGCCTTCTTGGTTGACTATGACCGGCCAATCGACGGCGGGGGCCGCCGTCGACAGCGAGCGAGGCGGTGGCACGGGTTTCTTCCCTTTTCCCTTCCTCAGCGGGGCCATGACGACAGGAAGGGGATGGGGAAGGCTCGAGATTAAAGTGGATGCAGGAGCTGGAGTTCGAGAGAAGGAAGGACAGGGAGCGCACAAGCAGCAGAAGGGGGAACGGCTGTGTGCGGCAGCGTGTCCGCCTAGCAAGGCATGAAATAAGGAGGGGTGGGGGAACAATGCCACCCACGTCCAATCAACCGCCACGCGGCACCCAAGACCGCAGGCTGTTAGGGTCCACGATGCTTCGCACTTGCCCTTTCGCCTCTTTGTTCGGCCAAGTTCGGGCGCGCCGTGGGCCCGGGGGCTACTGTCGGCGTTCTAGGAACGGGGGTCCCCAGACTTGCCTGCCTGCGGCCTGCGGCGTGGCTCAAAGGAGGCCCAGCACAGCCCATCTTTATCAACGCAAGCTCAAGACCCTCGCGAGGGGCCAAGCCTCGCGGGGCGGACGACAAGGAGCTTCCTCAGGCACGGCCTCGTCAGGCTGGCTCGTGAGGAGGCGGAGAGTTCAAGGCAGGGTACCTCGCGAGGTGCCCATGACGCAAGCCATGACGACCAAGGGCGCCAGTCGGGCGCCAGCCCGCGCAGTGTCCTCCCTTCCTCTTTGGTGCAAAGGGAGCAAGCGCAGGCGAGAGTATCAAGCAAAGGCATCCATTTCGGTGCAACAAGACCAAGACCAGCCCAACGGCTGGAAGGGAGTCATCGTGGAGCCCAAGCCGGCGTCATCACCAGAGCCTTTGGCAGGCGAGGACCAACTTTAGTCAGGATAAGTGTACCCGCTGTTCCCCTTCAAAATGGCCAATTGTTGGCGCCCTTCCCGCTCAATATTTGGGAAGAGGCCCAGGGCCATCGCCTATAAATAGGACTAGCCACCCCCAGGGCAGAGACATCTGGATCCTCATCAAGAAACCAGTAGTTAGAGTGACCGAACCCCTCTCATCAGTTCATCACACCAGCCAAGAACAGACCCTCGCGAGGCTGTTCTTCCTTGTATTGTTCCTCATTAGCCCAAGAGGCAATCCACCACACCACACACTAGAGTAGGGTATTACACCACAATGGTGGCCTGAACTAGTATAAATCTTGTGTCTCTTGTGCTGTTTTGTTTAGTAGTTTAGGTCCCAGCGATTCGGCGAGGTGCGAGACGGCTGAGGGTTGAATCTCCGTGCACACCCCAGTGTTCGAACCTCAAGGGTCTGCCGGAACCCGAAATCCGATAACGACGAGTATTGCCGGCCAATGGATGAACACGAGAAGCAGCGTGAACACCTTCAACATGCTGAGAGAAACTCTGACGATCTGCATTGTGAAGATAAATTGCTTCCTTGGTAGGCTCTGGGTAAATGGCTTCGACGGGCATATCAACCTCTGGCAGAAATATGAGATGGTTGCGTGCAGAGGGCTGATAGTCAACAGTAGAGTGAAGCTTGATCAGTCGCATAACCCAGGGAGCATAGAATTTCAGACCAAATATGTCTGAGCTAGATGCAGCAAATTGGCGAATGAAGAAAACCTGAGCATTGAAGTTGATGCCATTGAGAATGTAGAAGACCAATATCTTCATTGCGCCTTCTAGCATTGCTGACGAAGAATGTCCTTTGATGGGCCATGGAGTTTGCCTGATGATGTGATAGATGGTGCGGGGCAGACACTCTAGGTCTTCAACAAAGAATTCCTTGGGATATTCAGCATCCTGTGGCAGTGGCTTCATCATACTCAGCATTTGGCTCATATTGGGCTCTGGCTTCTGAAAGATGCTTTCCAATGCATTGCGGTGAAGCTGATAACCAGGTTCATAGAGTTCACCTGGAGTGGACAGGCTAGTAAGCTCAATGAGATCAAGAGCTTTGGCTTCATGGTGTATATTGCCTGTCATCCACTCAAGGACCCATGTCTTCGGATCCCTGATGTAGCCGCGAATGTGGAGAGTTGCATAGAATTGCAGCAGAAGCTCTTCATTCCAATTCTCCTTATCTTTCACAAACTGGAGAAGGCCTGCATCTCGGAAGCAGTCAAGGGCTTCTTCTAAGTAGGGCAGGCCAGCAATGGCTGCACAATCCAGACGCATATGAGGAAATATGCGCCCTTGATTGTATAGAACACAAGAGTAATAGCTGCGCTGCTGATAACTCCAGAACTGATCAGATGATATTCTTGGCTTGGAGTATGGGTTCTTGGCTCTATCAAAGAAGGTGTTGTGTGCAATGAAGCCATTGACATTGAATGATCCTGGTGCAGATGCAGTACCTGGAAACCATAGCAGCCTTGGTTTTGGCTTCTGAACCTGAGGCCTGTGCTCCACATGATAGTCAAACTGAGGTCCGGGAGCAGGCGGAGGGACCAGAATTGGCCGTCTGACAGTGACCAGCTCGCCTTGATAGAATGCTTGCTCAATGGTGTGTGGCCTAGGTGGCGGAACAGGAGCAGTGGCATTAGCAAGGGCGTCAGGTTGCACATTTTTTGCAGGTGCATCATTGGCTTCATGCACAATGTTCATTGCAGGTGCCACATTATCTTTAGCCATGATAACGTCATTGGCTTCAGTAGTGTTGTTGGTGGCCACCTCAGGATTTTCAACCTCCACTTGAGTAGCTGGAGGGTCGGGCACAGACATGTTCTCCTCGAGAACAACTTCTTGGTTGGTAGGGGATGTAGCAACATGTTCTTCTTCTTGTCTTTCATCGGTTGATGCAGCTGGATTGTCTTCAGCAACATTGGCTTCGGACATGGGAACCGTCATAGAGGGATTTTCTTCAGGGAACACTTGACGTGCCACTGAGCTGGATTGGTTTGAATCTTCTTCTGTGATGGTTGTCAAGGAGATTGATGGCCTTAGACCTTTGCGAAGCCGTTTGAACACGGGCGACGCTTTTGGTGATGGTGTAGTCTCCATGTAATTGTCGTTATTCACCATTGGGCTGGTGACTTGCGCTGGTGGAGGACGGGGTGTACTTGGTGAGTCTTGACTTGGAGTTGCTGGTTGGGGGCATCAGCCCATGAGGCATCCTGGGAGATTGGCGTCAAAGGACAACCAATACTGATGAGTTTGCTATTCGTGAGAACAGGCGATGATATCGTTTGGCGCTCGATCTGGGGAAGGACTTCATCATCTACTACATTGTCTTGGGGACCAATGTCTTCAGCCGTGATGGGGTCAACGATTGGAACTTCTTCAGCTTCAGGAGCCTCTGTGGAAGCAGGCTCATGAACTATCAAATGACGCTCTTGGTGTTTAGATGCAGGACGAGCAAAAGGAATGGGCTCGACAATAAGGGGCTCTGTGGGAGCAGCTCGATCCTTCTTCTTGGTCTTTCTCTTCTTGGTGGGTGGTGCATCATCAGTGGTGTTCTTGAGTTTGCGCTTTCTGGATTCGGCTTCAGCTGCCCTGGTTTTCTTCTGTTCCGAAGCCACTGTGGGGACCTTAGGCTTCGAGCCTGTCATGCTGGCAGGGAAGACAATATGAGGTTCTTCCCGCCTTGGTGCTTCAGTTTGGGCCACAGTAGGCTTCTTCTTCTTGGCAGCTAGCTTGGGGTCGATGCCAGGACGCCCAAGTGCCTCGCGCTTCTCAGCTTCATTGTAAGCTTGAACACACTTGGCAGCTAGATTCTTCATGTGATCTCTTGAACCTTTGGCTTCTTCGCGCTTCTTGCGAAATGCCTCCTTGAGGTCATGCAGCATCACCTTGAAGTTTTGAACATCAGCTATGCTGAGCTTGGCCACATGCTTCTTGAACTGCTCTTTCTCATAGTCAATCTTGTTCTTCAGTTCAACAATCCGCTGAGCCAGAGCCAGCTCAGGAGCAATGGCGCCTTGGAAAGAGACGCTGATGCCAATTGCGCACTGAAGATCATCAAAGTTGAGATTGGGGTTGTCAAACCACTCATCAATGAAGTTATCCAGAATGTTTACATCGAAGAGGGGCAGATCACTGAAGATCTTCGCCTCTTGCTTGCCTTTACCAGCTGCTCAAGAGAATCATCTCCACACTCATCATCTGATGACAGATCAATGGCTTCGGTTTCGTTCCTCAGAACAGCAGCAGGCGTCAGGGCTTGACCAGAACTTTGAACATTTTTCTTCTGTGTCTTCTCTTTCTTCTTGGAGATGCGAGAGAGATCTTCAGAAGTGCTACTTGGAGCAGGAGGGGCAGTTGCCAATGGTTTCACTCGCGAAGCTTTTGGTGCAGTAGTCGGTTTTGAAGCCTTAGACTTCTTTTGCTTCTGCGGCTTAGGAGGAGGACCTGGTGCATCATCAGTGTCAGCATCATGACCAGAGTGATCCACATTTTCTCCTTGTATGGCAATGTGAGTGATGAGGCCGTCGAGGTTGTAGAAGGGGTCGATCCTGTTTTCATTGGCTTCACGGGTGCCATCTTCCCGATGAGCAGATGGACCTGGGTTGAAGTCAAGTCCGAATGCCTTCTTGTTCTTCACAGCAGAGTCTTTCGTGAACTGGAAGTTGCACTTGAACAGACTGTCTTCGCGACACCATAGCAGAGATGAAGGGTCAGCATTATCTGGCTGTGGTCCGCGAACCATGCACGGATAGAAGCCTTGCTCAATAGCTTCAGTCTTGGACCTGGGAGGAAGATTTTTGTATAGTCCTCCCCAGCGTCGCTTGATGGCATTCTTTTCGGCATATTCTTCAGTTGCAAATCTGTACTTGAACCATTCCTCTGCCCAATATCTTCGAATCCATTGGATTCAATTCTTGTGTTCTCCATATGTTTCCTCTAGGTCTGTCTTGTACAGTTCATGCAGGTCAGGTGGCAGATCCTTGGAAGTATTCCCACGGCGCTGCCTGCCACCCTTTCTAGCTGACTTCTCTGTATCCATGAAGCCTAACCAGAAAGGCTTCAGAACTTGCAAAGGCTTCCAACGGCTGATCAGACAAGAACTGGCTTCAGGAGAATTTATGTGACTCTGTAAGAATTCTGCAAACGAATGCAGACTATGAGAACCAAGGGATTCTCCCACGGACATGTACCTGTGATAGCATTAGAGGTGTGAGGGAAGGGGAAGAGGTCATATGCATTCTCAGAAGATTTTGAAGATAAATCAGTTTGAAGACATTGACCTCATAACGCGAAGACATTCACTTATTTGTTGAGAGTTGGTTCCAGATTTGTACGAATCCAAGAATAAGTACAAGTGAGGAATCTAACTTGTAGAGAAGCATAAGTGAACAGACTAGGCATAGTATGAGATGCAGAAAGAGATAGATTCAACTTTGGAGATCTAGAAACAACTTTTGGTAAAGAAGGATGAATCTATCAGATCGAAATGATGGTAAAAGTGAGTTTTAGTTACCACATGAAGAACTGCTAGACGGCGCGAAGTTGCAGGCCGAGCAGTTCGATCTTCCGTGCCCTAACTTGGCGACGGAAGACACCTACGGCGACGGCGGAGAGGACGAGGTCCACGGCTGGCGTGAGGACAACATCGGAGAAGTCGCGGCAGCTAAGCGCTTCGTCACCGGCGTTGTCGAGAGCTAGCAGTGGCGCTAGGGTTTGTGAGAGGTGGCGAGGTGGAAGAAGGATTTTTGACTATGATCTGATGGGTATTTATAAGGAAAGGGACGGAACAACGCAATTACGCAGGTGCCCCTGGTGGTTCATATCTGTAGGGCACGTGGCAAGCATGCAACACCTTGGAAGTTGTTCCATGTTCCCACGGATGCCTGGATTGTCGGGGTGGTCGTTCCGAATTATCCGGCTTTCAGGCAATAAGGATATAGAATTAATAACAGATATAAATGTTTGTCAGATTGACTTCAGCTAACAAGGTCTCAGGGAAGACAATCGACAGTTTTCAATAGAATGCATATGATTTGGGCAGATAGAGTTGAGGTAGAAGCATATATAGGTTAGGGTCCGATCACATTCACTTAGATCAAAAGATTCAGCATGAAGCCATAGCTATAAGTGAATGCTGTAGAGGACATAACACAAATATGTATATAACTAGTATAAGACCGAATCACAGGATGAAGATAAACTTGAATATAAGTCAGGGATGAAGACAAATTAAATACGAAGACTTTGCAATCATAACGCTAAGGGAAACACTTCACACAAAGTTTGGTGGTGGCGTTACCCACCGTATAGGAAGTATTAGACCCAGACACGGCGCACAATTATCGTGGCGCTCCGAAGTCAAATTCCGCATTAATGTATTCACACTTAGAGTGTATGTCTTCATTGATTGAAGATATGCATTACTTCGTGTGTTGCACATATAAGTTATCAAAATACATAAGTGTTAGGATGTGTGCCTAATCACAGGACATTTGAGGATTCCAAGATATTTAGCTCACACCGCAACTTGCAAAACCTTTTCTCATCCAAGGGCTTTGTGAAGATATCAGCAAATTGCTCTTCAGTTTTGACGTGAATGATATCAATATCTTCCTTCATAACGTGATCTCTGAGAAAGTGATGACGAATTTCAATGTGCTTTGTCTTCGAGTGTTGAACTGGGTTGTTGGCAATCTTGATGGCGCTCTCATTGTCGCAGTAGAGAGGCACATTCCTCAGGTGGATACCATAGTCCTTGAGAGTTTACTTCATCCAGAGAAGCTGAGCACAACAAGATCCAGCAGCAATGTATTCGGATTCAGCAGTGGAGAGAGATACACAGTTCTGCTTCTTTGAGGACCAACATACAAGAGATCGTCCCAGAAAGTGACATGTGCCTGATGTGGACTTGCGATCAACCTTGTCACCAGCATAATCAGCATCTAAGAATCCAACTAGATCAAACTCTAAGCCCTTTGGATACCATAATCCTAGTGTTGGGGTGTAAGCCAAATATCAAAGAATTCGCTTCACAGCTAAGTGACGCGATTCCTTTGGTGCCGCTTGGGATCGGGCACACATGCAAACACTAAGCATTATATCTGGCCTAGATGCACATAAATAAAGCAAAGAACCAATCATGGAGTGGTATACCTTTTGATCGAACTCTTTACCATTGGCGTCGGGACCCAGATGACTTTTGGTTGGCATTGGCGTCGTGTATCCTTTGCAGTCTTGCATTCCAAACTTCTTCAGGCAATCTTTGAGGTATTTTTCTTGAGATATGAAGATGTCGTTGCGTTGCTGACGGATTTGGAGACCCAAAAAGAACTTCAGCTCGCCCATCATGGACATCTGATATTGCTCTTGCATCATGTGACCAAACTCATCACTGTATTTCTTGTTGGTGCAGCCGAAGATAATGTCATCCACATGGATTTGGCACACAAACAGTTCACCATCATATGTCTTCGTGAAGAGTGTAGGATCTAGTGAACCAGGTTTGAAGCCTTTGCTCTTCAGGAAGTCTTTGAGCATGTCATACCAAGCACGAGGGGCTTGTTTGAGGCCATTTGATACTATATCAGGATGTTTTGGATCTTCAAAGCCAGGAGGTTGTGCGACATAAACTTCTTCTTCTATCTTTCCATTGAGAAAAGCACTCTTCACATCCATTTGATACAGAAGGATGTTGTGATGATTTTCATAGGCTAGCAGTATGCGCATGGCTTCAAGCCTTGCCACCGGAGCAAATGTTTCATCGAAGTCAATTCCTTCCACTTGAGTGTAATCTTGTGCAACGAGACGAGCCTTGTTTCTGATGACTTGTCCATGCTCATCCTGCTTGTGGTGATATATCCATTTGGTGCCAAAGATATTGTGCTTCCGAGGATCAGGACGCTTCACCAATTCCCACACATTATTCAGCTCAAGCTGTTGAAGCTCTTCCTGCATAGCTTGAATCCATTCAGGTTCCATCAAGGCTTCATCAACTTTTTGGGTTCTGAGATTGAGACGAATGCAAAATGCCCACAGAAATTGGTTAGCTATGTTGCTCTTTGAGTAGCTCTTGAACGAGTGAGTGGACCAGGCGCATTCAAGCTGTCAATTATCTTCTCAATCTGAACTTTATTTTTAACACGAGGATGAACAGGACGAAGATTTTGCTCTTGCTGATTAATGTCATCATCTGTGGGGATTGTCTTCAGGCTGAGCATTGTCTTCAGGTTGATTAGGTGCAGAAATGATTAGCTCTTCTTCAGTCTGATTCTCAGATGGTATGATCTCTCCAATTCCCATCTGCTTGATTGATTCACTTGGAGGTACTTCATCTAGCGCATTTGGCAAGTGCTCTCTTTGCGAGCCATTAGTCTCATCGAACCGCACATCCACAGTTTCAACCACTTTATAGTGAAAGAGGTTGAAGACTCTGTAGGAGTGCGAATCCTTTCCGTAACCAAGCATAAAACCTTCATGTGCTTTTGATGCAAATTTTGAAGTGTGATGTGGATCCTTGATCCAGCACTTAGCACCAAATACTCTGAATTAACTTACATTTGGCTTCTTACTAGTTAGGAGCTCATAGGATGTTTTCTTCAGAAGCTTGTGAAGATAAACACGGTTGATGACGTGGCATGCAGTGTCAATGCCTTCAGGCCAGAACTTCCATGGAGTCTTGTACTCATCAAGCATCGTTTAGGCCATCTCAATAAGAGTTCTGTTCTTGTGCTCCGTGATGCCATTCTGCTGAGGTGTGTAAGGAGCAGAGAACTCATGAGTAATACCCAAAGTATCCAAATAAAGGTTGAGGCCGGTGTTCTTGAACTCAGTACCGTTGTCACTTCTGATGTGCTTGATCTTGATGCCATAGTTTGTCATGGCATGATTTGCAAAGCATAAGAAGACATCCTGCACTTCAGTCTTGTAGAGGATTATGTGCACCCAAGTATATCTAGAGTAATCATCAACAATGACAAAGCCATAGAGGAAAGCAGTAGCATTGAGAGTAGAGTAGTGAGTAGGGACAAATAAGTCCATGTGTAGCAGCTCGAAGGGTTGAGATGTAGTCATGATTGTCTTCGAGGGATGCTTGGCCCTGGTCATCTTTCCAGCTTCGCAGGCACCACACAGATGATCCTTTTTGAACTTGATGCCTTCGATTCCCATGACATGCTTTTTCTTCGCGAGAGTGTGCAAGTTCCTCATGCCAGCATGTCCTAGCCTTCGATGCCAAATCCAGCACTCTGAAGCTTTTGCTAGAAGACATACGTTCATCTGTGGTCCTGCAGAGAAATCTACCATATACAAATCATCTTTCTGATACCCTTCAACGACTAGAGACTTGTCAGATTCCATTAGCACAAGACATTGATATTTTCCAAATAGCACAATCATGTTTAAGTCACAAAGCATTGAGACAGACATTAAGTTGAAACCAAGGGATTCAACAAGCATCACTTTATCCATGTGCTGATCCCTTGATATTGCAACTCTACCTAGACCCCATACCTTGCTTTTACCAGTGTCAGCAAATGTGATGTGACTCTTGTCTGATGGACGTAGCGTTGAATCCATCAGAATACTTCAATCGCCAGTCATGCGGTTAGTGCATCCACTGTCCATAATCCATTCTGAAGCACGAGGTGTCATAGACTACAGTGCAGTTTGGGGGATAGGCTTCACCAAGCGAGTTGTGAAGCATAAACATTTTACGAACAAGCGGAACATGGAAATTCAGATCTTGGTTAGGATAGATAGGATGAGTGTCAAGGAATCCCGGAACGAAATACATAGTAAGACCATTTGGGCATTTTATCTTGCGCCCCACAAGATGTTTAAGGTCCCCCAGCATTAGTTTTGGACGCCTTTGATTTCCGGCTGGAGACCTTTCCCTGCAAAAGAGAGTTAAGTTTTCGTAACCACCCACATTTTCAGGGGTGGCTTAGAAGCAATGAGTCTAAGTGCAGCATCTGAGAACTTCGGCTTTGGAGACCTAGTAAATAGCCTTGCAGGAGGTGAATAATACTCATAGGAATAAGCAGAAAAGTTCTTAGTTCTATGAGCATAGCGGTTTGAAGAAACACGCTCATATTCATGTGTCTGAGTATGATTTCCCTGCAAAACATTGACATTAGGGTGACTCAGATGAGTCCTCGGTCTGTATGAAGCTTTTGGACCATATGAAGCCTTTGGTATGGGGTTTGTCTTCTTCACAGGTGGTGTCATGTTGGCATTCACTGGAAGATTCTCAAGACAACTTTTGGGTACCCATATCTTCTTCATAGGTGGCCCATTCTTGCAGTTAGTACCAATATACCTGGCAAACACTTCGCCATTCTGATTCTTAAATAGTTCATAGTTTGCATCAAAGGATTCATCAATGATAATGGGGTTAGCAAAAGTGAAACCAGATAAGGTGGATGGATCTACTGAGGATTCCTTTGCAGCAACCCATGTGGTTTTGGGGTATTGCTCAGGCTTCCAGTACGACCCATCAACATTCATTTTCCTCTCGAACCCAACACCCTCTTTCCTAGGATTTCGGCTCAGAATCTGCTTTTTGAGGAGATCACATAATGTCTGATGCCCTTTGAGACTTTTGTACATCCCTGTCTCAAGCAGTGTCTTCACCCTGGCATTCTCAGCAATAGTAGTGGTATCCTCAGCAGAGGGGTTAGTTCCCACATCGGTAGTTGAAGATATTGCAACAGTAGTAGCAGTAGAACATTCAGCAACAGAGGCAGCGTTATCACGCTCAATGCATTTTAGACATGGTGGTTCAAATCCTTCCTGAGCGGGACTGATCTGTTGAGCGCGAAGTGACTCGTTCTCCTTTTGAAGATTTTCATGAGCCGATCTCAATTTCTCAAGTTCCTGCTTCCTTTGAAAATAATCATAGGAAAGCTTTTCATGAGAAGTTGAGAGCGATTCATGTCGACCTTCAAGTTCCTGGTACTTAACATGAAGATTTTTGATGTCTTCAATTAAGGACTGAGACTTGGTCATTTCCGCGTCCAACAGGTAATCGCTTTTGTCTAACAGTTTTTGAGTATGTTCCATAGCTTTCTGTTGTTCAGTTGCAATTTTAGCAAGTGTTTTGTAACTAGGTTTGGATTCACCATCAGAGTCATCTTCACTAGATGTTTGAAAGTAAGCATCGCATGATTTTACCTTGGCACCACGTGCCATGAAGCAGTAGGTGGGAGACGAGTCGTTCTTGTCACTATCATAAGTGTTGGTAACGGAGCCATTGTCTTCAGTTTTGAAGATGGACTTGGCAACGTAGGCTGTAGCTAGAGCCAGACTCGCAACACCAGAGTCGGACTCCTCCTCAGACTCCACCTCCGCCTCCTCAGAAGACTCCTCCTCCTCTGAATCCATTTCCTTGCCAACAAAAGCACAAGCCTTGCCAGATGAGCTCTTCTTGTGTAATGAAGAGTTGGAAGAAGACTTTGAGGATTTCTTCTTCTTCTTCTCATCAGAATCATATTCTTTGCTCTTCTTCTTCTTCTTCTCATTGTCCCACTGTGGACACTCAAAGATGTAGTGACCAGGTTTCTTGCACTTGTGGCAGGTTCTCTTCTTGTGGTCATGGGTAGAAGCTTCATCATTCCTTGAGCTGGATCAAGAAGACTTTTTGAAGCCTTTCTTCTTGGTGAATTTCTGGAACTTCTTCACAAGCATAGCAAGCTCCTTTCCAATGTCTTCGGGATCACCAGAATTGTAGTCAGATTCTTCTTCAGATGAGGAAGCAGCAGCCTTTGCCTTCAAAGTGCGAGTTCGTCCATAGTTGGTGCCATAGATATCTCGTTTCTCAGATAGCTGGTACTCATGTGTGTTGAGCCTCTCAAGTATGTCAGACGGATCGAGAGTCTTGAAGTCAGGGCGTTCTTGTATCATCAGGGCTAAGGTGTCAAATGAGCTGTCAAGAGATCTCAGTATTGTCTTCACTATTTCATGCTTGGTAATCTCAGTGGCACCGAGTGCTTGGAGATCATTTGTGATATCAGTGAGGCGATCAAATGTGAGCTGGACGTTCTCATGGTCGTGTCTCTTGAAACGGTTGAAGAGGTTGCGGAGAGTACTGATCCGTTGGTCTCACTGAGTTGAGACGCCTTCATTGACCTTGGAGAGCCAGTCCCAGACTAGCTTCGATGTTTCCAGAGCACTCACACGGCCATACTGTCCTTTGGTAAGATGACCACAGATGATGTTCTTGGCGGTAGAGTCCAGTTGAACGAACTTCTTAACATCAGCAGGGGTGACACCTTCACCAGTCTTGGGAACGCCGTTCTTGACGACATACCATAGATCAACATCAATGGCTTCAAGATGCATGCACATCTTATTCTTCCAGTAGGGATATTCAGTGCCATCGAAGATGGGGCACGCAACGGAGACTTTGATTATCCCCGCAGTCGACATAGCTAAAACTCCAGGTGGTTAAACCAAATCACACAGAACAAGGGAGTACCTTGCTCTAATACCAATTGAAGCGCTAGTTATCGACTATATGGGGGTGAGTAGGTGATTTTTATGAAAGTCTGCAGAACATGGGGGTTTCAAAGACAAACAATAGAACCGACACTATTCGTATGCAGCGGAAGGTAGACTGCACTAGACAAGCCATATTCAAGTATTCAATGAAGTGAAAGCACGAAGACTATTAGCAGCTAGGCAGTAAAGATCAAGATGGAAGATAGTATGAAGCCAATCAGAACAGGTAGTCACACAGTGAAGTCAAATAGATAATGCAAGCAAGCAATGACTTCACGAAGACAAACTGTAAGTAAAGAGAAGAGAGAGATAGAACTAGTAGCTTCAGGAGGACAGAGATTTGTTCGACCAGTTCCAGTTGCTGTGACAACTGTACGTCTGGTTAGGGAGGCTGAGATTCAACTCAGAAGACCGCATCTTCACCTTATTCCCCTTGAGCTAAGGACACCTAGTCCCCGCCCAATCACTCTGGTAAGTCTTCAAGGTAGATTTCTAAACCTTCACAGACTTCGTTCACCGGCAATCCACAATGACTCTTGGATGCTCAGAATGTGACACCTAACCGGCTGGAGGATTCATAGTCCTCAAGTGTAACAAGTCTTCAGATCACGCGGACAGAAAGACTTCAGTGATGCCAAACACTCTTTGGGCTTTGGGTGGTTTGGGCTTTGTCCTCGCAAGGATTCTCTCTCGAAAGCTTCGGTGGTGGGTTGCTCTCAAACGACAAAGCCGTGTACTAACTCTAAGCAGCCACCAATTTATGGTGTAGGGGTGGGCTATTTATAGCCATTGGGCAACCCAACCTGATTTGTCCAAAATGACCCTGGGTCACTAAGAAACTGACACGTGTCACAACGGGTAGATTTCAAACACATGCGGCAGCTTGACTTGGGCTACAAGTAAAGCTGACTCATCCGACTCTGGATAAGATTTGCTCTCATTGTCTTCGCTCGAAGACATAGGATTTGGTTGAGCATCACTTCAGTCACTCTGACTTTGTTCACTTGGACCCCACTTATCAGTACGGTGGTTCCTAGGACTCAACAAAGATGAAAAGGAAACAATGAAACAACTAAGTCTTCGCGCTCCACAGTCTTCATTCGATGTCTTCTCATGTCATAGTCTTCAACGTGAATAGCTTCACAGACCACCATTGTCTTCAATGTCTTCACACATTTTTAGGGGTCATCTCTGGTAGGTAAACCGAATCAATGAGGGACTACTACCTATGTTATCCTGCAATTCTCACAGACACATTAGTCCCTCAACCAGGTTTGTCGTCAATACTCCAAAACCAACTAGGGTGGCACTAGATGCACTTACAGTCATGCATCATCTTCTTGAAGATTTGAACATCAGCCATGCTGAGCTTGGCCATTTTCTTCTTGAAGTGAGCCTTCTCATAGTCAATCTTGTTCTTCAGCTCGACAATCTTCTGAGCCAAGGCCAATTCACCAGCAATGGCTCCATGGAAGGTGACGCTGATGTCCACAGGGAGCTGAAGATCATCAATACTGATGTCCTGGTTGTCAAACCACTCATCGATGAAGTTATTGAGAATATCAACATCAAAGAGGGGCAGACCGTTGAAGATTTCTGCCTCTTGCTTGCTCTTGATAAGCATTTCCAGAGGATCATCACCAAGATCATCATCACTGGACAGATCAATGGCTTCTTCTTCACTGCATAGCATAACAAAAGGGGTCAGGGGTTGCCCAGTGGCCTTCCTAGGCAATGGCTTTTTGGTCCTCTTGGACATGCGAGATAAGTCTTCAGACTACACACTGGATTCAGGTGGTGCAGACTTCAGAGGCTTCCTTGTTGAAGCTTTTGGTGAAGAAGATGGTTGTGAAGCCTTTGCCTTCTTTTTCTTCTTTTCCGTGGGAGGTGAGGGAGTGGCTTCAGTATCAGCATCACCATCAGATTGCTCCACAGCTGCTCTCTGAGTAGCAATGTGAGACAGAAGCCCATCAAAATTGGTAAAGGGGCCAATTCTGTTCTCATTGGCTTCATGAGTCCCATCGGATCTGGGAGCAGAGGGGCCGGGGTTGAAGTTGAGGCCATAGTCCTTTTTGTTCTTGGCAGCTGAATCTTTGGCAAACAGATAGTTGGGCTTGAAGAGATTGTCATCACGACACCATAATAAAGAAGATGGGTCGGCATTTTCAGGCTGTGGTCCTCTGACCATGCAAGGATAGAATTCTTGCACAATGGCTTCAGCCTTACTCTTCGGCACCAAGCTGCGATACAGACAATCACCCCATGGCCGCTTGATGGCATTCTTCTCAGCGTATTCAGGCATGATGAATCTGTACTTGAACCATTCCTGAAAGGATCGAGAAGAGGTGTCTAGAGGGGGGTGAATAGACTCTAAGTGAGAAAAGTTGTAGTTTTTAATCTCTTTAAGTTGAAGTGCAGTTTGGCACAAGTTTTAACATTCACAATACATATCAAGCAAGCATGACAAGAGTATATGAGCAGCAGAAAGTATAGCATGCAAATTGCAAGAATGTTAAGGCATGGGATTGGAGTGTGCAAACGCAATTTGGAGACAGGGAGATTTTTTATCCGTGGTTCCGATAGGTGGTGCTATCGTACATCCACGTTGATGGATACTTCAACCCACGAAGGGTAATGGTTGCACGAGTCCATGGAGGGCTCCACCCATGAAGGGTCCATGAAGAAGCAGCCTTGTCTATCCCACCATGGCCGTCGCCCACGAAGGACTTGCCTCGCTAGGGTAGATCTTCACGAAGTAGGCGATCTCCTTATCCTTACAAGCTCCTTGGTTCAACTCCACAATCTTTGACGGAGGCTCCCAAGTGACACCTGGCCAATCTAGGAGACACCACTCTCCAAGAAGTAACAAATGGTGTTTTGATGATGAACTCCTTGCTCTTGTGCTTCAAATGATAGTCTCCCCAACACTCAACTCTCTCTCACAGGATTTGGATTTGGTGGAAAGAATATCTGAGTGGAAAGCAACTTGGGGAAGGCTAGAGATCAAGATTTATATGGTAGGAATGGAATATCTTGACCTCAACACAAGTGTAGGTGGTTCTCTCTCAGAAAATGTATGTTGGAAGTGTAGGCGTGTTCTGATGGCTCTCTCCATGAATAAAGAGTGGGTGGAGGGGTATATATAGCCTCCACACAAAATCTAACCGTTACACACAACTTACCAAACTCGGTGGGACCGAATCGTTAAACTTGGTCGGACCAATTTAGTTCATAATGTGACCGTTAGGAATTTCGATGGGACCGACATGTCAACTCGGTGGGACCGATATGGTTAGGGTTAGGGTATAACATAATCTCGGTGAGACCGATTACACAAATTCGGTGAGATCGATTTTGGTAATAGACACACACAGAGTTGGTCAGGCAAACTCGGTGGGACCGATTCGCTCATCTCGGTTGGACCGAAACATTACAAAAGGGAAACAGAGAGTTTGCATTGCAATCTCGGTGGGACCGATCACTTATCTCGGTTTGAGAAAAACGTTACGAAGGGAAACAAAGAGATTAAAATCCCATCTCGGTGAGACCGAGATCCCTATCGGTGAGACCGAAAAGACTAGGGTTTCTGGCAGTGGCTATGTCAACTGAACTCGGTGGCGCCGGATAGAATGATTCGGTTGGGCCGAGTTTGACTTTTTGTTTGGGACATATGTGGATGTGAGAAAGTGGTTGAGGGCTTTGGAGCATATCACTAAGCACTTTGAGCAAGCAAGTCATTAAGCAACACCTCATCCCCTCTTAATAGTATTGGCTTTCCTATGGACTCAATGTGATCTTGGATCACTAAAAGTAAAATGTAGAGTCTTGTGCTTTGAGCTTGAGCCAATCCTTTCTCCTTAGCATCTTGAAGGGGTTCCACATCCTATAGTCCATGCCACTCCATTGTTGGACTTATCTGAAACATACTAGGTAAAAGTATTAGTCCAACAAGATATATGTTGACATTAATTACCAAAATCACCCAAGGAGCACTTGTGCTTTCAATCTCCCCCTGTTTGGTAATTGATGACAACATACATCAAAGCTTTAGATAAAGATATAGAGAATAACAAGTGAATCTTTGGAAAGACATGTAACATGCATAGGCTCCCTCTACATTTATGATGATGTAAATATGGAATATAGGAGCATGTGAATGCATAAGCATGATAGAGTAAGCAATGTGTTACATGTATCTTGGCTGTATGCATCAGAGCAAATGATGTGACTATAGGAAATGT
Source organism: Triticum timopheevii (assembly GCA_963921465.1). NCBI lineage: Eukaryota > Viridiplantae > Streptophyta > Magnoliopsida > Poales > Poaceae > Triticum > Triticum timopheevii. The sequence goes on from OY997266.1 coordinate 160,888,689, forward strand.
ACCTTCATGCTGATGAGTCCTTGCAAACAATATGTACATCAGCAAGAAATCCTCATACACATGACTGTGATGCATATACTTACCTTGTGGTCTTGAGTTGGCTTAGGAAGGAATGAACCTGTGTAAACAAGGTTAGATAACACAGATACTCCTACCTTCCAGAGCAAACAAAAGAAACCACAAGAGTACCAAGACTGGGATGACATGTAGAGAGTGAGTACTGAGTACCCCATTGGATATAGACATGTCCCCAAAGGTAAAGATGTGCAATGAATTCAAGGATTTCCTTCCCTTAGATGTCTTGCTCCCCCTGAATCTAGCATGGGATACTGGGAAAAGATAGGGAACAGAAAATCAGAGCAAAGAAAAGAAACAGAGCTAATGCAAACAATCAAATATGAAAATATCTTTCCCCTCTTGAAGAATGTGACTTCTCTCCTCCTGAACACCAAGCATCTGGGGTCTCACTCTCCCTGAGTATTCTCTCCCCCTATAGAAATGATTAAGCTTTGATGTGATCTCTCTCTCCCCCTTTGACATCAATTTCCAAGAAGGGTTCTTCTGGATTTTTTCACAAATGGGTTTGGTCCTTGACTCACAGAACAAAGCAGCAAGTTGAATGTGATGCTGGTAGAGGACAAGAATCATTGAGTGGAGCTGGATTAAAAAGAATGCAGGAACAAGTGGCAAGCTGTCTTTTCTGCAGTGAAATCGATGGAACCGAGTTGTGTGCTTTGGTTGTACCAAAAGAATTCGGTTGGACCGAAGGCGACAGACTGGTGTGACCGAGTTCATCACAGAGAAAACACTTGTCACCTCAGCTCTCAAGAAAAGTAAGATTTCACAAGGATTTGCAAGGAATTAACTGAAAGATTTGCAATGAATTGGATGCAGGGAAATGCAGAATAAAAAGAAATAGAAAAGAAGTATAGATGAAGTTTTTTTTGAAAGGGGAAACAAACATGCATGAGACAAATGCAAGAGCAAAGAAAAGAACACAAGAGAACTTCATCTAGAATTGGTCGGCGACAATGTCACCTATCTTAGAGTATATGGACTCAGGAGTCAAGTGAGATCACTTGATCATAGGTCATACTCATCGTTTAAGCTCAAAATGGGGTTACCATTTTTTGTTTAAGCATTTTTATGTATTCACATCTTGTTGAGTTGCTTTGACTCATGACTTGGAGTAAATCTTCTCTAAGATGGAATAACATACCTTGGTTGGTGGTGTTGATCGTGATCATGTAGTTGAACTTGTGTGGGTTGCTCAAGGTTGATGTAGCTTATCAAGAGTTGGGAGCACCACTTGGAATTTGAGTTCATCTACCTACATGGGTTAGTGTTGCAAGGGAGAGCACTTGTGTATACAAAATGACAATCATGAAATTTGATAGAGGAATTTGTCAAAGGATATGTTTGAAGAGTTTCATGCTTCCTTGTCTTCAACCACCGTTGTGTAGAGACTTGGTGATGTAGAGATTTGCTCACGATGTGAGTGGGTTGCAATCTCACAGATTTAGATTCATCCAAGTACCTACAAGGGTTAGATAACATGCAAGATGCAAATATATCCAAGACATAAGATTATCATCATAAGAGAAATATCAAGGATTAGTCATAGGCTCATGTCTTGCATGTATCCAAATGGAGTTCCTACTCCATGTTTGAAGCATCAATAATGTTCACTTCACCTCTCAACCTGCAAAACACTTTCTCATCAAGCGGTTTGGTGAATATATCCGCTAATTGCTTATCGGTGCGAACATGCTTAAGATTAATGTCCCCTTTGGCAACGTGATCTCGAATGAAATGATGACAAACTTCAATATGCTTAGTTCGAGAGTGCTGCACGGGATTGTGAGCAATCTTGATAGCACTTCCATTGTCACAAAGCAATGGAACATGTTTCACATATATCCCATAATCCTTAAGAGTTTGGGTCATCCAAAGTAATTGAGCACAACATGAACCAGCGGCAATGTATTCCGCTTCTGCGGTGGATAAGGATACCGAGTTTTGTTTCTTGGAGGACCAAGACACAAGAGATCTACCAAGAAATTGACAAGTACCTGAAGTGGACTTTCTATCAACCTTGTCTCTGGCATAGTCCGAATAGGTGTAGCCAACAAGATCGAAAGAAGACCTCTTAGGATACCAAATGCCAAAATTTGGTGTGTGAATTAAGTATCTCACTATCCTTTTCACAGCATTAAGATGACATTCTTTAGGAGCCGCTTGATATCGTGCACACATGCACACACACTTAGCATAATATTGGGACGAGAGGCACATAGGTATAACAATGAACCAATCATAGAGCGGTAAACCTTTTGATCAACCGGTTCACCATCTTTGGTCAAATCAAGATGTCCACTAGTAGGCATGGGTGTAGTCATACCTTTGCATTCTTGCATATTGAACTTCTTGAATAAGTGCTTGGTGTACTTTGTTTGAGAGACAAAGGTACCTTCCTTAGTTTGCTTGATTTGCAAACCGAGAAATAATTTGAGTTCACTCATCATAGACATCTCAAACTTCTCCGACATAAGCTTTCCAAACTTTTCACTAAAGTGACGGTTAGTCGAACCAAATATAATATCATCAACAGAGATTTGGCACACAAATAGTTCTCCATTAACCCTTTTAGTAAAAAGAGTAGAATCAATTTTTCCAATTTCAAAGCCTTTTTCAATAAGGAACTTGGTCAAGCATTTATACCACGCTCTAGGAGCTTGTTTAAGACCATAAAGAGCTTTGTGAAGTTTGTAAACATGATTAGGTTTCTTAGGATGGACAAAGCCGGGAGGTTGCTTAACATAAACTTCCTCCTCTATTTCACCATTTAGAAAAGCACTTTTAATGTCCATTTGGTACAAGGTGATATCATGGTGATTAGCATAGGCAAGTAAGATGCGAATGGACTCAAGTCTAGCAACGGGGGCAACGAGACGTGCTTTGTTGCGAACTACTTGTCCATCTTCATCTTGCTTGTTGCGAAACACCCATTTGGTACCAATGATGTTGTGGTTGTTGTCGGGCTTCTCAACCAGTGTCCAAACTTGATTTCTCTCAAAGTTGTGTAGCTCTTCATGCATGGCGTATATCCAATCCGGATCTTCTAATGCTTCTTCAACCATCATAGGTTCAATGCTAGAGATGAATGAATAATGTTCACAAAAGTTAGCCAAACAAGTTTTAGAGCGAGTGATTCTCTCGATTCGGATATCATTGTACATTTGCTCGATGGGATGGTCTTTGGCAACTCTTGCTTAAACTCGTGAAAGCTTTTGCTTGGATCTGGGTGGAACATCTTCTTCATCTTGTTCTTCTTCTTGGCCTTCTTCATTGTTGACGTTGTCGTTCTCTTGTCGTGGTGGAGAAGGAGGTTGTTGATGTTCATCTTGGTGTACTTCCTTGTTTTCTTCGTCTTGGTATGTCCCACTTGTGGATGCTTCCGTATCAACTCTTGGTTCACCTTGTCGTGAGGTAGAAGCTTCCACTTGGACGAACGAGGTACTCTCCTTCACCTTCGTTGGACGAATCTTGCCAATGGACAAGTCTTGGATTGCTTCCGAAGGGTCTTTGTCTCCTACATCAATTGAAAACTGCTCTACTTGCGAGCCGTTAGATTCATCAAACTTCACATCTACCATCTCTTCAACCTTTCAGGTGAAATTATTGTAGACACGGTAAGTGTGAGAGTTTGAGCCATAACCAAGTAGGAAACCTTCATGAGATTTAGGAGCAAATTTAGAACGACGATGCTTATATAGGATGTAGCACTTTGAGCCGAATACTCGAAAGTATCCAACTTGGGGTTTGTTACTGGTGAGGAGCTCGTATGTCGTCTTGCCGAGTAGCTTGTGAAGATACAAGCGATTTGTTGCATGACAAGCTGTCTCAACCGCTTCCGCCCAAAAGTGCTTCGGCGTCTTGTACTCATCAAGCATCGTTCTCGCCATTTTTATGAGTGTCTGGTTGTTCCTCTCAACAACTCCATTTTATTGAGGTGTGTACGTAGCCAAGAACTCATGTGAAATCACTTCTTCATCAAGAAAGGTGTCCACATTTGTGTTCTTCCGTTCCGTTGTCGCTGCGAACCTTCTTGATCTTCACTTCAAATTGATTTTGGGCCTTCCTAGTGAAGTTTTTGAAGATCTTTTGGACCTGTGATTTATCATCGAGAAAGAGCACCCACGTAAACGTTGAAAAATCATCGACTATGACTAGACCAAAAGAATTTCCACCGAGACTTTTGTAAGCGTTGGGACCAAAAAGATCCATGTGAAGTAGCTCGAGCGGCCTCCTTGTGGTCATGATGTTCTTCATAGGATGCCTTCCTCCAACGTGTTTACCTGCTTGACAAGCGCTACAAAGTCTATAATTATCAAATATGACATCGTTAACGCCAAGGATATGATTACCTTTAATAAGCTTGTCAAGGTTTCGCATGCCCACATGACCTAACCGTCTATGCCACAACCAACCTTTAGAGGATTTAGCAATTAAGCAAGTTCTAGGTTGAGCCTTTTTCGTGAAATCAACAATGTAAATATCACCTCTACGTATACTGATAAAGACCATTTTATGACTGTCTCTTCGAAACACTCGGCAATCTACTTTAGTAAATAGGACATTGAAACCGAAATCAGCAAGTCTAGATACTGAAAGTAAATTGTACCCAAGAGATTCAATGAGCATGACATTTTGTATGGAGCTATCATGTGAGATGGCCACCTTACCGAGGCCAACCACCTTACCCTTTGAGTTATCACCAAAAGTGACATACTTTCGAGGGTCGTCATTTTCAGCAAGCTCATGAAACATATCTTTATCTCTGGTCATGTGATCAGTACATCCACTATCAAGAACCCATTCCTTTCCTCCTGCCATGTATCCCCGAAGATTTGTCATAAGACCAAAGTGTCTCATTGCATCATCAAGATCAAAGTCACTATCATCATCCTCATCATAGTATCCATGTTCAACATCGTCATGTGATGGATCAATTCCTAGAGAGGGTGATCCATTAGAATGAGTTTGACAATGATCTTCTTTATGAATTCTAATAGCTTTGGAAATAATATCGCTAATAATTCCAACATCTCCTTTGGCACGCATAAGATTTGTAAGCTCAAATAGACAATCACCAAACTTAGGATCATTGGAATTCATCTCACTCAAGGCAATAGACTTATGGAGAATTTCATCTAGATTTTGCAAGGAATAATTTGGAAAACGTTCCTCAAGAAATTTTCATATGGTGTAGGCACACTTAAGAGTAGGCAAGCAACCTATCAAGTTTCTAGGCAAACCTCTAGTGATAAGATCAACAGTTCTAAGATTGCGAATCATGTCAATTGACTCATCAAGGGTAGGATGCATAGGATCGACATGAGGTGCACAAGGGCTAGTAATGTACTTGTTCAAATGATATCATTGAAAATCACAAGCATCTCATTTTTCCACTCTTGAAAATACTCTCCATCAAGTATAGGCACTCTATGTCTAAGACTCCCCAAAGTAGACTCATCCATCTTCCTCCAATGGTGTTTAAACCAAAGCAATGGAGACCAAAGCTCTGACACCAATTGAAAGGATCGAGAAGAGGTGTCTAGAGGGGGGTGAATAGACTCTAAGTGAGAAAAGTTGCAGTTTTTAATCTGTTTAAGTTGAAGTGGAGTTTGGCACAAGTTTTAACATTCACAATACATATCAAGCAAGCATGACAAGAGTATATGAGCGGCAGAAAGTATAGCATGCAAATTGCAAGAATGTAAAGGGATGGGATTGGAGTGTGCAAACGCAATTTGGAGACACGGAGATTTTTTATCCGTGGTTCTGATAGGTGGTGCTATCGTACATCCATGTTGATGGAGACTTCAACCAACGAAGGGTAACGGTTGTGCGAGTCCACGGAGGGCTCCACCCACGAAGGGTCCATGAAGAAGCAATCTTGTCTATCCCACCATGGTCATCGCCCACAAAGGACTTGCCTCACTAGGGTAGATCTTCACGAAGTAGGCGATCTCCTTGCCCTTACAAACTCCTTGGTTCAACTCCACAATCTTGACGGAGGCTCCCAAGTGACACCTAGCCAATCTAGGAGACACCACTCTCCAAGAAGTAACAAATGGTGTGTTGATGATGAACTCCTTGCCCTTGTGCTTCAAATGATAGTCTCCCCAACACTCAACTCTCTCTCTCTCACAGGATTTGGATTTGGTGGAAAGAAGATTTGAGTGGAAAGCAACTTGGGGAAGGCTAGAGATCAAGATTTATGTGGTAGGAATGGAATATCTTGACCTCAACACAAGTGTATGTGGTTCTCTCTTAGAAAATGTATGTTGGAAGTGTAGGCATGTTCCGATGGCTCTCTCCACGAATGAAGAGTGAGCGGAGGGGTATATATAGCCTCCACAACAAATTTAACCGTTACACACAACTTACCAAACTCGGTGGGACCGAATCGTTAAACTCGTCAGACCGATTTAGCATAATGTGACCGTTAGGAATTTCGGTGGGACCGACATGTAAACTCGGTGGGACTGATATGGTTAGGGTTAGGGCATAACACAATCTCGGTGAGACCGATTACACAAACTTGGTGAGACCGATTTTGGTAATAGACACACAGAGAGTTGGTCAGGCAAACTCGGTGGGACTGATTCGCTCATCTTCGTTGGACCAAAACATTACGAAAGGGAAACAGAGAGTTTGCATTGCAATCTCGGTGGGACTGATCGCTTATCTCGGTTTGACCGAAACGTTACGAAGGGAAACAGAGAGATTACAATCCCATCTCGATGAGACCGAGATCCCTATCGGTGAGACCGAAAAGACTAGGGTTTCTGGCAGTGGCTATGTCAACTGAACTTGGTGGCACCGGATAGAAAGATTCAGTAGGGCCGAGTATTACTTTTGGTTTGGGACATATGTTGATGTGAGAAAGTGGTTTAGGCCTTTGGAGCATATCACTAAGCACTTTGAGAAAGCAAGCCATTAAGCAACACCTCATCCCCTCTTAATAGTATTGGCTTTCCTATGGACTCAATGTGATCTTGGATCACTAAAAGTAAAATGTAGAGTCTTGTGCTTTGAGCTTGAGCCAATCCTTTGTCCTTAGCATCTTGAAGGGGTTCCACATCCTCTAGTCCATGCCACTCCATTGTTGAACTTATATGAAACATACTAGGTAAAAGTATTAGTCCAACAAGAGATATGTTGAAATTAATTACCAAAATCACCCAGGGAGCACTTGTGCTTTCAATTCCTCAGCCCAATATCTTCGGATCCACTGAATTTGGTTCTTGCGCTGGTTGTAGTTTTCGTCAAGGTCTGACTTGTATTGCTCATACAAAGCAGGAGGCGGATCAAGTGTTGTGTTGCCTTGGCGTTGCCTGCCACCCTTCTGAGCAGACTTCTCTGAAGCCATAATATTCAAGATGATTGGCTTCAGTTCAGTGAATGGCTTCTGTCTACTGGTCGGACAAGAACTAGCTTCAGGTGATTCAATGTGACGATGTAAGTATTCTACAAATGAATGCAGACTATGAGAACCAAGGGATTCTCCCACGGACATGTACCTGTGACAGCATTAGAGACGCAAGGGAAGGGGAAGAGTTCATATGCATTCTTAGAAGATTTTGAAGATAAATCAGTTTAGAAGACATTGACCTCATAGTGCGAAGGCATTCACTTATTTGGAGAGAGTTGGTTCTAGATTTGTACGAATCCATGAATAAGTACAAGTGAGGAATATAACTAGTTATAAAGCACAAGTGAATATACTTATAATGGTATGAGATGCAGAAGAGAACAAATCGAGATTTGGAAGTGAAGAAACCACTTTTGGTTGAAGTGGACGGATTTGACAGATCTAAAAGGCTGTAAAAATTAAGATTTATTTACCCTGGACGAACTGCTAGACGGGTTGGAAGAGAAGCCGAGCAGTTCAATCTCCCGTGCCCTAACTTGGTGGCGGAAGACACCTACGGCGGCGCCAGAGAGGACGAGGTCCGCGGCTGACGTGAGGATGGCATCAAAGAGGTCGCGACAGCTAAGCGCTTCGTCTCCGGCATCAACACGAGCTAGTGGAGGCGCTACGGTTTGTGCGAGGTGGCGAGGTGGTATAGCAGATAATGATCGCACGGGTGTGTATTTATAAGAAGGAGGAGGGCGGCGTAGCGCAATTACGCAGGTGCCCCTGGCGGTTCACATCTGAGAGACACGTGGCATGCATTCAACTCATTGAAAGTTGTTCCATGTTCCCATGCACACATGGATTGTCGGGTGGTTGTTCCGGCATCGTCGGTTTTCAGGCAATAAGGAAGCAGCATTAAAATAGATTAAGTGTTTGTCAGATTGTCCTCTGCTGGCAAGGACTCAGAGAAGACAATCAACAGGTTTCAATAGAATGCATATGATTTGGACAGATAGAGTGGAGGTAGAAGCACAGAATAGGTTAAGGTCCGATCACATTCATTGAGATCAATAAAGATTCAAGAGTGAAGGCATAGCTATAAGTGAATGTTATAGAGGACAGAACACACACACACACACACACACACACACACACACACACACATATATATATATATGTATATATATATGTGTGTGTGTGTGTGTGTGTGTGTGTGTGTGTCTATATATATATATATATATATATATATATATATATATATATATATATATATATATATGAACCAACTCAACATTGCGAAGATAAATCATGAAGACAAATTAATGTTGAAGACAATCCAAATGCGAAGACTTTGCAATCATAACTCCAAGAGAAACACTTCAATAAGAATTTGGTCGTGGCGTTACCCACCGTATAGGAAGTATTAGACCCAGACACGACGCACAATTATCATGGTGCTCCGAAGTCAAATTCCACATTAATGTATTCACACTCAGAGGGTAAGTCTTCACTGATTGAAGATATACGTTACTTCGTGTGTTGCACATCTAAGTCGTCAACATGCATAAGCGTTAGGATGTGTGTCCAATTACAGGACATTTGAGGATTCTAAGATATTTATCTCACACCGCAACTTGCAAAACCTTTTCTCATCCAAGGGCTTAGTGAAGATATCTGCCAATTACTCTTCAGTGTTGACGTGAATGATATCAATATCTTCCTTGTTGACATGATCTCTGAGAAAGTGGTGACGGATCTGAATGTGCTTTGTCTTCGAGTGCTGAACTGGATTCTTGAAAAGCTTGATGGCGCTTTCATTGTCGTAGAAGAGTGGTACATTCTTCGTGTTGATGCCATAGTCCTTGAGAGTTTGCTTCATCCATAGAAGATGAGCACAGCATGATCCAGCAGCAATGTATTCAGATTCAGCAATGGAGAGTGACACACAGTTCTGCTTCTTTGAAGATCAACAGACAAGTGATCGACCAAGAAAGTGACATGTTCCTGAAGTGGACTTGCGATTAACCTTGTCACCACCATAATTAGCATCAGAATTGCCAATCAGATCAAATGTTGAGTCCTTTGGATACCATAATCCTATCGTTGGGGTGTAAGCCAAATATCGAAGTATTCGCTTCAGCACTAGGTGATGCGACTCCTTTGGTGCCGCTTGGAATCGACCACACATGCAAAAGCTAAGCATAATATCTGGCCTAGATGCACATAAGTAAAGTAAAGAACCAATCATGGAGTGGTATACCTTTTGATCGAACTCTTTACCATTGTCGTCAGGACCCAAATGACTTTTGTTTGGCATTGATGTCGTGTATCCTTTGCAGTCTTGCATTCCAAACTTCTTCAGGCAATCTTTGAGGTATTTCTCTTATGATATGAAGATGCCATTCCTCTGCTGACAGATTTGAAGACCAAGGAAGAAATTCAGCTCACCTATCATGGTCATCTGATATTGCTCTTGCATCATGTGCCCAAACTCATCACTGTATCTCTTGTCAGTGCAGCCGAATATAATGTCATCCACATAGATTTGGCATACAAATAGTTCACCGTCATATGTCTTCATGAAGAGTGTCGGATCTAGAGAACCAGGTTTGAAGCCTTTGCTCTTCAGGAAGTCTTTGAGTGTGTCATACCAAGAGCGAGGAGCTTGTTTGAGGCCATACAGTGCCTTGTTGAGCTTGTATACCATGTCAGGATGTTTTGGATCTTCAAAGCCAGGTGGTTGTGCAACATACACTTCTTCTTCAATCTTGTCACTGAGAAAGGCACTCTTCACATCAATTTGGTACAGAAGGATGTTGTGATGGTTGGCATAGGCTAGTAGTATGTGAATGGCTTCAAGCCTTGCCACGGGAGCAAACGTTTCATCGAAGTTAATCCCTTCTATTTGAGTGTAATCTTGAGCAACAAGACGAGCCTTGTTTCTGACAACTTGACCATGCTCATCTTGTTTGTTGTGATAGATCCATTTGGTGCCAATGATATTGTGCTTGCGAGGATCAGGACGCTTGACCAGTTCCCAGGCATTATTCAGCTTGAACTGATGAAGCTCATCTTGCATAGCTTGAATCCATTCAGGTTTCATAAAGGCTTCAGCAACTTTCTTGGGTTCAGATATAGAGACAAATGCAAAGTGCCCATATAAATTTGTTAGTTGTGTTGCTCTTGAACGAGTGAGTGGGCCAGGTGCATTGATGCTATCAATTATCTTCTCAATATGTACTTCATTTGCAACACGGGGATGAACTGGACGAAGATTTTTCCCTTGCAGATCATTGTCTTCAGCTTCAGCATTGACTTCAGGTTGAGCATTGTCTTCAGGTTGACTTGGTGCAATGATGAGTTCGTCTTTAGCCAGAGCTTCTGAAGGTATGATTTCTCCAGTACCCATGAGCTTGATAGATTCACTAGGAGGGAATTCATCTAGCACATTTGGCAGGTGCTCTCTTTGCGAGCCGTTAGTCTCATCGAACCGTGCATCCATAGTGTCAACCACTTTATAGTGAAAGAGGTTGAAGACTCTGTAGGAGTGTGATTCCTTTTCGTATCCCAGCATAAAACCTTCATGTGCTTTCGGTGCAAATTTCGAAGTGTGATGTGGATCCTTGATCCAGCACTTGGCACCAAATACTCTGAAGTAACTGACGTTTGGCTTCTTACCAGTTAGCAACTCATATGATGTCTTCTTTAGAAGCTTGTGAAGATAAACGCGGTTGATGATGTGGCATGCAGTATCAATGGCTTCAGGCTAGAACTTCCTTGGAGTCTTGTACTCATCAAGCATCGTCCAAGCCATCTCGATGAGAGTTCTTTTCTTGCGCTCCACGATGCCATTCTGCGGAGGTGTGTAAGGAGTTGAAAACTCATGAGTGATGCCCAGAGTATCAAGATAAGTGTCGATCCCGGTGTTCTTGAATTTTGTGTTGTTGTCACTTCTGATGTGCTTGATCTTGACGCCATAGTTCGTCATGGCACGATTTGCAAACCATCTGAAGACATCCTGCACTTCAGTCTTATAGAGAATTATATGCACCCATGTATATCTTGAGTAATCATCAACAATAACGAAGCCATAGAGACAAGCAGTGGTAGTAAGAGTAGAGTAGTGAGTAGGGCCGAATAAGTCCATGTGAAGCAGCTCGAAGGGTTGAGATGTCATCATGATTGTCTTCGAGGGATGCTTGGCCCTAGTCATCTTCCCTGCTTCACAAGCACCACACAGATGATCCTTCGTGAACTTGACGCCCTTGATGCCTATGACATGCTTCTTCTTCGCGAGAGTGTACAGGTTCCTCATGCCGCATGTCCTAGCCTCCGATGCCAGAGCCAGCACTCTGACACTTTTGCTAGAAGACATACAGCTAATTGTGGTCCTGCTGAGAAATCTACCATATACATGTCATCTTTTCGATACCCTTCAAAGACTAGAGATTTGTCATATTCCATAAGGACAAGGCAACGATATTTTCCAAATACCACAATCATGTTCAAATCACATAGCATTGATACAAACATTAAGTTGAAACCAAGGGATTCAACAAGCATCACTTTATCCATGTGCTGATCCTTTGAGATTGCAACTCTACCAAGACCCAATACCTTACTTTTACAAGTGTCAGCAAATGTGATGTGACTTTTATCAGATGGGCGAAGGGTTGAATCCATCAGAAGACTTTGATCACCAGTCATGTGGTTGGTGCAGCCACTATCCATAATCCATTCTGAAGCTTGAGATGTCATATCCTTGGCACCATGTGCCATGAAGCAGTAGGTGGGAGCAGAGTCATCCTCATCCTTGGCATCTGCGTTGGTGACGAGGCCATTGTCTTCAGTGTTGAAGATGGACATGGTGACGTATGCAGAAACTAGAGCCAGGCTTGCTACTCCAGAATCAGATTCCTCTTCAGACTCCACTTCTGCCTCCTCAGATGCAGACTCCTCCTCTGAATCCATCTCCTTGCCAACAAATGCACGAGCCTTGCTTGATGATCTCTTCTTGTGTGATGAAGACTTCGATGAAGATTTGGAAGAAGACTTTGAGGATTTATTCTTCTTCTTGTCATCAAAATCATATTCTTTGCTCTTCTTCTTCTCCTTTGTCTCATTGTCCCACTGTGGACACTCAGAGATGTAGTGACCAGGTTTCTTGCACTTGTGACAGGTTCTCTTCTTGTGATCACGAGAGGAAGCTTCATCATTTCTTGAGCTGGATCTTGAAGACTTTCTGAAGTCTTTCTTCTTGGCGAACTTCTAGAACTTCTTCACAAGAATAGCAAGTTCCTTTCCAATATCTTCAGGATCCCTAGAACTACAGTCAGATTCTTCTTCAGATGAGGAGACAACCTTTGCCTTCAAAGCGCGAGTACGACCATAGTTGGGACCATAGATATCTCTTTTCTCAGATAGCTAGAACTCATGTGTGTTGAGCCTCTCAAGTATGTCAGACGGGTCGAGAGTCTTGAAGTCAGGGCGCTCTTGAATCATCAGGGCCAGGGTGTCAAATGAGCTGTCAAGAGATCTCAGAAGTGTCTTGACAATTTCATGCTTGGTGATCTCAGTGGCGCCGAGTGCATGAAGCTCATTGGTGATATCAGTGAGGCGATCAAATGTGAGCTGAACATTCTCATTGTCATTTATCTTGAAGCGGTTGAAGAGATTGTGAAGAACACTGATCCTTGAATCTCTCTGTGATGAGACGCCTTCATTGACCTTAGAGAGCCAGTCCCAGACTAGCTTCACAGTTTCCAGAGCACTCACACGACCATACTGCCCTTTGGTCAGATGACCAGAGATGATGTTTTTGGCAGTCGAGTCCAGTTGGATGAACTTCTTGACATCAGCAGGAGTAACACCTTCACCAGCCTTGGGAACGCCATTCTTGACGACATACCAGAGATCATAGTCAATGGCTTCAAGATGCAACGCATCTTATTCTTCCAGTAGGGGTAATCAATGCCATCGAAGACAGGGCACATAGCAGAGACCTTGATTATCCCGGCAGTCGACATAGCTAAACTCCGGGTGGTTAAACCGAATCACACAGAACAAGGGAGCACCTTGCTCTGATATCAATTCAAAGTGCTAGTATTCGACTAGAGGGGGTGAATAGGCGACTTTTATGAGAGTCTTCAAAATAGGGGTGCTTTGAAGACAAATGATAGTAATGAACCTATTGACATGCAGCGGAAGGTAGACTACACTAGACAAGCCATAGTCAAGTAAGCAATGTAGTGAAAGCACGAAGACTATCAGCATCTAGGTAGTATGGATCAGGATGGAAGATAGTATGAAGCCAAACAGTAAACAATCTTCACACAATGAAGTCAATCAGATCAGGCAGGCGGGCAAAGACTTCACAAAGACAAACTGTAAGTAAGGTGAGAGAGGAAGGATAGAACCAGTTGCTCGGAGAGGACAAGGGATTTGTTGGACCAGTTCTAGTTGTTGTGACGACTGTACGTCTGGTTAGGGAGGCTGAGATTCAACTCAGAAGACCGTGTCTTCAACTTATTCCTCTTGAGCTAAGAACACTTAGTCCTCGCCCATTCACTCTGGTAAGTCTTCAAGGGAGACTTCCAAACCTTCACAGACTTCGTTCACCGGCAATCCACAAAAACTCTTCGATGCTCAGAACGCGACGTCTAACAGGCTAGAGGATTCATAGTCCTCAAGTGTAATAAGTCTTCAGATCACGCGGACAGAAAGACTTCAGTGATGCCTGCCACTCTTTGACTCTGGGTGTTTTGGGCTTTGTCCTCGCAAGGATTTCTCTCTCAAAGGCTTCGGAGGTGGGTTGCTCTCAAACGACAAAAGCCGTGCACTAACTCTGAGTAGCCACCAATTTATGCTGTAGGGGGTGGGCTATTTATAGCCAGGAGGCAACCCGACCTGATTTGTCCAAAATAACCCTGGGTCACTAAGGAACTGACACGTGTCCAACAGTCAGATTTCAAACACACACGACAGCTTAGCTTGGGCTACAAGCAATACTGACTCATCCAGCTCTGGATAAGATTTGCTCTCATTGTCTTCGCTCGAAGACATAGGATTTGGTTGAGCATCACATCAGTCACTGTGACTTTGCTCACTTGGACCCCACTTAACAATAGGTGGTTCCTATGACTCAACAAAAAGAAAAGGAAACTACGAAACAACCATGTCTTCGCACTCCATAGTCTTCACACGATGTCTTCTCCTGTCATAGTCTTCGATGTGAATATCTTCATAGCCCACCATTTGTCTTGAATGTCTTCACACATTTTTAGGGGTTATGTCTGGTACGTAAACTAAATCAATATGGGACTATTACATGTGTTATCCTGCAATTCTCACATACACATTAATCCCTCAACCAAGTTTGTCGTCAATACTCCAAAACCAACTAGGGGTGGCACTAGATGCACTCACACTAGGACACAAGAGGCGCTTTGGGCGGCTGTGCGGGAGCGGGTGCGGCCGCGGATCTCCAAGACCGCTTGCGGGGCCTTGCGATCCGACGGGGTGGTCGCGAGAGATCCACTGGCCTTGGTCGCCAACCTCTCATCTAGGATTTCTCGGGCTTGGATTGCTTCGATCTGGTTAAGGGAGGAGCCACCTCCCCCCTGAAAACTATAGTGGAGTCGGCTGCGACCTTAGTGAAAGGATCGAGAAGATGTGTCTAGAGGGGGGTGAATAGATGCTAAGCAAGAAAAGTTGCAGTTTTTAATTTCTTTAAGTTGAAGTGGAGTTTTGGCACAAATTTAACATTCACAATACATATCAAGCAAGCATGCAAAGAGCATATGAGCAGCGGAAAGTAAAGCATGCAAATTGCAAGAATGTAAAGGGATGGGATTGGAGTTTGCAAACACAATTTGGAGACACGGATTTTTGAGCCGTGGTTCCGATAGATGGTGCTATCCTACATCCACGTTGATGGAGACTTCAACCCACGAAGGGTAACAGTTGCGCGAGTCCACACAGGGCTCCACCCACGAAGGGTCCACGAGGAAGCAACCTTATCTATCCCACCATGGTCGTCGCCCACGAAGGACTTGCCTCACTAGGGTAGATCTTCATGAAGTTGGCGATCTCCTTACCCTTACAAACTCCTTGGTTCAACTCCACAATCTTGACGAAGGCTCCCAAGTGACACCTAGCCAATCTAGGAGACACCACTCTCCAAGAAGTAACAAATGGTGTGTTGATGATGAACTCCTTGCTCTTGTGCTCCAAATGATAGTCTCCCCAACACTCAACTCTCTCTCACAGGATTTGGATTTGGTGGAAACAAGATTTGAGTGGAAAGCAACTTGGGGAAGGCTAGAGATCAAGATTTATGTGGTAGGAATGGAAGATCTTGACCTCAACACAAGTGTAGGTGGTTCTCTCTCAGAAAATGAATGCTGGAAGTGTAGGCACGTTCTAATGGCTCTCTCCATGAATGAAGAGTGGGTGGAGGGGTATATATAGCCTCCACACAAAATCTAACCGTTACACACAACTTACCAAACTCGGTGGGACCGAATTGTGAAACTCGGTCGGACTGATTTAGGAAATAATGTGACCGTTAGGATTTTTGGTGGGACGGACATGTCATCTCGGTGGGACCGATATGGTTAGGGTTAGGGCATAACGTAATCTCGGTGAGACCGATTACACAAACTCGGTGAGACCGATTTTGGTAATAGACACAGAGAGGGTTGGTCAGGCAAACTCGGTGGGACCGATTCGCTCACCTCGGTTGGACCGAAATGTTACGGAGAGGAACAGAGAGTTTGCATTGTAATCATGGTAGGACCGATTAGAGAAACTTCGTGAGACTGATTTTGGTAATGGACATACACAGAGATATTACAATCCCATCTCGGTGAGACCAAGATCCCTATCGGTGAGACCGAAGAGACTAGGGTTTGTGGCAGTGGCTATGACATCTGAACTCGATGGCGCCGGATAGAAAGATTCGGTAGGGCCGAGTTTGACTTCTGGTTTGGGTCATATGTGGATGTGAGAGAGTAGTTGAGGGCTTTGGAGCATATCACTAAGCACTTTGAGCAAGCAACTCATTAAGCAACACCTCATCCCCTCTTGATAGTATTGGCTTGTCCTATAGACTCAATGTGATCTTGGATCCCTAAAATGGAAAGATTAGAGTCTTGTGCTTTGAGCTGGAGCCAATCCTTTGTCCTTAGCATCTTGAAGGGGTTTCACATCCTCTAGTCCATGCCACTCCATTGTTGAACTTATCTGAAACATACTAGGTAAAAGTATTAGTCCAACAAGAGATATGTTGACATTAATTACCAAAATCACCCAGGGAGCACTTGTGCTTTCAATCTCCCCCTTTTTGGTAATTAATGACAACATACATCAAAGCTTTAGATAAAGATTTAGAGAATAACAAGTAAAGCTTTGGAAAGACATGTAACATGCATAGGCTCGCCCTACATGTACGCAATCATGTAAATATGGAATATAGGAGCATGTGAATGCATAAACATGACAGAGTAAGCAATGTGTTACATGTATCTTGGCTATATGCATCAGAGCAAATGATGTGAATATGGAAATGTACCTTCATGCTCATGAGTCCTTCTTGCAAACAGTATGTACATCAGCAAGAAATCCTCATATACATGATTGTGATGCATATACTTACCGTGTGGTGTTGAGTTGGCTTAGGAAGGAGTGGACCTGCGTAAACAAGGTTAGATAACACAGATACACCTACTAGCCAGAGCAAACAAAAGGAATCACAAGAGTACCAAGACTGGGATGACATGTAGAGAATGGGTACTAAGTACCACATTGGATATAGACATGTCCCCAAAGGTAAATATGTGCAATGAATTCAAGGATTTCCTTCCCTTGGATGTCTTGTTCCCCCTGAATCTAGCATGGGATATTGGGAGAAGATAGGGAACAGAAAATCAGAGCAAAGAAAGGAAACAGAGCTAATGCAATCAATCAAATATGAACATGTCTTTCCCCTCTTAAAGACATGTGACTTCTCTCCTCTTGAACACCAAGCATCTGGGGTCTCTCTCTCTGAGTATTCTCTCCCCCTATAGAAATGATTAAGCTTTGATGTGATCTCTCTCCCCCCTTTGACATCAATTTCCAAGAAGGGTTCTTCTAGATATTTGTTACAAATGGGTTTGGTCCTTGAGTCACAGAGCAAAGCAGCAAGTCGAATGTGATGCTGGTAGAGGACAAGAATCATTGAGTGGAGCTGGATCAAAAAGAAAACAGGAACAAGTGGCAAGCTGTCTTTCCTGCAGTGAAATCGGTGGCACCGAGTTGTGTTCTTCGGTTGCACCGAAATAATTCGGTCGAACCAAAGGGAACAGACCGATGAGACCGAGTTCATCACAGAGAAAACACTTGTCACCTCATCTCACTAGACAAGTAAGAGCTCAGAAGGATTTGCAAGGAATTAACTGAAGGATTTGCAATGAATTGGATGCAGGGAATGCAGAACAAACAGAAACAGAAAAGAAATCTAGATGAAGTTTTTTTCGAAAGAAGAAACAAACATGCATGAGACAAATGCATGAGCACAGAAAAGAACACAAGAGAACTTCATCTAGAATTGGTCGGCGACAAAGTCACCTATGTTAGAGTATATTGACTTAGGAGTCAAGTGAGATCACTTGATCATAGGTCATACTCATCGTTTAAGCTCAAAATGGGGTTACCATTTTTCATTTAAGCATCTTGATGTATTCACATCTTGTCGAGTTGCTTTGACTCATGACTTGGAGTAAAGCTTCTCTAAGATGGAATAACATACCTTGGGTGGTGGTGTTGATCGTGATCATGTAGTTGAACTTATGTGGGTTGCTCAAGGTTGATGTAGCTCATCAAGAGTTGGTAGCACAAGTTCATCTAACTACATGGGTTAGTTTCTGCAAGGAAGAGCACTTGTGTATCCAAAATGACAATCATGAAACTCGATATAGAATTTGTCAAAGGATATGTTTGAACGGTTTCGTGCTTGCTCGTCTTCAACCTCCATTGTGTAGACAGTTGGTGATGTAGAGATTGCTCAAGCTGTAAGTGAGTTACAATCCCATAGATTTAGATTCATCCAAGTTCCTACAAGGGTTAGATAACATGCAAGGTGCAAATATATCCAAGACATAAGATTGCCATCATAAGAGAAATATCAAGGATTAGTCATAAGCTCATGTCTTGCATGTATCCAAATGGAGTTACTACTCCAAGTTTGAAGCATCAATGATGTTCAATTCACCTCTCAACCTGCAAAACACTTTCTCATCAAGTGGTTTAGTGAATATATCCGCCAATTGCTTGTCGGTACGAACATGCTTAAGATTAATGTCACCCTTAGCAACGTGATCTCGAATGAAATGATGACGAACTTCAATATGCTTAGTTCGAGAGTGTTACATGGGATTGTGAGCAATCTTGATAGCACTTTCATTGTCACAAAGCAATGGAACGTGTTTCACATATATCCCATAATCTTTGAGAGTTTGGGTCATCCAAAGTAATTGAGCACAACAAGAACCAGCGGCAATGTATTCCGCTTCGGCGGTGGATAAAAATACCGAGTTTTGTTTCTTGGAGGACCAAGACACAAGAGATCTACCAAGAAATTGACAAGTACCCGAAGTGGACTTTCTATCAACCTTGTCACCGGCATAGTCCGAGTGGGAGTAGCCAACAAGATTAAAACAGGCCCTCCCAAATGCCAAAATTTGGCCTATGGATTAAGTATCTCACTATCCTTTTCACGGTCTTAAGATGACATTCTTTAGGGGCGTCTTGATATCGTGCACACATGCACACACTTAGCATAATATTGGGATGTGAAGCACATAGATATAACAATGAACCAATCATGGAGCGGTAAACTTTTTGATCAACCAGTTCACCATCTTTGGTCAAATCAAGATGTCCACTAGTGGGCATGGGTGTAGTCATACCTTTGCATTCTTGCATATTGAACTTCTTGAATAAGTGCTTGGTGTACTTTGTTTGAGAGACAAAGGTACCTTCCTTGGTTTGCTTGATTTCCAAATCGAGAAAGAATTTGAGTTCACTCATCATCGACATCTCAAACTTCTCCGACATTAGCTTTCCAAACTTCTCACTAAACTGAGGGTTAGTCAAACCAAATATAATATCATCAACATAGATTTGGCACACAAATAGTTCTCCATTAACCCTTTTAGTAAAAAGAGTAGAATCAATTTTTCCAATTTCAAAGCCTTTTTCAATAAGGAACTTGGTCAAGCATTTATACCATGCTCTAGGAGCTTGTTTAAGACCATAAAGAGCTTTGTGAAGTGTGTAAACATGATTAGGTTTCTTAGGATTGACAAAGCCGGGAGGTTGCTTAACATAAACTTCCTCCTCTATTTCACCATTTAGAAAAGCACTTTTAATGTCCATTTGGTACAAGGTGATATCATGGTGATTAGCATAGGCAAGTAGACTCAAGTCTAGAAACGGGGGCATATGTCTCACCATAGTCCACACCTTCGACTTGAGTGTAGCCTTGGGCAACGAGACATGCTTTGTTGCGAACTACTTTTCCATATTCATCTTGCTTGTTGTGAAACACCCGTTTGGTACCGATGATGTTGTGGTCGTTGTCGGGTTTCTCAACCAGTGTCCAAACTTGATTTCTCTCAAAGTTGTGTAGCTCTTCATGCATGGCGTTTATCCAATCCGGATCTTCCTATGCTTCTTCAACCTTCATAGGTTCAATGCTAGAGATGAATGAATAATGTTCACAAAAGTTAGCTAAACGAGTTTTAGAGCGAGTGATTCTCCCGGTTTGGATATCATTGTAGGTTTGCTCGACGGGATGGTCTTTGGCAACTCTTGCTCGAACTAGTGAAATCTTTTGCTTGGATCTAGGTGGAACATCTTCTTCATCTTGTTCTTCTTCTTGGCCTTCTTCATTGTTGGCGTTGTCGTTCCCTTGTCGTGGTGGAGAAGGAGGTTGTTGATGTTCATCTTGGTGTACTTCCTCATTTTCTTCATCTGTGTGTGTCCGACTTGTGGATGCTTCTGTATCAACTCTTGGTTCACCTTGTCGTGAGGTGGAAGCTTCCACTTGGAAGGATGAGGTACTCTCCTTCACCTTCGTTGGACGAATCTTACCAATAGACAAGTCTTTGATTGCTTCTAAAGGGTCTTTGTCTCCTACATCAATTGGCAATTGCTCTACTTGCGAGCCGTTAGATTCATCAAACTTCACATCTACTGTCTCTTCAACCTTTGGGGTGAAATTATTGTAGACACGGTAAGTGTGAGAGTTTGAGCCATAACCAAGTAGGAAACCTTCATGAGACTAAGGAGCAAATTTAGAACGACGATGCTTATCAAGAATGTAGCACTTTGAGCCTACTTGAAAGTATCCAACTTGGGGTTTGTTACTGGTGAGGAGCTTGTATGTTGTCTTGCCGAGTAGCTTGTGAAGATACAAGTGATTTGTTGCATGACAAGCTATCTCAACCGCTTCCGCCCAAAAGTGCTTCGGTGTCTTGTATTCATCAAGCATCGTTCTTGCCATTTTGATCAGCGTCCTGTTCTTCCTCTCAACAACCCCATTTTGTCGAGGTGTGTACGTAGCCGAGAACTCATGTGAAATCCCTTCTTCGTCAAGAAAGGTGTCCACATTTGCGTTCTTGAACTCCGTTCCATTGTCGCTGTGAACCTTCTTGATCTTCACTTCAAATTGATTTTGGGCCTTCCTAGCGAAGTTTTTGAAGATCTTTTGGAACTGCGATTTATCATCGAGAAAGAACACCCACGTAAATCTTGAAAAATCATCAACTATAACTAGACCAAAAGAATTTCCACCGAGACTTTTGTAAGCGTTGGGACCAAAGAGATCCATGTGAAGTAGCTCGAGGGGCCTCCTTGTGGTCATGATGTTCTTTACAGGATGCCTTCCTCCAACCTGTTTACCTGCTTGACAAGTGCTGCAAAGTCTATCCTTATCAAATATGACATCGTTAATGCCAAGGATATGATTTCCTTTAATAAGATTGTCAAGGTTTCGCATACCAACATGACCTAATCGTCTATGCCATAACCAGCCTTTAGAGGATTTAGCAATTAACCATGTTCTAGGTTGGGCCATTTTAGTGAAATCAACAATGTAAATATCACCTCTACGTATACCGGTAAAGACCATTTTATGATTATCTCTACAAAACACTTGACAATCTACTTTAGTAAATAGGACATTCAAATCGAAATCAGCAAGTCTATATACTGAAAGTAAATTGTACCCAAGAGATTCAACGAGCATAACATTTTGTATGGAGCTATCATGTGAGATGGCCACCTTACCGAGGCCAACCACCTTACCCTTTGAGTTATCACCAAAAGTGACATACTTTCGAGGGTCGTCGTTTTCAGCAAGCTCACGAAACATATCTTTATCTCTAGTCATGTGATCGGTACATCCACTATCAAGAACCCATTCCTTTCCTCCTGCCATGTATCCCCGAAGATTTGCCATAAGACCAAAGTGTCTCATTGCATCATCAAGATCAAAGTCACTATCATCATCCTCATCATAGTATCCATGTTCAACATCGTCATGTGATGGATCAATTCCTCGAGAGGGTGATTCGTTAGAATGAGTTTGACAATGATCTTATTTATGAATTTTAACAGCTTCAGAAATAATATCACTAATAATTCCAACATCTCCTTCGGCACGCATAAGATCTGCAAGCTCAAATAGACAATCACCAAACTTAGGATCATTGGAATTCATCTCACTCAAGGCAATAGACTTATGGAGAATTTCATCTAGATTTTTCAAGGAATAGTTTGGAAAACGTTCCTCAAGAAATTTCCATATGGTGTAGGCACACTTAAGAGTAGGTAAGTAAGCTATCAAGTTCTTAGGCAAACCTCTAGTGATAAGATCAATAGTTCTAAGTTTGCGAATCATGTCAATTGACTCATCAAGAGTAGGATGCATAGGATCAACATGAGGTGCACAAGGGCTAGTAATGTACTTGTTCAAATGATATTCATTGAAAATCACAAGCATCTCATTTTTCCACTCATGAAAGTACTCTCCATCAAGTATTGGCACTCTATGTCTAAGGGTGTGTTTGGATCATAACCAAAACATACCATACCAAAATTTTGGCTTGCCCACAGAATTTGGTAGTCTTTTGGATTGTTGCCAAATAATTGGCTCGCCAAAGCCAGCCGCCGCAAGCCCGTGTAATTTGAGCCAACTAGCGGGCGAGCCGTGGGCGCGGCAAAGCTCCGCCAAAAAATTGGCATCACGCCCTGCCCTCTCTGCCATGGTGGGTCCCAGGTGCTTTCTACTTTTTTTATTACTACAAGCGGTGCATGCAGCAAGGCAGCCCATTCTTTTGGAGTAGTTAATTAGGGGGCCCACAGACCATTTGCAAGTGCATGTACTGCGGCAAAAAAATTGGACTGTCCTTTGGACATAAACCAAACAATGTTAGCTTACCAAAATTTTGGTCACACCTTTGCATTGGTCACACCAAAATTTTGGTAGGGCTACTAGGGGCTTAAACCAAACAGACCCTAAGACTCCCCAAAGTAGACTCATCCATCTTCCTCCAATGGTGCTTAAACCAAAGCAATAGAGACCAAAGCTCTGATACCAATTGAAAGGATCGAGAAGAGGTGTCTAGAGGGGGTGAATAGACGCTAAGCAAGAAAAGTTGCAGTTTTTAATTTCTTTAAGTTGAAGTGGAGTTTTGGCACAAGTTTAACATTCACAATACATATCAAGCAAGCATGCAAAGAGCATATGAGCAGCGGAAAGTAAAGCATGCAAAGAGCATATGAGCAGCGGAAAGTAAAGCATGCAAATTGCAAGAATGTAAAGGGATGGGATTGGAGTGTGCAAACGCAATTTGGAGACACGGAGATTTTTGAGCCGTGGTTCCGATAGGTGGTGCTATCGTACATCCACGTTGATGGAGACTTCAACCCACGAAGGGTAACGGTTACGCGAGTCCACGGAGGGATCCACCCACAAAGGGTCCACGAAGAAGCAACCTTGCCTATCCCACCATGGTCGTCGCCCACGAAGGACTTGCTTACTAGGTAGATCTTCACGAAGTAGGTGATCCCCTTGCCCTTACAAAATCCTTGGTTCAACTCCACAATCTTGACGGAGGCTCCCAAGTGACACCTAGCCAATCTAGGAGACACCACTCTCCAAGAAGTAACAAATGGTGTGTTGATGATGAACTCCTTGCTCTTGTGCGTCAAATGATAGTCTTCCCAACACTCAACTCTCTCTCACAGGATTTGATTTGGTGGAAAAAAGATTTGAGTGGAAAGCAACTTGGGGAAACGCTAGAGATCAAGATTTATGTGGTAGGAATGGAAGATCTTGACCTCAACACAAGTGTAGGTGGTTCTCTCTCAGAAAATGAATGCTGGAAGTGTAGGCACGTTCTGATGGATCTCTCCACGAATGAAGAGTGGGTGGAGGGTTATATATAGCCTCCACACAAAATCTAACTGTTACACACAACTTACCAAACTCGGTGGGACCGAATTGTGAAACTCGGTCGGACCGATTTAGGAAATAATGTGACCATTAGGATTTTTGGTGGGACGGACATGTCATCTCGGTGGGACCGATATGGTTAGGGTTAGGGCATAACGTAATCTCGGTGAGACCGATTACACAAACTCGGTGAGACCGATTTTGGTAATAGACACAGAGAGGGTTGGTCAGGCAAACTCGGTGGGACCGATTCGCTCATCTCGGTTGGACCGAAATGTTACGGAGAGGAACAGAGAGTTTGCATTGTAATCTCGGTAGGACCGATTAGAGAAACTTCGTGAGACTGATTTTGGTAATGGACATACACAGAGATATTACAATCCCATCTCGGTGAGACCGAGATCCCTATCGGTGAGACCGAAGAGACTAGGGTTTGTGGCAGTGGCTATGACATCTGAACTCGGTGGCGCCGGATAGAAAGATTCGGTAGGGCCGAGTTTGACTTCTGGTTTGGGTCATATGTGGATGTGAGAGAGTAGTTGAGGGCTTTGGAGCATATCACTAAGCACTTTGAGCAAGCAACTCATTAAGCAACACCTCATCCCCTCTTGATAGTATTGGCTTGTCCTATAGACTCAATGTGACCTTGGATCACTAAAATGGAAAGAGTAGAGTCTTGTGCTTTGAGCTTGAGCCAATCCTTTGTCCTTAGCATCTTGAAGGGGTTTCACATCCTCTAGTCCATGCCACTCCATTGTTGAACTTATCTGAAACATACTAGGTAAAAGTATTAGTCCAACAAGAGATATGTTGACATTAATTACCAAAATCACCCAGGGAGCACTTGTGCTTTCAATATGCCCCTTTTTGTAATTGATGACAACATACATCAAAGCTTTAGATAAATATATATAGAATAACAAGTAAAGCTTTGGAAAGACATGTAACATGCATAGGCTCCCCCTACATGTACACAATCATGTAAATATGGAATATAGGAGCATGTGAATGCATAAATATGACAGAGTAAGCAATGTGTTACATGTATCTTGGCTATATGCATCAGAGCAAATGATGTGAATATGGAAAATGTACCTTCATGCTCATGAGTCCTTGCAAACAGTATGTACATCAGTAAGAAATCCTCATACACATGACTATGATGCATATACTTACCTTGTGGTCTTGAGTTGGCTTAGGAAGGAGTGGACCTACGTAAACAAGGTTAGATAACACAGATACACCTACTAGACAGAGCAAACAAAAGGAATCACAAGAGTACCAAGACTGGGATGACATGTAGAGAATGAGTACTAAGTACCACATTGGATATAGACATGTCCCCAAAGGTAAAGATGTGCAATGAATTCAAGGATTTCCTTCCCTTAGATGTCTTGCTCCCCCTGAATCTAGCATGGGATATTGGGAGAAGATAGGGAACAGAAAATCAGAGCAAAGAAAAGAAACAGAGCTAATGCAATCAATCAAATATGAACATGCCTTTCCCCTCTTAAAGACATGTGACTTCTCTCCTCTTGAACACCAAGCATCTGGGGTCTCTCTCTCTCTCTGAGTATTCTCTCCCCCTATAGAAATGATTAAGCTTTGATGTGATCTCTCTATCCCCCTTTGACATCAATTTCCAAGAAGGTTTCTTCTGGATATTTGTTACAAATGGGTTTGGTCCTTGAGTCACAGAGCAAAGCAGCAAGTCAAATGTGATGCTAGTAGAGGACAAGAATCATTGAGTGGAGCTGGATCAAAAAGAAAACAAGAACAACTGGCAAGCTGTCTTTCCTGCAGTGAAATCAGTGGCATCGAGTTGTGTGCTTCGGTTGCACCGAAATAATTCGGTCGGACCTGGCTCGAGGTTGCGGGTCGCGGCCCTAAGCTCTGCCCGCTCTGGGATGGGCAGAGCAGGGCTGCCGGCCGGCCGAGCAGCATCGATCTGGGCGCTATGCTGTGAGGACTTCACCGGAGTTGAGGTCGAGCGCCCACGCCTGGAGTACGCAGCAGTCCATGGCGGGAGAGGAGGTGCCACCATAGGCGTTGATAGGACGGAGGCCACTCCACTCCCTATGGCAGACAGAGGGGAGGTGGGGTGGCAGGCAGGCAAGGCGAGGCAGGGGGACGCACCCGTCTGCACCCCAGCCAGTGGGGCACACCCCAACAACTCAAGCCGGGACAGCGGGGGTCCACGGGCTGGGCATTAGGAGGGTCCTCTGGGCTGGGAGAATCGAAGGGGCCGGTGTCGGGGAGCCGGGGGGAGGCCATAGCCGCCGGGGTTGGGGAGAGGGGGCGAGACGGGGCCGAGCCCCGATGCGGGAGGAGGCAGGGGCTGGCCTGTGCCCACCAGAGCGCTAGAGGAGTCGGTGTCGTCGGAATTAAACAAGTCCAAGGAGCGGAAATAGCATGCAGAAGCTATCACAAGGATGAGGGGGTCGTCAGGGAGGGCTTCTTTGATACCAATCTGCACGCTGACCTTAATGGGTCTCTTCCTCCTGGCTGACCTCAGCTCAACAACATCGGCGTTGGATGATGCGTAGTACCGCGAGGCGGCGGCGAGGAAAGGGGCGAATATATTTTGAAAGGGAAAGTAGTGGCTGAACCCCACCTCGGTGCATCCACAGCGCACCCACGTAAGAAAATATACCAAAACATTTTTTAAAAGATCTGAAACTTTGTGGAAATGATAATCAACAAATGTTAGAGAGTCTTGCAAATTTTCGTGGTTAAATGACATCCGGGGAGCTCTATACAAAAAAGGCAAAATTGCAAATTTTGGTAAAACAGTGCGTGTACATTTTGAGTAATTTTGTCTTTTTTATAGACCTTCTCGGATGTCATTTGAGCACAAAAATTTGCAAGCCTCTCTAACATTTATTGATGATCATTTTCATAAAGTTTCAGATTTTTCAAAATATTTTGATATGTTTTCATTCGTGGGTGCACGGTGCACCAAGGATGGGTGTAGAAAAACCACTCAAATTTTGAAATTCCTGAATTTTTTGAAAACACGAACATTTTTTGAAACATGTGAGAAATTTACGAAACTAGGACAATTTTTGGAACTCCAGCAAAAAATGAAAACGTGAACATGTTTTGCAATTTGCGAACAATTTTTGAAAATGAAATAATTTTTTTAACGCACGTCCATTTTTTGAAAATTTTGAACAAAAGCATTCGCAACATATTTTAAAAAAAAGAACATTCTTTGAAAGTCCCGAACATTGTTTTTAATTTAGAAATAATTTTTGACAACCAACCATTTTTTGAAATTTCGAACATTTTGAAAAGAAAAAACTTTTTAGAAAATTAAGAAAAAATTTAGAACATGAAATTAGATTTAAAAAAGATGAAATAACCTTGAAAATAAACAAAAATAAAAAATTAAATAAAAAAGAATGAAGAAAAAGAAACAGAAACAGAAACAAAAAACCGGCTGACTAGTTGTGGTTATACCTGCACTGTCTACTCAAAACTAGGCCGGCCCATCGCGCTGCTTGATCGCTCGCCTGTACGAAGCGTCGGCAGTTTGATATAAAACGCGTCAAATAGGATATTCCGCTCATAAAATCGGCCGTGTGTGCCAAAGGCTATAGATGGGATACAAATCGCCCATGTTTTTCATTGTTTTCTTTGGTTTTTCATTCTTTTCTTTGTGTTTTTCTGTTTTTATACTTTGGTTTTCATTCATTTTATTTGTTTCGTTTTCACTATTTTTTATTCTGTTTGCACTTGTATCTTCGGTTTGTTTTTTGTCTTCTTTGGTTTCTTTTGTTTCTATTTCGGTTTTCATTGTCTTTATTTTCTTTGTTTTTTTTCAGTCTACATTTGTATACGCCAAAAACATTTCTATAATACGCATTTAATATTTTTTAAATAAATGTTTAATATTTTTTAATACACAATCAACATTTTTTTCTATATAGGTATATAAAAAATTGAAATGATTGATTAACAGTTTTTAAAATAGAAGATTAACACTTTTTGAACACATGGTCAACATCTTCTCTATACACATTTTCAATATTTTTAAAATGCTCGATTAATATTTTTTAAATACAAGCTTAACAATTTTAAACACATTTTCAACATTTTTATACACATTTAACATATTTCAAATGCTTTATTAAATAAAGTAAATCAAATATTAAATATTTTTAATACATGGTCAACATTTTTCTATATACATTTAAAAAATTTAAAATGCTTGATTAATAATTTTTGAAATACAAGTTTAACTTTTTCTAAAAAAATACTAGGTGAAGGTTTTTTTAATACAAGTTCAAAATTTTTTCTATACATATTTAACATTTTTGAAATGCTTGATTAACATATTTCAAATACTAGTTTAATATTTTTTATATGCTTGATTAAAAAAATTAAATACATGATCAAAAAATTTCTATAATATATTTCTTTAGAATATTTGGAAATATAAATGAAATTTTAAAAATAAATAAGTAAATCAAAAAACATGAAAAAACAAAGAAACTACGTTGTGGCCGGCCTATACGGCGTTCCCCTGACGCGAGGTATAGCGGCGCCCCCTATGTGGCCCGTCCGGATAGATATTATAGCAGGCTGATCGGGCATATCCTATTTGACGCTTCAGGCGCCCGTTACTGTGCGTTTTCCAAACGGGCGCACTCCCGTTTAACTTTTCTTTCTATGAAACTGCAAAAAAAACGAGATCATGAGTGCGCCTAAAGGACTTGAACCCGCGACCTCTTTGTTCTCAATTAGCTGTAGTAACAGCCGGAGACACCGCACCTCATGTGATTGTCACCTTGATTTTCTTCTTTTTGTTCTTCCCTTCAGTTTTCATTTTCTTTTTTTCTTTTTTCTCTTTCATAAAATTTGATGAAATATTTTTCATTTTCAATTAATTTTTTAAAAAATTGATTAAGTTTTTTTAATTTGATGATTTTTAAATTTGATGAACATTTTGAAATTTGATGAACATTTTGAAATTCGAATGAATATTCTTTAAATTTGATGACTTTTCTCAAATTTGATGATATTCTTAAATTCGATGAACAACCAGAGACACCGCACTTCATGTGGCATGGATAACTTCTGGAGCAGATTCTTTTTCGGTAGTCCTGCCTACATTTGCCAAAGATTCTGTAATCTCGTCAAGCTATACTGTCCTCCCACTTACTTCTTTAGAGAGAAACTCATCCTCGAGAAAGTGTCCACTTTTTTCCATAAATACTTTGTCACTGGATTTTTGGTAGAAGGAATACCCAAATGTTTTTTTGGGATAACCTACAAAGTAGCATTTGTCTACTTTAGGATCAAGCTTGTTTGGTTGTAGGTTTTACATAAGCTTCACAACCCCAAATCTTGAGATGCGACAAATTTGGTTTCTTACCATTCCATAACTCATATGGTGTCGTCCCAACAGATTTTGATGTGTATATATTGCCGTCTCCAGTGCATATCCCCAAAATGATAAAGCTAGACTGGTAAGTGACATCATTGACCTGACCATGTCTAACAAGGTTCAGTTACGCCTTTCCGACACGTCGTTTCTCTGCGGAGTTTCAGGAGGGGTAAGTTGTGGGACAATCCCGCAATCACTTAGATGCTTTCTAAACTCATGGCTTAGATATTCTCCCCCACAATCTGATCGTAGAAATTTTATCTTCTTGCCACGATGATTCCCAACTTCGTTATGAAATTATTTTGAACTTTTTAAATGTTTCAGACTTATGTTTTATTAAGTAGATATACCCATATCTACTCAAATCGTTAGTGAAGGTGACGAAGTATAAGTATCCACCGCATGCCGAAACACTCATTGGTCCACATACATTGCTATGTATTATATCCAATAATTCAAACGCCCGTTCAGGATGACCAGTGAACCGTGTCTTGGTCATCTTACACATCAGACAAGATTCACATGTATCAGATGATTCAAAATCAAACGATGTTCACACTCCATATTTATGAAGTTTTTGCATACATTTCTTTCTGATATGACCAAGATGGCAGTGACACATATAAGTGATATTATCAGACTTCTTAAGATTTTTAGCATTAATGTTATAAACTTCTTTCTCGCGTTCAAGATTTAATATGAATAAACCACCAACCATGGGTGCAAATCCATAAAACGTATCCTTATAATATATTGCACAACCATTGCTCTCAGACTTATAAGATAACTGTCATTTATCAAACATGGTCCAGAGATAATATTCTTACATAACTTTGAAACAAAATAACAATTATTCGGTTCTAAAATAAATCCTGAAGGTAAACTTAATGACATGACACCGACGGCCTGAGCAGCGATCCCATCACCATTTTCCAACACACATCACGAATTCATTCTTTCCCACCTTGTGAATCTTCCGTAGTACCTGTGTGGTGTTACAAATGCGAGCAATCGACCTGGTATAAAATACCCAAGACTTGGAATTTTTTAGCAAGTGGAATCAATAACATTAACTTGTATACCCTCTATACCTTTATCAGAAGATGAGTTCTTCTTATCTGTGAGAAACTTCACACAATTTCTTGATCACATGGCATTTGTTTAAGTGTGCGAGGATGCCAAACAACATTGAGGGTGTGATGTTAGTAGAATGATCATATCGTATTGATCAACTTGTTTGTTATGCTTTGATGGTTTCGTCACAAGTCTACAGTTATAACATGGAGAGTTAATGTATGCTTTAGCTCCTTAGACCATGAGAGAATTGTAGTCACTTTATACTGGATGATACACTCTGGGGTTGCTCCAATGTCATCTGTAACACGATGATTATAACAACAACTTATAGGTTTACCGAAAAGTGTGACAAGGGGCTAAATAGCTCAAGAGTGGAATTTACTCCTCCGGTGATGGAGAGATATTATTGAGACCCTCTTGGTGTGACGATATCAATCATCATCTGGCCAGACACAGGTGACTAGGTCAAAGGGATTCCAGAACATGTCGACGAGAAAGAAGAAAAAAACGATAACAAGGAGACCGATATAATGAGCATGAGAATGACCTAGGGGGATACCGATATATCTCACCTCGGGTTTTGTAAAGTATCATGAAGCAAAGGGAGTAGCATAGTTCACTCAAATATTATTCGTGTAATCGTAGGGGTCAATATGGATGTCCACGGTTCCATTATTAATCATTGAACAAAAAGAGTTTTGTTCATGTCTATGTTTAACCGAACTTACAAGGTCACACGCTTAAGGGAATTCCGATACGTTGATACTTAGTGGAGTGAGGGATATGAGAAAATATTCTTGAAATAGTTTCGGGAATGAAAGAAATAGTTTCGAGAGAAACCAGAAGCGTTTTGGGGTTACCGGAAGGGTTTCGGGGAGTACCGGGTAATATCAGAAATTAATATATAATATAGGTGGAAATTGTTTCCAGGGACTTAAATATAAATTATAAAGGATTAAAATACTATTGTGGAGTCCTAAGAATTTATTTAAAGTCAACAGGCTAAATAAAATATTAAAAGGCCTTTTAGGGGAGAGATAATGGGCCCTAAGGCCCATTAGTAGTAGCGCCCCTAGAGGAGGCCGATTGGGATGCGGAGTTGGACACCAGCTCCTCCCTTGGCCAGCGCAAGGGGAGGGGAAGCCCTTCCCCAAGTCGTCCACCGTCCCCTCTCCCTACACCTATATATAGTAGAGGTTTTGGCTCTTTTGAGACACAAGTTTTCTCTCAAGTTCTCTCAAGTTGATCTAGTTCTAATTTAGACTTGATCTAGATTAGAGCTAGTTCTAGTTCTCACTAATCCTCATAATAGAGAAGCCCCGTGAGGTTATCTTCTCCCTCCTCTAATTTTTTTGATGATAATTAGCTCTGGACGGCGAAGTGCTGTCGGATCGGAAAGCTTGAATGTGTGCAATCCGTAAAGAGGTCGTGCTTTCGGTCTTCGGTTTGAGGGATCGTTCGTGAACAGTTTGACTGACTTCATCAATGATCTACACCAACTTTTCTTCCACTGCAACTCGAAGTATGTGACGATCCAATCTAAACTTCTAAAGCATCTTCATAGTGTTCCTGGGATCGTGACCGTAGGGAGATTTTTTTTTGCTTTCTACTTTGTTTCCTAACATAGTTGCTCCGCTATGAGTCATAGTTTTTTATCACAACAATAAACAGTGGGAGCTAGTAATGTAGGTCATTTTGGCACAGTGGAGCCTTCCATGCAATGCCAGAATGAATGCTAAAGACTATTGACCTGCTCCTATAATGTGAGTAATTTTGAGATAGCTACCCGCTTATTCCAAACGGTATAATGTGAGTAACGCTCATTCAACTAACGATATATTATCTGGTGTCTGACCGAATGATACTGATTCGACTGAGGGTAATCTTCCCGGCCGATGTTCTTTGCAATCATTGGCTTGGGCCTCTAGTTGGGTCTTATGTCATCGTAGACCTGCCCGGTGGGGAATTCCCTCGTGAGTTAGGCATTTGGGTTTCTATTAAAGTGTCTAATTGTTCTTGTAGTCTTTTTTATCAGTTCTCTTAGCGAAGAATTGGTGAAGTCTATAATCATGATGTCATTTACTCCTTTAAAATTGGACCCTGATAAGTGCCACACGTGTGGCACGAACATATGGCAACCCGAACCTTTTTTATGGTAAGTTTATTGACGCGAAGATGACAACTTCCTTTTCAAATGGCAAGCTTCAGCTTTTTTGGGTTTATGTTTTTTTTGGATGACAGCCTTAGTTGTAAAAAATATCAGGGCCGGTGCTTCATGCCACATGTGTGGCACTTATTATTTGAGGAAATTTATGAGATCAAGTCAAGATGCCGTAAACAAAAAGAAAGGGGCCTCAACACCATGCGTGACTTTTCTCTCAATCAAACCCTCTCTTCTTTTCCGTCTAAAAAGTGATATTTTTTCCTGTTTCCGTTTGCCTAGACTAGATCGTCTTACATTACCTGCTAATTTAGCAAACCTTGGCCTTTTCTAAAAGTGCTAATAGACGGCAATCCTGATAAATGAATCTTCTCAATCAGTGCACGTACCCTAAAACGCACGACACCGTATTTCACGATCATACCAATTGCCTAACAAAGCCTTGACCAGGAAAGCACGGAATGCATTAAAAATGGGATAAGGATACCAGTTGGTCAGCGGTCAGACGAGCTGGTTTTGCTCACATAGTCGCCATCAGCCACACATGCGCCACCACACATCTCGTCCGCGGCCTCGCTTTCTTTTCACACCCCACAAGGCGCGCGCGGGCGCGCTGATCCGTGCAGACGCTAAAGTATACATCCTACTTCTGGAGATTAGCTGAAATAATTAGACGATGTTTAGCTTTTACTGAATTCTTTTCAACAGCAACAAAGTGATATCACCACAGAACCACCTAATTATAAGGCCAACGCTAGGCGCCGGCCCGCCCGTCCAAATTTCGTCCGTTAGTGTGCGAGCCGCCTGATTTCCGCAATGACGTTCATTGAAAATGGACCAGGCGTCCCGTTTCACCCACCTCCCGTCGCGCACCGCCTCCCCATGGGTCTGCTTGTCGCCCACCTTTGCCTCTGCCTACATCTACCTTGCCCCAGTCTGCTTGTAGACCGGTGGAGACCACTCATCGTCGATGCCGTTATGACCAGCTGCAGTGCCACGGTGCCAGCATTCGTGACACATAGTTGGAGCTTTGCTTCAGTTGGTTATAGCAAAATCGATTGCTGCGTTAAGCAAAATAAATAAATCAAATGCAGCAAAATCATGGCGGCCACGCCATCACCATCGAGCACTATCCTCTATTGTTGCAGCGAAAACAAAAGCTTGTTCTAGAAAAAACGATTGCTAGTTCTAGCAAAAACACAAGCTGGTTCCAGCAAAAATAATAATCAAATGTATCAAAATCATGACGCCCGCCACCGCCGGCGTCGCCCAACACTATCCTCTCCTGTTGCAGCAAAAATTGAAAGCTGATTTGAGCAAAATCAGATGGTTTCAGCAAAAAATCAAATAAGCAACTACTTAAACGCTGCCACCACCGTCACCGCCCATCACCATCATCGACTGACGCAGATCCCCCGGCCAGTTCCAGCACCGCACCTCATCAGTCACAACACGTACCCCGCGTTGCCGCCTTGCTGGTTCCAGCACCGCAACACACCGCCTTGCCGGTTTCCAACATGACGACACTGGATGGGGTTCGGTGTTGTAGCAGCATTACGGTGGCGGTGGGTCTACAGGTGTGCCGGCAGTTGGGGAGGTCTGAAGAGATAAAGATAGGATGGGGCAAGCTTGGATGAGCAATCCGGCAGCCGCGATAGAAAAAGAGGAGCGAAGCGACAAAGACAAAGGGGAAACGGGTGAATAATGTGCGCCTTAGAGATAAAGGAAGAGAAAAGAAGTTGTGCGCGTGTGGCCCATAGTGACTTGGCTTGTGTGCACATTAGAAACGTTTTCACAATTATAATGGATTAATTTATGTGGTTCGTGGACTAAGCATAGATTAGATGATTATGTTTCTTGTGGTGGAACCAACCCACTAGGGTTGAAGTCCTAGACTTAGCACTGATGCTCGCATTTTCCTGAATTTAGTTTGACCTTTCCGGCAATGTTAGCTCAGTATCTCGAAGATGCTCATAAGAATAGGGGTTTACATGCATGCATTCGTAAGAGTGGTTGTATGTGCGTGTATGTGAGCATATGTATTTGCACTATGTTAAAAAATATGTGCTCCAAGTACTCATAAATATTCTGACATGTATCGTTTTGCATTTACTCACTTTATTTTTGTAAGAAATAGATTCATCACCCGCAACGTACTCCTCTTCCGCCCTAGTGAGAGCGATCTTGCGCGCCCTACCATCAATTCTCCTCCACTGTTAAATCGCCGCCACCACCTCTTCTGTTGGCCGTATCGGTGTTGGTTTCCGAAGAGACCCTACTACCAAATGGATATGTAGTTTCCCCATTTGGGATTACGGATTTTAGATACAAATTCATTGTCCGTCACTTTGGGTTTTCGACGGTGGTGATGGTTGATTAGTCCCTTTAGTGATCCGGAAAAGGAGTAGAAATGATTCTCGTTTTTTCCACTAGAGATGACCCTGAGTTATCAAATCCATGAGAGGACGGTGCCCTTTAAGCAAGGGATTCTAACAAGTTTTTGCAAGAGAATTAAATTCCGTTTTTTGACTAGATCGTAAATCAAGCTGACACTGAAAACACTTATAGTAAAATAGGCATGAGTATGAGGTCTTATACTTACAACCATATATTTATGCTGCGATCATCATATCTTAATTTGCGCCCTAGAAGTTATCCATCGGAATGTGCTTATTACGTATCGAAGTGGGGGATGTGTCCAAATTACATCTTGACCGGCACACTTCCTGCATCAAGAGTCAGTTATCCAATCGAAGAACCCATCTGTCGCGTGGGGCTGCCCCAGTAATTAAGATAGCAATAATCAGGCAGAAACATTGGGCGTTCAATGACTACACCTCTTGAATCCCCAGAAATAGGATCTGTGTTATCGTACTAAACCTTTTTGTCACTGATTAGAACAGCACATCATGGTCTCTATACCCTTAGCCTCTCCGTGACTCGCACTTTATGATCCTAGGTACCTGTAGGGATCGAGAACGTGAATGAGACAACGGACAACTACGTAACAACTTTATGCTACACGTCTGAGACTTTAATTCAAAGTACTTCCATCGATCCCTCCAAAAAATACATTGGGTTGCAAGGCATTGCCTCAACCCATGACCTTAGCGAACTATTCACATAGAAAGATCAGATCACACAAAGAACTCATTGAAGAACATATCATGAAAATTGATTGATAATAGGTCTTACAATGTATGACAGATGTGATACACGCTTACAAGTATTAGCTAGATGGCTGAGAACTATGGTAGTGATAAAGGTTGTGACTATGGAGATAGAAAATGGCAGCGGCTAGGGTTGATGTCGATGGCTTTCTGTGAAGATGACAATGGGTGGCTTGTTCTGCAATGTTCTATTGCTCATTGCGTCAGGCCCTTTATAAAGGTTGTTCAGGTGGATCGGACACCTCAGTTAGCATGCCATATGACCATCCATACGAGCAGGGATGGTCGTATGGAGGGCCGTCTGTTGCTATGTGGTGCGTCCCCCACCTGATCTCCTCTATCTTCACTTTACTCATTTTCATGTAAATTTCATCCATAAATAGCCTATTTCCCGTGAAAATAAAATAAAGATCGGATATTTGGAATCCTTTGCATTCATTGCTCATTAGTGGCAATATCGGAGCGAATATCTCAGTTTAAATTGAATATTTTGGTTTAAAATCAGGTTAGAGGAGTGTAAAAATAACACTCATCAGTGGCGGAAAGTCATCTCTCGTGATGCGTCGTTGATGGTGGTGGCAACGTCTCGTCGACGAGTAATTATTCCTCGAGTGTTCCCATCCGCGGCAACGATGATGGTTCATGGGTGTAAATTCTCGTCGCCAGTTCTATATGGTGCTGCTAGGTTTTGTAGGGTTTGTCGGTACGTCGACGACGACTTTCCCTCACAATTGGATCCCTTGGCCTCATCTGTCATATAGGCGTGCCCTCGGTGCGGCTTGAGGCCTGTGAGATCTAATGGAGGTCGAGCTCTTGAATCTATTTCTCTTCCTATTTGTGTTGCCTTCTTCTCCAGGGCGATGGCCCGGCATATGACCGTGGTTTTGATGGCTACGTGTCCATAATCAACAATATTAGGCCGTCTTTGGCGATGGAGGGGCTTGAAGTGGCACCCCATCAGCTTGTTTGAGAGGATGAAGACGTTCAGCCCCCAATGAAACCCTAGAAGCTGACTTTCCCGGTTTGGTCCATGATTACTAAGGTGTTGTTCTGGATGCTCGCCTCTCCATTAGCGACAAACGATAATTTGGCACATGCAACCAGCTATGGCTGCATCTTTGTGTAGATAATTTGGATTGGAGACTTTTTCATTGAGATTCGGTGGTTCAATTCATGAGACGGCGTCATTAGCGTTCTTGTGGAATATGCATTTTTGTCATAAAGCTAAGAGACACTACTTGGCGTTTCTTTGAAGATAACGACCGTGGGAGCTGATTGTTGTTGTTGTCTTTTTTCCCTTTGTATTGGCTGTCTGTATCATCGTGTTATTATATATGTATTTATTTATTTATCAAACTGGCGTTTTTAAACAAAATTTCCCCTTTTTAAAATAAAAATGTTTGTTCGGACGACAACCTTTGGAGCATTCAGGGGACGCAATGGTTTGAGAGTTGGTCAAGATTAACTAAGTGGTCCTCGTAAAGAAGAAAAGTGAAGTATGACTCTCTGATCATCCACCTTAAAAAAAACTGATGTAGTCCAATCAATGGAGCTGTGCTAGTAAACAATCATGGTCAACGATCTCACATCATATACACAACTAATGCAAGATTAGCCGAATAAAAAGGTCTCCGGCCTCTGGATGTCACATGCATGCACGATGATGATGAGTCGTAGGATTTCGTTGAAGATTTTTCTCTGCATCCCCAATCCACCTATGTACTGGCTTTGGCTCCTTTCTCTGGAGGGTATTTAGGGCAACTCCAACACCGATCATCAAACCGTCTGTAAATATTTAAATTAAATGGTTTGAATATATATATTTTTAAGGCAACTCCAATGCAGATCACTAAATCGATTGCAAATATATGGCCAGACACTTTCAGCCATTCAACGTGGCTCACCTAAAATGTCCGGACCGATCCCTTTGCTTAGAGCACCATCACCTTCCTCCTCATTCCACCGTGCGCTGCCAC
Source organism: Triticum timopheevii (assembly GCA_963921465.1). Classification (NCBI taxonomy): domain Eukaryota; kingdom Viridiplantae; phylum Streptophyta; class Magnoliopsida; order Poales; family Poaceae; genus Triticum; species Triticum timopheevii. Next base: position 160,926,392 of record OY997266.1, read on the forward strand.
GATAGAGCCACTGGAGGAGCCAAAGATGATGTTTGTTGTCTCGCAGGTGTCAGGACCCAAACCCGAAGGATGGCGCCCGCACGGTTGCGTCCGCTCAACGTCAGGCCGACACCTCAAGAGGAAGACGAAGGCGGAGAAGACGGTGGTGGCCGGTCAGGTCATAGCTTGCTATCCAAAGCGCACCGCCTGGCCAGTGACGCCCTGTAAATCACATGCCTTACACGCCTAGTGTAAGACACCCTACTTCTACACGGCCCAACACCTTGGTATGCCTGACACGTAGCAATCGCCGCAATAGTTTGCAGCCTCCTTTAATCAAGTGTCGTCATCGTTGACCTCAACAGCGACTACGGTTGCACGGATTCACCAATCCTTGTCCGACCATGAATTCCCTCTATGGAGCTCTCGTCTGTCGGGGCCGATCACTATTTGTTGGAATGCCTCAACCAAGCAAGACAACGACAAAGGATACGACAATGAACATTATCCACAACAGATGCGTCTATGAAGATGAACAAGTGGATGACTCCCAGGCGGAGCAAGATCTATAGCCGTACACCCAGCTGCATGACACCCAATAGACGTACACCAGGCAGCAAGACTTTGAGCCGGACAACCATTGGCCGCTAGCGCCAACACAAAGAAGAAGTGGGGAACCACCTAGTTTAATAAGGAGGATGAGTTGATCTACGGGGCGTGCTTGGCAACTAGTGTGGATCCATTTCATGGCAGGGAGCAAAGGGACACGACTTTTTTGGTAAATTACACATGATTCATTGTTGGTGAGCAAAGCAAGTGGGAAACACATTGTCAATTCTGCCAAGACCATTGTCAAAGAAGATGGTGATCCAACAAAACGAGGGGTCGCACCGGCCACCCATGTGGCTAGGTCGAGGGTGTCAAAGTGGAAGACGGAGAAGGAAAAGAGAGAAGGGGTGATGGCCAAGATGACGGAGAAGTTCAAGGTCATGTTAGCAAAGAAGGAGGAGGCGGTTGCCAAGGGCAATGCGATGAAGGGGGTCAAGAAGGTGGAGAGGTTTGACATGTTCATGGAGATGTAAAAGAAGAAGCGTAAGTTCCAGGAGATGAAGATTGCTATTAGGGCCGAAGCCGAGACGCGGAAGTTGTTGTTCAGCCGACGGACTTCGATCCTAGTGCGATGAAGTTTGTTCAAGAGTATGGTGCTAGCATGTACAAACGCTTTGTGCGAAAGGAGTGTGAAAAGAAGCCAAAAATTGAGTTTTTCGGCACCGACGGCTGAACCGGAGGCTTTTGGATCGGTAGATGTGAAAAACTGGTTGAACATCGGTTGCTTTTGGTTGTAGTTCTTTACAACTATTTAAATGTATGGTTGAGTTGCTATTGATCTAGATAAATTTGTGAAAGAAAGAAGGCCGAATAAGGCCAGGCGGGTATTTTGATGACCCCAATTGGATGGCATCCGTCCGGTCGGATCTCCATGGACACGAAATGTGTCCATAATGATTTTTTTGAGAAATTTTCTGTCTATTCATCTTCAATCATGACAGTACAAAGAACACCAGAGGTAATAAAAATTACAAACAGGTCCACAAACCACCTAGAGACTACAAGCATTGGAGTGTGCCGAAGGTGCGCCGCCATTATCGCCCCTTCCTTGCTGGAGCCAGGCAAACCTTATTATAATAGACAGTCAGAAAGTCATCATGCTAAGGCCCCGTAAGACCAGCGCACCAGAGCAACAACCATCGCCGATGAAGAAAGTTGTAGATCGGAAGGATCAAATCTGTAAACATTCAAATGAAGACAAACGAAGAACAGATCCAAACAGACCTAGACCAAAGAGTATCGACTGAATCCCGCGAGATCCGAGGGAGACACACCTCCACAGCCCCTCCGACGATGCTAGATCCACCATCGGGGCGGGAATAGAAAGTGGGAGACATTATTGCTACTGAGGTACATCGTTGCCGCCACACAGCGCCAACGATGACATTGAACCTAACAAAAACGAGAAAGGGGTCCCTCCTATCGACGGGGGACCGAGGTCCTTTGCACCTCCTTGGCCTAAGAGCATCTCCAGCCGTTCGGCCCCCAGGGCGCCGAAAAAGAGCGGCCGGGGGGGGGGGGGGGGGGTGAGCCGGCGATAAACTCGGTGCTGGGGGCGGTTCGGCACCTAGCCGTCGCCCCCAAGCGCCGATTTCGGCCTAGTGTGCAGCCCAATTATGTCCAAAAGCGGCCTGATATTTCCGTGAATCGGCCCATATTCGGCGCGGTTCGGCGTGTTTCAGCGTGAATTTTCGCATACAAATAGAAATCAATTAGTTCGTCACATAGTTCGGCATGGTTCGGCATGTTTCGGCGTTTTTCATCATATAAATCAAATAGTTCAACAAATAGTTCAATACAAATTATATAGTTTAACAAATAAAAACTCAAGTTTCATCACATTTCATTCCCGGCCTCGCCCTTGAGCCTCCATAGGTGCTCCACCAGATCGTGTTGCAGTTCTTGATGCACCTGTGGGTCTTGGATCTCCTGACGCATATTGAGGTAGTTAGTCCAGTTTGCCGGCAGTTGGTGATCAACTTGGGCAAGAGGACCCTGCTTGTAATATGGTTCAGTGTCAAACACTGGCTCTTCCTGCTCACTCTCAATGATCATGTTGTGCAAGATGACACAGCAAGTCATGATATCCCACATTTGATCTTTCGACCAGGTCAGAGCAGGGAATCGGACAACAGCAAATCAAGATTGGAGCACACCAAATGCCCGCTCGACATCCTTCCTGCAAGCCTCCTGAACCTTCGCAAACCAGGCGTTCTTGCCTCCTGGCATAGGGTTTGAGATGGTCTTCAAAAATGTCGACCATCTCGGATAGATGCCATCAGCTAGATAGTACCCCTTGTTGTACTGTCGTCCATTGACCTCGAAGTTCACCGGAGGATAATGACCTTCAACAAGCTTGGCAAAGACTGGGGAGCACTGCAGGACGTTGATGTCATTGTGAGTTCCTGGCATACCAAAGAAAGAGTGCCAAATCCAGAAGTCCTGTGTGGCCACTGCCTCAAGTACCACACTACAACTGCTTTAGGCACCTTTGTACAACCCATGCCAACCAAATGGGCAGTTCTTCCATTTCCAATGCACGCAGTCGATGCTTCCAAGCATCCCAGGAAATCCTTTTGCTTCAATCTGTGCTAGGATCCGAACAGTGTCTTCCGCATTGGGTGTTCGCAAGTATTGCGGTCCAAACACTGCCATCACTGCCCTGCAGAACTTGTAGAAACACTCAATGGTGGTGGACTCGGCCATGCGCCCATAGTCGTCGAGTGAATCACCGGGAGCTCCGTATGCAAGCATCCTCATAGCTGTCGTGCACTTCTGGACCAAGGTAAATCCAAGTGTGCCGGTGCAATCCATCTTGCACTTGAAGTAGTTGTCGAACTCCCGGATGGAATTCACAATCCTGAGGAAAAGCTTTCGGCTCATCCGATAACGACGCCGAAATGTTTTCTCACCATGCAATGGAGCGTCGGCAAAGTAGTCCGAGTAGAGCATGCAGCAGCCTTCCAAACGATGCCGGTTCTTTGCTTTCACCCGCCCAAGCGCCAAGCCACCTGCATCGGCTTTTCACTGCTCGCGAGCAGGCCGGCGAGGGTGGCGAGAACCATGAGATGCTCCTGCTCCTGGACGTCGGCTTCGGCTTCCTCCTCCAGCAACGCCGCGATCGCCTCCTCATCTTCGGAGTCCATCGCCGGGCCGGGCAATTCACCGAACACCTTGCGGGCGAGGTGGGCGCAAGCCCGCCGGTGTACAGACCCTGCGCGGCCGGAACGCCGGAAAAGTTGCTCGGACAGCGGCGAAGAGGCTGTCTCGGCGAAACTCCTTCTTTTTCCCGGCGGGAGATGGTCTACCTAGCTGCGGTGGGCGGTGGACGGCACCGGGATCGGCAGGGTGGCGACCGAGCGCGGGGGGTAGGAGGCGAATCTGGACGGGTGGCTTGACTTTTCGCCTGCCAATGTGGCCCCAGGAACGTTTTTTCCTTGTGCCAGAGCCCCCGAGCATCCCCCAGTGCGCCGGGTTCGGCCTGTGACCGCCGGGCGCAAAAACGGGCCGAGCCGGCGGAATTCGGCGTCCTGGGGGCGCGACTGGGCCGTCTTTTTGGCGCCAGCGTAAAAAAATCGCCTGAGGAGGCTGTTCTGGGGGCGCGGCTGGAGATGCTCTAAAGGCCATAAGAGATGGGACGGACCGGCGCCAACACGACGAGGAGGAAAGCTTGAGATCTTTTCTTGTGAGTTTCGGTTATCTTATCCCGTGTCCGCAATTTTTTTGATGATGTCTAATAGGTGATTCACGTTAGCGTTGCCCTTAATTTATCATGGAGATGATATTGAGCCATTTGATGGGATTGATTGCGTTGACCAACATGACGTAAGTCTGGGAAATTAGCTCACCGCTACAGGAAAATATGCATATATTTTTTTTTTGATGGTAACTGCCGCCGCTTTATTAATTATGAAACAAAACTAGGAATCTCATCCGATACAGCATCCAAAATAAAGTCTGGGGGGAAGAGAGCCAAACTTGGGATAATTCATCTCCCATTCCCACCCTAGCTAGTCTATCCGCGACGGCGTTTGCACTGCGGCGAACCCACGAGACACGAAATGAAACAAAGGTTCCTAAAAGCGCTTTAACCTCCTCCACAATCGGCCCTAGGGCGGATAAGTTCTTCTCTCCGCTTGTGATCATAGCGACCACGCGGGCTGAGTCGCTCTCCAAATGCAGGTGCCTCACGCCCCTGCTCGTTGCCAGATTCACCGCCGTCTTGCATGCCAGCAGCTCAGCTTTTTCCGGATCGATCACCTCTCCCACGTGTTGGCAGGCTGCAGCCCTGAAAGCGCCTCCATGATCTCGCAACACCACCCCGATGCCACCCTTACGACTGTTTTTGCACACCGATCCATCCGCATTTGCTTTAGTCCAGCCCTCTTCTGGTGGCTCCCATGCTTGCTGCACCGATGGCACCGTTTCCTTCGCCTCCTTCCTATGCACCTCTGCCCATTCATTGATAAAAGCAACAGTCCTGCTTGAAAGTTCATGAGGCTCTATAATCTTACGCCCGTCCCTCGCATCATTCCTCGCCAGCCATAGGTTATAAATTGCCTGCACCATCACCGATCGCTCTACCTCGTCTGCCTGTGCAAACCATTCCAGCAACCACTTCTCAAGCTTGCTCTGGGAATCAATACTGCGTGGTGGGTTAGCCACCGAGACTTCCAATTCCGAGCTAAGCTGCCTCCAGAAGCACATGGAGTGTGGACACCCCCAAAACCTATGGAGACCATCTTCTTCCCTCCCACAGGCTACGCAGAAGACGCCAGCCTTTATGCGTCGACGCAGCAGCTCCACCCCCGTAGCTAGACCATTTCTCATCAGTCTCCACATATGCACTTTTGCTTTGCCCGGTGCGTCCGTGTCCCACATTGCCAGCCATCCCCGATGAGTAAAGGCGGCCGAGGAGGGTCCCGGCCGTGCCATCCTTGCTGAGTTGATGCTCATCCGAAGGTGATATGCAGATCTTACCGTGAACTTCCCATCCTTAGTGTAATTCCAGGCAACATAGTCCTTAATCCCCGGCCCCCCACCGAAATCTGTTTGATATCATCAGCATCATCGGGTGAGAACAAGTTCTCAATCTTGCTATTATTCCATGCAGTGCCCGAGTGGTCTAACAGGTCTGCTACTTTCACTACCCCCTGTTGAAACACTGCGCCCAGTGGCAGCAGGCTTCCCTGTCTCGGAATCCATGGATCATGATGGATATTCACTGATTTGCCATCACCAATCCGCCAAATGATGCCCTCTCTAAGCAGGTCACGCCCATGGAGTATACTTCTGAAGGTAAACGAACCCCCCGCCGGGCAAGTAGCACTCAAGATTGAACTGTCTTTAAAGTACCTCGCTCGAAGGACCCTAGCACAAAGAGAGGTCGGCACCTGTATGATCCGCCACGCTTGTTTGGCCAAGAGCGCTTGGTTAAAGGCTTCATAATCCCGAAACCCCATACCTCCGTTCCGTTTAGCCTGGCACATTTTATCCCATTCTATCCAATGCACTTTCCTTTCACCGTCCTTGTCACCCCACCAGAATTTCGAAGAGATAGAAGTCAATTTCCCGCACATCTTCTTTGTTAGGTGAAAACAAGTCATGGTGAACGTTGGTGTTGCCTGGAGCCCCGACTTAACAAGCACTTCTCTTGCCTTCTTCGATAGGCCTTGTCCTTTCCATCCCATAACCTTGCCTTTACAGCTTTCCGTTACATATTTAAAAGAACCATCTTTCGATCTCCCAACAACAGTAGGTAGGCCTAGATATCTCTCGCTCAGCGCCTCTTGCTCAACGCCAAAGGTGTGCTTCAGAACCTCTTTTTGCTGCTGATCACAGCCCTTCCCAAAAAAGATTGATGATTTCTGGAGGTTGATTTTTTGTCCCGAGGCAAGCTCATATGTAGCCAAGATGTTCTTTAGCTCCTGAATATTTTCTACAGTGCCTTGCATGAACACTATACTGTCATCAGCAAAGAGAAGGTGTGTGACTTGGGGGCCAGTGCTCCCAAAACCCACCCCTTTTATACTTCCCTCATCTTGTGCTCTCTTTAGCATAGCCGAAAAACCTTCAACACAGAACAAGAATAAATATGGGGAGAGGGGGTCCCCTTGCCTTAGTCCTCTTGATGGGAGAAAAACTCTAGAAAGCCCCCCATTCAACTTCACCGTGAATCTGGCCGATGTCACACATCTCATAACCATAGCGATCCAACCCTCCGCAAAACCGAGTTTTGATAACATCTGTTCGAGAAACATCCACTCCACTCTATCATAAGCTTTCGTCATGTCGAGCTTAACAGCACACAAAGGTTTTTTCCTTTTCCTGGTTCTGATCGCGTGGACACACTATGCAACCAACACGTTGTCCGTTATGAGTCTACCTGGTACAAAGGCACTCTGCTCCTCAGAGATAAGCACATGCAGAATGCATTTGAGTCTATTCGCAAGAACCTTCGCTGCCACTTTGTACAAAACATTACATAAACTTATCGGACGAAACTGCGAAAGTAACTCCGGTGAGTTAACTTTCGGGATCATCACAATCGTTGTAGCATTGAAAGTCTCCGGCGCGGCCACACCCTCAAGGAAATCCCTCACCTCCCTGCACACATCGTCCTTTACCATCAGCCAGTGCCGTTGGTAGAAGAGCGCCGGAAAACCATCTGGGCCGGGGGCCTTGGTTGGCCCCATCTGAAACAACGCTTCCTGAATCTCCATATCTGTCACTCTTTGCACAAGCTTCTCGTTCATTTGTTCCGTGACTGTCGGGTTGATGATTTCCAGTAGATCATGTACGCCCACAGCCCCCTCCGAAGTGAACAATACCTTGTAGAAGGACGCCGCCATCTCCCTCATATCCTCGTCGACCATACACTTTGTGCCATCAGGTCGTTTCAGCGCACGGACTGTATTTTTCCTCTTTCTGTGAGAGGCCCGTCCCTGGAAATATTTTGTGTTTTGATCACCTGCCTTTAGCCAATCCACCCGAGATTGTTGCCTATAATATACCTCCTCTCTTGCATATATCTCTCTCAACTGGCCTTCAAGATCGCGTACCTCCAGTGAGATACCCGTCCCCAATGCTCTAACCTTGGCGTCTTCCAGTTGTTGCTTAAGTTTTGAGATTTGTCTTCGAATAGATCAAAAAATAGCCCGGCTCCACCGCTGCATATCCGCTGCAACTTGATGGATCTTCTCCCAAACAGCTGCGATCCCAGTGCCTCCCGAACTCGCAACTTGCCACGCGTCTGCAACCATACGCTCATAATCTGCATGCTTCGTCCAAGCTTCTTCAAACCTAAAGGGAAACGCCCCTCTTTGTCTCTGTGTTGGAGCCGTCTCCATCACATGCACAAGTAGGGCAAGATGATCAGATTCCTCCGTGATTATATTCTCCACAAACGTTTCCGGGAACAGCTCCAGAAAATCATTCGTGCACATTGCACGGTCGAGCCGGACCTGGATGTTTGCTTCACCGTCTCTCTTATTGTCCCAGGTGTATCTATACCCCGTAAAACCCAAGTCCGCTAGGCCGCATTCCGCTGCACAATCTCTGAAATCCTCCATCTGTGCAAAACTCCGCAAATTTCCCCCCTGCTGGTCGGATTGGAACATAGCTTCATTGAAATCACCTGCACATAGCCACGGGAGATTATCTTGTGATCTTAGGTATCTCAATGCATCCCAAGATTTTTTCCTCTTTTCGGTGTCTGGCTCCCCATAGAATCCAGTGACTCTAAAGGTTTTACCATCTACCACCACTTTCGCGTCCAGGAAATATTGGCACCACGGCCTAATGGATACCTGCACATGTTCTCTCCACCACAGGGCCAGCCCACCACTTCTACCCACACAGCTCACCGCAACACCACTCCTGAAGCCCATACTCCATTTTAATTTCTCCATCGCCCCCGCCCTCTTCTTTGTTTCACTCAAGAACACCACCGCTGGGTTGTGGGACCGTATCAGGTCACGTAGTTCGCCTACTGTCGAGTCCAACCCCAGTCCTCGACAGTTCCAGGCAAGGATATTCATTGTTCCCGGCGGCCCCGAGGGTCGGGGTCCGCCGATCCACTCATATCATCTGAGATACGTTTAAACACTGAGGTAGTTTTTCGCCTCGTATCGCGAATGAAGACATCTGTGTTTCCCCTTCTACCTGGATCACCTTTGGGCACCCACACCTGACGTGGCCGTCTCTTCCTTCCTTCAAAATCAAAACCCTCCCGGAAGCACTCTCTTTGTCCCGCCTCAAAAGCCTGCCTTGGCTTCCTTACGTACCGACCACGAGGCCTTGCATGCGCCCCATGCATACCGGGTTGCCCCAGTGGGCTAACCCGACCCGCTTCTGCACAGTCTTGACCCTAGTATGTACCTTTGTCCTTACCGCTTCTGTCTCTTCCTCCCTCCACATCGCTTTCTCTCTCTCGTTGGGTTTGCCTTTCCACCAACTTCTCTCGAAGGTCTTTCTCCCTCCTTGATTCAAGTTCATCGCGAAGGTCACCTCCCTTCTCCGCGTCCCTCCTATACCGATATTTGTGTGGACTAGCCACTTCCTCATCCACACGCCTCCCCTGATAAACGCCAGTGCGTTGATCTTCATATCTTGAGAACTCCGCTCCCAAATTTCTCTTTGTAGGCAGATCTTTCATCCGTATGTTTTCCGACTTCCCCTCCTTAGAATCGCCAACACGCGAGCTCCCCATACTATTACCACTGCTAGCCGCTCCACTTGCCGTGCCCTCCTTGCTGGGGGCACTACGTCCTTGATCAGACCGGAGCCAGCTCCCCCGTTGTGCAGCTGATTCCACAGGTGGTTCACAAACCCCATTAACATGCACCAACCGACCGCAGTCAAAGCAAAAGTGAGGGACTCTTTCATAAGAGAAATCAAACCATGTCTTCTCCGCATCATCACGAGATTTCCTTAGAAAGAATCCCCTTACTAGGGGTTCGAAGACAGAAATCTTAGCTCTGAATCTCAACTGATTTCCTCTTGCCAGACCATCTCTGTCCACATCAACTTTTACAGCCTCACCCAACCAGTTACCCAGTGCTTTACCAAACGCATCAGTCCTCTTATCTGGTGGTAAGTCATCCACCTTCACCCAAACATCTATTGTGTCGAAAACCATCTCCGAGGGCCGCTTGTCACCTTCATAGTCCTTCATCACCAGGACCCCGAAATCGTATTGCCACGGCCCGTTGTTTAGGACATGACGCCAATCTCCTTCACTCCCGAACTGCACCGAGATAATTTTCGGGCCAATCTCTCTGAATTTTGCCTCCTTATGGAGCCCCCAAGCCCTTGGCATGGTCTTCTCGAGTGCAGACATCTTCAGCGGCCTTGGCGAGCAAACTTTGCCCACTGCCGCCCATCTATGGCGTTTTTGGATGTTCGGATTTGGATCTTCAAACACTAGTCCCTCTTCTTCCTTCTCCATCAACGCCATCCCGCTCAGTCTATCCGAAAGGCTCGCCGACGGATCCGGCGTTCTGCTTTCCACCGGGGATTTTGCTACCCCCTGGCTGGTTGATCCCATCTCCCTCCCCGCCTGCGGCGTCGCCGTCGACGTGGGCGGAGGCATCTTCGATCGCATCGGAGTAGCCATCGGCGTCTTCCCTCCTGCAACCCCTGACATCAGCACCGCTGCAGGCCAGGGTCACAGAACAGCCAGCCGGAGATCCGCAAGAGCGCCGTCGCCCTCTTAGATCACCGCCCGAAACCAAGCCACCCCCGTTGCCGAAACCCTAACCCTAGCACAGCCGCGCGTTCGCCTCGCGATCGCCAGCTATCGCCTCAGAGCGTCGAAACGTGGTGGACCCCAAATATGCATATTTTGAGGAGTGCTGCCCCATATAAGCATTTCTCTCTCCGTATAATTGAAAAGAAACATGTATTCCATGGTCAACAGTGAAATCCAATTGTTGTAAAAGATAGATATTAAATACCGTATAAAAAATGTACCCTGACGAAAGGAATAGGGTAGCTGCGCGTTTGTTTTTCAGTTTGAAAAAAATATATTTCTCGTAGGACGAATAGGAGCTCAAAAAATGGAAAAGAAAGACACCATCAAGCCCGCAACAACGCTAGAGGCCAACCATAAAAGGTGAGACGCCTCCAATCTGCAAATACTACATCAACCGCAAGGTACACAAGTAGGCCTTCTCTTAGTTAATTGCACACTAGCCAGAGAAGAGAGAGAGAGAGAGAGAGAGAGAGAGAGAGAGAGAGAGAGAGAGAGAGAGAGAGAGAGAGAGAGAGAGAGAGAGAGAAGGGAAGAGCATGGAGCCCCACATGGAGAGCGCGCTCCGTCAAGGGTTGACGGAGCCGGAGCGGAGGGAGGTGGAGGGCGTGGTGGAGGAGCACCACACATTCCCTGGGCGCGCCAGCGGGACCTGCACGTCGCTGGTCACACAGCGCGTGCAGGCGCCTCTCGCCGCCGTGTGGGACATCGTGCGCGGCTTCGCCAATCCGCAGCGCTACAAGCACTTCATCAAGTCCTGTGCTCTCGCCGCCGGCGACGGCGCCACCGTAGGCAGCGTCCGCGAGGTCACCGTCGTCTCCGGCCTCCCCGCCTCCACCAGCACCGAGCGCCTCGAGATCCTCGATGACGACCGCCACATCCTCAGCTTCCGCGTCGTCGGCGGCGAGCACCGCCTCCGCAACTACCGCTCCGTCTCCTCCGTCACCGAGTTCACGGACCAGCCTTCAGGCCCGTCCTACTGCGTCGTTGTCGAGTCCTACGTCGTCGACGTACCGGAGGGCAACACCGAGGAGGACACCCGCATGTTCACCGACACCGTGGTCAAGCTCAACCTCCAGAAACTCGCCGCCATCGCTACTACCACCACCACCTCTTCCCCACCGCCGTCGGATGAGCAAAGCTGATCATCGGTCCCGGCCGGTTGCATGCAATGCATGCATTGTGATGCTTTCCTGTTTTCTTTTCTGCACCAAAAAAGGAGAGAATTTAATGTTATTGCGGTTCTGATGGGTGATGACATCGAAAGAGGGTGCAAGTTGGTGTTATTTTCCGTTTTAGTTTTTGTATGTATATCCCATCGTTATCTTGCAGTGTCATCATGTTATCACTCTTTTTTGTTTTTGCCAATCTCTCTCCAATATTGGGTAGTTGGTACTCATACTTTTAAGATAGCGCTTTGGTTCGGCATTTTAAAAAGTAAAAAGTATTAGTTGCCAAGGTCACAAGAAAGAGCAACCCTAGTGCAAGTTGGAGTTAATTGCTAAAAGAATTCAGGCTCACCTAAATTCGAAGAGTTCGTGTCTTTGCTTTTCGTCTTTACTTTTCATTTCCGTTCAACATGAGAGTTTTGCTGGAAATTTCTCACATGTATTCTCTTTATCAAAACGGATAAAATAAATGTTTTCGGGTGTTACCAGGTGTTAGTCGACACCAAGTCTCAGTCAAGTGACATAACATATAAAAAAATAATCTATTTTTGACATATCTTGATGTAAGATTTCACGAATATAGTATCGACTGAGATGTAGCAACGTTGTTTTCTAATAGCTTGTTGTCTGACATATGAGCCAACCCTATCTCTATTATCTCTACTTTTTTTTGGGGGGGGGGGGGGGGGGGGGGGAGGGGGAGGTACTTATCTCTACTTTACTTATAAAGATATGACTTAGAATTCTTTTAAAGCCATCAAACTTAGTGCACACAAGACAACCAACACCGTACGGTCTGATCCTCCTTGCTTGGGCGGTCCGCCAACCCAATCAAAGGTTAAGATTCAGTGTTCTGCCAATCAGAACCATCATCACCAACAAACTGCCCCGTGCACGTCTTGCCTCTTCTGATAGTCTGTAGCCACAATCTCCTCACACAAACACGCCGATGCACCTTCCTCCCCCACCCAACACTAAGCTCCGGTGACCACGCTACCATTGACGCGACGTCCATGTTGCTTGCGGCGCCTCTGTTGCCGCCCTCGATGCAGTGCCCACGTTGCCCCGCGTCTGGTTGCTCACGTCGTATCTTGGCCGCCGAGCTCTACATCTGACGTGGCTGCCCTCAACAGGTGCCCGGGCCACTCCGCTTCACTCTACCTCGGGTGTGGCTGCCTTGCCCTTCATTGATGAGGGCCAAACAGTGTGGGTATTACTATTATTTATTTTGTTTTGAAATGGCAGGATTTCTGCATTCATTAGGAAGCAAATAGTTGCCCGGTTAATTAGAGAAAACTGGACGATAACCTGAGCTTGGTTAATTATGAAAACCGGGTGAAAACCATCATGAACCACTGAGCGACACACACATGACCCCCCCCCCCCCCCCCCCACCACTCCAAAGAGAGCCTCTTAAGACAGCACACATGCGTCATTGTCATAACTCTTCCCCAAGAAGGCGTCATCGTCATCCCTAAACCTTGAGCAAACGACACCAACTTTGCCATAGACGATCGTTGACTCGGCCCACACTGTAGGGGGCGTGTGGAAGTATATGAAGCGTCGCGCCAAAACTCAGTCACCTGCGACCAGACAACGCAGTTCTGACTCTGACGGAAAACTACGAAGGACATAATTAAAAAAAATCAATCTTCAGTTACATGCTCTTCTTGCATACAAGCTTCAGTAGTTGTACGAAATCTTGTGAAGGTGAGGGAGAGCAGTTTTACGAAAACTGAAACATGGTTAATGGTATATGTCACGCATACGTGAATGAATTCTTTTGATAGTGGAACCAGGTAAGAAGGTATACTCCCTCTGATTCGAATTAATTATCGCAACCTCTATACAATATCTTACTTACATTGTATAGAGGCCGCATAAATTAATTCAGATTGGAGGGAGTAACAAACTTCTTGTATTCAGAAGAGGCTTGTAGTCTTCATTTTGTAGTGCAATATTTTATGCTAAATCATCTGACCGGGTAATATTGGTAGGTCTCTTTGATAGGCTGGGTCATATTCGATTACTTCATTGTGGAACTAATACCGAGCATGTCTTATACATAATGAAGATGTTAATATCACCATAAGTACATGAACTTGCACGGCGATAACAGATACATACAAAAACTTGAAAAGGCAAGAAAAATGGTCACTTAAGTCTTGATGCGGTAACGGTTTGATACAAAACGCTGATCAACTGCCAGATCGGACACCATGTCATCAACTGGCACGCGCTCGCGCTCGTTCTTTTTTGGAGAAAAACCCCTAATTGAATGCCATATATTTCCAAGAAATTATTAGCGATGAGATGGAATGTAAACTTGTAAAAATGACCCCGTTTTGCCATGAAATAGCACATAGGTCAGATAACTCTTCTCTTTAATTTGTCTGCAGTTCTGCACCGGAGCATCTAACTTACGAGCCTTGCTTCTGTACACCCCCTCACAAACCGTATAAGGGCAATATAATCATTTGACCATAAGGTATACCCATCTTCGTATGTGGTACATACGAGCTATACGTAGATCCACCTAGTTTCTTCTTTTTGGTTTTGTATGGCCTTTTTTGGTTTTATTCATTTTTTATTTTTTTATTTCTTCGTTGTACACACCCCCTCTGACCTTGGCTCGACCCAACCTTTTCTTTTTATGCAACCTTCAAAAAGTAAACACGAGCATCTAACTTACGAGCCTTGCTTCTGTACACCCCCTCACAAACCGTATAAGGGCAATATAATCATTTGACCATAAGGTATACCCATCTTCGTATGTGGTACATACGAGCTATACGTAGATCCACCTAGTTTCTTCTTTTTGGTTTTGTATGGCCTTTTTTGGTTTTATTCATTTTTTATTTTTTTATTTCTTCGTTGTACACACCCCCTCTGACCTTGGCTCGACCCAACCTTTTCTTTTTATGCAACCTTCAAAAAGTAAACACGTTATGTTAGACTCGAACTCAGAACCTCACGGTTCATAACCAGACATGTTAACCACCTGGCATACTTCACCTCCTATGTCTAAATTCTTCTTTTCTCATCTTTTGTAGTGTGTCGAATATAATACTAAAAAGAACGACTCTGGTTTTTCTTTTCTATTGGGTTGTTTTGGCCTGTTTTTTCTTTGGTTTTTACTTGGGTTTTTATATTCCTTTTCTTTTTCCTGTTTCTTTTTTATTTTTCTAATATTTTCAAATGCATGAATTTTCTGAAAATTTGAAACTTTTTCCAAATTCGTGAACTTTTCTCCAATTTTTCAATATTTTTAAAATTTGTGAACTTTTTTCAAACTTCATGAACTTTTTTTAGTTTTTTGCTAACAGGCTAGTGAACTTATTTCAAATCCATGAACTTTTTTAGTTTGTATGGAACTTTTTTCCAAAACACATGAACTTTTTTCAAATTGAGGAACTATTTTTAAGATTCATGAATATTCAGATTATCATTTTCCCAAAAAATTAACGTGTGTATTTTTCTTTGTTCTATATTTTGTTTATTCATGATCTTTTTCCATTTTACGTTTCTTCTTTATTTCCCAAAAAACTGCTCGTGCTTTTAAATTTTTGTTCAGAATTTAAGAAAATGTTCATTTTTTCAAATTTTGTTCAAAAAATATATTCCTATTTGAATAAATTGTACATAAATATCAAAGAAAATGTCCATGTCTTTGAAAATTGTAAAGAATGACAAAACACAAACATTTTTTTAAAAGATCGGTTTTTAATCACATTTTTTGAAAACACTACCAAATTTAGATTTAAAAAAGGAAACAAACAAACAAAAATTTGAAACTATTTTTTTGAATTTACCCAAACTTTTTTTTGTATTTGTATAGAATAGATTTGTAAACAGGAATGTTTTTGAAATTTCAAAAAAAATGAAAGCACGAACATTATTTGAAATTCCGTAGTCATTTTTGAATTTGTGAAAGTATTGAAAAATGGAAAATTTGTGAACAAAATTTGAAAACGGGGATAGTCTTTGAAATGGTGAACCTTTTCAAATCTGCGAGCACTTGGCCGGCCCAACGGGTATCCGCCGAGAGCAATGTCGTCGCCTAGTTGGGCTAAGGCCTAAGCATTTTTTTCCTTTTTTGTTTTTCTTCTCTTGTTTTAATTAGTTTTTACCTTTTTGAACTTTACATATTATTCTTTTTGAAACCTGTTGAAAAATTACAAATATTTTTTGGAATAGCAAAATAACAATTTAAGTGTTTTAAAGTATGGATTTAAATTCATTTTTCCTCCAAATATTTATTAAATACTGTAAAAAACATTTACTTTTAAAATTATGATTTTAAATACCTTTTTTTTCAAACTTGACATTGATATCTATCATGGGCATGCCCACCTGCTTGCAAAATTTGGGATCATTTCAAGAATGTTCAAAAACAACATGTTCAAGGTAGAGTGTATGGATAGGCCAGGAGGCTCCATTTGAGAGCACGTTATTTCTCGATATCCATCAAATGGCTCATTTTTTTCATGGCCTTGTATGACCAATTTAAGGCACAATGGCAAATTTTTTTTGTTCTCGACAAAATTTGCATTTTCTGTTGTTTTCCTAGTGAGAAAATGTCGATAAATGGCCGGACGTGTCGTAACATGCATACAGTGTTAGAAATTATTCAAACCTGACACGAATGCCTACAATGGGCATGCCCACCTTCTTACAAAAGTTAGATTCACTTCAAGAATGTCCAAAAATAGACCATGTTGAACGGAGAGTGTTTGGGTATGCTAGAAGGTTCCGTCTGAGAGCACGTTGTTTCTTGACATCGTTGAAATGGCTCCAATTTTTTCGGTGGACTCATATGACAAATTCTAGCCACCATGCCATGTTGTCTGGGTTTTCGACATTTTTTGCATTTTCTGGAGTTTTTCCGGTGAAAATGGCTGATAAATAGCCGGACGTGTCACAACTTACATATGGTGTCAGAAATCATTCAAACCTTACATGGATGCCTACTATGGGCATACCCACCTGATTACAAATGTTGAGGTCATTTCAAGGGTGTCCAAAAATAGACCATGCTAAACAAAGGATGTTCGGGTAGGTCACAAGGCTCCGTCTGAGAGCGCATCTTTTCTCGACTTCCTTGAAATGGCTCTACTTTTTTCCGTGGCCTCATATGACCAATTAAAGGCACCATGCCAAGTTGTTTGGGTTTTCAGTAAGTTTTGAATTTTCTAGAGTTTTTCCAGTGAAAAAAGGTCGATAAATGGCTGGACATATCGCACCATGCATACGGTGTCAAGCACAAAACCTAAATCGACTAGGCTCACCTATGTGCACCAACAACTTATGCTAAGCAAGATAAACAGCTAAGTGATAGCAAGATATATAACATGAAACACTATGGCTATCACAAAGTAAAGTGAATAAGTAAAGGGCTCGGGTAAGAGATAACCGAGGCACGCGGAGATGATGATGTATCCCGAAGTTCATACTTGCGGATGCTAATCTCCGTTTGGAGCGGTGTGGAGGCACAAGGCTCCCCAAGAAGCCACTAGGGCCACCGTAATCTCCTCACACCCTCACACAATGCAGGATGCCATGATTCCAATAAGGGACCATTTAGGGCGGTCACCGAACCTGTATATTTGGCAACCCTTGAGGGCGGTCACCGAACCTGTACACTTTAGCAAGCCTTGGGGGCGGTCACCGAAACCCGACAAATTGCTCGGGGCGATCTCCAGAACCTAATTGGAGACCCCGACGCTTGCCCGGAGCTTTACACCACAATGCTTGAGCTCAGAACACACCAACCGTCTAGTGCACCAGAGCACCCAAGAGGAACAAGCTCTAGGGTACCAAGCACCCAAGAGTAATAAACTTCTTAACTTCACTTCCACGTATCACCATGGAGAACTCAAATCTATGCACCAAATGCAATGGCAAGGGCACATAGAGTGCCCAAGTCCCCCACTCTCAAATTCCACCAGAGAAATGAAAGCTATGGAGGAAACTGAGAGCAAGAACAAGAAGGAGAACACCAAGAACTCCAAGATCTAGATCCAAGGGGTTCCCCTCACGTAGAGGAGAAAGTGATTGGTGGAAATGTGGATCTAGATCTCCTCTCCCGCCCCCCCAAAACTAGCAAGAATTCATCGAGGGATTGAGAGATAGCAAGTCGAAGAAGGTCAACAATGGGGAAAGAACACGAGCTTAAAGTTTTAGGTCCAAGGGGGAAGAAGACCCCCTTTAATAGGAAGGAAAAAAATCCAAGCGTTACCTTGCTCCCAGCCGGCACAGAGCGGTAATACCGCTCCACAGAGCGATACTACCGCTCGGGTGGTAGTAACCCAAAAGCAGTGCAATGGCACGAAGCCACGAGGCGGTAGTGAAGCCGAAGCGGTACTACCGCTCTTGCCAGTGGAACTACTGCTGGGTTGCAGCTTGGGGTTACTCAAAAGCAGAGCAAGAACAGGGCAGCAACAGCAGAACTGCTACAGCGGTACTACCTCCCACCTGAGTGGTACTACCGCTTACAGGCAGTAGTGCTGATCTCCACTGCCGCTTCACTTCCGCTGAGAGTGCATCGAGACCTAGAGGGAGCGACAGTGCAGACCGCTTCACACTACCATTGCACTTCCGCGCAAACCCGACACGAAAGCCGAGTTCCGAGAAGCAGCGGTAGTATTGTTGCTTATAAGCGGTACTATTGCCTACCAGAGCGGTACTACTGCTTGTGGCCTCCAGCTCACAAGCACAACAACAGATGGCTACAAGAAAACCAGAACTGCCATAACTTCTGCAAATGAGCTCCGAATTGAGAAAACTCAAGCTTGTTATAGTAAGAAGTGGCAGGAGGAGTATGCCTAAGATATAGAGATGTGAAACCTCTATGAGAGAAGAACCGGCAAAAACTACAACATCGAAAACATCATAGAAGATGCATATATGAACTCTGTTTTCAATGAACTCGAGTTTGTCATGAAGATGACCAAAAGCTCTAAAACTCACAAAGAGAAACACCATTTTTAACAGAAGTGTGATAAAAGACCAATTCTTTTTGCAGAAGATTAATATAAAAATTGCTCACGTGGTCCTAATTTTTCAGTTTCAGAAGTATTCGAAATATCCAGATTGCTACAGACTGTTCCGTTTTTGACAGATTCTGTTTTCTTTGCATTGTGTGCTTGTTTTTATGATTCTATGGTTTTCTTTGAAGAGTTTTGCCATAGAAAAGTTGGAATACAGTAGATATAATGCAAAAGTAAACTATGAATGGGTTTGCAACAGTACTTATTGTAGTGATTTGCTTTCTTATACTAACGGATCTCACAAAGGTTTTTGTTGAGTTTTGTGTGATTGAAGTTTTCAAGTTTTGGGTGATGTTACGATGGATGAAGGAATAAGGATGAGAGAAAGGCTAAGCTTGGGGATGCCCATGGCACCCCAAGATAATATTCAAGAAGTATCAAGCAACTAAGCTTGGGGATGCTTGAGTGGCAACCCCTCTTTCTTCTAACGACCATCGGTATTTTACTTGGAACTATATTTTTATTCGTCACATATTATGAGTTTTGCTCGGAGCCTCTTGTATAATATGAGTCTTTGCTTGTTTTGCTTTTTGTTTTAAGTCATAAATCCTTGCTGGACACATCTATTTGAGAGAGCCAAAATTATGCTTTGACTTGTTAGAATTGCTCTCTATGTGTCACTTAAATCTTTATGAGCTATGTAATTGCTCTAGTGCTTCACTTATATCTTTTTTTAGCACGGTGTGCTTTATTATTTTGGAAGAAATGCTCTCACGCTTCACTTAGATTTATTTGAGAGTTAGTATTTTTTAAAGAAATTCTCTCTTGCTTCACTTAAATTATTTTAAGAGAAGAAAATTTTTATGCTCATGATCTTCACTTATATTTGTTTGAGCTTATTAAAAGCAACATATGAAACTAGTCCCAAAGTGATAGATATCCAAGGAGGATATAACAAAAACTTTCATGAAGATCATTGAACAAAATAAACTTGATTCTTTGTAACAGTTTTGAGATATAATGATATGATATGTGAGTCATGTTGATGAGTAATTGTGCTTTAGTAAGAATATTGGTGTTAAGGTTTGTGATTCCCTATGCATGCACGAAAGTCAATAGTTATGCAATGAAATTACATCCTACTTGTGGTGCATTATTCGGTGTTAGTTATGCTTAATGCTCACTTATGAGATTTTTCGTTTCTTGGTTGGGCGCTTCTCAATCTTTTCCTAGCCTTCATTTGCACTAAGTATGATGACTACTTGTGCATCCAAAATCCTTTAAACTAGTTTTGCCACATGAGTCCACCATACCTACCTATATGCGGTATTCTTTTGCCGTTCTAAGCAAATTTGTATATGCCATCTCTAATTTTCAAAATAAATTCTCTTTTGCGTGCTCGTACTGCTCATGAAATGGTAGGGGGTGGCTAATATATTTCCATGCTAGATGTGTTATTCTCACGATGGCTGTTTATTCACTTGTCATTGCACGAGAGTACGGCAAAGGTATTAGGGATGCCCAGTCCCGAAATGAAAAATGAATTTAATTTATGTTGTCAAATAATAAAGTCCTTGGAAAGTGTTGGTATGGAAGGCACCCGTGAATACGGCTAGCCAGGAAAGTGAAAGTATGGTTGAAAAAGGAATAAAGTTTATTTTTTGTTTGGGAACCGCCTATGATATATCTAGCATGGAAAGTATTGGGAACTACTCAATCATTCTCATTGACAGGAAAAGCATGCCTCCCAAAATGTTTTTATCTATCTTTTTTGCTTTGAGCTCTGGCACCTCTACAAATCCCTACTTCCCTCCGCGAAGGGCCTTTCTTATACTTTATGCAATTTTTATTTTTATTTGAGTCTCCATCTTCTCTTATAAAGCACCAATTAAGGGGAACTATGATCGTACTTGAGCACTGGGTGTAGCTAATATGTGAGTGTGTTTCATGAATGGATCAATGATTGAGCATGATGGGCTAGGGATAACTTGCTTTAGTATTGATATTTTGAAAGACATGGTTGCTTGTTGATATGCTTGAGTATTAAAGTCCTCATGTCAAAACTAGATTATTGCTTTGAACCATATAAAAGTCCAAATGTCCATGCTACAAAGAAAAGAATATGTGATGAACATGTTAGGCAGCATTCCACATCAAAAGTTCTGTTTTTATCATTTACCTACTCGAGGATGAGCAGGAATTAAGCTTGGGGATGCTGATACGTCTCCAACGTATCTATAATTTTTTATTGTTCCATGCTGTTATATTATCATTCTTGGATGTTTTACAATCATTTTATATCATTTTTTGTACTAACCTATTGACATAGTGCCCAATGCCAGTTGTTGTTTTCTGCTTGTTTTTTACATCACAGGAAATCAATACTAAACGAAGTCCAAATGCAGCGAAACTTTTGTGGATTTTTTCTGGACCAGAAGACACCGTATGGGCCAAGAAAGTACCTGAGGGGTGTTCCGAGGGGAGCACAACCCGCCAGGGCATGCCTGGGGGCCCAAGCGCGCCCAGGTGGGTTGTGCCCACCTTGGTGGCCTCCTGCACCGCCTCTTTGCTCTATAAATACCCCAATATTCGAGAAACCCTAGGGGAGTCGACGAAAATCAATTCCAGCCGTCGGAAGTTCCAGAACCACCAGATTCAATCTAGACACCATCACAGAGGGGTTCATCATCTTCATTGCCTCTCCGATGATGCGTGAGTAGTTCATTGTAGACCTACGGGTCCGTAGTTAGTAGCTAGATGGCTTCCTCTCTCTCTTTTGATTCTCAATACAATGGTCTCTTGGATATCCATATGATGTAACTCTTTTTATGGTGTGTTTGTTGGGATCCGATGAACTTTGAGTTTATGATCAGATCTATGTTCTTATCCATGAAAGTTATTTGAGTCTTCTTTTGATCTCTTATATGCATGATTACTTATAGCCTCGTATTTATTTTCCGATATTTGGGTTTTGTTTGGCCAACTTGATCTATTTATCTTGCAATGGGAAGAGGTGCTTTGTTTGATCTTACGGTGCTTGATCCTAGTGACAGAAGGTTAACCGACATGTATGTATCGTTGCTAATGATGATAAAAACATGGGGTCTATTTATACATAAATAGATCTTGTCTACATCATGCCATCGTTCTTATTGCATTACTCCATTTCTCCATGAACTTAATACACTAGGCATGTTGGATAGCGGTCGATGTGTGGAGTAATAGTAGTAGATGCAGGCAGGAGTCAGTCTACTAATCTTGGACGTGATGCCTATATAATGATCATTGCCTGGATACCATCATGATTATTTGAAGTTCTATCAATTTCCCAACAGTTATTTCTTTACCCACCGTTTGCTATTTTTCTCGAGAGAAGCCACTAGTGGAATCTACGGCCCCCGGGTCTCTTCTTTATTATATTTGCCTTCGCGATCTATTTTTATTTGCTTTTATTTTCAGATCTATTAAACAAAAAATACAAAAATACCTTCCTGCATTTTTTATTGATTTATTTTATCTCGCGTTCCAGCGAGATCTATTTATCCAATATACTACAGTTTTACATATCTTTTTACCCGTGAGGGATTGACAACCCCTCTCTTACGTCGGGTTGCAAGTATTTGTTCTTTGTGTGCAGGAGCTGTTTACATGGTGTTGCGTGGTTCTCCTACTGGTTCGATAACCTTGATCTCATCACCGAGGGAAATACCTACCGTTGTTGTGCTGCATCATCCCTTCCTCTTTGGGGAAATACCAACGTAGTTCAAGAAAACATCAATGACATCTGCCATGTTTTTTTATTACACTGAGCCACACCCAAGGCAAACTTTTAGTTTGCTGAGCACGCCGGGCTCAAGAGCTAGTTGCATTGTAAGTCATGTTGTACGTTATTTCTATTATGTTATCACTAACTCATTGCAGGCACGAGGAGAAGTTTCTAAGGTGAACGAGAAGAACATGCTAGTTCTTGGGAAAGCAGCAAACCTTGAGGTCGGTTATTCTCCCAACCTTGGGGCAATACTTTTGCTACACCTCGCGCATCAAGCAAATCATGCACAAGGAGATATTGTTGGGAATTGTTGCATGGAAAACAAAAACTTTTCTACGCACACACAATGATCTGTCCATGGAGATGCATAACAACGAGGGGGAGAGTGTGTCTACGTACCCTCGTAGACCGTAAGTGGAACCGTTTCACAACGCGGTTGATGTAGTCGAACTTCTTCGTGCTTCAACCGATCAAGTATCTAACGCACGACACCTCCGCATTCTACACATGTTCAGCTCGGTGACATCCCTTGCCTTCTTGATCCAGCAAGATGTCGAGGTAGTAGATGAGTTCCGCCAGCACGACGGCATGGTGACGGTGATGGTGAAGTGATCTCCACAGGGATTCACCTAAGCACTATGAAAACATGACCGGGGGTGTAAACGGTGGAGGGGGGTGCCGCACACGGCTAACAATTGATCTTTTGTGTGCTAGGCGCCCCCTCCTCATATATATAGGTGGGAGGGAGGGAGGATCATACATAGGAGGAGCCCAAGTAGGAGGAATCCTACTTGGAGTCCCTCCCAAGCCGCGCACCCCCTTGCCATATATAACCGAGGGGGAAGGAAAGAGGGGGAGAGGGAAGGAAGTAGGAATCCTAATCCACACTTTCCTTGCCCTCCCCTCTTTCCTTATCCTCCTCATAGGGCTGGCCTCTATATGGGAACACCAGCCCCTTGAGGGCTGGTGTGTTCCCTCACTTGACCCATAAGGCCCATATCTTTGCCGGGGGTACCCGAAAATCCTTTCCGGAGACCCGATAAGTACCCGGTACCCTCCGAAACACTCCCGATGTCCGAATACCTTCGTCCTATATATCAATATTTACCTCTTGAACATTTCGAGATTCCTCGTCATGTCCGTGATCTCATTCAGGACTCCAAACAACATTCGGTCAACAAATCATATAACTCATGTAACACTATATCGTCAATGAACATTAAGCGTGCGGTCCCTACGGGTTCGAGAACTATGTAGACATGACTGAGACACCTCTCCGGTCAATAACCAATAGAGGAACCTGGATGCCCATATTGGCTATTCTACAAAGATCTTTATCAGTCAAACCGTTATGACAACATACGTAATTCCCTTTGTCCGTCGGTATGTTACTTTCCTGAGATTCGATCGTCGGTATCTCTATACCTAGTTCAATCTCGTTACCGGCAAGTCTCTTTACTCGTTCCATAATACATCACCTCATGACTAACTCCTTAGTCATTTGCTTGCAAGCTTATGATGTGCATTACCGAGAGGGCCCACAGATACCTCTTCGATACTCGGAGTGACAAATCCTAATCTCAATCTATGCCAACTCAACAAACACCTTCGGAGATACCTGTAGAGCATCTTTATAATCACCCAGTTACGCTGTGATGTTTGATGGCACACAAGGCATTCCTCCGGTATCCGTGAGTTGCATAATCTCATAGTCGAAGGAATAAGTATTTGACATGAAGAAAGCAATAGCAATAAAACTGAACGATCATTATGCTAAGCTAACGGATGGGTCTTGTCCATCACATCATTCTCCTAATGATGTGATCCCATTATCAAATGACAACTCATGTCCATGGTTAGGAAACCTTAACCATGTTTGATGAACGAGCTAGTCTAGTAGAGGCTCACTAGGGACATGTTGTTTGTTTATGTATTCACACATGTATTTAAGTTTCCGATCAATACAATTCTAGCATGAATAATAAACCTTTATCATGAATAAGGAAATATAAAATAACAACTTTATTATTGCCTCTAGGGCATATTTTCTTCAGTCTCCCACTTGCACTGGAGTCAATAATCTAGTTCACATCGCCATGTGATTAACACCAATAGTTCACATCACCATGTGACCAACACCCAAAGGGTTTACTAGAGTCAATAATCTAATTCACATCGCCATGTGATTAACACCCAAAGAGTACTAAGGTGTGATCATGTTTTGCTTGTGAGAGAGTTTTAGTCAATGGGTCTGCCACATTCAAAGCCGTATGTATTTTGAAAAATTCTATGTCTACAATACTCTGCATGGAGCTACTCTAGTTAATTGCTCCCACTTTCAATATGTATCCAGATTGAGACTCAGAGTCATCCGAATAGGTGACAAAGCTTGCATCAACATAACCCTTTACGACGAACTCTTTATCACCTCCATAACCGAGAAATATTCCTTAGTCCTTTTAGGTAACTAAGGATAATTTTGACCGCTATCCAGTGATCTACTCGTAGATCACTATTGTACCCCGTTGTCAAACTCATGGAAAGGTACACAATAGGTCTGGTACACAGCATGGCATACTCTATAGAACCTATGGCTGAGGCATAGGGAATGACTTTCCTTCTCCCTCTATCTTTTGTCGTGGTCAGGCTTTGAGTCTTACACAACTTGACACCTCTCAACATGGGCAATAACCCTTTCTTTGACTGATCTATTTTGAACTTCAAAATTTTGCCAAGGTATGTGCTTTGTGAAAGTCCTATTAAGTGTCTCGATCTATACCTGTAGATCTTGATGCCCAATATATAAGCAGCTTCACCGAGGTCTTTCATTGAAAATTTCTTATTGAAGTATCCTTTTATGCTATTTAGAAATTCTATATCATTCCCGATCAACAATATGTCATCCACATATAATATCTGAAATGCTATAGAGCTCCCACTCACTTTCTTGTAAATATAGGCTTCACCCTAAGTCTGTATAAAACCATATTCTTGGATCACCTCATCAAAGCGTATATTCCAACTCGAAGATGCTTGCACCAGTCCATAGATGGATCGCTGGAGCTTGCACACTTTGTTAGCACCTTTAGGATCGACAAAACCTTCTGGTTGCACATATATAACTCTTCTTTAAGAAATCCATTAAGGAATGCAGTTTTGACGTCCATCTACCATATTTCATAATTATAAAATGCGGCAATTGCTAACATGATTCGAACGGACTTAAGCATCGCTACCGGTGAGAAAGTCTCATCGTAGTCAACCCCTTGAAGTTGTCGAAAACCTTTTGTGACAAGTTGAGCTTTGTAGACAGTAACATTACCATCAGTGTCAGTGTTCTTATTGAAGATCCTTTTATTCTCTATGGCTTGCTGATCATCGGTCAAGTCCACCAAAGTCCACACTTTGTTCTCATACATGGATCCTATCTCAGATTTCATGGTCTCAAGCCTTCTATCGGAATCAGGGCTCATCATAGCTTCTTCATAGTTCGTAGGTTCGTCACGGTCTAGTAACATGAATTCCAGAACAGGATTACCATACCACTCTAGTGCGGAATGTGATCTATTCGACCTACGAGGTCTAGTAGTAACTTGATCTAATGTTTCATGATCATCATCATTACCTTCCTCTCTAGTTGGTGTAGGCATCACGAGAACGGATTTCTCTGATGTGCTACTTTCCAAATTGAGAGCAGGTACAATTACCTCATCAAGTTCTACTTTCCTCCCACTCACTTCTTTTGAGAGAAACTACTTCTCTAGAAATTTTCCATTCTTGGCAACAAAGATCTTGCCTTCGGATCTGTAGTAGAAGGTGTACCCAATTGTTTCATTAGGGTATCATATGAAGACGCACTTCTTTGATTTGGGTTCGAGCTTATCAGGCTGAAGCCTTTGGACATAAGTGTCGCAACCCCAAACTTTTAAGAAACGATAGCTTAGGTTTCTTGCCAAACCACAGTTCATACAGTGTCGTCTCAACGGATTTAGACGGTGCCCTTTTTTAACGTGAATGCAGCTGTCTCCAATGCATAACCCCAAAACGATAGTGGTAAATTGGTAAGAGACATCATAGATCACACCATATCTAATAAAGCACGGTTACGACGTTCGGACACACCATTACACTGTGGTGTTCCAGGTGGCGTGAGTTGTGAAACTATTCCACATTGTTCTAAATGAAGGCCAAACTCGTAACTCAAATATTCGCCTCCGTGATCAGATCGTAGAAACTTTATTTTCTTGTTACGATGATTCTCCACTTCACTCTGAAATTCTTTGAACTGTTCAAATGTTTCAGCCTTGTGTTTCATTAAGTAGATATACCCATATTTGTTCAAATCATTTGTGAAGGTCAGAAAATAATGATACCGCCGCGTTCCTCAACACTCATCGGACCGCATACATCGGTCTGTATTATTTCCAGTAAGTCATTGGCTCGCTCCATTGTTCCGGAGAACGGAGTTTTGGTCATCTTGCCCATGAGGCATGGTTCACAAGTATCAAAAGATTCATAATCAAGTGATTCCAGAAGTCCACCTGCATGGAGTTTCTTCATGCGCTTTACACCAATATGACCTAAACGGCAGTACCACAACTATGTTGCACTATCATTATCAACTTTGCATCTTTTGGCATCAATATTATGAATATGTGTATCACTACGATCGAGATTCAATAAACCATACACATTGGGTGTATGACCATAGAAGGTTTTATTCGTGTAAACAGAATAACAACTATTTCTAACTTAAATGAATAACCGTATTGCAATAAACATGATTTAATCATATTCATGCTCAACTCAAACACCAAATAACATTTATCTAGGTTCAACACTAATCCCGAAGGTAGAGGGAGTGTGCGATGGTGATCATATCAACCTTGGAATCATTTCCAACACACATCATCACCTCACTTTTAACTAGTCTCTACAACTCCTGTTTCGAGTTATTAATCTTAGCAACTGAACCGGTATCAAATACCTAGGGGTTACTATGAACACTAGTAAAATACACATCAATAACATGTATATCAAATATACCTTTGTTCACTTTGCCATCCTTCTTATCCGCCAAGTATTTGGGACAGTTCCACTTCCAGTGACCATTTCCTTTGCAGTAGAAGCACTTAGTTTCAGGCTTGGGTCCAGCTTTGGGCTTCTTCACGGGAGTGACAACTTGCTTGCCATTCTTCTTGAAGTTCCCTTTCTTTCCCTCGCCCTTTTTCTTGAAACTAGTTGTAGGACCTTGAAGTATGTCTAGAGGGGGGGGGGTGATTAGACTACTTGACCAATAAAAACTTAACCTTTTCCCAATTTTAGAGTTTGGCAGATTTTAGCTACTATAGGACGAGTCAAGCAATCATCACACAATTCAAGCAAGCATGCAAAGAGTATATAGGCAGCGGAAATTAAAGCATGCAACTTGCAAGAAAGTAAAGGGAAGGGTTTGGAGGATTCAAACGCAATTGGAGACACAGATGTTTTTGGTGTGGTTCCGATAGGTGGTGCTATCGTACATCCACGTTGATGGAGACTTCAACCCACGAAGGGTAACGGCTGCGCGAGTCCACGGAGGGCTCCACCCACGAAGGGTCCACGAAGAAGCAACCTTGTCTATCCCACCATGGTCGTCGCCCACGAAGGACTTGCCTCACTAGCGGTAGATCTTCACGAAGTAGGCGATCTCCTTGCCCTTACAAACTCCTTGGTTCAACTCTACAATCTTGTCGGAGGCTCCCAAGTGACACCTAGCCAATCTAGGAGACACCACTCTCCAAGAAGTAACAAATGGTGCGTTGATGATGAACTCCTTGCTCTTGTGCTTCAAATGATAGTCTCCCCAACACTCAACTCTCTCTCTCATAGGTTTTGGATCTGGTGGAAAGAAGATTTGAGTGGAAAGCAACTTGGGGAAGGCTAGAGATCAAGATTCATATGGTAGGAATGGAATATCTTGGCCTCAACACATGAGTAGGTGGTTCTCTCTCAGAAATGGTAAGTTGGAAGTGTAGGTTTGTTCTGATGGCTCTCTCCACGAATGAAGAGGAGGTGGAGGGGTATATATAGCCTCCACACAAAATCTAACCATTACACACAATTTACCAAACTCGGTGGGACCGAATTGTTAAACTCGGTCGGACCGATTTAGTAAACCTAGTGACCGTTAGTGATTTTCGGTGGGACCGACATGCATCTTGGTGAGACCGATTCGGTTAGGGTTAGGGCATAACGTAATCTCGGTAAGACCGATTACACAAACTCGGTGAGACCGATTTGGTAATAAGCTTTCCAGAGAGTTGGTCAGCTAAACTCGGTGGGACCGATTTGCTCTTTTAGGTGAGACCGAAATGTTACAAAAAGGAAACAGAGAGTTTACATTGCAATCTCGGTGGGACCGATCGCTCACTTCGGTTAAACCAAAATGTTACGAAGGGAAACAGAGAGATTGCAACCCCATCTCGGTGAGACCGAGATCCCTATCAGTAAGACCGATTTGCTTAGGGTTTGTGGCAGTGGCTATGACTTTTGGAATCGGTGACGCCGGATAGGAAGAATCGGTGTGACCGATTTTGGCTTTTGGTTTAGGTCATTTGTGGATGTGGGAAAGTAGTTGAGGGTTTTGGAGCATATCACTAAGCACATGAAGCAAGAGGCTCATTAAGCAACACCTCATCCCTCCTTGATAGTATTGGCTTTTCCTATAGACTCAATGTGATCTTGGATCACTAAAATTTAAAATGAAGAGTCTTGAGCTTTTGAGCTTGAGCCAATCCTTTGTCCTTAGTATTTTGAGGGATCCACTTTCATCATCCATGCCATGCCACTCATTGAGCTTTCCTGAAATAATAGTCTTGGAATAGTATTAGCTCAATGAGCTATATGTTGTTATGAATTACCAAAACCACCTAGGGATATTTGCACTTTCAATCTCCCCCTTTTTGGTAATTGATGACAACATATAGATCAAAGCTTCGACAAAAGATAATAAGATTGAATAACATCGTCGCTTTGAGAAGTATGTGATAAGCAAGAGCTCCCCCTAAATTTGTGCATAGTTTTAGATTTTTTGGACTGCAAATGCACAATGAATTAGGCTCATGGGTTACTCTTCCATGTCACATACATCTTGGTGGAGCACTCTAAATAATAAACAATGAATACATGCACTCATCACCAAGCATAGTGAGTCATCACATAAGATAGATAGGATAATATCAAGCATGCATAAGTGTAGCTTATGATCAAACACATGATCATCAATGTCTCACAAGTATAGTATCTCAACCAAAAGCAAACAAAGTTTGAAAAACCACCAAATAAAGCAAGAGAGAATAAAAGCAACACTCTCTCTCGAAGCCTATGATCTATACATTTTTCTCCCCCTCTGGCAACAAGTTACCAAAAAGTTCATAGAAAATGCATAGTGCTAGATCGTCTCTCAGGCTTGATCTTCTAGTGGTGGTGTAGAGATGGCTCCTTGGATGAAGGCTTCAGTTGAAGTGGATGGAGTTGGAGGAGTTGGTGCTGGAGCTGGTTGCACTGGAACTGAAGGTGCTATGGCTGGTGCTGAAGTTGTTGCTCTAGTGTCTGTCACTGGCACTGCAACTGACCTCTGGGCTCTGGGCACTCTGGCAAACACATTGGTGGTTGTCTTGCCCTTCCTCTCCCGCATGTCATCCTGCAGCTGCTCCACAACTGACTGAATCTCAGTTACCTTTACATCTAGATCATAGAATTTTTGTTCCATGATTCTTTCCAGGCTCTCCTGGTTTTGAGTTAGGGTGGCCAACCCCTTCTCAATCCTCAGAGTTGATGCTATCAAGTAACCAAGCTGCTCTTGCTTGGTTTTCAAGAAATACTCAGATGCCTCCTCTTGAGTTGGCATCTTGGCAGCCTTCTCCTTCTTTGCCTTCTCCTTCTTTTCCTGAGCTTGAACTGATTGTGGATCATCTTCATTCATGACAACCTCATTGTCCTCAAAGTCTGGATAAAGTGGAAAGTGTTCCTTATCCAACTGATATTTCCCTGTGCCCATCTTTGAGTTTATCAATTCTTGAATATGAGGTGCATATCCGCAACTCCTCTTCTAATCTGCTGCAGTCCTCTTGATTGTTTCAATGATTAGGCTCATGACTTTGAACTTCTGAGGTACATCAAACACATGCAGCATGTTGATGGAATGCCCTTTGATCATGTTATGGTCACCAGACTTGGGCAACAAAGTGTGCCTCAGAATCCAATATATGGTTGGCAACCCTGACAGCAGAAAGTGAACTGATCCAAACTTGTGAGTCTCTACTGCCTTGTCTGGGATCTCCTTGTACATGTGAGCCATGGAGTTGTGACCCAACTTCTTCTTTGCATAAATGTCCAGGTCATCCTCTTCTTCCTTGGGGGCATTGATCAGACTTGCCCATTCTTCAACAGTGGACTGTTACCTTGTACCTTCAGACATCCAAACAATTCTACCATCTGGGTAAAAATGTGATGTGGAGTAGAACTGCATGATAAGCTCATCATTCCAATTGGTGAACTTCTGTCCAACAAAATCTGCAACTCCACATGCAACAAAGCTGTCTTGCACTCCAGGATACTGCTACTCATTTTCCTTGATGAATTTCCAGTCAACCCACCTCATGTCACAGACTATGGGCTTCTTGTCCAACAAAATTGTTTCATAGAAATCCTGCTGTTCCTTTGTGTAGAACCTGTAGTCAACAGCAGTTCTTCTCCTTGAAGCATATGGATCTTCCATCCTCCACAGTCTCAGCCCTGAATCCTTCCTGATTCTCATGTCCTCAGCCACAGGATGGGCATCATTGTGGTCTGGTATATTGGGCTTGAGCTTTCTAAGGACCTGACCTTCTTCATCTGAATCTTCAGCAACATTGGGCACTGGGGCCTTGTTCTTCTTAGCAGCTGGAATACTCCTAGTATTCCTCTTTGGAACTTGCTTGGCCTTGGAGGCAGCTTTGGGTGCTTCCTTTGGCTTGGATGTTGCAGCCCCTGATCTGATTGCATCTCCCATAAGCTTAGCTGCCTTAGGAGCTGGTGCAGCATCCTCTTCTTGTTCATCAGAATCCCTTCTCATTGAGGGCTTTCCAAGGACCTTGGCAGTTGTGGTTCTTGCTCTCTTCTTTTTCTTATCCTGATCACCATCATCCTCTGATTCAATTGTGAACTTCATAGTTGCACCAGTGGGGACTTTCTGAGGTTTGGATGATGTATCTTTCCTTGCAGGTGCCTCTTTGGATTGAGCTTGAGCTGGCACTTGAGTGGACTTCCTGGCCTTTGGCATTGGAGTTCTCTTGGCAGGAACTTTCCTCTTCAGACCTGGCTTTGTGCTCTGTGCAGAGCCATACTCTTTCTTGAGCACCACTTTCTTAGAAGTGGCCTCATCTTCCTCAGCTTTGTAATCTTCATCCTCAGAATCTGATGTTCTTTTCCTCCTTTGCCTAGTTGCAGCCTTAGGCAAATTTCTAGGAGTACTTCTGCTCCCATAATCTGAAGTTGAGGGACTAGTGCCCTCACTCAAGTCCATCTGCTCTTCTGACCTGTTCTGGCTGTCACTCTGATCAGACATACTACAAAAGCTGACTGCTGACCCTGTGAAGAGTTATAGATGAGATAGAATAGATGAGCATCACAAAATGCAGAGATTTTTGCAAAAGAATGATTCAAAAGTTCAGTTTTAGTTTTCCACAGAAAGCATTTCGGATCAACCGATTTTCAAACTCGGTGATACCGAAGCAGTTTTGGAACCTAAACTGATGATCTCGGTTGGACCGAGTTTCAGTTCGGTGGCACCGAGACTGCTAGGGTTTCACAGAATCTTCAAATCGGTCGCACCAATTAGTAATTCTCGGTCGAACCGAGAGCCACTAGTGCAATGGCATAAGCCAAATCGGTGAGACCAAGTTTTTTAACTCGGTGGGTCCAAGATGGTTTCAGCAGAAACCTAACCCTAAAAATTTGAATCACATCTAATCTATGAACTACTTTGGATGGATAGAAGGGTTTCAATCGTGGCAAGAATCAAAATGAAAACAATGTGCTAGGAATCAGACGTGGATAGCACAAAGATCAAGTCCATACCCTAACTTGGCGGTGGACTTGCTACGGCGGCAACGGCGGGGACGAAATCCGTTGATGGTGGTGAAGACCAGCGACAGGAGGCTGCTGGCGACGAGGAGACGATCCGGAGACCACGATGGCAGAGCGAGCTGTTGTGCGGGCGAAGGGTTTCAGAGAAATTTCCAAACTTTTGCCCGTGGCTATATATAGCCCGACACTGTCGGTGTGACCGAGTGGAACAACTCGGTGGCACCGAGATGCATAACTATGTTCAGTTGTAGCAAATCGGTGAGACCGAAAAGTTCAAATCGGTTGCACCGAGATTGAAAACTCAGATCAACTTGGTGATCTCAGTAGGACCGAAATGGAAGAATCGGTCAGACCGAGAATCACAAAGAGGTTTTGGAAGTTTAAGTCTATGACGAATCGGGGACTCCGAGTGCTCCTCACACAGAGTGGTTCAAATCTGACTTGATCAAATTTTGTGATGTAGCATGAATGGAGTTTGAGATGAGAAAAGCATAGATAGCTAAAGAAGGTTCTTAGGCATTCTTGTCCATCCACTTGGCACAAAGGAAAGAATCCAAACAATCAAAACAACAAGTGGATGTCCTTGAATGAGTAAAATATGCACCAACATGCTCACACAATAAGATGGCAAGTGAAATATGTGGCAAAGCATGCACAACCAATTCTAGCATCTATCAAGCAATTTGGCGATGACTAGGTCATCTATATATGAGTATATTGACTTAGGAGTCAAATGAGAACATTTGATCATAGGTCATACTCATCGTTTAAGCTCAAGTGGGGTTACCACTTTTACATAATGTATTAATGTGTTCACACCATTAGAGTTGCTTTGACTCAATTCTTTAGAGTTAAGCTCCCCCTAGATGTGAGATCCCACCTTAGAGGGATGAACTAACCTTGGGTTTTGTCGATGATGACTTCATGTAGGTGTTGAAGATGTGGATGCTCAATGTTGGTGTAGATCATTTGGAGCAATCCTTTGGAGTGAGTTGCACTTTCAACTTACCTACATGGGTTAGTCCCACAAGGAACAAACAAGAATATCCATAGACATAGAGTGATGCTCACACAAGATGATGTCCATGATATCATTAGGTTACCTTGTCACTTGCCTTACCAACATGAGGGTTTGTGACTCCTTGAACTAGTGCAAGATGTGGAAGTTGATTGCACTTGTTCTTGCCAAAATGATATGAGTGAAGAATGTTGGTGGAGTCACCCTCAAGAACTCTCTAGTTCTTCTTCTTCGGGATCCACATCATCTTGATGGGAATCCTTGGAGTTGTAGTTGTACTTGATGAAGTAGAACTTGACGTAGTCTTGGGGACCCACTTGAACGAGGCTTTAGGTGCTTCTTCAAATGCATCAATCTCTTCTTGAATCTTGTCCTTGCCTTTGTTCTTGTGGTCTTGTGGTGGAAGATCATCTTGAGCTTGTGTTCCCTTGAAGGAAGTAGGATCATACTTCTCTTGTTGATGAACAAACTTCGTCTTGGGGTATTGATCTTCTTCCCACTCAACTCCATTGGCATTGAACTTTCGTTCAAAACCAACACCTTGATTATTCCGGTGCCTTCCTTGCTTGCGTACAATTTCCTCGAATTGCTTACTCCCGGCAAGGCTCTTGTAAACACCTTTCTCTATAATTCCCTTCAATAAGCTATTTTCTTGCTCAAGTGTAACTTGGCTAAGAGAATCATTAGTGGAATCAAGAGAACTACTAGAAGCAACAATATTGGATTTGACATTATTATTGTTACTACTAGAGGAAGTATCTTTCTTGTACTTGTTACTAGACTTGACTTGAGGCATGTAAGTAGATAAGAGTAAACGCTTGACAATGTAAGAAGAACTTTTCTTGCGAAGATCATTATTGATTGCTTTTAGGAACTCATGCTCTTGCTCAAGATTGAGCTTTTCAAAGCGTAACTTCTCATGAGCCCTTAAAAGTTCTTGATGATCTTCGTAGATAGTTTCATGAGCTAACTTAAGAGAGTTTAATTCTTTAGTTAGAAGCTCAATCTTCTCCTTATCATTGTCATTCGTTTTATCTTGATTAGCATGATTAATTGCCATTTCATCATAGTATTCATCACTAGAGTTGTCAACAAGTAAATCATCATCCACAAGCAAGTCATCTTCATCACCATTGAAATCAACATACTTGGGATGTGTTACCTTTGGACCTTTGGCCATGAAGCATCTTCCAACACCTTCATTTGGTGAGTCAAATATGTCGTGGGAGTTGGTTGACACAAGTGCTAGACCGGCAACACCTTCATCTTGAGTATATTCGGAGTCGAAGTGATAGCTTCTCTCGGAGTGATTGTCGGAGTCGGAGCCAGAAACCCATTCACCAACATGAGCTTGATGTCTTCGTTTTGTGTAGCTCCTTGATGACTTGTCCTTCCTTTCCGAATCCTTGCTTCTCTATGAGGGTCTTCGTTCATAACGATCATCTCTCCTCCTCCTCTCTCTTGGTGGTGATTCTTCTCTTTTGCTCCTTCTTCTTGGAGAATCTTCTCTTCTTTTGTAGGGTGCCGTACACTCATTGGAGTAGTGTCCGGGTCTCCCACAATTGTAGCAATTGCGCTCACGGCTAGAAGATCTCTTGTCATTGTAAGACCTTGACTTTGAGCTTCTTTCTTTGCTTTTACTCTTGTAGAATTTGTTGAAGTTCTTCACCGTTAAGCTCAATTCTTCATTGAAGGTTGGTTTCTCACTTGATGATGTGGGGGCTTCACTTGAGGCTTTGTAAGCACCACCTTACTTGTTGTGAAGCTCCTCCTTATCCTTGAGTGACATCTCATGAGCAACAATCCTTCCAATGACTTCCGTTGGCTTGAGATCTTTGTAGTTTGGCATCATTTGAATCAATGTGCACACGGTATCATACTTTCCATCCAATGCTCTTAGGATTTTCTTGATGATGAATTTGTCGGTCATCTCTTCACCATCCTTCATTGGTGATAAGAGAAAGCCTAGAGTACATTTCAGCGACACCTTCACCATCCTTCATTTTTGAACTTGTCAAGCTGACTTTGGAGCACATCCAACTTGGATTCCTTGACGGACTCGGTACCTTCATGCATATCAATCAAAGTATCCAAAATTTCCTTTGCATTCTCAAGACGGCTAATTTTGTTGAATTCTTCAGGGCACAATCCGTTGAAGATGATGTCACATGCTTGAGTGTTGTATTGCAACATCTTCAATTCTTCCGCATTAGCTTCACGGTTCGGTTCTCTCCCATCAAAGAATTCACCTTGCAAGCCAATACAAATAATTGCCCAAACGGCGGGGTTATGTCCAAGAATATGCATTTTCATCTTATGCTTCCAACTAGCAAAATTAGTACCATCAAAGTAAGGACCTCTACGGTGATAATTTCCCTTGCTAGACGGCGTACTCTCCTAGGTTGTGAAACCCAGGCTATGACCACCAAAAGCTATGGAAATCAAAGCAAATGGAGACCAAAGCTCTGATACCACTTGTAGGACCTTGAAGTATGTCTAGAGGGGGGTGATTAGACTACTTGACCAATAAAAACTTAACCTTTTCCCAATTTTAGAGTTTGGCAGATTTTAGCTACTATAGGACAAGTCAAGCAATCATCACACAATTCAAGCAAGCATGCAAAGAGTATATAGGCAGCAGAAATTAAAGCATGCAACTTGCAAGAAAGTGAAGGGAAGGGTTTGGAGGATTCAAACGCAATTGGAGACACGGATGTTTTTGGCGTGGTTCCGATAGGTGGTGCTATCGTACATCCACGTTGATGGAGACTTCAACCCACGAAGGGTAACGGTTGCACGAGTCCACGGAGGGCTCCACCCACGAAGGGTCCACGAAGAAGCAACCTTGTCTATCCCACCATGGCCGTCGCCCACGAAGGACTTGCCTCACTAGCGGTAGATCTTCACGAAGTAGGCGATCTCCTTGCCCTTACAAACTCCTTGGTTCAACTCCACAATCTTGTCGGAGGCTCCCAAGTGACACCTAGCCAATCTAGGAGACACCACTCTCCAAGAAGTTACAAATGGTGCGTTGATGATGAACTCCTTGCTCTTGTGCTTCAAATGATAGTATCCCCAACACTCAACTCTCTCTCATAGGTTTTGGATCTGGTGGAAAGAAGATTTGAGTGGAAAGCAACTTGGGGAAGGCTAGAGATCAAGATTCATATGGTAGGAATGGAATATCTTGGCCTCAACACATGAGTAGGTGGTTCTCTCTCAGAAATGGTAAGTTGGAAGTGTAGGTTTGTTCTGATGGCTCTCTCCACGAATGAAGAGGAGGTGGAGGGGTATATATAGCCTCCACACAAAATCTAACCGTTACATACAATTTACCAAACTCGGTAGGACCGAATTGTTAAACTCGGTCGGACCGATTTAGTAAACCTAGTGACCGTTAGTGATTTTCGGTGGGACCGACATGCATCTCGGTGAGACCGATTCGGTTAGGGTTAGGGCATAACGTAATCTCGGTAAGACCGATTACACAAACTCGGTGAGACCAATTTGGTAATAAGCTTTCCAGAGAGTTGGTCAGGTAAACTCGGTGGGGCCGATTTGCTCTTTTCGGTGAGACCGAAATGTTACAAAAAGGAAACCGAGAGTTTACATTGCAATCTCGGTGGGACCGATCGCTCACTTCGGTTAAACCGAAACGTTACGAAGGGAAACAGAGAGATTGCAACCCCATCTCGGTGAGACCGAGATCCATATCGGTAAGACCGATTTGCTTAGGGTTTGTGGTAGTGGCTATGACTTTTGGAATCGGTGGCGCTGGATAGGAAGAATCGGTGTGACCGATTTTGGCTTTGGGTTTAGGTCATTTGTGGATGTGGGAAAGTAGTTTAGGGTTTTAGAGCATATCACTAAGCACATGAAGCAAGAGGCTCATTAAGCAACACCTCATCCGTCCTTGATAGTATTGGCTTTTCCTATAGACTCAATGTGATCTTGGATCACTAAAATGTAAAATGAAGAGTCTTGAGCTTTTGAGCTTGAGCCAATCCTTTGTCCTTAGTATTTTGAGGGATCCACTTTCATCATCCATGCCATGCCATTCATTGAGCTTTCCTGAAATAATAGTCTTGGAATAGTATTAGCTCAATGAGCTATATGTTGTTATGAATTACGAAAACCACCTAGGGATAGTTGCACTTTCACTAGTGGTCTTGTTAACCATCAACACTTGATGCTTTTTCTTGATTTCTACCTTTGCCTATTTCAGCATCGCGAAGAGCTTGGGAGTTGTTTTTGTCATCCCTTGCATATTATAGTTCATCATGAAGTTCTAGTAACTTGGTGATAGTGACTAGAGAACTATGTCAATCACTATCTTATCTGGAAGATTAACTCCCACTTGATTCAGGTGATTGTAGTACCCAGACCTTCTGAGTACATGCTCACTGGTTGAGTTATTTTCCTCCATCTTGTAGGCAAAGTACTTGTCAGAGGTCTCATACCTCTTGACACGGGCATGAATCTAAAATACCAATTTTTAGCTCTTGGAATATCTCATATGCTCTGTGGTGTTCAAAACATTTTTGAAGTCCCGGTTCTAAGCCGTAAAGCATGGTGCACTAAACTATCAAGTAGTCATCATATTGAGCTTGCAAAACGTTCATAACGTCTACATCTGGTCCTGCAACAGGTATTGTCACCTAGCGGTGCATCAAGGACATAATTCTTCTGTGTAGCAATGAGGATAATCCTCAGATCACGGACCCAGTCCGCATCATTGCTACTATCATCTTTCAACTTAGTTTTCTCT
This sequence comes from Triticum timopheevii, assembly GCA_963921465.1. Classification (NCBI taxonomy): domain Eukaryota; kingdom Viridiplantae; phylum Streptophyta; class Magnoliopsida; order Poales; family Poaceae; genus Triticum; species Triticum timopheevii. The sequence continues at coordinate 160,964,554 of OY997266.1, forward strand.
AGGAACATATATATATATATATATATATATATATATATATATATATATATATATATATATATATATATATATATATATATATATATATAGAGAGAGAGAGAGAGAGAGAGAGAGAGAGGAGCTATAGCACGAGCTATTGATCTACAACATAGATATGCAAAATTATCAAGACTAAGTTCATGTTAAATTAAAGTTCAATTAATCAAATTACTTAAGAACTCCCACTTAAATAGACATCCCTCAAGTCATCTAAGTGATATGTGATCCAAATGAACTAACCCATGTACAATCATCACGTGAGATGGGGTAGTCATCAATGGTGAACATCTCTATGTTGATCATATCTACTATATGATTCACGTTCAACCTTTCGGTCTCCAGTGTTCTAAGGCCATGTATGTACATGCTAGGCTCGTCAAGTTTAACTCGAGTATTCTGCATGTGCAAAACTATCTTGCAGTCGTTCTATGTGGACGTAGAGTCTATTGATACGTCTCCGTCGCATCTACTTTTCCAAACACTTTTGCCCTTATTTTGGACTCTAACTTGTATGATTTGAATGGAACTAACCCGGACTGACGTTGTTTTCAGAAGAATTTCCATGGTGTTGTTTTATGTGCAGAAACCAAAAGTTCTCGGAATGACCTGAAACTCCACGGAATATCTTAGAATAAATAATAAAAAATCCTCGCCAAAGATGAAGGCCAGGGGGCCCACACCTTGTTCACGAGGTTGGGGGGCGCGCCCCTCCCCCCTGGGCGTGCCCCCCTACCTCGTGGGCCCCCTGGTGGCCCTCCGAAGCCAACTCCAACTCTATATATTGGCTTTCGGGGAAAAAATCAGAGAGAAAGTTTCATCGCGTTTTACGATACAGAGCCGCCGCCAAGCCCTAATCTCTCTCGGGAGGGCTGATCTGGAGTCCGTTCGAGGCTCCGGAGAGGGGGATTCGTCACCGTCATCATCATCAACCATCCTCCATCACCAATTTCATGATGCTCACCGCCGTGCGTGAGTAATTGCATCGTAGGCTTGCTGGACGGTGATAGGTTGGATGAGATTTATCATGTAATCGAGTTAGTTTTGTTAGGGTTTGATCCCTAGTATCCATTATGTTCTGAGATTGATGTTGCTATGACTTTGCTATGCTTAATGCTTGTCACTAGGGCCCGAGTGCCATGATTTCAGATCTGAACCTATTATGTTTTCATGAATATATGTGAGTTTTAGATCCTATCTTGCAAGTCTATAGTCACCTACTATGTGTTATGATCCGGCAACCCCGAAGTGACAATAATCGGGACCACTCCCGGTGATGACCATAGTTTGAGGAGTTCATGTATTCACTATGTGCTAATGCGTTGTTCCGGTTCTCTATTAAAAGGAGGCCTTAATATCCCTTAGTTTCCATTAGGACCCCGCTGCCACGGGAGGGTAGGACAAAAGATGTCATGCAAGTTATTTTCCATAAGCACGTATGACTATATACGGAATACATGCCTACATTACATTGATGAACTGGAGCTAGTTCTGTGTCACCCTATGTTATGACTGTTACATGATGAACCACATCCGGCATAATTATCCATCGCTAATCCGGTGCCTACGAGTTTTCCATATACTGGTTTACGCTTATTTACTTTTCCGTTGCTACTGTTACAATCACTAGAAAATACCAAAAACATTACTTTTGCTGCCTTTACTTTTGTTACCGTTACCACCACTATCATATTACTTTGCTACTAAACACTTTGCTGCAGATACTAAGTTTCCAGGTGTGGTTGAATTGACAACTTAGCTGCTAATACTTGAGAATATTCTTTGGCTCCCCTTGTGTCGAATCAACAAATTTGGGTTGAATACTCTACCCTCGAAAACTGTTGCGATCCCCTATACTTGTGGGTTATCATCTATCACACCCGATCATCACGTGGTGTCTCAACATGACGAACTGTCGCAATGGTGCAAACTTAGGGAGAACACTTATACCTTGAAATTTAGTGAAGGGGTCATCTTATAATGCTACCGCCGTACTAAGCAAATGAGATGCATAAAAGATAAACATCACATGTAATCAAAATATGTAACATGATATGGACATCATCTTGTGCTTTTGTTCTCCATCTCCAAAGCATCGTCATGATCTCCATCATCACCGGCTCGACACCTTGATCTCCATCATAGCGTCGTGGTCTTCTCGCCAACTATTGCTTCTACAACTATTGCTAACTCATAGTGATAAAGTAAAGCAATTACATGACGTATGCATTTCATACAATAAAGAGACAACCATACGGCTCCTGTCGGTTGCCAGATATCTTACAAAACATGACCATCTCATACAATAATGTATATCTCATCATGTCTTGACCATATCACGTCACAACATACCCTGCAAAAATAAGTTAGACATCCTCTACTTTGTTGTTGCAAGTTTTACGTGGCTGCTATGGGCTTCTAGCAAGAACCGTTCTTACCTACGCATAAAACCACAACAGTGTTTCATCAAGTTTGCTGTTTTAAACTTCCAGGACCTGAGCCAACTCCTGAGCCAGCTCCTGAGCCAATTACTGAGCCTATTCCTAAACCATCTCCGAAGAAGAGAGGTGTTCTATTTCTCAGTCCCGAAGATATGCAAGAAGCAAAGAAATCTATGAAAGAAAAAGGTATTAAAGCCAAAGATGTTAAGAATTTACCTCCTATTGAAGAAATACATGGTCTTAATTTACCGCCCATTGAAGAACTATATGATCTCAATTACTTATTTACTGAAGAACCTCCCGATATCCCGACACAGGTAGTAAAGGTAAATTCTCTCTATAGATATGATAAAGCTGAAGTTCCTCCTACTAAAATTGTTAGTAAGTGCTTGGATGAGTTTGATGACTTTATGTTTAAGCAAGATGACTTTAATGCTTATTTTGGTAGACAATTAAAACAGAACACCTTTATGATTAAACGCTTGAGTGATTATATGGCTGATATTAGAGGTGAACTTAAACTTGTTAGCAAACATGCTTCTATGGTTACCACTCAAGTAGAACAAGTACTTAAAGCTCAGAAAGAAGTGCTTGATGAAATGAATAGTAAGAAAAATGATTATGCTGTTAGAGTGGCAACTAGAACTGGTAGAATGACTCAGGAACCTTTGTATCCTGAAGGCCACCCTAATAGAATCAAGCAAGATTCTCAGAGAAACAATATTGATATACCTAGTTCTTCTAAGAGGAAGAAAAAGAAAAATGATAGGACTCTGCAAACTTCTAGTGAACCTATTGCTGAACCACCTGATAATCCAAATGATATCTCTATTTCTGATGCTGAAACACAATCAGGTGATGAACATGAACCTAGTGATAATGTTAATGATAATGTTCATGTTGATGCTCAAACTAGTAATGACAATGATGTAGATTGTGAACCTGCTGTTGATCTTGATAACCCACAATCAAAGGATCAATGTTCTGATAAAAGAGACTTCGTTGCTAGGAAACATGGTAAAGAAAGAGAACCATGGGTTCAGAAACCCATGCCTTTTCCTCCTAAACCATCCAAGAAAAAGGATGATGAGGATTTTGAGTGCTTTGCTGAAATGATTAGACCCATCTTTTTGCGTATGCGATTAACTGATGTGCTCAAAACAAATCCTTATGCTAAGTATATGAAGGATATTATTACTAATAAAAGAAAGATACCTGAAGCTGAAATTTCCACCATGCTTGCTAATTACACTTTTAAGGGTGGAATACCAAAGAAACTTGGAGATCCCGGAGTGCCTACTATACCATGCTCCATTAAAAGAAGTTATGTTAAAACTGCTTTATGTGATCTTGGAGCCGGTGTTAGTGTTATTCCTCTCTCTTTATATCGTAGACTTGATTTGAATAAGTTGACACCTACTGAAATATCTTTGCAAATGGCTGATAAATCAACTGCTATACCTGTCGGTATTTGTGAGGATGTGCCTGTTGTAGTTGCGGACGTTACTATTTTAACGGACTTTGTTATTCTTGATATTCCCGAGGATGATAGTATGTCTATTATTCTTGGAAGACCTTTCCTTAATACTACAGGGGCTGTTATTGATTGCAACAAAGGCAATGTCACTTTTCATGTTAACGGTAATGAGCATACGGTACACTTTCCGAGGAAACAACCTCAAGTTTATAGTATCAACTCTATTGGAAAAGTTCCATCGATTATATTTGGAGGTTTTGAATTTCCTCTCCCTACTGTCAAGAAAAAGTATGATATTCTTATTGTTGGGGATTTTCATATCCCCATTGAGGTAACTTAGTGTCATTCGAAATTTCTCCGGTTCCGGGATTATTCGGAATGAGTTTGTTAACAAGACTTGATCAACCTTGTTAGTGGGTTCATTTTGATGATCACGAGATGGATGAAACTAGAAGCACAACCTTCTGTACCCTCTTTATATTTTCTGTTATTTAGTAGAAATAAAGTAAAATAGTATTTTTCTGTCTGCTTCCTGACTTATCCGTGCAATATAAAAATATCCGAAAATAAAAGTCCTTAGAATGCCATGCAAATTTAATATGATTTTGTCGGGAATATTTGAGAATTTTCTGTGCAAAAATTACCACGGGGGGAGCTGCCACCTGGCCACGAGGGTGGAGGGCGCACCCTACCCCCCTGGGCGTGCCCCCCTGCCTCGTGGGCCCACGGTGGCCCTCCTCCACTTATTACTGCACCCATCTTCTTCCTCTGTCTCACACAAACACGAAAACCAACTTAAGCATGAGTTCCAGCCCCCATTGCTGTGATTTTCGATCTCCTTGCTCAAAGCACCTCTTGCAAAACTGCTTGGGGAGATTGTTCCTTGGTATGTGACTCCCCCATTGGTCCAATTAGTTTTTGTTCTAGTGCTTTATTCATTGCAAATTTGTGCTGCATAGGTGACCATGTTCTTGAGCTTGCATGTCAAATTTATATGGTTCCAAGTAGTTCTAATGCTTGATATAGGCCCTAGGCACTTGTGGGAGTTGTTGCTATCAATTTTATTGAAGTTGGTTCACTTTTATTTGAAGTTACTAAAAATTTCAGAAATTTTTCAGAGGAAACAATATGCTTAGGAGGATGGTCCAAGGTGGTCCTTCAAGGAAGCAAGGTCCCAGGCTTGCAATACGTGATGCTGACGAGGAAACACCAAGAGACGCACTCGTGAGGCCCTGTCAATGGCCTTCAAAAAATTTTATGAATCAAGTGGGAATTAAAGAAGAATTCTACGCATATGTGCGTAATGCCGGTCTTGAGGACTTTGAAGCTGATAAATGCCCACAGTATTGTTACCTCACAAGTTCATTTGTGGGGAGGTTTGATTTTACAACTTCGCGTAATTCTCCTTAAGTCATGTTTGACCTTTATGACAAATCTTATACCATGGACTTAGAGGATTTCACTCTTGCATGCAAACTTCCATCTTGGGGTAGTATCCGGGATCCCCCTAAAGCCGAATATAGAGACTTTCTTGCTAGAATAACTGCGGGGGAATCTAGAGATATAGCGCAGGCCACTATAGGGAGCATTCACTTTCCTGCTATACATTATTTTGCTCTCTTCATTGGTAGATGTATAACTGCTAAGGATGAAGCATGTCACATGTGTGCCCCTGATCTCAGCATTCTTAGAAGTGCTGTGTTAGGAGACCAATCTTATCATATGGGCGCCATTGTAGCTCGTAGGTTGCATGAGAATAGGCATAGCGGAGATTTCTTTGGAGGGATTTATGCAACCCGCTTAGCTAATTTTCTTGATGTAGACATTCGTGAGGGTGATATGGAGTTACCCTCTTCTTATTTAGATCTTGATTCTATGTTTTCCCACCAGTTCATTGAGAGGACTGGACCACCTTACTAGTATCGACTAATCTTTGACAGATGGCATGTGGTCCGTGTTGCTCTTCCTGCTCCTACCTTCTTTGATTTTCAGGCGAGAGGAAGATATATTATTACCAGAGAGGAGGCAGATGAGTACGAAAGGGGAGTGGCGGCTGCTCGACTCCACGCTACAGCTCAGGCGGCGATAGCCGCTGCGTCACGATACGACCCCATCTTCACCTACGGATATCCGCCGGGCCATCCCTGGCAATAGACCAACTTAGGCCAAAAGCCTAAGCTTGGGGGAGTACGTATTTCCCACCGACATTACATTTATGTTCACACACACACTCATTGCTAGATGTCGGTGCTCATACTTTTTCACTGTAATATCCATGCTAGTTTAAATTTCTTTTTCCTGCTTTCTTCTTGTGTGTTTGTTAAACTTTAAGAAAAATCAAAAAATTAGTTAGTTTACTTTTCATGCTTGTAGTAGAATTAAAAAGAAAACCCAAAAATATTTCCCGTTCTTCTTTTGCTTGTTGGGAGCTTTCCCGTGTAAATAGTTTTTATTTTCTTTTCCTTTCTTTGGGGGTTGAGAAGACCATATTGAAAATGCTTAGTGGCTCTTATATGCATGATTGATTATTTATACCTAGAGCCCATATTACTTGTCTTCTCTCTTGAGTTGAATGCTTGCAGATTCCAGCTTAGTCCAATGCACGTGCACTCTTATTATTATACACATCATTCGGTCGTGCAAGTGAAAGGCAATAATGATGATATATGATGGTCTTATTGGGAAGAGAAAAGCTGGTATGAACTCGACCTCTCTTGTTTTTGTAAATATGATGATTCATCCTTCCTGATTCAGCTATTATGAAGTAAACATATTTGCAATGACATTTAGAGATTATAGTTGCTTGTGCCATGCTTGATTAGCTATGAGTTATAATGGTTTACCTTGCGTGCCAACATGCTATTGAGATGATTATGATGTGGTATGATAGGATGGTATCCTCCTTTAAATGAATTGAGTGACTCGACTTGGCACATGTTCACGCATGCAGTTGAATCCAATCAACATAGCCTTCATGATATTTATGTTCATGGTGGATTATATCCTACTCATGCTTGTACTCGGTGTGAATTAATTTTAATGCATGTTTACGACTATTGTCGCTCTCTCAGTTGGTCGCTTCCCAGTCTTTTGCTAGCCTTCACCTGTACTAAGCGGGAATACTGCTTGTGCATCCAAACTCCTTAAACCCCAAAGTTGTTCCATATGAGTCCACTATACCTTCCTATATGCGGTATTTACCTGCCGTTCCAAGTAAATTTGTATGTGCCAAACTCTAAACCTTCAAATAAACATGCTGTTTTGCATGCTCGAATAGCTCATGTGTCAACTAGAGCTGCCCTTATCTTCCGTGTTAGGCGGGTTATTCTCAAGAGGAGTGGACTCCGCTCCTCATTCACGAGAAAATGGCTGGTATTCGGGATGCCCAGTCCCATGCTTTATGCAAACTAAATCAAAATAACTGCAAACAAAACTCCCCCTGGGACCCGTTGAATGTTGGAGGCACTCATTGTTTCGAGCAAGCCACGGATTGATGCTTGTGGAGGAGGGGGAGTATAACCTTTACCATTCTGTTTGGGAACTGCCTATAATCTGTTTAGCATGGAAGATATTCTCATCTTTTAGTTGTTATGTTGACAATGAAAGTATGCCGCTCAAAATATAATTTATCTCTATTTCAAAACCGAGCTCTGGCACCTCTACAAATCCCTGCTTCCCTCTGCGAAGGGCCTATCTATTTACTTTTATGTTGAGTCATCACCCTTCTTATTAAAAAGCACCCGCTGGAGAGCACACTGTCGTTTGCATTCATTATGATTGGTTTATATTGGGTATGACTTGACTGGATCTCTTTTACCATGAATTACAATGTTTAGTCAGTCCTTGATCTTTAAAGGTGCTCTGCATTTATGTTTTGCGGTCTCAGAAAGGGCTAGCGAGATACCATTTTGTTATATCATATTATGATTGTTTTGAGAAAGTGTTGTCATCCAAGTTTTATTATTATGGCTCGCTAGCTGATTATCTTATTGATATTAGTAATTGTGAGACCTACGTGTTATTGTGAGTATGGTTAGTTCATAATAATTGCTGAAACTTGACTGCTGGCTTTTCATGTTTACAACAACAAGTGCAAACAGAGTTTGTGAAAGTTTTTCTTTTTCTCTTTCAGTTTGTCAACTGAATTGCTTGAGGACAAGCAAGGGTTTAAGCTTGGGGGAGTTGATACGTCTCCGTCGTATCTACTTTCCAAACACTTTTGCCCTTGTTTTGGACTCTAACTTGTATGATTTGAATGGAACTAACCCGGACTGACGCTGTTTTCAGCAGAATTGCCATGGTGTTGTTTTATGTGCAGAAAACAAAAGTTCTCGGAATGACCTGAAACTCCACGGAATATCTAAGAATAAATAATAAAAAATCCTCGCCAAAGATGAAGGCCAGGGGGCCCACACCCTGTTCACGAGGGTGGGGGCGCGCCCCTCCCCCCTGGGCACGCCCCCCTACCTCGTGGGCCCCCTGGTGGCCCTCCGAGGCCAACTCCAACTCCATATATTGGCTTTCGGGGAGAAAAAAATCAGAGAGAAAGTTTCATCGCGTTTTACGATACGGAGCCGCCGCCAAGCCCTAATCTCTCTCGGGAGGACTGATCTGGAGTCTGTTCGGGCCTCCAAAGAGGGGGATTCGTCGCCGTCATCATCATCAACCATCCTCCATCACCAATTTCATGATGCTCACCGCCGTGCGTGAGTAATTGCATCGTAGGCTTGCTGGACGGTGATGGGTTGGATGAGATTTATCATGTAATCAAGTTAGTTTTGTTAGGGTTTGATCCCTAGTATCCATTATGTTCTGAGATTGATGTTGCTATGACTTTGCTATGCTTAATGCTTGTCACTAGGGCCCGAGTGCCGTGATTTTAGATCTGAACCTATTATGTTTTCATGAATATATGTGAGTTTTGGATCCTATCTTGCAATTCTATAGTCACCTACTATGTGTTATGAACCGGCAACCCCGAAGTGACAATAATCGGGACCACTCCCGGTGATGACCATAGTTTGAGGAGCTCATGTGTTCACTATGTGCTAATGCTTTGTTCTGGTTCTCTATTAAAAGGAGGCCTTAATATCCCTTAGTTTCCATTAGGACCCCACTGCCACGGGAGGGTAGGACAAAAGATGTCATGCAAGTTATTTTCCATAAGCACGTATGACTATCGCATTACATTGATGAACTGGAGCTAGTTCTGTGTCACCCTATGTTATGACTGTTACATGATGAACCACATCCGGCATAATTATCCATCGCTAATCCTGTGCCTACGAGTTTTCCATATACTGGTTTTCGCTTATTTACTTTTCCGTTGCTACTGTTACAATCACTACAAAATACCAAAAACATTACTTTTGTTGCCTTTACTTTTGTTACCGTTACCACCACTATCATATTACTTTGCTACTAAACACTTTGCTGCAGATACTAAGTTTCTAGGTGTGGTTGAATTGACAACTCAGCTGCTAATACTTGAGAATATTCTTTGGCTCCCCTTGTGTCGAATCAACAAATTTGGGTTGAATACTCTACCCTGAAAAATGTTGCGATCCCCTATACTTGTGGGTTATCATCTATCACACCTGATCATCACGTGGTGTCTCAACACGACGAACTATCGCAATGGTGCAAACTTAGGGAGAACACTTATACCTTGAATTTTAGTGAAGGGGTCATCTTATAATGCTATCGCCGTACTAAGCAAATGAGATGCATAAAAGATAAACATCACATGTAATCAAAATATGTGACATGATATGGACATCATCTTGTGCTTTTGATCTCCATCTCCAAAGCATCGTCATGATCTCCATCATCACCGGCTCGACACCTTGGTCTCCATCATAGCGTCGTGGTCTTCTCGCCAACTATTGCTTCTACAACTATTGCTAACTCATAGCAATAAAGTAAAGCAATTACATGACGTATGCATTTCATACAATAAAGAGACAACCATACGGCTCCTGTCGGTTGCCAGATATCTTACAAAACATGATCATCTCCTACAATAATGTATATCTCATCATGTCTTGACCATATCACATCACAACATACCCTGCAAAAACAAGTTAGACATCCTCTACTTTGTTGTTGCAAGTTTTACATGGCTGCTATGGGCTTCTAGCAAGAACCGTTCTTACCTACGCATAAAACCACAACGGTGTTTCGTCAAGTTTGCTGTTTTAAACTTCTAGGACCGACCTTAGTCAAATTTGATTCAACTAAAGTAGGCAGACACCTGCCAGCCACCTTTATGCTAAACTAGTTGCATGTCTGTCGGTGGAACCGGTCTCATGTATGTGGACATGTAAGGTTGGTCCATTCCGCTTCATCCCACAATACTGCCGAATCAAAATAAGACGTTGGTGATAAGAGGTATGACTATCACCGCCCACAACTCTTTGTGTTCTACTCGTGCATATCATCTACGCATAGACGAGGCTCATGATGCCACTGTTGGGAATCATTGCATGGAAAACAAAAAAAATTCTACGCACACGCAATGAGCTATCCATGGAGATGCATAGCAACAAGGGCGAGAGTGTGTCTACCTACCCTCGTAGACCATAAGCAGAAGAGTTTCACAACGCGGTTGATGTAGTCGAACTTCTTCGTGCTTCAACTGATCAAGTACCGAACGCACGGCACCTCCGCGTTCTACACACGTTCTGCTCGGTGATGTCCCTCGCCTTCTTGATCCAGCAAGACGTTGAGGTAGTAGATGAGTTCCGTCAGCACGAAGGCATGGTGATGGTGATGGTGAAGTGATCTCCGCAGGGCTTCGCCTAAACACTATGAAAATATGACTGGGGTGTAAGCGGTGGAGGGGGGCGCCGCACACGGCTAACAATCGATTTGTTGTGTGCTAGGCGCCCCCCTCCGCATATATATATATAGGTGGGAGGGAGGGAGGAGCAGCCATAGGAGGCTCCCAAGTAGGAGGAATCCTACTTGGAAGTCCCTCCCAAGCCGCGCGCCCCCATGCCAAATATAACCGAGGGGGGAGGAAAGAGTGGGGGGGGGGGGGGCGGAGGAAAGGAAGTAGGAATCCTAATCCACACTTTCCTTGCCCTCCCCTCTTTCCTTCTCCTTGTCATAGGGCAGGCCTCTATAGGGGCGCACCAGCCCCTTGTGGGCTGGTGTGTTCCCTCACTTGGCCCATAAGGCCCATATCTTTGCCGGGGGTGCCCAAAACTCCTTTCCGGAGACCCGATAAGTACTCGGTACCCTCCGAAACACTTCCGATGTCCGAATACCATCGTCTTATATATCAATCTTTACCTCTCGGCCATTTCGAGACACCTCGTCATGTCCGTGATCTCATCCGAGACTCCGAACAACACTCGGTCACCAAATCATATAACACTATATCGTCAATGAACGTTAAGCGTGCGGACCCTACGGGTTCGAGAACTATGTAGACATGACCGAGACACCCCTCTGGTCAATAACCAATAGCGGAACCTGGATGCCCATATTGGCTCCTATATATTCTATGAAGATCTTTATCGGTCAAACCGTTATGACAACATACGTAATTCCCTTTGTCCATCGGTATGTTACTTGCCCGAGATTCGACTGTCGGTATCTCTATACCTAGTTCAATCTCGTTACCGGCAAGTCTCTTTACTCGTTCCATAATACATCACCTCATGACTAACTGCTTAGTTATTTGCTTGCAAGCTTATGATGTGTATTATCGAGAGGGCCCAGAGATACCTCTCCGATACTCTTAGTGACAAATCCTAATCTCGATCTATGCCAACTCAAGAAACACCTTTGGAGATACCTGTAGAGCATCTTTATAATCACCCAGTTACGTTGTGACATTTGATAGCACACAAGGCATTCCTCCGTTATCTGGGAGTTGCATAATATTAAAGTCGAAGGAATAAGTATTTGGCATGAAGAAAGCAATAGCAATAAAACTGAATGATCACTATGCTAACCTAACGGATGGGTCTTTTCCATCACATCATTCTACTAATGATGTGATCCCGTTATAAAATGACAACTCATGTCCATGGTTAGGAAGCCTTAACCATCTTTGATCAACGAGCTAGTCTAGTAGGGGCTCACTAGGGACACAGTGTTTGTTTATGTATTCACACATGTATTTAAGTTTTTGATCAATACAATTCTAGCATGAATAATAAAACATTATCATGAATAAGGAAATATAAAATAACAACTTCATTATTGCCTCTAGGGCATATTTCCTTCAGATATCGTGTATGGAGGAGTGATCATTGTGTTGGCCAACACCCTTGGTCTCAACTACAGTCACCTTCGCCCCATTGTCGGCCCCATTGTTCGGCCTTTGACAAATCGCAGAACACATGGCCTTGTTGAATGACATGATGGCCTTAAGAAACTCTCGCTTGATCCAAGTGTCATCCGTATCCTTGCTCCCATCGTCTTGGAGAGAAACCGCAAGAGTAGTCACCCTCAGGTAGTGATACACGGATCCTCATCTTCTAGCATCACGAATTCATTGGCCTCATCAAGGACCACTTCAAAGTTGGACCATTTGATGCTTTAGCTCCCCTTTTACATAGAAACAATGTGCTCCCAACAATCCTTTGCACGAGAGATAGATCTTCGGGTGGGACCGCATCTTGAAGGATGAACAAAGCGGAGTGATTGTATTGATTGTCCACTTCTTCTCTTGGGGTGAAGTTGTTTGGATCATGCAAGTAGAAGCCATGCTCAATGATTCTCCAAAAGTTTGTTGAGCTGTGGTTCAAATGAGACTTGATGCGAAAGACCCAATTAGCAAAATCGCCTTTAACAAGCTTGGGAGGAGGACCATGATTACTAATGCGAGGTGTAGGGACCGGTCCTCCATAGACCAGGGGAGGGGGGACCGAGGCAAAGGTTCCGGTCCCATTCTTGTCGTGAGGGGAAGAAACATGAATACCTTTAGCCACTTCCTTAGCGGAATTAGCCTCTGACTCCGATGAGGTGGGATTAACCACAAGCAAAGGATGGGGAGAAGCTTTCATCCCGTGAAGTAATTCTTTAAGCATGGACTTGACTTCGGTCGTCATAGACATCTGAAGTGAAGCCATAGCTTCATTTAAGTCGTCTCGTGTGATCGAAGTCAACTCCATGGCCTCAGGCACTTCCTCCCGAGTGTCAACCATACTCTTTGGGAGATGAAACCCTTAATAAAGAGACAAGGCTCTGATACCAATTGAAAGGATCCATATGGTTGACTAGAGGGGGGGGGGGGGTTGAATAGGCAACTACCAATTTTTAGCTTTTCTTCACAAATTAGGTTTAGCAACAAATAGGTTGTCTAGATGTGCAACTAGGTGAGCAACCTATATGATGCAAACAACAACAACAACAACAACAACAACAACAACAACAACAACAACAAGTGCAATCAAAGGATACAACACAACAATATCTTGCACAAAGTAAAGGAAAGAGATAACCACAAGTTGAGCCGGTGGAGACGAGGATGTGTTACCGAAGTTCCTTCCCTTTGGGGGAAGTACGTCTCCGTTGGAGTGGTGTGGAGACACAATGCTCCCCAAGAAGCCTAGGGCCATTGTATTCTCCTCACGCCCTCACACAATGCGAGATGAAGTGATTCCACTAGTGGTGCCCTTGAAGGCGGCGACCGAACCTTTACAAACAATGGTGGGGTAATCTCCACAACTTGATTGGAGGCTCCCAACGATACCATGGAGCTTCACCACAATGGAATGTGGCTCTGAGGTGACCTCAACCGTCTAGGGTGCTCAAACACCCAAGAGTAACCAGATACGCAAGGGAATAGTGGGGGGAATCAGATATCTCTTGGTGGAAGTGTATATCCGGGCCTTCTCAACCAATCCCTGGAAAATCAACAAGTTTGATTGGCTAGGGAGAGAGATCGGGCAAAAATGAGCTTTGGAGCAACAATGGAGTTTGGGGGAGGAAGAAGTGAGTCTTCTTGGGGAAGAAGACCCCCTTTTATGGTGGGGGACAAATCCAACTGTTATGCACCTCTTAGCTCGCAGACAAGTGGTACTACCGCTCCAGGAGCGATAGTACCGCTTCCTGAGGTATGCACATGAGACAAAGGAAAATAGGGGAAAAACAGAGGGCCGGGTGGTGGTAGCTGCGGTAGTAGGAGCGTTACTACCGCCAATAGGCGGTACTACCGTGAACTACCGCTGCTACAACCACCCATTCTCTGGGGACAAACGAGTAGCATGGTAGTAACCCAGAGGAACCACCGTAGATCTCCACACGAAAAATCAAGGTCCCAGCCACGAGCGGTAGTGCGAACGGTACTACCACTTGTGGTTCTTCTCCCTTGCTTCGATGCAAACGGAAGACAACTCCTATGAAACAAAAGGGGTTGATGGGTGCAAGATGAGTGTGTACGTGTTGATTCCCCCCAAATCTTTCTGATGCGGACCCCCTCTTTATAGTACAGGTTTCCATATGACTCAAGTCCACCAGAAAAGAAACGCGGGAAAGAAAACCGTCTTCTCTTGAAACTCCGAGGGGCACGAATCGTCTTGTGTCATATACTTGATAGACTGAAAAGCTCAGTGCACACGATTAGTCTGCAAACATGTTGTCATCAATCACCAAAACCACTTAAAGAGAAATCTAGCCTAACAATCTCCCCTTTTTGGTGGATTGATGACAACTTGGGATTTGCACAAAGGATATAGCAATAAGAGGTGTGACACCCCACAATCTACAAAATATAGACAGGCTCGCCCTAGATGTGTGCACTATTTTAGATATGCTTGTGGAATGCAAAATACACACATATAGGATCCACAATCCCGCTATATTTTATAGACCAAACCAAACTTGCATAGAAATAGTAAGATGAAGGCACGCAAGTAATATCATGTGGGTATATGAACTAGAGTATTGATGTCTACTACACAACCTTCTTCTTGTAGACGTTGTTGGGCCTGCAAGTGCACAGATTTGTAGGACAATAGAAAATTTCCCTCAAATGGATGACCTAAGGTTTATCAACCCGTAGGAGGCGTAGGATGAAGATGGTCTCTCTCAAACAACCCTGCAACCAAATAACAAAGAGTCTCTTGTGTCCCCAACACACCCAATACAATGGCAAATTGTATAGGTGCACTAGTTCGGCGAAGAGATGGTGATACAAGTGCAAAATAGATAGTAGATATAGCTTTTTGTAATCTGAAATAATAAAAACAGCAAGGTAACTAATGATAAAAGTGAGCATAAACGGTATTGCAATGATAGGGAACAAGGCCTAGGGTTCATACTTTCACTAGTGCAAGTTCTCTCAACAATAATAACATAGATAGATCATATAACAAGCCCTCAACATGCAACAAAGAGTCACTCCAAAGCCACTAATAGCGGAGAACAAATGTAGAGATTATGGTAGGGTACGAAACCACCTCAAAGTTATTCTTTCGGATCAATCTATAAAAGAGTTCGTACTAGAATAACACCTTAAGACACAAATCAACCAAAACCCTAATGTCACCTAGATACTCCATTGTCACCTCAAGTATTCGTGGGCATGATTATATGATATGCATCACACAATCTCAGATTCATCCAACCAACATAAAAGTACTTCAAAGAGTGCCCCAAAGTTTCTACCGGATAGTCAAGAACATGTGCCAACCCCTATGCATAGGTTAATGGGCGGAACCCGCAAGTTGGTCACCAAAACATACATCAAGTTGCACATGATATCCCATTGTCACCACGGATAAACACGGCAAGACATACATCAAGTGTTCTCATAAAAGACTCAATCCGATAAGATAACTTCAAAGGGGAAACTCAATTCATCACAAGAGAGTAGAGGGGGAGAAACATCACAAGATCCAACTACAATAGCAAAGCTCAGGATACATCAAGATCGTGCCATAGAGGGAACACGAGAGAGAACATGAGAGAGAGAGAGATCAAACACATAGCTACTAGTACATACCCTCAGCCCCGAGGGTGAACTACCCCCTCCTCGTCATGGAGAGTGCCGGAATGACGAAGATGGCCACCGGTGATGGGTTCCCCCTCCGGCAGGGTGCCGGAACGGGCTCCCGAGAGGTTTTTGGTGGCTACAGAGGCTTGCGGCGGCGGAACCCCCGATCTATCTGCTGTTCTCGAAGTTTTACGATACGTAGGTATATATGGGTCCAAGGAGTACGTCGGCGGAGCTTCAGGGGCCCCACGAGGTAGGGGGCGCGCCCTAGGGGGGTGGGCGCGCCCCCCACCCTCGTGACCAGCTCCCGGATCTTCTGACGTAGAGTACAAGTCTATCCGGTGGCTTTCCTTCCAAAAATAACTTCTCCTGTTGATTTTGTTTCGTTTTGACTCCGTCTGATATTCCTTTTCCTCGAAACACTGAAATAGGCATAAAACAGCAAATCTGGGCTGGGCCTCCGGTTAATAGGTTAGTCCCAAAAATAATATAAAAGTGGATAATAAAGCCCAATATTTCCCAAAACATTAGATAATATAGCATGGAGCAATCAAAAATTATAGATACGTTGGAGACGTATCAAGCATCCCCAAGCTTAATTCCTGCTCGTCCTCGAGTAGGTAAATGATAAAAAACAATTTTTGATGTGGAATGCTACTTTGGCATAATTTCAATGTAAATCTTCTTAATTGTGGCATGAATATTCAGATCTGAAAGATTCAAGACAAAAGTTCATATTAACATAAAAATAATAATACTTCAAGCATACTAATCAAAGAAATCATGTCTTCTCAAAATAGCATGGCAAAAGAAAGTTCATCCCTACAAAATCATATGGTTAGGCTATGCTTCATTTTCGTCACACAAAGATGTTCCCAACTTCTATACCCCCGATGACAAGCCAAGCAATTGTTTCATACTTAAATAATCTCAAACTTTTTCAACCTTCACGCAATACATGAGCGTGAGCCATGGATATAGCACTATGGGTGGAATAGAATATGATGATGGGGATTGTGTGGAGAAGACAAAAAAAGGAGAAAGTCTCACATTGACGAGGATAATCAACGAGCTATGGAGATGCCCATTAATTGATGTCAACATGAGGAGTAGGGATTGCCATGCAATGGATGCACTAGAGCCATGAATGCTCAACAAAAGAAAACTAGTGGGTGTGCATCCAACTCGCTTGCTCATGAAGACCTAGGGCATTTGAGGAAGCCCATCGTAGGAATATACAAGCCAAGTTCTATAATGAAAAATTCCCACTAGTATAAAAAGACAACTTATGAGACTCACTATATGAAGAACAAGGTGCTACTTTGAAGCACAAGTGTGGAAAAAGAGATAGTAGCGTTGCCCTTTTTTTCGGGCCTTTCTTTTTTTTGGCCTTTCTTTTTTTTTTGTTTGGGCAATGCTCTAATAATGATGATCATCACAATTCTATTGATTACAACATAAGGATTACAACTCGAAACTTAGAACAAGATATGACTCTAGAAGAATGCCTCCGGCAGTGTACCGGGATGGTGCAATGAATCAAGAGTGACATGTATAAAATAATGCATGGTGGCTTTGCCACAAATACGATGTCAACTACATGATCATGCAATGGCAATATGACAAAAGTAAAGTATGTCATGATGATGATGAACGGAATGGTGGAAAGTTGCATGGAAATATATCTCGGAATGGCTATGGAAATGCCATAATAGGTAGGTATGGTGGCTGTTTTGAGGAAGATATAGGGAGGTTTATGTGTGATAGAGTGTATCGTATCACGGGGTTTGGATGCATCGGCGAAGTTTGCACCAACTCTCAAGGTGACAAAGGGCAATGCACGGTACCGAAGAGGCTAGCAAAGGTGGAAAGGTAAAAGTGCGTATAATCCATGGACTCAACATTAGTCAAAAGAACTCATATACTTATTGCAAAAATTTAGAAGTCATCAAAAATCAAGTACTACGTGCATGCTCCTAGGGGGATAGATTGGTAGGAAAAGACCATCGCTCGTCCCTGACCGCCACTCATAAGGATGCACAAGCCAAGTACACTTCATGTTTCAAATTTGTTACATAACTTTAACCATACGTGCATGCTACGGGATTTGCTAACTTTAACACAAGCATTCTTTGAATTCATAATCACCCAACTAGCATGACTTTAATATCACTACCTCCATATCTCAAAACAATTATCAAGTATCAAACTTTTCTTAGTATTCAACACACTCATAAGAAAGTTTCACATATCTTGAATACCAAGTATATTAATATTAAGCAAATTACCATGCTATTAACGACTCTCAAAATAATCTAAGTGAAGTATGAGAGTTCGTCTATTTCTTCAAAATAAAACTACCACCATGCTCTAAAAGGTATAAGTGATGCACTAGAGCAAATGACAAACTACTCCGAAAGATATAAATGAAGGTCAATGAGTAGCTAAATAATTATGAAACTATGCGAAGACTCTCTCTCATTTAATAATTTCAGATATTGATACTTTATTCAAACATCAAGCAAAGCTAAAGAAAACTACATTGCAAGGATAGCACAACTCATGTGAAGAAGCAAAAACTTAGGCTCAACCGATACTAACCGATAGTTGTTGAAGAAGAAAGGTGGGATGCCTACCGGGGCATTCCCAAGCTTAGATGCTTGAGACTTCTAGAAATATTATCTTGGGGTGCTTTGGGCATCCCCAAGCTTGAGCTTTTGTGTCTCCTTAATTCCTCTCATATCACGGTTTCTCTTTTTATCAAAAGCTTCATTCACAACAAGCTCAACAAGAACTCGTGAGATAGGTTAGTATAAACCAATGCAAAACCTTATCATTTTCTACTGTAACAAATCACTAACATTATTATTCAACATTGCATACTAAATTCCTCTGCATATTTAATACTCCTATCCTCAAATAGAATCATCAAACAAGCAAACATATGCAAACAATGCAAACATAACAGCAATCTTCCAAAACAGTACAGTCTGTAAAGAATGCAAGATTCATCATACTTCCCTAACTCCAAAAATTATGAACTAAAATTCCCACTGTAATAAATTTATCAGAGCTCATTATGCAAAAATACTCAACATTATACCACTCTCTGACTTTTCTAGGGATTTTTTGCAACAGCGGTAAACTTTCTGTTTTCAAACAGAATATGTATACTAGCAAGATAAGCATGGCAAAGGCTATCCTTGACTTTCTTATTGGAACTAAAGATGCAAAACATTATTCTAACTAACAGAAAGCAAAAACTAACAAAATAAAATGACACTCCCGGCAAAACACATATCATGTGGTGAATAAAAATATAGCTCAAAGTAAAGTTACCTATGAATGAAGACGAAAGAGGGGATGCCTTCCGGGGCATCCCCAAGCTTAGGCTCTTGCCACTCCTTATTCCATAGTCCATCGAATCCTTACCCAAAACTTGAAAACTTCACAACACAAAACTCAACAGAAAACTCGTAAGCTCCGTTAGTATAAGAAAATAAAACCACCGGTACTATAATAAACTAATTCTAAATTCATAATGGTGCAATATCTACTGTACTCTAACTTATCTATGGTTAATACCCTCCGATACTACTCATAGATTCATCAAAATAAGCAAACAACACATAGAAAACAGAATCTGACAAAAAAAGAACAGTCTGTAGTAATATGTATCAAACGTATACTTCTGGAACTCCAAAAATCCTACAAAATTAGGAAGTCCTAAGCAATTCGTATACCAATCCATAGCAAAAAGAATCAGATCAGAAGAACGTTACTGTGAATTATTAAAACTAATTTACTGGGTGCAAAAGTTTCTGATTTTCAGCAGGATCAACACAACTATCACCGTAAGCTATCCTAAAGGTCTTACTTGGCACTTTATTGAAACAAAAGCTATAAAACATGATTACTACAGTAGAATAATCATATGAACACACAAAAATAGTAAGGATAAATGTTGGGTTGTCTCCCAACAAGCGCTTTTCTTTAATGCCTTTCTAGCTAGGCATGATGATGGCAATGATGCTCACATAAAAGATAAGAATTGAAACATAACGGGAGAATCATGAAGCATATGACTAGCACATTTAAGTCTAACCCTCTTCCTATGCATAGGGATTTTGTGTGCAAACAACTTATGGTAACAATAATCAACTAGCATAGGAAAGCAAGACAAGCATAACTTCAAAACTTTAAGCACATAGAGAGGAAACTTGACATTATTGCAATTCCTACAAGCATATATTCCTGCCTCATAATAATTTTCAGTAGCATCATGAAAGAATTCAACAATATAACCAGCACCTAAATCATTCTTTTCATGATCTACTAGCATAGAAAATTTACTACTCTCCACATAAGCAAAATTCTTCTCATGAATAGTAGTGGGAGCAAACTCAACAAAATAACTATCATATGATTAAAAATTAAGATCAGGATGACACGTTTCATGGTTATCATTATTCTTTAAAGCATACGTGTCATCACAATAATCATCATAGATAGGAGGCATGCTTTCATCATAGTAAATTTGCTCATCAAAGCTTGGGGGACAAAAAATATCATCTTCATCAAACATAGCTTCCCCAAGCTTGTGGCTTTGGATATCATTAGCATCATGGATATTCAAGGAATTCATACTAACAACATTGCAATCATGCTCATCATTCACATATTTCATGCCAAGCATTCTATGTAATTCTTCTTTAGTACTTGAGCACAATTTTGCTTGCCATCATTCTCACGAAAGATATTAAAAAGGTGAAGTGTATGGGACAAACTTAACTCCATTTTTTTGTAGTTTTCTTTTATAAACTAAACTAGTGATAAAACAAGAAACAAAAAGATTCGATTGCAAGATCTAAAGGTATACCTTCAAGCACTCACCTCCCCGGCAACGGCGCCACAAAAGAGCTTGATGTCTACTACACAACCTTCTTCTTGTAGACGTTGTTGGGCCTGCAAGTGCACAGGTTTGTAGGACAGTAGCAAATTTCCCTCAAGTGGATGACCTAAGGTTTATCAATCCGTAGGAGGCGTAGGATGAAGATGGTCTCTCTCAAACAACCCTGCAACCAAATAACAAAGAGTCTCTTGTGTCCCCAACACACCCAATACAATGGCAAATTGTATAGGTGCACTAGTTCGGCGAAGAGATGGTGATACAAGTGCAAAAATAGATAGTAGATATAGCCTTTTGTAATCTGAAATAATAAAAACAGCAAGGTAACTAATGATAAAAGTGAGCGTAAACGGTATTCCAATGATAGGGAACAAGGCCTAGGGTTCATACTTTCACTAGTGCAAGTTCTCTCAACAATAATAACATAGATAGATCATATAACAAGCCCTCAACATGCAACAAAGAGTCACTCCAAAGCCACTAATAGCCGAGAACAAACATAGAGATTATGGTAGAGTACGAAACCACCTCAAAGTTATTCTTTCAGATCAATCTATAAAAGAGTTCATACTAGAATAACACCTTAAGACACAAATCAACCAAAACCCTAATGTCACCTAGATACTCCATTGTCACCTCAAGTATCCGTGGGCATGATTATACGATATGCATCACACAATCTCAGATTCATCCAACCAACATAAAAGTACTTCAAAGAGTGCCCCAAAGTTTCTACGGGAGAGTCAAGAACGTGTGCCAACCCCTATGCATAGGTTCATGGGCGGAACCCGCAAGTTGGTCACCAAAACATACATCAAGTGGCACATGATATCCCATTGTCACCACAGATAAACACGGCAAGACATACATCAAGTGTTCTCATAAAAGACTCAATCCGATAAGATAACTTCAAAGGGGAAACTCAATTCATCACAAGAGAGTAGAGGGGGAGAAACATCACAAGATCCAACTACAATAGCAAAGCTCGGGATACATCAAGATCGTGCCATAGAGGGAACACGAGAGAGAACACGAGAGAGAGAGTGATCAAACACATAGCTACTGGTACATACCCTCAGCCCCGAGGGTGAACTACTCCCTCCTCGTCAAAGAGAGCGCCAGGATGATGAAGATGGCCACCGGTGATGGGTTCAACCTCCGGCAGGGTGCAGGAATGGGCTCCCATGAGGTTTTTGGTGGCTACAGAGGCTTGCGGCGGCGGAACTCCTGATCTATCTTTTGTTCTGGAAGTTTTACGATACATAGGTATATATGGGTGCAAGGAGTACGTCGGTGGAGCTTCGGGGGCCCCATGAGGCAGGGGGCGCGCCCTAGGGGGGTGGGCGTGCGCCCCACCCTCGTGACCAGCTCCCGTATCTTCTGACGTAGAGTCCAAGTCTATCCGGTGGCTTTCCTTCCAAAAATAACTTCTCCAGTTGATTTCGTTCCGTTTTGACTCCGTCTGATATTCCTTTTCCTCGAAACACTGAAATAGGCATAAAACAGCAAATCTGGGCTGGGCCTCCGGTTAATAGGTTAGTCCCAAAAATAATATAAAAGTGGATAATAAAGGCCAATATTGCCCAAAACAGTAGATAATATAGCATGGAGCAATCAAAAATTATAGATACGTTGGAGACGTATCAAGTATAAGCATAAGATATATTTCACAAGCAAATAATAACACAAAGTACTTGACATAGATATATAGAGGTAGGATAGCTCATATGTCTTACACCATATGGTCTCGAACTCATGGGACAAACACAAACAAAGCTAACGACAGAGTTTGAACGAGGAAAGCAACAACAAAGAGAGAAACACACACTGCAAATCCCTGCACTCTCTCCCCCTTTGACATCGAGACACCAAAAGGGTAGAGGGGACACCTAAGCACGACGGTGATAACACCACTCCAGGACATCACCAATCATGCTCTTCCTCCTCGTTAGACTCCTCTGCAGCAGCTGAAGGGCCTCCAGTGCCATCATCAGAACCAGTCCATGGGCAGTGTACACGGATCCAAGCCTCCTCATCAGTGATCCTCTCCTCAGAGCCATCTGAAACGGTGAGACCAACCTGCCTCATAATGGCCTTGTCACGGCAACGGGCCTTCTTTGCGTTCACATGAGCCTTGTACTGACCCTTAACCTGAAGGCAGAAAAGCTTCCTCATCTTCTGTTGGAGGTTCTTAGCCAAGAAGGCTCCTCAAAAGGCTCATAGTCCCACTCATCATCATCAGCATCCTCATCCTCAGACTGCACTTGTGGGGCAGGAGCTATCATTCCCCACTTCTCCTTCTGCCTCAACTGAACAACATCATGAGACACTAGGTCTCCAGTGAGAAGCTCCTCATTAGGAAATGTAGATGCCCATGTCTCCTCAATGAGCTGCATCAGGTAAGGGCCATAAATGATGCACTTGCGCTCCAAGATCGCACACCGGAGCTCTAACCACACGACATGAGACACATCCAACACTTCCTAAGAGCCCTTCTCATTCTAGCAAAAGAGAACAAGATCCACCAGATAGGAATGCACCATATCCTGATTGCCAACACGAGGGAACGGAGTGTTCCTAAAGATCCTATGCATGATATCCAGAAAGGGCCAAAGCTCATACGAGACATGTCTAGTATCAGACACCTTCCTACTAGAGAACTGCCACAGAGCCTCCTTGTGCGTAGCATTGGCCTCCCGGTGGGGGCGAAACCAGATTGGGATTTGGGTGCCCTTATCTTCATATGACAGCAACTCCATAAAGGTCTTCCATGAAGCAGACATACGCTGACCATTGGTCATCCAGGAGAGGGTCATGTCCTCATCATGCCCAAAGTGAACTGTGGCATAGAATTGGGCCACAAGATCCGCATCAAAATCCTTGTTGAAAGATATGATCCTCTTGATATACAGCTCCTCGCACCTCTGAAGAGCCTCTCCAAAGTAAGGCAAGTCCCTCTCCATGTGAGAGAGATCCACAGACTTCACCTTCACATACAGATTCTTCTTGGTCTTCAACACATCATGGAAGATGGATTGCTGAAATCGGTTCCAGAATATGCGATGGACAAGCGCCGGATCCTGAGGCTCCCCATACGGGTTGCGCTTATGGGCTGTACAAAACTCCAGAGCAGACATCTGACGAGCCCCCTTGGGCCCCTTGTTCTTGGTTGCAATCACTTTGACTCGCTCTTTTGGCTGCTCACTAGTGCCACACATAGGCACAGAGCCAATCTCTGGCACAATGCTTCCCACAGACACATCGGCAGAACGGTAGCGCTTGGAACCACCGATATGTGCGGGGTTCTTGTGACGAACATGATGCCCAGAGCTACTACCACCTAGAACACATACACAAGAACACGTAGAAGACAAATTGCATAAGCCAAGAGAGAAGAACAACATAAGTGTGAGGATGGAACGGAGAAAACCCAAAGTTGGAATCTCTGAACGGTAGTACCACACCTCCTAGCGGTAGTACCGCTCGAGGCGAATGTCAAGGGGGTTGACGATTTCCGCGGGGAGATTCGGTAGTACCGGAGATGCCAAATTCAAATATTCGCGGTTAAATCCTCAATCTACCTACTCTAGCAGCCTTCAACGTCCTACTCAAGCCTCGATTTGACAAAAAATTGAAGAATGCAAGGAATATTGCCCAAAAACCTAGATCCAAAAGCTAGAACCAACGAGGAGAAGAATGGAGCCAATATCGACATCCATGGCAAGAGGAAGAGGTGGGGATCGATCCCACCAGACGGAATGGAAGACGACCCGGAGATGGCGGCCCGACAGCAACCCTCTCCTGCCTGTTCGTTGCCAGAGAGAGAGGAGAGAGGGGCGAGTGAATGGGTATGCGGAGAGAAACATGCAGCGGAGGGCATATGAACATGTTGTTGGCACTCGAGCTTGGAAGCCACCTTAGCAGCACAACGCTCCAAAAGTTCCTCGATGGGCATTTGAGGATCATCTTAAGCACAATCTTGAGTTTGTCCTTGATCTTGAGCTTCCTCTTGATATTGGGCACCGTCTTGAGCTTTCTCTTAATCTTGAACGTGCTCGAAGACATGAACTTGATCTTGGGTATCATTTGGTGCATCACCATATTTACATGGAGGATCTTGCCCTTGATTTTGTTCATTGGTTTGAGGGCCTTCACTTTGTTCTTCGGAAGCGTGTGGGTCTAACATAGGTGATGGCTCCACTTGAGTAGAGCATTATCGTTCTCCTTCAGCCACAAGGGGTTCCTCAATGGGGAGTATTTGACCAATCCCCATTCTTCTTATGGCTTGGGGAGGAATTTCATCACCTACATCACAAAGACCACTTTGATCCACTTGGGAGCCATTATTTTCATCGAACTCCATGTTACACGTCTCCTCAATGAGTCTAGTGGACTTGTTGAGGACACGGTAAGCATGAGAGTTTGTAGCATAACCAACAAATATGTCCTCTTGAGCTCTAGGTTCGAATTTAGACAAATAAACACCTTTCTTGAGAATGAAACACCTACAACCGAACACCCGGAGTACTTGAGGTTGGGCTTGTTGCCGGTAAGTATCTCATAAGGAGTCTTGTTCAAGCCTTTGCAGAGGTAGAGCCTATTGGATGCATGACATGCGGTGTTGATGGCTTCGGCCCAATATTTGTACAGAGATTTGAACTCCACCATCATGGTCCTTGCCGCTTCCATCAATGTCCGGTTCTTCCTTTCCGCCACACCATTTTTGTTGAGGGGTATAGGGTGCGGCATATTGGTGCTTGATACCCTCATCACTAAGAAACTCACCCAAGGTGTAGTTCTTGAACTCAGTGTCGTTGTGACTTCTAATCATCAATTTTTTTGCTTCATGTTGACGTTGAGCTTCATTTGCAAAGTTGATGACAGTTTGTTGAGTCTCACTCTTCCTCTTGAAGAAATATACCCATGTATATCTTGAGTAGTCATCCACAATCACCAAGCAATACTTTCTTCCACCAAGACTATCAAAGGATGGAGGTCCAAAGAGATCCATGTGAAGGAGCTCCAAGGGCCTCTTCGAGTAGATGATAGTCGAGGGTCGGTTAGCCGTTTCATGAAGATTTACTTTGATACAAGCACTATCTTTGGGAAAAATCACATTTGTTAGTCCACGGACGTGATCCCCCTTGAGGAGACTTTGCAAAGATCTCATATTGACATGGGCTAGTCGGCGATGCCAAAGCCAATCCACATCAACTTTAGCCATTAGGAAAGTCGCGGTCTTAGTGGGTCACTCCAAAAAGTTCACCACATAAAGACCATTCTTGACATGTCCAACAAAGGCTACTTTAAGAGTCTTGCTCCACAAAAGGGCCACAGTATCAAGATCAAAGAATGTTGCAAAACCATAAGTGCAAGTTGACGAACGGAAAGTAAATTGTATGCACGGGACTCAACAAGCATGACCTTCTCAGTAGATAAATCTTGAGAGATGACCACCTTGCCAAGTCCCAATACCTTAGAAGTTGAAGCATCACCGAATCGGACACGGGTGGGCATAGATGGAATTGGATGCACATCCATTACCAAGTCCTTGCTCCCGGTCATATGATTTGTTGCACCACTATCAAGCAACCATGACACTCCACCGAAAGCAAACTCCTACAAGAGACCAATGCTTGGATTTAGGTATCCATTCTTGAATGGGTCCTTTGAGGTTAGTAACAAGGGTCTTAGGAACCCAAATAGACCATTCAATGTACTCAACCAATGAATTTGGCATAAACATGCCCATCACTATCATGACATAAAACATAAGAAGGGTTAAAGTCGCCGGCTTCGGCATTACCACCCACTTCCTTGTTCTTCTTCTTCTTCTTATTCTTCTCATGAGTACCCTCACACGCCTTGACAAAAGTTTCCTTTAGTGGGAGAGGTAGCTTGGTCTTGTCCTTCTTCTTCTTCTTCTTCTTCTTCTTCTTCTTCTTCTTTGACTTGGGTGCAAACCTGAGTCCCTCCTTTCCTACAACTTCCTTTTGGCTCGTCAAAAGGTCATTGAGGTTCTTTTCACCTTGTATGCATGTCACAAGGCCCTTCTCAAGTTGCTCTTTTAACTTGGGATTTTCCTCCACAAGATGCACATGCTCACAACAAGGGTTAGTAGCATGGGCATTATCAATTAGAACGAAAGGAGGAAAAGTGGAAATCTCCTTGGTTAGCTTCACTTGGAGTTGATCATGAGACTCTTTGAGAGAAGCATGAACACCCTTCAAGACCTCGTGAGCCTTGTCAAGTGTATCAAATTCTTCCTTGAGTCTATCACGGCAAACCCCAAGCGCGACTTTCTCGGATTTAAGCACACGAGTAAGAACAATAGCATGATCAAGATCTTTCTGAAATTTAGCATGATCAACATTGTGTGACTCCTCAAGAGTCAAACGAAGATCTTGCTCTTCCTCTAGAGCAATGAAAGATCCACAATCTCATCGGCATAGTCACGACTATGCCCCTCCAACTTGGAGATAGTATCCTCATGCGACTCAGTGATATCATTGGCCTCACCAAGTTGTTCCAAGAGAGCATTAAAGTGCTTCTTGGATTCACCCGTGATCTTGCTCACAAACTTGGTGAACTCATTCTCATCAACTTTCTCCACCTCACTATCATCAACACAATCAAACAAAGAAGGAGTAGTAATGATGGTGGTTTCGATGTTAGGAGTTACCTTGGTGATACCTTTGGCCATGAGACACTTGGCGATGGTGTTTTCGTTGGGGCACCAAAGAGAGACACCTTGGAGGGGCAAGTTGTTGCAGTGGCAATGGTTGTCGTTGCCATTCCTTCTCCACTTGTATCTTCCTCATCATCATCAGAGGGGTACTCTTCATGTGCCACCAAGCCCATTGGAGGAGACTTCTTGGTTAAGTTGTTCTTGCTAGGGAAAGACTTGGCTTTGTCTTTGCGAATGAGTTTTTCACCATTGTCTTCCCTCTTCTTGAAAGGGCAATCCGCCACAAAGTGACTCACATTGCCGCAAATGTAGCAAGCCATTACTCGTTGCTTGTTCTTTGACCCACTTGAGTTGTTCTTGGTGAAGTTGGACCTTGAGTTCCTTTTGTTGCTCCAAAATTGCCTTGACGCAAGATCCATGTGCTCATGGTAAGCATATTTGGTGTCCTCGGGGCCACACTCCTCTTCTTCTTCCTCTTCTTCTTCCGGAATAGCCTTGGCATTGCAAGCAAGGGTGGGAGTGCTTTTCTTTGACCGGGCACAAGCAATAACATTGTTGGCGGTCTTGTTCATGATGTTCATGGCAATAAATCATCCAACACTTCACTTGAGTTTAAGGTGTGAAAGTCCAGCCTTTGACAAATCGCGGAAGACATGGCCTTGTTGAATGGCACGATGGCCTTGAGAAACTTGCGCTTGATCCAAGTGTCATCCATATCCTTGCTCCTATGGTCTTGGAGAGAAACCGCAATAGTAGTCACCCTTAGGTATGGATACGCGGATCCTCATATTCTAGCATCACGAATTCATTGGCCTCATCAAGTACCACTTCAAAGTTGGACCATTTGATGCTTGAGCTCCCCTTGTACATAAAAACAATGTGCTCCCAACAATCCTTTGCACGAGTTAAAGGATGTAAGTGAGATAGATCTTTGGGTGGGACCGCATCTTGAAGGATGAACAAAGCAGAGTGATTGTATTGATTGTCCACTTCTTCTCTTGGGGTGAAGTTGTTTGGATCATGCCGGTAGAAGCAATGATTCTCCAAAGGTTTGTTGTGTTGTGGTTCAAATGAGACATGATGCAAAATACCCAATTAGCAAAATCACATTTAACAAGCTTGGGAGGAGGACCATGATTATTAATGCAAGGTGTAGGGACCGGTCCTCCATAGATCAGGGAGGAGGAACCAAGGCAAAGGTTCCTATCCCATTCTTGTCGTGAGGGGAAGAAACATGAGTACCTTTAGCCGCTTCCTTAGTGGAATTGGCCTCCGACTCCCATGCGTTGGGATTAACCACAAGCAAAGGATCGGGAGAAGCTTTCATCCCCTCAAGTAATTATTTAAGCATGGACTTGACTTCGGTTGTCATAGACGTCTTAAGTGAAGCCATAGCTTCATTTAAGTCATCTCGTGTGATCGAAGTCAACTCCACGGCCACAGGCACTTCCTCCCCGGTGTCAACCATACTCTTCGGGAGATGAAACCCTTAATAAAGAGGCGAGGCTCTGATACCAATTGAAAGGATCCATATGGTTGACTAGAGGAGGGGGGTTGAATAGGCAACTACCAATTTTTAGCTTTTCTTCACAAATTAGGTTTAGCAACAAATAGGTTGTCTAGATGTGCAACTAGGTGAGCAACCTATATGATGCGAACAACAACAACAACAACAACAACAACAACAACAACAACAACAACAACAACAACAACTACAACTACAACAACAACAACAACAACAACAACAACAACAACAACAACAACAACAACAACAACAACAACAACAACAACAACAACAACAACAACAACAACAACAACAACAACAACAACAACAACAACAACAACAACAACAACAACAACAACAACAACAACAACAACAACAACAACAACAACAACAACAACAACAACAACAACAACAAAAAAAAAACAAAAACAACAACAACAATAGCTTGCACAAAGTAAAGGAAAGAGATAACCACAAGTGGAGCCGGTGGAGACGAGGATGTGTTACTGAAGTTCCTTCCCTTTGGGGGAAGTACGTCCCCATTGGAGAGGTGTGGAGGCACAATGATCCCCAAGAAGCCACTAGGGCCACCGTATTCTCCGCACGCCCTCACACAATGAGAGATGCCATGATTCCACTAGTGGTGCCCTTGAAGGCGGCGACCGAACCTTTACAAACAAAGTTGGGGCAGTCTCTGTAACTTGATTGGAGTCTCCCAATGATACCATGGAGCTTCACCACAATGGAATGTGGCTCCGAGGTGACCTCAATCGTCTAGGGTGCTCAAACACCCAGGAGTAACAAGATCCGCAAGGGATAGTGAGGGGAATCAAATATCTCTTGGTGGAAGTGTAGATCCGGGCCTTCTCAACCAATCCCTAGAAAATCAAAAGGTTTGATTGGCTAGGGAGAGAGATCGGGCGAAAATGAGCTTTGGAGCAACAATGGAGTTTGGGGGAGGAGGAGATGAGTCTTCTTGGGGAAGAAGACCCCCTTTTATAGTGGGGGACAAATCGAACTATTATGCACCTCTCAGCCCGCAGACAAGCGGTACTACCGCTCCCTAAAGTACGCACAGGAGACAAAGGAAAACAGGGGAAAACGGAGGGTCGGGCGGTGGTAGCCGCGTTAGTAGGAGCAGTACTACCGCCTAGAGGCTGTACTACCGCGCCAACTACTTCTGCTACAACCGCCCATTCTCTGGGGACAGACGAGTAGCACGGTAGTAACCCGGAGGAACCACCGTAAATCTCGACACGAAAAATTGAGGACCCAACCACGAGCGGTAGTGCGAACAGTGGTTGCAGCGGTACTACCGCCTATAGGCGATACTACAGCTGCAGCCAACGGTACTACCACTTGTGGTTCTACTCCCCTACTTCGATGCAAATGGAGGACAACTCCAATGAGACAGAAGGGTTTGATGGCTGAAAGATGAGTGTGTACGTGTTGGTTCCACCCAAACCTTTCCTATGTGGACCCCCTCTTGATAGTATGGTTTTCCCTATGACTCAAGTCCACCAGAAAAGAAACACTGGAAAGTAAACCGTCTTCTCTTGAGACTACGAGGGGCATGAATCGTCTTGTGCCATATGCTTGACAGACTGAAAAGCTCAATGCACATGATTAGTCCGCAAACATGTTGTCGTCAATCACCAAAACCACTTAGGGAGAAATATGGCCTAACACATGTTCTTACTAGATCTGGAATGTTAGTAGTTTCTAAAGGTCGGCATTGCATTAGAATTCCTAGAGTGGCACACTTGTTGCCTACTCCTATGCCTAACCATTTCTACATCGAGCATGGACAAATGCATTATGTTGCATAGGAAGGAGATGCAACTTTTAACCAAGAAGGACCAGAACCAGAACAAGTAGATGAAGCAGAACTCGCCACCAACGAAGAATAGGATCAACCCCAACAAGACTACACCACCTATGCGGACCTTGGCAGCCTCCAGGGCTCCATTGATGATATGAGAAACCTCACTACATCCCTTCCAGGCACGTCCGCCTACATGAACATGAAACTTCTCCAACTGGAGCCAGGAGTGGGCTCCTGACCAATCGCCACAATGATCTCGCTAGTTTGGGCTTGCAAAAGCCTAAGCTTGGGGGAGATTATCACCACTTCTACATCAAAAACCCAAAAAACCAAAAGACTAGAATAAGCTTCATTTGCTCTTGTCCTTTATCTTGTCCTTTGGAGTTCGTTTGCATTTTGTTTTCAGAGGAGTTGATCAATGCCGGACAACGAGGAATGCAAGAGTAAGGAAGAGAAGTGTGTAAATTAGCAACCATGAAGGTATGTCCTAAAACCGCCGTCTTTTGCACTTGAAATGCTTAGAGTAGATGTAGTAGTAGTAGTAGTAGTATGTGTGATATGTGCAGATGGGAGTAAGTCTTGATAGTTAAGACAAAGGTTTTATTCTAGCAGCAGAAATAATCTTGTAGCCTTTGTTTTGTTATGTTTAGACAACCAAGACTTGTCATGGGACTGTTTTTGAATGAAATGTTATTAACTAAGAATAAATATGCACAAGAGAAAGTCTTTCAAGACTTGGGAGTTGAGAAAATTGTAGTAGAAGTGATGATTGAATTTCTCAACCCCATGTTGTTAATTTCAATAGACTTGATAGGACTTGTGGATTAAATTATCTATAGGAACTTAGTTGAAGGGTGAACGAGATTATGCCAAAAATCTTTGTTGTATCTCTTACATCGTGCTTCAGTTCCTCGCTGTTTCCATGGCCCTACTACTATATGCATGTTTACATGTGTAATTGTGGCTTCATCACCTTTCTTGATGTTATGCTAAGGACTCCGCTAGCCAATGAACGATCCACTAAGAGTGATAGCTCAGATTTCGGTTGTGAGTTTGTTACTGTACGTAGTGGCAACACTACAAACACATATTATTCGGCTTTCTCTTGAAATGGTGTGCATGTGGTAAATAAAAGGAACTGATCAAAAGATCTCTCAAGAGACAATATTAGAGGTCCATAGTTCCTAAACATTAAGCTACAGCAAAAACCTATGCATGATCACTTAGTTGGCATAATCCCTTCACGTGACAATCAAAGTTCTAGCACACAATGATTGAAATAAAGTACTTAAGAGCCTAGAGGAGGAAATGATTGTGGGTGTGCTTAAGAGCGTTAGAGCATCATATTTTACTACATGCTTTCACTCCCTAACCTATGCTTTATTGGCTCTATCTAAAGAAAGATCCTTCTGTGCATTCCAGGCAAGCAAGTGTTGTCGAGAATAAATAAAATAGAGTGTTGCAGAGTTGTTTTTATCTAGTAGATCAAGAACTTTGCGTTGATTATCTTTGCTTCACTAATACTTGCACTATAACCATGCCACCGCTACAACTATTCTAGGTTTTCAGGTCAAGAAGTGGAGGGCTATCTAGGCGTACGAGTCGTAAGTGAACAAAAACCTTCTCGTTATCTAGGTTTAAACAACTGAGTTCCTTATGATTCGAATATCTATTTATGTCGCTCGAGAACGATTAAGTTTAATCTTGGGGGAGTTGATGGGTGATATTTTTACACTCATTTCACCTTTGTTTAAACAAAGATATTTCAACCAAAAAGAGATATTCGTTTCGATATTGGTACTAATGACTAATGAATGCAGAGGATTCCACAAATCCTCTCTTTGATGTGTTTCCACAAGAAATGGGCTAAAAAGGGAAGAAATCTCATGTGGAAATGGAATGGAAGGAGAATGGAGGAGGAAGGAATCACTAGGAGACGTATGCGCGAAGACAACACAAAAGATGGTGTTCCATGAGTGTCTGTATGGCATGAATTCCGAGGCAGATTGTCCAACCCAACAACTTACGCTAAAGGGACATCGTTGAAATGTTAATAGAGATACGAGCAAGGAGCATAGAAGCCAAAACCTCTTCATCATCATCCTCATCCACAAACCCTAGCCGTCGCCATCTCTAGAGCCATCTCCACCACCACCATAGTGCTCATCCATCTCATTCATACTTGTAATTGTGCATCGCACAAGGCATTCATTGTAAAACATATTGCAATTAATCAATCTCAAGATGTGTTCTTCAATGCTTTCTTCTGCGATCTGATCTCCATGTGTTAGTAGTTCGGTAAGGTATGGGTTGATGCATAAGCCTTGCAACCCAAGGTATTTGTTGAGGGGATCAATGGAAGACTTTGATATAACGTCACGTATGTGTGAAATCAAATTGTAGCGTGAAGATGTCTCTTCTCTTGTCCGCAATCTTCATCCCTGTAGGTACCCAGAATCATGGAGATCGAGCACCGGTGAGGCTAGGAGCAAGGAGACCATGAAGGCTTATACCGAACACCAGTGACAGTAAGGTGTAGTAGGGTAACATGGATCGTATCCTTGGGGAAATGAGGTGTAATCATTAAATGCCCAAAGCTCTTGTCTGATTTCATTATATTAATTACCAAGGTAACCCTATGCGACGGATAGGGCGTGTGGTAGGACAACTGATTTTTGATGCAGGACTCGTGTCGGTCAAGATGTTATTTGGACACATCCCCCACTTTGATCCATAACAAGCACATGTCGACCGGTGACTTCCAGCGCAGAAACTAATATCTTATTTGATCCCATTGGAAATACAAGGTTGTAAGCATAAGACCTCATATCCATACCTCTTTTTATTTTAAGTGTTTGAATTACTATTTGCTTGGTGATCCAGTCAAAAGCTAGATTTGACACTTTGAAAAAAGCTTGCTAGATACCATCACTTCAAGGGAATCTTCCTCTCGTGGGTTTGATAACCCTGGGTCACCTCTGGGGAAATAGGTGTGGGATACTCTTTTCTGTTCCAATACCAGATCAATAAAAAGGAGATATCACGCCCTTCTTCTGGCGCCATTGCCGGGGAGGAGTTTAGTACTACTAGTCTTTTTGTTTAGAGTTTTTGTTAAAGTTAGTTTTCAATTTTTGTATTTACTTTTCTATTTTTAGTTTAAGTTTTATTTGTAGTTGCAAGTCTTGTCAGTTGAAAAAACCAAAAGATTACTATGGCTTGTAATCTTGGGGGTTTTGCTACTCCCAACAACAACTTCATGTGTGAACCTATAGCACAACCTGAGGTAGCAGCCATTGAGTATGAGATAAAACCGAACTTAGTTTCCATGGTTCAATAGGACCACTTTGGTGGCTTTGCTTCTAAGGATGCCGGTATGCACCTACACAATTTCACTGAATTGCGCAACATGACACAAATAAAGGATTATGATCTTGATGCACTGAAATTTCATCTATTTCCTTTTTCCTTAAGAGGAAAAGTTAAGGAATGGCTTCTTGCACTAGCTAAGGGCAGTATTACTTCTTGGGCTGATTGTTGCAATAATTTTTTATCTAAGTATTGTCCACCTGCAAAGATTATGCAATTATGTTCTCAGATTACAAGTTTCAAGCAAGAGGAACGTGAGCCACTAGTCCTTGCATGGGATAGAATGAAGGAAGCTATTAGAAACTGTCTCGATCATGGAATGCAGGAGTGGTTAATCCTCCATATGTTTTATAATGGTTTGAATCATACGTCAAAAACTATGATTGATACAACTGCAGGAGGAACGATCATGGGAAAGCCCATAGAAGATGTCAAGAAATTATTGGATGATATGCAAGATAACCATGCCCAATGGCATGTTGAAAGGACCACCTTTAAAAGTGTGAATGACATGGAAGAAAGTAGCATAGAGTTGGCAGCCAAGCTTGATGAACTTATCTCCGTGATAAAAGGTAAAGAAGAGGTAAACGTGAATGTTATCACTAGTGATGTGAATTTTATAGCTTGTAGTAGCTACAATCCTAATTGGAAAAATAATGGGTATGCTCCTAGACTTCCTTATCCTAGTAATGGAGGAGCATCCAATAGTTTTAATGGAGCTAATGCTAGCAATGGAAATACTCTTGAAGAAACTCTTCAAAGTTTTATTGGTAGTCAGACTGAGCAGAATGAAAACTTCAAGAATGACTTGAAGAACCATGATAAGTTACTTGGTGAATAAACCAGTAAGGTTATTGGACTGACAAATGATGTGCAGATACTTGAAGGAAGATCCAAGAGTATGGAAGCAAAAGTGGCTAAGATCTCCATGTATGAGTAACTCGGTAAGGTATGGGTTGAGGCATAAGCCTTGCAACCCAAGGTATTTATTTCGGGGATCAATGGAAGACTTCGATATAACTTCCCATATGTGTGAAATAAAATTGTTCCATGAAGATGTCTCTTGTCTTGTTCACGGTCTTCCTACCTGCATGTACCCAGGATCATAGAGATCGAGCACCGGTGAGGATAGGAGCAAGGAGACCATGAAGTGTTATACCGAACACCGCTGAAAATAAGGTTTAGTAGGGTAACATGGATCATATCCTTGGGGAGAAATGAGGTGTAGTCATTAAACGCACAAAGCACTTGTCTGATTTCATTATCTTAATTATCGAGGTAAACCCACATGATGGATAGGGCCTGCGGTAGGACAACAGAGTCTTGATGTAGGTCTCGTGCCGGTAAAGATGTTATTTGGACACATACCCCACTTCGATCCATAACAAGCACATCTCGACGGGTGACTTCCAGCGCAAAAACTAATGTCTTATTTGCTCCCATCGCAAATACAAGATTGTAAGCATAAGACCTCATACCCGTACCTCTTTTTATTATAAGTGTTTGACTAACTATTTGCTGGCTTATCTGGTTAAAAGCTAGATTTGACACTTTCACGAAAGGTTGCTAGACACCATCACTTCAAGGGAATCTTCCTCTCATGGGTTTGATAACCCAGGGCCACCTCTCGGAAATAGGTGCGGGATACACTTTTCTATTCAATACCGGATCAATAAAAAGGAGATATCAACAACCATAGGAGAAACATTATTTGGGAGAGATACCCTTTTGTCTTTACTTCTCCTTGTTTTCTTCTTCTTCTTCTTCTTCACCATGTTAAGTGTAGGTTTAATTAATTTTTTTGAGTTTCTTATTTAAGAGATTGGTTGCAAAGGAAGCTCCTCCTCATTACCTGATTCAAGATAAGAAACAATAGGAGGGAATTGGGAAATATTTTCCCTTTCCATTAGTAGCAACCTTTATCTTATGTTTCATTGGAATTCATGTCCTTTAGTAATTGGCAATATAAGTATTATCATTGCATTTTACCACAATATATATATATATATATATATATATATATATATATATATATATATATAGGGTAACGCTATTCTAAGCGTGAGTGTAGAATAGCTTATTCTACACCCCCTAGTAACGCTATGTACAAAATCTAGTAAAACGGTGTACAAAATGTAGTAATTCGGAAAATATTTTTTTATCATCTATGTTTGTAATTTACTACATTTTTATGAAAATTACTATATTTTACATAGTGTGTTACTATATTTTGTATGTACCGTTACTGGGGTGTAGAATAAGCTATTCTACACTCACGCTTAGTTTAGCGTTACTATATATATATATATATATATATATATATATATATATATATACCTTAGATGAATTTCATTTGCCTCTACGAGAACGAATACTTCAAACCAATTATTTTTATTTGTCAATTATTCACACCCCAAAAGTAGACTAAGTTCATTATAAACTTCAAGGGCAATCATATCATCAAAATATTTGGCCATGATTCTATCATGAAAATGCATGCATTGAAAATTAAGATGACCAACTTTATTGCCAAGTTAACAAGTAATGGGATAAAAAGAACATAAATTTCTAGCATAAACATCTAATATCTTAAGCCAACATTTAGTTTTGTCATGTGTTTGCTTCTTACAAGAATTATCATCCCTAATCGACACTTTTTCACAAGGTCTATGCTCTCCACCAAAATTGATATGTTTATAAGAAACTTTTCTTCAGAAATTTTATCATGACTAGTGCAATCATCATTAGATTTAGTAAAATTCATGGAAAGCATACTAACTACATTGAAAGCATTCTTATCATTCAAGAAACTCACACCAAACACTTTGTTAAATTCTTCTTTCAATATTTCATAGCAATTATCGGAATCCATATTTTCAAGAAAGACTTCTGATACATCTCCAACGTATCTATAATTTTTGATTGTTCCATGCTATTATATTATCTATCTTGGATGTTTTATATGCATTTATGTGCTATTTTATATGATTTTTGGGACTAACCTATTAACCTAGAGCCCAGTGCCAGTTTCCATTTTTTCCTTGTTTTTGAATTTTGCAGAAAAGGAATATCAAACGAGCTGAAAATTTATGGTAATTTTTTATGGACCAGAAGAAGCCCCCAAAGTAGAAGTGTTGGGCCAGAAGAGTCCCGAGCCAACCATAAGGTTGGAGGGCGCATCCTCCGTCCTTGTCGATGACTCATGGACCCCCCTGGTGTGAAACTGACGCAAAAAATTCCTATAAATACAAAAACGCCTAGAAATAAACCTAGATCGGGAGTTCCGCCGCCGCAAGCCTCTATAGCCACCAAAAACCAATTGGTACCCTATTTTGGCACCCTACCGGAGGGGGGAATCATCAACGGTGTCCATCTTCATCATCCCGACACTCTCCATGACGAGGAGGGAGTAGTTCACCCTCGGGGCTGATAGTATGTACCAGTAGCTATGTGTTTGATCTGTGTCTCTCTCTCATGTTCTTGATTTGGCACGATCTTGATGTACCACGAGCTTTGCTACTATAGTTGAATCATGTGGTGTTTCTCCCCCTCTATCTTCTTGTGATGAATTGAGTTTTACCTGTGAGGTTTTACTATTTTCGGATTGAATACTATTATAGATTTGAGAACACTTGATGTATGACTTGCGTGAGATACCCGTGGTGACAATGGGGCGTTCTATTGATTCACTTGATGTATTTTTTGGCACTCAACTCGCGGATTCCCGAGGTGACGTTGGGGTAATCTATGCATAGGGGTCGATGCACGTTTTCGTCCTTGTTTCTTTGGTAGAAATCTTGGGGCACTCTTTGAAGTTCTTTGTACTGGTTTGAATAGATGAATCTGAGATTGTGTGATGCATATTGTATAATCAAACCCGTGGATACTTCTGGTGACATTGG
The DNA here is from genome assembly GCA_963921465.1 of Triticum timopheevii. Lineage (NCBI taxonomy): Eukaryota > Viridiplantae > Streptophyta > Magnoliopsida > Poales > Poaceae > Triticum > Triticum timopheevii. The sequence goes on from OY997266.1 coordinate 161,002,655, forward strand.
AGTATCTAGGTGACATTAGGGTTGATTGATGGGTGTCATATGGTGTTATTTTACTATGAACTCTAGGGCTGTTTGTGACACTTATAGGAACAGCTCAATGGATTGATCGAAAAGAATAACTTTGAGGTGGTTTCGTACCCTACCAGCAATTTCATCTTATGTTCTCCATGATAGGAACTTTGGAGTGACTTTTGTTGCATATTGAGGGATTGTCATATGATCTAATTATGTTATTATTGTTGAGAGAACTTCCACTAGTGAAAGTATGGACCCTAGACCTTGTTTCTAAGCATTGCAATACCGTTTTCGCTCACTTTTGTTACTAGTTACCTTGCTGTTTTTATAATTTCAGATTACAAAAACCTATATCTACTATCCATATTACACTTGTATCACCATCTCTTCGCTGACCTAGTGCACCTATACAATTTACCATTTGTATAGGGTGTGTTGGGGACACAAGAGACACTTTATTATTTGGTTGCAGGGTTGTTTGAGAGAGACCATCTTCATCCTACGCGTCCACAGATTGATAAACCTTAGGTCATCCACTTGAGGGAAATTTGCTACTGTCCTACAAAACTCTGCACTTGGAGGCCCAACAGCGTCCACCAGGATAAAGTTGCGTAGTAGACATTAAGCTATTTTCTGAGCATCCCCAAGCTTAATTCCTGCTCATCCTCGAGTAGGTAAATGATAAAAACAGAATTTTTGATGTGGAATGCTATCTAGTGCACAAGTTTGATCAATGATAAATTCAATCACTTTTTCTAGCATCATTATATATCATAACAGTAGCTCATCTCAAAAACTTCTCATGATCAAGTAACAAGCTATTCACATGTTAAATCATATACCATAAACTTTCTTGAAAACTAACAAACTATGTTCTTAGTCCTCAAACAATTGCAATTCATCTTATTTTCAAGAAGGGTCTATGTAAGAGCTTTGATTTAGCAAATCCCACATACTCAACTATCATATAGTCTTCCACGATTACTAAAACTCAAAGCATATTTTTAGAACAAATAGCATCTATTGAACACGGAGAAAGATAGGGGCTTAATGTTTTGCCTCCCAACTTATTTATCATATAGATAATTGTCAACAATAATAATTCATGATCAAATATATTTGAATGGACATATATGCATAGATCTCTCCCCATCACATGATGCTTGCCAACTAAAGAGTAGGTTGGAATGAGAAGGAATACTACTGACTCTTGCATAAAAGTAAAAGATAGGCCCTTTGCAGAGGGAGGCAGGGATTTGCAGAGGTGCCAGAGCTCGAAGCTTCTAAAGCAGAGATGAAAATAATTTTGAGAGGTATGCTTTCGTTGTCAACATAACAACCAAGAGTTCCCAATATCTTCCATACTAGATACATTATTGGCGGTTCCCAAACAGAATGGTAAAGTTTTTACTTCCCCACCACTAACAAGCACATTCCACGGCTGGTCCAAAACAACGGGTACCGTCCAACTATCAATAATCCTGGGGGAGTTTTGTTTAATTATTTGTGATTTAGTTTTTGATCTTTTGATCATAGGACTGGGCATCCCAATTACCAACCACTCTCTCATGAATGATAAGTGAATAAACACTCATCATGAGAATAACCCACCTAGCATGGAAGATACTGACAGCCCCTAGTTGCTACATGAGCGATTCACGCATACAAAACAAATTATTATTTGAAGGTTTAGAGTTTGGCAAATGCAAATTTACTTGGAACGACAGGTAAATACCGCATATAGGTAGATATGGCGGACACTCATGGAAGAAACTTGGTTCAAGGATTTTGGATGCACAAGCAATATTTCCTCTTAGTACAGATATTTTGGCTAGCAAAAGATTCTAAAAAGCAAGCACCACACGTTGGAGGATCCATAAGAATATAACTTCTATATAAATATACCCAAACATAACTCATTAAGTTGTCTTCCTTGTCCAACTTCAACTAATTTGATCAAGTTTGAAAATATTTAATGGGGCTCACAATCATAGAAGATGTCCAAGATAGTATATTTATATGTGAAATCTCTCTTCCTTCAATATTCTTTCATAAATTGTTCAAGTGACAAATACTATGTTTGCTAACTTTCAATAAATTTACCACCTCTACTTCTTATATGTGGAGTCATTACTCCCCATGGTATAAGCATATGAAATATATATAAATTCAGATTTATGATATTCAATTCATTCAACCATTTACTCATGGGATATAAGTGAAGCACGACAGTAAATGACAAACTACTCCAAAAATATAAAAGTGAAGATCAATGAGTAGTCAAATTATTATTTAGCTATGTGAGGACTTTCTCTCATTTAATATTTCAGATCTTAAGTACTTTATTCAAACAACAAGCAAAACCTAATAAAATAAAATGACATTGCAAGGATAGCACATATCATGTGAAGAAGCAAAAACTTAGGCTCAACCAAAACTAACCGATAGTTGTTGAAGAAGAAAGGTGGGATACCAACCGGGGCTTCCCCAACCTTAGATGCTTGAGACTTATTGAAATATTAATTAGGGATGCCATGGACATCCCCAAGCTTGAGCTCTTGTGTCTTCTTAATTCCCCTCATATCACGGTTTCCCTTATTCTTAAAAACTTCACCCACACAAAACTCAACAAGAACTCGTGAGATAAGTTAGTATAAATCAATGCAAAACTGTATCATTCTCTACTGTAGAAAATCACTAAAATTATTATTTGATATTTCCTACTAAATGCCTCTGCATATTTAATACTCTTATCCTCAAATAGAATCATTAAACAAGCAAACATATGCAAACAATGCAAACAAATCTGTCTAAATAGAAGAGTCTGTAAAGATTGCAAAAGGAATCATACTTCCCTAACTCCAAAAAATCTGAAAAATTACCACACTGTAGAAAATTTGATGTTACTCATCGTGTAAAAATTTCAAGATTTTATCATGTTCTTATTATTCACCAATATTCAAAACATAACAGCAAACTTTCGGCTTTCAAACAGACTTGCAAAATAAGCATGGTAAAGGCTATACTTGACACTTTTATTGAACTAAAAGATACAGAACCTTATCCTAAATAACAGAAAGAAAATCTAAACAAAATAAAATTACGCTCCAAGCAAAACACATATCATGTGGTGAATAAAAAATATAGCCTCAAGTAAGGTTACCGATGAACGAAGACGAAAGAGGGGATGCCATCCGAGGCATCCCCAAGCTTAGTTGCTTGGTTGTCCTTTAATATTACCTTGGGGTGCCTTGGTAATCCCCAAGCTTAGGCTCTTTTCACTCCTTGTTCCTTAGTCCATCGAAACTTCACCCAAAACTTGAAAACTTCACAACACAAAACACAACAAAAAATCTTATGTGACCCGTTAGTATAAGAAAGCAAATCACCACTTAGGTACTGTTGTGAACTCATTCTAAATTCATATTGGTGTTATATGTACTGTATACCAACTTCTCCATGGTTCATACCCTCCAATACTACTCATAGATTCATCAAATAAGCAAACAACACATAGAAAACAAAATCTATTTAAAATAGAACAGTTTGTAGCAATCTGGAAACTTCGTATACTTCTGTAACTCCAAAAATTCTGAAAAATTAGGACAATGTAGGCAATTTGTATATCAATCATATGTAAAATATTTATATCAAAATCATATTCCACTTAATTTTCAAAGTTCCTGGACTGAGAGCAAAAGTTTCTGTTTTTGCACAGAATTAAGTTAACTATCACCATACTATCCCAAAGGCTTTACTTGGCACTTTATTGAAACAAAAGCTATAAAACATGATTATACAGTATCCTAATCATGTTAACACACCAAAACAGTAAGGATAAATATTGGGCTGTCTTCCAACAAGCGCTTTTCTTTAATTTCTTTTTAGCTAGGCATGATGATGTCAATGATGCTCACATGAAAGATAAGAATTGAAACACAAAGAGAGCATCATGAAGAATATGACTAGCACATTTAAGTCTAACCCACTTCCTATGCCTAGGGATTTTGTGAGCAAAAAACTTACGGGAACAAGGATCAACTAGCATAGGAAGGCAAAACAAGCATAAGTTCAAAACTTTCAACAAATAGAGAGGAAACTTGATATTATTGCAATTCCTACAAGCATATATTCCTCCCTCATAATAATTTTTAGTAGCATCATTAACGAATTCAACAATATAACCATCACATAAAAGATTGTTTTCATTATTCACAAGCATAGAAATTGTATTACTCTCCACATAAGCAAATTTCTTCTCATGAATAGTAGTGGGAGCAAGCCCAACAAAATAACTATCATGTGAGGCATAATCCAATTGAAAATTAAAATCAAGATGTCAAGTTTCATGGTTATCATTATTCTTTATAGCATACATGTCATCACAATAATCATCATAGATAGCAACTTTGTTCTCATAATCATCCTAAAATAATGGAATCATCACTAAATAAAGTCAAGAGGTCTCCAAATCCACTTTTGTAATTATCACAGTAAGATTCAACACCATCCAAAATAGTGGGATGATTACTTCCTATAGTTGACACTCTTCCAAACCCACTTTCATCAATATAATCATCATAAATAGGAGGCATACTTTCATCATAATAAATATTCTCATCAAAACTTGGGGGACTAAAAATATCATATTCATCAAACATAGCATCCCCAAGCTTGTGGCTTTGCATACCTTTATCATCATGGATATTCAAAGAATTCAAACTAACTACATTGCAATCATGCTCATCATTCAAAATTTAGTGCCAAACATTTTATTGCATTCTTCTTCTAGTAATTGAGCACAATTTTCATAATCCTTATTTTCACGAAAGATATTAAAAAGATGAAGCATATGAGGCAACCTCAATTCCATTTTTTTGTAGTTTTCTTTTATAGACTAAACTAGTGATAAAACAAGAAACTAAAAGATTCGATTGCAAGATCTAAAGATATACCTTCAAGCACTAACCTCCCCGTCAACAACGCCAGAAAAGAGCTTCGTTGATGGGATGTGAGTGCCGCTTACCTAGCCTCCCCAACAATGGCGCTAGAAAAGATCTTCATATAGATAAAGAATTTGATGCAACTTCACTTCATTTTTTGTAGTTTTTATTTATAAACCAAACTAGTGAATAAAACAAGAAACTAAAATAATATACCTTCAAACACTCACCTCCCCGGCAATGGCGCTGGAAATAGCTTGATGTCTACTACGCAACTTTATTCTTGGAGACTTGGTTGGCTCTCCAAGCATAGAGTTTCGTAGGATAGTAGAAAATTCCGTTGAAGTGGATGACCTAAGATTTATCAATCTATGGGAGGTGTAGCATGAAGGTGGTTTCTCTCTCAAGAAATCCTGCAAAAAAATACAAGAAGTCTCTTGTGTCCCCAACACACCCAATACAATTGTCTGTTGTATAGGTGCACTAGTTCAGCGAAAGGATAATGATAGATGTGTAATATGGATGGTAGAAATAGGTTTTTGTAATCTAAATGGATAAAAAGCAGCAATGTAGCAAGCAACAAAAATAGCAAAAAACGGTGTCTCAATGCTAGGAAATAAGGCCCATGGTTCATACTTTCGCTAGTGCAATCTCTCAACATCATTGACATAATTGCATTACATGATAATCCCTCAAAGTGCAGCAAAGAATCACTCCAAACTTTCTATTTCTATTGGAGAAAGTAGCACAAAATTGCGTAGGTAGCAAACCACCTCAAAGTTGTATTTCCAATCAATCTATTGGATCACTCCCAAAGTGTCATGGATAGCCCTAGAGATCATACTACGACAACACCATATGATACATATCATTCAACTCTTATGTCACCTAGATTACCCCAATGTCACCACGGGTATCCACGAGTTATACATGCATCAAGTGATTTCAAATTCAAAGTATTCAATCCAACATAAAGAAACCTAAAAGAGAAAGACTCAATTCACCACAAAAATAAGAGAGGGAGGTGAATATCATGTGATCCAACTTTTTTAACAAAGCTCATTGTCGGTGTACTAAAGTAGGGGTACCTTAGTATCCCGAACTTGTGCACGGGCAGTCGCAGCACCCCGCGGCAAGGCTTGCCGGGCGTCCGCCAAGATCCTTCGTTATTCCTATTACTGCCATTCAAGAACAAAGTGTTAACTGAGAAGACAGAGTCCCGGCAAGAGGAGTTTGCCGGGAAGGACGAGACCCCGGCAAGAGGAGCTTGCCGGGAAGGCCAACCAAGACCCGGCGAGCGGCAAGCTTGTGGGCGCGACAAGACAGCGACCGCGGCAAGGCGCTTGCCGCGGCGAAGCCACCACTCTGCGCCCATGCTCTAGCGCATCCGACGACGTGTCGCCGCAGGATCGCTCCTGGCGCACGTGGCGGGTAGCTGTGCAGCCAAGCGGTGCGAGGTGGCAAGTGAAGATGACAAGGAGGCCATCGTGGCGATCGGTGGCGCCCCTAACGGTCGTTTCTTGCACTGTTTGGGCGACCGGACGGGCATTAAATGCCCTTGTCCCCTGCCGTCAGAGTTAGGTAGGGGGCACTGTTGATGGCGGTTGTACCAACCCCCGTTTTTACTTTTTTACCCCTCTCTCTACACTGCCACCTGTCTGTGACCCCTTTAGACTATAAAAAGAAGGCCCATGCGCATGTAGAAGGGGTTCGACTCATTCGAAACTACAACTCATCCACGCTCTTGAGCAAGAACAGAATAGAAACACAAAGCAGCAGTAGGAGTTTTATCTCTCCGGAGAGCTCCGAAGCTGGGTAAAATCCCTCTCGTGCTTTCGACTCGATCTGCTCTTCGTGCGCCCTCCGCTCCCTTGCCGGCCCAAAAAGGGGCCCTGCCCCATAGGTGTTCGTTTCCCGCGACATCTTTGGCGACGACAGAAAAGCTAAGTTGCCAAAGTTTGAGCACAGTCAGTTTTAGATTTTTAAGTTATATTCCTTGAACGACCGTGCCTTGTATGGAAAACCTGTGCGCGGAGGAACCGACTCGTGGCTAAGTTGCGCCCTTACTTTGTTTCGAGTCCGCTCAACAATGAAAGTGTGCTGTGACTAGTCCCGACAAGGTTTCTTGCCGGAGGCAACATCGCCAGCAGGCTGCTGATGTTCCGCACTCAGCGCTCGCGGCAAGTGTGCTTGCGCCGGCAAGTTCCCTAAAAGCGTAGGGCAAAAACATGCAAGGGATGGAATCAAGTAAAGGAAGTAACATAGCAGATAGTACCCAGAATAAAGTTATATTACAATAAATAGCTTGCCGCGCTCTAATGGGTTGTTCCTATGACATATCTAGCAGCGGCAAGAAAAAGGAGAAGAAGGGTGGCTTAATCCACGCGCTCGCCGTCAACCATCCTGACCTCATTCACCTTGTCCACAATAGGTGCGACAATGGCTTTGAGCTCTTCGAGATCAGCACCCGCCAGCAGCTTCTTGAGGATGCGGGTGAGGTCGAGGCCCGAGTTGCAAAAGAGTATCTTCACCAACACCTTCTCCAAGACCTTGGCGCAGATTGCACGCGATTCGTCCGCCAGCTTCTTTGGGATCCTTTCCCGGAGTTGCTGGAGGGCCGTCACCACACCCTTGAAGAAAAGAGTAAGCTTGGCACTGGGCTGGAGGTTTTCGTCGGTGGAGTACCCGAAGCCCGCCAAGTCCAGCTCCGCCAGCTCTTCGTCAATAGTTGCAGCAATGTTGACGAGGCCTTCCGTCCAGAGCTCCACTGTAGCCCTGATGGTGTTTTGAGTCTCAGCGGCCCTCGTTAGCAGCTCCTCGTTGCCCTTGAGCTCCTTCTTCAAGTCATCCTCTCGCCTCTTGGCGGCATCCAGCGTCTCCGTCAAGGTGGCCAGCTTCAGCTCCAGATCAGCGCTCGAGTCCTTGGCGGCGTTCAGTTCCTTGATCTTGTCGGCAAGTTGGACTTGCAGATCGCCATGGGCAAGAGCATCCTTCTCGCGCTCGCGCTGGAGTGCGGCAAGCTCTTCATTCTTCCCTTTCATGTCCGCCTCCAGCTGCATCACCTTCACCTCTAACTCCTTCTTGGTGGCCTCAGCAGCCGCGGCGGCCTCCTTCGCCTCCTTGAGTGCCCCGCCAAGTGATTGCTCCCGAGCCTCGAGCTCCTCCTCGTGGTTGTCCAGATTAACCTTCTTCTGTGTCAGTTCACCTTCCCGCCTGGACAGCTCCTCGGCGGCGAGCCTCTGCTGCTCCTCGGCTTCAGCCTTCTCCAGGATGAACGCCTTCTTCGCCTCGTCAAGTTGCGCCCTTTCCTCCGCAATGGATCGGAGGGCCTCCTGGTTGTGGCTCTTGAGCTCCTCCGCATGCTTCTCTATGTCAACTCCCGCCCGCGCGACAAGCGCTTCCCGGGACTCAAGCTTCGCTTGCCGGGCGCGGTAGAGTGACACCAACTTTCGGAGCAACTGCTCCTCCTCGGACTCGCCGCTGCTGCTGCTTGGCGCGTCAACCACCGCCAGCCCAGCGGAGGCGATTACTTCCCCATCGAACTCCTCTCCTTCAACCGGCGCCCTGGAGCTCGACGCCTAGGGAAGCTTGATGTATACGCCCTCGTCGGCCTTCAAGTATGCGCCTGGCTGGGGCTCCTCGGAGCCCGGCGCTGCATCAGCGGCGGAGGGGTCAGTGGACGGTGCAACGCCTTGCGCTCCTGCACCCTCCAGGTCGTCAGTACGATCGCCGGACCCCTCGCCGGCTCCTGCGCCAGCAGCCTTGGCGGCCTCTTCATCGGCGGGTTCATCAGCGCTGGTCTCTTCCTCGTCAGCAGCGGCGTCTTCAGTATTGCCACGTGCGCCTTCCTCGCCGGTGGCCTCAGTCTCCATCGGGTCTGCGAGAGGGGGATCTGAGGATAGGAAGAGGAAGGAAAAATCAAGCAAAGATCCAAAAAGAAGATCAAAAGAAGAACCCAAGGGATGATTTCCGACAAGGAAGGTTACCTGTGCTGGGCTCTGTAACCATGGGTTCCTCCACCAAGGGCTCACTGGTTCCGTCCCTTGCCGGGGACCTCTCCCTTGCCGGGGAGCGCTCCCTTGTCGGGGAATCGCCCCTTGGCGGCGTGGTCGAAGCAGACAGCACCTCCGGGGCAGTTTCTGATTGCTCCTCATGGGCCTGCTCTGCTCCTACATGAATGAATCAGCAATCAAGATGTCAGCAAAAGAAGAAGCACCCATGCGCGCCCCGCAACAGAAAGTGAACCAAACACTTACGCTGGGGGCTGTGCTGGGGGCTGCTGCAAGGAGAAAGAACCGGGTCCATCAAGGTAGTCTCGGACGTGTCTTCTGCCATCACAGCAGGATCGTCCTCGATGACAACCACGGGGACCTTGGCCCTCTTCGCCGCTCTCTTGGCCAGAGTCCTGAAATAGAATAGGGATTCAGAAGAAAAGCAAATCAGATACAAGACAAGCAACAACAAAGATCAAAGAAAAACAAGTACAGTGAGAAGAAAGCCTTACTCCTCCTCCTCCTCTTCCTCCTCATCGGAGCTCAGCGCAGAGAGGTCGAAGTCTGGTACCCTTTCTGCGCGGCGAGGCGGAGGAGTAGGCTCCCTTGGACGTTTGCCGGGAGCTGCGGCAGGATCGGGCGTGGCAGCCCGGGAAGACCCCGCCTCAGTTGCCGGCACGACCTGAGATGCTCCCGCGGCAACGGTACTTGCCGCGGTGGAGCGCGTCCCACGACGCTGCGGCTGTTGGCCTGCCTGCCACCCTGCTGCATCTCCAACTCGACGGAGGCGCCTTCTTGGTTGGAATTGGGGCTGCGCCGGGGGCTCCGCCTATGGCAAGCTGCTCGAAGACGGCTGGCCGCTCGCGTCCTCGGCGGGCTCGCTCGCTTCGGCCTCGGGCTCCCCCTCGCCAACGACCCCTCCGGCAAGGTCCTCCCGGTCGGCAAGGCTTACCGCCTCGGCCGCCTCTGCCTCCTCCAACATGAAGCCAAACTCGCCCGCGGCGGCGGCTGCCGCCACCTCTTCGGCCCTAGTGGCGATGTACCACATCTCGTCGTCGGTGGTGTCGGGGTGAGGAGCCTCTGCTCGTCGGTGTTGACTGCTACCTCCGTCAAGCCATCGAAGAATTGCCGCACGACGTCGTCGGCGGGCTCCATCCAAGTTGGGCTTATTCCGTGCGAGTCGCACTCTGGCATCATTGCGCAGATGCGATCGCGCTGGGAGTTGTTGCACAATGGGATGACGCCCTGCGGCAGCCTGAACCACTCTGGATGGTTGGCGTCATGCTTGAACAGCTCCTTCAGCATTCTGTCAAGCTCCAGAACTGTGAAGTTGAAGTTGAGGCCTGGACGCAGCCTCATGATATTTGCCGGGCCGCCAAACAGCCAGGCGAGCCTCCCCCTCTTCTGCAGAGGGGCGATGCGACGGCGAAGGAAATCCGCGCCAACTGCCCCTGCTGTGAGCCCGGCAAGCCTGAGCCGAAGGATTCGGGTGGTGGCAATCTTCAGCTATCGTCGTCCGGCGACAGAGCGCTCCAGTCGCCGCCGCGCACCACCCGAGTCTGGCGCAGGTTGGTGAATGGCTGCGGATTGGCATCAGCGATCCAGCACCACTCCGCCCTCCACTCATCCCACTTGCTGTGGAGCTCGCCCCCTAGATACACCTCCTTCATGCCGATTCATGAGGTCCAGGCGATTCCGCCAGCCAATGGCTCTCCTTTCTCGGCTCGGGGGGTGAAATAGTGGCGAAAAAGAGCAACATTTGGGTGGATGCCAACGAAGTTCTCGCAGAGGTGTGCGAAAACCGCCATTGTCAGAACGGCGTTGGGGGTGAAATCAAGAAGATGAAACCCGTAGGTATTCATGATGTCGCAGAAGAAATAAGAAAAAGGTGGGCAGAGCCCACAATAGAAGAACACCGGAAAGAAATAGTACCCTTTTGGGCACCGCTTCGAAGTGGAAGCTTCGGCGGAGAGCACCGGCGTGCGCGGATGCGCCCGCGTCTCCGTCAACCAGAAGAGGTAAAATTCCTCCCGCAGCGCCTTCGGGGTGAGCTCGGGGGGGGGGGGGGGAAGCACTCGCTCCTTGCACAGCGTCTCAAGCCGCAACGCCTCGGCCGACTTTGTGCTCGACTTTGAGCTCTTGCCGGTCTTCGGAGCCATGGCGGAAGCGGCGGGGGAGCGCGGAGGTGTTGAGGGCGACGGGCGGCGATGGGCGGCGGAGCGCTGCTCTCTTTCAGCTTGGGAAGCGGAGGGGAGCGGCGGAGCTTTCGGAGGAAGGAACTGCAAGTGGCGAAGGTGGGGGAACGGCCCTGTTTCCTCTGCTTATAAACAGGGGAGGCGAACGTTACGCATTTCCTGAATTAAGAATTACCCACGATCTCTCCCACGACGCCGCGATTGACGTGTGCCGTTACAGGAGGGCGCGGCGGATACGGAGTCAGATTTGGTTTGGACCCAGGCCGCGCGTGCCCGTGCCCTGTTTTGGGCCTGGCCCAACAGCGCTCGGCACCGTGTATGGCCCAGGCCTGGGGGCTCCTGTCGGTGTACTAAAGTAGGGGTACCTTAGTATCCCGAACTTGTGCACGGGCAGTCGCAGCACCCCGCGGCAAGGCTTGCCGGGCGTCCGCCAAGATCCTTCGTTATTCCTATTACTGCCATTCAAGAACAATGTGTTAACTGAGAAGACAGAGTCCCGGCAAGAGGAGTTTGCCGGGAAGGACGAGACCCCGGCAAGAGGAGCTTGCCGGGAAGGCCAACCAAGACCCGGCGAGCGGCAAGCTTGTGGGTGCGACAAGACAGCGACCGCGGCAAGGCGCTTGCCGCGGCGAAGCCACCACTCTGCGCCCACGCTCCAGCGCATCCGACGACGTGTCGCCGAAGGACCGCTCCTAGCGCACGTGGCGGGTAGCTGTGCAGCCAAGCGGTGCGAGGTGGCAAGTGAAGATGACAAGGAGGCCATCGTGGCGATCGGTGGCGCCCCTAACGGTTGTTTCTTGCACTGTTTGGGTGACCGGGCGGGCATTAAATGCCCTTGTCCCCTGCCGTCAGAGTTAGGTAGGGGGAACTGTTGATGGCGATTGTACCAACCCCCATTTTTACTTTTTTACCCCTCTCTCTCCGCTGCCACCTGTCTGTGACCCCTTTAGACTATAAAAAGGAGGCCCATGCGCAAGTAGAAGGGGTTCGACTCATTCGAAACTACAACTCATCCACGCTCTTGAGCAAGAACAGAATAGAAACACAAAGCAGCAGTAGGAGTTTTATCTCTCCGGATAGCTCCGAAGCTGGGTAAAATCCCTCGCGTGCTTTCGCCTCGATCTGCTCTTCGTGCGCCCTCTGCTCCCTTGCCGGACCGAAAAGGGGCCCTGCCCCATAGGTGTTCGTTTCCCGTGACACTCATGATACATCAAGATCAGAATCCATCAAGAACATGGGAGAGAGAGATAGAGAGATAAAACACATAACTACTAGTACATACCCTCAGCCCCGAGGATGAACTATTCGCACATCACCATGGAGGCAGCAAGGGTGATAAAGATGGCCTCCCCAATGGTTTCACTACAAAAAAATACACTTCTATCATGATACATGTTTGTCACATAGGTCACGTTTTCTGTCATGCATGTACATCCATGACGATTTTATGAAAGAATCAAGATAGTCATACCTATGCTGTCGTAGAAGTGTTCCATGACAATACCAAAATTATCGTCACGGAAGTGTCCACTTAAATGATGATAAATGGCACGTCATAGAAGTGTTTTCATCAAGGGTAACCGACACGTGGCATCCACCATAATGGGCCGCCGTTAAGCTATCGGGTTCCGGTTTGGATCCGATAACCCATTAACAGCCCCGACCAATGGGGATTTTCCACGTGTAAAATTCTCATTCGCTGGAGGATCCACGTGTCAGCTCAGCGTTGGGACAGATGTCATCCACTCATAGTACGGGAGGCTCCTATGATACGTTGGCACGTGGCAAGGCCCAACAGTGGCCCATTCTGGTGAAAAAGACCAGCCTAGTAAAAATTAGCAGGTCGGCCCATATAAGGCCTACTTGTGTCAGGTCCCTTTAAGCCCATGACCCATACGAGATGTGCCAATTCGGCCCGTCAACGGCCCATTAACGATTTGACACCATTGCAGCCCATCGTAAGTTCAAGCCCATTAATAACCCGCTATATATTTAGGCTCAATATCAGCTTGGTGTGGTTTTGGCCAATTAACGGCCCATTCAAGGGATGGGCCAATTTTCAGGATGTACGTCTTTCGGCCTTTTAGCGGCCCATTTAAGTGTTGGGCCAATTTCTGGCCCGATGTGTCTTTCAGCCTGTTAACGGCCCATGAATGAGTTGGGCCATTTGCAGTCGGACCTGAGTTTTGGTCTTTTAACGGCCCATGCTCTTCATGGTCCAATACCAGCCTGGTTTCTCTTTCGGCCTGCTAAAGGCCCACAACCCAGTTGGGCCATATACAGTATGACCTGACTTTTGGCCTCTTAGCGGCCCATGCTCTTCATGGTCCAGTACGAGCCCACTTTCTCTTTCGGTCTGCTAAAGTCCCACAGTATAGTTGGGACATATGTAGCCCGACCTTAGTATTGGCCTGTTAACGGCCCGTGAAATCAAATGGGCCCACCTGCTGCCCGCTATGTCGGCCTGTTAATGACCCGGGAGGTAACAGGGTCGAGCATTAACTGTCGGCTTGTTTCAATTATAGCGACTCAATGGAGCTTTCAGCCTGGTTACAACCCATTAACTTAATGGGCCCACTAAAGGTTGAACATGTCTGTAGGCCCAATTAGATAATTTGAGCCCATTACGATGAGCAATTATGCACAGGACCAAAACCGATCAATCAAAGGCCTACGAGAATTTTGGCCCCTGTGAGCCCATTAGGGAAGTTCATTAAGGGCAGTGGGCTATTTCCTTCATATAGGGCCCATGACTATTCGTGCTAACTAATAATTTTACTGATTTTTAGCTTCCTAGTGTCCAGTTAGCTGTAATGCGAGGTGCGCTAAGCAAAGGTACGACATACAAGGAAGAACGTTGCACATCTAGCATATATTACAGGAAATTACATCCACTGGGCAATCAAAGATTGATGCCAGTGCAAATAAATGAACAGAACCTAACGATCTACAATGTCACAATCTGCAACCTCAGCGCAGATGACGCCCATAAGCATGTGAGCAAGTTCTTCCTTCTTTGCTACACTGTCTCTGAAAATATTGATCAGTTGTTGTTGCGCAAGAATGTGCACCTCTGATTCCTCCATGATTTCCATCATTGCTTCAGCCAATAATTGGTTCACAAACATACATTTTTTCCATTGCATTCGAGACAGAGGAAACTGAATAGATTCAGATGACAATTTTGGCAGGCTTGTATTACTGAATGTGGGGAGTGTCTCGACCACTTCATCATAACATAAATTAGGAGGGGAACCAAACAGATTAATCAAGAGTTATTGCCATATTACCTGGCCTAGATTTATTGAAAAGAAACAATGGGGTTGCCTTGTTGTTTTTAGAGTTTGTCTTCTTATCTTCAGCAGCCTGCACCAAATTAACACACTAGCATTGCTATCATTGGCCAGGTCAGGTAATAGGAAAGCAACATTGACACAACGAATGTTTGGGCAACCAGACCACACCAGCCTACACCAAATTAACACAATATGGAACACCTATCATCAGCCAGGTAAGGTAATATGAAAGAAACATTGAGACAATGAATGAATGGGCAACCAGAGTAGCACTACAATTCAGTAGTGTGCATGATATGAGATAGTACACTCATGCAGTTGAGTATGCAAAACTACCAGGCAGTTTTCCTTACAAAAATCAACATTGTCGCCTTTAATTATACATTTTGCTAAAACTAAATTTAGATCAGATAAAGGCTGGATTCACGCCGATTAACAAAATACATGCTGATATAAAAATGTAGTGATATACAACAGGTACTTACATCAGCATTGGAGCACGGAGAATTCCCGCAAGATACTTTCCTCGAATATGATCTCAGTGCAGAAAGTCTTCTATCCTTTAAGCTTATTTTCTAAAAGAGAGATGGGTAAGAAACATGTGGAAAAATGATCAGAATGCTATAAAATTTCATGATGCAAGGATACGCAGATGCTTCTTAGAATGGAGTTGACATATTTTTGTTGGACTAGAGCGAACTAGCTCATTGGCCACTGGAATCTGCTTATTATCAGTAGGAGTTGGGTTTCTCTGTGCTGGAGCAGTATCTACAAAAATTGGAGCTGGTTTACTATCTCTGGCGTTTGGATCTTTTGCAAAGACCTTGTTTGTAACCCTTCAGATTCTAACATAGCCGCCTTCCCCTTGCATGCCTTATATAGAAGAATGGTGCTTCAATTATAAAATATGCTACAACAGAGATGGAATAGGTACTGAAGAATAGAAAGGCATGACATATTGACATGTATTCCCTCCATCCGGAAATAAATGGATGGGTCTAGGCGTATTTCAGTTCTAGATACATCCATTTTTATCCATTTTCGAGACATGTAATCTGGATGGAGGGAGTATGATGTAAGAGTTAGGGATATGACAAGACAACAGAGTAAAAATAACACTAGTTCAATGTAAAACTGTATGCTAGCAGAATACATACAGAAAAACACTAAGGCAACATATGCGTGTATGATTGGGAAACTAAGGTGGCATTGCAACATACCACTAGAACAACACTTCAATGTAAAAAAACATGGTATGGTAGACAGATGAAGTACATACTGATGAATAACAATGCATAAGATATTCAGAAGCATGATGTCCAAACTAAGCAGATGGCATTGCGATAGAGTAGAATGACAGTACTTGAATTTGAAAACATGTTATCATGAATGGAATAGGTACTGAAAAACAGGAAGGCATGACATATTTACATGCATGATCAATAGGCTAAGCACATGGAATTAAAACGGATTAGATGCACTCCAGGACATTATATGCATGTTGTACCCATATCATGGGCCAAGTTAGAGCAAGGACCTTGTGGGGTGAATAGGATTCATCATCTTTCTGCAAGTCTTCTGAAGAACTGCCTTTACATGTTCCATCATATTGGGTATCATTGACGTCAAGTTTGTTGTCCGTTACATTGCTCCGTGAGGTTCTTGTGGATATATCAGTGTGTGCAATTATACCTGACATGCATGGAAGACAACTAGTAGTTAGACTTATGTAATGAGTGCCTATAGGAGACGATATAAATAGTAGGACTGGGGTTAACTAGTAGCAATAGGTATCAAAAACTAAAGGGAGAACACAAATGAAAGCTACAGAATATGTATCGTTTATACTCGAGATTAACTAGATGGCACACAAAAGTATTAAAGAACAACATAGGTAATACTAGAAGTGGTATAATACTATAATCACCAGCATGTGGGATAGCATTGGCTGATGGATGATAACTATGGAATAGTGTTACCCAAAGAACAAGTCTCTTAGCTAAACTGTGGAACAACGTTAACTCCTGAACAAGACCCGTAAGAGATAAGCATGAATATACAGTGAAATGTGATAATCTATTTTCCATGCTTAGATGAATAACAAAGCCATAAATGTTGCACACAAGTAAGATGAGGGTACAACCTATCTGGCCGCCATCCATATGAGTGAGCATCATGTGCTGACTTGTCGATGGCCCTGCAGTTGTTGTGGCTGTCCATGTCGGGCACGTGCATTCGATGTAGGGAACTGTTGAGTGGGGACTATGGCTCCTTTCTGGTGTATGCTTCCCTTGTTGGAGCAGCTGCAGTGAGAAGGAAGACGGTGTGGCTGAAGATGCAGAGAAGGCATAATGTTAAGAACGGCACATATCTCTGATATGAAGAAATACCCTAAGAGATCAACAGTAAGGTACGAGAGTGGTCACACGTCTATTGACTGAAGACTAAATTGTGGTCACACAATTTTATTTATTTTGGTACTGTACGATCTACGCCGGATGTCTTGATGGCCGTCTTCTGCCACCCGGCTGACACTGTTCAGAATCTTCCCTGAAGAGCCAGCGGCCACTAGCAGAGCAGCCTGCCTCCACCGTACGTGGCTGCAAGAGCTCCGATAAATGCCCCGCTCCTCGCCCCACCGCACTGCCGTGGTTGCACCGCCCCCGACCAATCCACAAAGACTCGTCGTCATCCAGATCCGGCGGCGGGAGTACCAACCCACGCATCTCTAAGATAGCCATCTAAGCGCTTCTTCTGCGGCGAACTTGTGCCCCCGCACCCTTATGGTAGACACCAGCCAACTAGCAGCCTAGGAGCTTTGCCGCCTCAAGGGGTGATGCTTCCCATTGGGAATTGATTGGCCCAGAATAAAAATTCAGACAACTGACGCCTGAATAAAGTGATTTGAGATGAGTGTACGACCTATCTTGCGGCCCGGTGAAGTAGGCAGCTCCAGCTGCCGAGTCGGTGAGGCGGCGCGATGGCGGTGGCTATCGGTGGCAGGAAAGCAGAGATGTCGCGACGGTCCACGGCTACGGGGAAGCAGCGCCGGGGCCCTAGACACATCCAAAGTTGGAGCCGCTCCGGCGCCGTGCACAACAGCGGGGGTGAATCAGCTCCGTTATGGTTCACGCGGCCGTCGTCGAGGCAGCTCCGACAACACGGAGTAAGAGGCACACGGCCCAGTGCACGAGGCAAACAGACAGCATCTCCGACATTGGGGAGGAGGGCCGCAGTGAATTTGGTGCGGTGGGGGGCGCCATGGAGGAGGGGCTGAGGCTTTGCGGCTGGGGAGAAGGGGGCTTCCGGGGAGAAGGTGATTTGGCGCCCACGAGGTATGAATGGGGAATTGGGAGGGGGAACCATGTCTTACAGACGCATTTGTCTGATATGTGGGGGGAGTTACAGTTCTACCCCTGCCTTTAGGCTTCTGGGCTTGGGTTTGTGTACTGAGGGTCGGGGATAGTAGAGTAACTTTGCTTCTCCCAAATAGTGGGCGCGAGCGATTTCGGGCGAGGAGGGCGTGTTTTGAAATAGTGGGCGCGAGCGATTTCGGGCGAGCAGGGCGTGTTTTGAAATAGCGGTGTAGGCGATTTTGGGAGAGGAGAGGGTGTTTTGCCGCCCATGGTTTATGAATTATTCGGCACATGTCATTTTGTCCAAGGAAAAGGCACGCTTGGATGAAGTTACAAACCTACCCTCGATGTACAACGGGCCAATTGATGTGTGTCCCACATAGGCCGGTAATTTTGCGTCTCCCATTTATTTGCTTGGGTGAATTCCACCGAGCAGAGGGTGTTTACGGTTCATTCAAATTTTGGGAGAACGAGCATCCACATCTACCTTACCATGTCGATTCGAATCAAATTCTGAAATATTATCTTGCCACTTCTTTTTTAGATGGAGAGATGATGCTCGGGACTAATGTGTTTTTACATGCTCGTTGCTAACGACTTACTATATGACAAATAATTTACCCACTCAAAAACGGGAATCAAACCCAAAATGAAATATCTCAATTCAATGAAATAGCTCGTTCACCAGGTCAAAATAGTGAACTAAATCCAAAATTGAACACCTCAATCGAGTAGCATGTTGTACAGTATTATAGTACTCCATGAACATGTTGAAAGTCAAATTAATGAACTTGTTTGATAGGCATATCCCCGTTCATGTGTGGATTGCAGACAACTTTAAATATTTTAATGCAAGTTTATATCGAAACATGGTTTATATCAGTCTTTGATGCATAAAACGCGACCTCCCCCCTCTCCCGGACTCCTGCTCTCTCTCTCTCGCCGACAATCTTCAATTCTATCGCACGCAGCCAAACACAAACCTTGTTGGTCCCTCTCCCTCTCTCTCTCTTTGTGTGTGTGGGTGGGTCTTTCTAGTTTGCATGCACACTCCATGTATAGGTCTCTCTCGCACACTATGTATGATTCTCTAGTCCAAGATAAATATCTTGGGTGCACTCATCGTACGCACACAAATTCCCTGGCTCATTGCTCGTAACTCTCTCACGCACCAGTGGTGGGCGCACGGCAGATGCCATGGGATGGCTAAAGAGAGGAGGAGGCTCAAGGGCACTAGTGGGATCCAGAGGCGGGGTTGGCATGAGCAAGCATGGGATGCAAGACATACCCAGGTTCGGGGCTCTCCGGAGAGATAATACCCCTAGTCCTGCCGAGTGGGTTGATATGCAATAGTACAGGGTTGCTGCTAGAGCTGTATGGAGGAAGAAGGAAGACAGGCCAAGGCTTAGGCGGCTCCTTCTCCCTAGGTGTGTTCTACTGATGGGTTGGCTATTTTCCTGTGTGCTTACTACTTGCCCGTAAGCATGAGGGCTCCTGGGGGGTTTTATAGGCCAACCCCCCAGGGGTACAATGGTAATGCTATAAGGCCGTAGGGCCGGGTCGTCAGCATCTGGGGACCCGGGGCTAGGTCCCGCTGTCGGTGTCAAAACTGGCGGATCTCGGGTAGGGGGTCCCGATCTGTGCGTCAAGGCTGATGGTAACAGGAAGCAAGGGACACAGCTGTTTACCCAGGTTCGGGCCCTCTCAATGGAGGTAAAACCCTACTTCCTGCTTGATTAATAGTGATGATATGGGTAGTACAAGAGTAGATCTACCACGAGATCGTAGAGGCTAAACCCTAAGAGCTAGCCTATGATGGAATGATTGTAATTGTGATCGGCCTTCTAAGGACCAACCTCTCCGGTTTATAAAGATACCGGAGAGGGCTAGGGTTCACATGGAGTCGGTTACAAGGAAGGAAATATAATATCTGGATCGCCAAGCTTGCCTTCCACGCAAAGGAGAGTCCCATCCGGACACGGGCCGAAGTCTTGAGTATTGTATCTTCACGCTTCAATAGTCCGGATGTTGTACACAGTCTGGCTGCCCGGATACCCCCTAATCCAGGACTCCCTCAGTAGCCCCTGAACCAGGCTTCAATGACAATGAGTCCGGCGCGCAGTATTGTCTTCGGCATTGCAAGGCGGGTTCCTTCTCCGAATACTCCAAAGTAATTATCGAACACGTAGACCGTGTCCGGATCTGCAGGATGATCTTCACATGGTATAAATATGATTTGTTGGCAATCTTCGTGCGTCGTGCCCTTGTATCATGGCATGGTCCAACGTGAACCGGCGTTTCTTACCCCACCTCAACTCGTGTTACGAGGTCGTTTTATTGGCACGTCCCGTCGAGGCAGAGATCGTGTTCCTCTTATTACGGGATTTTCCATCAATATGGGCACGCGTGACCCCACGACGGCTGTTGGTATAACTTCGTGTGTTTTTTAGATAAGCCTCAAATGGTCACACTGAGGACTCTTGATATTCACCTTCTTTATAAAGGGGTAGAGACCTACGCCTCTTTTTCACCTTCATCACGCCTTCTCGCACCTCGAGTTCTAACACCCAAAACCTAAGCTCCAACCCCCCGGATCCTCCAATATGCCCGGATCTGACCCTCAAGGCCGGTGGGTGGCCTCCTCGATTAAAGAGGAGGACATTGTAAAGCTTAGGGAGGTCGGATACCTGACCGCCGATGTCCAGCACCGGCTTCCTGCTCCAGGGCAGGTCATCCCCACACCAGAGCCCAATGAGTGTGTTGTTTTCATCCCACACTTCCTCCGCGGTTTGGGTTTCACCCTCGATCCCTTCGTAAGGGGGCTCATGTTCTACTATGGGTTGGACTTTCATGATTTGGCTCCAGACGCTGTCCTCCATATCTTGTTGTTTATTATTGTGTGCGAGGCTTTTCTCCATGTCACGCCACACTTCGGCTTGTGGCTCAAGACCTTCAATGTGAAGCCAAAGATGATCGAGGGGCGACATGTGGAGTGCGGAGGTGCCGTAATAAGCAGGAACACCGACGCCCCATGGCCAGAGGGTTCTTTCCCAGAAGTATCCGATGTATGGCAGCGGAGGTGGTTTTATGTTATGGCGCCCAGGGGCACAAAGTGGGTAGCCGCCCCCGATTTCCGCTCGGGCCCTCCATCACAGTTGGCGTCCTGGACAGACGTAGGACGGAATTGGGGGCCCGCTGGTGATGTACCAGTATTGCAGAACCGTATCCGGGAGCTTCTTGAGAGGGACATCAACCTCGTCAGCGTGATGCAGGTGATGTTAATCCGACGGATGTTGCCGTGCCAACGACGGCCTCTCCGGATGTGGGAGTTCAATCCGGAAGGTCCGCGGACTGTCAAGCACCTCTTCGGCTTTAAGCTCGAAGAGATGTGCAAATTATTCTTCGGACAGAAAGTAGTGTGTCCGGACACCACCGAGGATGCGGGCCTAAGCTGCAATCGCCTAGATACTCAAGTAAGTAGCCTTGATACCGGACACCCTGTTTTGTATTTGTCATGATTGTTTATTCTGAAAATCATCCGCGTCAAGGAATGGCTCAGCAAGGCGGAGAGAATCAGGTGTCCGGTGCCACTTCCCGAAGGCACGCCCGCCCCTATCATGGCCAAGATGCTCGACCGGGTACTCAGCAGAATGCCCTCGGGGAAAGACAAGGGGAGGAGCGAAGAAACCGAACCCCACATGCTATGCATCTGAACCGGAGGAATTGTTACCTCCCCCAAGGAGGATAGTTGGGGATGGGAGGCTAAGGCCTCCTCCCTGCGCGGGAAGAAGAGGGCCGCCTCCGAAGATTTGGAGGCGAAGATGCCCAAATCAGGGAACAAGACATCCCCAGGGGGCCTTGCCCAGAAGGGCACCCTCACCGCACCATGCCCTCCAACGGGCCAGCCCTCCACCGAGCTGTAAGTCAATCTACAATCCGAAGGTACTGTGTTTATCCTAGATCAATAACTAGGATTCAACTTTTTGCAGTCCGGCCAGCAGCTCCTCTCAACAGGGTTCGTCTTCGGGGGGCCTTCCTCCGAAGATGATGGAGAGCGAGACCCCACCCCCTTCTCCGACTCATGAAGCGGGCGACACCGAGGTATTGTCACGGATGAGTCCGGATCTACCGAAGCCGGCAGTCAATTCGTCAGCCGCCCTGCACCCGGAGCATTTGGCTACAATCGGGGGGCGACGGGAAGAGTCTGCCACAGTTCGATGTCCGGCCGAATGTACTGACGGGCTTGCTGGAGCGAGCTGCGCTCTCGGAGGAGCACCGCTCATTAATGAGCGCGGTGCTCAAGAAGATTTCATCCGCTACAAGCGGTTTGAATGAAGCATTTATAAGCCTGCTCAGAGGCTTTGAGGTATGTAATGAAGAATACACCATATAGATAGTAGCCCCTAAGACTCTGGTTGCCCGCCCTAGGCGGCAAACGAGGGATCATCAAGCAATCATTTGTTTTGTAAATATGTGCAGGTACCTGTGGGTCCGGCCGCCGGCCCGTCCGTTGAAGTTGCCGAACTGACAAGGCAAATTGGGTCGATTGATGCCGATATCACTCTGATGAATGAGCGACTGGATAAATCACAAGGTATGTGCCCTATCTTCCATTGCATAAGAAAATATTAAGGTGGCACATATTAATGTAATATGTTTGTCGGGGGTTGGGTGCGACATATGCCAAAGGATGGCTTATCATGGTGGGGGCGAGTAGAACATCGCCGGTGCCTGGAAACGGGTTGAGGCGCAGACATGCACGCCGGCGAATCTTACCCAGCTTCGGGGCTCTCCGGGGAGATAACACCCCTACTGCTGCTCTGCGGGGTCTCCGCATGGTCACTATGGCAAAGTGGCTACAATGGCGCTCCTAGAGCTGTTTCGGGAGGCAGGAGGGAGCTAAGCTGGCTCTCTCCTCCCTGGTCTATGTGTCTAACTCTATCAAAGGCCGAACCCTTTGCATGGGTGTCCCGGGGGGTTTATATAGGCCTACCCCTCGGGGGTACAATAGTAATCTGACTGGGTGTGGCCCCCAGCTGTCTGTCTCTCATGCCGTCGTCCTTCCCACCGGCTTCTGGGGCCCGCCGACTAGTGGGTCCCGCAGACAGGCCGAACACTGTGCGGCGCTCCTTATGACGCAGTCTTTGGTCGTGGGGTCGTGGCAACAGTGCCGCCGTCTGTCAGGCGATCACTGTCGCCACTCCCCATCCAATCTGGTTTATAGCTTGTGGGGCCCTTGCGGAGAGACGGCCGACTCCGTGGAGGCCGACTCCCATAGGGCCATCTTCTGGCGCTCTGGCCGTCTTTGATTCATCCACTGACAGGTGGCCCTGCGATCTCTGGGCCGTACAAGCCGGCGTCGTGGGCACAGTGCATCACGCACTGTGGCTGAGGTCAGGGGAGGCATGGCAACAGTGCCGTGCCTCACCGGAGATCTCCCAGCGATACGGCTCACTGTAGCCATGCCTACCCCTCGTAGGCAGGAAGGGACGGCCACATCGGGGCCGTGCCCTGCATCGGTCTTCGTGAAATGTCGTGGGCCGACTCCCATAGTCGGCACTCCTGGAGGTCGCAAGCCGGGAGTCGGCTTGCTTTAAAGTCGTCGTCTGGGACTCGGCTTCTCGGGGGATCGCCAGCTGGGACTCGGCCTCCCTGAAAGCCGCCAGCTGGGACTCGGCCTCTCTGGAGGTCGCCTGCTGGGACTCGGCCAGAGGGGCGTGGCCTGCCCCGACGTCTTGAAAGATCCTGGGTCCCGGGTCAGCCTACCCGTGGCCCATTACTCCGACAGTAGTCCCCGAAGCTGGTGAAACCCTGCGGGCGCTGCCTTGTGGGGCTTCAACAGTTTCAATCTTCCTAGCAACGACTCTGAGACTCGGCTGCTGTTTCTTCGGGCCGACTCGCCGAAGTCGGACTTGTTCAGCGAGGGGCCCTTATTCGTAAGTCGCGGCGGGAAAACAGGCGGCGTATCGGATACGCTTCCCTGCCGCCATCGAGACGGTCCTATCGCGCGGCGCCACGTGGAGAGGATAGTCTGCCCACCCACGCGCGCGACGGGACGGGCCGCTAGGTGGGGCCCGCCACTACCGCGCCTCGGCTTCCGAGCGGATCCGCTGCGGCTGCGGACGGTTGGCATCCCCACGTTGTTACTGCGCGCAGTAACTTCGTGGGGTAAATCGTGGGTGGCGTGGGGCTTCGGGCGCAGTTAATCCCACGCCCGCCCCCTCGGCTCCTCAGCCCGTAGGGCTATAAATAGGTGGGGAGGAGCGGGGCGGCACTGCACGCACACCCACTCCCCCGCTCTCCTGCCTTCTCTTCTTCCTCCGCCGCGAGCCAAAGCATCCTCTCTCGTCGACGATGAGCTCTTCCTCCGCCGCGCCCCCCGCCCCGCGCTCCGGCGTGTCGGACGGCTCGGACGTGGAGGTGGAGCACATCGAGTTTCTCCGCCAGACCCGCCGTCTCCCCAGCGCGGACCTGGTGCACGCCCGTCCCGCGCCGGCGGGAGAGATCCGGCCCGCGCCGGAGGAGGGCGAGCGGGTTGTCTTCCGTTCGCACCTAATGCCTGGGCTGGGGCTGCCGGCGAGCGGGTTTTTTCGCTCGTTCCTGGAGTTCCATAATCTTCAGCCGCACCACCTCACCCCAAACGCGGTGGTGCTGCTCTCCGCCTTCGCCACTCTGCGCGAAGGCTACCTCGGCGTTCTCCCCACCCTCGAGTTGTGGGGAGAATTTTTCTCTTCAAAGCTCGGCACTCAGGCCACCGGCACGCCGGCTCAGTGTGGCACCTACATCGCGGTGCGGCGCTCGACGGCCGACAACCCTTTCCCTCCCATCTCGCTGGTGAAGTCGGTGAAGATGTGGCAGCGCTCTTACTTCTACGTGAAGAATCTCTCCACCGATGGTGACTGGGTCAACTTGCCGCCCTTCGACCCCGAGCCTCTGACTGGCAGGCTTGCCAGTTGGTCCCACCGGTCCAAGTCGCTGTCTCCCTCCGGAGCCGCCTCCGTGGCGCGACTCCGAGTTTTGCTGCAGTCGGAGGGCCTCGTTGGATCCGACCTTCTGGCCGCCTTCGTGGCGCGCCGAGTCCTCCCACTCCAGGGCCGGCCTCACCTCATCTGTCAGATGAGCGGCCGCCACGATCCGAGCCGGCTGTGCACCAAGGAAATGCCCTGCAGGGAGGTGGCGAACTTGGTGAACCACATCGCGCACTGCGAGTTCACAGAGGACTGGCAGTTCGGCAAAGAGCCGTACTTGCGCGACAACCCCCCTCCAGTGGTAAGTCGCATCTTTCTGTAGCTTGATCTTCTTTGCAGCCGACTCCGGCTTCTAATCATCATTGGTTCCTTCTGGGCAGAATCCCCTCACGGCGCCCGCAGCCGGCGCCATGAGAGAGCCCCGCGACTACGTCCCAGATCGCGAGGACAGCGACATCGACAACCCCGACTTGGGGGCGGCGGCGCTGGAGGCCGACGCCGAAGGCGGCGGAGAGGGGGCGGACGGCGGCCTCAGGCCATTGGCCACCTTCGCCGACTGGCCCGAGGACGACGCCGACGTGGAAGTCGTCCCGCGCCGCCAACCAAGGGCCGTCCCCTCCGGCCAAGTCGGTGCAAAGAGGCGTCACGTCGGGCCAAGCGCGCCCGGCGGCAAGCAGAAGAAGTTCAAGGGGGCGGCCGCCGCGACCAAGCGGGAGGAGGCGGCCGCGAAGGCCAACCGCTTCCGAAGGGAAGTGAGAAGGCCACCGCTAGTTTCCGCGTAAGTCTTTTTCACTCTTTCATTTTCTTTGTTGGATCTTATCCGAGTCTTTTTTGACTCTCCCTCCGTTCTTCTCCAGAGCTCCCCTCTCCCTTGAGAGAGCCGCCGTCCCCTCTGTCATGGGGTCGGTAGAGACATCCGTCAATACTCGGCGGGTCGATCCCGCCGCCGACCTTCGGAGGCGACGGAACGGAATGCGCGGGAGAAGCGCGACGAAGAGGAGGCCGACCGCCTGGAGAAGGCGGAGGCTGAGAAGGCGGCCGCCAATGCCCAGAAGAAATTGGAGGAGGCCGAGGCTGCCGCTGCGATGAAGTGGCGCGCTGAGGAGGTCGCGCGTCACCGATCGGCGATGCTTGTCCCTCCGTTGTCGTCGGCGCCGCCGGCTCTGGAGTTCACGGGGCAGACCGGAGAGGTCGGCACCGAGAACCCCCTCGTGGAGGAGGGCAGCGAGGCTTCAGGCTCGGACACCCACGCGCCGCCTCCGCCACCGTCTAGGAGGCCGCATGGCAAGCAGCTGATGGACCCGCAGGATCCACCGACCACGGACGATGCCGAGGCGCGGCTGCTTCTTCAGGTCGCCGTGCCAGCACGCCGCCGGCTTGAGAGGACGAGCTCGGCGCCGCGAGCTCGGGAAACTGGCGCAGCCAGCTCGGCGAATCTGGACGTCGAAGCCTCCAGTGCCGCGCCCACCGGCTGGTTACGCGGAGGCGGCACCGGCCCGCTGAATCAGGCCCTCCTGGACGTCTAGTCAAAGCTGCGCGCGGAGAGTTACGCCCTCCAACTCTGCACCAGAGCGCATCTGGCCGTGCGGACATCCATCCGGGTATGTTTCCTTTCTCTTTTTTTAATTTCTGTCTTTCTCTGTGAGGGCGCGCCAGCGCACCCACTGGGTGTAGTCCCCGAGTTCCGGGCCGGCTGCTGAGCAGGCGGTTCGGAACTCCCTCTGGTGAGCTCTGAGTACTAACTTTTGCCTTTGTCGGCTTTTTGCAGGAATATCATAATCTCCGCGCCACTGCCTTCAACCGCAATGTCGAGGAGCTGAACAAGCGGACCGCCGACCTGACGGAAAGCCGGGGTGAGCTCTTTCTTCCTTCTTCACGGGGGCGCGCTGGCGCACCCGCGGGCTGTAGTCCCCGAGATTCGGGCCGACTGCTGAGCAGTCGGGCCGGATCTCTCCGGCGACCTAGTTTCTTTCTTCTCCGCGGGGGCGTGCTGGCGCGCCCGCGGGCTGTAGTCCCCGAGATTCGGGCCGACTGCTGAGCAGTCGGGCCGGATCTCCCCGGCGATCTAATTTACTGATGACTTTCCTTGTCTTCTTCTTCGTTCTTCAGGCGCCAACTCCGCCCTCCAGGAGCAGCTGGGCGAGGCCAACACTGCTCGTCGTGCCAAGGAAGAGGAGTGCGACAGGCTCGCCAAAGAGCGCGATCTGCTGGCGACGCAGCTGGCCGAGCAGAAGGAGTTGCTCCGGAAGGCGCAGGGCGATGCTAAGTCGCGGGAGGCCGCCCTCATGGCCGAGTTTGAGGTCGAACGCTCTGCCTGGACTGATCGGGAGGCGATGCTGACCTCCGGCTACCACGAGCTCGAGGACATCGTCGATGGTAAGTCTTTTTCGCTTCTTTGGTCTTCTGACTTTGTGTCAGGCTGATTTCTGATTTTCCGACTATCTTCTTTTCTATCTTGGCAGACTTCTTTCCCGGCCATTCACAAGCCGTCCCTCTGGCCATCGAGGCGGCTCGGGATGCGCGAAGGGCAAAGGGTGAGGTGATTGCCGCCAACGCCCCCCGAACCATCGACGAGCAGCTTCTGAGCATCGGGGCTCGTCTTCGTCCTGCTCACCGCCTGCTGCGCCGTCTTCAGCGTGCCGGTGCCCAGGTGGTTGCCGCCATGTCGCCGGACGTGCCGGCTCTGCGCACCGCCAGTCGGACCGCCGACTGGCTGGAAGTCGCCGCCGGCCGCCTTGAGGCTTGGAAAGGCTCCTCGGCCCGAGCCGGAGCACGCCGGGCCTTGGAGTTCGTCAAGGCATGGTATCCGGGGTTGGACCTGGACCGCCTGGCTGCATTTCGGTCAGAAGCCCAGGCCGAGCTGGAGGCCGTAGAAGGCGCCCTCGTCCAGCGCGTGGCGGCCATCGCCGAGTACACGGACACCAGCGTCTTCGTGCCCAAGCGGACTGAAGGCGGCGAGGAGGCACCGCCGGACTGGTTCGGGATGAACCCGGAGTACGAGGAAGACTCAGCAGAGGTGATCGACTCCAGCGCCGAGGAGGAGGACGAGTCGGAGGACGGAGGCGAGGAGGAGGTGCCAGAAGACGAAGCAGGCGGCCAGCCTCAGCCCGATCGCGCCTCCAGCAACGAGCCGCGCGGGGACAAGGCGACCGCCGCCGGAGGCGACCAGGCTAAGACCGCCCAGCCGACTGCCCCGGCATCCGACACCGCCGTCACCTCCGATCCTCCGGCCCCGGAGGCCGCCTCCTAGATTGCTTCTGTTTATCTGTCTTCATTAATCTTTTGAAATACTTGTTAGGTTCGAACAATTCCACCCACGGGGTGTATCCTGAATTCTTATTCGGAGATTCGGCCGAGGGCCTATGTAAATATTTATCTAATTTCCGCCTTTCCTTGCTTATTGCTCCTTAGACTTTTTCCTTTGCCGCCTTCCTTTAGTTGCCGCCTTGCCGGCTAGGCAGCCGCTCTGCGGACTGTCGCCAGGTCAAGTGCTTGGCCACTTCAGGAAGGCAAGTACTTAGCCATTTAGAGTTTCTCTAGCAAATCGGCTAGAAAGCGACAGGCCGACTATTCGAGAGTCGGCTGTCCTTGATAAAAGTCGAGACGGCGAGCCGACTGCTCATGAGTCGGCTCGGTGGGGGGAGGCTGGTAGCCGGCTTGGGCTACGCGTAGGCTTTTAGGTCCTTAGCCATTTTTCATGTGTGCGCTCGTTCTTGCTTGTTCCCTGCCTACCGACAGTCGCTCTGCGAGCTGCGGCTTTCGACAGGAGACGGCTTGAGCGCAACACATTACTTGTCTGACCACAGGAAGCATTTCATAGCGCAAGACGGCAAGTCCCCGGGCCGACTAGTCGGACCCGGTGCCAGACAGAGTGATAAAAAAGAGCAGCATATTCGGAAGCGTAATTCTTATCATACAGATAATCAAAAAGGCAGTCTGCGAGCTCGTCCCCGGGGGCCTAAGGTCTTAGTACTTTAATACAAAGAGGGTAGTGCGATACATACTGCATCAACTGTAAAATCTTCGAAGAAGATTCGCGTTCCACGGGCGCTCTGTTTCTTTGCCGGAGTCGTCCCTCTTGCGCGCTCGAGGCTTCTGAGCATCGATCAAATAGTAGGCGTCGTTCCCTAGCACCTTGCTGATGATGAAGGGACCTTCCCAAGGCGCCGACAACTTGTGCTGGCCGGCTATTCTCTGAATCAGCCGGAGCACAAGGTCGCCCTCTTGAAATGATCTTGGCTTGACCTTGCGGTTGTAGTATCGGCGCAGACTCTGCTGGTAGATGCCGGACCGGCTGAGTGCCAACAGTTGGCCCTCTTCCAACAGATCGACGCCGTCTTGGCGTGCTTCTTCGGCTTCCTCTTCGGTGTACATGGAGACTCGCGGAGAGTCGAACTCAATATCCGTCGGGATGACGGCTTCGGCACCGTAGACGAGGAAGAAAGGCGTGAAGCCGGTTGACTTGTTTGGGGTTGTGCGCAGACTCCAGAGGACGGCATGTAGCTCCTCGACCCAACAGCCGGCCGAACGCTCGAGTGGTTCGACCAATCGAGGCTTGATGCCGGACAGGATGAGGCCGTTGGCTCGTTCCACCTGGCCGTTTGACTGCGGATGGGCAACGGACGCTAAGTCCAGTCAGATGCCCTGCGTCGCGCAGAAACGAGCCAAGGCTCCCTTGGCAAAGTTTGTGCCGTTGTCGGTGATGATGCTGTGCGGTATGCCGTACCGCACCGTGATGTCGGCAATGAAGGTTACTGTTGTAGGCCCGTTTAACTTCTTGATGGGCTTTGCTTCCACCCACTTAGTGAACTTGTCCACCGCGACAAGCAGATGAGTTAGGCCGCCTCGGGCCGTCTTGAATGGTCCTACCATGTCCAGGCCCCAAACTGCGAAAGGCCAGGCAATGGGGATTGTCTTCAGCGCGGAAGCCGGCTGAAGGGGCTTGGAGCGGAACATCTGGCACCCCTTACATTTTTGGACTAGCTCTTTAGCTTCTTCCAGGGCAGTCGGCCAAAAGAAACCGTGTCGAAAGGCTTTGGCCATGAGTGCCCTCGAAGCCGCATGGTGGCCGCACTCGCCCTGATGGATGTCTCTAAGAATCGCTTGGCCTTGCTCTGATTCTACGCAGCGCTGGTAGACACCAGTGATGCTGCGCCTGACTAGCTCTCTGTTGACTATGGTGTATGCTGCTACTCGGCACTGCACTTGCCGAGCCAAGATCTCATCTGTTGGCAATTATTTGCTCACTAGAAACTTGAGGATAGGCTGTGCCCATGAAGGTGCTGCTATCACTTCAACTGCTACCGCAGCGACTTGGACAAGGGTGGCTGGGCTAGGAGGCGGCGGGTTGGAGTCTGCGGCCGTTTGCTGAATTGACGGAATCTCTGGGCCGACTGGGGCAGCTCCCGGGCCGACTGGCGCAGTCCCCGGGCCGGGCTCTAAAGTCCCCGGGCCGACTGGCGCAGTCCCTGGGCTGGGCTCTGAAGTCCTCGGGCCGGTTTCAACTGTGGTTTTCTTGAGGTCACCTACTGGGGCTTTGGAGTCGGATCCGACTATTTCTGTCGGAGCCGACACGAAGATGGAGTCTGACTCTGGTGAGGGCCTGATAGACGGCTTGAGGAGGCGCTGAAGGGCGACGCCAGAAGGTATTGCTTGGCGAGTGGAGCCGACTCGTGCCAAGGCATCTGCTTGATCGTTGTCATTTCTTGGCACGTGAAGGAATTCGCACCCCTCGAAATATCCACTGAGTTGCTGCACCAGGAAGCGGTAGCTCGCCATGTTTGCGTCTTTGGCGTCCCAGTCGCCGGATGATTGCTGAACCACTAAGTCGGAGTCGCCATAGCACAGGATCCGGTGAATGCCGAGTTCTTTGGCAAGCCGGAGCCCATGAATGAGCGCCTCATATTCGGCGACGTTGTTGGAGGCGGCGAAGTGGATTTGCAGCACGTATTTGAGCTTGTCGCCCTTAGGGGAGGTGAGGACGACGCCGGCTCCAAGGCCGGTGCGCATCTTGGAGCCATCGAAATGCATCCGCCAATGAGTGGAGTCAGGCGCTGGCGGTAGGTACTGGGTCTCGGCCCAGTCGACGAGGAAGTCGGCCAGCGCCTACGACTTGATGGCGGTGCGGGGCTGGTAGTAGATGGTGTAAGGGGCTAGATCTATAGCCCATTTGGCCACTCGGCCGGAGGCGTCTCGGCTTCCAATGATCTCGGCGAGTGGAGCGGTGCAAACCATAGTGATTGGATGCTCTTGAAAATAGGGCTTCAGCTTCTTGGCGGAAAAATGCACGCCGTAACACATCTTCTGATAGTGAGGGTAGTTTTGCTTGGAGGTCGACAGTACCTCGCTCAGGTAATATACCGGTCTCTGGACAGGGAGCGCCTTGCCTTCCTCCTTGCGCTCGACTACAATGACTGTACTGACTACTCGGCTGGTGGCGGCGATGTACAAGAGCATGGGCTCTTTGGGAGTCGGAGCCGCCAACACGGGGGGAGTAGTCAACATCTTCTTCAGTTGGAGAAATGCCTCATCTGCCTTGTGGTTCCACTCGAAAAAGGTGGTCTTCTTCATCAGTTGATACAAGGGCAGAGCTTTCTCGCCCAGCCGACTGATAAATCGGCTGATGGACGCCAAGCAGCCAGTGAACTTCTGGACATCCAACAGTCGGTTGGGTACCTCCATTCTCTCAATGGCCTTGATCTTTACGGGGTTGCACTCTATGCCGCGTTCGGAGACCAGGAAGCCAAGGAGCTGGCCGGCTGGTACTCCGAAAACGCACTTCTCAGGGTTGAGCTTGATTCGGAATCGACGCATATTTTCAAAGGTCTCTTTGAGGTCTTCCAGCAGCGTCCCACGCTTTTCCGTCTTCACCACCACATCATCCACATAGACGTGGGCGTTCCTGCCGAGTTGCTTGAGGAGGCATTTCTGCATGCAACGTTGAAAGGTGGCGCCGGCATTCCTCAAGCCGAACGTCATTGTCAGGTAATAGAAGGCTCCAAACGGCGTGATGAATGCGGTCTTCAGTCTGTCCGCTGGATTCAGCTTGATCTGGTGGTATCCTGAGTATGCGTCTAGGAAACTCAACAGCTCGCATCCGGCTGTGGAATCTATCACCTGATCAATCCTTGGCAGAGCAAACGGGTCCTTCGGGCAGGCTTTATTGAGGCTTGTGTAGTCGATGCACATCCGCCACTGCTTGTTTTTCTTCAGTACCAACACCGGGTTTGCCAGCCACTCTAGAAAAAACACTTCCATGATGAAACCGGCTGCCAGGAGCCGGGCTATCTCTTCTCCAACAACTCTTCTTTTCTCTTCTGACAGGCGGCGCAAGGGCTGCCTGACGGGCTTCATATCTGGCCTGACGTGTAGCTTGTGCTCGGCGAATTCCGTCGGTACACCCGGCATGTCCTTCTCACGGAGGAAATCGACGAGCTCGCCTTCCTATTTGCTGTCAAGGCCTGTGCCTACGACAGCGTATCTCTCTGGGTGCTCTGGGTCCAAGGGTATCTTCTTGGTTTCTTTGGCCGGCTTGAATGATCCTTCTACCTCCGACTCCTTGGGGTCGGGCGACATCTCTGGCTGCTTTCCTGCCATCGCCACGACTCGGTCAAGGAGCCGTTTCTCGGCTGCGATCACCAAGGACTCGGCCAGCCGACTCCTCTCGGCCGCGCAAGCGGACGACTTCTTGTAGTCGCCGGCAATGGTCAGAATCCCCTTGGAACTCGACATCTTCATTTTAAGGTAGGCGTAGTGTGGAACCGCCATGAACTTGGCCAAGGCAGGCCGGCCAAGCAGAGCGTGGTACGGGCTCTCCAAGTCCACCACCTCGAACCAGACCGGCTCTCGGCGGAAGTGATCTTTGTCTCCGAAGAGGACGTCTATCAGGATCTTGCCGATCGGTGAATAGGAGAGGCCGGGTACAATTCCATGGAACACGGTGCGGCTGCTCTGCAGCTGCCTTCGCCTGATTCCTAGCTTCTCCATGGTGTCTTTGTATAGGATGTTTATGCTGCTGCCTCCATCTACCAGGACCCGCGAAAAACGGGCGGCCCGCCTATCAGTAGCCAAGGTCGCACCTAAGACCAGGGCATAGGAGCCTGGACTCGGCATCACCTTTGGGTGATCCGCCCGACTCCAACTGATAGGCCTCTCGGACCAATGCATGAACTCTGGAGCATCCGTTGCTACTGCGTTTACTTCTTGCTGCTGTTGGCGCCTGCTGCGCCGGTCATCTGCCACACTGGTGAATACTACGTAGGCTCCATGCTCTTCTGGGAACTCGTCTTGTACTGCGTCGACTGGCCGAGCCGCCGGCTGCTGGGGCGGCGGCGGAGGCGGCGGCCCTGCAGGCGGCGGAGGAGTGAGGCCGTCCCCCTTGGCGATTCTGGCGAGCCAGTGGCACTTTCTGGTGGTGTGGTTCGACGGCTTCGCGCTGCTGTGGAACTTGCAAGGACCATCTAAAGTCTGCTCATAGGAGAAAGCCGGCAACCAATTGGACTTGCCGCCTTTCTGCCGCTTGGCCGGAGGCTGCCCCTCCGGCTGCTGATCTTCTACTGCTGCAACCTGCCGACTGTTGGAAGTCGGCTGGGGGGCCTTGCGTTTGTTGTCGTTTTGTTGCTGTCGCCGACTGGCATCTCCAGCCGGAGTTCTGGGAGCCTGGGGAGTCACTTTGCCAGCCGCGTTGACTTGAATGTCCGTCTTCATAGAAGAGTCGGCCGTGGCGTACTTATCTGCTATGACTAGCAGCTTGTCAAGGGTTTCTGGCTCGTCGCAGAGGAGCTTGTGCTTGAGGAGGGTGCCCTCTCGGCACCCAGCAGTGAAGTACTCAATAGCCTGCACCTCGTGCACGCCCTCGCAGGAGTTTCAAAGTTTGCCCCAGCGTGTGAGGTAGTCGCGCGTTGATTCTTCAGGACCTTGCACGCACAAGGAGAGCTGGCGCGGCTTGGGAGGTCGCTTGTACATGCTGGTGAAGTTGCGGATGAAGGCTTCGGTGAAATTGACCCAGCTATTGATGCTGCGGGGCTTCAGGCTGTTCTGCCATGTCCGGGCCGTGCCCTGGAGCATGAGAGGAACATACTTCACGGCAACTCGCTTGTTGCCGTTGGCTATGCTGACGGCTGTGGAGTAGTCTATCAGCCAGTCTTCCGGCTTTACGGAGCCGGTGTACTTGGGCGTGTCTCGGGGGAGCGTGAACCCTTTGGGGAAGGGCTCGTCTCTGATGCGGGGCCCGAAGCAAGGCGGACCCAGCTCATCTTCTTCTTCCAGCGCCAGGGATCGGTGGAGTCGGTCGATCCGATGGCGGGCGTCATTCTCTCCGACTCCCTCTCGGCGGCCAAGGCGACCTCCGAGAGTCGGATGCTCAACAGGTGGCGGAGAAACTTGCCGTTCTCTTCTGGGCGGGGGAGGCAGATAATCGTCCCGCCGTTCTACTGCTCTTGGGCGGCCGTCTTGGTCGCGCTCGATGGTGATATGAGTCCGACTGTGACTGACAGCCGGCTCCTTCTCTTTCCTTCCGCGGACTCCGCCAGTCGGCGTCCGGGAGGTCGCGCCTTGATCCCGGCGGGGAGGTAAGTCGTCGTTTGGCTGCTGCAGCGCATCTGCGCGGCCGCAGGCCGCATTTTGCGCAGCAACCGCATCAAGGAGTTGCTGGACTCGCTCCGTCATCACACGGCGCTCTTCGCCCTCAAAGTTCTTCAGCTCGTCAGTCGCTGCTTGGGCGGCACGGATATTCTCCGCTGGGGTGGCATAAACAGGGCGTTTCTCCCCGAGTAAGTCGGGGATGGCCGCGCCGCGCTGTCGGACCGCACCTAGACGGCTCGGCCCAATCGGAGCCGGCGAGCCGCCTACGGCGCGATCCATCTCGCGCTGGTATGCCTCTGACAAGGGCCTCATGCTCGCCAACTTCTTGGCGCCTTCGACGATCTGAAGGCGGCGTGCCTCCAGCATCCGCGTCCTCTGGAATGGGCGCGATCAGGTCTTGCAGGGCCGCGGCTAGCGGGTCCTGGGCTTCTTCACCAGAGTGCTCGCCGTGGCTGATGACGAGCACCTCCGTGACGTTGCTTTCGCCACTCTCCTCGTACGGAGGCGGCTCGTCGTAGACCACCACGTTGGTGGGGAAGATGTCAAGCGATACGGCGTCGGAGTCGACCAACATCGGGTCGGAGGAGCCTACGGACTCCAAATCTACGGCAGGCTCGCCGGCGACGTGGAGTTGGTCGAGGAGGCCCGCGAGAAGATTCTCGGGGCCATCCGTGCCTGCGCCGGATGCAGGCTCGTCGGAGAGGTGCACCTCGCCGATAAGTTTGGCGAGGACGCTCGCGGCGCAGGCGGCTTCGGCGCCGCGCAGCGTGTCGATGCAGACTCCATCTGGCGAGCCTGGCTAGCTGCGCTCGCCAGGGAGGAAAAGGGTTCCCATCCAGAACAGATCTCCGGACGACGGTGCACCTCGCCCCATGGTGGGCGCCAAATGTCGGGGGTTGGGTGCGACATATGCCAAAGGATGGCTTATCGTGGTGGGGGCGAGTAGAACGTCGCCGGTGCCTGGAAACGGGATGAGGCGCAGACATGCACACCGGCGAATCTTACCCAGCTTCGGGGCTCTCCGGGGAGATAACACCCCTACTGCTGCTCTGTGGGATCTCCGCATGGTCACTATGGCAAAGTGGCTACAATGGCGCTCCTAGAGCTGTTTCGGGAGGCAGGAGGGAGCTAAGCTGGCTCTCTCCTCCCTGGTCTATGTGTCTAACTCTATCAAAGGCCGAACCCTTTGCATGGGTGTCCCGGGGGGTTTATATAGGCCTACCCCCCGGGGGTACAATAGTAATCTGACTAGGTGTGGCCCCCAGCCATCTGTCTCTCATGCCGTCATCCTTCTCGCCGGCTTCTGGGGCCCGCCGACTGGTGGGTCCCACGGACAGGCCGAACACTGTGCGGCGCTCCTGATGACGCAGGCTTTGGTCGTGGGGTCGTGGCAACAGTGCCGCCGTCTGTCAGGCGATCACTGTCGCCACTCCCCATCCAATCTGGTTTATAGCTTGTGGGGCCCTGGCGGGGAGACGGCCGACTCCGTGGAGGCCGACTCCCATAGGGCCGTCTTCTGGCGCTCTGGCCGTCTTTGATTCATCCACTGATAGGTGGCCCTGCGATCTCTGGGCCGTACAGGCCGGCGTCGTGGGCACAGTGCATCACGCACTGTGGCTGAGGTAAGGGGAGGCATGGCAACAGTGCCGCGCCTCGCCGGAGATCTCCCAGCGATACGGCTCACTGTAGCCATGCCTACCCCTCGCAGGAAGGAAGGGACGGCCACGTCGGGGCCGTGCCCTGCATCGGTCTTCGTGAAATGTCATGGGCCGACTCCCATAGTTGGCACTCCTGGAGGTCGCAAGCCGGGAGTCGGCTTGCTTTAAAGTCGTCGTCTGGGACTCGGCTTCTCGAGGGATCGCCAGCTGGGACTCGGCCTCTCTGAAAGCCGCCAGCTGGGACTCGACCTCTCTGGAGGTCGCCTGCTGGGACTCGGCCAGAGGGGCGTGGCCTGCCCCGACGTCTTGAAAGATCCTGGGTCCCGGGTCAGCCTACCCGTGGCCCATTACTCCGACAATGTTTGGACTGCAGATGGTGCTGCTGCCGTGGAGGCCCTGAGGGCGGAACTTGCTCTAGCCAAGGAACAAGCTCGGGTGAGCAATGCGGCTTCCCTAAAGGCGGCCGAGGAATTGAGAGCCGAACAGGCTGCTCATCGCCGAAGCGAGGAAAAGATAGCCGAAATGGGTATCAAGTTAAAAAATGCCGCTGACCAATATGAGCTCCTAAAAAAGGAGCATGAGGATAAATTGGCCAACCTAAGCAAGGCACTTAATGCCACCAAGGAAATATGGACCGAGCTCAGGGGTGCGCGGGAGGAGCTTCAACAGGCCGGTAAAATCGCGGCTGGGGGCTCCTATTTTCTGCGGACGAAGTTCTTCGATCCGAAGTACGCTCCCCTGGATGGACGCTGGAGTTCGGCGGACGCATACGCGGACCTGGCGAAGAGTACAGCTGATGCTGTGGAGTTCTTCAAAGATCAGGGTGAGAAGGAAGTGGAGAAGCTTTTCTGGTCGCAGTTCAATGCTCCCACCCACCCGCTGCCATTAAGTGATAAGATAGCTGCCGTAGCGGAGCTTCACCGGCTGTCCGGGCTTGCAATGCGGTCTGTAATAGACCATCTTTGGCCGAAGGGGCCTAAGCTAGACAATTACTTTGATTCGGTGCAATAGTTCCTTGGGGCCGTGCTTCGGATCGATGCCATGAGGAGGTCGGCGTTCATAGAGGGTGCGCGGATGGCCCTTGCCCGCGTTAAAGCGTATTGGACGGATATGGATGCCACTATTATAGCGTTCCAGGATCCGGTGGGGGGCCAATATACGGCCAGGCACTACTTGGGGCAGGTCATAGAGGGTGCCCGCCTGATAGAGGCGCAGTGCCGAATAATGTCCTATTCGAGTGATGATTCGAATCATTGTAAAAACAATGTTTATTTTGATTATAAGGCTATATTTATAATGTTTGTCTGAAAATATGATCGTGTCCCCTGTGCGTCCGTTTATATATATATATATATATATATATATATATATATATATATATATATATATATATATATATATATATATATATATATAGGACAACACTATTCTAATCCTAGGATTAGAATAACTATTTGGATCACAGCCAGCCCTATATAGGAGCCACGAGGTGTTCCCGAACTCCCGAAAACCCCACCGGAACGATTACGGAAAAAAAACCATCCCACCCTACCCGCTGCCCGATCCCCACCCTGACCTCCCTCGATCCCCTCCCCCGAGCGCCGCCACCCTCCCTCGATCTCACCGCCCCGCGCGCCTCCTCCCGCCGGCCGACCAACCCAGCCGCGCTCGAGCTGCCCCCACCTGGATCCGGCCCTGCAGAACCCCCGCGCCTGGTTCTGGCCGCCTCCCGCCTGGTTCTGGCTGCCTCCTGCCTGCTTCCGGCCGCCGCGCCGCACCAGCTTCTGTCCGCCGCACCGCACCAGCTTCCGGCCGCCGCGCCACACCTGCTTCCCGCCGCGGCGCTGCACCCGCCCTGACCACCTCCGCCCTGCCCCCAACCTCCCCCGCGGCGCCACCTTCCCTCTACTCCGCCGCGGCCTTCCTTCAACTATGGCTTGGCCTGCCCTCTGCTCCGACGTGCCCTCCTGCTCCTCCTGCCAAGGACCCCAACCACCGGATGCCGCCGCCCAACTCCGGTCCGCGCCCCCTTTCTCTCGTTCCTCCTCTTGGCTCTGCCCAATAACACTGTCATGGCCGGCCACGCCGCCCAGCGCCTGCTCCCGGCTTGGTCCCCGGCAAGGTGCGCCGCTCCTCCTCCCTGCCTCCTTCTGCCTTCCCCTTCTCCTTCTCTACCTCCAGGGAGCTCCCCCTGGATCCTACCCATCGCCAGATGCATTGCTTCCCCAGCGGATCCGTGCCGCTCCTCGACCTCCCGGCCGATGCCAATGGCAAAGCTCGGACGGGACCGTGCAACTACTCTCAGTCCCCGGCGAGGCTCCCCTACCACCACGGAGTCTCCTTCTAATGGCTGCGGCAGCATGAACGCCGTTCAACTCCATCGTCTTGGGCCGTTCAACGACGCGGCCCCAGGACGTTCGCCACCGCAGCGCCTGGATCACACCAACATCCTGTTGTTTGACTGCAGCAGCTGTTGTCTGCAAAAAAGTGCATGCGTGTAGTCCAACTTCCCCCTATACACTCACATAAGCACATGGAGACTCTGCTTAGAGAAGTTGCAGCAACACAATGCAATGATCATCTTCAGCAAATACCTTGTAGATGTTATTATTGCTACTGAAATTTGTGTGGGTCTGGCTACATGTATCACTTATTTTGTTTGTTGAAAAAAGAAATGTACCCCTCGGTTCGTTTACACATATTCTACAATCAGTTTCTTTGGTTTTGTTAAACTGATTTCATTCTTGTTGCCATCTGCAAAAATGTACAACGCATCGACGAGCCCCTGCACCCATGTTGCCATCCCAAAAAATGGATGCAGAGAATGCACTATTTGCCTTGTATGCCTAAATTTTTATTTGTGAAGGTCAAAATGTTGTGTTCGAGAATGTCAAGTGTGTTATGTGTATCTGAGCAAGTTCAAATAATTTAAACATGCAAAAGAAAAACATGGGAGATTTGTGATTTTTTTAGATCTTGAAGTGACAAACAAATTTAAAAAGAGCATAAACAAAATTTAAGTCTATAAAATTCACTTCAAATCATTAACAGGAAAAAGAATGTTCTCTTTGTTCTCAAACAGAAACAAAAATTAATAAAAAAGGGAATGTAGTTTACTCTTTACAAAATCCTCAGAAATGTTTCGTTAAATCAATTGTGCTTCTCCGCTCTATACATGTTCATTGATATTGCCAACAAGCATACTATTTTCCAAAAAGTGGTTTGATGTTTATTACATGACTAGATTTTTTTTCTGCTACTAAGAAATAAACCAGGAAGTCCAAAATAAAAAGATGGAGAAGTTCGATGATTACAGAAACTATGATTTTTCTCATTATTTAAAAATGCAAAACAAGAAAGTTCAAAATAAAGTAATGCAAAAGTTTGATGTATAAAAAAATGGAAAATCTGAATCTGTTGATGGGAAGGACATAAGAAGTTCACACAAAAAATAACACAATAGTACAAAAACAAGAGAGCACTTTGAAACGGATATTTCATCGTTTCTAATAAAAAATTAAGAAGTTCGGATTTTAAACATAGAGCAGTTCAAAAAATCGTAAAAATGGGATTATCACCATTTCTAGAAAAACACTAGAAGTTCAAAATTTTAAAAACAGACCTGTTCAATATTTATTACAGAACTTGGATTTCGCCGTCACCGAAAGAAAATAAACCAAGAAGTCCAAATTACAAAATAGAGAAGTTCGATATTTATAAAGAAACTCATATTTTCCTTGTTACTAAAGAATAAAAATGACTAAGTTCAAATTACAAAAGAGGTGTAGTTTGATGTATACGGGAAACTCAAATTATTACCGTTGTAAGAAAAATAAAACTATGGAGTTCAATTTACAAAAAATAATGTTTGTAGCGCAACAGGTTTAATGCTTGTTACAAACCCAAAGAAGGTCAATTAAAAAGGCATCTCAAACAATTTTATAAAAAAATATCTCTTAAAATAAACCTAGAAGTTCAAATTTAAAACGGGGTGGCTCGATGTCTATCAAAATGTAGGATTTTTTCCGTTGCTAAAAGAAATTAAAGCAGGAAGTGCATATTAAAAAG
This sequence comes from Triticum timopheevii, assembly GCA_963921465.1. Taxonomy (NCBI): domain Eukaryota; kingdom Viridiplantae; phylum Streptophyta; class Magnoliopsida; order Poales; family Poaceae; genus Triticum; species Triticum timopheevii. Next base: position 161,042,728 of record OY997266.1, read on the forward strand.
ATGGAGAAGTTCGACGATTATAGAAAGCTCATATTTTCCTCATTATTAAAGAATGGAAACAAGAAGTTCAAAAATTAAATAACAAGAAGTTCAACTTTTAAAACTAGAGTGCTTCAAAATTTCATAAAAAATATTAATAAAAAACCAGGAAGTCCATATTAAAAAGATGGAGAAGTTCGATGATTATAGAAAGCTCATATTTTCCTCGTTATTAAAGAATGGAAACAAGAAGTTCAAAAATTAAATAACAAGAAGTTCAACTTTTAAAAATAGAGCGCTTCAAAATTTCATGAAAAAGATTAATAAAAAACCAGGAAGTCCATATTAAAAAGATGGAGAAGTTCGATGATTATTACAAAACTCAGATTTTCCTCGTTATTAAAGAATGGAAACAAGAAGTTCAAAAATAAAATAACAAGAAGTTCAACTATTAAAAATAGAGCGCTTCAAAATTCATAAAAAGGGATTAAGAAAATCAGATTAAAAATTCATAAAAAAACTCAAAATATTTTCACGTAACCGAGAGAAGTTCAGGTTGATAGCTGCCAGAAGTTCATGTACTACACAATGTGCATTTTCTATTAAAAAGGAAATAAAAAAGCACATGCTAAAAGTTTTATTGTTATAAGTTCAAGTCCTTCGTTGGAGAAAGTTACAAAAAATATTGTGAGAGAGGTTTATACAAAAGAAATACCATTTGTGTAACACTTGGCGAATGGATGAGAAAAATACAAATGAAAAATACGTCAAAGAAGTTCAACGTAAAAACAGCAGGAAGTTCACCTACGACACTGAATGAATATCAGATGAAAAAAATTTAAAATCGTCGCGAGTATGAAAAAATGATCAATACGGGAAATTTGCGTGTTTAGAGCAGCTTTCCATCGGTATATCACCCGCTCAATTCCTGTGAGTGGGATGGAGAGCTACGAGCAGTGGATGAAGATCTACGAGAAAAAAAATCACGTGAAAATCAGAGTGAAGTTTAGGTACACGCACCGAGAAGTTCGGGTTCTTCACGCGGTGCATTTTCGAAGAATCTGTTTCGCGATAGAGGCAGAACGAATGATCCCGCCGTTTTCGTAATTACTTGAAAACAGCTAGGAACCAGAGAAAACCATCAACATGAAAAAGTTTCGCATTTTCTGTAGCTTTTCAACGGTATATTATTTGCCCAATTCCGATAAAGTTCGTAGAAACTACGGTGAAAATACGTTTTTCGCCATTTTCGAAACTGACTTAAAACCGTAAAGAATTGGGAGAAATAATACAAACCAAAAAGTTTCGCATTTGTTCACACTTTCCAACGCCATATCGTTTGCTGCATTCGGACGAACTGTTAAAAAATTAGCTTGAAAATACGAACTCAGTAGGACTTGGACCATTTTCTAAATTACTCTTAAACCATTCAAAATTAGAAAAAAAACTTTCAAGATGAAAAAGTAGCGCATTTTCATAAGCTTTTCAACGCCATATCATATGCCTCCATTGGATTAGCTGTTTAGAAATGACATCAAAAAAACGAAGTCAGCTGTTCGGTTTACGAAATTTTACGTTTTTTCAAATTACTCTTTAACCATAGGGAATTAGAAAAAACTTTCAACATGTGGAAGGAGCGGTTTTGCAGCAGCTTTCCAATGCCATATTATATGCCTCATTCTGATAAACGGTTTAAAAATGCGATCGAAAATACGATTCACGTTTTTTATGCGAAGAGAAAACAGTTTTCAAAACTGCTCTTAAACCGCTTATATTTTGCCAAAAAATTAAGTTGGGTCATGTTATTGGTGTCCATAGCTTTCCAACGGTATATCGCAAGCCCCGTTTGGGCAATGTTGGCGGAAGTTCAACCGAGTTCACGAGGAAGTTCAATATACTACTAGCGGGGCAGGTTAGGTTGTGATCAGAATATTATTCTGATCCCGTGATCAGAATAGTGTTTACGTATATATATATATATATGTGTGTGTGTGTGTGTGTGTGTGTGTGTGTGTGTGGTGTGTGTGTGTGTGTGTGTGTGTGTGTGTGTGTGTAATCCGAAAGTTAGCAGTCGTTGGCTTCAGCCCCCACGCATACAATGCGGGGGTGTTCGCGAAAAAATGTGCTTAATCACACTTTATCCAACGTCTTGGTCCATTAAGGAGGTGATCGCACGTCGAACTAGGCAATCGGACTATATAGCTGTAACACTTTCGCTTAGCCGCGGGATTCTAACGTTGGGGCTACTATGTAGCCCCTAGTACCTTCGCGTGCATCTGAATACGGACGCGTATGTACTTGGCCAGGAAATGGCCCTTCGTTAATGCGGAGGAATCCTAGAGATTCCGGTGGGTCATCGAGTGGTTGAACAGTCTCTCGCTACATCATGACAGTCAGTTTTCGGCTTTCTCTACTGAGGTGCTCATCCGGAATAACCAGGGCACAATCACAGTAGTTCTCCTTTGGCCTCCTTAGCCGATAATAACGAAATGTAAGGCGGCAAACTCAGGAGCCGGGCAAACCCAACATTTGACCAAAGACATGATTCGGAGCCGATGCATATAAGGCCAAACTCGTGACGCCGAACACTCCCGAAGGTATTCGGACTTTATAACAGATGATGGGCTCAAGAATGCCCATTCATTATAAACCTTGTGTTTCCAGGTACGTGCGTTAATCTATCGTGGCGAAATGCCAAAAACGGCAGTATCCTCTGTGGGTATGGAACCCATGGGATGGTTAAACAACAAGAGGCAATAAAAAAGGTTTACATAGGGGCTTAATCTAAAGAGAAACCTATTGCACGGGGCCCTGCTGCATGTCTGTGCCTTTGTCTCCGTTATGCCGCATCCTGGAAGGGTATCGCGCGAACGTTGTCTGTGGAAAAGGGAAACTCCTAGAAGAGTGCAACGTAAGTATGCGATGGATAGTGAAAGTGTAAGATGTTGGCCTGCCAATAAGGTTGAGCCAAGTGTGGGACTATATTTATAGCCCCTAGTGTCCGCTATGGGATTATATATACGGTGCCCTGGTGTAGTATGGGCTGCCAGACTCGTCTAACCGTGTCTGTGGTCTTAACGACCAGTCATGTTTTTTTGTTAGAGGCCGCTTATAGTCCGGCCACTAGGGCCGTTGCGTGTTCCTCTGCGCGCAAAGAGCGCTTTGTTATTCCGCTAATGGTGATGACGCCACATGGACCGGGCATCTTGAGTGTAAGGTAGCCATAGTGCGGCAATGCGTTGAAGCGGGCGAAGGCCGTTCTTCCAAGCAATGCATGATAGTTGCTTTGGAAGGGTGCGATGATGAAGAGTAGTTCTTCGCTTCTGGAGTTGCCTGGGAAGCCGAATGTCACCTCTAGTATGACGGAGCCCCTGCTGTAGGCTTCAACGCCCAGTATCACCCCTTCAAAGGTGGTGTTGATTTTACTGATCTTGGATGGGTCTATCCCCATCCTGCGGACAATGTCCTCATATATTAAATTGAGACTGCTACTGCCGTCCATAAGGACGTGGGTGAGATGGTATCCATCGATTATTGGGTCAAGCACCAAGGCATCTGATCCTTCGCGCCGAATACTAGTTCGGCCGTCCAGGTGATTGAAGGTGATCGGGCAAGACATCCAGTAGTTGGGTGTGGGTACGATGGACTCTATATCACGCGCGTCTTTATGGACGTGTTCGTGCCTTCCCAAGGATGTGCGAGTCACTTGGATCATGTTCACTATTTTAACCTCTGGCGAGAATTTTTTCTGTCCCCCAGTGTTCGGCTGGCGAGGTTCATCCTCGTCTTCACTTGGCGTTTCCCTTCCCTTGTGTTCGGCGTTTAGTTTGCCGGCCTGCTTGAAGACCCAGCACTCTCTTTGCGTGTGGTTTGCAGGTTTGTCAGGGGTGCCATGAATTTGGTACAGTCTGTCCAGAACTCTGTTCAGACCGGACGGACCCTCTTTGCTGCCTTTAGATGGCTTATTTTGCTGGTTCGGTCGAGAGCCCTGAATCCGGCATTAACCGTTGTGTTATCCGGGCTCTCTTCCTTGTTTTGGCGTTTTTTTATTACGCCGTGGCTTCCCGTTGCCATCCCTTATTTCGGATGTGCTGGGGTCGCTGGTGCCTTTACGGGCTAGCCAGCTATCTTCGCCCGCGCAGAAGCGGGTCATAAGGCTTGTTAGGGTTGCCATTGTCCTTGGCTTTTATTGGCCGAGGTGTCTGGCGAGCCACTCGTCCCGGATGCTGTGTTTGAATGCCGCTATGGCTTCAGCATTCGGACAATCAACAATTTGATTCTTCTTAGTGAGGAATCTGTCCCAAAGCTTTCGGGCGGACTCTCCGGGCTGTTGGATTATGTGACTTAAATCATCAGCATCTGGAGGCCGGACATAAGTCCCTTGAAAATTGGCCCTGAAAGCGTCCTCGAGTTCCTCCCAACTCCCAATTGAATTTTCGGGGAGGCCTTTCAACCAGTGTCTGGCTGGTCCCTTTAGTTTGAGGGGAAGGTATTTGATGGCGTCGAGGTCATCCCCGCGAGCCATATGTATATGTAGGATAAAGTCCTCGATCCAGACCCCTGGGTCTGTCGTTCTGTCGTATGCATCTATGTTCACAGGTTTAAAGCCCTGTGGGAATTCATGGTCCAGTACTTCATCAGTAAAGCATAGGGGGTGGGCAGCCCCTCTGTATCTGGATGCGCTATGGCATGCTGTCGGCTGTTGTTGTGTTCGGTGTTTATTCCGAACTGGTATTTGTATGTCATAATTGCTTTGATGACCACAGTCCCCCGCCGGGGTGTGTCCTTTAGATCCGTAGATGGACCTAGCTGCGCCAGTTTTCTTATCCAGGCGCTCACGTGAATCGTGCGCGTCTTCGGTAGTTGCTTTACTGCGGTTATGAAGTGGTACGTCTTGCCTCCTGGTCGTGTTATTCTTTGGTGGAACGGCCTCGTCGTCGAATCCTGGCAGTAGCTTACGTTTTGGGTAGCTCTTTGTGTGGCGATCGTCGCCATATTTTTCTTCAGTGTCTAGCACTTTGTTCCATCTGCGATTGAGCGTTTCCTGTGCGGCATTAAGCCGTTGCTTCTGCCTCTTCAGACTTCTCGCTGTGGCCATAAGCTTTCTGTGGAGGTTCTCTCGTTCCACGCGTTCTTCCGGAATGATGAATGCATCATCGTCCGGACTGTCTTCTTGTCCTGGGGCGGTTTGATGAACTCGTCCCTCTGGATCATTGTCTTCGGGCGTCTGCTCCGAACTATGCTCAGCGCGACCTGGTTTGTCCTGCTCCATCGCTGGTTCCGTTTGGTCGTTGTTGCCTTCGGGGTTGACCGGAGTATCCATCCTTCTGGCGCTCTTGCTGATATTTTTACTATTGCTGGATTTGGAACGGCGTCTGCACCGTCGCTTTGGTTTTTGCCCGGGGGTTTTATCTTCCGGATTGTCACCATCGTCTTCCTTGGGAGTATCCACCATGTATATGTCATGTGACGAGGCGGGAGTCCGGTACCCCATAGATTCTGAGTCTTCTCCTGCATCATCGTCCATACGGTCAATGCCTTCAGAGTCGAAGTCAAGCACGTCGGTTAAATCATCAACCGTGGCTATCAAGTGGGTGGTGGGTGGGTAACGAATTTCTTCGTTGCCTGCTTCCCACTCGAGCCTGATAGGTCTCCAACGTATCTATAATTTTTGATTGTTCCATGCTATTATATTACCCCTTTTGGATGTTTATGGGCTTTAGTTTACACATTTATATCTTTTTGGGACTAACCTACTAACCGGAGGCCCAGCCCATATTGCTGTTTTATTACCTATTTCAGTATTTCGAAGAAAAGGAATATCAAACGGAGTCCAAACGGAATGAAACCTTCGGCATCGTGATTTTTTGGAAGAATATGATCCTGGAGACTTGGAGTTCACGTCAGAAGATACTCGAGGCAGCCACGAGATAGGAGGGCGTGCCCCCTATCTCGTGGACCCCTCGAGCACCCCCCGACCGACTTCTTTCGCCTATATAACCCTACGTACCCTAAAACAATCGAATATCAAGATAGATCGGAAGTTCCGATGCCGCAAGCCTCTGTAGCCACCAAAAACCTCTCGGGAGCCCGTTCCGGCACCCTGCCGGAGGGGGGATCCCTCACCGGTGGCCATCTTCATCATCTCGGTGCTCTCCATGACGAGGAGGGAGTAGTTCACCCTCGCGGCTGAGGGTATGTACCAGTAGCTATGTGTTTGATCTCTCTCTCTCTCTCTCTCTCTCTCTCTCTCTCTCTCTCTCGTGTTCTCTCTCGTGTTCCCTCTATGGCACGATCTTGATGTATCCCGAGCTTTGCTATTGTAGTTCGATCTTATGATGTTTCCCCCCTTCTACTCTCTTGTGATGAATTGAGTTTCCCCTTTGAAGTTATCTTATCGGATTGAGTCTTTTATGAGAACACTTGATGTATGTCTTGCCATGTTTATCTGTGGTGACAATGGGATGTCACATGCCACTTGATGTATGTTTTGGTGACCAACTTGTGGGTTCCGCCCATGAACTTATGCATAGGGGTTGGCACACGTTCTTGACTCTCCGGTAGAAACTTTGGGGCACTCTTTGAAGTACTTTGTGTTGGTTCGATGAATCAGACATTGTGTGATGCATATCGTATAATCATGCCCATGGATACTTGAGGTGACAATGGAGTATCTAGGTGACATTAGGGTTTTGGTTGATTTGTGTCTTAAGGTGTTATTCTAGTACAAACTCTTTTATAGATCGATCCGAAAGAATAACTTTGAGGTGGTTTCGTACCCTACCATAATCTCTGCGTTCGTTCTTCGCTATTAGTGGCTTTGGAGTGACTCTTTGTTGCATGTTGAGGGCTTGTTATATGATCTATCTATGTTATTATTGTTGAGAGAACTTGCACTAGTGAAAGTATGAACCCTAGACCTTGTTTCCTATCATTGCAATACCGTTTACGCTCACTTTTATCATTAGTTACCTTGCTGTTTTTATTATTTCAGATTACAAATACCTATATCTACTATCCATATTGCACTTGTATCACCATCTCTTCGCCGAACTAGTGCACATATACAATTTGCCATTGTATTGGTTGTGTTGGGGACACAAGAGACTCTTTGTTATTTGGTTGCAGGGTTGCTTGAGAGAGACCATCTTCATCCTACGCCTCCCACGGATTGATAAACCTTGGGTCATCCACTTGAGGGAAATTTTCTACTGTCCTACAAACCTGTGCACTTGCAGGCCCAACAACGTCTACAAGAAGAAGGTTGTGTAGTAGACATCAAGCTCTTTTCTGGCGCTGTTGCCGGGGAGGCTAGGTAAAGGCACTCACTCACACCCCGTCAACTAAGCTCTTTTCTGGCGCCGTTGCCGGGGAGGTTAGCTCTTGAAGGTACATCTTTAGATCTTGCAATCGAATCTTTTTGTTTCTTGTTTTATCACTAGTTTAGTTTATAAAAGAAAACTACAAAAAAATGGAGTTAAGCTTGTCTCATACGCTTCGTCTTTTTAATATCTTTTGTGAGAATGATAGAAAGGAAAATTTTGCTCAAGTGCTAGAAGAAGAATGCATTAGAATGTTTGGTACTAGATCTTTGTATGATGAGCATGATTGCAATGTTGCTAGTATGAATTTCTTGAATATCCATGATGCTAATGATATGCAAAGACACAAGCTTGGGGAATCTATGTTTGTTGAATATGATATTTTTTGTCCCCCAAGTTTTGATATGCAAAGTTGTAATGATGATAGCATGCCTCCTACCTATGATGATTATATTGATGAAAGTAGGTTTGGAAGAGTGTCAACTTTAGGAATTAGTGATCCCACTATTTTGGAGGATGTTGAATCTTATTGTGATGAATATGAAAGTGGATTTGGAAGAGTGTCAACTTTATTTAGTGATTCCACTATCTTGGGAGAGGTTTCAATCGATTATGATGAGAACGAAGTTGCTACTTATGATGATTATTGTGATGAAACTTCTGCTATAAAAAGTAGTGATGATTATATTTATAAATCTTGTCATGATTATGATTACCCTTTTTCTGAACATTACTCTTTTAATGTGGAAACAATTTTTAGTGTTCAAGTCTCTTATGATACTCCCACTATTCCGAATGAGAAGAATTTTGCTTATGTGGAGAGTAGTAAATTTTCTATGCTTGTAGATCATGAAAAGAATGCTTTAGGTGCTGGTTATATTTTTGAATTCATTCATGATGCTACTGAAAATTATTATGAGGGAGGAACTTATGCTTGTAGGAATTGCAATAATGTCAAGTTTCCTCCCTATGTGTTGAAAATCTTGAAGCTATGCTTGTTTTACCTTCCTTTGCTTGTTGATTATTGTTCCCGTAAGTTGTTTGCTCACAAAATCCCTATTCATAGGAAGTGGGTTAGTCTTAAATGTGCTAGTCATATGATTCATGATGCTCCCGTTATGTTTCAATTCTTATCTTTTATGTGAGCATCATTGCCATAATCATGCCTAGCTAGAAAGGCATTAAAGAAAAGCGCTTGTTGGGAGACAACCCAACATTTATCCTTACTGTTTTTGTGTGTTCACATGATTATGCTACTGTAGATGTTTTATAGCTTTTGTTTCAATAAAGTGCCAAGTAAGACCTTTAGGATAGCTTACGGTGATAGTTGTGTTGATCCTGCTGAAAATCCGAAACTTTTGCACCCAGTAATTTAGTTTTGTTAATTCACAGAAACGTGATTCTGATCTGATTCTTTTTGCTCTGGATTGGTACACAAACTTTTAAGACTTCCAAATTTGGTAGGAATTTTGGAGTTCCATAAGTATACATTCGATACAGATTACTACAGACTGTTCTGTTTTTGATAGATTCTGTTTTCTATGTGTTGTTTGCTTATTTTGATGAATCTATGTGTAGTATCGGAGGGTATGAACCATAGATAAGTTGGTGTACAGTAGATATTACACCCATATGAATTTATAATGAGTTCATTACAGTACCTAAGTGGTGGTTTTATTTTATTATGCTAACGGAGCTTACGAGTTTTCTGTTAAGTTTTGTGTTGTGGGGTTTTCAAGTTTTGGGTAAAGATTCGATGGACTATGGAATAAGGAGTGGTAAGAGCCTAAGCTTGGGGATTCCCAAGGCACCCCAAGGTAATATTCAAGGACAACCAAGAGCCTAAGCTTGGGGATGCCCCGGAAGGCATCCCCTCTTTCGTCTTCGTTCATCGGTAACTTTACTAGGAGCTATATTTTTATTCACCACATGATATGTGTTTTTCTTGGAGCATCATTTTCTTTTGTTAGTATTTGCTTTCTGTTATTTATAATAATGTTTTGCATCTTCAGTTTCAATAAAGAAGTCAAGGATAGCCTTTGCCATGCTTATTTTGCTAGTATACATGTTGCTGTTTGAAAACAGAAAGTTTACCGCTGTTGCAAAAATTCCCTAGAAAATTCAGAGCATGATATAATGTTGAAACCTTTTGCATAATGAGATCTGATAAATTTACTACAGTCGGAATTTTATTTCATAATTTTTTGAGTTAGGGAAGTATTGATAATCTTGCATTCTTTACAGACTGTACTGTTTTGGCAGATTGCTGTTATGTTTGCATTGTTTGCATATGTTTTCTTGTTTAATGATTCTATTTGAAGATAGGAGTATTAAATATGCAGAGGCATTTAGTATTCAATGTTTAATAATAATTTTAGTGATTTGCTAAAGTAGGAAATGATAAGGTTTTGCATTGGTTTATACTAACCTATCTCACGAGTTCTTGTTGAGTTTGTTGTGGATGAAGCCTTTAAGAAAAAGAGAAACCATGATATGAGAGGAATTATGGAGACACAAAAGTTCAAGCTTGGGGATTCCCAAGGCACCCCAACATAATATTCCAAGAAATCTCAAGCATCTAAGCTTGGGGATGCCCCGGTAGGCATCCCACCTTTTTTCTTCAACAACTATCGGTTAGTATCGGTTGAGCCTAAGTTTTTGCTTCTTCACATGAGTTGTGCTATCCTTGCAATGTCATTTTATTTTTGCTTGCTGTTTGAATACAATACCAAGATCTGAATTTCTTTAATGAGAGAGAGTCTTCACATAGTTACATAATTATTTAGCTACTCATTGATCTTCACTCACATCTTTCGGAGTAGTTTGTCATTTGCTCTAGTGCATCACTTATATCTTTTAGAGCATGGCGGTGGTTATATTTTGTAGAAGTTGCTAGTCTCTCATGCTTCACTTATATTATTTTGAGAGTCTTTTAGAACAGCATGGTATTTGCTATTGTTACCAAGTTGGTCTTAGAATGATGAGCATCCAATTTGGGTATAATAAAAGCTCTCATAGAAAGTGAATTGGATGCTCTGATCAATTTGATGCTTGATAATTGTTTTGAGATATGGAGGTAGTAATATTAAAGTTATGCTAGTTGGGTGATTATGGATTTAAAGAATACTTGTGTCAAAGTTTGTGATTCCCGTAGCATGCACGTATGGTGAACCGCTTTGTGATTAAGTTGGAGCACAATTTTACCTTATGAGTGGCGGTCGGGGACGAGCGATGGTATTTTCCTACTAATCTATCCCCCTAGGAGCATGCGCGTAGTGCTTTGGTTTTTGATGACTTCTAAATTTTTGCAACAAGTATATGAGTTCTTTTGATTAATGTTGAGTCCATGGATTATACGCACCCTTCCACCCTTCCACCATTGCTAGCCTCTCTTGTACCGCGCAACTTTTGCCGGTACCATATACCCACCATTTACCTTCCTCAATACAGCCACCATACCTACCTGTTATGGCATTTCCATAGCCATTCCGAGATATATTGCCATGCAACTTTCCACCGTTCCGTTCATATGACACACATTACTTTTGTCATATTGCTTTTTGCATGATCATATAGTTGACATTGTATTTGTGGCAAGGCCACCTTCATAATTTTCATACATGTCACTCTTGATTCATTGCATATCCCAGTACACCGCCGGAGGCATTCATATAGAGTCATATCTTGTTCTAGCTTTGAGTTGTAATTCTTGAGTTGTAAATCCATAAAAGTGTGATGATCTTCATTATTAGAGCATTGTCCTAGTGAGGAAAGGATGATCAAGACTATGATTCCCCCACAAGTCGGGATGAGACTTCGGACTTTACAAAAATAAAAAAAGTAAAAAAAAGAGAAAGGCCAAAAAAAGAAGGCCAAAGAAAAGAAAAAAAGAAAAAAAAAAGAAAAGAAAAAAATGAGAGAAAAAGAGAGAAAGGACAATGCTACTATCTCTTTTCCACACTTGTGCTTCAAAATAGCACCATGATCTTCATGATAGAGAGTCTCATATGTTGTCACTTTCATATACTAGTGGGAATTTTTCATTATAGAACTTGGCTTGTATATTCCAATGATGGGCTTCCTCAAAAGTGCCCTAGGTCTTCGTGAGCAAGCAAGTTGGATGCACCCCACTTAGTTTCTTTTGTTGAGCTTCCATATATTTATAGCTCTAGTGCATCTGTTGCATGGCAATCCCTACTCACTCACATTGATATCTATTAATGGGCATCTCCATAGCCCGTTGATACGCCTAGTTGATGTGAGACTATCTTCTCCTTTTTGTCTTCTCCACTACCACCATTATATTCCACATATAGTGCTATGTCCATGGCTCACGCTCATGTATTGCGTGAAAGTTGAAAAAGTTTGAGATTATTAAAGTATGAAACAATTGCTTGGCTTGTCATCGGGGTTGTGCATGATTAAATACTTTGTGTGATGAAGATAGAGCAACAGCCAGACTATATGATTTTGTAGGGATAACTTTCTTTGGCCATGTTATTTTGAGAAGACATGATTACTTTGATTAGTATGCTTGAAGTGTTACTATTTCTCTTATGTCAATATGAACTTTTATTTTGTATTCATTTGGATCTAAACATTCATGCCAAAATAAAGAAAATTACATTGAAGAATTATGCTAGGTAGCATTCCACATCAAAAATTCTGTTTTTATCATTTACCTACTCGAGGACGAGCAGGAATTAAGCTTGGGGATGCTTGATACGTCTCCAACGTATCTATAATTTTTTATTGTTCGATGCTATTATATTACCCCTTTTGGATGTTTATGGGCTTTATTTTACACATTTATATCATTTTTGGGACTAACCTACTAACCGGAGGCCTAGCCCATATTGTTGTTTCATTGCCTGTTTCAGTATTTCGAAGAAAAGGAATATCAAACGGAGTCCAAACGGAATGAAACCTTCGGCATCGTGATTTTTTGGAAGAATATGATCCTGGAGACTTGGAGTTCACGTCAGAAGATACTCGAGGCAGCCATGAGATAGGAGGGCGCCCCCCTGTAGGGTGCACCCCCCTATCTCATGGACCCCTCGAGCACCCCCTGGCCGACTTCTTTCGCCTATATAACCCTATGTACCCTAAAACCATCAAATATCAAGATAGATCGGGAGTTCCGCCGCTGCAAGCCTCTGTAGCCACCAAAAACCTCTTGGGAGCCTGTTCCAGCACCCTGCCAGAGGGGGGATCCCTCACCGGTGGCCCTCTTCATCATCCCGGCGCTCTCCATGATGAGGATGGAGTAGTTCACCCTCGGGGATGAGGGTATGTACCAGTAGCTATGTGTTTGATCTCTCTCTCTCTCATGTTCTCTCTCATGTTCCCTCTATGGCACGATCTTGATGTATCGCGAGCTTTGCTATTGTAGTTGGATCTTATGATGTTTCTCCCCCTCTACTCTCTTGTGATGAATTGAGTTTCCCCTTTGAAGTTATCTTATCGGATTGAGTCTTTTATGAGAACACTTGATGTATGTCTTGCCGTGTTTATCTGTTGTGACAATGGGATATCACGTGCCACTTGATGTATGTATTGGTGACCAACTTGCGGGTTCTGCCCATGAACTTATGCATAGGGGTTGGCACACATTCTTGACTCTCCGGTAGAAACTTTGGGGCACTCTTTGAAGTACTTTGTGTTGGTTGGATGAATCTGAGATTGTGTGATGCATATCGTATAATCATGCCCACGTATACTTGAGGTGACAATGGAGTATCTAGGTGACATTAGGGTTTTGGTTGATTTGTGTCTTAAGGTGTTATTCTAGTACGGACTCTTTTATAGATCGATCCGAAAGAATAACTTTGAGGTGGTTTCGTACCCTACCATAATCTCTACGTTTGTTCTCCGCTATTAGTGGCTTTGGAGTGACTCTTTGTTGCATGTTGAGGGCTTGTTATATGATCTATCTATGTTATTATTGTTGAGGGAACTTGCACTAGTGAAAGTATGAACCCTAGGCATTGTTTCCTATCATTGCAATACCGTTTACGCTCACTTTTATCGTTAGTTACCTTGCTGTTTTTATTATTTCAGATTACAAATACCTATATCTACTATCCATATTGCACTTGTATCACCATCTCTTCGCCAAACTAGTGCACCTATACAATTTGCCATTATATTGGGTGTGTTCGGGACACAAGAGATTCTTTGTTATTTGGTTGCAGGGTTGGTTGAGAGAGACCATCTTCATCCTACGCCTCCCACGGATTGATAAACCTTAGGTCATCCACTTGAGGGAAATTTGCTACTGTCCTACAAATCTGTGCACTTGCAGGCCCAACAACGTCTACAAGAAGAAGGTTGTGTGGTAGACATCAGAGTTGGACATAGTTCGGCCCGGAATTCTCTGTCAAAGAGAGAGTTTTATGAGTTTAGTATGTCGCCAAAGGGTGAGTGCTGAAAGACGTCCACCGCGGAGAACTCCATCACCGGAGCCCAACCAGGATCGGCGGGCTCGGGGACGCGCGGACTAGAACCCACAACCGGATATGAATCCGGGGGTCTGGAGCCACAGGCTCCCTCAGAAGTGAGGCCTGTGTTTGGCTCCATCGCTGATGAGGGTACGGCCTGCGGGGTGGGGTCCAGCCCTCCGTCCTTAGGCAACGCAGCCTGCCCCAGATTTAGATCCAAGGCTTCTGCCGGGGTGATATCCCGAGCATCGCCTGATAGCAGGTCTAAGCCGTGCTCGTCATGACTGTTCGGAGCTCCTGGCGCCGGCCTGTATCCATTGAAGATCAAGTCTCCGCTAATATCCGTTGTGTAGTTCAAGTTTTCAAACCTGACCTAGTGGCTGGGGGCATAGCTATCGATCTGCTCCAGGTGGCCAAGCGAATTGGCCCGTAGTGCGAAGCCGCCGAACACGAAGATATGTCCGAGGAGGAAAGTCTCACCCTGGACAGCGTCGTTGATGATGACTGAAGGAGCCATTGAGCCTGACAGCGACGACACAGAGGAACTCTCAATGAAAGCACCAATGTCGGTATCAAACCCGGTGGATCTCGGGTAGGGGGTCCCGATCTGTGCGTCAAGGCTGATGGTAGCAGGAAGCAAGGGACACAGATGTTTACCCAGGTTCGGGCCCTCTCGATGGAGGTAAAACCCTACTTCCTGCTTGATTAATATTGATGATATGGGTAGTACAAGAGTAGATCTACCACGAGATCGTAGAGGCTAAACCCTAAGAGCTAGCCAATGATGGTATGATTGTAATTGTGATCGGCCTTCTATGGACCAACCTCTCCGGTTTATATAGACACCAGAGAAGGATAGGGTTTACATGGAGTCGGTTACAAGGAAGGAAATATAATATCCGGATCGCCAAGCTTGCCTTCCACGCAAAGGAGAGTCCCATCCGGACACGGGCCGAAGTCTTGAGTCTTGTATCTTCACGCTTCAATAGTCCGAACGTTGTACACAGTCCGGCTGCCCGGATACCCCCTAATCCAGGACTCCCTCACCCGCCGGGTGCCTGTGGCTCGCCGGCTTCCCCTAGGTGCGGGCCCCATGTGCCTAGGGGAACTGTTCGTCGTCTTGTCGATCGTCAGGGAGTGGCCGAGTCGAGTCTGGTACAGTGGCGCCCCGTCAGGTCGCCACTTGCTGGCGTCAATAGTGACGATGGGGGCACTGTTGCCATACCGGCTGTCGGTGTCAAAACCGGCGGATCTTGGGTAGGGGGTCCCGAACTGTGCGTCTAGGCGGATGGTAACAAGAGACGAGGGACATAGTGTTTTTACCCAGGTTCGGGCCCTCTCGATGGAGGTAAAACCCTACGTCCTGCTTGATTAATATTGATGATATGGGTAGTACAAGAGTAGATCTACCACGAGATCAAGGAGGCTAAACCCTAGAAGCTAGCCTATGGTATGATTGTTGAGATGTATGTATGTCCTACGGACTAAGGCCCTCCGGTTTATATAGACACCGGAGAGGGCTAGGGTTACACAGAGTCGGTTACAATGGTAGGAGATCTACATATCCGTATCGCCAAGCTTGCCTTCCACGCCAAGGAAAGTACCATCCGGACACGAGCCGGAGTCTTCAATCTTCTATCTTCGTAGTCTGGGAGTCCGGCGGATATTGATAGTCCTGCGGACAATGATAGTCCGGCTGTCCGGACACCCCCTAGTCCAGGACTCCCTCAGTAGCCCCTGAACCAGTCTTCAATGACGATAAGTCTGGCGTGCACAATGTTCGGCATTGCAAGGCGGGTTCCTCCCTTGAATAATCCAGAGAAGATAATGAACACCAGGATAGTGTCCGGCTCTGCAAAATAAATTCCACATTCCACCGTAAAGAGAATAAAATACACACTTAACTCAATCTGCTGACGCATTATGCGGCGTGACATCACACCGTAGCCAAGCCTTTGTTTGAATCGTTTTTTACTATACCACCTCAGCATGTTTAGCGAAGCGGTTTCCTTGGCATGTCTTGTCGAAGTAGAGATCGTGTTCCCCTTATTCTGGGATTCTCATCAATACGTGCGTGGGTAACCCAACCGCGCCATTGATGGTGGCGCTTGGGAGATAAGCGAGTTTTATCAGGCCGGTGGGGGACGCATAGTTTTGTCCGCCTATATATAAGGGATAAGGATTCACCTTCTTACCTACGCCTTCTTCCTCCTTTGCTTATCCTCCCCTGCGAACCCAAGCTCCAACGCCCGAGCTCTTGCATCTCTCCTCGACCTTCTCCGAATATGTCCGGAGCGGGAGGTAAATGGTTAGCCTCCACCGCTAAGGAGGAGGACATCACCAAGCTGCGCGACGCCGGATACCTTTCCAGCGATATTGCGCATCGGCTGCCCGACGAGGGGCAGCTCATCCCTACCCCAGGGCCTCATGAGAGGGTCGTCTTCCTCCCCCACTTCCTCTGCGGATTGGGCTTTCCACTCCATCCATTTGTCCGGGGGCTCATGTTTTACTACGGCCTGGATTTCCACGATCTGGCGCCGAACTTCATCCTCAACATCTCGGTGTTTATCATCGTGTGCGAGGCCCTTCTCTGCATCCAGCCCCACTTCGGCCTGTGGCTCAAGACCTTCAACGTCAAGCCGAAGGTTGTGAAGGGCACGCAAGCGGAATGCGGCGGCGCTATGTTGGGCAAACTGCCCAACGTCCCTTGGCTAGAAGGGACCTTCGTGGACTCCGTCAAGGGGTGGCAATCGGGGTGGTTCTACATCACCGAGCCACGCAAGCCCACATGGGCGTCGGCCCCCGAGTTTAGATCTGGAATCCCACGCAGCTCACCTCCTGGAAAGAGAAGGGCTTGTAGTGGGGCAGTCCGGTGGAGGTGACGGGACTCCGAGCCTGCATCAAGAAGATGGTGAGCAATAGGCTCCGGCTCGTCGACGTGGTCCAAGTCATGCTCCTCCGGCGATTCTCCCATGCCAAGAACGGGCATTCAATTTGTGGGAGTTCAATCCGGAACAGCACCAGACACTAAACGGGCTCTTCGATACAACACACGAAGGCGCCTGGAGGGTGCTGTTCAAGGGCGCCGAAGCCCCCACATCCGTGACCGAAGACCGCGGATTCAGCTCGCAGTCTCCGACTGACGAGGTAAGTGATTCAACCCCATTACGGGACACTTGTGGTAGTTAGATTGACTCTAGTGAGGCTTTAATCTGCCTCTTCCTTTGACAGGAATGGATGGAGAAGGCCAAGCTGCTCATCAGCCCGGCTCCCATGCCAGAAGAACCAGTGGACGCCCGCTTAGCAGGGCTGCTGGTTCCGGCACCGCACGTGGTGCCAGAGAAGAAGGCCCAGAAGGCGGCCGCGGGGACTCGAAAGAGTTCCCGTAATCAGGCGTCTGACGACGACGAGGACTCCTCCCCTGAAGACGACGAGGAGGAGTACTCTCTCCCGGAGGAGGGAGAGAAGAAGAGGAAGGCCTCCCCAATCGGGGCGGCCGAAGGGTCCAAGAGGGGGAGAACTATCCCCCCGGACAGTTTTGCCAACATCAGCGTTGGCGAGGATGAGTGGCCTCCAAGGGCCAGGCGTCCGGCCGGATCGTAAGTATTCGGATCATTTATATGCCGTACCTTTCCTGTCACGTAGTGTCCTTCTAACGCCGCATTCTGTCCGTAGTCCGGTCGATGACGACCTCCCCGACTCAATGAGCGGGTCGTTGGCTTCGTCGGACGGAAATTCTGTCCTGACCGCCTCTACCCCCCGCGCCGACAAGGACGCCGAGGTGGGATCCCAAGAGGGGACCCATCGGGAGGAGGCTCCGGAGGCGCCGTCAGGCGACCTCCCGGACCTTGCGCCAGACCCTACATCGGAACTCGTAGTGGTTCCAGAGTCCGGCAAGCGGCCCCTTCGAAAGAAGGGCAGGACCGTGACGCAGGTGGCCTCCGTCCAACCGGAGGTGCCGGATAACCTGCTGGAGGCGCTTAAAGGCGCTTCCATCGAGGAAGAACACCGCACTCTCATGAGTGCGGTGATTGAGAAGGTCCAGCTCGCCAAGAGCGGGCTGACCAAAGCCTGCAGCAGCCTTCTAACAGGCTTTGAGGTAAGAAGTTAAAATTATGTAATGTAATACCGCATAGACAGTAGCCCCTGATGCTTAGTTCGGTGTTCGGAAGGAAAATCCGGACTAAGGATCTAACAAGATATACGCAGGGTTGCTAAAAATATGTCGATATGGGTTTGTAGGCTACGCTGCTGACCTCTGCCGCATTAACGGCAGATGTCGAGGTGCTGAAGAAGGACCTTGAGCGGTCCGAGCAAGAGCTCGGCCATGCCAAGAGGCAGCTCAAGGAAAAAGAAGGTGAGTAACACCACCTTAAATAAGTACCTTACAGAAAAGGGTTTTGGTTGCAAATAAAATTAACAAGGATAATATGTGTATTGCAGGGGCCACTAATGAGGTGGCAGCCCTGAAGGATGCCGTGTCCGCGGCCGAACGCAATGCGGCCACGGAGCGGGCTGAGCGAGAAAAGCAAGAGGTACTGGTGGCGGAAGTTCGGCAAGAGCTCCAGGCTCTCATGGAAAAGCATGAGAGGTTGGAGCGTGACTCCAAGACTCGAGAGTCCGAGCTTGCCTCGGCTCTCAAAAGTGCCAAGTCCGCCAAGGCCGAGGCCCAAAAGGCCCTTCAGGAGGTTGAGGAAATAAAGAAGATAGCTGCGGGTAAGGCGTTTTTCATGCAAAGCAGGCATGTTAATGTAAATTACCGGATACTTACCCGAATTTGGAGCCTTCCAGGGGCATTTGCAGATCTGCCGCGTAGTGCGTCTGATGCCGCCGCATTCTATCGTGGTGAGGAGGGGAGCTCGACGGAGAAGGTCTTCTGGTCTTAGTACTCTGAGGCCGGCCATCCGGTGCCCCCAAGCGACCAGCTGAAGCAGCTGGTCGAACTCCACAAGGTAGCTGAGGAGGCCATGAAGGGCCTCATAGTCCGGCTATGGCCTGGACAGGCCATGCCTGGGAGCTACTTTGGCCTCGTGCGGCGGCTGGTGGATGCGTGCCCCAGGCTGGATGTAGTCAAGCGCTCCGCCTGTATTGAAGGCGCTCGTCGGGCCCTTGCCTGCATAAAGGTGCAATGGAGCAAACTGGATGCGGAGAGGCTTCTCACGGATCCGCCGCCGCTGGGCAAGGAGCATCGCACGCCGGAGCGTTATTATAAAGTTGTCCTGAAGGGAGCCTGCGATATTGCAGATGAGTGCTCCCGAGATGTAATCTTTGAGTGAACTCGCTGTGTATTTGTCCTGTGCGCTGAAAACTTCGTTCATATGCGCCATGAGCAACACTTGTTTAATTTAAAATATTACCTTCTGTGCGGCCGTTTGTTAAATCTGAGAGATGGCAAGTCGTTGGCTTCAGCCTCCAAGCCACAAGTGCTGGGGTGTTCGGTGATAAACTTGAGCACTCTTGTTCCCATTTTTGGGTCCATCTAGGGAGGCGCTCAACACGACGAACAAGGCAATCGGACATATAGTGCTTGAACACTCTCACTTAGCCATAGAATTCTATAATTTTAAATTTCGGCAAAGCCCCTGGTATTCGGAATACCGAATCCGGGGCGCTATCCACGCCTTCGTCGGACATCATCCGGAACTTCGCTTGAAGCGGCATGAGTCTTTAAGGACCCGAAAGAACCTCTCGAACAGCGACCAGTCTCTCGCCTTATCATGCCAGTCAGTTTTAGCTTTCTCCACTGAGGCGTTAACCCGGCTCAACCGGGGCGCAATCGCAGTGGTTCTCCCAGTGCTACCTTAGCCGACGGAACGGAAGGTAAGGCACCAAAACATGGGAGCCGGGCAAACCCAACTATTGACCCAAGACATGATTCGGAGCTGATTCATATAATGCTATAAGTTCGGGGTGCCGCACTTGTGAAAGTGTTCGGACTTAATCACACCATAATCTGGGGAACAGAAGCCCCTGGCGTATTCGGCCGTACCAAAGTATACGGGTGCAAGATGTCATATAATGAACATATATAAAAGATAACGCAATTGCAATAAAAAGGTGCTGCATTATTGATGAAAGAAAGTCTGCTAGTAGAGCGGACTGATACAAATAGTGCGATAAGCAAGGGATTTGGACTAAATAAACATGTCCCCCTCCAGGGATGAGCTGCAGACTTGGTGTATGTAATTGAATTTTAATGCTCGTAATTGAGACCACCTGAATATTCGCCGCGGCCTCCTTTAGTCCCTGACTGTTTGCATCATGAGTTCGATAAGTTCGCCATCGAACAGGGCTTCTGGTTAACAGAGTCCTGTATACATAAAAGAAGAAAAGATAAAATAAAGACAAGGGGGCGCTCGAATGAGCCCCTGGTGTGGTCGAGCCGCACTCTTGGTCCCTTGTGATCGTGCCCCTTCCCCTGCGCCCATGGTATCTCCAAAGCGTAATGATGTACGCGGAGTGTTATTCTTGTGATTATGCGTGGGCGAGGGTTGGGGCCGCATTGCTACACGTGCTCTGATCGCGCCAGGTGGTCTTGGTTGGCATTGCTCTGGGCGCGCTTTGATGTATCCGGCTTTTTAGCTGCCGGACTTGAGAATTGCCTTAGAAGGCTACTCTGTACTTCTGCCGCGAGAGCCGCTGTATGTTCCTCCGTCCGGAGGGAGCGTTTCGTATTCCCATTGACCGTGATGACTCCACGAGGGCCTGGCATCTTGAGCTTTAGGTATGCATAATGCGGCACCGCGTTGAATTTTGCGAACGCGGTTCGTCCGAGCAGAGCATGATAGCGACTGCGAAACGGGACTATGTCGAAGATTAACTCTTCACTTCGGAAATTATCCGGGGATCCGAAGACCACTTCCAATGTGACTGAGCCTGTACAGTTGGCTTCCACTCCTGGGATGACACATTTAAAGGTTGTCTTTGTAGGTTTAAACCCTTCGGGGATCTGATGATCCATTACTTCATCAGTGAAGCATAACGGGTGTGCGGCGCCCCTGTATTGAGCGATATCGCGACGCAGCTCGAGAGAGCGCTGTCTGCTGTGTTCGGCCCGGCCGGGGATATTGTATCCGGCACGACGGTGTTCGCCGTGGGTCGTAGGGCGCCCACGTGATCCATAGATGGATCTAGATTGTCTTGCTTTGTCCTCCAATATGTCTCGCAAGTCCGGCGCGTTCCCTCTTGGCTTCGTAATCTTGGAGCGATACTGGGGTACGGTCTTGGCTGGGGGCCGGGATGCCTCTCTGTCACGACCACGGGGTGGTCAGTCAGCCATGTCGTGCGCTGGTGATGAAGGTATGTATGCTTCCTCTAATCGGGGGAGCAGCTTGCGTCTTGGGTAACTTTTGGAGGGACGTTCGAGTTTATACTCTTCGGCCGCGAGGACCTCGGTCCATCGATCGGCCAGCAGGTTCTGATTAGCTTGAAGCTGCTGCTGCTTTTTTCTTTAGGCTGTTTGCTGTGGCGATGAGCCTGCGCTTGAAGCGCTCTTGTTCGACGGGATCCTCAAGTACGAAGAATTCGTCATCGTTGAGGCTTGCTTCGTCTTCGGAGGGAGGCATATAGTTATCATCCTCAACCCCTTCGTCTGCTGCCCTCTCGTGGGGGCTTGCTTCTGCATCCTCCTGCGCTGAGTCTTGCTGGAGGGGATTGTCTTCGGCGCTCTCTGGAGTGTTATTGTCTCCTGTGCTGGAATCTCCATTCTTGCTGTGGCGGGATTTAGAGCGGCGCCGCTGACGCCGGCGTTTGGGCTGCTTCTTTAAAGAGTCTGCCTCCGCTGCTTCTTCGCCATCCCCTTCTTTTGGGGTATCCACCATGTATACGTCATATGACGAGGTGGCCTTCCAGTGCCCTGTAGGCGCTGGTTCCTGTTCGTCTCTAGCATCGTCATCCATAGCGTCGATGTCTTCGGAGTCGTAGTCTAGCATGTCGGTTAAATCCTCGACAGTGGCTACAAAGTGGGTGGTGGGTGGGCTCTGAATTTCTTCGTCGTCCGTACTCCAACCATCCTGGCCATAGTCCGGCCAGGACTCTCCCGATAACGAGAGATGCTTTAATGAGTTTAGGATATCGCCGAAAGGCGAGTGTTGGAATATGTCCGCGGCGGTGAATTCCATAACTGGCGCCCAATCTGGACCGATTGGTAGGGGCGCGGGAGGCCCGGTGTCCGGCGTGGAGTCCGGCGCCTCGGAATCACGAGTCTCGCAGGGGACAAGGTCAGTGTTCGGCTCCATCGCCGTGGATGTTGAAACCCCCGGGGTGGTGTCTATCCACCGACCCTCGATCTGGGCGATCGGCTCCGATCTAATGGCCGAAGCGGATCCGAGTGCGGCCACCCAGGCACTGTCCGGCGGCAGAGCTAGATCGTGCCCATCGTCACAGTGCGGTGCGCTTGGCTGTGGCTCGAGTCCGTCGAAGATCAAGTCCCCGCGGTCATCGGCCGTGAAGTTTAAGCTTACAAATCTGACCTGACGGCCAGGGGCGTAGCTTTCGATCTGCTCCAGGTGGCCAAGTGAATTGGCCCGCAGTGCAAAGCTGCCGAATACGAAGATCTGTCCGGGGAGAAAAGTCTCACCCTGGACAGCGTTGCTGGTTGAAGATGCCATCAAGCCTATCGGTGACGACACAGAGGAACTCTCAATGAAAGCACCAATGTCGGTGTCAAAACCGGCGGATCTCGGGTAGGGGGTCCCGAACTGTGCGTCTAGGCGGATGGTAACAAGAGACGAGGGACACAGCATTTTTACCCAGGTTCGGGCCCTCTCGATGGAGGTAAAACCCTACGTCCTGCTTGATTAATATTGATGATATGGGTAGTACAAGAGTAGATCTACCACGAGATCAAGGAGGCTAAACCCTAGAAGCTAGCCTATGGTATGATTGTTGAGATGTATGTATGTCCTACTGACTAAGGCCCTCCGGTTTATATAGACACCGGAGAGGGCTAGGGTTACACAGAGTCGGTTACAATGGTAGGAGATCTACATATCAGTATCGCCAAGCTTGCCTTCCACGCCAAGGAAAGTACCATCCGGACACGAGCCGGAGTCTTCAATCTTCTATCTTCGTAGTCTGGGAGTCCGGCGGATATTGATAGTCCGGCGGACAATGATAGTCCGGCTGTCCGGACACCCCCTAGTCCAGGACTCCCTCACCGGCCCTGGTCAGCGGTAGGTGAGGGGCACTGTTGCCATGCTCCGGCTGACCAGAGGCATGGGCGGGGCACTGTTGCCTCGGTCATCGGTGGATGAGGACTCGTCCCATCGTACGGCCTAGATGGGACGGGAGCTGACCCGTGGCCGAGTTGAGGAACACGCCAAGGGCAGAGTTGGCTTGTTGGGGAAGTCTCGGTGTGCCGGTTTTGGCTGTCTTGCGCTGGTTGTCGAGGTCGAGTCGAGGAGCTTGGCCGGGTCGGAGAGTTCGGCCGGGTTCGAGGGACCTGGTCAGGTCGAGCGACCCAGCCAAGCGCGGGCCGGCTTGAGGGGTGATGCTGGCCCCGTTGTTTTTGAAAAGGATCTGAGTTCCGTTGCCTGCCCGGGGTTTGTCCCCTCGACAGTAGTCCTCGAAGCTGTGAAGATCCGTTGTCTTCAGATGGGAGGGCCTTTGCAGTTTCCCCCTTTGAAGAGGCGAATCTTGCGACCGCCAGGTCCGACAACACCCACTGGGTGCCGGTTTTTTGGAAACCGGATCGTAGCATCCCGGTGGCGGCAAGAAACCGGAGAGTCCATCGAATCTTGGGGCAATCCCTCGGGCTTCGCGCGGGCGCCATGTGGCGCCTGGAAGTCGGAGGGGCCTGACAGGCCACGCGCGTGATGGGACTGGGCGACGTGCTGGGGCCCGCCATCGCGTGCCCTTGGCCCACGCGCGCGGATTTATTGCAGCGTCCGCAAGTCGGTTGCTCTTCCCCATGCAGTCGTTGCGCACGTACGTGCGCACTTATTGTGGGGAAGTGGGAAAGGCGAGTGCAAACGATCCCACTCGCCCCACGTTTGGACCGGGGCTTATAAATTGGGGCGAGGGGGCGGCAGACATCATTCACAAGAGCTCCTCGAGCAGAGCTCCATCGCCGTCCATCTTCCTTCTTTCCTTTCATCTCCGTTGATGGCGCTGCTGTCGGGCTCATGGATGGGCTCGACCGTCACCACCGACGACATTTCCTACCTCCGCACCACCCGGCGCTTGCCGGGGGAAACAGAGGTCACCGTGCACCTACCACAGGGCGAGCAAAGGCCGATGCCCCAGGGCATGGAGCGTGTGGTCATCTTCCCGCATTTCAAGCGTGGGTTCGGTCTTCCAGCGAGCACCTTCTTCCGCGACTTCCTGGAGTTCTTCAGGCTCCAACCCCATCATCTTGGCGCTGGCGTCATCGTGCAGCTTTCGGGCTTCGTCACCCTCTGTGAGGGGTACTTGGGGGTCATGCCCATGATCGACCTGTGGGCGCACTTCTTCTCCTTGAAGCAGCAGGGACCGACGGCCGGGGAGTTCTCTGACTACGGGGCCGCCTTCTTCTCAAAGCAGTCGGGCGCTGACTGCCCCAAAATTCCGCTGGAGGATTCTGCCAAGAAATGGCAGAATTCTTTCTTCCATCTCCGCAACCTTGGCAAGGACCGCATCAACTTGCCGGCCTTTGCCATCGCGCCGCCGCGGGCGAAGATGAACTGGGATATTACCCCAGGCACCCGTCGCAGGAGATTCTCATTCTCTGCGAGCGGGTGTCGATGATGAAGGCGCGGGAGGGGCTCAATGGCACCGACCTCATCGCCGCCTTCATTATGTTGGGGAACGTTGCATAAAATAAAAATTTTCCTACGTTCACCAAGATCAATCTAGGAGTTCATCCAGCAACGAGAGAGAGGAGTGCATCTACATACCCTTGTAGATCGCGAGCGGAAGCGTTCAAGAGAACGGGGTTGAGGGAGTCGTACTCGTCATGATCCAAATCACCAGAGATCCTAGCGCCGAACGGACGGCACCTCCGCGTTCAAAACACATATGGTCAGCGTGACATCTCCTCCTTCTTGATCCAGCAAGGGGGAAGGAGAGGTTGATGAAGATCCAGCAGCACAACGGCGTGGTTGTGGATGCAGCAGGGATCCGGCAGGGCTTCGCCAAGCGTCTGCGGGAGGGAGAGGTGTAGCAAGGGGGAAGGGAGGCGCCAAGTGAAAAGGTGCGGCTGCCCTCCCTCCCCCCTCTTTATATAGGGTCCCCAGGGGGCGCCGACTCTAGGAGATGGGATCTCCTAGGGGGGGGGGGCGGCGGCCAAGGGGGGAGCCTAGCTTGCCCCCCAAGGCAAGTGGAGGCGCCCCCTCCCCTAGGGTTCCCAACCCTAGGCGCAGGGGGCCCAAGGGGGGCGCACCAGCCCACCAGGGGCTGTTTCCCCTCCCACTTCAGCCCATGGGGCCCTCCGGGATAGGTGGCCCCACCCGGTGGACCCCCGGGACCCTTTCGGTGGTCCCGGTACAATACCGGTGACCCCCGAAACTTTCCCGATGGCCGAAACAGCACTTCCTATATATAATTCTTCACCTCCGGACCATTTCGGAACTCCTCGTGACGTCCAGGATCTCATCCGGGACTCCGAACAACTTTCGGGTTACTGCATATTCATATCTCTACAACCCTAGCGTCACCGAACCTTAAGTGTGTAGACCCTACGGGTTCGGGACACATGCAGACATGACCGAGACGCCTCTCCGGTCAATAACCAACAGCGGGATCTAGATACCCATGTTGGCTCCCACATGCTCATCGATGATCTCATCGGATGAACCACGATGTCGAGGATTCAATCAATCCCGTATACAATTCCCTTTGTAAATCGGTACATTACTTGCCCGAGACTCGATCGTCGGTATCCCAATACCTCATTCAGTCTCGTTACCGGCAAGTCACTTTACTCGTACCGTAATGCATGATCCCGTGACCAGACACTTGGTCACATTGAGCTCATTATGATGATGCATTACTGAGTGGGCCCAGAGATACCTCTCCGTCATACGGAGTGACAAATCCCAGTCTCGATTCGTGTCAACCCAATAGACACTTTCGGAGATACCCGTAGTGCACCTTTATAGCCACCCAGTTACGTTGTGACGTTTGGCACACCCAAAGCACTCCTACGGTATCCGGGAGTTGCACAATCTCATGGTCTAAGGAAATGATACTTGACACTTGGAAAAGCTCTAGCTAAACGAATTACACGATCTTTGAGCTATGCTTAGGATTGGGTCTTGTCCATCACATCATTCTCCTAATGATGTGATCCCGTTATCAACGACATCCAATGCCCATAGTCAGGAAACCATGACTATCTGTTGATCAACGAGCTAGTCAACTAGAGGCTTACTAGGGACATGTTGTGGTCTATGTATTCAGACGTGTATTACGATTTCCGGATAATACAGTTATAGCATGAATAATAGACAGTTATCATTAACAAACAAATATAATAATAACCATTTATTATTGCCTCTAGGGAATATTTCCAACAGTCTCCCACTTGCACTAGAGTCAATAATCTAGTTACATTGTGATGTATCGAACACCCATTGCGTCCTGGTGTTGATCATGTTTTGCTCTAGGGAGAGGTTTAGTCAACGGACCTGCTACATTCAGGTGTGTATGTACTTTACAAATATCTATGTCTCCATCTTGAACATTTTCATGGATGGAGTTGAAGCGACGCTTGATGTGCCTGGTCTTCTTGTGAAACCTGGGCTCCTTGGCAAGTGCAATAGCTCCAGTGTTATCACAGAAGAGCGTAATCGGCCCCGACGCATTGGGTATGACTCCTAGGTCGGTGATGAACTCCTTCACCCAGATTGCTTCATGCGCTGCCTCCGAGGCTGCCATGTACTCCGCTTCACATGTAGATCCCGCCATGACGCTCTGCTTGCAACTGCACCAGCTTACTGCCCCACCATTCAAAATATACACGTATCCGGTTTGTGACTTCGACTCATCCAGATCTGTGTCAAAGCTAGCGTCGACGTAACCCTTTACGACGAGCTCTTTGTCACCTCCACATACGAGAAACATGTCCTTAGTCCTTTTCAGGTACTTAAGGATGTTCTTGACCGCTGTCCAGTGTTCCATGCCGGGATTACTTTGGTACCTTCCTACCAAACTTACGGCAAGGTTTATATCAAGTCTGGTACAGGTCATGGCATACATGTAGACCCTATGGCTGAGGCATAGGGGACGACACTCATCTTTTCTCTATCTTCTGCCGTGGTCGGGCATTGAGCTGGGCTCAATTTCACACCTTGCAACACAGGCAAGAACCCCTTCTTGGACTGATCCATATTGAACTTCTTCAATATCTTATCAAGGTATGTGCTTTGTGAAAGACCTATGAGGCGTCTTGATCTATCTCTATAGATTTTGATGCCTAATATGTAAGCAGCTTCTGCAAGGTCCTTCATTGAAAAACACTTATTCAAGTAGGCCTTTATGCTGTCCAAAAGTTCTATATCATTTCCCATCAAAAGTATGTCATCCACATATAATATGAGAAATGCTACAGAGCTCCCACTCACTTTCTTGTAAACGCAGGCTTCTCCATAAGTCTGCATAAACCCAAATGCTTTAATCATCTCATTAAAGCGAATGTTCCAACTCCGAGATGCTTGCACCAGCCCATAGATGGAACGCTGGAGCTTGCATACCTTGTTAGCATTCTTAAGGTCGACAAAACCTTTCGGCTGCATCATATATAGTTCTTCCTTAAGGTGACCGTTAAGGAATGTTGTTTTGACGTCCATTTGCCATATCTCATAATCATAGTATGCGGCAATTGCTAACATGATTCGGGCGGATTTCAGCTTCGCTACGGGAGAGAATGTCTCATCGTAGTCAATCCCTTGAACTTGTCGATAACCCTTAGCGACAAGTCGAGCTTTATATATGGTAACATTACCATCCGTGTCCGTCTTCTTCTTAAAGATCCATTTGTTTTCTATTGCTCGCCGATCATCGGGCAAGTTTGTCAAAGTCCACACTTTGTTTACATACATGGATCCTATCTCGGATTGCATGGCTTCAAGCCATTTGTTGGAATCTAGGCCCGCCATCGCTTCTTCATAGTTCGAAGGTTCACCGTTGTCTAAGAACATAATTTCTAAGACAGGGTTACCGTACCACTCTGGTGCGGAACATGTCCTTGTGGACCTTCGAAGTTCAGTAAGAGCTTGATCCGAAGTATCTTGATCATCATCATTAACCTCCTCTCTTGTCGGAGCAGGCACCACAGGAACATCTTCCTGAGCTGCGCTACTTACCGGTTCAAGAGGTAGTACTTCATCAAGTTCCACTTTCTTCCCACTTAATTCTTTCGAGAGAAACTCTTTCTCCAGAAAGGACCCGTTCTTGGCAACAAAGATCTTGCCCTCGGATCTTAAGTAGAAAGTATACCCAATGGTTTCCTTAGGGTATCCTATGAAGACGCATTTTTCCGACTTGGGTTCGAGCTTCTCAGGTTGAAGTTTCTTGACATAAGCATCACATCCCCAAACTTTTAGAAACGACAGCTTAGGTTTCTTCCCAAACCATAATTCATACGGTGTCATCTCAATGGATTTAGACGGTGCCCTATTTAAAGTGAATGTAGCTGTCTCTAGAGCATATCCCCAAAATGATAGCGGTAAATCGGTAAGTGACATCATAGATCGCACCATATCCAATAGAGTGCGATTACGACGTTCGGACACACCATTTCGCTAAGGTGTTCCAGGCGGCATGAGTTGTGAAACAATTCCACATTTCCTTAAGTGCGTACCAAATTCGTGGCTTAAATATTCACCCCCACGATCTGATGGTAAGAACTTTATATTTCGGTCACGTTGATTCTCTACCTCATTTTGAAATTCCTTGAACTTTTCAAAGGTCTCAGACTTGTGTTTCATCAAGTAGACATACCCATATATACTCAAGTCATCAGTGAGAGTGAGAACATAACGATATCTCCGCGAGCCTCAACGCTCATTGGACCGCACACATCAGTATGTATGATTTCCAGTAAGTTGGTTGCTCGCTCCATTGTTCCGGAGAACGGAGTCTTGGTCATCTTACCCATGAGGCATGGCTCGCATGTGTCAAATGATTCATAATCTAGAGACTTTAAAAGTCCATCAGCATGGAGCTTCTTCATGCACTTGACACCAATGTGACGAAGGCGGCAGTGCCACAAGTATGTGGGACTATCGTTATCAACTTTACATCTTTTAGTATTCACACTATGAATATGTGTAACATTATGCTCCAGATTCATTAAGAATAAACCATTCACCAGTGGGGCATGACCATAAAACATATCACTCATATAAATAGAACAACCATTATTCTCGGATTTAAATGAGTAGCCATCTCGAATTAAACAAGATCCTGATACAATGTTCATGCTCAAAGCTGGTACTAAATAACAATTATTGAGGTTCAAAACTAATCCCGTAGGTAAATGTAGAGGCAGCATGCCGACGGTGATCACATCGACCTTGGAACCATTCCCGACGCGCATCGTCACCCCGTCCTTCACCAGTCTCCGCTTATTCCGCAGCTCCTGCTTTGAGTTACAAATATGAGCAACCACACCGGTATCAAATACCCAGGAGCTACTACGAGCACTGGTAAGGTACACATCAATTACATGTATATCACATATACCTTTGGTTTTGCCGGCCTTCTTGTCCGCTAAGTACTTGGGGCAATTCCGCTTCCAGTGTCCGCTTCCCTTGCAATAAAAGCACTCAGTCTCACGCTTGGGTCCATTGTTTGACTTCTTCCTGGCAACTGGCTTACCAGGCGCGACAACTTCCTTGCCGTCCTTCTTGAAGTTCTTATTTGCCTTGCCCTTCTTGAACTTAGTGGGTTTATTCACCATAAACACTTGATGTTCCTTTTTGATCTCCACCTCCGCTGATTTCAGCATTGAATATACCTCAGGAATGGTCTTTTCCATCCCCTGCATATTGAAGTTCATCACAAAGCTCTTGTATCTTGGTGGGAGTGACTGGACGATTCTGTCGACCACCGCGTCATCCGGGAGATTAACTCCCAGTTGAGATAAGCGGTTGTGCAACCCAGACATTTTGAGTATGTGCTCGCTGACAGAACCATTCTCCTCCATCTTACAACTGTAGAACTTGTCGGAGACTTCATATCTCTCGACCCGGGCGTGAGCTTGGAAAACCATTTTCAGCTCTTGGAACATCTCATATGCTCCGTGCTGCTCAAAACGCTTTTGGAGCCCCGGTTCTAAGCTGTAAAGCTTGCTGCACTGAACCAGGGAGTAATCATCACTACGCGACTGCCAGGCGTTCATAACGTCTTGAGTTGCTGGGAAAACGGGTGCTTCACCTAGCAGTGCATCTAGGACATATGCTTTCTTGGCAGCTATGAGGATGATCCTCAAGTTCCGGACCCAGTCCGTATAGTTGCTGCCATCGTCTTTCAGTTTTGTTTTCTCTAGGAACGCGTTGAAGTTGAGGGTAACATTAGCGTGGGCCATTTGATCTACAAGACATATTGCAAAGACTTTAGACTAAGTTCATGATAATTAAGTTCATCAAATCAAATAATGAACTCCCACTCAGATAGACATCCCTATAGTCATCTAAGTGATCCATGATCCGAGTCAACTAGCCCGTGTCCGATCATCACGTGAGACGGACTAGTTATCATCGGTGAACATCTTCATGTTGATAGTATCTTCTATACGACTCATGTTCGACCTTTCGGTCTTCCGTGTTCCGAGAACATGTCTGTACATGCTAGGCTCGTCAAGTTAAACTAAGTGTATTGCGTGTGTAAATCTGGCTTACACCCGTTGTATTCGAACGTTAGGATCTATCACACCCGATCATCACGTGGTGCTTCAAAACAACAAACCTTCGCAATGGTGCACAGTTAGGGGGAACACTTTTCTTGAAATTATTATGAGGGATCATCTTATTTACTACCGCCGTTCTAAGTAAACAAGATGAAAAACATGATAAACATCACATGCAATCAAATAGTGACATGATATGGCCAATATCATATTGCTCCTTTGATCTCCATCTTCGGGGCGCCAAGATCATCTTCGTCACCGGCATGACACCATGATCTCCATCATCATGATCTCCATCATCGTGTCTTCATGAAGTTGTCACGCCAACGACTACTTCTACTTCTATGGTTAACCCGTTTAGCAATAAAGTAAAGTAGTTTACATGGCGTTCTTCAATGACACGCAGGTCATACAAAAAATAAAGACAACTCCTATGGCTCCTTCCGGTTGTCATACTCATCGACATGCAAGTCGTGATTCCTATTACAAGAACATGATCATCTCATACATCACATATATCATTCATCACATCCTTTGGCCATATCACATCACAAAACACTTGCTACAAAAACAAGTTAGACGTCCTCTAATTGTTGTTGCAAGTTTTTACGTGGCTTCTATAGGTGATCTAGCAAGAACATTTTCTTACCTATGTTAAAGCCACAACGTGATTTGCCAACTTCTATTTACCCTTCATAAGGACACTTTTCATCGAATCCGCTCCAACTAAAGTGGGAGAGACAGACACCCGCTAGCCACCTTATGCAACTAGTGGATGTCAGTCGGTGGAACCTGTCTCACGTAAGCGTACGTGTAAAGTCGGTCCGGGCCGCTTCATCCCACAATACCGCTGAAGCAAAATAAGACTAGTAGTGGCAAGAAAGTTGTCAACATCTACGCCCACAACAAATTGTGTTCTACTCGTGCAAAGAGAACTACGCAAAGACCTAGCTCATGATGCCACTGTTGGGGAACGTTGCATAAAATAAAAAATTTCCTACGTTCACCAAGACCAATCTAGGAGTTCATCCAACAACGAGAGAGAGGAGTGCATCTACATACCCTTGTAGATGGCGAGCGGAAGCGTTCAAGAGAACGGGGTTGAGGGAGTCGTACTCGTCGTGATCCAAATCACCGGAGAACCTAGCGCCGAACGGACGGCACCTCCGCGTTCAACACACGTACGGTCAGCGTGACGTCTCCTCCTTCTTAATCCAGCAAGGGGGAAGGAGAGGTTGATGAAGATCCAGCAGCACGACGGCGTGGTGGTGGATGCAGCAGGGATCTGGCAGGGCTTCGCCAAGCGTCTGCGGGAGGGAGAGGTGTAGCAAGGGGGAAGGGAGGCGCCAAGTGCAAATGTGCGGCTGCCCTCCCTCCCCCCTCTTTATATAGGGTCCCCAGGGGGGCGCCGGCCCTAGGAGATGGGATCTCCTAGGGAGGGTGGCGGCCAAGAGGGGAGCCTTGCCCCCCAAGGCAAGTGGAGGCGCCCCCTCCCCTAGGGTTCCCAACCCTAGGCGCATGGGTGCCCAAGGGGGGGCGCACCAGCCCACCAGGGGCTGGTTCCCCTCCCACTTCAGCCCATGGGGCCCTCCGGGATAGGTGGCCCCACCCGGTGGACCCCCGGTGGTCCCGGTACAATACCGGTGACCCCCCAAACTTTCCCGATGGCCGAAACAGCACTTCCTATATATAATTCTTCACCTCCAGACCATTCTGGAACTCCTCGTGACGTCCAGGATCTCATCCGGGACTCTGAACAACTTTCGGGTTACTGCATATTCATATCTCTACAACCCTAGCGTCACCGAACCTTAAGTGTGTAGACCCTACGGGTTCGGGAGACATGCAGACATGACCGAGACGCCTCTCCGGTCAATAACCAACAGCGGGATCTGGATACCCATGTTGACTCCCACATGCTCCTCAATGATCTCATCGGATGAACCACGATGTCGAGGATTCAATCAATCCCGTATACAATTCCCTTTTTCAATCGGTACGTTACTTGCCCGAGACTCGGTCGTCGGTATCCCAATACCTCGTTCAGTCTCGTTACCGGCAAGTCACTTTACTCATACCGTAATGCATGATCCCGTGACCAGACACTTGGTCACATTGAGCTCATTATGATGATGCATTACCGAGTGGGCCCAGAGATACCTCTCCGTCATACGGAGTGAGAAATCCCAGTCTCGATTCGTGCCAACCCAACAGACACTTTCGGAGATACCCGTAGTGCACCTTTATAGCCACCCAGTTACATTGTGACGTTTGGCACACCCAAAGCACTCCTACAGTATCTGGGAGTTGCACAATCTCATGGTCTAAGGAAATGATACTTGACACTTGGAAAAGCTCTAGCTAAACGAACTACACAATCTTTGAACTATGCTTAGGATTGGGTCTTGTCCATCACATCATTCTCCTAATGATGTGATCCCGTTATCAACGACATCCAATGCCCATAGTCAGGAAACCATGACTATCTGTTGATCAACGAGCTAGTCAACTAGAGGCTTACCAGGGACTTGTTGTGGTCTATGTATTCACACGTGTATTACGATTTCCGGATAATATAGTTATAGCATGAATAATAGACAATTATCATGAACAAAGAAATATAACCATTTATTATTGACTCTAGGGCATATTTACAACACATTATGCGCTGGGTTCTCCCACTGCAGCAGCGCAGCTGCCTCATCGGCGGGATGACCGGCCTTCAGGACCCCAACCGCCTGGCGGCAATGCGCCTGGCGGCGGACCAGATTGCGCGTTGGGTCAACGACATCTCCAAGGCCACATTGAGGGATGACTGGCGGTTCGGCAAGCCGTCGTACTGCCACTCGAATCCGGCGCCCATTGTGAGTCTCTGGTCTTCATATTTTGCTGTTGCGCATCTTCTCATCCGTCCTGACGTGACGCGGGAGGTGCTTCTGAATGCCATCCGGTACCCTTAAACCTGGGCACCGTCGCAGGTGGTGCGGGCAGCATCGAAGGAGCCCGCAGCCCACGGCGGAGGGGAGGAGGAGGCCGCCGACGTTGGCGTAGGGCGCCGCGCGGGTAAGTCTTGCTTTTTTGCTTTCTTTTTCATGTTCCTTGAGTTGCTGGGTGCGACGCGGCATGGACGACGCTGACACGAACCATCAATGCAGTGGCGTTGGGCGGAGGAGGCGGCAACACGGGCGGGGCCAGGTCATCGCGGGGGCTGGCGCCGAGCCGGCCGCACGAGAAGGATAGCATCGCGCCATGGCCTCCAGCCGTGAAGCGCGCGGCGGACCCGGCCGGGGGCGCGAGGCCAGCCGCCAAGACGAGGCGTGGCGCTGCGCAGGAGAGACCGGCGAGGCCCACCGTCCTGGTTCTGTCGGTGTGAGTTCTTCTTCTTGCTTGCGTCCGAGTGGCCGAGTCGGCCCTGCTCGTTATTCACTTTGCCTTGGACTTTAGGTCGCCGATCGCGCTGGCAAGGGCGGCGGCGGACGCCGCGGCCGCCGAGGACGCCGCGTTCAGGAGGAGCCGGACTGGCACCGTCGACCGGGACGAGGAAGAGGAGCCGGTCGATCCAGATCTCGGCCTGGACCCGATCGATGCGAAGGCTTGGCCTGGCGGGACCGGAACAGGGCCAAGGCGGAGCTGGAGGCGGCATCGGTCCGAGCCTGGACCGATGCTGCGGCGACATGGGCGCGAGCCGGCGAGGAGCTGGCATGGCGAGATATGCCAGAGGGCACAGTGGTGGCGGCGATGGTCTTCGAGCCTTCGTCGGTGAGGGAGCGCGGCCAAGGAGGCTGGGCTAAGGTGGTGGACCTCGACCAGGAGGTCATCGAGGTTGAGGACGATACCCCGCCGTGGGTCGACGTTGTCGAGCGGACGGGGGTTGACAGAGGCGGCGGCGACGCCGTCTTGGAGGAGGCACCACGGATGGCACCGTAGGTGATGCCTCGGGCGTCGGAGGAGGCGCCGCAGGCCACCCCGGCTGTCGAGCCGGCGGTGCCGTCGCAGGCCGCCCCGGCAGCCGGGTCGATGGCGGCGCCGGAAAGGGCGTCGGAGGAGGCGCCGGCCGCGGCAGGAGCGGCCGGCGGAGAGCTTGCCTTGGTTCCTAGGCCAGGGGAACGTCGGGCCGTCGTGCCGCAGCCGGCCCGGGGTAGGGCCGCCGTGGTCTTCGGGCCCCAGACCCAGGAGGAGGCGGCGATGGATGCCATCAGCCGCCGTCTGCGTGGACGGACCAACCGAATCAAGGCCTTCACCCAGGCCGAGGTGGAGCGGACACGGGAGCTGGAGCTCGTCGTGCTAGTAAGCTCCCTTTCCGCGTTCTAATATTTCTTTCTTTGCAGCTTCTTCTTTGTGGGGGCGCACTAGCGCACCCACTGGGTGTAGTCCCCGAGGTTCGGGCCAACTACGTAGTAGTTGGGTCAAATCTTTGGAATGTCGTCTTTGTGTTGACCGCTGCTTTTTACAACAACTGGATGCCTACCAGGTCAGCGCCTTCAACCGCCTCCTAGGCAAGTATCGGGAGCTCAAGGAGCAGCTCGCCGCCAAGGAAGAGGAGCTCCGCGTCGCCGCAGGTATCTTCGTGCTCTTTTTTAGGGGGGGGGGGCGCTAGCGCACCCACTGGGTGTAGTCCCCAAGATTCGGGCCAACTGTGTAACAGTTGGGTCGAATCTTAAATCTTGTTCTTCTTTTTTGAATCTTCTTTTTGTAGCCAAGGTGCTATCTCGGTAGACCCGGCTGCTTCCGGCCGGCCATCACTACGACCGGCTTGAAGCTGATGCTGGCTATCTTAGAGCCGAGGTGGCGCAGGCGAAGGCGGAGGCGGCCCGGTGGTCGCTTGACGAAGCCTACCAGCTATGGGAGTAGTTGACGGGCGACATGAGACGCCTCGAGGCCGAGGTGGAGCACCTTAGGGCGGAGGCTGCCAAGGTGGTGGGGGCGCAGCGGGTCTTGGTCGAGGCAGACCAGCAATGCGGCAAGTTGTCCGACGACAAGGGCCAGCTTCAGGCCGAGGTGGAGAGCTTGAAGGGGCAGGTGACCACGATGGAAGGGGCCCGCCAGGAGGAGGCCCGCCGCTGCGAGGCGTCCGAGAAGGTGGCAGAGGACAAGGACACCGAGATGAAGGCGTCCCTTGCCAAGGTGGCTGACTTGGAGAAGGCGCTCCAGGAGCGCAACCGCACCATTGATCGGGAGCAGCGCGGTACGTTGCTCGAAGCGCAGCACCTGGAAGAATCCTTCTCCAGTAAGTGCTTTCCTTGAGTTCTGCCGGGTTGGGATCCGGCTTCTTGTCCTTGATGTCTTTTTTCTGACTTGCTTTGTTTTCTGATAGGGGCCTTCCCGGAGAGGCATCAGCTGGCGGAGGAGGCCGTCCGCTTCCAGCGTAACCCGTTGGGGGTCGTTTGCTCCGGGACCAACCCGCAAGTGGCGTGGACCTTCCCGGAGATCATGAACACTGCCAAGGCTCGCCTACGGGTCTTGGGTGATCAGATGGGGCGGCTGTCCCAGGCCAGCACGGCAATGACGGCGGCCTTGTGGCCGGGCTCCGTTGCGCCGAGCAGCTTCATGCGGCTGGCGCGCTGGCTGGAGATGGGGTCAGATTGGCTCCATGAGTGGCGCATCTCCGTCGCTCGTGCCGTCGCCGAGATGGTGCTCCGATTTGCGCTGTCATGGCACCCGGACCTATAGCTGGATGCGCTGATTGGGCAGCGGGCCGGCTCGGAGCAGCAGCTACAGGAGCAGGCCGGCCGGATTGTGTCGCGGGGGAAACGAGCACCTATGGGGCAGGGAGCCCCTTCTGGTCCGGCAAGGGAGCGGAGGGCGCACGCAGAGCGGATCGAGGCGAGAGCACGCGGGGGATTTTACCCAGCTTCGGAGCTCTCCGGAGAGATCAAACTCCTACTACTACTTTGTGTTTGTATTTGTTCTTACTTGAGGGCGTGGGTATGCTGTGGTGTCCAATGAGTCGAACCCACCCCCTCCCCTTTCTACGTGCGCATGGGCCTCCTTTTTATAGGTTAAAGGGGTCACCGACAGGTGGCAGCGTAGAAAGAGGGGTAGAAAGGTAAAAACGCGGGTTGGTACAACTGCTACCAACAGTGCCCCCCTACCTAATTCTGACGGCAGGGGACAAGGGCATTTAATGCCCGTCTGGTCGCCCCAACAGTGCAAGGAAGCGACCGTTAGGAGCGCCACCGCCTGCCACGATGGCCTTCTCGTCGGCTTCGCTTGCCACGTCGCACCGCTAGGCTGCACAGCTACCCGCCACGTGCCCCAGGAGCGATCCTACGGCAACACGTCGTCGGATGTGCTGGAGCTCGGGTGCAGAGTGGCAGCCTTGCCGCGGAAAGCGCCTTGCCACGGCCGTTATCTTGTCGCACCCGCAAGCTTTGCCGCTCGCCGTGCCTTGCCGGGACGCGCGGGGCGTCGCGGCAAGTTTTCTTAAGTGCCTTGGTTGGCCTTCCCGGCAAGTTCCTCTTGCCGGGGTCTTTGTCCTTCCCGGCAAGCTCCTCTTGCCGGGGTCTTGCCCTTCCCGGCAAGTTCCTCTTGCCGGGGCCTTGTCTTCTCAGTTAACACTTTGTTCTTGAATGGCAGTAGTGGGAATGGCGGAGGATCTTGGCGGGCGCCCGGCAAGCCTCGTCGCAGGACGCTGCGACTGCCCGTGCACAAGTTCGGGGTATTAAGGTACCCCTACTTTAGTACACCGACAGGAGCCCCCGGGCCTGGGCCATACACGGTGCCGAGCGCTGTTGGGCCAGGCCCAAAATAGGGCACGGGAACGCGCGGCCTGGGTCCAAACCAAATCTGACTCCGTACCCGCCGCGCTCCCCCGTAACGGCATGCGTCAATCGCGGCGTCGTGGGAGAGGTCGTGGGTAATTGTTAAATCCAGGAAATGCGTAACGTTTGCCTCCCCTATTTATAAGCAGAGGAAACAGGGCCGTACCCCCACCTTCGCCACTTGCAGTTCCTTCCTCCGAAAGCTCCGCCGCTCCCCTCCGCTTTCCAAGCCGAAAGAGAGCAGCGCTCCGCCGCCCGTCGCCACCGTCGCCCTCAACACTTCCACGCTCCCCCGCCGCTTCCGCCATGGCTCCGAAGACCGGCAAGAGTTCGAAGTCGAGCAATAAGTAGGCCGAGGCGTTGCGGCTTGAGGCGCTGCGCAAGAAGCGAGTGCTTTTCTCCCCCGAGCTCACCCTGAAGGTGCTATGGGAGGAGTTCTACCTCTTCTGGTCGACGGAGACGCGGGCGCATCCGCGCACGCAGGTGCTTTCCGCTGAGGCTTCCAAACCGAAACGGTGCCCAAAAGGGTACCATTTCTTTCCTGTGTTCTTCTATTGCGGGCTCTGCCCACCTTTTTCCAATTTTCTCTGCGACATCATGAATACCTACGGGTTTCATCTTCTTGATTTCACCCCCAACGCCGTTCTGACAATGGCGGTTTTCGCACACCTCTGCGAGAACTTCGTTGGTATCCTCCCGAATGTCGCTCTTTTTCGCCACTATTTCACTCCCCGAGCCGAGAAAGGAGAGCCATTGGCTGGCGGAATCGCCTGGACCTCACGAATCGGCATGAAGGAGGTGTACTTGATGGGCGAGCTTCGCAGCAAGTGGGATGAGTGGAGGGCAGAGTGGTGCTAGATCTGTGATGCCAATCCGCAACCATTCACCAACCTGTGCAAGACTCGGGTAATTCGCGGCGGCGACTGGAGCGCTCTGTCGCCGGACGACGCCAAGCTGAAGATTGCCACCACCCGAATCCTCCAGCTCAGGTTTGCCGAGCTCACAGCAGGGGTAGTTGGCGCGGATTTCCTTCGCCGTCGTATCGCCCCTCTGCAGAAGAGGGGGAGGCCCGCCTGGCTGTTTGGCAGCCCGGCGGATATCATGAGGCTGCGTCCAGGCCTCAACTTCAACATCACGGTTCTGGAGCTTGACGGGATGCAGAGGGAGCTGTTCAAGCATGACGCCAACCATCCAGAGTGGTTCAGGCTGCCGCAGGGCGTCATCCCGTTGTGCAACAACTCCCAGCGCGATCGCGTCTGCACAATGATGCCAGAGTGCGACTCGCACGGGATAAGCGCAACTTGGATAGAGCCCGCCGACGACGTCATGCGGCAATTCTTTGATGACTTGACGGAGGTAGCAGTCAACTCCGATGAGCAGAGGCTCCTCACCCACGACACCACCGACAACGAGATGTTGTACATCGCCACCAGGGCCGAAGAGGCGGCAGCAGCCGCTGCCGCGGGCGAGTTTGGCTTCACGTTGGAGGAGGCGGAGGCGGCCGAGGCGGCAAGTCTTGCCGACCGGGAAGACCTCGCCGGAGAGGTCGCTGGCGAGGGGGAGCCCGAGGCCGAAGCGAGCGAGCCCGCCGAGGGCGCGAGCGGCCAGCCGTCTTCGAGCATCTTGCCGCAGGCGGAGCCCCCAGCGCAGCCCCAATTCCAACCGAGAAGGCGCCTCCGTCGAGTTGGAGATACGGCAGGGGAGCAGGCCGGCCAGCAGCCGCGGCGCCGTGGGACACGCTCCACCGCGGCAAGTACCGTTGTCGCGGGAGGGTCCCAGGCTGTGCCGGCAACTGAGGCGGGGTCTTCCCGGGCCGCCACGCCTGATCCTGCCGCAGCCCCTGGCAAACGCCGAAGGGAGCCTACTCCTCCGCCACACCGCGCAGAGAGGGTACCGGACTTCGACCTCTCCGCGCTGAGCTCCGATGATGATGAAGAGGAGGAGGAGGAGGAGTAAGACTTTATTCTCACTGTTCTTGATTTTCTTTGATCTTTGTTGTTGTTTGTCTTGCATCTAATTTGCTTCTCTCTGAATTCCTGTTCTATTCCAGGACTCTGGCGGAGAGAGCGGCGAAGAGGGCCAAGGTCCCCGTGGTTGTCATCGAGGACGATCTTGCTGTGACGGCAGAAGATACGTCCGAGACCACCTTGACGGACCCGGTTCCTTCTCCTCGCAGCAGCCCCCAGCACAGCCCCCAGCGTAAGTGTTTGGTTCACTTCCTGTTGTGGGGCGCGCATGGGTGCTTCTTCTTTTGCTGACATCTTGATTGCTGATTCATTCGTGTAGGAGCAGAGCAGGCCCATCAGGGGCAATCAGAAACCGCCCCGGAGGTGCTGTCTGCTTCAACTACGCCGCCAAGGGGCGATTCCCCGACAAGGGAGCGCTCCCCGGCAAGGGAGAGGTCCCCGGCAAGGGACGGAACCAGCGAGCCCTTGGTCACAGAGCCCAGCACAGATAACCTTCCTTGTCGGAAATCTTCCCTTGGGTTCTTCTTCTGATCTTCTTTCTTCTTTTTTGGATATTTTCTTGACTTTTCCTTCCTCTTCCTATCCTCAGATCCCCCTCTCGCAGACCCAATGGAGACCGAGGCCACCGGCGAGGAAGGCGCACGCGGCAACACTGAAGATGCCGCCGCTGGCGAGGAAGAGGCCGGCGCTGATGAGCCCGCCGACGAGGAAGCCGCCAAGGCTGCTGGCACAGGAGCCGGCGAGGGGTCCGGCGATCGTACTGACGACCCGGAGGGCATAGGAGCACAAGGCGCTGCACCGTCCGCCGACCCCTCCGCCGCTGATGCAGCGCCGGGCTCCGAGGAGCCCCAGCCAGGCGCATACCTGAAGGCCGGCGAGGGCGTATACATCAAGCTTCCATGGGCGTCGAGCTCCAGGGCACCGGTTGAAGGAGAGGAGTTTGACGGGGAAGTGCTCGCCTCTGCTGGGCTGGCAGTGGTTGACACGCCCAGCAGCAGCAGTGGCGAGTCCGAGGAGGAGCAGCTGCTCTGGAAGTTGGTGTCACTCTACCGCGCCCGGCAAGCGAAGCTTGAGTCCCGGGAAGCACTTGTCGCGCAGGCGGGAGTTGACATGGAGAAACACGTGGAGGTGCTCCGGAACCGCAACCAGGAGGCCCTCCGGTCCATTGCTGAGGAGAGGGCGCAGCTCGACGAGGCGAAGAAGGCGTTCATCCTGGAAAAGGCTGAAGCCAAAGAGCAGCAGAGGCTCGCCGCTGAGGAGCTGTCCAAGCGGGATGGTGAGCTGATACAGAAGAAGGTGAACTTGGACAGCCACGAGGAAGAGCTCGCCGTCCGGGAGAAATCACTTGGCGGGGCACTCAAGGAGGCGAAGGATGCCACCGCGGCTGCTGAGGCCGCCAAGAAGGAGTTAGAGGTGAAGGTGACGCAGCTGGAGGCGGACATGAAAGGGAAGAACGAAGAGCTTGCCGCACTCCAGCGCGAGCGCGAGAAGGATGCCCATGCCCATGGTGATCTGCAAGTTCAGCTCGCCGAGAAGATCAAGGAGCTGAACGCCGCCAAGTACTCGAGCGCTGATCTGGAGCTGAAACTGGCCACCTTGACGGAGACGCTGGACGCCGCCAAGAGGCGAGAGGATAACTTGAAGAAGGAGCTCAAGGGCAATGAGGAGTTGCTGACGAGGGCCGCCGAGACCCAGAACACCTTCAAGGCCACGGTGGAGCTCTGGACGGAGGGCCTCGTCAACATTGCTGCAGCCATCGACGAGGAGCTGGCGGAGCTGGACTTGGCGGGCTTCGGGTACTCCACCAACGAAAACCTCCAGCCCAGCGCCAAGCTTACTCTCTTCTTCAAGGGCGTGGTGACGGCCCTCCAGCAACTCCAGGAAAGGATCCCAAAGAAGCTGGCGGACGAGTCGCGCGCAATCTGCGCCAAGGTCTTGGAGAAGGTGCTAGTGAAGATCCTCTTCCCCAATCCAGGCCTCGACCTCACCCGCGTCCTCAAGAAGCTGCCGGCGGATGCCGATCTTGAAGAGCTCAAAGCCATTGTCGCACCCATTGTGGACAAGGTGAATGAGGTCAGGAGGGTTGACGGCGAGCGCGTGGATTAAGCCACCCTTCTTCCCCTTTTCTTCTTCTTGTCGCTGCTAGATACGTCATGGAAACAATCTATTAGAGCGCGGAAAGTTATTTATTGTAATATAACTTTATTCTGGGTACTATCTGCTATGTTACTTCCTTTACTTGATTCCATCCCTTGCATGTTTTTGCCCTACGCTTTTAGGGAACTTGCCAGTGCAAACACCCTTGCCACGAGCGCTGAGTGTGGAACATCAGCAGCCTGCTGGCGGTGTTGCCTCCAGCAAGAAACCTTGTCGGGACTAGTCGCAGCACACTTTCATTGTTGAGCGGACTCGAAACAAAGTAAGGGCGCGACTTAGCCATGAGCCGGTTCCTCCGCGCACAGGTTTTCCATACACGGCATGGTCGTTCAAGGAATATAACTAAAAAATTTAAAACTAACTGTGCTCAAACTTTGGCAACTTATCTTATCTGTTGCTTGCGTCCCGACAAAGCTGTATTTTTTGAACGATGCCTGGTCCACATCTTTATCCTCTCCTCCCCCCCCCCCCGGTGAACTTGTGGGCGAAGGAACCTTCTTTTTGAACAAAAGAAAGAAGAGAAAATAAAGATATGGAGCTTTAAGGCTCATTATTGCTTACCGGGGGTGAGTGCTGCACAAAGCGTCAGATAAAACATGCAAAAAAGAAAGAATGCATGAAATTTGACAAGATGTGCAAAGAACACATGAACTTTATTTATGCACGGGATCTGCGCCCGGCTTTGTACAAAGGGTTACATGCAACAGCGGCAAGGCTTGTACAAAAGTTGGTTGCCGGAATGGATTCCGGCAACCGCGCCTTATGGGTAAAACTT
The DNA here is from genome assembly GCA_963921465.1 of Triticum timopheevii. Lineage (NCBI taxonomy): Eukaryota > Viridiplantae > Streptophyta > Magnoliopsida > Poales > Poaceae > Triticum > Triticum timopheevii. Next base: position 161,084,957 of record OY997266.1, read on the forward strand.
GCGAAGATGCTCTATGTTCCAGGAATTGCTCACCGGAAAGCCATCTTCGGTCTCAAGGCGGACAGCGCCGGGCCTAGTGACTCTTTTCACCCGATAAGGGCCTTCCCACTTCGGCATCAACTTGTTAGAATTCTTGGCGGATTGAACGCGCCAAAGAACAAGGTCGCCTTCCTCGAAGCTTCTGGCATTAACTTTGCGGCTATGGTAGCGGCACAAAGCTTGCTGGTAACGAGCAGCTCGTACCGCAGCCTGAAGACGATCTTCCTCGAGGAGCAGCGCGTCATCCTGCCGCAGCTGCTCTTGCTCAAGCTCATCGTAAGCGAGCACTTGAGGTAATCCGTATACGAGTTCCGTGGGGAGAACTGCTTCTGCTCCATAGACAAGAGCAAAAGGTGTCTGGCCAGTGGCTCGATTTGGCGTCGTCCTGATCGACCAAAGAACCACCGGCAGCTCCTCGATCCAATTTCTTCCGCACTTGCGCAGCCTGTCGAAAGTTCTGGTCTTGAGCCCGCGCAGCACTTCAGCGTTTGCCCTCTCCGCTTGACCGTTGCTTCTCGGGTGAGCAACAGAAGCGAAGCAGATCTTGGCGCCAAGATCTTGGACGTACTGCATGAAGGTGCGGCTCGTGAATTGTGTGCCATTGTCGGTGATGATCCTGTTAGGGATTCCGAAACGGCAAACAATTGACCTGAAGAACTTGACTGCTGACTGTGCGGTCACCTTCCTCACTGGTTCCACTTCAGGCCACTTTGTGAACTTGTCGATTGCAACGTACAAGTACTCAAAGCCCCCGACAGCTCGGGGAAAGGGGCCGAGGATGTCGAGCCCCCAGACCGAAAATGGCCAGGATAAAGGGATTGTTTGGAGAGCTTGAGCTGGTTGATGTATCTGTTTGGAGTGGAACTGGCACGCTTCACACTTGGTTACTTGTGCAGTTGCATCCTGGAGGGCTGTCGGCCAAAAGAAACCTTGCCGGAAAACCTTGCCGGCAAGTGCTCTTGCGCCAATGTGGTGACCACATATGCCTCCATGTATCTCCGCCAACAGCTCTTGTCCATCTTCCCGGGAAATGCACTTCAATTTCACTCCGTTGAATCTTCTTCTGTACAGTATGTCATCGACAAACTGGTACATACTTGATTGCCGGGCTACTTTTTCTGCTTCTTCTTGTTCCTTGGGAAGTTCTCCTGTCTGAAGGAAATGGACTATCTGATGTGCCCATGTCGGAGCTTGTGGCTCGACAACAAGGACCAAAGGCGCAAATGCTGCTGTGGGAACATCCGCTTGTACGGCAAGAATCTGGGATTCTGCCGGAGCGTGATGCTCCCCGGCAAGCGTGTCGGGACACAGCTTGTCGGGAGCGTCTGCTTCAACGAAACAAACCCTAGGGCTTGTCGGAGCAGACTACTCCTCAGCACTTTCTGTGTTGATCCTGGGGACCTTCTTGGCGGCGGCTCCGGGGAGCTCTGTCAGAAAGTAGTCACCAGTAACCAACTTTCTATTCTTGCTCTGTCCAGTTGATGGTGTTACAGATGGCTGAGTCAGCTTGAGCACAAAAATCCCTGGTTCCACAGGCAACTTAAGTGCGGCGTATTTTGACAGGCCGTCTGCAATGTCGTTCTGAGCTCTTGGAACGTGTTCCATCTGTAGGCCGTCAAAATGTTTTTCCAGATTCCTCACTTCATCGATGTATGCTTCCATCGGTGGACTCTGATAATCTTTGTTTACTTGACGGACGACAAGCTGCGAGTCACCCCTGACAATAAGCTTCTTGATCCCAAGTTCTGCCGCGATCCTGAGTCCGGCAAGCAAGCCTTCATACTCTGCAGTATTGTTTGTTGCTTGCTCCTTGGGGAAGTGCATCTGGACCACGTACTTGAGGTGCTCTCCGGTGGGTGCGACAAGTAGTACGCCCGCACCGGCGCCTTGCAACGAGAAGGCACCATCAAAGTACATGATCCATTCTTTGCTTGCTTCCTTGACGGGGATGCTCCTCTCCGGAGTTTCTTCATCAGGTGTTGGCATCCATTCTGCTATGAATTCTGCCAATGCTCGGCTCTGAATAGTTGAAGTACTTTCAAACTTAAGGCCAAAGCTTGACAATTCCAGTGCCCACTCGACAATCCTGCCTGTTGCTTCTGGATTTTGCAATATCCTCTTCAACGGAAAGCGAGTGACCACTGTGATCTCATGTGCTTGAAAGTAATGGCGCAGCTTCCTCGAGGCCATGAGAAGGACGAAAAGCAACTTCTGCACACCAGAGTACCTTGATCTAGCCCCCTGCAGAAGGGAACTGACAAAGTAAACTGGGCGCTGCACCATCTTCTTCTGTTTCTCTTCTTGTGACTGCGCAGATCCATCCTTGCCGGAGCCAGAACTTGTCGGGGAAGCCCCCTGCTTGTCGCTGGACTCACTTGCCGTGGCCGCTGGCTCATCATCCGCCTCCCTCTCCGCTACTAATGCAGCACTAACCACTTGATTGATTGCCGCCAGATATAGCAGCAACTTCTCTTGTGGCTTAGGTGCAACAAGTGTTGGAGTGGAGGATAGGTATCTCTTCAAGTCCTGCAGCGGAGCCTCCGCTTCCGGAGTCCATTTCATTGGACCTGCCTTTTTCAAAACTTTGAAAAACGGCAGGGCGCGCTCAGCAGACTTAGAGATGAACCTACTGAGAGCAGCAACACAGCCGGCAAGTCTTCGCACATCCTTGACGCGCTTCGGTGCTTCGATCTGCTCAATGGCTTTGATCTCGTCGGGATTGGCTTCGATCCCCCGCTGAGACACAAAGAATCCAAGAAGCTTGCCGGAAGGAACTCCAAACACACACTTCTCGGGATTCAACTTGAGATTGATCTTGCGCAGATTTGTGAAGGTCTCGTCCAAATCTTGGATCAAAGTTGTTTTGTCTCTGCTCTTGACCACTATGTCATCCATGTAAGCTTCTACATTTCTGTGCAGCTGTGGCTCAAAAGCATGGCTGACTACTCTTGCAAATGTTGAACCGGCATTCTTTAGTCCGAAAGGCATCCGTACAAAGCAGTACGTGCCACATGGAGTAATGAATGCGGTTTTCTCTTCATCCTCTTCTGCCATGAAGATCTGGTGATATCCTGAGTATGCATCAAGGAATGAAAGCAGATCACATCCTGCCGTGGAGTCGACAATCTGGTCAATGTGCGGCAAGGGAAATGGATCCTTGGGACAAGCTTTATTAACATCAGTGAAGTCAATACAAAGCCTCCACTTCCCGTTTGCTTTGCGCACGACTACTGGGTTGGCTAACCACGTTGGATGGAGTACTCCTCGGACCAGGCCTGCTGCTTCCAATTTCTTGATCTCCTCTGCAATGAACTCTTGACGCTCCACTGCTTGTTTCCTAACTCTCTGCTTGACGGGCCGCGTGTAAGGGCAGACGGCAAGGTGGTGCTCAATTACTTTCCTGGGGACACCGGGGATGTCAGATGGTTGCCATGCAAACACATCGACATTCGCCCGCAGGAAAGCAACGAGCGCGCTTTCCTATTTAGGATCAAGCGTGGCACTGATGGTGAAGGTACCACCAGTGCCGTCCTCCTTGGCGGCAACTTTCTTGGTCTCTGGTGAAGCTGTCTTTGCCTTCTTGCACTTGTCGGTGGAGCTCGATGGTGCGTCCTCGACGGTAGCGCAGCACTCCGAAGAGGTGCGCTTGCCGGAGTGGGCATCAGAGCTACTCTTGCCGGACTTGATCTTCTTCTTTCCCCCGGGAGCTTCAGCGGCAAGTGGTTTACGTTCTGCTGCGGCTGCTACTTCTCGGTAGATCTTGTCGGTACAGATGAGTGCTTCTTTCTTGTCGCCATGGACAGAAATGACACTTATCGGACCAGGCATCTTGAGCACATTGTAGGCGTAGTGAGAGGCTGCCATGAACTTGGCAAGCGCCGGTCGGCCGAGTATCCCATTGTAGGGCAATGGGAAATCAGCAACATCAAATGTGACTCTCTCTGTTCTGAAGTTCAGCTCGCTGCCAAACGTCACTCGCAGTGTGATCTTCCCCTTGGGCTTGCTCCTTCCTGGATTTATTCCTTGAAAGGTACCAGTCTCTTCGAGTTCACTGTCGGGGATCTGGAGCTTCTTGAGCACTGCGGAAGAGATCAGATTCACGCCGGCCCCGCCGTCAACCAACATCTTTGTGACCTTGAGGTTGCGGATTGTTGGCGAGACCAACATCGGCAAGCACCCGACCGCAGTGACGCGATCAGGGTGATCCTCAACGTCGAAGATGATGGGCGTGCTGGACCACTTCAGGGGCTTGCGCGATTCAACGGACGGTTCTGCTGCGCTCACTTCTCGCACCCATTGTTTGAGTTGGCGGTGCGAGGTGTGCAGAGAAGCACCGCCATCGACGCACAACACCTCTGTCGCCTTTTGAAACTCTTGCTCGTCAGTCTCATCCTCCTCCATCTCATCATCCTCATCTTCGTCTTCGTCCTTGTCACGGCCGCGGGGAGGCCTATCTCCTTGCTGCTGCTTGGGCTTGCCGCGGCACCCTCCCTGGGCAGGACGCTTGTTGCCGGATCCTCCGCCACCTTCCCGGGCCTTCTCCTTGTCGCGGCGCTCGTATTCAGCTTTCTGTAGCTCCGCCATCTGCTCAACTTTCTTGCAGGCTTGGGGGTCATGGCCCTTGGTGCGGTGGATCTTGCAGTATTGCTTGCCGGAGCCGTCCTGCTTGTCGGCGGCTACCACAACCTCGCCGGAGTCACCAGTTTTGGCCTTGTCGGAGCCGCCTCCGTTGCCGGACTGCTCGACAACTAGCACATCCTCAGCCTTTCTCTTTCTGTTGTTCCGCCTCCGGTTCTTCTTTGCCGGAGGGGCATCCTCACTGTCAGATCCTTCTGCTCCTGCATTCTCTCCGGGGATTCTCCTCCCCTCCTCAGCCCGTGCACACTTGTCGGCTAGAGCGTATAGCTCGCTGACATCTCTGATCTTGCACATTGCCATCTCCTCCCTTATCCTACGGTTACGCACGTTCTGATGGAACGCGCTAATAACCGCGGCAGGGTGGACGTCTGGGATGTTGCGCTGCACCTGGCTGAATCTCTGTATGTACTTGCGCAGAGGTTCTCCCTCCTTCTGGACGAGCAGATGAAGATCGCTCTCCTGGCCATGGGGCTTGTGGCCGCCTGTGAAGGCGCCGACAAACTGATGGCACAGGTCCGCCCATGAAGAGATGGAGTTGTCCGGCAAGTGCATGAGCCAAGATCTGACGTTGGGCTTGAGCACCAGCGGGAAGTAGTTGGCGAGGATCTTCTCGTCGCGCCCCCCGGCAGCCTGCACCGCGATGGTGTAGACGCTGAGAAACTCCGACGGATGTATCCTGCCATCGTACTTCTCGGGCACGTCTGGCTTGAAGTTCTTGGTGCTGGGCCACTGGACTTGCCGCAGCTCACGGGTGAACGCGGGGCAACCTGCCGCGTACGGCAAGTCGCCTAGTTCCCCTGGCGCATGCATATCGACAGTGGGTCCAGCGCGCTGGTTAGATTGACGCCGCGCTTCTCTTCTGCGCTCGATGCGAGTGCGAGCGTCTTCGTTACGTCGTTCTTGAAAAACTTGGCGCTGATCGCGGCGAGCTCGCGGGTCCGACGATGCGGTGGAGTCGGTGTCGAGGTTGGCCCGGCGAGTCGGCGATCTTGGACTTCGGGACGGGGAGTGCACGGTGGTGGCACCCCCAGCGGTCTTGTCGGCGTCGGCTTGCGCCTGGGCGTCTTGCCGGGGCTTCGATGTGCTCGGTTGCCGGGGCTTGTCGCCGTTGGCGAAGCCAATGAGGCTATAAATGGCGGCCCTCCAGTCGTCGATCTTGTCCGGCGCTGGAGGGTAATCTAGAAGTAGTTGGGCTCGGGCCAGCGCTTCCTCTGGAGTCTTGGGTGGCGGTGGTGAGCGACGCGAGGTGCGGGACATGCTCAAACTCCTAACAGTGTTAGAAGGAGCAACATCTCATCCAAGCGACCGCACTGCGCTCGTGCCAGCGTGTTGACGTGTATGTTGGCCTTGAGCGTCCCGCGACCCACCAGCTTGGCCTTGTTCCAACGTGAGTACGGTGCTAGGAGCACCGTGCCGTTGTCGATCCTGCACCTCCTGGGAGGGGTGCGGTGGATTTGCAGACGCTGAACCTTGCGGGGCCTTGTCTTTGGACCGGGTGACGATGTGAGTCCCCCCGCCGGCGCCCACTCCTCCGCCGGCGTCCACCCCACCGCCTGTTTGCTCCGGTGGCGGTAGGATAGTCGCAGACGGAGCGGCCACCTCCGAAGTCTTCTTCTTCGGTGGCATTTCGATGAATATGTTGATGTAGCGCGCGCAGACGCCGGATCAGATACGCACGACCTCGACGCCCCCCTACCTGGCGCGCCAAAGATGTCGCGGGGGAAACGAGCACCTATGGGGCAGGGAGCCCCTTCTGGTCCGGCAAGGGAGCGGAGGGCGCACGCAGAGCGGATCGAGGCGAGAGCACGCGGGGGATTTTACCCAGCTTCGGAGCTCTCCGGGGAGATAAAACTCCTACTGCTGCTTTGTGTTTGTATTTGTTCTTGCTTGAGGGCGTGGGTATGCTGTGGTGTCCAATGAGTCGAACCCACCCACCCCCCCTTTCTACGTGCGCATGGGCCTCCTTTTTATAGGTTAAAGGGGTCACCGACAGGTGGCAGCGTAGAAAGAGGGGTAGAAAGGTAAAAACGCGGGTTGGTACAACTGCTACCAACAGTGCCCCCCTACCTAATTCTGACGGCAGGGGACAAGGGCATTTAATGCCCGTCTGGTCGCCCCAACAGTGCAAGGAAGCGACCGTTAGGAGCGCCACCGCCTGCCACGATGGCCTTCTCGTCGGCTTCGCTTGCCACGTCGCACCGCTAGGCTGCACAGCTACCCGCCACGTGCCCCAGGAGCGATCCTGCGGCGACACGTCATCGGATGTGCTGGAGCTCGGGTGCAGAGTGGCAGCCTTGCCGCGGCAAGCACCTTGCCGCGGCCGTTGTCTTGTCACACCCGCAAGCTTTGCCGCTCGCCGTGCCTTACCGGGACGCGCGGGGCGTCGCGGCAAGTTTTCTGAAGTGCCTTGGTTGGCCTTCCCAGCAAGTTCCTCTTGCCGGGGTCTTTGTCCTTCCTTGCAAGCTCCTCTTGCCGGGGTCTTGCCCTTCCCGGCAAGTTCCTCTTGCCGGGGCCTTGTCTTCTCAGTTAACACTTTGTTCTTGAATGGCAGTAGTGGGAATGGCGGAGGATCTTGGCGGGTGCCCAGCAAGCCTTGCCGCGGGACGCTGCGACTGCCCGTGCACAAGTTCGGGGTATTAAGGTACCCCTACTTTAGTACACCGACAGATTGCTTCTCGGGCCAGCTACATTGCCGAGTTCGCCTTCCATGATGAGTTCCACCCGGAGTGGGCGGAAGATGGCGGAGTCGTGGCTGGCGACGACTACGGCCTGCTTCTGCACGACCCGGGGGGCAGATCCGAGGAGACGGACGTCTACCGCGACGGGGGTGCCGAGGAGGACACCGGTACTTCGGCGGACCCGAAGGCCGCCGTGGGGGAGCCGTCAACTTCACGACTCGGCGCTGGAGACGCCTGAGGCTGTTGTGTCATGACTTAGTAGAATTTGCTGTTAGGTAGCAGGTCCGCCCACCCACTGGGGGTTTCTGGGTGTAATGAACTCTGGCCGTGGGCCTGTTCTTAAATATTCTGTGATGTGTATGTTTTGTGAATGTCTGCGCTTTTGCTTTTCGTTTTTTGAACCGATTTCTTGCGTTTTCCTGTCTCGAACCTCTCCCCCGCAAGTCTGACGGCTGAGGCTCCGGTCCGTGACAAGGAGTTCGGTTTTTTGAGAGGAGCGTGCAGTACTTAGGTTTACAAAACATTGAGCGCGAGTGAAACACCCACTGGGCCGGCTGGCGGCAACCCGGTGGAGCCGGTTGGCGAGTAGCCGGTCGTGCGGCTATTCTTAGAGTGACGGGCCGGGTTTGTGGACCCGACGGCCTTTGACTTAGTGTCTTAAGCGTGCTGGATCACTGGCCCGTTGTGCTTGCCAGCCGACAGCCGAAGCCAGATCTGTGGCCTAGGGCGAAGTGAGGCGCTGCAACGTCCTTAGCGCGTCAGGAATCACCAAGGAAGGCGGCGGGTGGCGGCCAAGCCGGCCAGCCCCCGAGCCCCCGGGTAGAGCTAGTCGGACCGGTGGCCGGGTTCAGGAGCAAAGTGATGCATAAAAGTAGGAGACACAATAACTTGGTCTGGAAAGGGCAGCCCCCGAGCATCATTCGGGGACTCCATAGTTTCATGCGTTTACAAAAGGCAGCAATACATACATTCGTACGGCTAACTGTAAAACGAACGGAGGAGTTCCACATTCCACGGCCGGGTCGTTTCTTTGCCGACAGTGTCTCTCTTGCGCTTGTTTGACTCGCGCGCGTCGATGAGGTAGTACGTGTTGCAATCGCACAAGGCACTGCTGACGATGAATGGGCCCTCCCACGGGGGGGGGGGGGGGGCAGCTTGTGCTGGCCGGCTTGTTCTTGGACGAGTCGGAGGACGAGGTCGCCCTCGCGGAATGCGACGGGCTTGATCTTCTTGCTGTGGTAGTGCCTCAGGCCTTGCTGGTAGATGGCCGAACGGCTGAGCGCCAGGAGGCGGGCTTCTTCGAGTAGGTCGACGCTGTCTTCGCGTGCTTCTTTGGCTTCGGCTTTAGTGTACATCGCGACACGCGGTGAGTCGAACTCGACGTCGGTCGGGATGACGGCATCGTCTCCATATACGAGGAAGAACGGGGTGAACCCGGTCGACCGGTTTGGCGTAGTTTGGAGACTCCAAAGGACGACCGGCAACTCGTCGAGCCAGCTGCCGGGTGAGCGGATGAGCGGCTCAACGAGCCGCAGCTTGATGCCGGCTAGGATGAGGCCGTTGGCCCACTCGACACGCTCGTTGGACTGCGGGTGTGCAATGGAGGCCAGGTCAAGGCGGATGCCGGAGATGGAGCAGTACTGCGCGATCGCGCCCTTGGCGAAGTTGGTTTCGTTTTCTGTGATGATGCTGTTCAGCATGCCGTAGCGTACCGCAATGTCTTTGATGAACCGTAAGGTTGTTGGCCCGTCCAGTTTCTTGATTGGCCATGCTTCGATCCACTTGGTGAACTTGTCCACCGCCACCAGCTAATACGTCATGCCGCCTCGGGCGGTTTTGAAGGGTCCCACCATGTCGAGTCCCCAGACCGCGAAGGGACAGGCGATTGGGATGGTGCCGAGTGCTGATGCCGGCTGGTGGCTGCGCTTGCTGAAGCGCTGGCATCCCTCGCACTTGAGGACGAGTGACTCGACGTCTTGGAGGGCCGTGGGCCAGTAGAAACCATGGCGGAAAGCCTTGGCCACCAGGGATCGCGACGCGGCATGGTGCCCGCATTCGCCCTGGTGTATGTCAAGGAGGATGTCGATGCCTTGGTCCTGCTCGATGCAGCGCTGGAACACACCGGTGGAGCTGCGCTTGATGAGCTCGTTGTTGATGATGTTGTAGGCGGACACCCGGCGTTGCACTTGCTGGGCTTTGGTCTCGTCCATGGGGAGAACCCTGTTCTCCAGGAACACTGAGATGGACAGGGCCTAAGAAGGGGCTGTCACCACGGCGAAGACGGCCACCCGGGTGGGTTCCAGATCGGCAGCCCCCGAGCCGGGATGAGCAGCTCCCGGGTCGGGGATGGCGATGGCCGGGTCGAGGGCGATGGTGGCCGGGTCGGTGGCCTCGGTCTCCAGGCCGAGTTCGACAGTCCTCGGGTCGGGTTCAGCAGTCCCCGGGCCAGGTTGAGGCTCGGCCGGGTCGTCCGGGACATGGATGGACTCGTAGTCCGAAGACGGCTTGACGGACGGCTTGTGCAGGTGCTCGAGGGAGACGCTGTACGGGATGGACTACCGAGATGAGGCTATCTTGGCGAGCGTCGGCTGCCTCATTCTCCGCGTGCAGGACGTGGAGGAACTCGCAGGCCTCGAAGGATCCGGATAGCTTCTTCACGAGGAAGCAATAGCTTGCTACTACGTCTTGAGCTTGCATTGGTTTTCCCTGAAGAGGAGAGGGTGGTGCAGCAAGTGTAGCGTAAGTATTTCCCTCAGTTTTGAGAACCAAGGTATCAATCCAGTAGGAGGCTCCTCAAAAGTCCCACGCACCTACACAAACAAACTGAGAACTCGCAACCAACGCAATAAAAGGGTTGTCAATCCCTTCACGGCCACTTGCGAAAGTGAGATCTAATAAAGATAGTATGATAAGATAAATATATTTTTGGTATTTTATAAGATAGATGCAAAAAGTAAAGATGCAAATAAAAGTAGATTGAAAACAAATATGATAAGAGATAGACCCGGGGGCCATAGGTTTCATTAGAGGCTTCTCTCAAGATAGCATAAGTATTACGGTGGGTGAACAAATTACTGTCGAGCAATTGATAGAAAAGCGCATAGTTATGACATTATCTAGGCATGATCATGTATATAGGCATCACGTACATAACAAGTAGACCGACTCCTGCCTGCATGTACTACTATTACTCCACACATCAACCGCTATCCAGCATGCATCTAGAGTATTAAGTTCATAAGAATAGAGTAACGCATTAAGCAAGATGACATGATGTAGAGGGATAAACTCATGCAATGTGATATAAACCCCATCTAGTTATCCTCGATGGCTACAATACAATACATGCCTTGCAACCCTTTCTGTCACTGGGTAAGGACACCGCAAGATTGAACCCAAAGCTAAGCACTTCTTCCATGGCAAGAAAGACCAATCTAGTAGGCCAAAGCAAAATGATAATTAGAAGAGACTTGCAAAGATAACTCAATCATACATAAAAGAATTCAGAGAAGATTCAAATATTATTCATAGATAAACTTGAACATAAACCCACAATTCATCGGATCTCGACAAACACATCGCAAAAAGAGTTTACATCGAATAGATCTCCACAAGAGAGGGGGAGAACATTGTATTGAGATCCAAAAAGAGAGAAGAAGCCATCTAGCTAATAACTATGGACCCGTAGGTCTGTGGTAAACTACTAACAACTCATCGAAGGGGCAAGGATGTTGATGTAGAAGCCCTCCATGGTCGATTCCCCCTCCGGCAAAGTGCCGGCGAAGGCTCCAAGATGGGATCTCGTGGATACAGAAGGTTACAGCGGTGGAAATTGTGTTTCGTGGTGCCCCTGGATATTTTTGGGGTACGTAGGTATATATAGGAGGAAGAAGTATGTCAGTGGCCACCCGAGGGGCCCATGAGACAGGGGGGCATGCCCTACAGGGGGCGGCGCGGCCTCCTATCTTGTGGCTTCCTCGGCTGCTTCTTGACTTGCACTCTAAGCTCTCCGGATCACGTTCGTTTCAAAAATCACGCTCCCAAAGGTTTCATTCCGTTTGGACTCCGTTTGATATTCCTTTTCTTCGAAATACTGAAATAGGCAAAAAAAAAAGAGCAATACGGGCTGGGCCTCTGGTTAGTAGGTTATTCCCAAAAATGATATAAATGTGTAAAATAAAGCCCATAAACATCCAAAAGGGGTAATATGATAGCATGGAACAATCAAAAATTATAGATACGTTGGAGACGTATCAAGCATCCCCAAGCTTAATTCCTGCTCGTCCTCGAGTAGGTAAATGATAAAAAAGAAATTTTTGATGTGGAATGCTACCTCGCATAATTCTCAATGTAATTTTTTTTATTGTGGCATGAATGTTACGATCCAAATGATACAAAATAAAAGTTCATATTGACATAAGAAATAGTAATACTTCAAGCATACTAATCAAAGTAATCATGTCTTCTCAAAATAACATGGCTAAAGAAAGTTATCCGTACAAAATCATATAGTCTGGCTGTTGCTCTATCTTCATCACACAAAGTATTTAATCATGCACAACCCCGATGACAAGCCAAGCAATTGTTTCATACTTTAATAATCTCAAACTTTTTCAACTTTCACGCAATACAAGAGTGTCAGCCATGGACATAGCACTATATGTGGAATAGAGTGGTGGTTGTGGAGAAGACAAAAAGGAGAAGATAGTCTCACATCAACTAGGCATATCAACGGGCTATGGAGATGCCCATTAATAGATATAAATGTGAGTGAGTAGGGATTGCCATGCAACGGATGCACTAGAGCTATAAATATATGAAAGCTCAACAAAAGAAACTATGTGGGGTGCATCCAACTTGCTTGCTCACGAAGACCTAGGGCACTTTTGAGGAAGCCCATCATTGGAATATACAAGCCAAGTTCTATAAGGAAAAATTCCCACTAGTATATGAAAGTGACAACATATGAGACTCTCTAACATGAAGATCATGGTGCTACTTTGAAGCACAAGTGTGGAAAAAGAGATAGTAGCATTGTCCCTTCTCTCTTTTTCTCTCATTTTATATTTTTTTCTTCTTTCTTTTTTTCTCTTTTTCCTTTTTTTTCTTTTTTTCTTTGGCCTTCTCCTTTTTTCTTTCTTTGGCCTTTCTCCCTTTTTTTAAAGTCCGAAGTCTCATCCCGACTTGTGGGGGAATCATAGTCTTTATCATCCTTTCCTCACTAGGACAATGCTCTAATAATGAAGATCATCACACTTTTATGGATTTACAACTCAAAGCTAGTACAAGATATGACTCTATATGAATGCCTCCGACGGTGTAACGGGATATGCAATGAATCAAGAGCGACATGTATGAAAATTATGAGGGTGGCCTTGCCACAAATACAATGTCAACTACATGATTATGCAAAAAGCAATATGACAAAAGTAATGCGTGTCATATGAACAGAACGGTGGAAAGTTGCATGGCAATATATCTCGGAATGGCTATGGAAATGCCATAAGGGTAGGTATGGTGGCTGTTTTGAGGAAGGTAAATGGTGGGTATATAGTACCGGCGAAAATTGCACGGTACAAGAGAGGCTAGCAATGGTGGAAGGGTGAAATGGTGCGTATAATCCATGGACTCAACATGAATCAAGAGAACTCATATACTTGTTGCAAAAACTTAGAAGTCATCAAAAACCAAAGTACTACACGCATGCTCCTAGGGGGATAGATTGGTAGGAAAAGACCATCGCTCGTCCCCGACCGCCCCTCATAAGGAAGACAATCAATAAATAAAATTGTGCTCCAACCTCATCACAAAGTGTTTCACCATACGTGCATGCTACGGGGATCACAAGCTTCAACACAAGCATTCTTTAAATTCATAATCACCCAACTAGCATGACTTTAATATCACTACCTCCATATCTCAAAACAATTATCAAGCATCAAGTAGATCATAGCATCCAATTCACTTTATATGATAGTTTTTATTATACCCAACTTGGATGCTCATCATTCTAGGGCCAACTTTAAAACCATAGCAAATACCATGCTGTTCTAAAAGACTCTCCAAAAGATATAAGTGAAGCATGATAGGCTAGCAATTTCTTCAAAATTAAGACACCACCGTGCTCTAAAAGATATAAGTGAAGCACTAGAGCAAAAACTATTAAGCTCAAAAGATATAAGTGAAGCACATAGATTATTCTAGCAAATTCTAATCAAATAGGCTTCTCCCAAAAGGTGTGTAGAGCAAGGATGATTGTGGTAAACTAAAAAGCAAAGACTAATATAATAGACGACGCTCCAAGCAAAACACATATCATGTGGCAAATAAAAATATAGCTCCAAGTAAAGTTACCAATGAACGAAGACGAAAGAGGGGATGCCTTCCCGGGGCATCCCCAAGATTAGGATTTTGGCTATCCTTGAATATCTTGGGGTGCCATGGGCATCCCCAAGCTTAGGCTCTTGCCACACCTTATGCCATAGTCCATAAAAGCTTTACCCAGAACTTGAAAACTTCACAACACAAAACTCAACAGGAAATCTTATAAGCTCCGTTAGTGAAAGAAAACAAAACCACCACATAAGGTAATGCGATGAACTCATTCTTTATTTATTTTGGTGTTAAACCTACTGTATTCCAACTTCCTTATGGTTTATAAGCTAATTTACTAGCCATAGATGCATTGAAACAAGCAAACAACACACGAAAAACAGAATCAGTCAAAAACAGAACAGTCTGTAGCAATCTGTAACTAACACAAACTTATGGAACTTTAAAAATCCTACAAAAATAGGAAGTCCTGGAAAATTTGTTTATTGAACAGAATCAAAAAGAATCAACGCAAAAGAATGTTCATGTGATTTAACAAAATTATATTCCTGCGCGCAAAGTTTCTGTTCTTCAGCAGAATCAAATCAACTATCATCGTAGGATATCCTATAGGTTCTAGTTGGCACAAACACTAAATAAAAGATAAAAACACATCTAACCAGAAGGTAGATGCAAGATTGATTACTAAACAGGAGCAAAAACAAAATACATAAAGAAAAATTGGGTTGCCTCCCAACTAGCGCTATCGTTTAACGCCCCTAGCTACGCATAAAAGCAAGGATAGATCTAACGAGTGCCATCTTTGGCACTAAATTCATAAGTAGCATGCATGATAGATTCATAAGGTAATTTGACTTTCTTTCTTGGAAAGTGCTCCATGCCTTTCTTTAATGGAAATTGGAATCTAATATTCCTTTCCTTCATATCAATAATCGCACCAATCGTTCTAAGGAAAGGTCTACCAAGAATAATAGGGCAAGAAAGATTGCAATCTATATCAAGAACGATAAAATCTACGGGCACCAAATTTCTATTTGCAACAATAAGAACATCATTGATCCTTCCCATAGGCTTTTTAATGGTGGAATCCGCAAGGTGCAAATTTAAAGAGCAATCCTCAAGATCATGGAAACCTAGAATATCACATAAAGTTTTCGGAATCGTGGAAACACTAGCACCCAAATCACATAAAGCAAAACACTCATAATCTTTAATTCTAATCTTTATAGTAGGTTCCCACTCATCATTAAGTTTTCTAGGTATAGAAACTTCCAAATTAAGTTTTTCATCATAAGATTGCATCAAGGCATCAACAATATGTTTGGTAAAAGATTTGTTTTGACTATAAGCATGAGGAGAATTAACAATGGATTGCAACAAGGAAATACAACCTTTTAAAGAGAAATTATCATAATCAAATTCCTTGAAATCCGAGATAGTGGGTTCAATATTATTGGAAGTTGAGGATTCTCCAATCTCACTTTTACCAAATTTAGCATTAAGATCTAAAGACTCCGGATTCTTGGGACGCCTTCTAGGCAAAGTTGATTCATTATCAGTCCCATAATCATCAAAATTCATATTGCAAAACATAGATCTAATAGGAGATGCATTAATAACTTTAAGATCCTCATCATTATTTACATGTAATTTTTTCTGGTTTAGCGGCCATCTTATTGACTAAGGTGGCCTGCTTGTCAGAAATTTTGGCTATAGCATTTTCAAGCCGGGTAATTTGAGCATTAACACCATAAAATTCTTTATTCATATCATCAAGCTCTTTGTTCATAAACCCCAAAAAACTTTTCTGTTCCTTAAGTTCTTTTCTAAAGAAATTATTATGCTCAAACTGCAAATTCATAAAGCTTCTAATATTTGATTCAATCTCATCCATCCTTCTGAGAAGGTGGTCAGGACCCTTAGGTGAAGCCATATGGTCAAACAAGCACACAAGCACACAAAAGAAGGCAAGCGAAAAGAGAGGAGGAGATTGGGAAAGAGAGGGCGAATAAAATGGCAAGTGTCGGTGTCAAAACCGGCGGATCTCGGGTAGGGGTCCCGAACTATGCGTCTAGGCGGATGGTAACAGGAGACAAGGGACACGATGTTTTTACCCAGGTTCGGGCCCTCTCGATGGAGGTAAAACCCTACTCCTGCTTGATTGATATTGATGATATGGGAGTACAAGAGTGGATCTACCATGAGATCAAGGAGGCTAAACCCTAGAAGCTAGCCTATGGTATGATTGTTGTTCGTCCTATGGACTAAAACCCTTCGGTTTATATAGACACCGGAGAGGGCTAGGGTTACACAGAGTCGGTTACAATGGTAGGAGATCTACATATCCATATTGCCAAGCTTGCCTTCCATGCTAAGGAAAGTCCCATCCGGACACAGGACGAAGTCTTCAATCTTGTATCTTCATAGTCTTGGAGTCCGGCTAATGATGATAGTTCGGCTATCCGGACACCCCCTAGTCCAGAACTCCCTCAGTAGCCCCCGAACCAGGCTTCAATGATGATGAGTCCGGCGCGTTCATTGTCTTCGGCATTGCAAGGCGGGTTCTCCTCCAAATTCCATGTGCTTGCCGAATAGTGTCTGGCTTCCTTATAAATGTTGCTCTCCTTGGCTTCCACGTCCAATAATGGCCCTCTTCCACGTGTCGTATGAATGCGAAAAGCCAGGGTATTTTTACGTTTTACCCCCTAGCTGCGCGAATAAGCTGCCTATAAGAGAGGCGAGGATTCAGATCCGAATCACACCATCCCCCTTCCGCGAGTACTCATCGAAGCGCCTCTGACAAAAATCCACTCCATCATGGACAGTCGACGCGGCTCCTCCTCTCGTGCTCCCAGCCCTCAGCCAGGAGATTGGAGGAGATGTTCAGTCCCGCATAGCGAGCTAGTGATGCTCCAAGCAGAGGGATACCTCCCCCAGCCTTCATGGTTCTAGTTCGAGCCGGACTGGCCACCTACAAGGGTGGAAAGCAGGCGAAGAGCATCCCCAATCCCTCCAAAGGAGAGCGGGTATGCTTCGTCCCTTATCTGATAAGGGGACTCGGATTTCCCATACATCCGTTTCTCCGGGGGCTCCTAGAGTTCTATGGACTCCAGCTTCACCACCTTACACCTGCCTCCATCTTGCGCATCGCGGGCTTTATAGCCCTTTGCGAGCTGTTCTTGGGCATCGAGGCCCATTTCGCATTGTGGAAGAGATTGTTTTGCCTCGTACCCCGTTCTCACGAGGGGTCGATATATCAAGTGGGCGGAGCCGAAATATGGCGCATCGCCGTGACCGGATATCTATCTGCAACGCCGAAGAAGGCGTCCGAAGACTGGCCTCCGGAATGGTTTTATATGGAAGACGCCCCACTGCCGGACCCAGTTCGGATCGGCCTCCCGGAGTTCAGCAACGCTCCCCTGAAGAAACGCCTGAGCTGGCGCCCGCGGGGCCCTCAACGGGAGAATGATAGGGGCGTCCAATATCTGATGGGCCGGATAAGGTTACTGGCTCATTCCGGATTGACCATGATTGGAGTCATGGCCACGTACATCATGCGAGGGGTGCAGCCGCTCCAATATAGGGGCCACCCCATGTGGGATTTCAACAGGGAGGATGACGCCACCCGTCATGGCCGCAAGGGGCCAGGATCGGTTGACGATCTGGTGAAGATCCTGTCCGGTTTGTACAAGGGGGAGAAAGAGGACTTCCTCCGCGCGAGTCCATTGAATGGATTCTCCATGAATAACCCTCGGAGCTGGGTAAGCGGACGTTTATCTATCCGATCCATATTCCCGAAGTTAAGTGTCTCACTTCGTGATTTCGACGCAGGAGCTATGCCGGGACGTAGAGGGCATACACAGCCTGACTCCACAACCCGAGGATCCGGGACGATCCCTTGATCCGGCCTCCGAAGAGGATCTGGACATAAAGGTGGAGCTGATCGATGGGGTGTTCCACCAACTTAGCATGGACAATGCTTTGGTCGCCATTACGGCCGACTACCCCGGTTTATCTCTGGCTTCCCAGGTAACTGTGACCGGAGTCCTGACATCGTTACTCATCCATGCTTATCTCTGACCACCGTATACCAACGGTGCCCCGCAGGAGGTGCCTTTAAGGCGGGAAGCCGAACCCGCGGCGGCTGACCAACAAGGGTCAGTTCGGCCCAGCAGGCGGAAGAGGAGTGCGGCGCGAATCGAAACGTCGCCGCAACGGTATGGCGCACCACCGTTTTTAAGGGAAAGATTCCTGGGAGGTATATTAACTCTCATGATTTTTCCAGGAGAAAGAGCGCTCGCTGGACTGTGTCCAGAGAGGTTGCCAATCAAGCCTCCGCCAGCCAGGCTCCAACGCCTGGCCCGGAGGGGGAGGAGAACACAAGGTGTGAGCCGGACGCTCCTCCAACAGAGGATGCCGACAGGCTGTCCGCCACCAGGTCTAAGGTGGAGAGCGCCTTGAATCACAGGCGCCGCCGGACAGTTCTTCGTGACGCGTGGTTCTCCCCGGAGGTGCTGAATGCCTTTAATGCGGGAGATGCGCACCTCCATGCCGCTCGAGATGGTCTAACCAGAGCCACGGAGCAGTATGTGAAAGACATACGAGTGAGGAATTTTAATAGTTATATATGCTAGTAGCCTCCGAGACTTAAAATAGTTAGAATAACTTATTTAAGGATCATTTGTTATGCAGGATCTTACGGAGAAGAATACCCACCTGTCCCAGGAGCTTCAGGAGTGCAAGGCCCAACTTGAGGCCGCACTAGCCGCCGCGGGGGGAGCCGCAGAGACCCCCTCTTGTAATGCATACTTCGAAAAGATAAGCATTTTATGAAGTGCGGCGTGTGTATAAGTCTAACAATAATATTGCAGATGGTGTCGGACTAGATCCGGACAAGCAACATCTACTGCGCCAGCTGAAGGCCGACGAGAAGGTGCTTATGAGGGTGCAGCAGGAGAGGAACAAACTCCAAGATGCCAACACCCAGCTAGGCGAAGAACTGAAAGATGTTCGGGTCCAGCTGTCTGACTCCGTGAAGGAGAATCGGCGGCTTCATTGCGGCATTTACAGTAAGTGCTTGAGCAAACTCTTTTGAAAAGAAGAGTTCGGCGAGGAAGTCGATTGACAGAAATGTGTCTGTAGGTTTTCTCACAGGTCGTCCTGTGGAGGAAATGCCCGGTTCAATGGGTGACCTACTTCCCGATCTGCTGCAACTGCACGAACGTGTTCGGCAGGCGATGAACGGCGTCGCCCAGGCCTTATGGCCGTCCGTCTCCCTACCCGAGGGTCTTGGAGGGCTTGCGGAGAGCTTCAGGGAGCACGGCAGCGCTTCCGTCTGTGGAAGATACCGGCCTGCCATCAAGGCGCCAGGGAGGCCTGGGCCATGGTGAAGACGCGGTACACGAAGGCTGATCCGAACCACATGGCCGAGGTCGGACCTGTGGGGCCTGATGGGAAGGAAATCCCTGTGAGCTTAATGTACGGCCACGTAGAGTTGGCCGCGAAGTATTCCCAATGGGACTGTAAACTAGACAGCCTGTTAGATGGGATTGAAGAGGAGTACGATCAGTCAATTTGACGATGTATTTTAAAATGACATGTATAATGCCTTCTAGCCGGGTTGTAGATCGTTTGTCTTTGCGGACCTTTTCGCTTCAACCTCGGGACCCAACAGTCCGGAGTGTTTCCGAATACCCTCGCGGTTATGTAAAAACCGGGGCATGCATGGAGACTAGGCGTAGGGGTCATTAGTGCTTTATCAGACAAGTGCCCAACTAGTTATGTTATATTACATGGTTAGTAAGAAACATCTTCCAGGAAGAATAGTTCCGTTAAGGGTTCCTTTCCCTGAGAGGCATGCCCCAAAATGCATGTCCGGACTGCGAAAAGAGCAGAATAGCGTCTGGGGGCAGATAAATAAATAAGTAAGAAATCATCTTTCAAGTCACCGAACGAATATTCCCTTAAGAACGCTAGCTTTCGGCATCACCCAGTTTGAGGTAGACATCCGGCTGACCCGGCAGTAACAATCGCAGAGGTGCTCCCTTTACCTCCTAGCCGAACAATCGGGAACGTAGGGGTAAGCACAGGAGCCAGACAACCCAGCTTGGCCAAAACATAAGTCATATCGATGCATATAATGGTGAATAAAAGGCACATGCGGAAGTGTGACACATGTGTTGGGCATGAAGCCCTTATAAATAAGCTTCTGTTAAAGAAGCCCCCATGTATAATGAGTGCGAGCCGCACGTCAAGTGTGTGCGAACAATGCGCAGATCAGCCCTCAAAGGCCTTACAAAAAGGAAGGAAGAAAGAGAGAAACAAAACACAGCTAAAGTATAAAATGTGGGCGGAGGAAGGAGATGAACTCTGAGTCCGGCGCTAGGCGTAGAATCTTCGAAGACGGGCTGCGTTCCATGGGTTCGGCTCGAGTCGGTTGTCCGATGCGTTTTGCAGATGGTATGCTCCGCCGGTCAGGACTTGGTCGATGATGAAGGGACCTTCCCATTTGGGCTCGAGTTTTTCCTTTTTCTTGTCTGGTAGGCGTAGAACTAATTCGCTAACATTGTAAGTTTTGGCCCGTACTTCTCTGCTTTGATATCTTCGAGCCTGCTGTTGATAGAATGCGGAACGAGCTTTTGCCACGTCGCGCTCCTCTTCTAAGGCGTCCAAACTGTCCTGCCGATCCAACTCGGCTTCTCTTTCTTCGTACATGCGCACGCGAGGTGAGTCATGAATTATATCGTAGGGCAAAACTGCCTCTGTGCCGTACACCATAAAAAATGGTGTGAATCCAGTAGTGCGGTTTGGCGTGGTCCGCAGCCCCCAGAGTACGGAGTCGAGCTCCTCCACCCAGTGCGTGTTAAATTCCGTGAGGGACCGCACTAAACTGGGTTTGATGCCGCTCATGATTAGACCATTTGCTCGTTCGACTTGACAGTTAGTTTGAGGGTGATAGACTGAAGTGTAGTCTAGCTTGATGCCCATATTTTTGCACCAGAGTTTAACCTCGTCGGCCGTGAAGTTCGTGTCGTTGTCAGTGATGATGCTATGGGGGATGCCATAACGGTGTACTACCCCAGATATGAAGTCTATCACAGGTCCGGATTCGGCCGTTTTAACTGGCTTGGCCTCTATCCATTTGGTGAATTTGTCCACCATGACCAATAGGTATTTTTGCTTGTGGGTTCCCCCTTTAAGGGGTCCAACCATGTCAAGCCCCCAGACCGCGAACGGCCAGGTGATGGGTATAGTTTTGAGGGCGGTGGGTGGCATGTGGCTTTGTTTAGCAAAGAGCTGGCAACCGACGCATCGTTGGACTAAGTCCTGAGCATCTGCCCGGGCCATCGACCAATAAAATCCTATGCGGAAGGCCTTGCCCACAAGGGCCCGGGCTGCGGCGTGGTGCCCGCCGAGTCCGGCATGAATTTCAGCCAAAAGATTTTGCCCTTCCTCTTCGGAGATGCACTTTTGAAGGACTCCGGTTGTGCTTTTCTTATAAAGCTCTCCCTCATGGACCTTGTAGGCTTTAGATCACCGTACTATGCAGCGGGCCTCGTTTTGGTCTTTGGGGAGTTCCTGCCTAACTAAGTAGGCTAGGAATGGTTCCGTCCACGGGGCAATGACTGCCATTATGTCGTGGGCTGAAGGTGTTATTTCATTGGCTGAGCCACCGATTGTGTCAGAATGTTCGGTGTTGGGCGGTGCGGTTGGTTCCGGGTTGTTATTTCCGGACTCCTCTTCCCATAATACGGATGGCTTAAAAAGCCGCTCCAGGAAGATGTTTGGAGGGACGGTGTCGCGCTTTGCACCGATGCGTGCCAACACGTCGGCCGCCTGGTTATTATCCCGGGCTACATGGTGGAATTCGAGTCCTTCGAACCGAGCTGACATTTTTAAGACGGCGTTACGGTAGGCTGCCATTTTCGGATCCTTGGCGTCAAAGTCTCCATTTACTTGGGATATTGCGAGGTTTGAATCCCCGCGGACCTCTAGGCATTGAATGCCCATGGAGATTGCCATCTGGAGACCGTGTAGAAGGGCCTCGTATTCGGCTGCATTGTTGGAGTCTGTGTACATTATCTGAAGTACGTATTGGACTATGTCTCTGGTTGGGGATGTCAAGACGATGCCAGCCCCCAAGTCGGCCAACATTTTGGAGCCGTGGAAGTGCATGATCCAATTGGAGTATGCACTGTACTCTTTAGGCAGTTCGACTTCGGTCCATTCAGCAATGAAGTCGGCCAAAACTTGTTACTTTATAGCTCGCCATGGTTTGTAGGTTATGTCGAATGGTAGGAGCTCAATGGCCCATTTTGCCATCCTGCCCGTTGCGTCGCGGTTGTTTATAATGTCGTTGAGAGGTACTTCGGAGGCTACTATTATTGAACACTCTTGAAAGTAGTGTCGCAGCTTCCGGGATGCCATGAACACCGCGTACTCTATCTTTTGATAATGTGGATACCGGGACTTGCATGGAGTTAAGACAGTGGATACGTAGTACACTGGTTTTTGAAGAGGGAATTTGTGTCCTTCTGTTTCTCGTTCGATGACGAGCACCGCGCTTACAACCTGATGTGTTGCCGCGATGTATAATAACATTGGTTCGCCCAAGTTGGGCGCGGCTAGGACCGGATTTGTTGCCAATATAGCCTTTATTTCTTCGAGTCTGGCCATGGCAGCATCCATCCATTTGAAGTGTTCGGTACGCCGGAGGAGGCGATAAAGGGGCAATGCCTTTTCTCCCAAGCGGGAGATGAAGCGGCTTAGAGCCGCCACGCATCCAGTCAGTTTTTGTATTTGTTTGAGGTCTTTTGGGATATCCAACTGTGACAGAGCTCGGATCTTGGCTGGGTTTGCTTCAATTCCTCTACCGGATACAATGAGGTCCAAGAGCTTTCCGGCTGCTATGCCGAAAACGCATTTTTCCGGATTGAGCTTAATGTCATATGCTCGGAGGTTGTCGAATGTGAGCCTCAAATCGTCTACTAGAGTTTCTACGTGTTTGGTCTTGACGACCACATCGTCTACATATGCCTCCACTGTTTTGCCGATCTGGGTTGCCAGACATGTCTGAATCATGCGCTGATATGTTGCGCCGGCGTTTTTGAGCCCGAAGGGCATTGTGTTGAAGCAGAATGGTCTGTATGGAGTAATGAATGCCGTTGCGGCTTGGTCTATCTCCACCATCTTGATTTGATGGTAGCCGGAGTATGTGTCGAGGAAGCACAATGAATCGTGCCCTGTGGTAGCATCGATGATTTGATCGATGCGGGGAAGGGGAAAGGATCCTTTGAACAAGCCTTGTTAAGGTCTTTAAAATCGACACACAGGCGCCAGGATTTGTCCTTTTTTGGTACCATTACCAGGTTTGCTAGCTAGTCCGGATGTTTTATGTCTCTGATGAATCCGGCTTCTAATAGTTTGGCTAGCTCCTCTCCCATTGCCTGTCTTTTGGGTTCGGAAAATCACCGAAGAGCCTGTTTGACTGGCTTGAATCCTTTTAGGATATTTAGGCTGTGTTCTGCCAACCTGCATGGGATTCCTGGCATATCTGAAGAGTGCCAGGCAAAGATGTCCCAATTTTCCTGAAGGAATTCTCGTAGTGCGGCGTCTACATCAGGGTTTAATTGTGCCCCAATGGAGGCCGTCTTTGTGGGGTCCGTTGGATGGACTTGGAATTTGACTATTTCGTCCGCTAGCTTAAAAGAAGTGGACTTGGATCTCTTATCGAGTATCACATCGTCCCTGTTCACCGTGGAGCGCAACACAGTGAGCACCTCTGCCGCTAGGGCTTCGGATAGTGCCTCTAGGGCTAGTTCGGCTGTCTTATTTTCGGCGCGGAGTGCTATGTCTGGATCACTGGCAAGAGTGATGATTCCATTGGGCCCGGGCATTTTAAGCTTCATGTACCCGTAATGGGGTATAGCTTGAAAAATTGTGAATGCCTCTCGCCCTAATAAAGCGTGATATCCGCTGCTGAACGGGGCCACTTGGAACGTGACCTCCTCGGACCTGTAATTGTCCGGCGAGCTGAACACCACATCCAGTGTAATTTTTCCTGTGCAGCGTGCTTCCCGACTAGGGATTATTCCTCTAAAGGTTGTGCTACTTCGCTCAATGGGGCTCCAGTCTATTTCCATTTTTCGAAGGGTTTCCTCGTAGATGAGGTTTAATCCGCTGTCGCCATCCATGAGTACCTTAGTAAGACGAAAGCCGTCCACTATTGGACTAAGGACCAATGCGGCTGGTGCTCGGGTTGTTCGGAATTTAGGTTCGTCGCTGGCGTTGAAGGTGATGGCCGTGTCGCTCCATGGATTTATTGTTGCTACTTGGTAGACTTCGGCGAGGCTGCGGAGTGTTCGTTTCCGCATATTATTTGATGCGAAAGTCTTGAAGACTGTTAATACCATACTGGTACTGTTGGGCTGGTTCTCTGGGGCTAGAAGCTCTTCGCCACTTTTGGCCACCTGCCGTAGTATCCAACATGCTCGAAGGCTATGTGTTGGAGTGGCGCCCTCTGTACTATGGATTTTACAGGGTCCGCTGAGCCATCCCTCCAGTACGGTTCCATGCCCTTTAGGGGTTTTTTTGCTTTTTGGTTTTTGTCCCGGGTGCTTGAGCATGATGCACCTTTTTATTTTGGACTAGGGTTGTGTTCGGAGCCGGATTGTCCCAAAACTTGGTTTCAGTTTTCCAGGCACTCTCCATCGCACAGTACTTTCGTACTATGGATGCCAGGTCGGCGAAGCGTGTAATTTCACGGTGACTTATGGCGTTCATGATTCCCTTGTCCGTGCAATTGATGCAGAAGATTGAGATTGCACTTTCCTCATGGCAGTCCTTTATCCTGTCCATAACTAGGAGGAATCTGGCCCAGTAATGATGTACTGTTTCATAGGGCTCTTGCCGTATTTGAGATAGATCGCTTGTGTTTGGGTGGGCGGGTGGAATTAAATTCGGAACCCCGCCCAATCTGAGGCTCGAGGGCCGAAAAGTTTCCGGATTTGGAAGCTTGGATTGCTAGATGTTGTCCAACGAATCTGGTCTGCTGCCTGACTTTAGGTTCAGTACTTGGCCGACGTCCGTCCCTCCGCAGGAATCCGGCAAGGAGGGATCAGGAATCCGGACATAACTGGTCTTTAATATAGAAGAAAAGTCGCCGCGATGTTCCTCTACCACAGCAACGTGGTGGGTAGCCTGGGGGGAGTTGATCTCCCTCAGATCGGTTTTAAGCCCAATCTGATCGTAGTCTGTAGCGACTCCCAGGGCGGCGATGTGATCCAAGAGCTCGTTTACGGAGGAGAGCTCCATCGGATCTAGCTGCTCGGAGAGTTCCGAGTTGACGTGAAGATCGCTTTTGATGACCCGAGAGGTCATTGTCAGAGCGGCGGCCGAACAGGCGGTCATAAGAAAACCACCTAGCCGGATAGTTTGGCCGGTGGCCAAAGCTCCTTTGGCAACGGTACCGTCTTTAAAGACGGGAAGAGGCATCCTTCCTGATTGCGACGGCACAGAGGAACTCTCAATGAAAGCACCAATGTCGGTGTCAAAACCGGCGGATCTCGGGTAGGGGGTCCCGAACTGTGCGTCTAGGCGGATGGCAACAGGAGACAAGGGACACGATGTTTTTACCCAGTTTCGGGCCCTCTCGATGGAGGTAAAACCCTACTCCTTCTTGATTGATATTGATGATATGGGTAGTACAAGAGTGGATCTACCACGAGATCAAGGAGGCTAAACCCTAGAAGCTAGCCTATGGTATGATTGTTGTTCGTCCTATGGACTAAAACCCTCCGGTTTATATAGACACCGGAGAGGGCTAGGGTTACACAGAGTCGGTTACAGTGGTAGGAGATCTACATATCCATATTGCCAATATTGCCTTCCACACCAAGGAAAGTCCCATCCGGACACGGGACGAAGTCTTCAATCTTGTATCTTCATAGTCTTGGAGTCCGGCTAATGATGATAGTTCGGCTATCCGGACACCCCCTAGTCCAGGACTCCCTCAGCAAGGGTGAAGTGGGGGAGAGGAAAACGAGAGGCAAATGGCAAATAATGTAAATGCGAGGGAGATGGGTTTGTGATGGGTACTTGGTATGTCTTGACTTGAGCGAAGACCTCCCTGGCAACGGTGCCAGAAATCCTTCTTGCTACGTCTTGAGCTTGCGTTGGTTTTCCCCGAAGAGGAGAGGGTGATGCAGCAAGTGGAGCGTAAGTATTTCCCTCAGTTTTGAGAACCAAGGTATCAATCCAGTAGGAGGCTCCTCAAAAGTCCCACGCACCTACACAAACAAACTGAGAACTCGCAACCAACGCAATAAAGGGGTTGACAATCCCTTCACGGCCACTTGCGGAAGTGAGATCTAATAAACATAGTATGATAAGATAAATATATTTTTGGTATTTTATAAGATAGATGCAAAAAGTAAAGATGCAAATAAAAGTAGATTGAAAACAAATATAATAAGAGATAGACCCGGGGGCCATAGGTTTCACTAGAGGCTTCTCTCAAGATAGCATAAGTATTACGGCGGGTGAACAAATTACTGTCGAGCAATTGATAGAAAAGCACATAGTTATGAGATTATCTAGGCATGATCATGTATATAGGCATCACGTCCATAACAAGTAGACCGACTCCTGCCTGCATCTACTACTATTACTCCACACATCGACTGCTATCCGGCATATATCTAGAGTATTAAGTTCATAAGAACAGAGCAACCCATTAAGCAAGATGACATGATGTAGAGGGATAAAGACATGCAATATGATATAAACCCCATCTTGTTATCCTCGATGGCAACAATACAATACGTGTCCTGCAACCCTTTCTGTCACTGGGTAAGAACACCGCAAGATTGAACCCAAAGCTAAGCACTTCTCCCATGGCAAGAAAGATCAATCTAGTAGGCCAAACCAAACTGATAATTCGAAGAGAATTGCAAAGATAACTCAATCATACATAAAAGAATTCAGAGAAGATTCAAATATTATTCATAGATAAACTTGATCATAAACGCACAATTCATCGTATCTCGACAAACACACCACAAAAAGAGTTTACATCGAATAGATCTCCACAAGAGAGGGGAAGAACATTGTATTGAGATCCAAAAAGAGAGAAGAAGCCATCTAGCTAATAACTATGGACCCGTAGGTCTGTGGTAAACTACTCACAACTCATCGGAGGAGCAAGGATGTTGATGTAGAGGCCCTCCGTGGTTGCTTCCCCCTCCGGAAGAGTGCCGGCAAGGGCTCCAAGATGGGATCTCGCGGATACAGAAGGTTACGGCGGTGGAAATTGTGTTTCGTGGTGCTCCTGGATATTTTCGGTGTACGTAGGTATATATAGGAGGAAGAAGTACGTCGGTGGACGCCCGAGGGGCCCACGAGACAGGAGGCGCGCCCTACAGGGGGGCGCCCTCCTACCTTGTGGGGCCCTCGAAGCTTTCTTGACTTGCACTCCAGGCTCTCTGGATCAGATTTGTTCCAAAAATAACACTACCGAAGGTTTCATTCCGTTTGGACTCTGTTTGATATTCCTTTTCTTCGAAATACTGAAATAGGCAAAAAAATAGCAATATGGGCTGGGCCTCCGGTTAGTAGGTTAGTCCCAAAAATGATATAAATGTGTAAAATAAAGCCCATAAAAATCCAAAAGAGGTAATATAATAGCATGGAACAATAAAA
Organism: Triticum timopheevii; assembly: GCA_963921465.1. Classification (NCBI taxonomy): domain Eukaryota; kingdom Viridiplantae; phylum Streptophyta; class Magnoliopsida; order Poales; family Poaceae; genus Triticum; species Triticum timopheevii. The sequence continues at coordinate 161,112,343 of OY997266.1, forward strand.
AATTATAGATACGTTGGAGACGTATCAAGCATCCCCAAGCTTAATTCCTGCTCGTCCTCGAGTAGGTAAATGATAAAAAAGAAATTTTTGATGTGGAATGCTACCTAGCATAATTCATAATGTAATTTTCTTTATTGTGGCATGAATGTTCAGATCCAAATTAATACAAAATAAAAGTTCATATCGACATAAGAAATAGTAATACTTCAAGCATACTAATCAAAGTAATCATGTCTTCTCAAAATAACATGGCTAAAGAAAGTTATCCCTACAAAATCATATAGTCTGGCTATGCTCTATCTTCATCACACAAAGTATTTAATCATGCACGACCCCGATGACAGGCCAAGCAATTGGTTCATACTTTAATAATCTCAAACTTTTTCAACTTTCACACAATACATGAGCGTGAGCCATGGACATAGCACTATATGTGGAATAGAAGGGTGGTTGTGGAGAAGACAAAAAGGAAAAGATAGTCTCACATCAACTAGGCGTATCAACGGGCTATGGAGATGCCCATTAATAGATATCAATGTGAGTGAGTAGGGATTTCCATGCAACGGATGCACTAGAGCTATAAATATATGAAAGCTCAACAAAAGAAACTAAGTGGGGTGCATGCAACTTGCTTGCTCACGAAGACCTAGGGCACTTTTTGAGGAATCCCATCATTGGAATATACAAGCCAAGTTCTATAATGAAAAACTCCCACTAGTATATGAAAGTGACAACATATGAGACTCTCTATCATGAAGATCATGGTGCTATTTTGAAGCACAAGTGTGGAAAAAAGATAGTAGCATTGTCCCTTCTCTCTTTTTCTCTCATTTTTTCTTTCTCTTTTTTTTATTTTTTTTCTTTGGTCTTCTTTTTTTCTTTTTGGCCTTTCTCTTTTTTTTCTTCTTTTTTTTCTTTTTGTAAAGTCCGAAGTCTCATCCCGACTTGTGGGGGAATCATAGTCTTCATCATCCTTTCCTCACTAGGACAATGCTCTATAATGAAGATCATCACACTTTTATGGATTTACAACTCAAAGCTAGAACAAGATATGACTCTATATGAATGCCTCCGGCGCTGTACCGGGATATGCAATGAACCAAGAGCGACACGTATGAAAATTATGAAGGTGGCCTTGCCACAAATACAATGTCAACTACATGATCATGCAAAAAGCAATATGACAGAAGTAATGCATGTCATATGAACGGAACGGTGGAGAGTTGCATGGCAATATATCTCGGAATGGCTATGGAAATGCCATAATAGGTAGGTATGGTGGCTGTTTTGAGGAAGGAGTATGGTGGGCGTATGGTACCGGCGAAAGTTGCGCGGTACAAGAGAGGCTAGCAATGGTGGAAGGGTGAAAGAGTGTGTATAATCCATGGACTCAACATTAATCAAAAGAACTCATATACTTGTTGCAAAAATTTAGAAGTCATCAAAAACCAAAGTACTACGCGCATGCTCCTAGGGGGATAGATTGGTAGGAAAAGACCATCGCTCGTCCCCGACCACCACTCATAAGGAAGACAATCAATAAATAAAATTGTGCTCCAACTTCATCACAAAGCGATTCACCATACGTGCATGCTACGGGAATCACAAGCTTCAACACAAGCATTCTTTAAATTCATAATCACCCAACTAGCATGACTTTAATATCACTACCTCCATATCTCAAAACAATTATCAAGCATCAAGTAGATCATAGCATCCAATTCACTTTATATGATAGTTTTTATTATACCCAACTTGGATGCTCATCATTCTAGGACCAACTTTAAAACCATAGCAAATACCATGCTGTTCTAAAAGACTCTCAAAAAGATATAAGTGAAGCATGAGAGGCTACTAATTTCTTCAAAATTAAGACACCACCGTGCTCTAAAATATATAAGTGAAGCACTAGAGCAAAAACTATCAAGCTCAAAAGATATAAGTGAAGCACATAGAGTATTCTAGCAAATTCTAATAAAATAGGCTTCTCCCAAAAGGTGTGTACAGCATGGATGATTGTGGTAAAATAAAAAGCAAAGACTAATATAATACATGACGCTCCAAGCAAAACACATATCATGTAGCGAATAAAAATATGCTCCAAGTAAAGTTACCAATGAACGAAGACGAAAGAGGGGATGCCTTCCCGGGGCATCCCCAAGCTTAGTCTTTTGGCTATTCTTGAATATCTTGGGGTGCCATGGGCATCCCAAAGCTTAGGCTCTTGCCAACCTTTATTCCATAGTCCATAAAAGCTTTACCCAAAACTTGAAAACTTCACAACACAAAACTCAACAGGAAATCTTATAAGCTCCGTTAGTGAAACAAAACAAAACCACCACATAAGATACTGCAATGAACTCATTCTTTAATTATATTGGTATTAAACCTACTGTATTCCAACTTCTTTATAGTTTATAAACTAATTTATTAGCCATAGATGCATTGAAATAAGCAAACAACACACAAAAAACAGAATCTGTCAAAAACAGAACAGTCTGTAGCAATCTGTAACTAACGCAAACTTCTGGAACTCTAAAAATCCTACAAAAATAGGAAGTACTGGAAAATTTGTCTATTGAACAGCAGCAAAAAGAATCAACGCAAAATCACGTTCCTGTGATTTATCAAAATTATATTCGTGCGTGCAAAGTTTCTGTTTTTCAGCAGAATCAAATCAACTATCATCGTAGGTTATCCTATAGGTTCTACTTGGCACAAACACTAATTAAAAGATAAAAACACATCTAAACAGAAGGTATATGCAAGATTTATTACTAAACAGCAAGGAAAAATATTGGGTTGTCTCCCAACAAGCGCTTTTCTTTATAGCCTTTTTTAGCTAAGCATTGAGATTTCAATGATGCTCACATGAAAGACAAGAATTGAAGCACAAAGAGAGCATCATAAAACACGTGGCAAACACATCTAAGTTTAACATACTTCCTATGCATAGGCATATTATAAGCAAACAAATTTGCAAGTCAAGCAAAAACTAGTATACGCAAGGAAGAAGAAAGAGACGATAGCAATCTCAACATGACGAGAGGTAATTTAATAAGATAAAAATTTCTACAACCATATTTTCCTCTCTCATAATAATTACATGTAGGATCATAGGACAATTCAACAAAATAGCTATGACATAATATATTCTCAACACGATCCACATGCATGCAAAGTTGACACTCTTCCAAGATAGTGGAATTAACATTAACTAAAGTCATGAACTCTCCAAACCCACTTTTATCTAAAATTTCATAAGATTTATCAAAATACAAATATGTGGGATCTAAAGTTGACACTCTTCCAAACCCACTTTCAATAATATTGCAAACACTATTATCAATCTCATATTCATCATGGGGGTTAAATAAATTTTCAAGGTTATAAGAAGAATCACCCCAATCATTATCATTGAAACAAGTAGTAGACATAGCAAAACTAGCATCCCCAAGCTTAGGGTTTTGCATATTATTAGCACAATTGACATCAAGAGAATTTATAGGAAAATTATTGCAATCATGCTTTTTATTCAAGGATTTATCGTGAATCTGTTCATAAATTTCTTCATCATAATTTTCAGATTCATAAATTTTGAGCAAAGCTTCATAAAGATAATCTAATGCACAAAGCACACTAGCAGTTGGTTCATCATAATTGGATCTCTTAAAAAGATTAGCAAGCGGATGAGGATCCACAGATCTTAGGTTCTCTGTGTAGCAATAAATAAGCATCTATTCCAACGAAACGAGCAAACGAAAGGGCAAGCAAAAGAAAAAGAGAGAGAGAAGATTGGGAAAGAGAGGGCAAATAAAACGGCAAGGGTGAAGTGGGGGAGAGGAAAACAAGAGGCAAAAGGCAAATAATGTAAATGCGAGGGAGATGAGTTTGTGATGGGTACTTGGTATGTCTTGACTTGAGCGAAGACCTCCCGGCGATGGTGCCAGAAATCCTTCTTGCTATGTCTTGAGCTTGCGTTGGTTTTCCTCGAAGAGGAGAGGGTGATACACCAAAGTGTAGCGTAAGTATTTCCCTCAGTTTTGAGAACCAAGGTATCAATCCAGTAGGAGGCTCCTCAAAAGTCCCACGCACCTACACAAACAAACTGAGAACTCGCAACCAACGCAATAAAGGGGTTGTCAATCCCTTCACAGCCACTTGCGAAAGTGAGATCTAATAAAGATAGTATGATAAGATAAATATATTTTTGGTATTTTTGATATAGATGCAAAAAAAGTAAAGATGCAAATAAAGTAGATTGAAAGCAAATATGATAAGAGATAGACCCGGGGGCCATAGGTTTCACTAGAGGCTTCTCTCAAGATAGCATAAGTATTACGGTGGGTGAACAAATTAATGTCGAGCAATTGATAGAAAAGCGCGTAGTTATGAGATTATCTAGGCATGATCATGTATATAGGCATCACGTCCATAACAAGTAGACCGACACCTGCATGCATCTAGAGTATTAAGTACATAAGAACAGAGCAACGCATTAAGCAAGATGACATGATGTAGAGGGATAAACCCATGCAATATGATATAAACCCCATCTTGTTATCCTCGATGGCAACAATACAATATGTGTCTTGCAGCCCTTTCTGTCACTGGGTAAGAACACCGCAAGATTGAACCCGAAGCTAAGCACTTCTCCCATGGCAAGAAAGATCAATCTAGTAGGCCAGACCAAACTGATAATTCGAAGAGACTTGCAAAGATAACTCAATCATATATAAAAGAATTAAGAGAAGATTCAAATATTATTCATAGATAAACTTGATCATAAACCCACAATTCATCGGATCTCGACAAACACACCGCAAAAAGAGTTTACATCGAATAAATCTCCACAAGAAAGGGGGAGAACATTGTATTGAGATCCAAAAAGAGAGAAGAAGCCATCTAGCTAATAACTATGGACCCGTAGGTCTGTGGTAAACTACTCACAACTCATCGGAGGGGCAAGGATGTGGATATAGAGGCCTTCCGTGGTTGCTTCCCCCTCCGGCAGAGTGCCGGCAAGGGCTCCAAGATGGGATCTCGCGGATACAGAAGGTTACGGCAGTGGAAATTGTGTTTCGTGGTGCTCCTGGATGTTTTCGGGGTACGTAGGTATATATAGGAGGAAGAAGTACGTCGGTGGACGCCCGACGGGCCCACGAGACAGGGGGGCACGCCCTACGGGGGGGCGCCCTCCTATCTCGTGGGGCCCTCGGAGCTTTCTTGTCTTGCACTCCAGGCTCTCCGGATCAGATTTGTTCCAAAAATAATGCTCCCGAAGGTTTCATTCCGTTTGGACTCCGTTTGATATTCCTTTTCTTCGAAATACTGAAATAGGCAAAAAAGAGCAATATGGGCTGGGCCTCCGGTTAGTAGGTTAGTCCCAAAAATGATATAAATGTGTAAAATAAAGCCCATAAACATCCAAAAGAGGTAATATAATAGCATGGAACAATAAAAAATTATAGATACGTTGGAGACGTATCACTCGTCATCATCAGCCTCCTCCCCACCAAATCAGTCGTGCAGACCACCCTGCTCTCCCGGCGGTGGCGCCCCCTCTGGCGCCGCGTCCCTCTCAACCTCACCGTCGACAGCTGCCTCTGCGACGGGGATTTCAAACGCATGGCCGCAATCTCCAAGATCCTTTCATCGCACCCTGGGCCAGCCACACGCCTTGACATTCGCATGTTCAGTACCAACTGAAATGTCCAAGACAAGTTTGGCAAGTGGTTCTTATCCCCCGCCCTAGATCAGCTCGAGGAGCTCAAGTTTGAAGTAGGACGATGTCGCTCTCTGCTGCCATCCGCGCTCCGCCTCATGCCAACACTGCGCCGCGCCAGCTTCAGCTCCTGCTATTTTCCCTAGATTAATGCCGCTCCCGCCCTTCTCCCTCAACTCAAGCATTTCGACCTCTTTGACGTTGGCATCTTGAAGAAGTCTATGGAGCACCTGCTCCGCAGCTGTACTGTGCTCGAGTACCTTCGTCTTCGGCAGATCCATGGGTTCATTAGCCCCCACATCGCCTCGACGAATCTCCGATGGATTTATGTGTCTTGCTGGCCCCGCAACAAGACATCAATTGGGAAGAGATCACTCCATCTATTCCACGTTATGGTCATTGATAATGCGCCTTTCCTTGAGAGATTGCTTGTATCTGATCAAGAAGGTCCAACAAAAATCAGGGTCATTGACACGCCGAAATTGACAATGTTGGTGTACTCATCTGTCAAATTCTCCAAACTCTTTATTGGATCCGTAATCGTTCAGGTACAACACTCGTCTTCTTCTCCGTCTTCTTGAAATTCACATTTTAAAATTTCTTCTTGATGTATTTACGAATATCATCCAGAAAATGATTCTCACAAGCTTGACCCAGTCTGTGCGCACAGTGAAGATCTTGGCAATAAAATCTATCGGCCCCAATCTGGATCAAGTTGTTGGATTCCTTACATGCTTTCTGTGCATGGAGAAGCTACTCATCGAGGTGAAACTTCTTCCTATTAGTAAACGATAATCACAATGTAGTTCAATTTTTTCGTAATTTTCCCAAATTACGATGACAAGTTGAGTGTCCAAAACTGCATCTACGCACTGCACCGAAAGAAATGTTTTAGTTTTTTCTCTAACGTGATCACCTGCATTGTTTTTTTGTTGTACTACTAGTAGCCTAGGCTAGTCATAGTGGCAAGTAACTTAGACTAGTAACTCTATGGTTACCCTAAGAGCAAGTACTTCCTCCGTCCTAGTTTACTCTTCCTATTTTGTAGTATCAAAATTTGACCGTAGATTTAACTGAAAAAATGTTAATGCATGTCACTAAAAATTATATCGTTGGATTCGTATTTGAACATAATTGCAAATGGTATAATTTTTGGTGATATGCATTGGCATTTTCTTAGGTAAATCTATGGTCAAAAATTTACACTAAATACGAGGTAGTACAAAAGTGGGCTATAATGGCCCACCACTATGTAGGCCAAAACATGTGCCAAATTCACTTGTGATGCATTTGGCATCGATGCCCCTCCATAGCTCACTGGTGCCCCAATCTGGATCACCTACTTTGCTCCGGTGCCAAATTAACTCACGCAATAAAAAACACTTGCATGGGAGAGGGAGAGGACTGAGGCAATAAAAAACACTTGTTTGGGAGAGTGAGAGGCTGGTGTAGTTGGTTTGATTGATTTGTTTATACATGTGGGTCTATGTGCATAGCGATGCCAACTCTCTCACATCGCTAAAGCAGTGCCAAAATCTTTTGATTTGACATCGACGCGTATTATGTGGCATGCTTTTGAGAAATATGGCATCGACCACATAGTGGAAGGCAACAAATGCCCAAGCTCTTCATGTGCTCCTAGGTAAATGAGAGGAAAGACAGAGAGAGAGAGAGAGAGAGAGTGTGTGTGTGTGTGTGAAAAAATATCACTAGTCACCCAACCCTATCGTATGAGCGAATGATATTGGTACTTCTTGATGACATGACAATTTTATACAGCCAGCTGCTCTAATATGTTCTCTTCTTTTGCTGATAAAAAAAGACCCAAAAGTGAAAAATGTGCTGCACTATAACAATCTCATCGAATGCCTTGATCTCCATCTTATAGAAATTGATTTGATCGACTACCGAGGCAGCACATCTGAGATTAAATTGGCCAGGTTCTTTGTTCTGGAGGCAAGTGTGCTCAAGGTAATGAGGTTTGGTGTTCTCTGGCGCAACAATGAATGGCATGCTGATCACCGCAAGCATCTAAGCCTAAATGACAAAGTCTCCACAGAAGCTGAATTTATTTTTGAATCATCAAGTCCCCAGAGACTCAAAGATTTAGTTGCCCATTAGTGACTTGTCAGGGTGGTGGATTTTAGTTTGTACGATAATGCTGCATCCACCTAAAGTAATGAAAGTTCTTATGTAAACTTCCTAATAATTCCCTCTTCGTAAGTGCAACATTACTCCTAACATTTGTAATATTAGTTTAAAACCTGTAATATTGCTATGTCCTATTCCTGCGTTTTCAAAATCCTACGAATCAAAGAGGTCCTGAATTGGTGATGATGGTGTGACTTCCATCTTTCACCAATAGCCGTCGGATCTAAATCTGGCGCATACAAAGCAAACTTTTGCAGTTTTGCAAAAAGATGCCCACACTTGTTTCCTATTTACAAACAACTCCTTGTCTATCACAATTAGCCTTACCTCCTCCCCACCACATCTAGAAGGCCATGGAACAATCTGGCGTGATGGCCGCTGTTGGCGCCGTCCACCCCCAATCTTGGTGTTCCGTGCAATGCACGGGCACCTTACTCGTATAAGAAAAGAGTAGAGATACTCGTGGAAACGCACGGAAAATTATGTCGAACACGGCTAGTTGTAAGCAGGCTAGCTCTACAGCCATGATGATAGTGACTGCACATGGTAAGGATGACTTTGGTATGCCGAACATGACGCCTACACTCAGGTGCCATCTCCGACGCAGGGTCTTGTCACTTCACTTTGAGGAGTAATTTGACCAACGTGTAGTACAGTACTAGTACTACATTGGTAGTACTACTACTAGTCTAGCACCACCATCTGGATTTAGTAGTACTATCATGTCCGTCTGGATTTAGTATTTGACTAGCAATATCTAGTAATGCATGTCACAAAAAATATACTACTCCCTCTGTAAATAAATACATGGAGTATTGTTTTATTTGATTTTGAATGTACTTCCCAATGATATTATACACTATCCCTTCCAGTAGATGGCTCAAATCTGAAGTCTCATCAATCAGATTACTATTGTACTCACCGAGCGCTCGGCTTGCTAAGCTACCAACAAAAAATTGCAATCAAAGACTACTATTGTACTCCCTCCGTAATGGTGCATTAGTCACCTTACAAAAACCAAATTATCCCAAAACTTTTAGGCGCGGTGCATTAACTACCCACCTCGTTCGCTGTTTTTTGCCACGAAAAAAGAAATCACCCAATAGGAGACGTGGGGTGCGTATGCATTCAATGACTTGAGACTACTTATCACAACATGCAGTGCTCAATTCTCTTTATGCAACAACATTAATTACAAAATACTACTCCTACCTCCGTCCTGATTTATTGGTCCCCTTAGTATTTTGTGCCAAATTTTGACAATAGGTTTAACTAAAATAATAATAATGCATGTCACCAAAAATTGTATCATTGGATTCGTATTTGAACATAGTTTCCAATGATATTATTTTTGGTTGCATGCATTAACATTTTATTAGTTAAATCAAAGGTCAAAACTTGGCGCAAAATGCAAAGGGGACCAATAAACCAGTAAACATCAAATTTCTCTCATTTTGCCCCAACTTGGTCTCGGTGAGATGACTATACTGAACCATCATGGAGGGAGGGCCGAGGAGTAGATGGCCAACACACACGTGAATGCAATGCAGTCTGCACTTCTCATATAAAGGCTCCCCGCCAGTCCAATCTACGAAATCCTACGCACCTACGCACCCTAACCAAGGGCAAGAGTGATCACTCCAATCACAAGATCAGTTAACTAGAACCTAGACCGATGGAGGCGATGAGCGCGAGCATCAGCCAGCTGTGCCAGATGGTCCACGATGCCGGCCTGCGGCTCGGCACCGAGGAATGTCTCCAGGTTGTGCTTGAGGCCGCCAGGGCAAGAGGCCTCTTGGACGACAGCTTCGTCTCCTTGTTCGATGAGGTCCTTGTCGGCTTCCTCGACAAGTTCACCATCGTCAAGAAGCTCGCGGAAGACCTTACGTACGCCTCCAGCCCACGCGCCCAGGCTCTGCGATGCCCGCCACCCTCAACGGCCTCTACGGTGACAACCTCTTCAACGCACTGGTGGCCCTGTGACTGCCCACTATAGCGCCGCAGAATGTACACCTCGAGGTCGCGCTCTCCGCGTAGCAAGGCACCATCGACATAATCACCCATGTCTACGCGAAAATCTTCCACAAGGACTACTACATGCAAGAGGAGGACGATAGGAAGCTCGCCTTCTTGGACCGTAGGGCAAACTTGGACGGCATTGTTCAAAAGCACGTTGAGTGCGCCACCAACGCCGATGCTCCTCACACGTCGATTGGTGGCCCGATACACTAGGGTGTGAGGATGTCGTCGATGCATCCGTATGTATCTTTATCTTTCCATCAATTCCAAGTAGTAGTATATTGTACTAGTAGTTATCTTACCTTTCGCATCAACTTCATAATTTTTGTACGTACTCCATGCATGAACCGCGCTACAACCTAACTTCTCATTGCTCTAGGGAAAATCGTTATTTCTATCAATCGGTCACGCCATGGAGCAGAACCAAATTTTACAAGTTACAAGTTCAAAAGGAAAAGCCTATCGTGTTTGCGTCGCACCCCCACACGGTTCGTCCGGCAGGCTGCTCAAGGGGAGATGTGTGTTGTGTTACATTTACACGTACAAGTGGGACCGCAGTTGAGCAAACCGACTATCGGCAATCCCCCACCCTGCCCACCGTGTGATGCATAGAAAACAGGAGGGAGAAGAGATGGCTATAGCACAGACTCCAAGAAAATTGGTGTCAGATGGGACTCGTGTGGGTGGCGTGTGCTGTACTGCTAGACGTGAATGCTAGTTATGGCCCATGCCACTCCACTATATCGAGGTGCTGGTTACGTAGAGCGAACACATTATCTCTCCAGGAGTACAGTACACCACTAGTACTACTCACATTGTCGCAAAATTTCCTGGACTCTGATGACCCACAAGTATAGGGGATCAATTGTAGCTCTTTTCGATAAGTAAGAGTGTCGAACCCAACGAGGAGCAGAAGGAAATGACAAGTAGTTTTCAGTAAGGTAATGCCTGCAAGTGCTGAAACTATAAGTAGCAGAGTAGTTTGATAGCAAGATAATTTGTAATGAGCAAGTACCGATAGTACTAACAAAAGTGCAGCAAAATAGCCCAATCCTTTTGAGGCAAAGCATAGGCCAAAACGGTCTCTTATGATAAGCAAAGCGTTCTTGAGGGTACACGGGAATTTCATCTAGTCACTTTCATCACGTTGGTTTAATTCGTGTTCGCTACTTTGATAATTTGATATGTGGGTGGACAGGTGCTTAGGTGATGTTTTTACTTGAACAAACCTCCTACTTATGATTAACCCTCCCGCAAGCATCCCCAACTACGAGAAAAGTATTAAGAATAAATTCTAACCATAGCATTAAACTTATGGATCCAATCGGTCCCTTACAAAATAGCGCATAAACTGGGGTTTAAGCTTCTTCACTTTCGCAACCCATCATCTATTTACTACTCCACAATGCATTCCCTTAGGCCCAAATATGGTGAAGTTTCATGTAGTCGGCATTCATATGACACCACTAAGGGAATCAAAACATACATACTATCAAAATATCGAACACATATCAAATTCACATGATTACTTGCAACATGATTTCTCCCGTGACCTCAAGAACAAAAGTAACTACTCACAAATAATGAACATGTGCATGATCAGAGAAGTATTAAATAGCATCATGGATCTGAACATATAATCTTCCACCAAATAAACCATATAGTAATCAACTACAAGATGTAATCAACACTACTAGTCACCCCTAGCACCAATCTATAGTTCCGGTAACAAGATTGAATACAAGAGATAAACTAGGGTTTGAGATGAGATGGTGTTGTTGAAGATGTTGATGGAGATTGCCCTCCCCAAGAAGGGAGAGTTGTTGGTGATGATGATGACGATGATTTCCCCCTCCGGGAGGGAAGTTCCCCCGGCGGAATCGCTCCGCCGGAGGGCAAAAGTGCTCCTACCCAAGTTCTGCTCGAGATGGTGGCACTCCGTCCCGAAAGTGTTCTCCGTATTTTTTCTAGGTAAAAATGACTTATATACCAAAAGATGGGCACCGAAGGTGGGTCGAGGAGGGCACAACCCACCAGGGCGCGCCTAGGCTCCCTAGCGCGCCCAGGTGGGTTGTGCCCACCTGGTGGGCCCCCTCTAGTAGTTATTTGCTCCAATATTTCTTAAATATTCCATAAAAAATCTCCGTGAAGTTTCATCTTGTTTGGAGTTGTGCAGAATAGGTGGCCTGGCATAGCTTTTTCAGGTCCAGATTTCCAGCTGCCGGAATTCTCCCTCTTGGTGTGTACCTTGCAAATTATGAGAGAAAAGGCATTAGAATTACTCCAAAAAGCATTATTGTGGATGAAAACATTATAAATAATAGTACGAAAACATGTCGCAAAATGGACATATCGACTCCCCCAAGCTTAGACCTCGCTTGTCCTCAAGCGAAAATCGAAGTCGAAAAACATATCCACATGCTTTGAGAGAGAGGTGTCAATAAAAACAAAATATGGACATAGAAGCATCATGTTGATTATTATAACAACAACAGATTTAAACATAAGACTTTTATCATAGAACTTCTATCATGCACTTCTCATGAATAAGTGATAGTTCATCACACAATTGAAGTATAAAGAAAAAACTCCATTAGAAACCAACAAACTATGTTCTCAGTCAACTTTGCAACTACAATTCATCATCTTTTCAGGAAGGGTCATGTGTCGGAGCCTTTAGGCAAGTTCACATACTCAACCATCATATAGTCTTCTATGATTGCTAACACTCACTGCATGCACATTAGCAAAACGTTTCAAGTGGACACATAGAAAGATAGGGGCTTATAGTTTCGCCTCCCAACATACCCACCTCAAGGATGGTGTCAACAATAGTAACTCATGCCATCTATACTCAACTGGACGTATGTGCCTAGATCTTTCCTCACCACATGATGCTTGCCAAAAGAAAAAAATAAAAACGAATAGAAGGAAAACTTTGACTCTTTGCATAAAAGTAAATACATAGAAGTAAAAGATAGGCCCTTCGTAGAGGGAAGCAGAGGTTGCCATGCGCTTATTTGTTTGTATGCTCAATCCCTTAGTGCAAAAGAACGTCATGTTAAATTGCCCCTTGTGATAGCAACCTTTATTATGCAGTTTGTCGCTTTTATTCTTCACCATCACAAGTTCGAGCAACGCTCAATTTTCTCTTTCACTAAATGATCTCACACTTTTAGAAGCAATTTTTATTGCCTTTTTGCATCGATGACAACTTACTTGAGGGATCTTGCTCAATCCCTAGGTAGGTATGGTGGACACTTGAAAAAGATTTGGGTTTAAGGGTTTTTGGATGCACAAGTAGTATCTATACTTAGTGCGGAATTTTTTGGCTAGCAAAGATAGGGGGCAAGCACCACATGTTAAAGGATCTATGACAATATGACTTCTATGTGAATATAACAAACATAAACCATTACATTGTCTTCCTTGTCCAATGTCAACAATTTTGGCATATAATATTTTGAAGAGGGCTCACAATCACAAAAGATTTCTAGGATAGTATATTTATATGTGAATCTTCTCTTCCCTTATTAATTCTTTCACGAGTTGCATCATTGACTAATACTATGTTTGTCAATCCTGAATAAAATTTCCTACTTATAATTTTCCTTATGTGGTGCTATCACCTACCATTGGATTAGTATATGATCTTATTGATTTATTTCCTTTCTTTTATTTATTTCCTTTCTATTTTTCTTTTCTTATTTCTTTTCTTTATTTGCAACATCAAAGTAAAGAAAGCAAAAAACTCAAACTAAACTTTATTATATAACTTGCACACAATTACAAGGATAGATCACTAAGCAAAACTCTCGAAAAGAAAGGATCGAACTAAACTTTTATTCATCTAAAGCAAAAGATCGAACTAAACTTTTATTCATCTAAAGCAAAAGATCAAACTAAAATAAGTAAAAGTAAAAAGATAGTGGGATGATACGATACTGGGGCACCTCCCCCAAGCTTGGCGGAAGCCAAGGGGAGTGCCCATACCCGATACTCAATTCTCCTTTGGTGGCGAAGAAGATGGTGGTGGTGATGAAGAAGAGTTCTTGTCCTTCTTCCTCAGCTTATGCTTGAGGATAGAATTTTCCTCCTTTAACTCTCCGATCTCCTTTTCAAGCTCCAGTACCCTTTTGCATAAATCCTGCTTATTTTCCTGCAAAAGGTAGAAGGGTATAAATTGAACCTTAGGCCTCTTTGGCTTATTCGGGAGGCTTGACTTCTTGAATTCCACATGAATGTCTCCAGGTTGAGGCAGCGGGGTTTTGTCTTCGTCTGAGCTCGTCTCCTCCTTTTCCCTGGGATAATAGTCTTCCTCCTCCTCCGTGGTCCACCCACATTGCTCCACATCCCCATAGGACTTAGGGTTTGCGATGAAGTCAGCAACATAGCTCTCACCCTCAGAGTCATGACAAATTTTAGATCTGTTAAGAAAACAGCAAGAAAAGAGAATAGAGGATTTCTTCGCGATACGGTGATCAACAGCTTTGGGAAGTATATATAGATTTTTTATCTTGGAGGACAAGTATAAGGTAGAAAAACGGAGTCTGGAAAGTGTCCCAGGTGGGCACAACCCACCTGGGCGCGCCAGGCTTGCCTGGCACGCCCTGGTGTCTTGTGCCCACCATGGGACGCTTCCTGGAAGTTTCTTTATTTCCAAAATTTTCAAATATTTCAAAAATGACAAAAAATACTTTTGAGGATTTTTTTGGAGTCCGTTTACTTACCGTATTACGTACCTCCTTATTCTCATCATTTTCTGGAGTGTTCCGGAAGGACACTTTTATGTGCTCTTCCGGTGTCAAAGTTTGGATAATATTGCTTTCAACATTAATAGGAGTACCTGAGATATAATGCTTTATTCGTTGCCCATTGATAACCTTCGGGTTAGTACCTTCAGAATTATTTATTTTGATGGCTCCAGACCGGTAAACCTCCTCGATAACATATGGGCCTTCCCATTTTGAGAGGAGCTTTCCTGCAAAGAATCTGAAACGAGAGTTGTACAAAAGAACATATTCTCCGACATTAAACTCACGCTTTTGGATTCTTTTGTCATGCCATCTTTTAACTTTCTCTTTGAATAATTTTGCATTTTCATAAGCTTGGGTTCTCCATTCATCTAGTGAGCTAATATCAAATAACCTCTTTTCACCAGCAAGTTTACAATCATAGTTGAGTTCTTTAATTGCCCAATGTGCTTTATGTTCTAACTCAAGAGGCAAATCACAAGCTTTTCCATAAACCATTTTATAAGGAGACATACCCATAGGATTTTTATATGCTGTTCTATAAGCCCAAAGTGCATCATCTAATTTCTTAGACCAATTTTTCCTGGACCTATTGACAGTCTTTTGCAAAATTAATTTTATTTCTCTATTGCTGCCAGGACCGGATTTTTGGGATAATAATTTCCCAGAAAATGGCCCTTGTGCTCACCAGCCCCAGGATTACTGTTAGCTGATGAGGCACAAACTTAATACAGAAGTTCCAAGCAAATTATAGAATATGTAGTACAAGACCATTCTGGCCTATGAGTACAACACAAGGTTTCTAGTGGTTGATGGAGGAAGCAGTTTGTGGTCTTTCAGCATCTATGGGACTCCAATTCCCACATGAATAGCTGACCTGGATAACTCCTACCTTCGCGAGGCTGCTATCACCAGTGTGTAGGTTCCGGGACAATCATCGCAAAGCTCCTCTCCATGCAAGAAATCTGGCCAAGACAATAGCCAAGCCAGTGAGTACTTTGGAATGTACTCGCAAACATTATGAACACAGGTATAATATACAAATGATACTCATGCTCTAAAATATTCTATGATCACAATGTCAGTCACAAAATAAAATCCATGATGCATGCACACCGTTTATTTATATACAACATGAATATGCAATAATGGAGTAGAAATAAAAATGTACCGATCGGGCATCTGAAGCAACGCCTCGAAAGGGTAATGATATAAAGCATGCCTCGGTCGGGCGTCTAGGCGACACCACATAACGGGCTTATAAAGTAAATAAATAACAAACATGTCACAGTCGGGCGTCTGTGCGACACCACATAGAGGGCTTATAAAATAAATCAATAACAAACATGCCACAGTCGGGCGTCTGTGTGACACCACATAAAGGGCTTATAAAATAAATCAATAACAAACATGCCACAGTCGGGCGTCTATGCGACACCACATAAAGGGCTTATAAAAGAATAAACACAGTGAATATCCAGGAGGTAGAACCGTCCCAGGGATACTCAATAATACAAATAGTATAAAGGGTTAGTCCATAATAATAATAACCATAATCATCATGAGTCACAAGTCATGATCCATGTTCTGGTTTAGTAGTTTTTCCTCCGAAGACCGACACTAAGACCGACACTTAACCCAACCCAGACTGTAGTCCTTAACCATGAACACGGCTATTCGAATAGATGTAATCTCTACAGAGGGTGTACTCTTTACCCACGAGTAACGGATTCCGTTAGTCCATCCGGGCTAATTCTGCCTATGGTCTTTTAGTTGAAAACACATCCAACCGCACACACCAGCCTGACTTGTCGGTGTCTGGAATCACCCACGACACTCGTTAAGCAAAACTCTAAGTGGGGAGGCTACAACCTCGATTAGCATGGGATCACAAAATTTATAACACGCGCAAACTAGGGGAGCTACCCCCTCGGCTACAACCGAAAACACCCATGCCCCCGGACCAGGTGGCATGCCTACCGGATGCAGCCGGTATCTTCCACCATGGCCTCTCTGTATGGTGTGTGCTAGAAAGGGGTAGACACCCTACTGAACCGTACCCTACCTATGGCAGGGACAAGTGGTAGTACGAAACAAGTATGGGGGTTACTGGAACAAGACTCATTCTATGGTCGACTCAGGAGGTTTAAGTATTCTTTGTATGATTAGTATAACAAATATATTTCAACCAACAAACAGAATCACCACTCATCATACCTCACTATGCCATACCGGACACAACCATCTTGACGAAGACTGGAGACAAGCTCGTGTCTACCCAAGACAGAGGCTTTCTCGGCTTCCTGCCGATAGGCATGATAGGCATACGAGGGTGATTACTATCACAACGTATCAAATTCCAATAGCACGGAATCATCAATATGCACTTATGGGTAGGTTCATATCATCACATAAAAATAACGGAAACTCCGAGACGAGAGGTGTTGTAACCGCATCAAACAACACACGACAATATTATGCCAGGGTTCAGAATGCTTGCCTTCAAGTTGTGGGGAGGCAGGGTGCTTCCCAAGACTTTTGGAAGTTTTCCTCTTCTTCAAAATCCTATTTTTGAAAATATTCAAATTAACCCATAGTTTCAAAACAGTATAGAAAAGTTGTCTGACAAATTTTCAAATAAATTTGAAAATAAACTAGACAAAATTTGAGGAAGGTAGGAAAAAGAATCAACTCATTCAGACTTATATTTAAAAAGTTATAGTCAGTCAAAGTTTTGGTCAAATTCTATTTTTAAAATAAAACAGAAAAAGGAAAAACGTTTCGAAAACTAGACACGTCGAAGGCATACTCTGGGTTTATGTCTTCACTCATTCCAGCAGGGACGGCACGTGGGTCACAAACAGTGGGTCCACGGGGCCCACTGGTCAGGTTTGACCAGTCATCTCTCCCTCCTCTTCCTCTGCCCGAGTGGAGGCGAGACTCCGGCGATCGTCGCCAGTAATTGGCGGCTCCTCGCGGGGCTCCGAGGGCGGGGATGGGTCCGCCAGTCCAGGGCGGTCCTCCTGGTGGTCGCTAGGCAGGTGGGGACGGAGGGAGTCGCCGGCAGCGAGCTTCACGGCGGAGGTGGCCTCGGGAGGTTTGGGGCTTCTGGCTATGGTGGTTCCCGATCGCGTTTGAGGGTCTGAGTGGCTCTGCAAGGTTGAGGGGAAGAGGATGGTGGCACTGGGAGGGCTAGGGGGCTCAGGCTACGGCGAATTTAGCCGAGGGACGGCGACGGACGAAGTTGCCGGAGGCGGAGAAGACGGTGGTTTCAGAGGAATTTGAGTGGGGGTGCACTCTATGGCTTGCCTGAGGATGCTCGAGCGAGGTTTGGGGCCATTTATAGCCAGGGAAGGTCGGTTCCGCCGCTGCTGGGGATAAGATTGCCGGTCGACCACTTCTGTTGCGGCAGGGCGACGTGGCGATGGCCGGAGCAGGGTCGGTGCTAGCGAACGGGCTTGGATATAAGGACGGCCTGCTCACGAGGGCAGCTGGCGAGAAGTTGTGGCTCGGGCGGCGCCGTCCATGGCTGAGGCGTACTGTGGACGCCGGCGTGCCGCCAAGAGGGCCCTGACAGCGGCGCTGTAGGGTGCCAGGGCGGCTTGGAGTGTTCTGGCGAGTGGTCGAGGGCGGGGCGTGGCTCTGCAGGCGAGCAAAGGCCAAGGTGCAGGGTAGCGAACGCGGCGGCTCGGTTGTGCGCGCGCGTGCAAAACGTGCACTCTGGGCGCGCCCAGAGCACGCACGTGACATGCTCGACAGAATGCCAGGGTGGGGTAGAGTGCTTGAGCGAGGCTAGCAATTAACAGGACTAGGTTAGAGCTTGCAAGGAGGTTAATGGACATGGGGGTTAGGTCAGGGGATCAAGTTTATAATGCAAATTAAAAATTCATGCCAAAACTTGCCATGCACACAAGGTGTTTGTCAGAATGCCAAGGGCATCTAGGCAACTCTTGGGGTGGCCAAATTTTCCATGCCAGGGTCTCTTTAGGTATAGGAGATGGTGGCAAGGTTAGTTAGTCCAGACCAGAAACTTGTTACTGCAAAAATTTGAGAAAACCAATTTTGGGCAGAAACTAAAGGCCATCATTTTATGGGCCAAAAATACTCCCATGGGTCCACTCTTCTGGACTTAAGGGTTTGGTAGGGAGGACTATAAGTAGGAAAAGGGATCATGTGTAACAGAGCAATAAAAATTGGAGTTGCAGTAGAAAAGGCCAAACTCGTCCAGAGAGCAAAAGAGAATGTTTTGCTCAATTTTTGCAAAAAACATTCATGGGTTTTTGCATAAAAATGAATTATATGTATCTACTGTCATCTCCAAATACTTGGTAAATTTTTTGAAGAATTATTTAAAGGGGTTGTAGTGCAAAGGTACCAACTGGACTAGTTTTGAAAACTTGGGGTAGAGCTCAAAACTTTCAATGAATAAAAGATATTTTCGCTCCAGAGTGATTTAAAAACACCACATGACATCCCCAAATTTTGGGGAAAATTTTAGATGCTTTTATCAAATGGTTGCGATGCAAAAGAGGCTCTAAAACTAATAAAAATCACCTTAAAAGAATAAAGCTAGAAAAAAATAATTATGCAAATACATCCACTGATAGAAGAATTGTCTTTCTTGAGGGGTATACAAGTCCAATGATAATCTTGGAAAGTTTTACTTGGGGCAAAAACTTCACAATATTAAAGAAAAAGGGGTTATGAAATCAAAAGAAAATCCAAAAAGCAAAAAAAATTAAACTCCTGGCAAAATTTTAATAATCAAAAGATGGTTAAATTTTTGGGGTGTTACAACACTACCCCCCTAAAAAAATCTCGTCCTCGAGATTTGATAAGGGTTGTTATGAAATTTTTTACTCCTACTATCACAAAAATAACCATCCTACTCATGTAATTAAAACGTAGCTACAGTGAGTGGGCAATAAGGGGTGTAAAACTACAGTGTGGCATACTAGCGTTGCGTGGAAAAACAATTTACGGTCAGTTTCTACTATTGGTTACAGTAAATTTAGAATAAACTTCTAAATTACTTTAAATACGCTGGTCGTACCTGAGAGCACAGTGCTCTCCGTGCCTGACAGGTGGTCCCGGGGCCCACTATCGGTCTCTTCCTCTACCTCTGGCTCTCTCTTCTTCCTCTCTCCCGCGCGCTTTCCCGCGCTTTCTCCACCGGCGACGTCTAGCTCATAGGGCATCTAGGCCGTACTGCGGTAGTGCGTGGCGTGCTAGCTGCCGGCGCAGCGTGCACTCACCTCGCGGGCCAGTGCGCTGTCGGCACTGCTCGCGGATTCGCCTCCGAACACCGGCGATCGAGCGACGAGTGGCGCTGGTGGACTTCGCCCACCGTACATCGATCTCGAGCTATAAAATGACCGCGGTGCTCCTTCTTCTTCCTCCATCTGACCTCGCTTCTCCTTCTCCTCCCTTCTCCTTCATTTATGTCTACAGGAGCTCGAGACAAGGCTCTAATGGCGGAGGTGATGCCGGACTGGTACGTGATCCTGATGTGCGGAGGGTCGGCGGCATTGCTGGGGTTCTCCGTGCTCCTGTGTGTGATGATCCTCGATGATCGTTGTGATGCTGCCACTCAAGTGTTTGCTCTCCGCGGTGGCGGTGATCACGAGGATTAGGTGCGGTGTCAGGTGCTAACTGCTGTCAAGGTGCCAGAGGTACTTGTATCTGAGTAATTACTCACAAATCTCTCTCTCTCTGAGACTGTGGGGTGTTAGGGAGGTGATTAGTTTTGTGTAAAAATGTGCACATGGATTTGCACTTGGTCGCGTGGTTGGGGTCGTGAGTCTACTGTTATGGTGCTGCGTGAAAAAAAATCTATGTCAAGAAGAAATATATGCTGCAACAACTCAGGGAGAAATCCCACTTCAGGATTTACTGAGAGTGAAAACAGTTACTAAAATTTTACCGTAGTAAAAATCACTCACATTGATTGAAACTAAAGATTCAATTCATCGCACAAATTTAGGATACCACAAACAAGTTGCAACACATAAATTACTGCAGGGACAATAAACACAACAATGACATCTACAACGACAATGGTCATTGGACAGGGTCCTGAGAAAAAGTCTCTGGAATCGGGGCACACTCTTCTTCTATCGGGGGAAGTGGGTTGACCAGTCGATGAATGTGCCTTTCCTGGTTGGGCCTCAGTGGTCTGCCGATGGCGATATGAGGATTCAAATCAGCGAGGCTCTGGAGATAGCCCATTACTCGCTGGGTCAAACGCTCTTGAGCGATGACATACTGGGCAAGGTTGGCCAGTACTGGGTCTCTCTTGATTCGTCCACCGGGAAAAGATGCTACTTCTCTGGGTGCTGCACGACTCGGGAAGTAATAATACCCTCGTTCGCTGGCATAGGGTACCGCGAATCGAGGGCGAGTAAGCGCCTCATACGCAGCAGCTTCTATGGCCATATGCGGAGTCGGCATAGATTTCCCCATGAAGGAAGCTTCCGTGGGGTCTTGGTTTGGGTTTGTGGGAGGGACGTGCACCACTGCCCAATATTTCGAGGTGGAGGGGGTGATCCTCGATTTGAGCAACTCATACAGGGGTGGATGGATAGCACTCATGGTAC
The DNA here is from genome assembly GCA_963921465.1 of Triticum timopheevii. NCBI lineage: Eukaryota > Viridiplantae > Streptophyta > Magnoliopsida > Poales > Poaceae > Triticum > Triticum timopheevii. The sequence continues at coordinate 161,133,588 of OY997266.1, forward strand.
TGCAGGTAAAGTCCCACAAAATTTTAACAAAGCTACCAGGAGTTGCATCTGGAGTTCTCAGATAAATACTAGGGCTCGACATGGCAATGGAAATGGTTGTGCGAGTGGTGCTCAAGGTGAGGGGTACTTGGTAAGGTCACGGGGTGGCCTTTTATATAGCATTGGGGCTGGGTTATTTACTGTGGTGAAGGGTAACTAGTCTATCGATTCTGCTCCATGGGGTCGGGGACAATGCTATAGATACAAATATCTCATAAAAGTGACATATTACTGTGGGTGTCGTTGGTGTGGTTTTGGTAGCTGTGCCTGGAATAAAAAAATGCAACCGCATGCTAACATATTTATGCAAGGCTACTATTTAAAATAGAGGCACACAAGCAGGATACGATTATTCAAGGCGATGCAAGATTACATAATTACAGGGCGTGGGCATACTGAGACTCGGTACTACTCGAGTGACTTAGTCTACCTCGTTAATATCTAAGCGGGCCTGCCTTGTGTACGTCAAGGCTTCTCCACGGGTTTCGCCGTCGGGATTAGCTACAGGGGGTTGAGGGACTGCCGGGTCGGGGTAGCGATGGTGACCATCCCGGGGATTGTTGGCCACAATCCCGCTAGGGCGTGTTCCCAAAAGGCGACGAAGCACTTCTGGGGACACCAAAGTATTATGGTCCATGGCTGGGGCAGACCTCAAGGACTCGATCGGGTGTCCGAACAGCACGACTGGGTTGTCGGCGTCGGGCTCATCTTCTCCTCTCGCCGGGGCTCGGCAGACCAGCTCTCCACGAGCTGCGATCAGATCAAGGGTGATTTGATCGAACAGTTTCTCTAGTGCACCTACATAGCGCACCAGATGCAAAAATGCAGGATCCGTCTCGTGATCTCCGTTGACAACCTGGGGTGGCCTACCATACCCGTCACGGCTGGGGTAGTAATAGAACGAGCGACAGTTAACTCTGGGCGACAAGTGCCGGAGTTAAACTATAGGCTCTCGAGCAGCTAGTTGGATGGCTTGTGGCTCAAAGGAAGTTGTCCTTCCGGTGAACCTGTAGGGGCGTTCTGGCGATAGACCCCTACCGTAGATGTGCACAGTGGCCCAGAATTGACGGCTCTCACCGCTCATGGGCCCTTGGTACACAACATATTCTGGGGGCTCCTCTAATGCAAAGGCACGGCGGGTGAGGTTTGCTAGCACGGTCACAAAACCTCCAAGGTTGTTTGCCGTGGTTTCATTGTGCACGACGGGGCCAGGCATTATGGCTCGGTTTGGGGAAGAGGCTGTGATGTGCCGAGCTGAGGCTAGCGTGCCCTTTTTATAGAAAAGGGAACGGAGTCTTCCTACGCACGCTTGCGAATGAGATAATTTAGGTGTCGGTCACTGGCGCGTGATCGACAGGCTAGGTTGATAGGTTGGGCACCGACTGCCAAAAAGGTGTCGGGGTCACTGTGTGGCTATCTTACAGGAGAAGCTTAGCCGTGTTTAGGTTATGGTCTGGTGGGTTGGTTAACCTAGGTTTTTTGACCTGGCCAAGATAGGATTAGTCAATGGTCAGCCTGGCTCTGATACCAAGTTTGTCAGGACCGGATTTTTGGGATACTAATTTCCCAGAAAATGGCCCTTGTGCTCACTAGCCCCAGGATTACTGTTAGCTGATGAGGCACAAACTTAATACAGAAGTTCCAAGCAAATTACAGAATATGTAGTACAAGACCATTCTGGCCTATGAGTACAACACAAGGTTTCTAGTGGTTGATGGCGGAAGCGGTTTGTGGTCTTTCAGTGTCTATGGAACTCCAATTCCCACAGGAATAGCTGACTTGGATAACTCCTACCTTCGCGAGGCTGCTATCACCAGTGCGTAGGTTCCGGGACAATCATCGCAACGCTCCTCTCCATGCAAGAAATCTGGCCAAGACAATAGCCAGGGACAAGCCAGTGAGTACTTTGGAATGTACTCGCAAACATTATGAACACAGGTATAATATACGAATGACAATCATGCTCTAAAATATTCTATGATCACAACGTCAGTCACAAAATAAAATCCTTGATGCATGCACACCGGTTATTTATATACAACATGAATATGCAATAATGGAGTAGAAATAAAAATGTACCGATCGGGCATCTGAAGCGACGCCTCGAAAGGGTAATGATATAAAGCATGTCTCAGTCGAGCGTCTAGGTGACACCACATAAAGGGCTTATAAAGTAAATAAATAAAAAACATGCCACAGTCGGGCGTCTGTGCGACACCACATAAAGGGCTTATAAAATAAATCAATAACAAACATGCCACGGTCGGCCGTCTGTGCGACACCACATAAAGGGCTTATAAAATAAATCAATAACAAACATGCCACAGTCGGGCGTCTATGCGACACCACATAAAGGGCTTATAAAAGAATAAACACAGTGAATATCTGGGAGGTAGAACCGTCCCAGGGATACTCAATAATTCAAATAATATAAAGGGTTAGTCCATAATAAAAATAACCGTAATCATCATGAGTCACAAGTCATGATCCATGTTCTGGTTTAGTAGTTTTTCCTCCAAAGACCGACACTAAGACCGACACTTAACCCAACCCAGACTGTAGTCCTTAACCATGAACACGGCTATTCGAATAGATGTAATCTCTACAGAGGGTGTACTCTTTACCCACGAGAAACTGATTCCGTTAGTCCATCCGGGCTAATTCCGCCTATGGTCTTTTAATTGAAAACACACCCAACAGCACACACCAGCCTGACTTATCGGTGTCTGGAATCACCCACGACACTCGTTAAGCGAAACTCTAAGTGGGGAGGCTACAACCTCGATTAGCATGGGATCACAAAATTTATAACACGTGCAAACTAGGGGAGCTACCCCCTTGGCTACAACCAAAAACACCCATGCCCCCGGACCAGGTGGCATGCCTACCGGATGCAGCCGGTATCTTCCACCACGGCCTCTCTGTATGGTGTGTGCAAGAAAGGGGTTGACAACCTACTGAACCGTACCCTACGTATGGCAGCGACAAGTGGTATTACGAAACAAGTATGGGGGTTACTGGAACAAGACTCGATCTATGGTCGACTCAGGAGGCTTAAGTATTCCCTGTATGATTAGCATAACAAATATATTTCAACCAACAAACAGAATCACCACTCATCATACCTCACTATGCCATACCGGACACAACCGTCTCGACAAAGACTGGAGACAAGCTCGTGTCTACCCAAGACAGAGGCTTTCCCGGCTTCTTGCCGATAGGCATGATAGGCATACGAGGGTGATTACTATCACAACGTATCAAATTCCAATAGCACGGAATCATCAATATGCACTTATGGGTAGGTTCATATCATCAAATAAAAATAACAGAAACTCCGAGACGAGAGGTGTTGTAACCGCATCAAACAACACACGACGGTATTATGCCAGGGTTCAGAATGCTTGCCTTCAAGTTGTGGGGAGGCAGGGTGCTTCCCAAGACTTTTGAAAGTTTTCCTCTTCTTCAAAATCCTATTTTTGAAAATATTCAAATTAACCCATAGTTTCAAAATAGTACAGAAAAGTTGTCTGAAAATTTTTCAAATAAATTTCAAAATAAACTAGACAAAATTTGAGGAAGGTAGGAAAAAGAATCAACTCATTTGGACTTATATTTAAAAAGTTATAGCCAGTCAAACTTTTGGTCAAATTCTATTTTTAAAATAAATCAGAAAAAGGAAAAACGTTTCGAAAACTAGACACGTTGAAGGCGTACTCTGGGTTTACGTGTTCACTTATTCCAGTAGGGACAGCGCATGGGTCACTGACAGTGGGTCCACGGGTCCCACTGGTCAGGTTTGACCAGTCATCTCTCCCTCCTCTTCCTCTGCCCGAGCGGAGGCGGGACTCTGGCGATCGTCGCCGGCGATTGGCGGCTCCTCGTGGGGCTCCGAGGGCAGGGATGGATCCGCCAGTCCAGGGCGGTCCTCCCGGTGGTCGCTAGGTAGGTGGGGACGGAGGGAGTCGCCGGCGGTGAGCTTCGCGGCGGAGGTGGCCTCAGGAGGTTTGGGGCTTCTGGCTATGGTGGTTCCCGATCGCGATTAAGGGTCTGAGTGGCTCAGCAAGGTTGACGGGAAGAGGATGGTGGCACTGGGAGGGCTAGGGGGCTCCGGCTACGGCGAATTTAGCCGAGGGACGGCGACGGACGAAGTTGCCGGAGGCGGAGAAGACGGTGGTTTCAGAAGAATTTGAGTGGGGGTGCACTCTATGGCTTGCCTGAGGATGCTCGAGCGAGGTCTGGGGCCATTTATAGCCGGGGAAGGTCGGTTCCGCTGCTACTGGGGATAAGATCGTTGGACGACCACTTCTGTTGCGGCAGGGCAACGTGGCGATGGCCGGAGCAGGGTCGATGCTAGCGGACGGGCTTGGAGATAAGGACGGCCTGCCCACGAGGGCAGCTGGCGAGAAGTTGTGGCTCGAGCGGCGCCGTCCATGGCAGAGGCGTACTATGGATGCCGGCGTGCCGCCAAGAGGGCCCTGACGGCGGCGTTGTAGGGCGCCAGGGCGTCTTGGAGTGTTCTGGCGAGTGGTCGAGATCGGGGCTTGGCTCTGCAGGCGAGCAAAGGCCAGGGTGCGGGGTAGCGAACGCGGCGACTCAGTTGTGCGCGCGCGTGCAAAACGTGCACTCTGGGCACGCCCAGAGCACGCACGCGACATGCTCGACAGAATACCAGGGTGGGCTAGAGTGCTTGAGTGAGGCTAGCAATTAACAGGACTAGGTTAGAGTTTGCAAGGAGGTTAATGGACATGGGGGGTAGGTCAGGGGATCAAGTTTATAATGCAAATTAAAAATTCATGCCAAAACTTGCCATGCACACAAGGTGTTTGTCAGAATGCCAAGGGCATCTAGGCAACTCTTGGGGTGGCCAAATTTTCCAGGTCAGGGTCTCTTTAGGTGTAGGAGATGGTGGCAAGGTTAGTTAGTCCAGACCAGAAACTTGTTACTGCAAAAATTTGAGAAAACCAATTTTGGGCAGAAAATAAAGGCCATCATTTTATGGGCCAAAAGTACTCCCATGGGGCCACTCTTCTGTACTTAAGGGTTTGGTAGGGAGGACTATAAGTAGGAAAAGGGATCATGTGTAACAGAGCAATAAAAAATGGAGTTGCAGTAGAAAAGGCCAAACTAGTCCAGAGAGAAAAAGAGAATGTTTTGCTCAATTTTTGCAAAGAACATTCATGGGTTTTTGCATAAAAATGAAATATATGCATCTACTGTCATCTCCAAATACTTGGTAAATTTTTTAAAGAATTATTTGAAGGGGTTGTAGTGCAAAGGTACCAACTAGACTAGTTTTGAAAACTTGGGGTAGAGCTCAAAATTTTCAATGAATAAAAGATATTTTTGCTCCATAGTGATTTAAAAACACCACATGACATCCCCAAATTTTGGTGAAAATTTTAGATGCTTTTATCAAATGGTTGCAGTGCAAAAGAGGCTCTAAAACTTATGAAAATCACCTTAAAAGAATAAAGCTAGAAAAAATTATGCAAATACATCCACTGGTAGAAGAATTGTCTTTCTTGAGGGGGTATACAAGTCCAATGATAATCTAGGAAAGTTTTACTTGGGGCAAAAACTTCACAATATTAAAGAAAAAGGGGTTCTGAAATCAAAAGAAAATCCAGAAAGCAAAAAAATTTAAACTCCTGGCAAAATTTTAATAATCAAAACATGGTTAAATTTTTGGGGTGTTACAATTGCTAAGCTCAACTTGACCACTATACTGAGGATAATAGGGTGATGCAATTCTATGATTAACATCATACTTGGCAAGCATTTTATGAAAAGCACCATGAATAAAGTGTGAACCACCATCAGTCATTAAATATCTAGGAACTCCAAACCTTGGGAAAATAACTTCCTTCAGCATTTTAATAGAGGTGTTGTGATCAGCACTACTTGTTGGAGTATCTTCTACCCATTTAGTAACATAATCAACAGCAACCAAAATATGTGTATATCCATTAGAGGAAGGAAAAGGTCTCATGTAATCAAATCCCCAAACATCAAATGGTTCAACAGCAAGTGAATAATTCATAGGCATTTCTTGACGCTTACCAATATTACCTATTCTTTGACATTCATCACAAGATGAGACATACTTACGGGCATCCTTGAAAAGATTAGGCCAATAAAATCCAAACTGCAATACCTTATGAGCAGTTCTATCTCCAACATGATGCCCTCCATAAGCCTCGGAGTGACATTTCCATAGGATTTGTCCCTGTTCATGCTCAGGTACACAACGTCTAATAATACCATCTACTCCTTCTTTATAAAGATGTGGGTCATCCCAAAAGTAGTGTCTTAAATCATAGAGGATTTTTTTTCTTTTGTTGGCAAGTAAAGCTAGGTGGCAAATATTTAGCAACAATGTAAGTAGCATAGTCAGCATACCAAGGAGTACTACTAGCAACATTTATTGCAGCTAACTGCTCATCAGGAAAACTATCATCAATAGGTTGTGGGTCATCAAGCACATTTTCAAGCCTAGACAAGTTATCAGCTACGGGGTTCTCAGCTCCTTTTCTATTAATGATATGTAAATCAAATTCTTGTAAGAAGAGAACCCAACGAATAAGTCTAGGAGCAGACTAAGGCATAGTTTAGTGGTGGGAAGGGGCTGATGCCTTTCCACCCACCCAGGTTCAAGGCATGGTACTTGCAATTTGGGTTTGTTGCACCAATTATACTGTAGGGGGTTCCCTTATAGTCTTTCTGTCAAAAAAACCGAATAAGTCTAGGTTTAGCATCTTTCTTTTTCATAAGATATTCAATAGCAGCATGGTCTGTGTGAACAGTTACTTTAGAATCAACAATATAAGGTCTAAACTTATCACAAGCAAACACCACTACTAAGAATTCTTTTTCAGTAGTAGCATAATTTCTTTGAGCACTGTCTAAAGTTTTACTAGCATAATGAATAACATTCAATTTCTTATCAACTCTTTGTCCTAGGATAGCACCTACAGCATATTCACTAGCATCACACATATTTTCAAAAGGTAAGTTCCAATCAGGTGGTTGAACAATAGGAGTAGAAATTAAGGCTTTCTTGAGTGTTTCAAAGGCTTCTAAACAATCATCATCAAAAACAAAAGGAATATCCTTTTGCAAAAGATTAGTGAGAGGCCTAGAAATTTTAGAGACGTCTTTAATAAGTCTCCTATAGATACCAGCATGACCTAGGAAACTACAAATACCTTTTACATCTTTAGGACATGGCATTTTCTCAATGGCATCAACATTAGCTTGGTCCACTTCAATACCTCTTTCAGAAATTTTATGACCCAAGACAATGCCTTCATTAACCATAAAGTAGCACTTCTCCCAATTCAAAACAAGATTTGTTTGTTCACATCTCCGTAAAACTCGCTCAAGATTGCTTAAACAATCATCAAAAGACTTCCCATAAACAGAAAAGCCATCTATGAAAACCTCTACAATCTTTTCATAGAAGTTACAGAATATAGCAGTCATACATCTTTGAAAGGTAGCAGGTGCATTACATAAACCAAAAGGCATATGTCTATAAGCATATGTTTCAAAAGGACAAGTAAAAGTTGTGTTTTCTTGATCAGGTTGAGAAACAGGTATTTGTGAAAAGCCAGAATATCCATCAAGGAAGCAAAAGTGTGTGTGCTTAGATAATCTTTCAAGCATTTGATCAATAAAAGGCAAAGGGTAATTATCTTTTCTAGTAGCTTTGTTTAATTTTCTGAAATCAATTACCATTATATAGCCTGTAACAATTCTTTGTGGAATAAGTTCATTCTTATCATTAGGAACAACAGTTATACCTCCTTTCTTAGGGACACAATGAATAGGACTTACCCATCTACTATCAGCTATAGGATAGATTATACCTGCTTCCAGAAGTTTTAATATTTCTGTTCTTACCACTTCTTTCATCTTTGGGTTTAACCGACATTCGTGATCAACAACTGGTTTAGCATCAGGTTCCATATAAATTTTATGCTGACATAGAGTGGGACTAATGCCCTTTAAATCATCAAGAGTATATCCAATAGCATCTTGGTGCTTCCTTAAAATTTTCAATAATCTTTCTTCTTCATGTTCTGAAAGGTTAGCACTAATAATAACAGGATATATCTTCTTTTCATCAGATAAGCATATTTCAAAGTGTCTGGCAATTGTGTTAATTCAAACACGGGATCACCTTTAGGTGGAGGAGGACCTCCTAGAGTTTCAATAGGCAAATTGTGTTTAAGCAGAGGACGTTGTTCAAAGAAAATCTTATCTATTTTATTTCTTTCATGCATATGTAAATCATTTTCATGGTCTAGCAAATATTGTTCTAAAGGATCAGTAGGTGGCACAGCAATAGAAGCAAGACCAATTAAATCAACCTTACTAGGCAATTCTTTTTCATGATGATTTATACTAAACTTGGAAAAATTAAACTCATAAGACTCATCACCAAAACTAACACCTAGAGTTTGTTTCTTACAATCTATCTTAGCATTAACTGTGTTCAAGAAAGGTCTACCAAAAATAATGGGACAGAAGTCATCTTGTGGGGAAACAAGAACAAGAAAATCAGTAGGGTATTTAATTTTCCCACACAAGACTTCAACATCTCTAACAATCCCAAAAGGTGATATGGTGTCTCTATTAGCAAGTTTAATAGTAACATCTATGTCTTCTATCTCTGCAAGTGCTATGTCTTTCTTAATTTCTTGATATAAAGTGTAAGGAATAGCACTCACACTAGAACCCATGTCACATAAACCATGATAACAGTGATCTCCTATTTTAACTGAAATGACAGGCATGCCAACAACTGGTCTATGTTTATCTCTTTTATCGGGTTTGGCAATGCTAGCAGCTTCTTCATAGAAGTAAATAACATGCCCATCCACATCTTCTTCTAAGAGATATTTAACCATAGCAATACTAGGTTCTACTTTAATTTGTTCATCAGCTTTAGGTGTTCTAATATAGATTTTGTTAACCACAGTTGAAACCTTAGCATGTTCCTTTATCCTAACAAGAAAAGGTGGTTTCTCAATATAAGCAGAAGGGACAACTGGATCAACATTATAAAGTATAGTTTCTTCTTGAACTGGTACCGGTTCTTTAATTTCTTATTTAACAGGTGGGTGATATTTAAACCACTTCTCTTTAGGGAGTTCAACATGAGCAACAAATGATTCACAAAAGGAGGCTATTATCTCAGAGTCAAGTCCATATTTAGTGGTAAACTTTTGAAAAGCATCGGTATCCATAAAAGATTTAACACAATCATATTTAAGCTTAATACCTGACTCTTTACCTTTGTCGAGTTCCAAATCTTCATAGTTGTGTTTAATTATTTCCAAAAGATCCCACCGGAATTCAATACTTTTCTTCATAAAAGAACCAGCACAAGAAGTATCAAGCATGGTTTGATCATTACGAGAAAGCCGAGCATAAAAGTTCTGGATAATAATTTCTCTTGAGAGCTCATGATTGGGGCATGAATATAACATTGAATTAAGCCTCCCCCAAGCTAGAGAGATACTTTCTCCTTCACGAGGCCAAAAATTATATATATAATTCCGATCACGATGAACTAGATGCATAGGATAATTTTTTTGGTGAAACTCCAATTTTAAACGATTCCAATTCCATGATCCAATATCATTGCATAGCCTATACCATGCTAATGCTTTTCCCTTCAAAGATAAAGGTAAAACCTTTTTCATAACTTCATCTCCGGGTAAACATGCAAGCTTAAGCAATCCACAAATTTCTTCCACATATATCAAATGCATATCAGGATGTTCGGTTCCATCTCCTGCATAAGGATTAGCTAGCAGTTGTTCTATCATACCCGAAGGAATTTCATATTCAATATTTTCAATAGGTGCAGTAGGTTGAGGGGTAGCTAATTGTGGTTTAGGACGAGGTGAAGATACGCCGAACAAACCCCTCAAAGGATTGTTCTCCGTAGTAGCAAGTGACAATAAATTTCAGCACACTATATAAATGTTTCCTTACCAAATTCCACTTACCAAAGGCGCTTCACTCCCCGGCAATGGTGCCAAAAGATAGACTTGATGACCCACAAGTATAGGGGATCATTTGTAGCTCTTTTCAATAAGTAAGAGTGTCGAACCCAGCGAGGAGCAGAAGGAAATGACAAGTAGTTTTCAGTAAGGTATTGCCTGCAAGTGCTGAAATTGTAAGTAGCAGAGTAGTTTGATAGCAAGATAATTTGTAACGAGCAAGTAACAATAGTGGTAACAAAAGTGCAGCAAGGTAGCCCAATCCTTTTGAGGCAAAGGACAGGCCAAAACGGTCTCTTATGATAAGCAAAGCATTCTTGAGGGTACACGGGAATTTCATCTAGTCACTTTCATCATGTTGGTTTAATTCGTGTTCGCTACTTTGATAATTTTATGTGTGGGTGGACCGGTGCTTAGGTGTTGTTCTTACTTGAACAAACATCCTACTTATGATTAACCATCCCACAAGCATCCGCAACTACGAGAAAAGTATTAAGAATAAATTCTAACCATAGCATTAAACTTTTGGATCCAATCGGTCCCTTCCGGAGTAGCGCATAAAGTGGGGTTTAAACTTCTGTCACTCTCGCAACCCATCATCTATTTACTACTCCACAATGCATTCCCTTAGGCCCAAATATGGTGAAGTGTCATGTAGTTGACGTTCACATGACACCACTAAGGGAATCACAACATGCATACTATCAAAATATCAAACACATATCAAATTCACATGATTACTTGCAACATGATTTCTCCCATGACCTCAAGAACAAAAGTAACTACTCACAAATAATGAACATGCTCATGATCAGAGAAGTGTTAAATAGCATCATGGATCTGAACATATAATCTTCCACTAAATAAACCATATAGTAATCAACTACAAGATCACCCCCTAGCACCAATCTATAGTTCCGGTAACAAGATTGAATACAAGAGATGAACCAGGGTTTGAGATGAGATGGTGTTGTTGAAGATGTTGATGGAGATTGCCCTCCCCAATATGGGAGAGTTGTTGGTGATGATGATGATGACGGTGATTTCCCCCTCCGGGAGGGAAGTTCCCCCGGTGGAATCGCTCCGCTGGAGGGCAAAAGTGCTCCTGCCCAAGTTCCACCTCAAGACGGCGGCGCTCCATCCCGAAAGTCTTATCCTTTTTTTATAAGTAAAAATGACTTATATACCAGAAGATGGGCACCGGAGGTGGGACGAGGAGGGCACAACCCACCAGGGCGCGTCTGAGCTCCCTGGCGCACCCAGGTGGGTTGTGCTCACCTGGTGGGTCCCCTCTGTTAGTTATTTGCTCCAATATTTCTTAAATATTCAATAAAAAATCTCCGTGAAGTTTCAGCTTATTTGGAGTTGTGCAGAATAGGTGGCCTGACGTAGCTTTTTCAGGTCCAGATTTCCAGCTGCCAGAATTCTCCCATATTGGAAAGGCATTAGAATTACTCCAAAAAGCATTATTATAGATGAAAAAATTATAAATAACAGTAAGAAAACATGATGCAAAATGGACGTATCAGACTCTCGTGCTTAGCCCTCCTCTCTCTCTCTCTCTCTCTCTCTCTCTCTCTCTCTCTCTTCTCAGCCAGCCAGCAGACGCGTGGAGCCCATCGTCTGTTTGCTCACATGTGGTCCCACATGTTAGTAAAAATGCAAGACGACCCACTAAACCTGCACATCTTTCACCTCGATGTGCTGGTGATGAAAAACAAATCCAATAAAGATCTTCGGTGGCCGCTTTTGGAGTTACTTAAGAGTAACTCCTCTATTTACAGTTTAACCCAAGATGCACATCACATGGCTTCAACTAGGACTCCATTTTATGGCATGACATGATTTGTATGCTGGATGTCCCACGTGTCGGCAAAAGGAGGAAGAACTTGACCAAATTTTCTCCACATTTAGACCGGAGGAGTAGGAAACACGGCAAGCCCTGTGCCGACATCATACTACGTACAAGCCCACCTCACGCAGTCATGCTATCACCATATTTCTCGGCCTCTGTGCGACACCTAGCTCTAGTTGATCTAACTAGAACTAACTATTGTGCTAGCATACTCCAATATTTGGTTGGCTCTATGTGATGTGGCAACTTCATATAACCGGATGTTGGCTATACTACTATGGTACTCACACTCCAAGAAGTGACTTGAAAACCATTCATAAATTGAGTTTATGACATGCATATGCAACTGTAACATTCATTACATACAACAAGTCATCAACACACAACGACAATGAGGATACATGTTGGATTATAGATTATTTCCAACAAAACATTCTAGTAAATACTAAAGTTATCATCACACAGCAAATAACAAGCAATGAAATGAACTTCACCTCAACCAATCCTCAGCGTTGGAAACGCTTGCTTTGAACCATAGGTAAGCCTCCGGGAAGGGCCAACTATTGTTAATATCGAGACCAACGCGGGATTGATCACCCAGACTGAAGCGGCCTATATCAGGACGCATATTGTGATAGCCAGGGTAGGGAACCGTAGCAATGTCCAAGGTATAGATACAGTTGCTTCTCATAAATGGTAGTAATGTTGTGTCAATAGCAGCTAGATCGCCTTTCACCATCATTGGATACTTTTTCCAAGGAATAGTGAGTTTTCTCCAAGACTATCAATACTAAATCAGGGAGAAGGTGTTGGCGCTAGCACACTAGTATCCATCCCGAATACCCTGCAATGGATGTTGCAATAGATCTGGAGAGTGCGACCATGGGAGACAACACCTTCTTCCTTAGCAGTAATATCAGCAGTGCGCTGTATACAGACAAGAAGAGGTGATCGATCGGAATAAGTTGCCAGGCGCCACTGAGTATATTGGTCCTGCTCGTCCTCATGCTCGTCATCATCACCATCGTCATCTCCCCCTTGGTTATAAAATTTTTTTCAAGTATAGGTGGTGGAATGTTCACAGGACCTTGGAAACACAAGAAGGTTAATTAGTAAAGGGAAACTAGCTAACCCGCATGCATGTGGATGAAAAAATTATAATTACGGTGGAAGACAAACGTACCAAAACCATAAGGATTCCATGCAAAAACAGTGCCACGAGTGGTGGCAGCAAACACAAGATGCTCGTATTGAATTGTATCATAGTACTCATCCGTGTATAGAAATTGATTTTTGAGCAATATCCATCGAGGCGTGGAAGTAAGGATGGCAACAAGCTTGTCGAAGATAGCAACAACTTCATAGTTCGTGTAATCCCAAGGGCGGTTGGCAACTCGACAAATTGCTATCTTCCGTAGACGAGAATCACCATGATCGTATTTGAACGTTCGAAGATCATCTGTGTGCTCAACCTCAGGGCACTCTGAGATTTTTGGAAGTGGAATCCGCTGACGAGTGTACACATTCACAAGTTCCCACTCGCAGTTGTACCCAATATAAACAACCCAATATCCATTTGCGCCTGCCCAGGCCTTAGCCTTAAGCGATGTCATCTTAACATCACACGTATCATTATCAAGCGGCATCAACTTGCACAAGGCGAGGCTTCCGCCGTCCGCGCGCCAGCGAGCAGGGTCATGGCGAAGAAGATAGGGGAGATCAAACCGCTCCTGGACCCTTGTGTTCTTTGTAATGATGTTATTAGTTGAGTCGAGAATGGTGTTCAACGAACCTGCCATGCTAGCCGAGGTGATGACGTCGCACCGATCAATGAGTTCCTCCACCATGTCATCTTTCAGATCGGGGCAAGAATAATGGGGTCATTTCCGGCCTGTTCCCTCCATGGAGAACACAATCGAACAATGGCGGAAGGAAGGGTGAAGCCAAATGGAGGAGGGAGGAAGAGCGTGCGACAGTAGTTCCAAATCGAGAGGGAAAGGCGAAGAGGTAGTGGACGGTTTCCATGGTACAGGAAGAGGCGCCTCAGCCTACATAGACGTCCGTTCAGAAATTGTACAAAAGGACTCGTCGTCGTCTCACTAACATGTTGGAACGGGACCACATGTCAACAAAACATGGTGTGTCATTTCTCGTGCAAAATGCGATCTGGCTACTTTGGCCCGAGGTGCCGCATTATTTGTCGACTTTATTTTTTTAATGGCGTGCTGTTCTGTTTTGAAGCATGACTAACGGGTACTGTATGCAGAGAAAATATAAACTACTCTACCACTACTCCACCTCTAGTACTAGTATCAAAAAGATATATAGGTTGGAGCTTCAGCGCTTGCTTGGTAAGGGTTGCCCACTTGCTTCTCACACTATCACCCTCTCTCTAGATCTAGAAAAGACGGCCTCTCTCTTCCTCCTCACCGGTGGTCACAGATCCACCGGGGAAGAAAAGGATGTGCAGCGCTGACGCACTCGTCGTCGGTGAGCGAGGTCATGCACTAACGAGGAGGCCGTCCACTCAGACCTAGTGCCCGCGCGGGATGCCCTCCATCTGCATGCTCACTGTCGTAGTGTGTGCAGAGGATGACGACCATGAGCGAAGCCACTTCCCGCTGACCCTCAGGTATGCTACCTCTTTTCGAACCATCCCTTGTTCTATTGCCCCATCTGCCACGTCGCTGCATGTGGATCTTTTTCCACTCCACCTTCTTCCCAATTTGTTATCCTCTGCTCTGCTGTTCACGCAGATGAAAACCTTAATTTGCACTATTAAAGGAAACCCTACTTCATGCAGACTAATCCATGTCTTTGTTGAATAAGGAAAGGAAGGGAGAATGTGTTGTCGAAGACACGAGGCATCGAACCCGCATCTAGGATGAAAAGGGGAAAATCAGTAGCTAAGGAACGAGTCTCGTGTATCTTGGTTGAAAAAGGGTAGAAAGGCATGACAACGCAGTTGAGAATGACCAGGTGATCGGTTTGTTCTCCTCACATAGGAAAAAGGTGGCTAAAGAGAACAATGTGACATAATCCACATATGCTGCCTGGATATTTGTTGCTCTGGGCAACCTTACCTCCCTCACCACTCTATGCATCTGTGGAGGTACATCATACTAGTGCGCCCACTAATCGAATGGGTCTCCCATGCTCTTATTGCCACCTTTTTGCTGTTAGTATAACACTAGCGGTAAAGTCAAGCAATGCTACTACTAAAGTGATGCCACATTTAACTAATGCCACACTCAGTCTAATGCCACCGATAAATTTAAGCAATGTCATTTAATGTCACTGGATTAGTTCAGGGTTAGCTGTTGATTGTGGATGTATTAAATATTTTTCAGCTACAGCATTCTAATGTTGTTGCACAACCAGTATACCAACGATGAAACTTGTTACTACCTTCAGATTTTTGCACTGTTAATGCTAATAGATTACATACCTCACTTTCATGAGATAAGTCAAATTTTTGTACAGTGTCACCAAAATGCCAAGGCGCTGATGTCATTTTATTTTGGTTAAACTGCACAAAAAATTACGAAGACAAGAGGAAAGGTCAAGAGTGGGCACCTCCTCCACTGGCTATTCTCTTCATTCGTTCGATCAAGTTTTTATGTTTGATCAATTATCAAGATTGGGATAGCAATTTTGATGTCCCCTCGAGTTCGAAATGATATTTACCTTGAAGGTACATGGTTTGCAATTTTTTATACTGTCATTAGTTAATAATGCTAGTTACCTTCAGACTTTTGTATTTGGTTTAATGTTGTTGCACAGCTAGTATACCAATGCTGAAACTTGTTACCTTTACATTTTGTATTGTTAATGCTTATAGAAATCTACTAGTGCTAGCTTATGGAAATATGTTCAGTAAAACCATTGTACTGTACCCCGTAATAAAAAAACAACTCTACTGTTGCACTACCCACTGGATTAGTGTATATTTGTACTATTCGAATGGTGTTGCATTAGCGTATGGACATATATAAAGTGTGGCAAGCTTTCCTAGATATGTGCTCAAGAAAACTACTACCTTTTTTCTAAATACTAGACGTTTGGGTACTTTCAATTGAACTGCGAAAACGTCTTATATTAAGGAACAGAGGGTGTAGAGTTCACTCAAATTATCCCGGTAAAGCTAGTCACACCTTTGTTAAATTAATGTTCATTATGTTATCGGAGGAGGTCTGTATGTTTGTCTCTAATGCATGTCGATTACATACCTAACATCATGATGTAAAGTTAAGTCATTTCTTTTTGTAAAGTGTCACTAAATTGTCAAGGCATTGATGGCATTTTATTTTAGTTGAACTGCACAAAATATGGTTAAAAGAAGAGGAAAGGTCAGGAATGGTTCAGTTTTTAAGAAAATACTATGTATGCCTTCCTGACATCAGGCGTTGTTGCCTTATTTATTCCTTCAAATAGGTGGTTAGAAACAGTCTTGCTACCTTTTCCCATTAAGAAATTGGAATGCCTATATTTGTGAGTCTATGCTTCAACTAGTGCCACTTTTATAGTAATCACACTTTCAATATCTATGCAAACAGGTATGCTCGACTTTAGTGGAACTACACAAAAAGTCCAAATGGTTCAACATTAGGAGCATGTTTTCTTCCAAACCTTTATATCCAATTGGTGGCACTATGAGCTGTTCATTATGAAGGTACATGGTTTGCTACTATCTTGCTACTCTTTTTGTACTGTCATTACATAGTAATATTAGTGGTTTGCATGTGAATTTATTAGCAGGGTGGACCTACATTGGAGGTGTAAGACATGATTCAATGATTGGATGCTCAATTTCGGTTGTATCGATTTCACCTCTTCCATCACTGCGAACATGGATATCCTTGGTCTGATGAAGAATAGGCGTTATATTTCTGCTCTATACCAGCAAATCAATTCGGTATGAAATTGTCCAGGGCAAAACATAATAGTATCAAATTGTCCAGTGCAAAACATGATAGATGCTAAGCGGAAGAGATGTGTTTAAACCGAAAATACAAGGTGGGGTATATGTTTACTAGCTGCTTGATATTTGTGCAGACAGATGTCTGGCCATTGCTATTTGGCAAACAAACAAAGTGACTGCAATGTTGGTGGAACTACACAAGAGAATAGTATAATCACTACATAAAGTGACATTTAAAAATAGACACAGAAAGATTGGATAGTCACTTCATGGACTGTACAAAAGTAGTAATGTACTATTTATTGGCCAACACTAGGTGCTTCATTGCTTTGGTATGATTATACACTGGGCATCATTGCTTTGGTATGATTATTCCAAAAATAGTCTCTCCGTGTGATCGAGAGAAGACCAAATCGTATTGTAGTGGATGTTCCTCCATCATGTGTGGTCCATTCTCATGGTTCCAGTTGTTGGTGAAACCACTTATGTTTACAAGAGGAATTATAGACTTCACAAACAAATTTGTCTTTCACTCTGTATTGAATCTTGTCCCAAAGAAGCATCCATGTTAGTAGGAAGAATAGATATTTTTTCTAGATCTTTGCTTTTGGATCTACATATTTGTATATGATATGTGAATCATTGAGATGCATTAACATGTTACTAGTTGGTTGTGAATTTGGGCTACTAATGTGAACATATAACAATGCCAGGCATGTGAGTCTCGTGTGAACATCTCGAACGGATTGGCTCTTACTACTGTGCACAGCATGATCCTTACTTCTGTGTTCTCAGTGTTTACAAGTTACTAGCAGTTCCTTATTTCTGTTCGCTCGGTGTTTATAAGTTACAGATCTATCACTAGCTAGCCTACTAATACACTCCTGGTAGTTTTAGTTGCGACGCAAGATCCAAAGGTGGCAGTTTTTTTGAATAAAAATGCCTACCTCTGAAGAAACTGACAATCTGTTCTGAAGAAAATGTCATGCGAATCTGAAGAAACTGCCACCAAAAACGTTCGCAAATACCTTATCTCTCAGTGAACGCTCATCAACTAATGCGATCCTACACGTACACTATCCTACCTACTCGATCCTACATGAATAAATAGCGGATCACGCACGTACTACCTCCTTTCCGGTTTGCAGGGCTCAATTCAAAAATCACCAACCAAGGTAGATGATGAGTGGTGGAATAATTTTTGTCAAGGAGGGAGTACCTCATCTGGATGATTCGAGTGCACTCGTTTGATCGTCATGCCGATGTGCTACCCAGCACAGACGGGACACACCACTGACGGGACGGGACGACACATCTATTTTTCCAGTTTTCCACGGTAAGCTGGCGCGCTAAGCCATGCCTGCTTATGCATTGAATTCCAATGACCGTCACGTTTCCTACGACACACTACTTCACCTACCTTCCACCTATAATTACTGGTTCCCGGCATTCTTCGGTAGCACTGTCACCTAACTCGCCCTATCCGCTCCCCTCACAACCCCCACCGGCCCAACGTTTGTTGCCACTTGCCCTCACTCTCTCCACGTCCGTCATGCCCCAACCGTCCGCAATAGGCGACGTCAGAGGCGCTCACCGCCTGAACTAGTGTTCGGTTATTCACAGGAAGGAAGACTGGGGGAGGAGGCATTCTATCGGTCTTTAGATGGCAATGCGGAGTACGAAGACTTTGGAGCATGACCGCCTGGCGGAGGAGTAGCGTATCGCCGATTTACGCCGCCAGCGGGGCATGGAGCAGCAGCGCACCATCGCTTTGAGCCGCAAGCAGAGCACTCGCGACTGGGCCGACTACGTGGAGGTCGGCGCCCCGCAAATAGCCCTACAGGCTGTCGGGCACGCACGTGTGCACGTCGCCGAATTTTACTACTAGCTCGTCAAGTGGGTTTCCCGCTTAGAAGCCGAAGCTTCGGTGGACCACGCCAGCATGGGAAGGGCCAACGCGCGCGAGCAATGCGCCCTATCGCACCTCCGGCAAGTCCGAGGCGAGGAGGAGGACGTCAGTGCTGTCATTTAGCGTGTACCGCAGATGGTGGCCGACATTGTCTAGTTAGCTAGGAGTAAGTCAGTACTTGTACACTAGAGTATTAGTGGGAGTAGATAGTTAACTTGGCTATGATGGTTGTCAACATTGAAGTTCGGTACTCTATATCTGATCAAACCTGTTACTTTGCTCTGAATGTTGAACTTTCTATGTGAACATATGGAATGGGCTATTATTTTTTAAAATGGGTTGTATTTGTCCGCCACGGGTTTAGAGGCTTACTTGTGGGCCTACTGGGTTGATGAGTACACAATTAGGAGAAGATTGTACATGGAGAGGATGACAACAGGGACCCACCAGGGTCATGGCAGTACGCAAGCAAGTACCTCCTTATTTCAAGCCAAAAAATGGTTCCTCCTAATGGATTTCTGACATCTGGGTCCCATGCCATTGTCAATGTAGTCAATAAACGAGAGAATTACACAACGAGCGGCTGACACTAGGGACCCAGTAGCTTGCCCAGTTATTTTTGTTTTTGAGACGGAAGCAGGGTGTCAATTGGGCTGTGCAGGGCACTCTGGCCTGTCTAGCCAGCCTTTTCCTTTATGTTTACCACAAGACCAGCCCAGTAGTTTTTATCTTTCTGAAATGGCTAGCCCAGTTTTTTGTTCTTTTGTAGAATACCCAACCGAGGCCTACTTGCCTTCTCAGCCCTGTTGGGCTGCAAATCTTTCAAGACGAGAAAATGGGCTACCGGTAATGAGAAATGGGTTGTACATTTTTAAAACACATCAAACCGGCAATTAGTTTCAACTTTCTTTTTTTCCGTTTCGAGATTTTAAATTCCATTGATTTTTATGTGTGGAAAATAATTTGGATTTTATTTGATATGAATTTATTTTTCAAATTAGTTTGAATGTGACTCGAAAGTTCGGGATTAAAAATAGTTTGGACCGCACTGAAATATGCAAAATTTCGTATAATATTTAATTGTGGGCATAATATGGGTTGTAATGCTAACAAAAAGAATATGGGCTCCAAAAAAATCCTTAAGAATTAACAAATGGGCTGTAAATTATTAGAAATAATGGAAGATGGGTTGTATGCTGTTTGCCACAGATTTGAGGCTGACTTGTGCGCCTACTATAGGTTGGCACGTATGCTCTCCTAAAAAAGGTTGACGCGCACGCAACGCCATGTCAACTTAGTCAACACGCGAGAGAAGTTACTGTTGGATGTCCATCCAACGGCCTCGTGCTTCTTCAATCTCTGCTCTTCCTGCTCCAGCCGCTCAAACAAGCGCCAGCGGGACTGCCTGCTCCCTCCTCCTGCGGACGGTTGTGCTGCCGCGCAGGCCTCACCGCCCCACCGTACTCCCATCGCTCGCCTAGCCATCCCTCTACTCACCCACACCTACTGTTATTCTCCGGCGATGGCAGATGAACCAGTAAACCCTTGTACTCCCCTCCGCATGGGAAACAACTATCGAGTCTTCCCTGGTTCCGTGTCGTTCCCTTCCTAGGCCTCGCCATCGTCCATCGTCCTGGTACTCTCGGCGCGGCGTGGTCAATGTGGTCAATGAACAACATCCATCGGAAGTGGACTGTACATGGAGAGGCTGACAGCTAGGTCCATGGCCGCACGCAAGGAAATGCCTCCTTATTACGGGCAAAATAATGATTCCTCCACCTGACAGCTGGGACCCACCACAAGGGCCTCTGTATTTCGCGAAAAAACGTTCCCCCCGCTGACAGCTCGGGCCCACCAGCTATATCTTCGCACGCAAGGAAATGCCTCCTTATTACACACAAAAAATGAATACTCCCCTTCCTATCTGGGACCCACCATAGTGGGAGGCTGACTTGTGGGCCTACTGACATGGACGGAGGGCTTTGTCAACTTAGTCAATTTGAACGATTCTAGCTCAAGTGACCATACAATGTCCATCCAACGGTCGTAGTGCTTCTTCAACCTCTGGTCTTCTTGCTCCAGCCGCCCAAACCAGCGCCGGTCATGCTGCCTGCTCCTGCCTCCCGTGGCCGGCTCTGCTGCTACGCAGGTCTAAACGCCCCACCCTACTCCAACCTCTGGCCAGGCCATCCCTCTTCTCACCCACAACCCCTGTTATTCTGCGGCGACGGCAGTCTCACATCGCAACCGAACCACTCAACCCTCATACTCCTACCCGCGTGGGCATCCACTATTGTGTCTTCCCCGGCTCCATGTCGTTCCCTTCCTAGGCCTCACCCTTGTCCACCACCTTGGTGCTCTCGGCGTGGTGTGGTCAATGTGGTCAAGGAACGACTTCCATCGGAAGAGTACTATACGTGGAGAGGCTGACAGCTGGGTCCGTGGCCACAGCAAGGAAGTGCCTCCTTATTACATGCAAAATACTGATTCCTCCACCTGACGGCAGGGACCCACCAGACGGGCCACCGTATTTTGCAAAAAAATGTTTCCCACCAGCTATATCTACGCATGCAAGGATGTGTGTCCATATTACGAGCAAAAAAATGATTGTCCCCCTGACCGCTGGGACCCACCATCAGTAATTCACACGCAATGAAGTGCCTCCTTATCCTCCCTGATAGTCATGACCCACCTGATCGAAGCATACGTAGCGTTGTCATTCTAGTCGCGAACGTGTACGTACATACTGGTGGATCTGTCTGTCTGTAGGCTGCAACGATGAATCGTGGCCGAGTAAGAAAGGGCACGTGTTGTTGTAGAGGCGCGGACGTAGCATGTCACACAGTCCCGTTAATATCGTGTACATGTACGTACAGCCAGGGTGCAATAAAGTAAATACGGTCACGTACATACATACGGGCGGGGTCTCGAACGCCTACTCGCGCATACATATGGCCAGGGCTCGTGTACATGGAGAGGCAGCGGAGAGCAACGACGGTGTCCTATTCATCGGCAGCCAACCGGCTGGGGCGGAATGGAGAAATTGCGTCGTGTTCATTGGAAGGCAACAGAATGCGTCCTATTCATCGAGAGCCAACCGGCTTGGATGAAACAGCCGAAATGAGGCTTGGTGTAACGCAAAACGGAGGAAACTGAAAGTGCTACTATCGACTAGAGGGGAGGTGAATAGGCGATTTTTATGAAAGTCTTCAAAACTTGGAAGTTTCGAAGACAAACAACAGAAATGACCTAATTGTAATGCAGCGGAAGATAAACTACTCAAAGCAAGCCATAGTCAAGTATACAAAGATATGAAAGCACAGGACTAATAGCAGTTAGGTAGTAAGGATCAGGATGGAAGATAGTATGAAGCCAATCAACAGTAGTAGTCAAGCTATGAAGTCAAACAGATACACAGATAGGCAATGACTTCACGAAGACAAACTAAAGTAAGGATGGAAAGGGATAGAACCAGTTGCTTGTTGAAGACACAGGATTTGTTGGACCAGTTCCAGTTGTTGTGACAACTGTACGTCTGGTTAGGGAGGCTGAGATTTAACTCAGAAGACCGTGTCTTCACCTTATTCCCCTTGAGCTAAGGACACCCAGTCCTTGCCCAATCACTCTGGTAAGTCTTCAAGGCAGACTTCCAAACCTTCACAGACTTTGTTCACCGGCAATCCACAATGACTCTTAGATGCTCAGAACGCGACGCCTAACCGGCTGGAGGATTCACAGTCCTCAAGTGTAATAAGTCTTCAGGTCACATAGACAGAAAGACTTCAGTGATGCCTAACACTCTTTAGCTGTGGGTGTTGGGGCTTTGTCCTCGCAAGGATTTTTCTCTCTCTCAAATGCTTCGAGGTGGGTTGCTCTCAAACGACAAAAGCTGTGCACAAACTCTGAGCAGCCACCAATTTATGGTGTAGGGGGTGGGCTATTTATAGCCACTAGGCAACCCGACCTAATTTGTCCAAAATGACCCTAGGTCACTAAGGAACTGAGACGTGTTCCAACGGTCAGATTTCAAACACACGCGGCAACTTTACTTGGGCTACAAGCAAAGCTGACTCATCCAGCTCTGGATAAGGTTTGCTCTCATTGTCTTCGCTCGAAGACATAGGATTTGAGTTGAGCATCACTTCAGTCACTCTGACTTAGTTCACTTGGACCCCACTTAACAGTGCGGTGGTTCCTATGACTCAACAAAGAAGAAAAGGAAACAACGAAACCACATAGTCTTCGTGCTCCATAGTCTTCACACAATGTCTTCTCATGTCATAGTCTTCAATATGAATATCTTCTCATACCACCATTGTCTTCAATGTCTTCATACATTTTTAGGGGTCATCTCCGGTAGGTAAACCGAATCAATGAGGGACACTACCTGCGTTATCCTGCAATTCTCACAAACGCATTAGTCCCTCAACCAACTTTGTCATCAACACTCCAAAACCAACTAGGGGTGGCACTAGATGCACTTACAATCTCCCCCTTTTTGGTGATTGATGACAAACTGGTTGAAGTTTTCAACGAGGATAAAGTATGTGAAATTGTAAGGATAGGGAATTGTCTTCATAAGTTGCAAGGGCTCCCCCTGAAGATGTGCATATAAGTAATTTGCCTTTTGGAATGCAAATGCACATGGCAGGTTGTACTTGTGGAGATCCACTTCAACTTATGAAGATAATTCATCATGCATGAAATGATATAGCAAGTAGAATGACATGCATAATGAAAAATGGACGTCTGCAGAATGATTTAAGTGCGGAAGTTATCGTCGCACATGCGGAATTTATCATCGCATCATAGTGAAGCAAATAAGTAGCAGACAACCATCAAGTTTAGGTGCTACAACTCAAAGAACCAAATGTTTCAAATGCAAGAGTTGTAAGCACGAGGCAAAATATAATACAACCGCCCATATGAACCCGCTTGAAGACTATCAACTCATACGCTTCTCCCCCTTTTGTCAGTAAGGACCAAAAAGGTTTGAAGACATAGAGCATCTACTCGTCATCATGAGTAGGTGAAGCAGCAGGGTTTTCGTTGTTGGGTGGCGGTGCAGATGAACTTGGTGCAGTGTCGATGCACGCAGTAGTAGGAGGTGGCGAAGTAGCATCATCTTCATCATCGATCACTCTGGCATTTACCGTTGCCGCAGAGGAAGAATATTCAGAGTCTTCAAGAGATGGAGTGCGACGTAGGACAGCAGTCCGTGGAGGAGTGGAGTCAAACTAGAATCTTTCATTGAAGCCATCGTCTTCAAGATCAGCTTCAGTACTGAGCAGGGTCAAACTCTTCCATGATCGCCGGCAAGTTTCATGAGCAACAAAGGCATTCTTGGTGGCAAGGTTGCGAATGCGATTGACATCCACCAGAGGCTTTGCATCTGTCTTTTGAGCCAGAAATGATGCTTATCCTGTTTCTGATGAAGAGCCACAAGAAGTTCTCGGTCATTGAGAATGCGAACGCTTCCGAGTCCTTTGTGCAACGGTGCTTTCAGTAGCTTCAGTGGGTGCACGATGAGGCAGACGAGTGTTTCCAGCAAGTGGATAGATTCGTGTCGCTGCTTGAACACCTTCAATAGGCTGAGTGAAGCTTTGGTGTTCGGCATTCTGAAGACAAAGAGGCCTCTTGGCAGGGTTAGAGTATATAGCTTCAACTGACATATCAACCTCTAGCAGAAAGATCATATGATTGCGAGTAGAGGGATGATAATTGATAGATGAGTGTCTCTTGATGAGGCGCATGACCCATGGAGCATAAAACTTCAGACCAAATAGGTTAGAGCCAGAAGCAGCAAGTTGCCTGATGAAGAATTCTTGAGTGTTGAAACTGATGCCATTGAGAATATAGAAGACCAAAGTCTTCATAGCTCCTTCAAGCTTGGCCACTGATGAATGTCCTTTGACAGGCCATAGAGTTTGCCTGATGATATGATATATGGTGCGAGGCAGATACTCAAGGTCTTCAACAAAGAAATTTGTTGGATATTCAGCGTCAGATGGCAAAGGCTTCATCATGCTCAACATATGGATCATATTGGGTTCTGGCTTGTGAAAGATGCTCTCCATTGCGTTGCGGTGTAGCTGACAGTCAGGTTCATATAGTTCTCCAGGAGTGGCTAGCCCTGTAAGCTCAATGATATCCATAGCTTTGGCTTCATGATGAACATTTCCAGTCATCCACTCGAGAACCCATGTCTTGATGTCCCTGTAGTAGCCGCGAATGTGCAGAGTGGCATAGAATTGAAGCAATAGCTCTTCATTCCAATGTTCTTTGTCTGTCACAAAGTGGAGCAGACCAGCATCATGAAAGCAATCAAGTGCTTCTTCTAAGCACGGCAGTCCAGCAATGGCTTCAGTGTCAAGGCGCATATGAGGAAAAATGCGCCCTTGATCATATAGTACGCATGAGTAATAGCTTCTCTGCTGATAGCTCCAGAACCGATCTAATGATATCCTTGGCTTGGAGTAGGGGTTCTTGGCGCTGTCAAAGAAGGTATTGTGGCTTTTGAAGCCATTTGCATTGAAGGACCCTGGGGAGTTGGCAGTACCTGGAAACCTTGGCAACCTTGGCTTTGGCTTCTGGACCTGAGGCCTATGCTCAACATGATAGTCAAATTGAGGTCCTGAGGCAGTAGGCAGAGGCACCAGAATGGGACATCAGACAGTGGTAAGCTGACCATGACTGTATGCTTGCTCAATTGTGTGAGGCCTTGGTGGCGGAACAAGAGTAGAGGCAACAACTGAGGCGTCAGGTTGCACAACAGGTGCTTCGGGAGCAGTTGTCATATTAGCTTCAGGTGCAGCATCCTCATTGGCTTCAGGTGCAGCAGCTTCAGTGGTTTCAGGTTCAGGGGCCACATTAGCTTCAGGCACACTAGTTGGTGCAGGCTCCACATTAGCATCAGCCATGACTACGTCATTGGCTTCATTGGTGTTGGCGATGGCAGCCTCAACATTGTCAACCTCCTCTTGACGAACAGGAGGGTCGGGCACAGGCACGTTCACATCAGGAACTGCTTCTTCTTCAATTGCTGGGGGAGTAGGTACACGTACTTCTTCTTGATTTTCCTCGGCTGATGCAGCCGGAATGTCTTCAGCAGCACGTGCTTCAGACTCAGACATTCACAGTTGGAGCAGGTTCAGAAAATACTTGACGGGCAACAGGTGAACGTTGCACTTCTCCTTCTGGAACGCTCGACAGAGGGACTTGAGGCCTTTCTCCTTTGCGAAGCCTGCGAAATGCTGGCTTCTCCATAGGAGATGGAGTTGGCTGGGCCTGAAAGTCTTCATCCGCTTCTTGCACTGGGGGTGTAGCTTGTTGTTGTTGTAGGGGAGTACCGGGGGAGTCTTGTAGTTGTGGGTGATCAGCCCACGATGCATCCTGAGCAATTGGCGTCAGAGGACGACCAATGCTGATGAGTTCGTTGTTCGTATGAACAGGCGATGATACCACATCATGTTCGATCTGAGGAAGAACTTCATCATCAGCTACATTGTCATCATGACCAATGTCTTCAGCAGCGGTGTATTCAGCTGCTGGGATATCTTCAGCTTCATGAGCCTCTGTGGGAGCAGGCTCATGGACTACCATCCTTCGTTCTTGATGTTCTGACGCTGGGCGAACCACGGAAATGGAATCAACAACTAAGGGTGGAAGCAGCCCTAGTCTTCTTGGTCTTGCGCTTCTTCTTGGAGGGAGCGGCATCAGAGGCTTCAGTGTTCTTTCTCTTTCTGGCTTCAGCCTCGGCAGCCCTCGTCTTCTTCTATTCTAAAGCGGTTTTGGTGACCTTTGGCTTCGAGCCAGTCATGCTGCTTGGGAAGATAATGCGAGGGGCTTCTTTGCTTGAAGGTTCAGGCTGTTCAGCAGGAAGCTTCTTCTTCTTCTTTGCAGCCATCCTGGGGTCAATGCCAGGACGGCCAAGTGACTTGCGCTTCTCAGACTCATTGTAGGCGAGCACACACTTATCAGCCAAAATCTTCATGCGCTCTCGAGAGCCCTGAGCTTTTTCACGCTTCTTCAGAAAAGCTTCTTTAAGCTCATGTAGCATGACTTTGAAGTTTCGGACGTCTTGAACACTGAGCTTGGCCACATGCTTCTTGAATTGAGCCTTCTCGTAGTCAATCTTGTTCTTGAGCTCAACGATGCGCTGAGCGAGAGCTAGCTCAGAAGCAATAGCTCCATTGAAGGAGACACTGAGGCTGATGGGAAGCTGTAAAGCTTCAAAGCTGACATTGGGGGTGTCGAACCACTCATCAATGAAATTGTGGATGATGGCCACATCAAAGAAGAGGCAAGTTGTTGAAGATTTCTGCTTCTTCCTTGCTCTTTATCAGCTGCTCAAGGGCATCATCAGCAAGATCTTCATCACTTGACAGATCAATGGGTTCTTCGCGCAGAATGGCGGCAGGAGTCAAGGCTCTTTGATCAGATGGTCTGACAAGTTGCTTTTTCTTGTCCGTTCTCTTGGAGACACGGGATTGATCTTCAGACTGCACACTGGCTTCAGGAGGTGCAGTGGCCAGTGGCTTCACACGAGAAGTCTTCGGAGGTGCAGCTGATGTTGAAGCCTTTGGCTTCTTTTGCTTCTGCGGCTTTGGAGGAGGAGCAGGGGCTTCATCGGAGTTAGCATCATTGTCAGAATGATCTACTCTGGCACCTTGGACCATGATGTAGGTGATGAGGCCGTCAAGGTTGGAGAAGGGGCCGATGACATTGGGATTAACATCACGGGAGCCGTCAGCACGGGGAGCAGAGGGACCTGGGTTGAAGTCCAAACCCAAGGACTTCTTGTTCTTCTTGGCCGAAGCCACAGCAAACTGGTAGTTGCGCTTGAATAGAGAGTCGTCATGACACCAGAGTAGTAAGGTGGGATCTGTGTTCTCAGGTTGTGGTCCACGGACCATGCAAGGATAGAAGCCTTGGTCAATGGCTTCAGCTCGGCTCTTGGGTTGAAGGCCTCGATAGAGGATATCACCCCCAAGGTCTCTTGATGGCATTCTTCTCTGCATATTCCTTCATCACAAACTTGTACTTGAACCACTACTCAGCCCAATAGCGTCGAATCCATTGGATTCGCGTCTTTCTCTGATGACAATTTTCTTCGGGATCTGTCTTGTATAGTTCTGCTAAGTCATCAGGCAGATCTTTGGATGTTCCTTCTCTGCGCTGTCTGCCACCCTTCCTTGCTGATTTTTCTGCAGCCATGAACTTCAAGCTGAATGGCTTCAATACGTTCAAAGGCTTCAGAGACTTACGCTTGCTGGTCAAGCAGGAACTGGCTTCAGGAGAATTGATATGATGCTGTAAGTATTCTGCAAACGAATGCAGACTATGAGAACCAAGGGATTCTCCCACGGACATGTACCTATGACAGCATTAGAGATGCGAGGGAAGGGGAAGAGGTCATATGCATTCTCAGAAGATTTTGAAGATAAATCAGTTTGAAGACATTGACCTCATGATGCGAAGACATTCACTTATATAGGTAGTTGGTTCCAGTTTTGTACCAATCCGTGAATAAGTACAAGTGAGGAATCAAACTGGATAGGAATCTAAGTGAATCGACTAGGCAGTATGAGATGCAGACAGAATAGATCTAACATTGAATAGACAGAAACTACTTTTGGTAAACAGGATGAATCTTGAAGATCAAAAAGGTGGTAAAAATAGAGATATAATTACCACACGAAGAACTGCTAGATGGGAAGAATAGGAGACCGAGCAGTTCAGCCCACCGTGCCCTAACTTGGCGACGGAGGACACCTACGGCGACGGCGGAGAGGACGATGTCCGCGGCCGGCGTGAGGACGGCGTCGGAGAAGTCGCGGCAGCTAAGCGCTTTGTCGCCGGTGTCGTCGCGAGCTAGCGGTGGCGCTAGGGTTTTGACGGAGGTGGAGAGGTGGAAGAAGGATTTCTTTACCGCAGGGGACAAGTATTTATAAGTAGGTGAGAGACACAGTGCAATTACGCTGGTGCCCCTGGCGGTTCACATCTGCGGGGCATGTGGCAAGCATGCAACATACTTAGAGTTGTCCCACGTTCCCATGCCCGCCAGGCATGTCGGAGAGTTGTTCCGGCTTCTCCGGATTTCAACAATAAAGATAAGTCATTTAAAATAGATTTAATGTTTGTCTCTTTGCCTTCTGCTGACTAGGATGCAGAGAAGACATTCGACAGTTTCAATAGAATGCATATGATTTGGACAGATAGAGTTTGAGATAGGAAGCATAGAGAGGTTAGGGTCCGATCACATTCACTTAGTTCAAAAGATCCAATCTTGAAGACATAGCTATAAGTGAATGCTGTAGAGGACAGAACACTAGTATATATATATATATATATATATATATATATATATATATATATATATATATATATCAGAAAGCGATCAAATCATCATAGTGTAGAAAGTCATGAAGACAAACTGAAACTGAAGGCAAACCAAATGCGAAGTCATTGCAATATAACACCATGAGTGAAACACTTCAAACAGAGAAAGTTGGTGGTGGCGTTACCCACCGTATAGGAAGTATTAGACCCAGACACGGCGCACAATTATCGTGGCGCTCTGAAGTCAAATTCCCTGTTAATGTATTCACACTCAGAGTGTAAATCTTCATTGATTGAAGATATACATTACTTGGTGTGTTGCACATCTAAGTCATCAACATGCATAAGTGTTAGGATGTGTGCCTGTTCACAGGACATTAGAGGATTCCAAGATATTTAGCTCACACCGTAACTTGCAAAACCTTTTCTCATCCAAGGGCTTTGTGAAGATATCTGCCAGTTGCTCTTCAGTGTTAACGTGAATGATATCGATATCTTTCTTCATAACATGATCTCTGAGAAAGTGATGACGAATTTCAATGTGCTTTGTCTTCGAGTGTTGGACTGGACTGTTGGCTATTTTGATGGCACTTTCGTTGTCGCAGAAGAGAGGTACTTGTTTCAGGTTGATGCCATAATCCTTGAGAGTTTGCTTCATCCATAGAAGCTGAGCACAACAGGATCCAGCAGCAATGTATTCAGATTCAGCAGTTGAGAGTGATACACAGTTCTGCTTCTTTGAAGACCAACAGACAAGTGATCGGCCAAGAAAATGACATGTGCCTGATGTAGACTTGCGATCCACCTTGTTACTAGCATAATCAGCATCCGAGAATCCAACCAAATCAAATTTTGAGCCCTTGGGATACCATAATCCGAGTGTTGGTGTGTAAGCCAAATATCGAAGAATTCGCTTCACAGCTAAGTGATGCGATTCCTTTGGTGCCGCTTGGAATCGAGCACACATGCAAACACTAAGCATAATATTTGGCCTAGATGCACATAAATAAAGCAAAGAACCAATCATGGAGCGGTATACCTTTTGATCGAACTCTTTACCATTGTCGTCGGGACCAAGATGGTGTTCGGCTGGCATTGGCGTCGTGTAGCCTTTGCAGTCTTCCATTCCAAACTTCTTCAGACAATCTTTGAGGTATTTTTCTTGAGATATGAAGATGCCATTTCTTTGCTGACGAATTTGAAGACCAAGGAAGAACTTCAGCTCACCCATCATGGACATTTGATATTGCTCTTGCATCATGTACCCAAACTCATCACTATACTTCTGGTTGGTGCAGCCAAAGATTATGTCATCCACATATATTTGGCACACAAACAGTTCACCATCATATGTCTTCGTGAAGAGTGTTGGATCGAGGGATCCAGGTTTGAAGCATTTGCTCATCAGGAAGTCTTTGATTGTATCATACCAGGCACGAGGAGCTTGTTTGAGGCCATACAGTGCTTTGTTTAGCTTGTATACCATATCAGGATGTTTTGGATCTTCAAAGCCAGGTGGTTGTGCGACATATACTTCTTCTTCAATCTTGCCATTGAGAAATGCACTCTTTACATCCATTTGATATAGCAAGATGTTGTGATGATTAGTGTAGGCTAGCAGTATGCGAATAGCTTCAAGCCTAGCAACAGGAGCAAATGTTTCATCGAAGTCAATTCCTTCAACTTGAGTATATCCTTGAGCCACAAGACGTGCTTTGTTTCTGACGACTTGACCATGCTCATCTTGCTTGTTTAGATATATCCATTTTGTTCCAATAATGTTATGCTTGCGAGGGTCAGGTCGCTTGACAAGTTCCCAGACATTATTCAGTTTGAACTGTTGAAGTTCTTCTTGCATGGCTTGAATCCATTCAGGTTCCATAAAAGCTTCAGCAACTTTCTTGGGTTCTGATATAGACACAAATGAAAAGTGCCCACAGAAGTTTGCTAGCTGTGTTGCTCTTGATCGTGTGAGCAGACCAGGTGCATTGATGCTATCAATTATCTTCTCTATTTGAACCTCATTTGCAACACGAGGATGAACAGGACGAAGGTTTTGCTCTGGCTGATCATTGTCATCATTGGGAGGATTGTCTTCGGTCTGAGAATTGTCTTCAGGTTGATTTGGTGCAGAGATGATAAGTTCCTCTTCAGGCTGTGCTTCAGAGGGCATGATTTCACCAGTTCCCATCAGCTTGATTGACTCGTTTGAAGGAGCTTCATCTAGTGTACTTGGCAGAATCTCTCTCTGTGAACCATTGGTTTCATCAAATTTCACATCCACAGTTTCAACGATTTTGTAGAGATAAAGGTTGAAGACTCTGTAGGAGTGTGAATCCTTTCCATAGCCAAGCATGAAGCCTTCGTGAGCCTTAGGTGCAAATTTTGACTTGTGATGGGGATCCTTGATCCAGCATCTAGCTCCAAATACTCTGAAGTAACTGACGTTTGGCTTCTTGCCAGTAAGTAGCTCATAAGATGTTTTGTTCAGAAGCTTATGGATGTACACACGGTTGATGATGTGACACGCTGTATCAATAGCTTCAGGCCAGAACTTTCTTGGTGTCTTGTACTCATCTAGCATTGTTCGAGCCACCTCAATGAGGGTTCTGTTTTTGCGCTCAACAATGCCATTTTGCTGAGGTGTGTATGGAGCAGAGAACTCATGAGTGATTCCCATTGTATCCAGATACAGATCAAGTCCGGTGTTCTTGAATTCAGTGCCATTGTCACTTCTGATGTGCTTGATCTTCACACCATAATTGTTCATTGCTCGACTTGCAAAGCGTCTAAAGACATCTTGCACTTCAGTCTTGTAAAGAATTATATGAACCCATGTGTATCTTGAGTAGTCATCAACAATGACAAAGCCATAGAGACAGGCAGTTGTTGTGAGGGTGGAATAGTGAGTAGGTCCAAATAAGTCCATGTGTAACAGCTCGAAGGGTTGAGATGTTGTCATGATTGTCTTCGAGGGGTGCTTTGCCCTTGTCATCTTTCCAGCTTCACAGGCACCACACAGATGATCCTTCTTGAACTTGACATCTTCGATGCCTATGACATGCTTCTTCTTGACGAGTGAGTGCAAATTCCTCATGCCAGCATGCCCCAGCCTTCGATGCCAGAGCCAGCATTCTGAAGCTTTTGTGAGAAGATATACAGCAAGCTGTGGACCTGCTGAGAAATCTACCATGTATAGATCATCTTTTCGATACCCTTCAAAGACTAGAGATTTGTCAGATTCCATTAGTACCAGGCAACGATATTTGCCAAATATCACAATCATGTTCAAGTCACAAAGCATTGAGACAGACATTAAGTTGAAACCAACGGATTCAACAAGCATCACTTTATCCATGTGTTGATCCTTTGAGATTGCAACTCTACCTAGACCCAATACCTTGCTTTTACCAGTGTCAGCAAATGTAATGTGACTCTTGTCGGATGGACGTAAGGTTGAGTCCATGAGAAGACTTCGATCACCAGTCATATGATTTGTGCATCCACTGTCCATAATCCATTATGAAGCTTTTTGTGATGTACCCTAGAGTGCAGTTAGGAGGATAGGCTTCACAAGAGTGTTGTGAAGCATATGCATTTGACACATATAGGGACAGTCACAGCTTATATCAAAGTTAGGACATAGTATGACTGATAAGAGATTCAGATGCGAAGTCTATAGAATGACATTTTATCGTGCGTCCTAAATGAGTTTTAGGTCCCCAACAATAGTATCGGACGCCATTGAATGCTGGCTGGAGACCGTTTTCTGCAAAAGAGAGTTAGTTCTTCTTTGCCACCCACATCTTTAGTGGGGGCTTAGAAGCAATGAGTCTAAGTGCAGCATTTGAGAATTTTGGTTTTGAAGGCCTAGCAAATAGCCTTGCAGGAGATGAATGATACTCATATGAATAAGCAGAAAAGTTCTTAGTCCTATGAACATAACGGTTCAAAGATACACGCTCATATTCATAAATCTGAGCATGATTTCCCTGCAAAACATTGACGTTAGGGTGACTCATGTGAGTCCTGTATCTGTATGAATCCTTTGGGCCACATGAAGCTATTGGTCTGGGGTTTGTCTTCTTCCTTGGTGGTGTCATGACGACATTCACAGGAAGATTCTCAATGTACTGCTTAGGTACCCAGATCTTCTTCATAGGTGGTCCATTCCTGCAGTCAGTACCAATGTACCTGGCAAACACTTCACCATTCTGATTTTTGAACAGCTTATAGTTTGCATCAAAGGATTCATCAATGATAATAGGATTAGCACAGGTAAAGCCAGATAAGGTGGATGGATCTACTGAAGGTTCCTTTGCAGCAACCCATGTGGTTTTGGGGTACTGCTCAGGCTTCCAGTACGAGCCATCAACATTCATTTTCCTTTCGAACCCAACACCCTCTTTCCTAGGGTTTCGGTTCAGAATCTGCTTTTTGAGAACATCGCAGAGAGTCTGATGTCCCTTCAAACTTTTGTACATTCCTGTTTCAAGCAATGTCTTCAACATAGCATTCTCATCAGCAACAGCAGTGGTATCCTCCGTAGAGGGGTTAGTAACCACATTAGTAGGTGAAGACAATGAAACAGTAGCAGCAGTGGAACATTCAGCAACAGATGTAGCGTTATCACGCTCAATGCATTTTAGACATGGTGGTTCAAATCCATCCTGAGCGGAACTGATCTGTTGAGCAAGTAATGAATCTCGCTCCTTCTGAAGATCTTCATAATCCACTCTTATCTTTTCAAGGTCTAGCTTTCTTTGAAGACATTCAGAAGAGAGCTTCTCATGATCAGACAAGAGAGCATTATGTTGACCTTGAAGGGCGTCAAACTTAGCATGAAGTCTCTAAAGACTATCAGCCAAAGCTTTTGACTGATCCATTTCTTCACCCAACATATCATCGCTCTTACTAAGCATGTCTTGAACCTTTTCCAGGATTCTTTGTTGTTTAGTGGCAAGGGAAGCAAGCTTGTCATAACTGGGGCCAAATTCATCACCTGATTCATCATCGCTAGATTCAGAGAGATAGCATTCAGTTACCTTATCACCCCTTTCCATGTGGCACGATGAGGATGATGATGATTCAAGAGCAAAGGTCATCTCTTTGAGAGATTCCTTGTAATCTTCAAACCACGGATCGTGGCGAGTACGATGACCTTCATATACTTCAGAGAGTCAGTCCCAGATTAGCTTCGCGTGATTGAGGTGCATAACATTCCTGAACTGATTTCGGGACAGATGAGAGCAGATGACATCCTTCGCTGTAAGGTTCAGTAGAGTATACTTGCGAATGTCATCAGCCTCTGCCATCTTGCATAGATCAGTGAGTGCAATCTCAGTGACGGTCCACAGTTCGCTATCAATGGACATGAGTCGCTTCTTCATCATGGCCTTCCATCGGGGATACTCATGACCGTCAAAGGTGGGACAAGATATGTTCCTCAATCCTGCAGTCGACATAGCTGAAACTCCAGGTGGTTAAACCGAATCACACAGAACAAGGGAGTACCTTGCTCTGATACCAATTGAAAGTGCTACTATCGACTAGAGGGGGGTGAATAGGCAATTTTTATGGAAGTCTTCAAAACTTGGAAGTTTTGAAGACAAACAACAGAAATAACCTAATTGTAATGCAGCGGAAGATAAACTACTCAAAGCAAGCCATAGTCAAGTATACAAAGATATGAAAGCACGGGACTAATAGCAGTTAGGTAGTAAGGATCAGGATGGAAGATAGTATGAAGCCAATCAACAGTAGTAGTCAAGCAATGAAGTCAAACAGATACACAGATAGGCAATGACTTCACGAAGACAAACTAAAGTAAGGATGGGAAGGGATAGAACCAGTTGCTTGTTGAAGACACAGGATTTGTTGGACCAGTTCCAATTGTTGTGACAACTGTACGTCTGGTTAGGGAGGCTAAGATTTAACTCAGAAGACTGTGTCTTCACCTTATTCCCCTTGAGCTAAGGACACCCAGTCCTCGCCCAGTCACTCTGGTAAGTCTTCAAGGGAGACTTCCAAACCTTCACAGACTTCGTTCATCGGCAATCCACAATGACTCTTGGATGCTCAGAACGCGACGCCTAACCGGCTGGAGGATTCACAGTCCTCAAGTGTAATAAGTCTTCAGGTCACAGAGACAGAAAGACTTCAGTGATGCCTAACACTCTTTAGCTCTGGGTGTTTGGGCTTTGTCCTCGCAAGGATTTTTCTCTCTCTCAAATGCTTCGAGGTGGGTTGCTCTCAAACGACAAAAGTCGTGCACAAACTCTGAGTAGCCACCAATTTATGGTGTAGGGGGTGGGCTATTTATAGTCACTAGGCAACCTGACCTGATTTGTCCAAAATGACCCTGGGTCACTAAGGAACTGACACATGTTCCAACGGTCAGATTTCAAACACACGCGGCAACTATACTTGGGCTACAAGCAAAGCTGACTCATCCAGCTCTGGATAAGGTTTGCTCTCATTGTCTTCGCTCGAAGACATAGGATTTGAGTTGAGCATCACTTCAGTCACTCTGACTTAGTTCACTTGGACCCCACTTAACAGTACGGTGGTTCCTATGACTCAACAAAGAAGAAAAGGAAACAACGAAACCACACAGTCTTCGCGCTCCATAGTCTTCACACAATGTCTTCTCATGTCATAGTCTTCAATATGAATATCTTCTCATACCACCATTGTCTTCAATGTCTTCATACATTTTTAGGGGTCATCTCCGGTAGGTAAACCGAATCAATGAGGGACACTACCTGCGTTATCCTGCAATTCTCACAAACGCATTAGTCCCTCAACCAACTTTGTCGTCAATACTCCAAAACCAACTAGGGGTGGCACTAGATGCACTTACAGAAACGTCCTTCTGTTCAACCGCCTACGGTCGAAATGGGATCCTTTTCACTAGGAGGGGTGTGCCGTACCGCAAAACATAGGAAACGGACTTCTCTTCGACCTCCTACGGTCGAAACGGGGTCCTGTTGATCGGGAGGGGTGTGGCATACCGCAAAATGAAGGAAACAGACATCTCTTCGACCTCCTACGATCGACTGCTCATCGGGAGGGGTGTGGCATACCGCAAAATAGGACTCCACGGGCTACTGTTCATCCATGGTCTACGGCCTCGCTCCGGTCTCCACGGGCTACTGTTCATCCATCGTCGACCTCCTCCA
Source organism: Triticum timopheevii (assembly GCA_963921465.1). Lineage (NCBI taxonomy): Eukaryota > Viridiplantae > Streptophyta > Magnoliopsida > Poales > Poaceae > Triticum > Triticum timopheevii. Next base: position 161,169,850 of record OY997266.1, read on the forward strand.
GCCTCCACCTGCGACTATTTATCCATGGCGTCTCCCTCCTGCCTCCACCAGCTCATGTTCATCCATGGGCTCCTATTCATCCAGCCTCCACCGGCAACTATTCAACCAGCCCTCCATGGGCTACTATTCATCCAGCCTCCACCGGCTACTGTTCAACCAACCCTGCATGGGGTACTGTTCATCCACCCCCAACCGGCTCGATCGGGGTTCTGTTCATCCTGCGGCAACAACCTCTACTACCACGGGGTCCTGTTCATCCACCCCCACCGGGAACAGTTCATCCAACCACCAGCAAAGCTCACTATTCATCAAGAGCCAGCAGGTTCAATCGGCTTCAGTTAGCAGCAGTAGCGAAGGAGTCGCTCGATCGGGTTTAGTTAACAGCCAGGGATCGATCGATTGCTCGGGTTCAGTAACAAATAGCCAGTGCAATCGCTTGGGTTCAGTAGGCGAATGACTCGCTCGGGTTTAGTTAGAGCCTAGCGCCTCGCACCCACGCATATACTTGTACGAGAGAAACGTGCAATTCCTCCGTGCATCGCTCCGCCCCGACCACCCACCGTAACCGGGAACTCCCTGATATGTTCCTCACCCTCGCTTCTACCATGGTTTTTTCCATCATGGACGGCCCAAATAATGTCATGCAGCTACATCTCTGGCCCGCCCAGGATGAAAAGCCCATTTTCTATCATGATTTTTTGTCATAGAAGTAGGAGCCCACCGCATCTATGATGATAACGGGTTTTGACACAATTATCTTCATAGAAGTGTCATAAGCATGACACAAAAAAATCATTCGGCCCAAAATGTCATGGATGTGTCTTTTTTTGTAGTGTTTCCCCCTCTGGCGGGGTGCCAGAGGAGGCCTCCAGATGAGCTCGCTTCGGAACAGAGGCTTGCGGTGGCGATAAAATTGTTTCAGGTTTCGCTTCGAGGGTTTTAGAATATTATAGAATTTATAGGCTTGGAATTAGGTCAAACAGAGTCTCAAGGGCCCGACAAGCCTGGTTGACACGGCCAGGGGATGCCCCCTGGGCTTGTGGGCCCCTCACTCCTCTTCTGGCTGCCTCCTCAACCTTCTAGTGTTCCTTATTTTTCGACAAAGAAAATCCCCGAAATTTTCATCATGTTTGAACTCCCTAGATATGGATTTTCTAGGAAACCAAAAACATGAACTAGCCTTGGCTATTAGATTAATAAGTTAGTACATAAAATAATAATAATAAATGCACCAAAACCATATATAATTGATGTAAATATAGCATGAATACTTCACAATTTATAGATACTTTGGAGACATATCATGGCCCCATTTTTTCCATGGCCTTGTATGACCAATTCAAAGCACCATGCCAGGTTCTTTGAGTTTTTCACAAGTTTTGCATTTTTTGGAGTTTTCACGGTGAAAAAAGACCGATAAATGGTCATATGCTACTTCTTGAGCTTGCGTTGATTTTTCCCTTGGAGGAGAGGGTGATGCAGCAAAGTAGAGATAAGTATTTCCCTCAGTTAAGAACCAAGGTATCAACCCAGTAGGAGGCACAAGCAAGTCTCCAATATATGCACCTGCACAAACTAACAAACACTTGCACACAATGCAAAAAAGGGTTGCCAATCCCTTCACGGTCACGAACAAGAGTGAGATCTAATAGATATAGGTATAAAAGATAAATAAAATAGCAAACTAAAGTAAATGTAAATAAAATGCAACAAGGTATTTTTGGGTTTTAGTTTATAGATCTGAAAATATATGATGGAAAATAGACCCGAGGGCCATAGGTTTCACTAGAGGCTTCTCTCTTGAAGATAGCATACGGTGGGTAAACAAATTATTGTTAAGTAATTGATAGAAAAATGCATAATTATGACGATATCTAAGGCAATGATCATAAATATAGGCATCACGTCCATGACAAGTAGACCGACTCCTGCCTGCATCTACTGATATTACTCCACACATCGACCGACTCCTGCCTGCATCTAGAGTATTAAGTTCATAAGAACATAGCAACGCTTTAAGTAAGATGACATGATTTAGAGGGATAAACTCAAGCAATGTGATATAAACCCCATCTTTTTATCATTGATGCAACAATGCAATACGTGCCTCGCTACCCCTTCTGTTACTGGGTGAGGACACCGCAATATTGAACCCAAAACTAAGCACATCTCCCATTGCAAGAAAAACCAATCTAGTTGGCAAAACCAAACCGGTAGTTCGAAGAGAAATACAAAGATATCTGCATCATGCATAAAAGAGTTCATAGAAGACTCAAATAATATTCACAGATTATCTGATCATAAATCCACAATTCATCGGATCTCAAAAAACACACAGCAAAAGAAGATTACATCGAATAGATCTCCAATAACATCAAGGAGAACATTGTATTAAAGATCAAAGAGAGAGAAGAAGCCATCTAGCTACTAGCTATGGACCCGTAGGTCTGTGGTAAACTACTCACGCATCAACAGAAGGTCAACAAGGTTGATGTAGAGGCCCTCCGTGATCGAATCCCCCTCCGGCAGATCGCCGGAAAAGGCCCCAAGATGGGATCTCACGGGAACAGAAGCTTGCGGCGGCGGAAAAGTATTTTTGTGGAAACTTCTGATGTTCAGGGAATATTTGAGAATATATAGAGGTGGAGTAAGGGTTAGAGGACACTCGAGGGGCCCACAAGCCAGGGGGAGCCCTCCTTGGGGCGCGCCCTAGAGGCTCGTGGCCTCCTCGGGACTCCTATGGCCCTCTCCCAAAGTCTCATGGATGTCTTCTGGTTCAAGAAAAATCATCGTAAAGTTTTATTCCGTTTGATATTCCTTTTCTGTAAAAATCAAAAACAAGGAAAGAAACACAAAATTGGCACTGGGCTCTAGGTTAATAGGTTAGTCCCAAAAATAATATAAAATAGCATATTAATGCATATAAAACATCCAAAACAAATAATATAATAGCATGGAACAATAAAAAAATATAGATAAGTTAGAGACGTATCAAGCATCCCCGAGCTTAATTCCTTCTCGTCCTCGAGTAGTTAAATGATAAAAACAGAATTTCTGATGTGGAATGCTACCTAATATATTTATCAATGGAATTTTCTTTATTGTGGCAAGAATATTCCGATCCATAAGATTCAAAACAAAAGTTTAATATTGACATAAAAACAATAATACTTCAAGCATACTAATAAAACAATCATGTCTTCTCAAAATATCATGGCTAAAGAAAGTTATCCCTACAAAATCATATAGTCTGGCTATGCTCCATCTTCATCACACAAAGTATTTCATCATGCACAACCCTGATGACAAGCCAAACAATTGTTTCATATTTTTGGTGTTCTCAAACTTTTTCAACTTTCACGCAATAGATGAGCGTGAGCCATGGATATAGCACTATAAGTGGAATAGAATATGGTGGTTGTGGAGAAGACAAAAATAAGGAGAAAGTCTCGCATCAACTAGGCAAATTAATGGGCTATGAAGATGCCCATCAATTTATATCGATGCAAGTGAGTAGGGATTGCCATGCAACGGATGCACTAGAGCTATAAGTGTATGAAAGCTCAAAAAGAAACTAAGTGGGTGTGCATCCAACTTGCTTGCTCACGTAGACCTATGGCCATTTGAGGAAGCCCATCATTGGAATATACAAGCCAAGTTCTATAATTAAAAATTCCCACTAGTATATGAAAGTGACAAAATAGGAAACTCTCTATCATGAAGATCATGGTGCTACTTTGAAGCACAAGTGTGGAAAAAGGATAGTAACATTGTCCCTTCTCTCATTTCTCTCATTTTTTGTTTGGGCTTCTTTGGCCTCTTTTATTTTTTATCAAGTCCGGAGACTCATCCCAACTTGTGAGGGAATCATAGCTTCTATCATCCTTTCATCACATGGGACAATGTTCTAATAATTATAATCATCACACTTTTATTTACTTACAACTCGATACTAGAACAAGATATGACTCTATATGAATGCCTCCGGCGGTGTACCGGGATGTGAAATGATCAAGAGTGACATGTATAAAACAATATGAACGGTGGCTTTGCCATAAATTCTATGCCAACTACATGATCATGCAAAGCAATATGACAATGATAATATGTGTCATAATAAATGGAACGGTGGAAGCTGCATGGCAATATATCTCGGAATGGCTATGAAAATGCCATAATAGGTAGGTATGGTGGCTATTTTTAGGAAGGGTATATGGCGGGTTTAATGCACCGACGAAAGTTGCGTGGTACTAGAGAGGCTAGCAATGGTGGAAGGGTGAGAGTACTTATAGTCCATGGACTCAACATTAGTCATAAAGAACTCACATACTTATTGCAAAAGTTTATTAGCCATCAAAACAAAGTACTACATGCATGCTCCTAGGGGGATAGATTGGTAGGAAAAGACCATTGCTCGTCCCCGACCGCCACTCATAAGGAAGACAATCAAATAATAAATCATGCTCTGCCTTCATCACATAACGGTTCACCATACGTGAATGCTACGGGAATCACAAACTTTAATACAAGTATTTCTACCAATCCACAATTACTCACTAGCATGACTCTAATATCACCATCTTTATATCTCAAAACAAATGCAAGGAATCTAACTTCTCAAATATTCAATGCTCTTTATATGAAAGTTTTTATTATATCCCTCTTGGACGCCCATCATATAAGGACCAAATTCATAACCTAAGCAAATTACCATACTGTTTAAGACTCTCAAAATAATATAACTGAAGCATGAGAGTTAAACAATTTCTATAAAATAAAGCCACCATTGTGCTCTAAAAAAGATATAAGTGAAGCACTAGAGCAAATTGCCCAGCTCAAAAGATATAAGTGAAGCACATAAAGTATTCTAATAAATTCACGATTAATGTGTGTCCCTCTCAAAAGGTGTGTATATAAAGGATGATTGTGGCAAACTAAAAGGCAAAGACTCATACCATACAAGACGCTCCAAGCAAAACACTTATCATGTGGTGAATAAAAATATACCCTTAAATAAATTTATCGATGGATTGAAGACAAAAGAGGGGATGCAATTCGGGGCATCCCCAAGCTTAGATGATTGGTTGTCCTTGAATATAACCTTGGGGTGCCTTGGGCATCCCCAAGCTTAGCCTCTTGCCACTCCTTATTCCATAGTCCATCAAATCTTTACCCAAAACTTGAAAACTTCACAACACAAAACTCAACAGAAAACTCGTAAGATCCATTAGTATAATAAAATAAATCACACTTTAGGTACTATTGTGAACTCATTCTAAATTTATATTGGTGTTATATCTACTGTATTCCAACTTTTCCATGGTTCATACCCCCCGATACTACCCATAGATTCATCAAAATAAGCAAACAACACATAGAAAACAGAATATGTCAAAAATAGAACAGTCTATAGTAATCTGGAAATTTTGTATACTTCTGTAACTCCAAAAATTCTGAAATATCAGGAAAATTTAGGTCATTTGTATATCAATCTTTTGTTAAAAAATCAGATCAAAAGCACGTTTATGTGATTTTCTAAAATTCTGGCAATGAGCGCAAAAGTTTATGTTTTTCAGCAAGATCAAATCAACTATCACCATAGACCAACCCAAAGGTCTTACTTGGATCAAACACTAATTAAATCACCAAAACACAATTACTACAGAGGTAATTGTGTGTATTTTCATAAAAACGGAAAAGAAAAACATTGGGTTGTCTCCCAACAAGCCCTTTCCTTTAAAGCCTTTTAGCTAGGCATTGAGATTTCAATGATGCTCACATGAAAGATAATAATTGAAATGCAAATAGAGCATCATAAAACATGTGACAAACCCATTTAAGTCTAACATACTTCCTATGCATAGGAATTTTATAGGAAAACAAATAAGCAAGATCTAGCATATGCAAGGAAGAAGAAAGAAACAATAGCAATTTCAACATAACAAGAGGTAATTTAGTAACATGAAAATTTCTACAATCATATATTCCTCTCTCACAATAATTACATGTGGATCGTAATCAAATTCAACAATATAACTATCACATAAAATATTCTCTTCATGATCCATATGCATGCAAAGTTGACACTCTTGCAAAATAGTGGGATTATTATAACCTAGAGTTGACACTCTTCCAAACCCACTTACAATATTATTGCAAACACTATTATCATGAGGCATAAATAAATTTTCAAGATCACAAGAAGCATTATCACCCCAATCATTGCAATAAGTAGTGGAGATAGCAAAACTAACATCCCCAAGCTTAGGGTTTTGCATATTATTAGCACAATTGACATTAATAGAATTAATAATAAGATCATTGCAATCATGATTTTAATTCCAGGAGCTATCGCGAATTACTTCATAAATTTCACAATTTTCAGATTCACGAATTTCAAGCAAAACTTCATAAAGATAATCTAGTGCACGTAACTCACTAGCAATTGGTTCATCATAATTGGATCTCTTAAAAAGATTAGCAAGTGGATGAGGATCCATAAAAATGAAGGAAATATGCCCTAGAGGCAATAATAAAGTTATTATTTATTTCCTCATATCATGATAAATGTTTATTATTCATGCTAGAATTGTATTAACCGGAAACATGATACATGTGTGAATACATAGACAAACATAACGTCACTAGTATGCCTCTACTTGACTAGCTCATTAACCAAAGATGGTTATGTTTCCTAACCATAGGCATGTGTTGTCATTTGATTAATGGGATCACATCATTAGCAGAATGATGTGATTGACATGACCCATTCCGTTAGCCTAGCACTTGATCGTTTAGTATATTGCTATTGCTTTCTTCATGACTTATACATGTTCCTGTAACTATGAGATTATGCAACTCCCGTTTACCGGAGGAACACTTTGGGTGCTACCAAACGTCACAACGTAACTGGGTGATTATAAAGAAATACTATAGGTGTCTCCAAAGGTACATGTTGGGTTGGCGTATTTCGAGATTAGGTTTTGTCACTCCGATTGTCGGAGAGGTATCTCTGGGCCCTCTCAGTAATGCACATCACTATAAGCCTTGCAAGCAATGTAGCTAATGAGTTAGTTACGGAATGATGCATTACGTAACGAGTAAAGAGACTTGCCGGTAACGAGATTGAACTAGGTATTGGATACCGACGATCGAATCTCGGGCAAGTAACATACCGATGACAAAGGGAACAATGTATGTTGTTATGCGGTTTGACCGATAAAGATCTTCGTAGAATATGTAGGAGCCAATATGGGCATCCAGGTCCCGCTATTGGTTATTGACCGAGAATAGTTCTAGGTCATGTCTAATAGTTCTCGAACCCGTAGGGTCTGCATGCTTAACGTTACGATGACAGTTTTATTATGAGTTTATAAGTTTTGATGTACCGAAGTTTGTTTGGTGTCCCGGATGTGATCACAGACATGACGAGGAGTCTCGAAATGGTCGAGACATAAAGATTGATATATTGGAAGCCTATGTTTGTGAAGGAAATATGCCCTAGAGGCAATAATAAAGTTATTATTTATTTCCTCATATCATGATAAATGTTTATTATTCATGCTAGAATTGTATTAACCGGAAACATGATACATGTGCGAATACATATACAAACATAACGTCACTAGTATGCCTCTACTTGACTAGCTCATTAATCAAAGATGGCTATGTTTCCTAACCATAGGCATGTGTTGTCATTTGATTAATGGGATCACATCATTAGGAGAATGATGTGATTGACATGACCCATTCCGTTAGCCTAGCACTTGATCGTTTAGTATATTGCTATTGCTTTCTTCATGACTTATACATGTTCCTGTAAATATGAGATTATGCAACTCCCGTTTACCGGAGGAACACTTTGGGTGCTACCAAACGTCACAACATAACTGGGTGATTATAAAGGAGTACTACAGGTGTCTCCAAAGGTACATGTTGGGTTGGCGTATTTCGAGATTAGGTTTTGTCACGCCGATTGTCGGAGAGGTATCTCTGGGCCCTCTCAGTAATGCACATCACTATAAGCCTTGCAAGCAATGTAGCTAATGAGTTAGTTACAGAATGATGCATTACGTAACGAGTAAAGAGACTTGCCGGTAACGAGATTGAACTAGGTATTGGATACCGACGATCGAATCTCGGGCAAGTAACATACCGATGACAAAGGGAACAACGTATGTTGTTATTCGGTTTGACCGATAAAGATCTTCGTAGAATATGTAGGAGCCAATATGGGCATCCAGGTCCCGCTATTGGTTATTTACCAAGAATAGTTCTAGGTCATGTCTACATAGTTCTCGAACCCGTAGGGTCCGCACACTTAACGTTACGATGACAGTTTTATTATGAGTTTATAAGTTTTGATGTACCGAAGTTTGTTCGGAGTCCCGGATGTGATCACGGACATGACGAGGAGTCTCGAAATGGTCGAGACATAAAGATTGATATATTGGAAGCCTATGTTTGGACATCAGAAGTGTTTCGGGTGAAATCGGCATTTTACCGGAGTACCGGGGGGTTACCGGAACCCTCCCGGGGGTTATTGGGCCTTCATGGGCCCTAAGGGAGAAGAGGAGAGGAGGCAAGAGGTGGGCTGCGCCCCCTCCCCTCCCTAGTCCGATAGGACAAGGAGAGGGGGCGACGCCCCCCCCCCCCTTTCCTTCCCCTCTTCCTCCTCCTTCCCCCTTCTCCTACTCCAACTAGGAAAGAAGGGAGTCCAACTCCCGGTGGGAGTAGGACTCCCCCTTGGCGCGCCCTCCTTGGCCGGCCGCCCCCTCCCCCTTGGCTCCTTTATATATGGGGGCAGGGGGCACCCTAGAACACACAAGTTGATCTACGGATCGTTCCTTAGCCGTGTGCGGTGCCCCCTCCACCATATTCCACCTCGGTCATATCGTCGCAGAGTTTAGGCGAAGCCCTGAGCCGGTAGAGCATCATCATCGTCACCACGCCGTCGTGCTGACGGAACTCATCCCCGACACTTTACTGGATCAGAGTCCGGGGATCGTCATCGAGCTGAACGTGTGCTGAACTCGGAGGTGCCGTACATTCGGTACTTGGATCGGTCGGATCGTGAAGACATACGACTACATCAACCGCGTTGTCATAACGCTTCCGCTTACAGTCTACGAGGGTACGTGGACAACACTCTCCCCTCTCGTTGCTATGCCATCACCATGATCTTGCGTGTGCGTAGGAAATTTTTTGAAATTACTACGTTCCCCAATAGTGGCATCCGAGCCTGGTTTTATGCGTAGATGTCATATGCACGAGTAGAACACAAGTGAGTTGTGGGCGATACAAGTCATACTGCTTACCAGCATGTCATACTTTGGTTCAGCGGTATTGTGAGATGAAGCGGCCCGGACCGACATTACGCGTACGCATACGCGAGACTGGTTTCACCGTTACGAGCACTCGTGCTTAAAGGTGACTGGCGGGTGTCTGTCTCTCTCACTTTAGCTGAATCGAGTGTGGCTACGCCCGGTCCTTGTGAAGGTTAAAACAGCACTAACTTGACGAACTATCATTGTGGTTTTGATGCGTAGGTAAGAACGGTTCTTGCTCAGCCCGTAGCAGCCACGTAAAATTTACAACCACAAAGTAGAGGACGTCTAACTTGTTTTTGCAGGGCATGTTGTGATGTGATATGGTCAAGACGTGATGCTATATTTTATTGTATGAGATGATCATGTTTTGTAACCGAAGTTATCGGCAACTAGCAGGAGCCATATGGTTGTCGCTTTATTGTATGAAATGCAAACGCCATGTAATTGCTTTACTTTATCACTAAGCGGTAGCGATAGTCGTAGTAGCAATAGATGGCGTAACGACAACGATGCTACGATGGAGATCAAGGTGTCGCGCCGGTGACAATGGTGATCACGACGGTGCTTCGAAGATGGAGATCACAAGCACAAGATGATGATGGCCATATCATATCACTTATATTGATTGCATGTGATGTTTATCCTTTATGCATCTTATCTTGCTTTGATTGACGGTAGCATTTTAAGATGATCTCTCACTAAAATTATCAAGAAGTGTTCTCCCTGAGTATGCAGCGTTGCGAAAGTTCTTCGTGCTGAGACACCACGTGATGATCGGGTGTGATAGGCTCTACGTTCAAATACAACGGGTGCAAAACAGTTGCACACGCGGAATACTCAGGTTAAACTTGACAAGCCTAGCATATAACAGATATGGCCTCGGAACACGGAGACCGAAAGGTCGAGCATGAATCATATAGTAGATATGATCAACATATTGATGTTCACCATTGAAACTACTCCATCTCACGTGACGATCGGACATGGTGTAGTTGATATGGATCACGTAATCACTTAGAGGATTAGAGGGATGTCTATCTAAATGGGAGTTCTTAAGTAATATGATTAATTGAACTTAAATTTATCATGAACTTAGTACCTGATAGTATTTTGCTTGTCTATGTTTGTTGTAGATAGATGGCTCGTGATGTTGTTCCGTTGAATTTTAATGCGTTCCTTGAGAAAGCAAAGTTGAAAGATGATGGCAGCAATTACACAGACTGGGTCCGTAACCTGAGGATTATCCTCATTGCTGCACAGAAGAATTACGTCCTGGAAGCACTGCTGGGTGCCAGGCCTGCTGCTGATGCAACTGACGATGTTAAGAACGTCTGGCAGAGCAAAGCTGATGACTACTCGATAGTTCAGTGTGCCATGCTTTACGGCTTAGAACCGGGTCTTCAACGACGTTTTGAACGTCATGGAGCATATGAGATGTTCCAGGAGTTGAAGTTAATATTTCAAGCAAATGCCTGGATTGAGAGATATGAAGTCTCCAATAAGTTCTATAGCTGCAAGATGGAGGAGAATAGTTCTGTCAGTGAACACATACTCAAAATGTCTGGGTATAATAATCAAGTGATTCAACTGGGAGTTAATCTTCCTGATGATAGTGTCATTGACTGAATTCTTCAATCACTGCCACCAAGCTACAAGAGCTTCATGATGAACTATAACATGCAAGGGATGGACAAGACTATTCCCGAGCTCTTCGCAATGCTAAAAGCCGCGGAGGTAGAAATCAAGAAGGAGCATCAAGTGTTGATGGTTAACTAGACCACCAGTTTCAAGAAAAAGGGCAAAGGGAAGAAGAAGGGGAACTTCAAGAAGAACGGCAAACAAGTTGCTGCTCAAGAGAAGAAACCCAAGTCTGAACCTAAGCCTGAAACTGAGTGCTTCTACTGCAAGCAGACTGGACACTAGAAGCGGAACTGCCCCAAGTATTTGGCAGATAAGAGGGATGGCAAAGTGAACAAAGGTATATGTGATATACATGTTATTGATGTGTACCTTACTAATGCTCACAGTAGCACCTGGGTATTTGATACTGGTTCTATTGCTAATATTTGCAACTCGAAACAGGGACTACGGATTAAGCGAAGATTGGCTAAGGACGAGGTGACGATGCGCGTGGGAAATGGTTCCAAAGTCGATGTGATCGCGGTCGGCACGCTGCCTCTACATCTACCATCGGGATTAGTTTTAGACCTAAATAATTGTTATTTGGTGCCAGCGTTGAGCATGAACATTATATCTGGATCTTGTTTGATGCGAGACGGTTATTCATTTAAGTCGGAGAATAATGGTTGTTCTATTTATATGAGTAATATCTTCTATGGTCATGCACCCTTGAAGAGTGCTCTATTTTTATTGAATCTCGATAGTAGTGATACACATATTCATAGTGTTGAAACCAAAACATGCAGAGTTGATAATGATAGTGCAACTTATTTGTGGCACTGCCGTTTAGGTCACATCGGTGTAAAGCGCATGAAGAAACTCCATACTGATGGACTTTTGGAATCAGTTGATTATGAATCACTTGGTACTTGCGAACCGTGCCTCATGGGCAAGATGAGTAAAACGCCGTTCTCCGAAACTATGGAGCGAGCAACTGATTTGTTGGAAATCATACATACTGATGTTTGTGGTCCAATGAATGTTGAGGCTCGCGGCGGGTATCGTTATTTTCTCACCTTCACAGATGATTTGAGCAGATATGGGTATATCTACTTAATGAAACACAAGTCTGAAACATTTGAAAAGTTCAAAGAATTTCTGAGTGAAATGGAAAATCATCGTAACAAGAAAATAAAATTTCTACGATCTGATCGTGGAGGAGAATATTTGAGTTACGAGTTTGGTCTACACTTGAAACAATGCGGAATAGTTTCACAACTCACGCCACCCGGAACACCACAACGAAATGGTGTGCCCGAACGTCGTAATCGTACTTTACTAGATATGGTGCGATATATGATGTCTCTTACTGATTTACCACTATTGTTTTGGGGTTATGCTTTAGAGACGGCCGCATTCACGTTAAATAGGGCACCATCAAAATCCGTTGAGACGACGCCTCATGAAATGTGGTTTGGCAAGAAACCAAAGTTGTCGTTTCTTAAAGTTTGGGGCTGCGATGCTTATGTGAAGAAACTTCAACCAAATAAGCTCGAACCCAAATCGGAGAAATGTGTCTTCATAGGATACCCAAAACAAACTGTTGGGTACACCTTCTATCACAGATATGAGGGCAAGATTTTCGTTGCTAAATTCGGATCCTTTCTAGAGAAGGAGTTTCTCTCAAAAGAAGTGAGTGGGAGGGAAGTAGAACTTGATGAGGTAACTATACCTGCTCCCTTATTGGAAAGTAGTTCATCACAAGAACCGGTTCCTGTGACAACTACACCAATTAGTGAGGAAGCTAATGATATTGATCATGAAACTTCAGATCAAGTTTCTACTGAACCTCGTAGGTCTACCAGAGTAAGATCCGCACCAGAGTGGTATGGTAATCCTATTCTGGAAGTCATGTTACTTGACCATGATGAACCTACGAACTATGAGGAAGCGATGATGAGCCCAGGTTCCGCAAAATGGCTAGAGGCCACGAAATCCGAGATGGGATCCATGTATGAGAACAAAGTATGGACTTTGGTTGACTTGCCCGATGATCGGCAAGCCATTGGGAATAAATGGATCTTTAAGAAGAAGACTGACGCTGATGGTAATGTAACTGTCTATAAAGCTCGACTTGTTGCGAAAGGTTTTCGACAAGTTCAAGGGGTTGACTACGATGAGACTTTCTCACCCGTAGCGATGCTTAAGTCTATCCGAATCATGTTAGCAATCGCCGCATTTTATGATTATGAAATTTGGCAAATGGATGTCAAAACTGCATTCTTGAATGGATTTCTAGAAGAAGAGTTGTATATGATGCAACCAGAAGGTTTTGTTGATCCAAAAGGTGCTAAAAAAGTGTGCACGCTCCAGCGATCCATCTATGGACTGGTGCAAGCATCTCAGAGTTGGAATAAACGCTTTGATAGTGTGATCAAAGCATATGGTTTTATACAGACTTTTGGAGAAGCCTGTATTTACAAGAAAGTGAGTGGGAGCTCTGTAGCATTTCTGATATTATATGTAGATGACATATTATTAATTGGAAATGATATAGAATTTCTGGATAGCATAAAGGGATACTTGAATAAAAGTTTTTCTATGAAAGACCTCTGTGAAGCTGCTTATATATTGGGCATCAAGATTTATAGAAATAGATCGAGACGCTTAATTGGACTTTCACAAAGCACATACCTTGATAAAGTTTTGAAAAAGTTCAAAATGGATCAGGCAAAGAAAGGGTTCTTGCCCGTGCTACAAGGTGTGAAGTTGAGTCAAACTCAATGCCCGACCACAGCAGAAGATAGAGAGAAAATGAAAGATGTTCCCTATGCTTCAGCCATAGGCTATATCATGTATGCAATGCTGTGTACCAGACCTGACGTATGCTTAGCAATAAGCTTGACAGGAAGGTACCAAAGTAATCCAGGAGTGGATCACTGGACAGCGGTCAAGAACATCCTGAAATACTTGAAAAGGACTAAGGATATGTTTCTCGTATATGGAGGTGACAAAGAGCTAGTCGTAAATGGTTACGTCGATGCAAGCTTTGACACTGATCCGGACGATTCTAAATCGCAAACCGGATACGTGTTTTTATTAAACGGTGGAGCTGTAAGTTGGTGCAGTTCTAAACAAAGCGTCGTGGCGGGATCTACATGTGAAGCGGAGTACATAGCTGCTTCAGAAGCAGCAAATGAAGGAGTCTGGATGAAGGAGTTCATTTCCGATCTAGGTGTCATACCTAGTGCATCGGGACCAATGAAGATCTTCTGTGACAATACTGGTGCAATTGCCTTGGCAAAGGAATCCAGATTTCACAAGAGGACCAAGCATATCAAGAGACGCTTGAATTCCATCCGGGACCAAGTCCAGGTGGGAGACATAGAGATTTGCAAGATACATACAGATCTGAATATTGCAGACCCATTGACTAAGCCTCTCTCACGAGCAAAACATGATCAGCACCAATGGGTGTTAGAATCATTACTGTGTAATCTAGATTATTGACTCTAATGCAAGTGGGAGACTGAAGGAAATATGCCCTAGAGGCAATAATAAAGTTATTATTTATTTCCTCATATCATGATAAATGTTTATTATTCATGCTAGAATTGTATTAACCGGAAACATGATACATGTGTGAATACATAGACAAACATAACGTCACTAGTATGCCTCTACTTGACTAGCTCATTAATCAAAGATGGTTATGTTTCCTAACCATAGGCATGTGTTGTCATTTGATTAATGGGATCACATCATTAGGAGAATGATGTGATTGACATGACCCATTCCGTTAGCCTAGCAATTGATCGTTTAGTATATTGCTATTGCTTTCTTCATGACTTATACATGTTCCTGTAACTATGAGATTATGCAACTCCCGTTTACCGGAGGAACACTTTGGGTGCTAACAAACATCACAACGTAACTGGGTGATTATAAAGGAGTACTACAGGTGTCTCCAAAGGTACATGTTGGGTTGGCGTATTTCGAGATTAGGTTTTGTCACTCCGATTGTCGGAGAGGTATCTCTGGGCCCTCTCTGTAATGCACATCACTATAAGCCTTGCAAGCAATGTAGCTAATGAGTTAGTTACGGAATGATGCATTACGTAACGAGTAAAGAGACTTGCCGGTAACGAGATTGAACTAGGTATTGGATACCGACGATCGAATCTTGGGCAAGTAACATACCGATGACAAAGGGAACAACGTATGTTGTTATGCGGTTTGACCGATAAAGATCTTCGTAGAATATGTAGGAGCCAATATGGGCATCCAGGTCCCGCTATTTGTTATTGACCGAGAATAGTTCTAGGTCATGTCTACATAGTTCTCGAACCCATAGGGTCCGCACGCTTAACGTTACGATGACAGTTTTATTATGAGTTTATAAGTTTTGATGTACTGAAGTTTGTTCAGAGTCCCGGATGTGATCACGGACATGACGAGGAGTCTTGAAATGGTCGAGACATAAAGATTGATATATTGGAAGCCTATGTTTGGATATCGAAAGTGTTCCGGGTGAAATCGGCATTTTACCGGAGTACCGGGGGTTACCGGAACCCTCCCGGGGGTTATTGGGCCTTCATGGGCCCTAAGGGAGAAGAGGAGAGGAGGCAAGAGGTGGGCTGCGCCCCCTCCCCTCCCTAGTCCGAATAGGACAAGGAGAGGGGGGCGGCGCCCCCCCTTTCCTTCCCCTCTTCCTCCTCCTTCCCCTTCTCCTACTCCAACTAGGAAAGAAGGGAGTCCTACTCCCGGTGGGAGTAGGACTCCCCCTTGGCGCGCCCTCCTTGGCCGGCTGCCCCCTCCCCCTTGGCTCCTTTATATACGGGGGCAGGGGGCACCCTAGAACACACAAGTTGATCTACGGATCGTTCCTTAGCCGTGTGCGGTGCCCCCTCCACCATATTCCACCTCGGTCATATCGTCGCGGAGTTTAGGCAAAGCCCTGCGTCGGCAGAGCATCATCATCGTCACCTCGCCGACGTGCTGACGGAACTCATCCCCGACACTTTGCTGGATCGTAGTCCGGGGATCGTCATCGAGCTGAACGTGCACTGAACTCGGAGGTGCCGTACGTTCGGTACTTGGATCGGTCGGATCGTGAAGACGTATGACTACATCAACCGCGTTGTCATAACGCTTCCGCTTACGGTCTACGAGGGTACGTGGACAACACTCTCCCCTCTCGTTGCTATGCCATCACCATGATCTTGCGTGTACGTAGGAAATTTTTTGAAATTACTATGTTCCCCAACAAAAAAAAATTGCTTTCTGATTTTCAATAAAACACAATTATTCCAAGCGAATAAGCAAATAAACCAAGTAAGACATAAAAGGCAAATATTTTTGTGTTTTTCTGAAAATGTTTTAGAAGTGGGGGAGAGGAAAACGAGAGGCAAATGGCAAATAATGTAATGCAAGAGATGAGAGTTTATGATAGGTACTTGGTAGGCTTGATGTAGAACCTCCCCGGCAACGGCGCCAGAAATTCTTCCTGCTACTTCTTGAGCTTGCATTGATTTTTTCCCTTGAAAAGGAAAGGGTGATGCAGCAAAGTAGAGATAAGTAGTTAAGAACCAAGGTATTAATCCAGTAGGAGGCACAAGCAAGTCTCCAATATATGCACCTGCACAAACTAACAAACACTTGCACACAACGCGAAAAAGGGGTTGTCAATCCCTTCACGGTCACGAACAAGAGTGAGATCTAATAGAGATAGGTATAAAAGATAAACAAAAGAGCAAACTAAAGTAAATATAAATAAATTGCAGCAAGGTATTTTTGGGTTTTTTAGTTTATAGATCTGAAAATATATGATGGAAAATAGACCCGGGGGCCATAGGTTTCACTAGAGGCTTCTCTCTTGAAGATAGCATACGGTGGGTAAACAAATTATTGTTGAGCAATTGATAGAAAAGCACATAATTATGACGATATCTAAGGCAATGATCATGAATATAGGCATCGCGTCCATGACAAGTAGACGGACTCCTGCCTGCATCTACTACTATTACTCCACACATCGACCGACTCCTGCCTGCATCTAGAGTATTAAGTTCATAAGAACATAGCAATGTCTTTAAGTAAGATGACATGATGTACAGGGATAAACTCAAGCAATATGATATAAACCCCATCTTTTTATCCTTGATGGCAACAATGCAATACATGCCTCGCTACCCCTTCTGTCACTGGGTGAGGACACGGCAAGATTGAACCCAAAACTAAGCACCTCTCCCATTTCAAGAAAAAACAATCTACTTGGCCAAACCAAACCGATAGTTCGAAGAGAAATACAAAGATATCTTAATCATGCATAAAAGAGTTCAGAGAAGACTCAAATAGTATTCATATATTATCTGATCAAAAATCCACAATTCATCGGATCTCAACAAACGCACCGCAAAAGAAGATTACATCGAATAGATCTCCAAGAACATCGAGGAGAACATTGTATTGAAGATCAAAGAGAGAGAAAAGGCCATCTATCTACTAGCTATGGACCCGTAGGTCTGTGGTAAACTACTCACGCATCATCGAAAGGGCAGCAAGGTTGATGTAGAGGCCCTCCATGATCAAATCCCCCTCCGGCAGATCGCTGGAAAAGGCCCCAAGATGGGATCTCATGGTAACAGAAGCTTGCGGCGGCTGAAATGAATTTTTGTGGACACTTCTGATGTTCGGGAAATATTTGAGAATATATATAGGTGGAGTTAGGGTTAGAGGACCCTCGAGGGGCCCACAAGCCAGAGGGCGCCCCCCCTGGGGCGCAGCCTAGAGGCTTGTGGCCTCTTTGGGACTCCTGTGGCCCTCTCCCCAAGTCTCCTGGGTGTCTTCTGGTCCAAGAAAAATCATTGTAACGTTTTATTCCATTTGGACTCCGCTTCATATTCCTTTTCTATAAAAGTCAAAAACAAGAAAAAAACAAAAACTGCACTGGGCTCTAGGTTAATAGGTTAGTCCCAAAAATAATATAAAATAGCATATTAATGCATATAAAACATCCAAAACAGATAATATAATAGCATGGAACAATCAAAAATTGTAGATACATTGGAGACGTATCATCAGACGTGTCGCAACATGCATATGGGATATGGACACCTAACATGGGCATGCCCACCAGTTTGCAATAGTTGGGGTCTGTCCTGAGATTTCATAAAAATACCCTACTCAACGGAGAGTGTTCAGGTAGGCGAGAAGGGTACATTGAGCACATCATTTCTCGACATCCCTTATATGGCCCCAATTTTTTCATCGCCTTGTGATACGTCTCCAACGCATCTATAGTTTATGAAGTATTCATGCCATCTTTACAATACTTTTATATGATTTTGGTATAATTTGATTAGAACTAACCCGGACTGACGCTGTTTTCAGCAGAACTACCGTGGTGTTGTTTTTGTGCAGAAATAAAAGTTCTCGGAACGCGATGAAAATCAACGGAGAATTTTTCTGGGAAATATAAAAAATACTGGAACAAAAATCTACCGTAGAGGATTCTCATGGGCCCCACGAGGGTGGGGAGTGCGCCCCCCTATCTCGTGGACACCTCGAGGACCCCCTGACATGAAATCAACGCCATCCCCTCCTATAAATACAGAAACCTTCAGGAAATAACCTAGATCGGAAGTTCCACCGCCGCAAACCTCTGTAGCCATGAGAAATCAATCTAGGCCCTCTCTAGCACCCTGCCGGAGGGGGCCATCATCACCGGAGGCCATGGAGGAGGATCCCGGAGGGGCCATCATCGCCATGAAGGCCAAGATCCAGAGGGAGAACCTCTCCCCATCCAGGGGGAGGCCATGGAGGAGGAAGCACAACGGGGAGAACCTCTCCTCCTCTCTCTCGGTGGTGCCGGAGTGCCATCAGGAGGGGAATCATCGCCGTGGTGATCGTCTTCATCAACATCACCATCATCATCATCATCCTCATCTATTTTACGCGGTCCACTCTCCCGCACCCCGTTGTAATTCCTACTTGAACATGGTGCTTTATGCCACATATTATGATCCAATGATGTGTTGCCATCCTATGATGTTTTGAGTAGATATCTTTTGTCTTTGGGTTGATTGATGATCTAGATTGGTAGGAGTTATATGTTTTATTTTGGTGCTGTCCTATTGTGCCCTCTGTGTCGCGCAAGTGTGAGGGATTTCCGATGTAGGGTGTTGCAATACGTTCATGATTTGCTTATAGTGGGTTGCTTGAGTGACAGAAGCATAAACCCAAGTAAGGGGGTTGTGGCGTATGGGATAAAGGGGACTTGATGCTTTAATGCTATGGTTGGGTTTTACCTTAATGATCTTTAGTAGTTGCGAATGCTTGCTAGAGTTCCAATCATAAGTGCATATGATCCAAGAAGAGAAAGTATGTTAGCTTATGCCTCTCCCTCATATGAAATTGCAATGACGACTACCGGTCTTGTTAACAATTGCCTAGGATAATTCCTCACACCGACCCATCCTTATTCCACACTTGCTATTTATAATATTTAGTAATATATTCTAACTTTATGATAACAGCACCTACTTTTATATTTAGCTCTCCGATATCATGCAAAATTATTCTCTTCATACCCACAACATAGTTTTATTTCTCGTATCTAGTTGGAAGCAAACGTTCGGTGTACGTAGAGTCGTATCAGTGGCTGATAAGACTTGAGAGAATATTGATATTACCTTTAGCTCCTTGTGGTTTCGACATTCCATACTTATCACTTCCACCTTTGGAAATTGCTACGATGATTCCCTGCACTTGGGGATTATCAAGCTCTTTTCTGGCGCCGTTGCCGGGGAACAATAACGTGGGGTTGATATTCTCGTGTGTGCTTGTTTGCTTTCTTCACTAAGTAGATTTTGTTTTTCCTTTTTGTTTCTGTTTAGTTGTGGGTGAAACATACAAAATAAATTAAAGAATGAAAATACAAGAAAATTACTTGCCTCTCATGCCTAAAAAAGTTTTTTTTTCAAAAAGAGAAGTGATTGGAAAGTTATGCATTGAAGAAGTGAGGGTCGACCTTGAGCACTTGTGTTCATGCTCACAGAAACAATGTAGAATTTTTCATGGAAGTTTCTCTGTAAATAATTATCCCCTTGTATATATCCATTGTATTATAAAAATAATGTGCCAAGCTTTGGTTTTAGGATGATTAGATTGCTTGTTTACTATGTGCAGAACAAAAACAGAAACTTTGGCTGTAGCGCGTGATTTTACATTTTTTTTTACTGGAAGGTCAAATGGGTCTGAAACTTTTTGCACATTACTTCTGTACAAATTTTTCAAATTTTCATATTTATTTCATAATTTTTGGAGTTACAGAAGTTTACTAAACTTCCAGATTACTACAGACTGTCCTATTTTGACAGATTCTGTTTTTCGCGTGTTGTTTGCTTATTTTGATGAATCTATGGCTAGTATCGAGGGGTATGAACCATAGAGAAGTTGGAATACATTAGGTTTAACACCAATATAAATAAAGAATGAGTTCATTACAGTACCTTAAAGTGATAGTTTGCTTTATTACACTAACGGATCTCACAAAGTTTTTGTTAAAGTTTTGTGTGGATGAAGTGTTCGAAGATCGAGGAGCTATCAATATGAGATGAATAAAGAGAGGCAAGAGTTCAAGCTTGGGGATGCCCAAGGCACCCCAATTAAATATTTCAAAGGATACTCAAGCATCTAAGCTTGGGGATGCCCAGGTTGGCATCCCATCTTTCTTCTTCAACAAATATCGGTATACCTCGGTTTTTGTTTTGTTCACATGATTTGTGTCCTTTGTGTTTTTTTTTCTTTAAGAACCAGGCTAGTATGAGTTAGCCCTTCATTGATTTATAGAATACTTCATGTGCTTAACTTATATCTTTTAAGTATGATCTTATAGAATTGCTCTTTGTGCTTCACTTAAATCTTTTGAGTATGGTTTTATAGAATGCTTCGTGTGCTTCACTTACATATTTTGAGCTTGGATATTGGGTAGTCTATATTAATTGTAGAATGCTCCATGAACTTCACTTATATCTTTTGGAGTATGAATAATACTATCATCTAAAGTGGGTTTGGAAGAGTGTCAACTTTAGGAATTAGTGATCCCACTATTTTGAGGGGTGTTGAATCTTAGTGTGATATTTATGAAAGTGGATTTGGAAGAGTGTCAACTTTAGTTAGTAATGATTTCACTATTTCGGAAGAGGTTCCAATTGATTATGAGAACAAAGTTGCTATCTATGATGATTATTGTGATGACATGTATGCTATAAAGAATAATGTTAACCATGAAACTTGTCATCATGATTTTAATTTTCAATTGGATTATGCCTCACATGACAGTTCTTTTGTTGAGATTGCTCTCACTATTCCGAATGAGAAGAATTTTGCTTATGTGGAGAGTAGTAAAATTTCTATGCTTGTAGATCATGAAAAGAATGCTTTATGTGATGGTTATATTGTTGAACTAATTCATGATGCTACTGAAAATTATTATGGGGGAGGAATACATGCTTGTAGGAGTTGCAATAATACCAAGTTTCCTCTCTATGTGCTTAAAGTTTTGAAGTTATACTTGTTTTTCCTTCCTATGCTAGTTGATTCTTGTTCCTATAGATTATGTGCTCGCAAAATCCCTAGGCATAGGAAGTGGGTTAGATTTAAATGTGCTAGTCATATTCTTCATGATGCTCTCTTTATGTTTCAATTCTTATCTTATATGTGAGCATCGTTGAAATCATCATGCCTAGCTATAAGGCATTAAAGAAAAGCGCTAGTTGGGAGACAACCCAATATTTACCCTTACTGTTTTTGTGTGTTTACATGATTAAGCTACTGTAGTAATCATGTTTTATAGATTTTTTTCAATAAAGTGCCAAGTAAGACCTTCGGGAAGACTTGGGTGAAAGTTAAAGTGATCTTGCTGTAAAAAACAAAAACTTTGCGCTCAAGAGATTAGCTTAAATTTTTTACAGAAGAGTGATTTTGAGTTGATTATTTTTGCAGAAGATTAATAGACAAATTCCTCACGTCCACCAATTTATTTCATAATTTTTGGAGTAGCAGAAGTATGGTTGCTTTTCAGATCATTACAGACTGTTCTGTTTCTGACAGATTCTGTTTTCATTGCATAGTTTGCTTGTTTTCTAGTTTCTATGGATTATATTTCTAAATATAAATTGTAGAAATGGTATGGTATAGTAGGCATTGTGTGAGAACAATTATGAACCTTGTCTTTGACAGTACCAAAGTGAATGGTTTACTCTTTATCATACTAACCTATCTCACGAAGTTCCGTTAAGTTTTGTGTGATTGAAGTTTTCAACCTTTGAGTGAGATATCGATGTGAGGAGGATAAGGAGTGGAAATACCCTAAGCTTGGGGATGCCC
Organism: Triticum timopheevii; assembly: GCA_963921465.1. NCBI lineage: Eukaryota > Viridiplantae > Streptophyta > Magnoliopsida > Poales > Poaceae > Triticum > Triticum timopheevii. The sequence continues at coordinate 161,192,190 of OY997266.1, forward strand.
AAGGCACCCCAAGGTAATATTCAAGGAAGACTCAAGCGCCTAAGCTTGGGGATGCCCCGGAAGGCATCCCCTCTTTCATCTTCAAAACTATCGGTATACCTTACTCGGAGCTATATTTTTATTCGTCACATCATATGTGTTTTGCTTGGAGCGTGTTTTCAATTTTACTTTCTGTTTGAATAAAATCATTGGATCTGAAATCTTGAATAAAAAAGAATCCTCCCATGGCTAGTTAATTATTTGACTACTCAGTGTTCTTCACTTATATCTTTCGGAGTAGTTTGTCATTTACTCACGTGTTTCACGTATATCCTATGAGTAAATGGTTGAATGAATTGAATATCATAAATCTGAATTTATATATGTTTCATATGCTTATACCATGGGGAGTAATGACTTCGCACGCAATAAGTATAGGTAGTAAACTTATTGAAAGTTAGCAAACGCAGAATTGGTCACTTAAACAATTCATGAAAGAATATTGAAGGAAAAGATATTTCACATATAAATATACTATCTTGGACATATTTTGTAATTGTGAGCACTCATTAAAATATGACATGCTAAAAGATTGATGTTGAACAAGGAAGACAACTTAATGGGTTATGTTTTCCTATATCTGAAACGTTATATTGTCTTGGATCATCCAACATGTTGAGCTTGCCTTTCCCCCTCATGCTAGCCAAATTCTTTGCACCAAGTAGAGATACTACATGTGCTTCCGAATATCCCTTAAACTAGCTTTGCCATGAGAGTCCACCATACCTACCTATGGATTGAGTAAGATCCTTCAAGTAAGTTGTCATCGGTGCATGCAATAAAAATTGCTCTCTAAATATGTATGATCTATTAGTGTGAATAAAATAAGCTTTATACGAACTTGTGATAGGAAAGAAATAAAAGTGACGGACTGCATAATAAAGGTCTCTATCATAAGAGGCAACATAAAGTGACGTTCTTTTGCATTAAGATTTTGTGCATCCAACCTTAAAAGCACATGACAACCTCTGCTTCCCTCTGCGAAGGGCCTATCTTTTATTCTTGTCTTTTACCTTATACAAGAGTCATGGTGATCTTCACCTTTCCTTTTTACATTTTATCCTTTGGCAAGCGCATTGTGTTGGAAAGATCCTGATATATATATCCAATTGGATGTAAGTTATCATGAACTATTATTGTTGACTTTACCCTTGAGGTAAAAGGTTCGGAGGCGAATCTATAAGCCCCTATCTTTCTCTGTGTCCGATTAAAACTTTGAACCCATAAATATGACGTGAGTGTTAGCAATTGTGAAAGATTAAATGATAGTTGAGTATGTGGAGTTTGCTGAATCAAAGCTCTCACATAGATCCTTCCTGAAAATAAGATGAATTGCAATTGTTTGATGACTGAGAATATAGTTTGTTAGTTTCAAGAAAGTTTATGATCTATACTTAAACATGTGGATAGCTTGTTACTTGATCATGAAAAGTTTTGTGAGATGAGCTACTATTATGACATATAATGATGCTAGAAAGAGGTGATTGAAATTATCATTGATCAAACTTGTGCATTTGCTAGCATTCACACTTCATAAATTATTTCTTTTATCATTTACCTACTCGAGGACGAGCAGGAATTAAGCTTGGGGATGCTGATACATCTCCAACGTATCTATAATTTATGAAGTATTCATGCCATGTTTACAATATTTTTTATGATTTTGGTATGATTTGATTAGAACTAACCCGTACTGACGTTGTTTTCAGCAGAACTACCGTGGTGTTGTTTTTGTGCAGAAATAAAAGTTCTCGGAACGCGATGAAAATCAACGGAGAATTTTTCTGGGAAATATAAAAAATACTGGAACAAAAATCTACCGGAGGGGAGTCCCGTGGGCTCCACGAGGGTGGGGGGCGCGCCCCCCTATCTCGTGGACACCTCGGGGACCCCCTGATTTGAAATCAACGCCATCCCCTCCTATAAATACAGAAACCTTCGGGAAATAACCTATATGGGAAGTTCCGCCGCCGCAAGCCTCTGTAGCCATGAGAAATCAATCTAGGCCCTCTCTGGCACCCTGTCGGAGGGGGCCATCATCACCCGAGGCCATGGAGGAGGATCCCGGAGGGGCCATCATCGCCATGAAGGCCAAGATCCAGAGGGAGAACCTCTCCCCATCCAGGGGGGAGGCCATGGAGGAGGAAGCACAAGGGGGAGAACCTCTCCTCTCTCTCGGTGGCGCCGGAGTGCCATCGGGAGGGGAATCATCGTCATGGTGATCGTCTTCATCAACATCACCATCATCATCATCATCCTCATCTATTTTACGCGGTCCACTCTCCCGCACCCCGCTGTAATCCCTACTTGAACATGGTGCTTTATGCCACATATTATGATCCAATGATGTGTTGCCATCCTATGATGTTTTGAGTAGATATCTTTTGTCTTTGGGTTGATTGATGATCTAGATTGGTACGAGTTGTATGTTTTATTTTGGTGTTGTCCTATTGTGCCCTCCGTGTCGCACAAGTGTGAGGGATTCCCGCTGTAGGGTGTTGCAATACGTTCATGATTCTCTTATAGTGGGTTGCTTGAGTGACAAAAGCATAAACCCGAGTAAGGGGGTTGTGGCGTATGGGATAAAGGGGACTTGATGCTTTAATGCTATGGTTGGGTTTTACCTTAATGATCTTTAGTAGTTGCGGATGCTTGCTAGAGTTCTAATCATAAGTGCATATGATCCAAGAAGAGAAGTATGTTAGCTTATGCCTCTCCCTCATATAAAATTGCAATGACGACTATCGGTCTTGTTAACAATTGCCTAGGATAATTCCGCACACCGACCCATCATTATTTCACACTCCTATTTATAATATTTAGTAATATATTCTAACTTTACGATAACAGCACCTACTTTTATATTTTAGCTCTCTGATATCATGCAAAGTTATTTTCTTCATACTCACAACATAGTTTTATTTCCCGTGTCTAGTTGGAAGCAAACGTACGGTGTACGTAGAGTCGTATCAGTGGCAGATAGGACTTGAGAGAATATTGATCTACCTTTAGCTCCTTGTGGGTTCGACACTCCATACTTATCACTTCCACCTTTGGAAATTGCTATGATGATTCCCTGCACTTGGGGATTATCACCTTGTATGCCCAATTCAAATCACCATGCCAAGTTTTTTGAGTTTTCGATAAGTACGCATGTTTTCGAGTTTTCACCGTAAAAAAATGTCGATAAATAACCGAACGTGTTGCAACTTGCATACAATATCAAAAGTCATCCAAACCAGGCATGGATGCCTACCATGGGCATTTTGCCCACCTGCTTTCAAAATTTGAGTCATTTTAAGGATGTCAAAAAATAGACCATGTGTAATGGATAATGTTCAGGTAGGGTGAGAAGGTCTGTTTGAAAGCACGTTGTTTTTTGACATCCGTCAAATGGCCCCAAAAATTTTCCCACCATCTTCTGTGACCAAAGTTTTGCATTTTCTAGAGTTTTCTCTGTAAAAAGGGGTTGATAAATGGCCGGACATGTCGTAACATGCAAATGGTGTCGGAAGTTGTTCAAACCTGGCATGGATGCCTCATATGTCTGTGCCAAGCTGCTGCAAGAAGTTGGGAGCATTTATCCATAGTCCAAAAAATCACCAGTCGAGAGGAGTGTGCTAGGCTAGGTCAGACGGATGCATCCGTGAGTACGTAATTTTTCCTAATTTGAATGCTTTGGTTATTTGCAATTTCCTTCATTATCAATCAACATGAACATATTCTTATATCCTAACCATTTCTTCAAATTTGTCCAAGTTTCGAATTTCAAATTGTGTCTGAAAAATTTATAGATTTGAACACTTTTTTCAAAATTGTTAAAAAAATCTGACAATTGATGGTGAACACAAATTGTAAACCACGTACCTTTTTTAAAAAATTGTCAGCTTTTCTTGAAACGCAAACATTTCATAAATTTGTGAACAAAATTTTTGAAAACTGGAACATTTTTAAAATTTCAGAACATTTCATAAAATTGTAAACATTATTTGAAAACATAAAATTTCAAACAAATATTTCAAATTTTTTAATAGGTTTCAAAAGAAATAATAAAGTTTAAAAAGGAGATAAATGAATGAAATAAAAAACGGAAACTGACGTTGTAGCGAGTGAAGCTAAGGACCCAAGCGTCCAAGCCCACGCCAAGTAGCGAGTGGAGGAAATTGCTCTGTGCATGCCACATGGGCTGACCCGGCCACGAAGGCCCAAACCTGCTTGAGTCTTTCGGTCATGCGTGCGCCCAGCCGCCCATAGCATCCAATTTAGTCCCACCCCACTGAGCTACGAAACCGGGGGCACAAAGCACTGCTATGTGACGGAGTGTCATAATACAAAGCAACACATTTGACAAGTTTGCTTGGTGTAAACTGAACACCTAACCGTATAAGCCGGCTAACCGAATTACCGGTTAACTGCTTTTGCATGTTCATTTCAGTTTATAGTTTTGCTAACTGAAATTTAAAATAAATTGAGTGGTAAAAATTGAGTTTTCGATTTCTACCGCCCACCCTGAGATTAAAGAAAAACTTCACAAGTTTTAAAAAAGTTCATCGATTTGAAAAAGTACATGAATGTGACAAAAAAATCATAGAATTGAAAAAGTTCAAGGATTTGTAAAAAAAATAACGAATTTGACAAAAAGTTTATGAATTTGGAAATAGTTCATGAAATTGAAAAAAAATTCATGAATGTGAAAAAAGTTTGCAAAATTGAAAAACACTCATTCATTTGAAAAAATAATTTCACGGATTTGAGGGTGCGTACGTATACGGCAGGTGAAGAATTTACAAAATATGGGCTAATTTGAGCCGTTCTTGTGTTTAGGTGGCGATCCTGCAGTATGGTGCCTCCGTTCATCAAGGAACAAGGATCAGAATGTTCAATAATGGATTAGTTGTTTATTTCGTCCATGTGATATGTATGGTATTTGTGTAAGGACTTTAAGTACATATTGTCAAATGTTCCTTGCTTGTACATTTTGCATGTATTCCTGTGCAAACAGAGCTACCAGTTGCAAATGTAACTTGTCAAACTGTATACACAAGACACCATTACAGTTGCCATACACTTGACCATCTACTCTGTAAACCATAATTGCTACAGCTAATTGGAACAACAGCAAGCAATGAACCAGGTAATTGGAACATAAAGCAAGCAAAATGCAGCTGCTGTCAATGTTGCTTCACACTGCCACATGCTTCAGGTTCAGCAAAGTGATGTTTCTGTGTCCAACACACTGTTGCTCCAGGCTTCAGGTTCAGGCCTCAAGTTCAGACTGTGCAGCCGAAGGGAACAAAAGCTATATCTAGAGCATGCCGAGTGCGTCCCAGCTACCACACGATGCCCGAGCACGCTCGACTTCGCCGCCACGCACAACTGCGTGCAGGACGAGGTCCCCCATATCCGCGCTCTCGGCCGTCGTCGACATAGCCAACACCGAGCAGGCGAGCACCAACGGCGAGCGATGAGTGGCGAACAGCGAGGTGCGCAGTGTAGGGGAGCAAGGACGGCGTAATCCTGGTTAGCTGCAGCCGGCAGTAGCAATGGAGGCGGTGGCCTAGAGCAGCGGAAGCGGTGGAGCCTGGGACGAGCACGGGAGGCATCGGCGCAGCGGTCGGGCACCTTGCCGGCCGTACGTAAACCATACAGATACAGGGCAACTTGCCGACCGTACGTAAACCATACAGATACAGGGCAAACTATACTCCACGTATAGAACCAAGCAGGCAGGCGGGTTGGATGGTTTTGTGGTTCTGTAGGCTAGCTACGAAAGCAAAGCTACTCAACGCCGGGTGGCTTCATCGATTTGATCTCCCCGGAACACATTACAGGATATAGGAGCCTGTCACTCCTAAAAAGTTTATGAACCCGAATATTAAGCAAACATCAGATTTTTAGACATGCCAAAACGAACGTTTTTTATGGTAAATTTTGTTGGATCATGATATTTTCAACAAATGTTATTCATCACCGATGACAAGTTTAGTTGGCGAGTATGACAAGTCCGTCTCAGCTCATTTTTTCTAGAAAATTACGATGCTTGCAAATTAATTTGACATCAACATGCTAACATAAATTGCCATAAAAACATTTGATTTGCCATGTCTAAAGGTCTGACGTCGGTACTACATATATTACCTATTCTACCTAGTACATGTACGACAAGGTGTTGGCTACAAGTCTGGATTACCGAATCGTTATTAACTCCAACAATCACCTTAAGCACGATGTCCTCACTTTACAGCTTGGACACCGATCCTTTCCCGCATCTCCAGAAACTTATGTTGTCCCAAAGATTTGGTCAGGATATCTGCAAGCTGGTCATCAGTGTAAATACAGTTGACTACAATCTTGTCTTCTTCCACACACTCCCATATATAGTGATACTTGATATCGACGTGTTTGCTCCTGTCATGATGTACCGAATTCTTACATGGGGAAACCAGGGAGTTGTTGTCAATATTGAGCATTACTCTTTCCGGTTCCTTCTCTGTGAGGTCACCGGGTAGCCTTTCTAGCCACACACCTTGGCACGCCACGGTTGCAGCTATAATATACTCTGATTCACATGATGGTAATAATGCGACCACCTTTTGCTTTTGTGATAGCCAACTTACTATGCCTCTCTCACAAAATATGCTTCGTCCGACATACTTTTACGGTCGTCCATATCTCCTGCCATGTGCTATCACTATAGCCAAGCCCAGTAACTCCACCATCTCCTTCTTCTTCTCTCTCAAATAGACATAACCGAAGTTTGTTGTTCATTTGATGTACCTGAGTATATGTTTCACAATTGCCCAATATTCCATCGTGGGTGCTTCTATGAAGCGATTCACTATACCAACGGAATAGGCCAAGTCCGGTCATGTATTCACAAGATACCTTAAGCTTGGAACATAAGTTGGATTGCAATCCTCCATGCTACGGCCTTCATGTATCCTCTTTGCATATGCCTCCTGACATAGTGTGATCCCCTCCGGCTTTTGTTATACCTTGATCCCAAGGTAGTAACGCTAGATCACTCATCTTGAATAGGTCCATCATCTTAGCGCCTTCACCGGTGTGGTCATATACGCCATCTCCACCTTCGTCTAGTCAGAGTTGCCGCTCTTCGTGATCCCCGCCTCCGTCTTGGTTGGAGATTGCCTTTGCAGTGTCACGACACCTCGTTGGAGCTCGAATGGCGAATAAATTACAAGGTTAGAATCATTGGATGAAATTTAGAGAGAAATTTTCTTGCTACCATAAGAATTTTCAAATGTTGTTAATTAATTTAAAATTGAGTTTTTTTCTGCTAGTATTCAAGTTTCATGTAGGCTTTTGCTCCAAAAGAAAGTTTGTTAGGTTTTTTTCATTTGTCGCATGCGCACAAACTACTTTTGTTTAGTTCGTTTAGCTAGTCTCATAACACGTAACCATATCGATCGGTTTGTTATTACAATGGAAGACACTAGCTTAATTTAGGGTTTGGTCAGCGATCTGCTGATGCTGATCGAGAGTAATCGTTAACTTATGCGTGAAGACGAATCGAGATTGTTTGTTTTTAGAAAATGAATGGGGATTGCTATGCGCATTAGAAACAAAGAGAAAAGATACAAGAAGAAAATCATAAGGTGAAAAGTATGTATGAACAAGAAGAACGAAAACCCTTTATATCCCCAAGTCATGCATGCACATATATACGCTCAGTGCAACCTACCCATAAATACAAAACGCAAGCAGACTGAGTGTTTTGACCGAACCGACAAAGTTTTTGGAGGGACCCCAGACATGTATGAATGGTGGTTGCCTCATTCCCTTCACCACCAACTATATTCTTGTCAAACATTGCATTACTTTCCAGTTTCCACCAAACATTTTGTTCATAATAAAGTACCCTATATGCTACCCTCTAATATAATCCCCCGGCCATTCTTAGAAATATGCCCTTGCTATACGCCCTACTAAAATATTAAGCTAGTAATTTTTCTATGAACAACCTCCTCAAGAGGGCTCATCAAATAAAAGATTAGTTCCATGCAAAAAAAAGATTAGTTCCGTTTGTAGAAGGAAACCAAGACAAAACCCTGACAAGTTAAGTTAGTAATCCTTGGCCAATACTAATTTGTATATACGTAAAACCTGTGGCCCCGGTATGTCCAGTATTTTAAAAGTCAAAAAACTGTTTTAATCGTTAAATCATTTGGGAAAATAGTATACATATAGTCGTGCATTGTGTATCCACATGATTTAATGAAGAAACTTATTTATGGTAAGGGTCATAGGAAAACAACAAACATATCTTTTGTATAGCCCAAACAAATAGATTACTTGTTGATAAATTTTAAATATATAAGCAGGGCATATATATATATATATATATATATATATATATATATATATATATATATATATATATATATATATATAGACACACACACACACACTACCACATAGTAGTATATGAGAAATGGGTGTAGCTACACCCGGTAGTAGGATGCATAATTCGTTTTATGTACAAATATGTATGTATTTTCACAAATATGATAAAAACATGGCCTCACATGTAATTTTTTCACATAACTCGCTTTGGAGTATCTTAGATATAGTATATGAACATAGTAAAGATGATAAAGTAGAGTATATACTACCACATAGTAGTATATGAGAAATGGGTGTAGCTACACCCGGTAGTAGGATGCATTTTCCCTATATATATATATATATATATATATATATATATATATATATATATATATATATATATATATAGACACACACACACACAAAAGTAAAAGTGTTTTAGTTTTTCATTCTTTAAATATAATTTTGAACATTCGAAAATATCAGAGCACGCAAAGCCCTGGAGCGCTGGAGCCTAACGCCGTCTGTTCCACACACTATAATCTCATTCTTAGTCACTGGAACATACCTCCGTTCCAAATTATCTATTTTCTCTGTTTCTAAATATAAGATGTTTTTGTAGTTTAATTTAAACTGCAAAAATGTCTTACATTTGCGTACAGAGGTACATTTTAGGCTTCCTTAAGACAAGTCGTTGACTAACAGTTACATTGGTTTTTTTCCTGCCCTGCAAAAAAAAGTTACATTTGTGTGTGAGCGTAACCGTTAAATTGTTAGTATATGCTTTAGGTGGCATCCAGTTGATGTCGTTAGACTTAGATTTGTATTGTACTTGCTTGTGGTTATGATTTTATACCACACAACTTATATATCCATGATTTAATACTCCGTAGTTGATAAGAGGCTTGTTCTTACTGGCACTTACTACTGCATAAGCGGATTACATCCATCCATCCGCTACGGCTAGGGTCGATCTGCCTCCGCCGAAGACGCTCTCTGGTCATGCACCAAAGCATAGACCTAATCATGGACCGAACACCACGGGTCGCCCATGCATCGTCCATGTGGTCGGCCGCAGGGGTCTGTCAGCTATAATTACAAGCTTCTTGGATTCGGCAACAATGGTTTAAACTGCCCTCCTCTCCGGTTAAACCGGCCCTGTGTATACGTGATGCATACATGATATTATGCCGTCCTTTGACCAGCAAGTAAGTAGTATAGCTCACATCAGTAAATCGCCGCATCAAATCGCCCAGTACGCGTGGTATGTACGTCTCTTACGAAGCCCTTTGCGAGACCGGCCCGCCAGTACGTCGGATCGAAATCCGACGGCCGATGTACGCCATGAAAAGAATACTGATGGAATAATACGTACTGTCAAAGTCGATCGATCTGTCTCGCAGCGCTGCGTTTGGGTCCACAGAAACCCTATGATGTGAGAGCCACTGCGCAGACAGAGGTGGCTATTTCTCTGACCTATGGATGTGACGTAGTACTAGTTAATTATTTGAGCCCTAGGGTTTTCCACTGTGCCGGCCGGGCACAACGCTTTAGGCAGCAGATATGGTGGTGGTTTTCTCCAGGATGGTGGAGCAACGTGGAGTATCCTCTATTCAATTATTAACCCTCGCTCTTTCCAGAACATGTTGCCTGCTCTAAGATTATAACGGTGTAAAGTAGTTTATCTTAGAGCAAGACAATAGTGGCTATAAGCCCGCTTACATGGTACTTTTGCCTATATGAACAAAAGAGACAAGGAAAAAGTAATGGAGTGGGATCTTATGCAGGGAGCCCGGTTCTATGTGTGCTCTAGATAAAAACATTTACTGAGAAGAAAGAGATAGAGAGAAAGTGGAAAAAACTTTTGGGCTTATAGCCAACCTTGTAGCCAACTCTATTGTATGAGGAATTAATATTGCTAACATTGCTAACTCTTGATGACTTGTCATGTCTATATAGCCCGCAGCTGGCTATATTATTAACCATGCTCTTAGTAGCAACCGTTAGTATTACCCTTATGGTAAAGGATTAGATTGTGATATTTAACTGTTGGAGTAAAATACCGCGCATTTATGTACTCCCTCCGTCTCATATTTCTCGTCTTAGATTTATCTAGATATGGATGTATCTAACACTAAAATGTTACTACATACATCTGTATCTAAAGAAATCTAACACAAGAATTTTGAGACAGAGGGAGTACTTCTTCTGTAAACTGTGCATGTAAGTAATAGACCTATCCACCGGAAAAAACTATAATCCAACTCAAAAGACAGCAATAGACATATTATAGTATTCACTTTTTTATATAAAAAGGTTGAAACCTTCAAGCTTAGCGTCATCTTGACGCACACAACATTTAATGTGGCATATCTATACCTATATTCAAGAAAAAACATCATGCGAAATTGGTTGCACGCACAATAATATGCGGTAGAATTAATTTCAGGTATAAATGGGTTTACGGATTTTGATACTCCTTAGAAAAGTTTACAGTTAATTTATAGATTCCGCTGTAGATTAAAGATAGAGATTAGAAGCTACTCCTTCAATAAAAAAGATTAGATTGTTCTGATGTCCTATTTGATGAATTGGGGAATATGGATTAAACTATTGATCGTGAATGTATGAGAAAACTCTTTTTTAGTGACTTTAAGATCCGCGCAAACTTTTAAGTGGGTGTACCGAAGCAAAACTTAAGGGTTAATTAACGATTAATTATCATCTTTTTTTGTTTCATGGAAGCTCGGGATCTTTAAGTAGAAAATTACATTAAAATCCATAGAAGGTGGGAATAATTTAGTCCCAGAAATCCATTATGTCATTTTTACAGGAGAAATACATTATTCCTTTTTTTAGGGACATTATTCCTTACCGGGTATTACTCCTGTTGTGAGTTGAGAACCATGTGCAGATATTGATGCGTGGAACCTAGAGGGTGCTTGGATACGTTTTAGTCCCATGACTAAAAGTAGTGGGACTAAAACTTGCTAGCCTCACCCATGCTTGGATCCAAATACTAAAGAGACTAAAATCAAGTTATTGAGCATTTATTATCCTCCAAACCCTCCAATCCAGAACTAAAGGAGAGGAATTAAATGAGGAGAGAGAGGGCTAATACATATTTTAGTAGGTTTCCTATGACTAAAAAGTTTTAGCCTCAAGACTAGTCCTAACCTCTCCTTAGTCAGGGGTGCTTGAAACTTTAGCCTCTAAAAGAGACTATTTTTAGTCAGACTGAAAATAGTCCCTTGGATCCAAGCACCCTCCTAGCTAGGAGTACTACATAGTATGGCATCATGTGCGATCTAGGTCGAGCAAGCTATTGCTAGTTAGCCAGCTGGTCTACTACCCCTTTTTCTCTCACCTTATGTACTAGCCTAACCTATATACACATGTAGGTGTCTGTGTGACTGTCACATTTGTGGCACGAAAGGAAAGCCAGATCTGTAGCGGAAGGGGAGCCAGATATGAGTAAGGTATTTCTTTTTAGAGAAGCAAGGGCTGCTTTGATTTAAGGAATTGCAAAGGTCTTTTTGGAGGGTTATTATGTTCTTTGATTTATAGAAATGAGATCCTTGGGAATCATTTGCACTCTATTTTGGAGGAAAGTTCTTTGTACATTTCGTTTATTCTTCCTGCGGCGCATCAAACACTATTCGGTACTAATTCCGATGTTTTTCTATTTCTATGTTTGTGGGCCCAGATGATGGCTATGGATACCTGTTATGTGACCCCGAAGGGTAATTACTATGTTAGGGGGGGGGCCAAATTTGATACTCGTGTGTATGTAAATGGGCCAAGATTTTTCTTCATCGTCGAGTATCTCGGAGATGCTACGATCAACCTCTCATTGTGACATCATACCCACAAGTACCCACCAGGAGGGGCCGAAACGTGGGCCTATCTTTGAAACCCTAATTACCTAAACCTAAAGCGCTCAATTTCATCCCGAGTCCAAGCTTTGCCTCAGCAGCCAACCACCCAACCCTTCTTTCTCTCTTGCCCCATTCTCCATGAGACCACGACTCCATGCCTCCACCAGATCAAGCCGCCGCCGCCGCCTCGATAGCCGTCGCAAGCATGTGCTCGCTATCAAAGATGCTACTCCGGCAACCCCATCTCGTTGATCTGCTCTTCCCAAAGCTCCCTTGTTCCCCATCATCGCTTGCGCCACCCGATAGTGTAAGTCGTTGATGGCGACTCGCCATCCATGTTTCGTGATGCCCCTCGACCCTTGGGCTTGCGTCATCGTTGTGCAGCCTCGCCTTGCGTGATTTGAACATAGTTGTGTTGACAAGCAACTTGTTGTGTTGTTGTAGCCTACGATGATGGAGTGGGGATCCCCGTGAAGAAATTTACCTGGCAGGGGACGTGGATGGGAGGATTAGAGGATGGGGACTGGTGTCACGAGGACGGCGAAGACAGAGCAATACCTGGACAAGTTTCTCCCGGTTGCCATCTTGACCCAATCCCAAGTAAGGAAAATCATTTTACTAAAAAGTTATATGCATCAATTTGATTATTAGCAAAATTAGCAATCTGTTAAGAAATAACAAAATTAACTAAAGTTCTTGCGAGATTGGGGGGGGGGGGGGGTATTTCAGACCAGTCAAATTCTCAAACTTTGACTAGTAAGGACACCGTGGAATTGCAATTTATCTTACCTCGCATGTCCATGGGTTGTACGGGTATAGGAAGAGGCATTTTAATAGGGGGGGGGGGGGGGGGGGTAGTATTCTTAGTGTGCATATCAAATCTTTATATGTTAAGGTATGTGTGCGTGTCATCCACTACGACGTCTCGATGGTTAAGAAAATGTTGTACTCTGGTGTATGAAGCTAAATTCATTTGGCTGTGTTGTTGACTTGCCATCTTGTCTTCTTAGTCACTAAAAGGGGGAAAGTGGCGCTTTTTGTCCTGCCTAAAGACTTCGATCTAGTGGACGTTCATCTAGCTCTTTGTTATCTCGGTGGTTCCTGTGGTGATGGTGGAACATAGTTTCATGTTGATCAACACGGATGGTTCTCTCATGTTATGCTTTTAGTGGTCATAGTGTTCTTCCCCAATGATCCGCCGACAAGGCAAGAACTATGCATTTTGCTTGACAAAGGTTGTTTCTTCGACATAATGCGTTCAGCAGTCTCCTGGTCACACCAGCATCAGTGTTAGGCAGCTCATGTGTCTCATCAAAGCCTTCTAGGTTAGTCTGTCGTTAGTCGAATGCTGGAGGAACATTGAGATCAGAAAGGGCGAAGTTGTAGACAACAACTTCAGAGGTCTTGGACGTAAGTTTTAAACTTTGTCAGAGTTCTACTGCTTGTGCCAGTTTTAGTTTCTTCAATTTCTTGTATTATCTTTGTTGAATATATTGATTAACACATAATCAATAGGTAGCTAAAAAGTGGTAAGTCCCCCCATTTTGCTAAGGACTAAACCAATATATTCAACCAAAAACAATATTCCCAAAAAGTATCAAGGATTAATATTCCCCAACAGTATCAACCATATGCAATATATATGCTCCCAAAAAGCATTTAAAATAATAAATATTATACATAAACATTTAAAATTATTTGTTTCAACCCTTACATATGGTAACCAAGGATTAATTTAATGCCATTTTTTAACAATTTAAACGATAATAACACATAATTTGGGCTAAAATGCTCGGTAAATAAGTTTAAGATATATTTACCGTAGGGGTTTGCTTTATTTGTGTGAGACAGAAAATTATGCCTCACTTGGTTGGTGGGGTTGCACTAGTACCAAACGCCCACTATGGTCTGTTTTACGCGTGAGACAAAATTAACCAACATTTTCCTACACTCCACTCTATGTGTATGGGGCCCATATTAAGGTCACCTTTGGTTTATAGGAATTTTGTAGGAATTCTAAAGGTATGAGTTTTGTAGAATAATTTCCTTTGAAGCCCTTTGATTTGTAGGAATGGATTCCTATTCCTATGTAGGATAGAAACCAATCCTTACATTTGAAAGAAAAATAAAACGTTAGCCTAAACTCGATGAAAATTCTATCCTATGCATCAAATGACATCTCTTTTATAGGAATTGAGATACATGTCATCTCACTTTCTATGTTTTTTCTTTCTATTCCTATGATTTTCCTATCCTGTGGACCAATCAAAGAGTGGCTCTCATTCTATCGATATGTGTGACTTTCGTTTGCCCTTCGAAGACCCAAAGCCCGCCTTTGATTCAGGAGTGAAGAAGCTAGCCCGTGTAGACTTTAAGAGCGCCACTGCGGCTAAGGAGAAAATGACATGGTTAATTACATTTTTTAATCAGTAGCTAAACTGGGCTAACAATGATATGATGAACGTCAAGAACCATGTGCTGCAGGGAGCAAGAAATGACATCTCCCTGTTGCAGCACAATCCTTCTCCTCCAAGTGCCGGTGTGATAATAAGGGGGGACGTAGCTTTGTTAATGGATGGAGCGCGCACCATATTAGAGAAAACAGGTGGCAAGGTGTGGTAGGTGAGGGCAAAGCGTGGCAAGCATCAAGCTGAAAAGAGAATATTTGTTGCTCCAGGAAAATAAAAGATAATGTGGGGTAGGGCTTGATGTATATATTTGTGTATATGAATGCATTGATTCTTTCAGAAGTTACGACGATAAAAAGGAAATCAATCGTGGAAGGGAACCACACTCTTGAATGTGCGGATTATAGAAAGCAACATTGTCATTTTCAGCAAATGTAGTGATTTAGAAGATTCTGCTAATATCCATATATACATACATGCATGTAGCTTGATAAGCTTTCACCAATTTTGAGATAAAACAACCTAATTTTTAGTACGATTATTTCATTTTACTTTTTTTTTGGATTGTGCAGCAGGAGCTTTGTGCATTCTACTGTGTGTGTGAGAGAGGGGAGGGGGTGGAGAGATACTTACTCTTCTTCTTTTTTGCGGGGAGATACTTCCTTTTTTTTACGAGAAAACTTCCGATCTATTTATTTTCAAACATGGCAGTACAACGAACATCAGAAATAATAAAAATTACATGTAGATTCATCGACCACCTAGCGACAACTACAAGCACTGAAGCGAGCCGAAGGCTCCCAGCTGTCATCGCACCTCCATCGCCGGAGTCGGGCATAACTTGTTGTAGTAGACAATCGGGAAATCGTCGTGTTAAGGCCTCATAGGACCAGCGCACCAGAACAGCAACCGCCGTCAATGAAGAATAACATAGATCGGAAGGATCCAATCCATACACACACGAACATAAACGAACAACGACGAGATCCGAGCAAATTCATCAAAGATAGATTATTGAGTTAAGTTTCTTCTTCAACAAACCCTAATACCTAGCTCATCCTCATAACTAGCTACATAATATTAAATTTAGACCAAAATGGTCGGTCTTTACGAGCTGACTCGTTGTGCATATATTCTTTTCTTGTTTATATATACTACTCCAAAATGAAATAGTATTGACCCCTAAACCCACAATAAAAGGAGAACACCACATAAGTCATAAGCCAAATTAAACATATTCCAACCGGTACACACTACTATTCCCTCCGTTTCTAAATATAGGTCTTTTAAAATATTTTAATATCTACTACATACGGATATATATAGACATATTTTAGAGTATAGATTCACTCACTTTGATCATCTATATTGGAATCTCTAAAAAGATTTATATTTAAGAACGAAGAGAGTATGATTTATTTTCTGAGGTGCACGGGTGGTGTGCACCTTGCAGCCCCAAGAGCATGATGTATAGGTAAGCACAGCAGCAAACCACCACCATTATTTTGTACTTTTGCTTCACAACAGTCCGTCCGTCCCCTCCTTGAATGCACCCCCACCCACGCCGGGCCCACGCAGGCCACGGAGCTTTCAATATCTTTTGTGGGCCCCCTGTGGTTTGGTTTGGGTTGGGTCAGGTTAAGCCTCCTGTGGTTGGGTTAGGGTTAGGGTTAGGGCCTCCTCCACTTTTGCTGGCCAGCGTGTGGGTGGAGTAAAGAAGATAGTGGGATGTGTGTGTGCGTAGATGTGTTTGTGTGGAATTGGGTGGTGTGGCATCTGATTCGCCTCTCCCCACCCATTTCTCCTTGCGGATCCTCTGCGCCATTCTGTCTGTGCCCTGCTCACTGCTTGGTGTTTTGTTGCTGCTTGGTTGTTGTTGCTGCTTGGTAGTACTAGTACTTGACATGAGATGAGTTAGGTTGCTTGTGTTGGGTGTGTACTGCTTGCTTGCTCTCTTGCTGCAATCTTTCTTCAATAATTAAGCAATCTGACTAGTCGAGAGATTAGCTTCGGTTTCGAAATTACAATGAACATACCAACTACATGCATGTAGAGTGAATCTTGAACACGAGAGAGATACACGGATAGCAGAAAGAGACGGTTTTTTCTGTACCCAGCATGTAATAAATCCATTTAGTGTGTTATCTATTTCCATTTTGCATGGTGGAAGACAGCATATAGCTGAACAGTGCAGGGGATATATCCTCCTAAGCTAGTTTTACGTTGATTAACAAACCGATTTTATATGGTTACTTTTGGTATATAGTTCCACATTAAATCACGGTGGAGCCGATAGTTTAATAGTAGTACTAGTATATATCACAACATGTCTCTTATCATTGATGTTTACTACAAACCTAATTTCCTAGTGGAAATTTGTTCCTGGTATACCATTGTGTAGAGACCTCGCGCAATGTGGTAGACACACATTTTATTGTGTGGAATAACTTTCACGTGAGACGAGCTGTTTCGATCTAACATGACTAGTTAAAATTTGTTGTAGGTCGAATCTTTGAAAAATAAACGAAAGGCGTGAATGTACAAGCCTACAAACACTTTTACACGACGGGCCAGCGACTGCAGTGCATACTTCCTTTGCATCTGCAGCCCATCAGTCAAAGACCATCCTTGTCAGTACTACCAAATTAATGCTTACAACTCACTCTAGAAAAACGTGTGTGCATAAACCTTTTTCAGAAAAAAAAAACCTGAATCCAGCGTAAAACTCCTAAAAAGCACAAGTGTTCGATTTTGAATCTTCACACATTATTATTTTTATATATTTTTGTTTTTAGAAACATTACTGTATCAAATATTTAATTTAATGTCCGGCCGTATTTCTTCCAACCATGTCTTTGAAAATAAAAGAAAGAGGTGGATTTACATGCCAATAAACACACAATGGAAACAACAGGGGTAATTCTGTTACGCTTTTCATCAATTGAATCCCTAACCTACGCAATAGTCTTATTTTTATGCACAAGGATAAATGAAAGTACCGATGCTAGATATGTCTCATACACTCAGATTACATGTGAGAATATTATTGGGTGAAAACTTATGACAAAATACTAGGCAACAATACATTTGTAAGAGAAATCCATCAATTTTAGGAGCATAGGTATCGATATTGAATCTCAAGCTTTAACATGTGGGCAAGTTTATTGCACGTAGCTAATTTCCTAGAAGTGATTCACGCGAGGCAAGTTTACCCAGGTTTCGGCCCTCATGATCGAGATAATACCCTACTTCTGTTTTGATGTATAAATATAATGGGATCATAGCCTTGTATGACAGCTTAGGGTTTGTGTAGAATGATGTACATAGTAAGGATTGCATAGAGTATGGGAGTTGAAGAGAACCACTCATATATATGTCCATGTCTTGCATTATATAGAGGGAAAAGGCTAGGGTTTGCACGTATCCGAGTTGGCATGATCCAGCTTAATCATGTGGGATTATGCCAGATCTTGCGGGATGCTCCCCGGTGTGCTTCATGGGCCGAGTCGTGGGCTTGGGACATCCCGTGGTTAACAGGCCGACTCCTGCCTCGCAGGTAAACCATGGGGGTGATGTGTCGCTATTAGCCCGTGAGTCCTTCATTAACTTTAATTGTGTCCGGGTGGAAACCGAACTGAGCATGATGTCTCATACTGCACGCACAAGGTCTTGATGGACGCATGGAATTCCTGAAAAGTAAATGGACCCATCGTCATTCACCTGAAGGATAGGAACAACGGAAACAGTCGGGTGCGAATACCCAATGCTAAGATGGGTCTAGACAAGCGAGGATGCCTGACGTTCGACTCCTTCGCTTTATCTTGATTGTGACAGGGGCCAATTGTCAAGCGTCGACTCCTGACAGCCTTGCTGACTACCTCACTTGGGCTCAATTCGATCAAACCTTATTGAGACCGGCTTGCGAGAGTGCGACGCAACGAATCTTGATGAAGTTATTCCTGACATAGGCCATGCCTCATCCGACTTGGTTGTTGTTGTTGTTGTTGGTGGTGGTGGTGGTGGTGGTGTGATGGTGGTGGTTGTGTGTGTGTGTGAGAGAGAGAGAGAGACGCGGATCCATCGATCCAGGTTAGGTCTGGTCAAGCGGGAGCGCAAAGTGATGCATGCAAACCGTGTCACGTCCATCGTACACAACCTCAAATGCGAGTGAACGACACAACATGCGCTTGAGGGCATAGACTGCCATCATTAGGCCCGCGCGGGATGTGCATACAGTGGGAGGTTGTAGCAGACCACTGTGACCAGGTTGCGCATGGGTCCATCACTAGTCCAACCCGCGTCATTGTTGTTGCTTATGTCCAAGATTAGTTAACAGAACAACACTGAAAAACTCACAAATGTCTACAAAAAAATAGAGGGAAAGGGATACACATAAAAATAATATAAGAACACTAAAAAACTCAAAGGTGTGATACCAAACACACGTTGCAGAGAAAAATGTAGAACACACACATAGACACATGGTAGACCAATGTGTTTTGTACCACATCAATGTGGCATGGTTAAGAGCAGCGACTGACGTGGCGGCAAGGGTGTTGGGAAACATAGTAATTTCAAAAAAATTCCTACGCACATGCAAGATCATGGTGATGCATAATAACGAGAGGGGAGAGTGTTGTCCACGTACCCTCATAGACCGAAAGCGGAAGCGTTAGAACAACGCGGTTGATGTAGTCGTACGTCTTCACGGCCCGACCGATCAAGCACCGAAACTACGGCACCTCCGAGTTCTAGCACACGTTCAGCTCGATGATGTCCCTCGAACTCCGATCCAGCCGAGTGTCAAGGGACAGTTCTGTCAGCACGACGGCGTGGTGACGATCTTGATGTTCTACCGTCGCAGGGCTTCGCCTAAGCACCGCTACGATATTATCGAGGTGGACTATGGTGGAGGGGGGCACCGCACACGGCTAAAAGATCCAAGGGATCAATTGTTGTTGTGTCTAGAGGTGCCCCCTGCCCCCGTACATAAAGGAGCAAGGGGGGAGGGGGCGGCCGGCCTAGGAGGGGGCGCGTCAAGGGGAGTCCTACTCCCACCGGGAGTAGGACTCCCTCCTTCCTTGTTGGAGTAGGAGAAAGGGAAAGAGGGGGAGAGGAAGAAGGAAAGGGGGGCTGCGCCCCTTGTCCAATTCGGACCAGAGGGGGGGCGCAGGCCTCCTTCCTTTTGGCCTCTCTCCTCTATTCCCGTATGGCCCAATAAGGCCCATATACTCCCCGGCGAATTCCCGTAACTCTCCGGTACTCCGAAAAATACCCGAATCACTCGAAACCTTTCCGAAGTCCGAATATAGTTGTCCAATATATCGATCTTTACGTCTCGACCATTTCGAGACTCCTTGTCATGTCCCCGATCTCATCCGGGACTCCGAACTCTTTCGGTATATCAAAACTCATAAACTCATAATATAACTGTCATCGAAACCTTAAGCGTACGGACCCTACGAGTTCGAGAACAATGTAGACATGACCGAGACACGTTTCCGGTCAATAACCAATAACGGAACCTGGATGCTCATATTGGCTCCCACATATTCTACGAAGATCTTTATCGGTCAAACCGCATAACAACATGCGTTGTTCCCTTTGTCATCGGTATGTTACTTTCCCGAGATTCGACCGTCGGTATCCAATACTTAGTTCAATCTCGTTACCGCAAGTCTCTTTACTCGTTACGTAATGCATCGTTCCGTAACTAACTCATTAGTTACATTGCTTGCAAGGCTTATAGTGATGTGCATTACCGAGAGGGCCCAGAGATACCTCTCTGACAATCAGAGTGAAAATCCTAATCTCGAAATACGCCAACCCAACATTTACCTTCGGAGACACCTGTAGAGCTCCTTTATAATCACCCAGTTACGTTGTGACGTTTGGTAGCACACAAAGTGTTCCTCCGGTAAACGGGAGTTGCATAATCTCATAGTCATAGGAACATGTATAAGTCATGAAGAAAGCAATAGCAACATACTAAACGATCAAGTGCTAAGCTAACGGAATGGGTCAAGTCAATCACATCATTCTCCTAATGATGTGATCTCGTTAATAAAATGACAACACATGTCTATGGCTAGGAAATATAACCATCTTTGATTAATGAGCTAGTCAAGTAGAGGCATACTAGTGACACTATGTTTGTCTATGTATTCACACATGTATTATGTTTCCGGTTAATACAATTCTAGCATGAATAATAAACATTTATCATGAAATAAGGAAATAAATAATAACTTTATTATTGCCTCTAGGGCATATTTCCTTCAGTCTCCCACTTGCACTAGAGTAAATAATCTAGTTCACATCGCCATGTGATTTAATACCAATATTCATATCTGTATATGATTAACACCCATAGTTCACATCTTCATGTGACCAACACCCAAAGGGTTTACTGGAGTCAATAATCTAGTTTACATCGCTATGTGATTAACACCCAAAGAGTACTAAGGTATGATCATGTTTTGGTCGTGAGAGAAGTTTAGTCAACGGGTCTGTCACATTCAGAGCCGTATGTATTTTGCAAATATTCTATGTCTACAATGCTCTGCACGGAGCTACTCTAGCTAATTGCTCCCACTTTCAATATGTATCCAGATTGAGACTTAGAGTCATCTGGATTGGTGTAAAAGCTTGCACCGATGTAACTCTTTACGATGGGCTCTTTTATCACCTCCATAATCGAGAAATATTTCCTTAGTCCTTACTAAGGATATTCTTGACCAATGTCCAGTGATCTACTCCTAGATCACTATTGTATTCCCTTACCAAATACAGAACAAGGTATACAATAGGTCTGGTACATAGCATAGCATACTTTATAGAACCTATGATTGAGGCATAGGGAATGACTTTCATTCTCTTTTCTATTTTCTGTTGTGGTCGGGATTTGTGTCTTACTCAATTTCATACCTTTGCAACACAGGCAAGAACTCTATCTTTGACTGTTCCATTTTGAACTACTTCAAAATCTTGTCAAGGTATGTACTCATTGAAAATCTTATCAAGTGTCTTGATCTATCTCAATAGATCTTGATGCTCAATATGTAAGTAGCTTTGTTGAGGTATTTCTTTGAAAAAACTCCTTTCAAACACTCATTTATGCTTTGCAGAATAATTTTACATTATTTCCGATCAACAATATGTCATTGACATATACTTATCAGAAATGTTGTAGTGCTCCCACTCACTTTCTTGTAAATACAGGCTTCACCGCAAGTCTGTATAAAACTATATGCTTTGATCAACTTATCAAAGCGTATATTCCAACTCTGAGATGCTTGCACTAGTCCATAGATGGATCGCTGGAGCTTGCACATTTTGTTAGCACCTTTAGGATTGACAAAACCTTCTGGTTGTATCATATACAACTCTTCTTTAATAAATCCATTAAGGAATGTAGTTTTGACATCCATTTGCCAAATTTCATAAAATGTGGCAATTGCTAACATGATTCGGACAGACTTTTAAGCATCGATACGAGTGAGAAAATCTCATTGTATTCAACACCTTGAACTTTGTCAAAAACCTTTTTCAACAAGTCTAGCTTTGTAGATAGTAACACTACTATCAGCGTCCATCTTCCTCTTGAAGATCCATTTATTTTCTATGGCTTGCCGATCATTGGGCAAGTCCACCAAAGTCCACACTTTATTCTCATACATGGATCCCATCTCAGATTTCATGGCCTCAAACCATTTTGCGGAATCTGGGCTCATCATCGCTTCCTCATATATAGTTCGTAGGTTCATCATGGTCTAGTAACATAATTTCCAGAATAGGATTACCGTGCCACTCTGGTGCGGACCGTACTCTGGAAGACCTACGAGGTTCTGTAGTAACTTGATCAGAAGTTTCATGATCATCATCATTAGCTTCCTCACTAATTGGTGTAGGAATCACTGGAACTGATTTCAGTGATGAACTATTTTCCAATTCAGGATAAGGTACAGTTACCTCATCAAGTTCTACTTTCCTCCCACTCACTTCTTTCGAGAGAAACTCCTTCTCTAAAGGATCCATTCTTAGCAACGAATGTTTTGCCTTCAGATCTGTGATAGAAGGTGTACCCAATAGTTTCCTTTGGGTATTCTACGAAGACGCACTTCTCCGATTTGGGTTTGAGCTTATCAGGTTGAAAACCTTTTTCATATAAGCATCGCAACTCCAAACTTTAAGAAATGATAGCTTAGGTTTACTGCTAAACCATAGTTCATACGGTGTCATCTCAACGGATTTAGATGGTGCCCTTTTAACGTGAATGCAGCTGTCTCTAATGCATAACCCCAAAACAATAGTGGTAAATCAGTAAGAGACATCATAGATCGCACCATATCCAATAAAGTGCGGTTACGACGTTCGGACACACCATAACGTTGTGGTGTTCCAGGTGGCGTGAGCTGTGAAACTATTCCACATTATTTTAATTGAAGACCAAACTCGTAACTCAAATATTCGTCTCCGCGATCAGATCGCAGAAACTTTATTTTCTTGTTACGATGATTTTTCCACTTCACTCTGAAATTCTTTGAACCTTCCAACTATTTCAGACTTATGTTTCATCAAGTAGATATACCCATATCTGCTCAAATCATCTTGTGAAGGTCAGAAAATAACGATACTTGCCACGAGCATCAACACTCATTGGATCGCATACATCGGTATGTATTATTTCCAATAAGTCGGTAGCTTGTTCCATTGTTCCGGAGAACGGAGTTTTAGTCATCTTGCCCAAAAGGCATAGTTTGCAAGCATCAAATGATTCATAACCAAGTGATTCCGAAAATCCATCTTTATGGAGTTTCTTCATGCGCTTTACACCGATATGACCCAAACGGCAGTGCCACAAATAAGTTGCACTATCATTATTAACTTTGCATATTTTGGCATCAATATTATGAATATGTGTATCACTACGATCGAGATCCAACAAACTATTTTCATTGGGTGTATAACCATCGAAGGTCTTATTCATGTAAACAGAACAACAATTATTCTTTAACTTCAAATGAATAACCGTATCGCAATAAACATGATCAAATCATATTCATGCTCAACGCAAACGCTAAATAACATTTATTTAGGTTTAACACCAATCTCGAAAATATAGGGAGTGTGTGATGATGATCATATCAATCTTGGAACTATTTCCAACACTCATCGTCACTTCCCCTCAACTAGTCTCTGTTTATTATGTAACTCCTGTTTCGAGTTACTAATCTTAGCAACCGAAAAATATCAAATACTCAGGGGCTACTATAAACACTAGTAAGGCACACATCAAACACCTGTATATCAAATATACCCTTGTTCACTTTGCCATCCTTCTTATCCACCAAATATTTAAGGCATTTCCGCTTCCAGTGACCATTTCCTTTGCAGTGTAAGCACTCAGTTTCAGGCTTTGGTCCAGCTTTGGTCTTCTTCACGGGAGTGACAACTTGTTTGCCATTCTACTTGAAGTTTCCCTTTCTTTCCCTTTGCCCTTTTCTTGAAACTAGTGGTCTTGTCAATCATCAACACTTGATGCTCTTTCTGGATTTCTACCTTCGTCGATTTCAACGTCACGAAGAGCTCGGGAATCGTTTTCGTCATCCCTTGCATACTATAGTTCATCACGAAGTTCTAGTAACTTAGTGATGGTGACTAGAGAATTCTGTCAATCACTATCTTATCTGGAAGATTAACTCCCACTTGATTCAAGCGATTGAAGTACCCAGACAATCTGAGCACATGCTCACTAGTTGAGCGATTCTCATCCATCTTTTAGCTATAGAACTTGTTGGAGACTTCATATCTCTCAACTCGGGTATTTGCTTGAAATATTAACTTCAATTCCTGGAACATCTCATATGGTCCATGACGTTCAAAACATCTTTGAAGTCCCGATTCTAAGCCGTTAAGCATGGTGCACTAAACTATCAAGTAGTCATCATATTGAGCTAGCCAAACGTTCATAACGTCTGCATCTGCTCCTGCAATAGGTTTGTCACCTAGTGATGCATCAAGGACATAATTCTTCTGTGCAGCAATGAGGATAAACCTCAGATCACGGATCCAATCCGCATGATTTCTACTAACATCTTTCAACATAGTTTTCTCTAGGAACATATCAAAATAAACATATGAAAGTAACAACGCGAGCTATTGATCTATAACATAATTTGCAAAATACTACCAGGACTAAGTTCATGATAAATTAAAGTTCAATTAATCATATTACTTAAGAACTCCCACTTAGACAGACATCTCTCTAGTCATCTAAGTGATCACGTGATCCAAATCAACTAAACCATGTCCGATCATCAGGTGAGATGGAGTAGTTTCAATGGTGAACATCACTATGTTGATCATATCTACTATATGATTCACGTTCGACCTTTCGGTCTCCTTGTTCCGAGGCCATATCTGTTATATGCTAGGCTCGTCAAGTTTAACCTGAGTATTCCGCGTGTGCAACTGTTTTGCACCCGTTGTATTTGAACGTAGAGCCTATCACACCCGATCATCACGTGGTGTCTCAGCACGAAGAACTTTCGCAACGGTGCATACTCAGGGAGAACAGTTGATAATTTTTAGTGAGAGATCATCTTAAAATTCTACCGTCAATCAAAGCAAGATAAGATGCA
Source organism: Triticum timopheevii (assembly GCA_963921465.1). Classification (NCBI taxonomy): domain Eukaryota; kingdom Viridiplantae; phylum Streptophyta; class Magnoliopsida; order Poales; family Poaceae; genus Triticum; species Triticum timopheevii. The sequence continues at coordinate 161,217,504 of OY997266.1, forward strand.
TAAAGGATAAACATCACATGCAATCAATATAAGTGATATGATATGGCCATCATCATCTTGTGCTTGTGATCTCCATCTCCGAAGCACCGTCGTGATCACCATCATCACCGGCGCGACACCTTGATCTCCATCGTAGCATTGTTGTCGTTACGCCATCTATTGCTTCTACGACTATCGCTACCGCTTAGTGATAAAGTAAAGCAATTACAGGGCGTTTGCATTTCATACAATAAAGCGACAACCATATGGCTCCTTCCAGTTGCCGATAACTTCGGTTACAAAACATGATCATCTCATACAATAAAATATAGCATCACGTCTTGACCATATCACATCACAACATGCCCTACAAAAACAAGTTAGACATCCTCTACTTTGTTGTTGCAATTTTTACGTGGCTGCTATGGGCTGAGCAAGAACCGTTCTTACCTACACATCAAAACCACAACGATAGTTCGTCAAGTTAGTGCTGTTTTAACCTTCGCAAGGACCGGGCGTAGCCACACTTGGTTCAACTAAAGTTGGAGAAACAAACACCCGCTAGTCACCTGTGTGCAAAGCACGGCGGTAAAACTAGTCTCGCGTAAGCGTACGAGTAATGTCGGTCCGGGCCGCTTCATCCAACAATACCGCTGAACCAAATTATGACATGCTGGTAAGCAGTATGACTTGTATCGCCCACAACTCACTTGTGTTCTACTCGTGCATATAACATCAACGCATAAAACCTAGGCTCGGATGCCAGTGTTGGGAAACGTAGTAATTTCAAAAAAAATCCTACGCACACGCAAGATCATGGTGATGCATAGCAACAAGAGGGGAGAGTGTTGTCCACGTACCCTCATAGACCGAAAGTGGAAGCGTTAGAACAACGCGGTTGATGTAGTCGTACGTCTTCACGGCCCGACCGATCAAGCACCGAAACTACGGCACCTCCGAGTTCTAGCACACGTTCAGCTCGATGACGTCCCTCGAACTCCGATCCAGCCGAGTGTCGAGGGAGAGTTCGTCAGCACGATGGCGTGGTGACGATCTTGATGTTCTACCGTCGCAGGGCTTCGCCTAAGCACCGCTACAATATTATCGAGGTGAACTATGGTGGAGGGGGCACCGCACACGGCTAAGAGATCCAAGGGATCAATTGTTGTTGTGTCTAGAGGTGCCCCCTGCCCCCGTATATAAAGGAGCAAGGGGGGAGGGGGCGGCCGGCCTAGGAGGGGGCGCGCCAAGGGGAGTCCTACTCCCACCGGGAGTAGGACTCCCTCCTTCCTTGTTGGAGTAGGAGAAGGGGAAAGAGGGGGAGAGGAAGAAGGAAAGGGGGGCTGCGCCCCTTGTCCAATTCGGACCAGAGGGCGGGCGCATGCCTCCTTCCTTTTGGCCTCTCTCCTCTATTCCCGTATGGCCCAATAAGGCCCATATACTCCCCGGCTAATTCCCGTAACTCTCCGGTACTCCGAAAAATACCTGAATCACTCGGAACCTTTCCGAAGTCCGAATATAGTTGTCCAATATATCGATCTTTACGTCTCAACCATTTAGAGACTCCTCGTCATGTCCCCGATCTCATCCGGGACTCCGAACTCTTTCGGTACATCAAAACTCATAAACTCATAATATAACTGTCATCGAAACCTTAAGCGTGCGGACCCTACGGGTTCTAGAACAATGTAGACATGACCGAGACACGTTTCCGGTCAGTAACCAATAGCGGAACCTGGATGCTCATATTGGCTCCCACATATTCTACAAAGATCTTTATCGGTCAAATCGCATAACAACATACGTTGTTCCCTTTGTCATCGGTATGTTACTTGCCCGAGATTCGATCGTCGGTATCCAATACCTAGTTCAATCTCGTTACCAGCAAGTCTCTTTACTCGTTATGTAATGCATCGTTCCGTAACTAACTCATTTGTTACATTGCTTGCAAGGCTTATAGTGATGTGCATTACCGAGAGGGCCCAGAGATACCTCTCCGACAATCAGAGTGACAAATCCTAATCTCGAAATACGCCAACCCAACATTTACCTTCGGAGACACCTATAGAGCTCCTTTATAATCACCCAGTTATGTTGTGACGTTTGGTAGCACACAAAGTGTGCCTCCGGTAAACAGGAGTTGCATAATCTCATAGTCATAGGAACATGTATAAGTCATGAAGAAAGCAATAGCAACATACTAAACGATCAAGTGCTAAGCTAACGGAATGGGGCAAGTCAATCACATCATTCTCCTAATGATGTGATCTCGTTAATCAAATGACAACACATGTCTATGGCTAGGAAATATAATCATCTTTGATTAATGAGCTAGTCAAGTAGAGGCATACTAGTGACACTATGTTTGTCTATGTATTCACACATGTATTATGTTTCCGGTTAATACAATTCTAGCATGAATAATAAACATTTATCATGAAATAAGGAAATAAATAATAACTTTATTATTGCCTCTAGGGCATATTTCCTTCAAAGGGTACATGGGGCGAGTCTCCCCGGGAAGGAAGCATTTGCGCCCACACACACCCTGACCACAGTTGATTGCCCTCCCTCCCGGCTGCCTTTTTCCCACCTCCACCGCCTCCCTCTCCCATATAGCTTCTTCCTCTTCCTTCTCTCTCTATATATATCGACACCCATGCCCCCCAAAAACCTTAAAGAGCCCTAACAGCCGGGTGCAATACACAATGATTAAGCCGGGAGCCCGACATTCGACTCCTTCACCTTATCTTAGTTATGTCAGGGGGCGATTTTTCGAGCGTCGACTCATGTCGGCCTTTGATGACCGTGCCACTTGGGTTCGATTCGGTCAAACTTGGTTGAGACCAGCTCGCGAGAGCCAGAAGCGCCACGAATCTTAACAAATTTATCCCCGATGCCATTGCTGACATAGAGCAGGCCTCGCCGACTCGGTTGCTAAGAGAAAGCACTGGATCCATCAATCCGAGTCATATCTAGTCAAGCGAGAGCGCAAAGCGACGTTGGCCCAAATGTGTAATGTCCCATCGCCTGCAACATTAAATGTGAGTGGACAATACAACAAGCGCATGAGGGCCTGGACCGTCTTATTCATGCCTCGTGCCCCACACGAGGCATGCACATAGTGGGAGGCCGCGGCAAAAGACCATGGTCACATGACATGCGGTTCCATCACAATAAGTCCTACCTACGTCACTACCACAAACAACATCACTTCTTATATCTGAGATTAATTCATAAATGCAAAAAACAAAATTCACATAAATAATAGTAGAATAACACTAAAATCACTCAAACCTATGGTACCAAACACACATTGGGGAGGAAATGTAAAATACACACATACACAGATGACATAGTAGTGTGTTTTGTACCACGACAAAATCTGGCATGGGTATGGGCAAGGGCTGACGTGGTGGAAAGGGCACATGGAGCATGCATGTCTCCCGAGGAAGGAAACATTCGTGCCCACATTGACGCTAACCACAACTGATCGTGCCTCGCTCCTACTTGTCCCTTTCTCTCCTCCATCACCACCTCCCCTCCCTCCCTCCCATCCTCTTTCCCTCCCCACCTCTCTCTCTCTCTCTCTCTCTCTCTCTCCACACATCCACCAAAACCCAAAACCCTAGAGCACCCTAACAGCCGGGTGCGAATACCCAATGGTAAGCCGGGTCTAGACACGCGAGGGATGCCCGACATCCAACTCCTTCACCTTATCTTGGTTGTGCCGAGGGCTGATTCGTCGAGCGTCAACTCCTAGCGACCTTTATGACCGTGCCAGTTGGGCTCAATTCGGTAAAACTTGGTTGAATCCGACTCACAAGAGCGTGAAGCGCCATGAATCTTGGTGAACTTATCCCTGACATCATTCCTGTCATAGGCCAGGCCTCGCCCCGCTCGGTTGTTGAGAGGGAGCGACAAATCCATCAACCTGGGTCATGTCCAGTCAAGCGAGAGCGCGAAGTGACGCATGCGATGAAGGAAATATGCCCTAGACGCAATAATAAAGTTATTATTTATTTCCTAATTTCATGATAAATGTTTATTATTCATGCTAAAATTGTATTAACCGGAAACTTAGTACATGTGTGAATACATAGACAAAACATATTGTCCCTAGTATGCCTCTACTTGACTAGATCGTTAATCAAAGATTGTTATGTTTCCTAACCATAGACATGTGTTTTCATTTGATGAACGGGATTACATCATTTGGAGAATGATGTGATGGACATGACCCATCGGTCAGCTTAGCATTATGATCGTGACAGTTTCATTGCTACCGTTTTCTTCATGACTTATACAAGTTCCTCAGACTATGAGATTATGCAACTCCCGAATACCGTAGGAATACTTTGTGTGCTACCAAACGTCACAACATAAATGGGTGATTATAAAGGTGCTCTACAGGTGTCTCTGAAGGTGTTTGTTGGGTTGGCATAAATCGAGATTAAGATTTGTCACTCTGTGTTTCGGAGAGGTATCTCTAGGCCCTCTCGGTAATACTCATCACTATAAGCCTTGCAAGCATTGTGACTAATGAGTTATTTGCGGGATGAAGTATTACAGAACGATTAAAGAGACTTCCCGGTAACGAGATTGAACTAGGTATGATGATACCGACGATCAAATCTTGGGCAAGTAACATACAGATGACAAAGGGAACAACCTATGTTGTTATGCGGTTTAACCGATAAAGATCTTCGTAGAATATGTAGGAACCAATATGAGCATCCAGGTTCCACTATTGGTTATTGACCGGAGACGTGTCTCGGTCATGTCTACATAGTTCTCGAACCCGTATGGTCCGTACGCTTAACGTTCGATGACGATTGGTACTATGAGTTTATGTGATTTGATGTACCGAAGGTTGTTCGGAGTCCCGAATAAGATCACGAACATGACGAGGAGTCTTGAAATGGTCGAGACATAAAGATTGATATATTGGACGGCTATATTCAAACATCGGAAGTGTTCTGGACAAGTTTCGGATAAAACCGGAGTACCGGGGGGTTACCGGAACCCCCGGGGGGTTATTGGGCCTCATGGGCCAAGTGGTGGAAGAGAGGAGGCAGGTCAAGGTGAGGCGCGCGCCCCTCTAGCCCAAACCGAATTGGACTAGGGGGTCGGCTCCCCTTTCCTTCTCTCCTTCCCCTCCTTCCTTCTCCTCCTAGTTGGACTAGGAAAGGGGGGAACCTACTCCTACTTGGAGTAGGACTACCCCCTTGGGCGCGCCCCTTGAGGCCGGCCGGCCTCCTCCTCTCCTCCTTTTTATATACGGGGAGGGGGCACCCCATAGACACACAAGTTGATCTTTAGCCGTGTGCGGTGCCCCCCTCCACAGTTTTCCACCTCGGTCATATCGTCGTAGTACTTAGGCGAAGCCCCGCGCCGGTAACTTCATCATCACCGTAACCACGCCGTCGTGCTGACGGAACTCTCCCTCGGCCCCAGCTGGATCTAGAGTTTGAGGGACGTCACCGAGCTGAACGTGTGCAGATCGCGGAGGTGCCGTGCGTTTGGTACTTGATCGGTTGGATCGCGAAGACGTTCGACTACATCAACCCTGTTACTTAACGCTTCCGCTTTTGGACTACGAGGGTACGTCGACACACTCTCCCCCTCGTTGCTATGCATCACCTAGATAGATCTTGCGCGATCGTAGAATTTTTTTTGAAATTACTGTGTTCCCCAACATGCGAAACTATGTCATGTGCCATTGTCTGCGGCATTAAGTGCGAGAGGACAACATAATGGACGATTGAGGGTTTGGAATGTCATCCTCACGCCCTGCGCCCCATGTGGCGCATCCGTGTAGTGGGAGGCCACGATAGAAGACCATGGCCACGTGGCGCGCGGGTCCATTACAAGTCCAACCCGGCGTCACTACCACAAACAATACCACTGCTTATATAAAAGATTAATTAAAGGATACAACCCATACTCGCAAATGTCTGCACTAGAAAATATAGAAAACGTATTTCACATAAATAATAATAGAATAACACTGAAAAAACTCAAAGTTATGGCACCAAACACACATTGTAGAGGAAATGTATGTAAAGTACACAAATACACACACGACACACTAGGGTGTTCTATACCACGGAAAAAAACTGGCATGGGTATGTGTAGGTGCAGACGTGGTGGCAATGACACATAGGGAGCGTCGATCTAGGAAGGAAACATTCGTGTCCACACACACACACAATCCATACTTGATCGCCACTCCCTCTGAGCTACCCTTTTCTCTTCTCCATCACCAACTCCTTCCCTCAAATCCGTCATCTTTTTATTCCTCCCACCATCTCCCTCTCCCCCCTCTGTGTGTGTGTGTGTGTCCATTCATCCCCCCAAAACCCTAAAGCACCCTAACAGTCGGGTGTGAATACCCAACGGTAAGCTGGGTCCAGACAGGTGAGGGGTGCCCGACATCTGGCTCCTTCACCTTATCTTGGTTGTGCCAGGGGCTGATTCATCGATCGTCGACTCTTGACGACCTTGAGGACCGCGCCACTTGGGCTTGAGTCAGTCAAACTTGGTTGATACATTCTAACAAGAGGATGAAGCGTCGGAATGTTGATGAAGTTATCCCCGATGCCATTCCTGACATAGGCTAGGCCTCGCCTGGTTCGGTTGCTGAGAGAGAGCGACGAATCCATCGATCTAGCTCATGTAGGGTCAAGCGAGAGAACGAAGTGACGCGAGCCCGATCATGTCATAACCCATCGGCTGCAACACTAAATGTGAGTGGACGCCACAATATGCGCTTGAGGGCCTGGACCGTCATCTTAACGCCTCGCTCCCCACGTGGATCGTGCACATAGTGGGAGATCACGACAGAAGACCATGGCCATGTGGCGCGTGGGTCCATTACAAGTCCAACCCGCATCACCACCGCAAACAACATCACTACTTATATCTGAGATTGGCTAAGGGCATGTACAATGGTGCTATCTTAGGAGTGCCACGTAGGATAAATGATGAGGTGGAGGAGAGAGAACTCATAAAAAAAGCCTTGTCTTCTCTTATTTAAGATAAGACAAGAGATGATCTCTTAACACAATTTGTCTCACCATGTTTTAAGGAATTGCTAGTTATTGAAGATAAGGCTAAGATATAACCCATTGTAGACATATTTTTTTGTCATCTCTAAATTACATGCAAGATTTAAGATAAGACTGTCTTATCAACCATTGTACATGCCCTAATAGATACAACCTATACTCGCAAATGTCTCCACCGCAAAAATACAGAAAAAAATTCACATAAATAATAATAGAACAATAGTGGAAAAACTCAAAGCTATGGTACTAAACACACATTGCAGAGGAAATGTAAAACACACACATACACGCATGGCACATAGTGTGTCTGGTACCACGGCAAAATCCGTCATGGTTATGAGCAGGGGCTGACGTAGTGGCAAGGGCACATGGGACGTGTCTCCCCAGGAAGTAAACATCCGTGTCCACACAAGCCGACCGCAACTCATCGCCCATCTCTCGCAGCCGCCCTTTTCTAGTCCTCCATCACCACCCGCTTCCCTCCCATCTATCCACTTTCTCTCCCCCACCCCCCCCTCTCTCTCGGCACCCATCTCCTAAAAAACCCTAAAGCACCCTAATAGTCGGGTTCGAATACCCAATGGTAAGATGGATCCAGACACGTGAGGTGCCTCACATCCAACTCATTCACCTTATCTTGATTGTGCCAAGGGCCGAGTCGTTGAGTGTCGATTCCTGACGACCTTGATGCCCGTGCCGCTTGTGCTCGATTCGGTCAAACTTGGTTGAGACCGGCTCGCGAGAGCGCCGTGAATCTTGATGAAGTCATCCCTGATGTCATTCCTGACATAGGCTAGGCCTCGTCCGACTTGATTGCTGAGAGAGCGATGGACCAATCAATTCAGGTCATTTCTAGTCAAGTGAGAGCGCGAAGCGATGCGGGCCCAACTATGCCATATCCCATCGTCCGCCACATTGAATGTGAGAGTGTACAACACAATAGGCACTTGGGGGCCTGGATTGTCATCAGGGGCAGAGTTGAGCCTCGGACACCTAGAGCCTAGGCCCATGGGTGTGGGAATTTTTGCTAGCTAGTATATATAGATTTTTGCGGGCCCGGGGTTCAGCCCATTCAAAGGAGGCCCAAAGCCTTGTTTGGTTGGTTCACAAGCACGAGCACGACCAAGGGACTACACATGACCTAACTTACACCGTCGCACGCACAAGACACACGCGACTCCAACCTCGTGCCGCCGCCTCCCTGTTCGGCCGCCATCTAGGTTATCGCCGCCGTGGCGCCGGCCCTCCAACCGCTGCCTTCCGGGCCCCCAACTTCCCCAGGCATCACGTGCTTGACGGCGAGTTCTCCATTAGCTCCACTGTTCCCACCCCGACGGCCAAGCTCCATCCATGTGTGCGCCGTTCGCCGCCACGCGCCATCCCCTTTCTTCCCTTGCCTAAACTTGGTAAATTTCTTTGATTCTTTCTACTTGTTCTCTGTACGAATTGCGTAGTCTGCATTGAATGGTATGAGATATTTTTGGGTGGTTGTAAGTGCTAAAAAAAATCCACACTCCTGGAAAAAAATTGGCCCGGGGTTTGCTTCGTTCCTAGCTCCGTCACTTATCGCTGTCATCACGCCTCCCGACCGACGTGGAATGTGTGCGTAGTGGGAGGCCACGGCAGAAGACCGTGGCCACGTGGCACGCGGATCTATCGATCACAAGTCGAACCTGCAGCGCCACCGCAAACAACATCACTTCTTACATCAAAGATTAATTAATAGAAAAAACGTATACTCACAATGTCTACACACACAAAAAAACAGAAAATGTAATTCACATAAATAAATAATACAAATATAGAACGACAATGAAAAAACTCAATGCCATGGCACCAAATCAAGCACACATTGAAGAAAAATGTTCACGCACACACACACTTTGGCAGAGCAGTATGTTTCGTACCACAGCAAAACCTGGCATGGGTATGGGCAGGGGCTGACGTGGTGTCAAAGGGCACATGGGCACGTCTCCCCGGGAAGGAAACATTCGCGTCCACACACACGCCGGCCGCAGCTGATTACGCCCTCTCCCTCCCAGCTGCCTTTTTCTCTCCATCACCACCTCCCTCCCTCCATCCCTCCCACCCATCCTCTTTCTCTACCTCCCCACCCCCTCTCTCTCCTTCGGCACCCATCTCCCCAAAAAACCCTAAAGCACGCGCCTTTCCCCACCCACACTCCCCCCAAATTCCCGCCGGAGCCGCCGCCGCGCCGCCGCGGAGGCCCAGCCCGCGCGCCGGCCTCGCTGCGATCCCTTCCCCGGCGGCCGCGACGTCCCTCGCCGTGGATCGTGCGTGCCGAAGCGTCTGGGGGCGAGCCTTGTCCTCCTCACAGGTTTGGTTTGATCTACTCGATCCCGTCTCTGCGAGCTCCTCCTGCCTTTTCTTGGTGGATCTGGTGAGGGGGCAGGGGCTCCGTCGTTTTCACCCTAATCTCTCGGCGTCCCTTTTTCTCCTCGGGCCAAATCTTTCCGTTTCTTGCCTCCTCTCCAAGCCCCCGCGGTAGATTTACGTCTGGCGGGTGAAAAAAAAACCATGGATTTAATCTCCTTTTGTACTAATCGGCTGCTACATCTCCACCCCATTTTGGATTAATGATTTCATGGAGTAGGACTTGATGTTTGTTCCTTGCGTAGCTTGCGCAGGTTTTCGGAAGGGGATCTGCTCGTTCGTCCAAGCAGCGACGCATCCTTTTTTTTTGCCTAGGTTTCGCGGCTATCATTTCATGGATCTCGGCGAGGAGGGTAACCGCCAGGCCAAGAGCGGTGGGGAGAGGGGCTCATGGGGGGTGGGCTGTACTGTTTGCCTTGCTTGCTTTTTTGTCTGCGTGGGGTCTTGGCAGTGTTTCCAGCTGTGCATGGGCCTCTCGGGACTCGAGCTCCACCTCCCAACTCCGTGGCTCTCGGATGCTGTCGCCGCGCGTCTATATTTCATGTCGCCAAAAAAAAGGGTCGAAGCTTACACTGAGCTCGCAGTTAGTAGCAAGGTCGGCCTGGAGCGCACAGCTTTATTGCTTAGTTCCTTACCATTAGCTGCGTGTCTACACGTCTCCGCACAAGTAGCTGCGTGGGCGTGTTTCCTTTCCCTCGGTATGCATGTTATCTGCTGAGGATTAGTTGGAGATGTGGCTGGGTTGCATTCATTACTATCTTAGCGTGGTTTGCTGTGTGATTGTTTACCTTTGTGTCGTGTCATTCTCTATATTCCATGAGCTGAATGAGTTTGCTTGCTTGCATGCATGAATAGACCAAGCTAAGCCATCTTTGTGTTTTGTTCCTCGTCTAATATGTGCTTGCTTCTTGTTTCAGGCTTTCTACCTACCTAGCCATCTTTCTTGAGACGTGTGCTCAGGGTTCTGCATGATGATCCAAGCCGCGTTTTGTTTCGCTTCTGCGTGCTGCTTCGGTGTTTGAGTTGTTCCGTTTCGTTGCTGGATCATCACAAGAAGGTGTTCTGTGTTGTGCAAGTACCAATGGAAGTGGCTGCAGTAGAGGAGAGCGATGGAGGAACCAGTGCTGCACCAGCGGAACTACCCAAGCGTGAGGGTGCAGTGGTCGCTGAAGCTGATGATACGTCAGCAGAGCAGCCATGCAAGCATTTCTCCATATGGTAATCATCTCTGTTACCTCGTTAACTGTCCTATCATGCTATATGACACTGGTCAGCTTACACTTTTGCACAATCCTTTGAGCTTACGTTTACATATTCGTCTGAGTTTAAGCATGCATGCATTGTAACATGCATATGTATGACTGTGTTTTGATGCAAGACGATTCCAATTAATGGTTAGTCAAGTGCATTTATTAGTCTTGGTTAGCAGTGATTTCTCCTAACTACTTGTTATATTTGGTGTTTCATTCTCTTTTCTACTTCATATCCACCATAGTCTTCAGTATGGATGCATCTGAGCACATGATATCATCACTGCTACACAAGTGCGTGTCTATATGAGTGTCTCTTCTCCCAGCTACCTGGGTGCTGCTGCTTTGCAGCCTTGAGGAATATATATTCAAATAATACTACTGTCTTTTGTTGAGTAATTATTGTGTGTTTTTCATATTTGTCTTGTTTACGTGGATACATGCATTTATTTTAGCCATGCTCTAGATTTGTATTTGTGTACCTGACATTTTTTTGACGCGTTTCATTGAACGGGATTTCATCAAAAGGATTAGATAATCATAACTTATGCATCAGCAAGCTGCTCTGAGTACAACAGGCTTCTCAATATGTTCTACATATATACAACATTTGCATAATCCACTTCTCACTATCATCAGCCCCCACATCCTCTCCTCTTGGTGCCAATTGCTGATCCCAACCCTCTCTGTCTGGGCAGTTGTTAACATTTCCATCCGGCTCACATGCATCTGTAGCGGGTCCTGAAAGTGAACAGCAACATCTGCTTCCATTGTGTGTTTGTCATATTTATCTTGTTCATGCGGATGCATGCATTTATTTTAGCCATGCTGTACAATTGCATTTGTGTACCTGACATTTTTGTTGACGTGTTTCATCAAACGCGATTTCAGCAAGAGGATTAGATAATTATAACTTATGCATCAACAAGCTGCTCTGAATACAACAGGCTTCGCAATACGTTCTACATATATGACATTTGCATAATCTACTTCTCACTTTCATCAGCTCCCGCATCCTCTCCTATGGGTGGCAATGGCTGATCCCAATCACCTTTGTCTAGGCAGTTGTTAAATTTTCTATCCGGCTCATGCATCTGCAGCGGTTCCGGAACAAGTGAACAGCAACATCTGCTTCCATTTTTGCACACTACTTCTTTCCATCATTAGGCAGCGAGTCAGCGCTAGGAGCGCTGACAGGCTCGCTAGCTGCGACAGACACATCAGGCGATGGTTGCAACTGCACCGTATCAGCTTCTCAGCCTTGGATTTTTACCATCACGAGCGGTTTCAGTGTTGAGAACCTCCTCTCCCAGAAAGCGGGAGATTCATCAGTTGCCACATCAGCTTCAGCCGGATCTGAAGTACCATCAGTTTTCGCTCCTATTGTGCTAGGAAGCTCTCTTGTGTATCTGACATTTCCATAGAACCAGCTGATAAATATAGTAAAATGAACCTATATAATTTGGATTCTCATTAATTGTAGCGTGGACTAACTCTGTTCCCTTTTTCTCATGCCTAGATTTGCATGTAAAGGGGTGGTTAGAAGATAGAACATATTCCCTCCAAATTTACATTATCTTCTAAGGTTTCCATGTTTAGTCATTTGCAGTGTTAGCCGTTTTTCAATTCCAAGTGGACCGAATTGCCCCAGAATTCTCTTCCACGTTCATAGCGCACTCCTTCCATCCAGGATTTTTAGGCGTTAGATCCAAGGCTGCGATACCAAGGAGTACCGGGAAAGATCCAAATTTACAATTATGTTCGAAGGAAACGTTTCCATGTTTAATCATTTGCAGTGTCAAGAGAGTTTAGAGTTCATGTCGATCAACCATGCACCCCTTTCAGATGGCTAGAACTGATTAATGTGCACTTCATTAGTCAAGTCCTTTATAGCTGATATAACAGTTTTTGCCTCATCATTATATATTTTCCACTGTGCTGGCATGTGTGTTTTCTGAAAAGGCAACCTTTTCATTTGTTCCTTATCTTGTTTGGTGAGAAAACCAGATGTCTTGGACATATTAGACATGCAACCTCCTTTTCTTTGTGTATCTTAACTAGCATGCAAACAGGTCCTATTTCTTTCTGACATGTTTTACGTTGGTTATTTTTATGAAATTGCTCTTAATAACTCAATTATTTTAGATATATATGCATCAATATATTTTAGCCTTAGTTCATTTAGACCAATTACAATTGTTCATGTCTATTTGCACTTCACCCACTACAAAAGATTAAATTATATCAACAAGTCTATTTTATATATTTGAACAAAAAGTCTGTTTTACATATTCTCACATCACAAGAGGTTACTAATTCAATTGTGTTAGTTGCCCCGCATGTCAATAAAGGCCCTCTGTCTGAACTAGGTTTATGGTACAACCTATGAATGAATATGTCTTAACTATTTTTTTTGAGAGAGAATCCGTCTACACATGCTGTTGAAGTGGGTTCAATATTGTAGGCAATATATGAGTTTACACTTTATTCATTGAAGCAAACAATGTGCTATTACATATGATGTGTATCTTATAATGATCTATCTTTATGCCAGCGGGTATGTTTCTCAGAAGATGGATGCAAAATTCTGCTCTCTATCTCAGAGTTTCAGTGCTCAGCAACAACTGGATGAACGCCATAACAGTTTGCGCCCATTCTCGGTAGCAAAGTTTCGACGATGGGATTGCTCCATGTGCTTGGATGAGATGAAAATCTTAGATGACAGAACAACATCTATAGCAGTTTTTTCGGCGAAGAATGTCTCAAGGGATGGTTGCTCTATTAGATTTGTTCAGAGCACTTTAGTGCCTACTAGCGTTGATTTCAGAAGCTTATTTCCCTGCACACAACTGTTAGCTCAAGAGAAGAATCCTGATAGATCAGCACTTCTGAAGAGTAACATAGAAAACAATTCCAAATGCAACTCACCTTATGAGGCGAATACTGATCCACCCGTGAAAGGTATGGTAGGTCTTGCTAAATTCCTAACTAGCATTTTCTGGTCTGAGTGTAGCTAACATAGCTGTTATATCCTCAGATTTACAGGGGCCGTCAACTAATCAAGTTACAATCGCAAATATCTCAGATAATGCTTCTGTGGATATCATGGCCTTACCTGAAGATTCCCAGATTAGAGTAAGCAGAGAAGGAAATGCCATTGCAATCCCATCCAGTTCAAAACTTAGTGAAGCAAGTATGAAGCTTGATGCAGAAGAAAATGGGAAAAACAAGGAGGTTCTGAGTGTTGACCACACTATTCCCAAAGTTGCTAAACCAATATCTGGGCAGAAAGGTGATCAGGTCGGTAACAGTTGTCCGTGTGAAGAAGCAGCTCCAAAAAGAAGTATTGGATCTACATGTAAGAAGAAGAAGAAAGGGAAACGTACTGCGCAGGTTGGCAGTTCAGATGTAAAAGTCGGTCGGAGAAAGCAAATAAAGCTTCGGCTGCTATCAGAAATCATCAATACTGATCCGGTCGGGTGTTCTAGAAGTGATATTGAAGTTAATGGCGAAAAGGTTGCTGATCTCTGCGAGGATGATAGAAGTACGGATGATGTTCCTTCTGTTGACCACCAGGCAGTGGGAGAAATCTTGTCAAAAACTACGAAGAACGTGGCAAAAGACAAAGGAGTTGATGTTGAAGATGATGAATCTTCACTTATGAACTGGATGAAGAGAATACCGAAGAGATTAAGAACTGAGAAGAAAGATTCAGAACACAAGGATTGTGATTCTTCTGCTTCAAAATCTACTGCAGATGTATTTGCCTCTAAGGATACGCATCAAGATTTTCCATCCTCAGGTTGGAAATTGAGCAAGAAAAATACCCTACCTACTACCAGTATGCAGCAAGGTGATGAAAATATCCAGAATGATAATCTGGAGAGAAATACACAGAGCACAGATGACATGAGGCGAATGGAAGCTGAGAACTCCACAGAGAGGTTCTTATCAAATGTAAAAACCGTTAGTTTGAGTAAGAGGAAAATGCCTCCAACTGCCAGTATCCAGCATGATGGTGTTGTTCCTGTTAGCCGACAGATGTTGAGAGAAATATCGTCAAAAACTGCTAAGAAGAAGGCAAAATACAAAGGAGTTGATGCTGTTGATGATGAGGGGTCTTCGCTTATGGATTGGATGAAAAGAATTCCGAAGAAATTAAGAACCGAGAAAAAGGACACGGAATACAAGGATAATGATTCTTCTGCTGCTAATTCAAAATATAATACTGTTGATAAAGTTGCTTTGAAAGATGTTCAAGACGATTTTATATCGTCAGCTCAGGAGTTGAGCAAGAGAAAAATACCACCTACTGCCAGCACTAGGGAAGGTGATGAAAGTATTCAGAATGATAATCCGGAGAGAGATACGCAGAACACAAATGGCATGTGTGAAACTGAATCCGATAATTGTAGGCAGAGGTCCTTGTCAAAGGTAAAAAAGATGAGTTTGTGTAAGAGGAAAATTCCTTCAACTGTCAATGCGCAACATGATGATGTCAACACTGAAGAGACGGCTGTACTCAGGACAGATGATCAATGCCAAATGGTACCCAGAAAGTCTGTGCAGCGGCGCCTGAAGAAGGTGAGAATCAAGCCGTGTTCCTTATGGGTGGTCGGCTTTGCCCTGTTCCCATTTGTTGCGAATCATGTGGCATTTTGTTCTATTTAAATTACTATGATAGGCTATATGCATACCCCCCCCCCCCCCCCCCCTCCCTCCCATTGTGCTTGATGATCTTATGGTCAATATGAAATTTACTCATCTTCAATTCACATCCTGTATTAATTATTTTACTTTCTGTTGTGCAATATTAGTGTTAACACAGTGAAAAATTTATAGTGCTTCTCTGCTAAATATTGTAAGAGAATAACTGTTTTGCCTCATTTGTTTCCTCAGGTTTCTCCAGGTAAGCATGTTATCCGGAACGTGACTGCCTTTGAGCAGAAACTACCTAAGAAGAGAAATAAAAAAAAACAAGAAGTGATGCACGAAAAAAATGCCATGACAGATGACATTCCAATGGATATTGTTGAACTGCTTGCAAGATGTCAGGATAAGAGACCACTGATAACTGAGACCGATTCTGCTGATATTAGTCATACTCAATCCAAGACAATGGAAGATGAAGATTGTACTATAATAGCTGCCGAGGATGGTCCAAATTATGTGTCAAGTGTGATTGCCACCACTTCACAGCAGAAGCGGCCTTTGGAACCAGATAGTTACCAGAATGCATTGCAGAATCATGTAGCAGCCACCACACACGCTACTCATACGCATGCTCTCAAATTACAGACTCCTGGTCATGTAATGTCTACCCAGGAACCACAGGCACATTCGGGCATGGGAGAATTAGTCACTATTGCTGCAACCTCGCCACTATTATCACCAGACAAGGACCAGCCTCTTGCTGAAGCAACACCTGAGCGCTGGAGCCACATGGGAGCAAAGAAGTCGATGTGGGAACCTTTCAAGGCACTTCCAAGGGATTTATCAACCACAACAGGTTGTGCTCAGTTCAAACCTAGCATTGACACGGTTGATTTAACTTATACTGATGTGGCGGGAGCTAATCGTTATTATCCCACTCGCCAGCCAGTAATTTCGACACTTGACCACTATACAAATAGAGCAGTTAACTCTGTCCAGGCAAGAAGTTTTCCAAGTTCAGTGTCAACCATGGAAGCTGGTAACCTGTGTGATGGAAGAAATGTTGGACATTCAGGTTTTTATCCAAGAGAAATCATGCCTGCTACTCATCCCCTGAGATTGACCGAGTCACCAATGTTAGCCAGTTTCAACTATGAAGGGTCTTGCAGGAACCAGATGGAATTTCAACTTCGGAATTCACACTATGCACTGGATCAGTCCATCGGATCAGCTAGCACACCGTATGGAGCACACAATCAGTACATGGGATCAGCTAGCACATTGTGCGAAGCACACAATCATTACATGGGATCAACTAGCTCATTGTGTGGAGCACACAATCAGTACATTGGATCAGCTAGCACACCGTATGGAAGTAACCTAAATGGCATGGGATCAGCTAGCACGCAGTATGGAAGTAACCTAAATGGCATGGGATCAGCTAGCACATCCTATGGAAGTAACCTAAATGGAAGGATTCCATTGACGCTAGAGGATTTATCACATCATCCGCTCCAGCCAAATTTGCACAGACCGTTACGTCCACTTCCTAGAGTTGGTGTGCTCAGTTCCTTGCTGCAGAAGGAAATTGCAGACTGGTCGGAGAGCTGTGGGACACAGTCAGGTTACAAAATAGGGGTGTCCAAAGGGATAACATCGATTGATATAAACAGAAGGGGGAATGTTGAGGCATTGAACTCAGGCATGTATTCAGCAGCATGGAATGCACGGCGGTTGAGTTCTGTTAGTTCCAGTCCAGGATTTTCTTCAGTGAGGAATGGTACTGCTCAGTCTTGGACCAGAGATCAAGGGAGAATGGCCAATCCCAATCCCTTGGATAGGTTGGTAAGACAGGATATCTGTGTGACCAACAGAAATCCATGTGATTTTACTACAATTAGTGATGACAATGAGTATATGAGGGCGGACATTTGAAGCAGACGGCGACGTGCATACATTTCCAAAACATTTAGAATAATACATTTGATGTTTATGGTGTCAAACGCTCTATTGTTTGTAAGGTAAGCTCATTATTTCCTTGTAAAAAGATCACCGTGGTGGAAATGAACGGTCACTTACTTTAGTCATTGATGTTGCATGCAGGCTCCTTAGTAAGATATGTATGCTCCCTTTTCTGGATGGAAAGATTGCAGTTACCAGGGGCTCTCAAATTGCAGCCTCCAGCTTATGTATGTAATGTAATAGGCCAAGAAGAGATTATACCTCCTGAGGTCGTGAGAAAGCGGATGAACTATCCTCATATCTAGTTGTCTAGTCAAGAGAAAGTGAGTAAGCTTTTGATTTTAGGGCTTGCCTATTGTGTGATTAACATTATTTTTGTTTACAAATGTTGTGACTGGTGCAAAGGATGGTTAGTGGTGGTAATATCGGCAGATTACATCTAGCTGCCAGATGTTGTAAACTATCGAATTGCAGTCACTTACTTCTAAAGGATGGTTTGTCAGTGGTAATGTTGGCTGAATGGTTATAGCTGTAAGATGTTGTAAACTACTGCCACCGTAGTTTTACTCTTAAGTCATGAAGGATGGTTCAGTCCAATATTTAAGAAGATTATACTTTGTGTGACTCATTAATCATACAATTGTGTTGTTGCTTGTCCTGTTGGTGGCGTGTTATACTGATGATTCTGTTGAATATAATTTCATTAGATATTTTTGAGTGAAATTTAACTCTGTTCAAGCATGCATACCACTGATTTGGATATCACGCTGAGAAGGACGATGATTCTGCCGGATATGATTTCCGTTCGTTTTGTTGAATAGAGTTACTCTAGGCGTCAGGAGGTTGTTTCCACTATTGTTCCAGTTGTGTTTTTCTCTTCATTTAGGTTGAGTTTGTACTAGAAAAACTACGTTGTGCTGGACTTGTTTTTGGGTGTTGAAAAGATAGCCACGGAAGTGCCTTTTTTAATTTGTTATAAACAAAATGGTAAACTAGGCAGAAACTTTTTTTTGCAGGGAAAATAGGCAGAAAGCTTGTTAGACAAACGAGATTATCTTGTTTGTGCATATTACCCTGAGATTTTCTAGCCTGCCCAAGTAGTGGGAGGTTTGAAATTTGATCATCCACACGAGCATGCCTTATTACAGAGGCAAAACTTGATACCTATCTTACATCATCAAGGATTCAAGGTGCTCCAGAGAACTAGGAGTTCCGTCTAGCTGCTAGTAATGAGATGCTTCTACCATCACTGCCTATCCCATTTCGAGAACAACCACGCACCATCTGAGCATCATATCGAGGAAAGACTCCGCAATGTTGTTCTCGACTATGCTAAGCAAACACTCCCGCAGAAGTACCGCCTACAAAATGAAGCGGGGACGTGAATGGAAATCAAGATGTCGAGAATTTTGTTCGAAACGACCGGTGATTGGTTTGAGAAAATAGCATAAACTTGAACCCTACCTTACTGACCGACTAGAGCGAGTCCGGATTTCCTTTTTGGCTACCTCCTTGTGCCTTTGAGGTTGAAGAACCGCCTTGATTGCGGTGTCAAAGACAGCCTTAATGTTCTGTCAACAATTATCAAGGGAAAAAAAGAAAGAATGTTTTTAGACATATGTACTAGAACTCTTTGAAATCCCAGGGCCTTTTATTGTTCGGATGCAGCAGAAGCCATACTCTTTGTGTCTTGGAGCTGCATTCTATGTATGCCACCGCACCTATTTGTCTCCGAAGCTCCTCACCCTAACATGTGGAAAGTTAATTTGGTACTAGTATCATTTCAAAATGCCAAGCTGGTTGCTGTCATCCGAGTGTAAAAGGCATAAACCTGCTCAGTTGTTATGATGGAATCAGCTGCATGATCAGCAAGATAAGCTCTATCTTCTCGGAGATCTGCGCATTTATACGGAAATTGATGGCTCAAGAGCAGCCAAAGACACACATGCATTACTGGATAGCACACCAAAATGTGTGGATTTGAATGGCATCAAACTAAAAATCTGTAGAAGAAGCTCAAGAGCATACCCAACTTGGTTCCAACAAGTAGTACAGGAATGCCGGGGGCGTACCGGCGAAGCTCCGGCATCCACTGCGCAGGAACAAATTGAAGGCAGGCCGTTAGTAATCTCAATGCACCTGTTCAGAAGAGCAACACAATGTGAGTGAGTGTACCTTCTTGTGCACATTCTCATAGCTTGCTCTGCTGGTGAGGGAGAAGGAGAGGATGAAGACATCGGCTCCCCTGTAGCTCAGAGGCCTCAGCCGGCTGTAATCCTCCTGACCTGCAACCCAAGACGGACCACCATTACAGGAAGAAAAGCACCCACATCGGGGACGGGGAGTGGAGGAAGAAGAGAGGGAGACCTGCGGTGTCCCAGAGGCCGAGGTTGACGATGCTGCCGTCCACGGAGACATTGGCGCTGAAGTTGTCGAACACGGTGGGGATGTAGTCCTGCATCCAACCCCGCATCAACAGGAGCAGCCATTTCGTCAAAATGAAACCAGATCAAGCTAGCCAGGCCAAGAAGGGAGAGGGAGAGTGGTGGTACTCAACGGTGGGGAACTTGTTGCAGGTGTAGCAGATGAGCATGCAGGTCTTGCCCACGGCGCCGTCGCCCACGGCCACGCACTTGATGAACCTGCTCACCGCCGCCGCCGCCGCCCCCGCTCCCGCTCCGCCGCTCATGTCTCTCCTCTCCTCTCCAGCCACACCCAGTCAGCCACAGCCTCTCCCTCTCTGTCTCTGTCTCTGGGGTGAGTCTGGATGCTTGCTCCAGTGAAAGCACTGCTGCTACGTAACATCAGTGGGTGGGTCTCCCAGAACCAGAGGACCTTTTTACTGCTACATTTGAACCCGGGCTGCCGTGCCAAGATTCTGCTTTTAATGGTAAACGAACTGCGGTGCACGTGCCCCCTAACTCTCAACGCGTCTCTGACTAATCATGATTTATTTTCAGGTTTGGATCTCCTATCCTATCCCCGTACAATCTACTCCATTCGTCCCATAATAATTACGGGTTTTGACACATTATGGAAAGGATGGAGTAGAATGCACTCACGAAAAAGATAAATGAGCCTACTTGGTGGAGGGTGGGTATAGAATGGCAGAGTTCTTCCATGTTTCGACCCGTTTTGCAACTTTCTAGTCTTTGCACTTATATTTGCTTGCACGTGTGTTGTGGCATGGACTCATGGTTAGCCTTTCAAACGAGCCCTAAGAAAGATTTTAGACTTCTCCATTTCTATCGTAGTAGTAATTAGAGTCGCCTCTTGCTAAAACTACATCTGATAATGTACCTGTGGTAATCAAAATTGGTACTTGGATTCCAAGGTCTAAGATTTTTAGGTTTGAAATTTTTTGGGTTGAACATCCCCAATTCAAAGATGTTGTAAAAACAATTTGGGAGGAACAGGTTCCAGAACATGATAATGCAAAAACATTGTTGCTAAGTTCAAAAGATTGAGAGAGGGATAAAAAAACTGGGACAGAAACATCTCTGACCTAAGCAACATCATTGATAACACCAATTCTGTGATTCTACTTTGATACTATTGAGGAATTTAGATAGTTGACATCCGAGGAAAATAGTACCAGAGTTATCCTAAAATACCATTTGGAACAGATTTGTCTTTGCAAAAAATCCACTGGAATCAAAGAGCCACGATCATGAACATCAAATTTGGTGAGGCCAACACTAAATTTTTTCAAGCCAAAGCCACCATCAAGCATAGGAATAATCTTATCACCGTTTTAAAGGATGCGCATGGGAATAAGCACAATGACCAAACCTGCTATCCTATTTGCTGCTTTCAAGAACAGAATGGGCCTTTCATAGGCTATAGAGAACCCTTTGTTGCATAACTTGATTACTCCTGTCAACAATTTGCAAGAACTTGAAGCCGAGTTTTCCAAAAGAGAAAGTGACGATGTGGTCAAAAAGATGCCTAGTGATAAATCACTAGGACCAGATGGATTTAATGCTGCTTTTCTCAAGGCTTGTTGGGATATCATTGCTCCTGATTTTTACAAACTTATTGCTGATTTTCATAAAGGCATGGTTAATATGCAATGCATCAACTACTCATTCATTACCTTGATCCCAAAAAAGAGGTTGCTAGTTCACCCGGGGATTATAGACCCATCTCATTGCTCAATTGCACTATGAAGATTATTACCAAACTCCTTGCAAATAGAATGCAAAAGGTTATACTCTCCCTTGTTCATGACGACCTGTATGGATTCCTCAACAACAGATGTATCCAAGACTGTTTTGCTTGGTTATTTGAGTACCTCCATCAGTGTCACAAAAAAAATGAAGAAATTGTGTTTCTTAAATTGGATTTTGAGAAGGCATTTGATATGCTTAGCCATGATACCATTATGGAGATCTTACAAGCTAAGGGCCTAGATGGCTGAACTGGATTAAGATGATTTACAACATAAGCTACTCTTCTGCCCTTCTAAATGGCATTCCAGGCAAACAATTCCTCTGCAAAAAGGTGTCAGAAAAGGAGACCCACTCTCACCACTTGTATTTGTCCTTGTTGTTGATCTTCTTCAATCAATGTTCAATGAAGGAATGCACAGTAATATGATTGGAAGTACTCTGCAACATGCAACTTGCCCTGATTATCCTGTGATCTAGTATGCCGATGACACAATTCTTGTCATCCCGGCCAGGGAAATTCAGCTTTCTCATATTAAGAAATTACTCCCGCATTATGCTACATATACTGGTTTAAAGGTGAATTATTCCAAGTCAATCATGATCTTAATCAGCACTCCTGACAGCAAAATGCAAATATTGTCTGATCTCTTGGGATGCTAAATTAGAAACCTCCTGTTCACATACTTAGGCATGCCACTCTGTTTCTCTAAGCTCAAAACTCAAGACTTTGTGCCTATGCTCACTAGAATTGAGAAAAGATTATTGAGTTGCTCCACACTTCTGTCATATGGAGACAAACTCACATCGGTGAAATCAGTATTTGCAAGCATGCCCATATTCTTCATGAGCATCTTGTGTAAAATCGAGAAGGTGGAGCCTAGAGGGGGGGGGGGGGGGGTAAATAGACACTTAACAAGGCAAAGGTGCAATTATTAGTTTTCTTGATAATTAGGCAGATTTTAGCACTAGTTAAGTTGCATCCAATACTTCCTACACATGCATATCTAGAGATAAGGCAGCGAAATGATAACAACATGCAAGTGCAAGAAAGTAAAGGTAGTAGAGATAGGAAGATCAAACACAATGAAGACACAGATATTTTTGGTGTGGTTTCGATAGGTGGTGATATCGTAAATCCATGTTGATGGAGACTACAACCCCCAGAGGGTAAGGCTGCCGCGAGTCCATGGAGGGCTCCACCCATGAAGGGTGCACGAAGAAACAACCTTGTATATTCCACCATGGCTTACGCCCACGAAGGACTAGCCTCACACGGAGTAGATATTTAGGAAGTAGGCGATCTCCTTGCCTTTACAAACTCCTTGGTTCAACTCCACATGATTTTGAAGGCTCAATAGTGACACCTAACCAACCTAGGAGACACCACTCAATCACTCTCTCACATATTTGGCTTGGGGTAGAAGAAGGATTGGAGTGGAAAGCAACTTGGGGAGGCTAGAAATCAATGTTAAAATGGTTGGATTGGAATGCCTTGATCTCAAAACAAGTGTAGGTGGTTCTCTCTCAGAAAATGGATATGTGAAGTGTAGTTTTGTACTGGTTTCTCTCTCTGAGAGTGAGTGGTGGTGGAGGGGTATATATAGCCATCACCAAAAATCGAGCCGTTACAAAATTTATACACAACTCGGTGACACCAAAAGTAAATCTTGGTGGGACTGAACAATGCAAAAGATTTGAATGTTAGATGTTTCGCTGAGACCGATATGTGATGGCCTAAGCAGATTCCTCATCTCGGTAATTCCAATCGGTTCATCTCAGTGATTCTGCAATGAAGTTGAGTGGGTACAGAAACTTGGTCACTCCACTTTGGTGGGACCGAATGCCATCTCGGTTATATCGAGTTTCTAGGGTTTGACTTATGGCACAGTCTTGAGCATCTCTGTGGGACCGAGTTTGGACTTAGGGTTTTGGACAGTTGGGAATGTGGGAAAGTGGTTGAGGGTTTTGGAGCAATATCTTCAAGTACTTTGAGCAAATGACTCATGATTAAAACCTCATCCCCTTTTTAATAGTATTGGCTTTCCTATGGACTCAATGTGATCTTTGATCACTTAACCAAAAATATAGAGTCTTAAAGCTTTTTCCAATGTGTTTCCTTAGCATTCCAAGGGATCCTCAATCACATGTCCTTGCCATGCCAATATTGAACTTTCGTCAAATATACTAGATGAAAGTTTTAGTCCAATAACATGTATGTTGAGAATTACCCAAACCACCAAGGGAGCAAATGTGCTTTCAATCCCCCCTTTTTGGTAATTGATGACAACATACATCAAAGCTTTAAGTAAGGGTATATTAATTAATACGTGAAAGTTTTGAGAGACATGTAACATACATAAACTCCCCCTACAAGTGTGTAGTCTTTTAAAGAGTAACTGTTTTTGGAATGCAAATGCACAACAGGGATGATACCTGGTGTGTTGCATGCATCTTAGCTATATGCACCAGAGCAAAGACGTGAATGAAGCATATTCATGTTCATGAATCTCTCTTGCAAACAATATGTCCAAGAAGCGAGAGATCATCATGCACATGATTATGATGCATATACTTACCTTGAGGTGCTTGATCATTTTTAACCGAAGAAATAAGTTTGAGAAAACAAGGTAAGATAACCTATGTCGGAAAAGGCAGTGCCTAGGAGGCGCTTAGGCACGCCTAGGAGCTAGGCAATGGCCAAACGCCTTGCCTAGGGCATAAGCAAAAGTCTAGGCAGGCAAGTAAGAAATTGTCTGCCCAAGCGAGAAAGCATGCCATATTGCACTGACATGCCAAAAGGGCCATATTCCAATCATAGTAGCTGGTAGTTAACGTACTTATATGCCCTGAATTAATAAAATACACATATAATAACCACATATATAGCTTGACAGTAAAAATTATATAACCGCCTAGGCTGTGCCTAGGGCGCTTAAGCACCGCCTAGGCACTAGGCGAAGGCCAACCGCCCCGCTGACGCCTAACGCTTTTTCCAACCGACACAAGAGAATTTTTTCAGGAGGAAATGGAAGAACATCAAGAGTACCAAGATTGGGATGACATGTAAAGGAGATAGTATTACTAAGTAAATACTTCCTTTAGTGCAGACATGTCCCTAGAAAGTCGAATAAATATTTGCAATAGAATTCAAGGATTATTCTACCCTAGACTTTGAACTTCCTCTCCCCCTGAATCTATGATGGTTGATATTGGGAGAAGGTAGTGTGAGACTATAGGATCAAAAAATAAAAACTTATCCTTTTGCCAATTTTAGTTGTAGGCAAGTTTTAGCAATTCTACCAAGTCAAGCAATACCCTACACATGCAAGTCTAAGAGTTGAGCAGCGCAAAGTAAAGACTTTGCATATGAACGTAAACGTGGGATTGAAGAAAACAAACACAATGAAGACACGGTGATTTTTGACGTGGTTCCGATAGGTGGTGCTATCGTACGTCCACATTGATGGATACTTCAACCCACGAAGGGTAATGGCTGCGCGAGTCCACAGAGGGCTCCACCCACAAAGGGTCCACAAAGAAGCAACCTTGTCTATTTCATCATGGCTTACATCCATGAAGGACTTGCCTCACTCGGAGTAGATCTTCATGAAGTAGGCGATCTCCTCGCCCTTACAAACTCCTTGGTTGAACTCCACAAGATCTCGGAGGCTCCCAAGTGACACCTAACCAATCTAGGAGACACCATTCTCCAAAAGGTAATAGATGGTGTTGTTTATGATGACCTCCTTGCTTTTGTGCTTCAAAAGATAGTCTCCTCAACACTCAATCACTCTCACATATTTGGTTTTGGTAGGAGAAGGATTGGAGTGGAAAGCAACTTCGGAAGGCTAGAAATCAAGGTTCAAATGGCTGGATTGGAATGCCTTGATCTCAACACATGAGTAGGTGGTTCTCTATCAAAAAATGAATGGTGGAAGTGTAGTTTCGTTCTGATGGCTCTCTTAGAGAGAAGATGAGGGTGGAGGGGTATTTATAGCCTGCACCCAAAATCCAACCATCACACACTTTTGACTCAACTTGGTGACACAGATCCAAAAAATCGGTGAGACCGACCTGTCTAAAGATATGAATGTTGGGCTTTTCGGTGAGACCGAACTGGCACTACAAAAAAAGACACATCCATGACTTTTTGGGCCAAAAGAATTTTTTCTGTCATACTTATGACACTTGTATGATGATAATTGTGACAAAACACGGTATCATCATAGATGAGGTGGGCTCCTACTTCTATGACAAAAAATCATGACAGAAAATGGGCTTTTCGTCCTGGGCGGGCCGGAGACACAGCTGCATGACATTCATTGGGCCGTCCATGATGGAAAAAACCGTGGTAGAAGCGAGGGCGAGGAAAATATCGGGGAGTTCCTGGTTTACGGTGGGTGGTCGGGGGCCGAGTGATGCGCGTATCTCTCATACCGTACGCGCGTGGGTGTGAGGCGTTGGGCTCTAACTGAACCCGAGCGAGGCGTCGCCTAACTGAACCCGAGCGATTGCACTGCAGGCTACGCGTTACTGAACCCGAGCGATCGAGTGATTCCTTCGCTACTGCTGCTAACTGAAGCCGATCGATGAAGAGTGAGCGTTGCTGTGGGGTTTGGATGAACAGTGAGCGTTGCAGCTGGGGGGTTTGGATGATCAGTGAGCGTTGCTTGGGGGTTTGGATGAACAGTTCCCAGTGGGGGTGGATGAACAGGACCCCGTGGTTGCCTCTGGATGAACATGACCCGATCGATCGAGCCGGTTAGGGCTGGATGAACAGGACCCCGTGGAGGGCTGGATGAACAGGACAACCCCGTGAAGGGCTGGGTGAACAGTAGACGATGGAGGGCTGGATGAACAGTAGCCTATGGAGGGGTGGTTGCACAGGAGCCCGTGGAGAGGGCTGGTTGAACAGTAGCCAGTGAAGTAGCGCGCGGTGGAGGCTGGATGAACAGGAGCCCGTGGATGAACAGTCGCAGGTGGAGGTTGGAGGAGGTCGACGGTGGATGAACAGTAGCCCTGTGGAGGCTGGAGGAGGTCAACGGTGGAGATGAACAGTGTCTCGTGGAGTCCCGTTTTGCGGTACGCCACACCCCTCACGATGAACAGGACACCCGTTTCGACCGTAGCGCTCCAACACAATTCCATTTCCTCTGTTTTGCGGTACGCCACACCCCTCTCGATCAACATGACCCCGTTTTTACCATAGGAGGTCCAACACAAGTCCGTTTCCTCCGTTTTGCAGTACGCCACACCCCTCCTGATGAACAGGATCCTGTTTCAAACGTGGTCGGTCGAACACAAGACCGTTTCCTCCGTTCTGCACTACACCAGGCCTCGTTTTCATCGGCTGTTCCATCCAAGCCCTCCCGATGAACACGACGACGCATTCTGTTCCGACCCAGCCGGTTGGCTCCCCATGAACACGACGATGACGCTGTTTCTCCGTTCCGACCCAGCCATGTACACAAGCCCTGGCCGTACGTATGCGCGAGTAGGCGTTCGAGACCCCGCCCTTATGTACGTACCTGGCCGTATTTTCTTTCTTGCACCCTGGCCGCTGTACGTATGTGTACATGCTACGTGCGTTTCTCTACTACGACACGTGCGCGCCTCTACTATGACACGTGCGCGCCTGTACATCGACCAGTATGTACGCACACGTTCGCGACCAGAATGACAACGCTATGTACGCTTCGACCAGGTGGGTCCCGACTGTCAGGCACTTCCTTGCGTGCGAAGATGTAGCTGGTGGGTCCCAGCAGTCGGGGGGTGAATCGTTTTTTTTGCCCGGACGCACTTCCTTGCGTGCGAAGATGTAGCTAGTGGGTCCCAGCAGTCAGGGGGAAACTTTTTTTTTTGTGAAATATGGTGGCCCGTCAGTGGGTCCCTGCTGTCAGGTGGAGAAATAATTATTTGGTGCATAATAATAAGGAGGCACTTCCTTGCGGCTACCGTGGACCCAGCTATCAGCCTCTCCACGTACAGTACTCTTCCGATGGAAGTCGTTCCTTGACCATGCCGTGCCGAGAGCACCAGGGCGGTGGACGACAGCGAGGCCTAGGAAGGGACGACGGCGAGGCCTAGGAAGGGGACGACGCGGAGCCGGGGAAGACGCGGCAGTGGAAGCCCGCACGAAGAGGAGTACGAGGGTTCACTGGTTCGGCTGCGGTGTGAGGCTACCGTCGCTGCAGAATAACAGGGGGTGTGGGTGAGTAAAGGGATGGCCTGGCCAACGATGGGTGTAGTAGGGGGCGGTGAGGCCTCCGTGGCATCATAACTGGCCACGGGAGGCAGGAGCACGCGACACGACCGGTGCTGATTTGGGCGGTTGGAGCAAGAAGACTAGAGGTTGAAGAAGCACTACGACCGTTGGATGAACATCGTATGGTAAGTGGAGCTAGAATCGTTCATATCGACTAAGTTGACAAAGCCCTCCATCCCTGTCAACTTGGTAGGCCCACAAGTCAGCCTCCCACTATGCTGGGTTCCAGCCGGCAGGGGGGTATTCATTTTTTGTGCGTAATAAGGAGGCACTTCCTTGCGTGCGAAGATAGCTGGTGGGTCCGACCTGTCAGCAGGGCCACGTTTTTTTCGCGAACTACAGAGGCCCTTTCGGTGGGTCCCATATGTCAGGTGGAGGAATCATTATTTTGCGCGTAATAGGGAGGCATTTCCTTGTGTGCGGCCGTGGACCCAGCTGTCAGCCTCTCCATGCACAGTCTACTTCCAATGGTGCCGTTCGTTGACCACATTGACCATGCCGCGCCGAGCGCATCCAAGGTGGTGGACGACGGCGAGGCCCCGGACAGCAACGAGCCGGAGATGGGAAGACGCGGGAGTAGAGTCGCAGACGGAGAGGTGTACGAGGGTTAACTGGTTCTGGTGCGGTGTGGTTCGGCAGTCGGTGGAGAAGAACAGGATGTGTGGAGGGGTGGAGGGATGGCCTGGCCAACGATGGAGTAGCGTTTCACAACGAAGCGTGCTAAGCAGAGCTGCTTGCAGCAGGAGGCGGGAGGTGGTCCCGACGGCGCTGTAGGAAGAAGACGAGAGATTGAAGATGGATGCCGCTCGTTGGATGTAAATCCAATGGCTAACGATGTCAGAATCATTTGTTGACTAAGTTGACAACGACTTGCGTTGGCTTCGACCTATTGGCCCACATTTCAGCCTCAAAAAATGTGGCACGTATTCAACCCATTTTTTTCAAAATTTACAGTCTTTTTTTTGCGGGGTAGAATTTACAGTCAATTTGATCTTTTTTTGAATTATAGTCCATTAGCTGGGCTAGGTGAACAAATAATGTAGCGTCCATGCGACCCATTTATTTTTTTTCTTAAAAAGTCACAGGCCATTTGCACTTTCTCGAAATACACGATTTTGATGGGCCGATTCTAATTATAATGTTTGGTTGGGCCAACAATGTTATCAAAAAAATAAACAGGGGTTGAGCATTTTGTTATAAATATATTTAAATAGTAAGTGATTTATTATTACATTCATCCTTAAATCTTACCAAGCTTTTGTACACAATCACTAGGATTTTCGTGCCAAAACAATCCAGGATTTTATTGTGAAGAAATTATTTTTATAAGTTAATAAGATGTGGGATATCGTTTTCTTGCATATATAAGTGTCTGTTAAATATATGATGACAATAAAAATAATATATAATAACATATAAAATAATTTAAATATATATAATATTGTTAGAAGGGAAACATAAGTTGGACTAGGCGTTCCTATTCTTATATGGAAAAATAGAACATACCTCTGCGCTTTCTTCAAAAAAAAAACATAAATTGGGCTGCCGATGTTTCAGGAAAAATAAAACCTCGAACTGGCCTATGGACCTCCCATCCGAGGTTGTGGGCTGCGCATGTTAAAAAAGAAAGCCTAGACGGGGCAGCCCAAAACCCAGCTGATACTTGCTACCCCAGTAATAATAAATGATACCTGCCAGCTCCCCGGCTTCGTTGTGAATTTATCTCCTATAGTAATTACGTTGAAGCACCTAAAAAAAGTAACTATGTTGACAAACCCGTGGGCCCTAATGTCAGTATAGCATTAGGAGGAAGTATTTTTTTGATGAGGCACTTTCTTGCGTACGGCCATAGACCTGGTGGGTCTCGACTGTACGCCTCTCCACGTACAGTCCTCTCCAGATTCCTCTCGTTTGTTCAGCATGTTCACAAGGCAGACAGCAGCGTCGCGGCGAGCGCACAAAGGCGCAGGAGGGGATCCGACCACCTGAGGAAGTGCCTTATTATTAACGAAAGTACTGAACTAGCCTAGTGGCCAAGTGACACTACCCGACAGCTGTTCCGCCCGGGTTCGATTCCACCTGTGCAGCGAAAATATATCCAATTTTTTTGCCTCTGCCTTTATTGACATGTGGGTCCCCATTGTTATGTACGCACACCACGTCCAACACTTGCCAAAACTTCGTCCCTCGTTTTCTCTGTGTTTCGCACACTCGATATTGTGTGGCCATTTTGAAAATAGCATATCTTTTTGACTGTGCATCATATGAAGATGTGCTATGCATGAATGTTGATCAGCATGATGTTAACTGGCTGATAGTTCCATTTTCGATCATGAATAAAACTTCCAACATGATGTTAACCCTGTTTGAAAAGGCCGTGTTAATATAAATGCTCTGCCTCTGAAAGTTGCAGTTTCTTATCTGAAACTGAACTTGCAGTTTCTTATCCGAAACTAAAACTTGCAGTTTCTTCTCTGAGAATCACATTGTCTGCACTTTTATACTCCTATGAAACTACATTTTTAAGTGCTAAAAATAGATCTCTAGAATTCATAAAATACTTCATATGCTCAATACTTCAAATCTGAAATTCAAAAGACAATCATATCTAAAAGTACTCTCAAAATACACAACACAAAACACAATTCACAACCTGCAAATACTGACAACCCTAAGCTCCTCCTGACAATTCACAACCTGCCCGACTATTGGGCTGGGGGGGGGGGGCAGCCCCCTCCTATTCCTCGGCGGCAGACAGCCGCCCCGTGAGACGATGTGAATGGCGAGGGAGAGGATGTCAGGGAAGCGTCGTCGGGCCAACTGCTTTTCTCCTCTTGCAGTTGGGTTCGGTCGAAGAAGACTCCACCGGCTCACTCTGGCACGACACCCTCACAAACGGCACCCTGTAGATGCTCGATCCTTCAATCTCTGGTGGATGCTCCATGTGGGATCGATACTCCCACCACCGCTCCCTCACAATCGGATTCGGTGAATCTATTTGCTCCATGGCCCTGAGGAGCAGCTCTATGTACTCCCGTGCGACTCCCTTCCGGGAGTATCGCCGCCTTTTCGCTCTGTTGGAGATATTTGGCCATGGATGTCGTCGTCGCCGCTAGTTGGTCCTTGTTGTCAAACCAAGACTATATCTCCAACATCCTAGCTAGCTTCACAGGGCCGCCGTCTGCGATCCTCACGTATCGGTTGTACTCCTCCATCGATCTACTTCTCCGCAACACCTTCACTCGCCGGCGGTGGTTTTTGAATGGAAGAGGAGAGAAGCAGCGCTGGTTTTGGATTAGAACGGAAGAGGAGCGACGCTGGTTTTGGATTGGAACAGGGGAGGAGGGGCCATGGTTTTGAAATGGAAGAGGAGAGGAGCGGTGCTGGATTTAGATTGGAATAGGAGAGGAGCGGCGGTGGTTTAAGAGGAGAAGAGCGGAAGAGCGGCGCTGGTCTTGGAAGTATTTTTTTGTTTTGCGTATTTTGGGTCAAAGTTTGACCACGTACTGTATTTGACAAGCAAAATGTGAATGCATGTCACAAAAATTGTATCGTTTGGTTCGTATCTGAATGTACTTTCAAATTATATTATTTTTGCAACATATAACATATATTTTATTTGCGAAAATCATGGTCAATTATGACCCAAAATAAAAGGGAGATTAGTTAATGTGGGGTCGCTTTCTTAATTGAAGGGTAAATTAATTTTGATTTTGATCCAGTCACAGCGTGCCGTCCCTCTCGTCCAATCCTAAATCGCTGCCGCACGCTCCTCTCCCTCTTCTCCATTGCAAAACCACCTCCTCTCCTCTCCATCATCTCCATTTCAAAACCACCGTCTCGCCTCTCCCTCTTCTCCATTGCAAAACCACCTCCTCTCCTCTCCAACATATCCATTCCAAAACCACCGTCTCGCCTCTCCCTCTTCTCTATTGCAAGACCATCTTCTCTCCTCCCATCTTCCAAAGCTAGCACCGGACCACTCAGAAGGACATCTATGGAGAGGATGCAGCAGCGAATCAGGCAGATCACCGCCGGCAACCAGGCAAAGTTAGTCAGGTTGAAGGAGATCCTCACTTGGTTTGACAATGAGTGGGAGATTTCAAGGACGGTGAGGGCCATGTGGCAATGTATGCGAAAGAGCGAGACGGCAGCGATGAGGGCGACGATGTACATGTACTCCTCGGTGGCAGTCACGCCGCAGTCCTCCGAGTTCATCGTGTATCTCCTCTGGGCAATGGAGCAGACAGGTTCGCCCGAGGCGACAGTCAGGTGGAGGTGGTGGGCATACAGGTCGAAGGTCGAGCACCCAGAGGATAACGAATCGATCGAGTATGGTGTACCGTTCGTGAGGGTGGAAAGCCAGCCGGAGCCATAGGAGTATTCGTTCTCCCACCACAAGAGGAGGCCGGATGGCGCGATGTCTCTTCCCCGCCGTTCTCCATGGTTCCCTTGACGCTCGCCTCATTTCAACGGCGGTGGTAGGGTTTAAGGTAAGCTTCACACTAACCTAATCATCCACCTGCTCATGCTTACAATCAGTGTGACAGCTAATGAAAATCATGCTTACAATCAGTCTCCGAGTACTATGCCAATCACCCTAAAATAGCTCTGGACCTTTGGGTCAAAGTTGTGACACAGTGTACAAATAAAGAAAAATAGATTGGTGCTTCTTTCAGAAAAGAGTACTCCCTAGAAAACTGCCAATATAAACTAATAGTATTTGGTTAGAGGATTTGCTGCCGAGAAAGATCCGTCCATAGAGAGCGCCACATGTCCCACTAGTGGTGGTGGATGCCAATGCGTGCATGGAGCATGGTTGGTGTCGGTAATTTTTACTTGGCACACCTCGCACTCTGCATATATGCCGGTTCCATACGTACATTTGTGCAGTTCCACCAAAATGCAGCTAAATAACCCTGTTTGCACAGATAATAAAAAAGCGTGATTACATTATAGTGGCATTAGTTGATGAAACACACAAAATAAATAGAAGAAAATATTGCGATAGTATCATAGTATGCCATGCTGCAAGGGCGAGATGGGCCTTGCGACGCCTCATACGGTACGCCTCATACTGGAAATCATCCCAAGTCTCCTAGATACACCTTCTGCCAGTGATGAACATCAGTGTACAATGGTAGTACAAGGAGGCGTCTTGAGACATTCAAATCTCTATTTTTGTGCATATCAACTAAAAGCTTAAACATTAACAATTGGACTAGTTGATGAAACATACATTAACAAAGAGGAGCACTTTCTTTATCTACATTGGAAATGAAATGATAGAGAGGACACTTGCTCTATTTTAACTGTATTATTACTTCATTTTATCAGTGACACTAGGGTCGAGCAGGTGGCAAACGAGGTGTACCGTGCATCACAAGGATGGAGGCCGGGGGTGCTTAGACTGGGATGCTGAAGCTGGCTCTTTCAGTTGCCAACATGGATGATTCAGTTCATGGGACCTTTTGGTGCAGTTCACCTAAAATGAAGCAATGTCCCGTGAGCTAGCAGCTTCTTCTTCATTTTTTTTTAAGAAAAGGGCTCCAGCCCCGGTTCCATTTCCATCAGAAAATGAAACCCACAGAGCTTCTTCTTCATTAGTTGCAATAAAATTGAGCAACATCAAGGTTGGTTGTGAAGCTTCTGGAATGTTCAACTATAATTTGGATATCATTTGTGTAGTTCAACTAAGATCGAGCGTGAAATGTATATCTCTGTTTGCACAAAAAAGGTGGAAAGGAGGGTGACTAACAAGTGATGAAACATGCACGAAATAAAAAGAAGCATGTTCCTTATCTGAATGGCAATCCTACAAGGACAATAGCAATTTCTAAAGCAGCAGCATTGCTAGATATTAGTGTGGGCATTAGGATTAACTATGACAACCGTTAAATATGACATTACTTTAATGGTGTAATTGCTTCATTTTACCAGCAACATTACATTAACAGCTGTTACAGAGTCGGTATTTGGGCACAGGAGAGTAGGCGGACCAGGACAGTTGCATTTCTAACGAAAAGAAGCAACTTATCTTAATGGGAAATTTAGCAGGACATGTAAAAAAGTGCCATTGATTCATATTACTGGAGGCATTACATTGAAAACAACAGTGGTTTAATGTGTCCTTACTTTTAACAGTGCGACTGCTACATTTTACCAGTGGCATTATGATACGTCTCCGTCATATCTATAATTTTTGATTGTTCCATGCCAATATTATTAACTTTCATATACTTTTTGGCAACTTTTCATATTATTTTTGGGACTAACATATTGATCCAGTGCCCAGTGCCAGTTCCTGTCTGTTGTATGTTTTTTTGTTTCGCAGAAACGCAATATCAAACGGAGTCCAAACGGGATAAAAATGGACAGAGATTTTTTTTAGAATATTTATGATTTTCTGGAAGTAAAATCAACGCGAAACGGTATCCGAGGTGGGCACGAGGTAGGGGGGCGCCCCCCTGACCCTCGTGGTCCACCCGTAAGGCAATTGATGCTCTTCTTCTGGCGCATGAAAGATAATTTTATGACGAAGATCTGGGCGAAAGATTCACCCCAATCGGAGTTACGGATCTCCAGATATAAAGGAAACGGTGAAGGGGTAGAATCTGCCAACGCAGAGAACGCAGAAACAGAGAGATAGATCCAATCTCGGAGGGGCTCTCGCCCCTCCCAAGCCATGGGAGCCAAGGAACAGAGGGGAAACCCTCCTCCCATCTAGAGAGGAGGTCAAGGAAGAAGAAGAAGGAGGGGGGCTCTCTCCCCCTCGCTTCCGGTGGCGCCGGAACGCCGTCGGGGGCCATCATCATCACCGCGATCTTCACCAACACCTCCGCCATCTTCACCAACATCTCCATCACCTTCCCCCTTCTATATTCAGCGGTCCACTCTCCCGCAACCCTCTGTACCCTCTACTTGAACATGGTGCTTTATGCTTCATATTATTATCCAATGATGTGTTGCCATCCTATGATGCCTGAGTAGATTTCTATTGTCCTATCGGTGATTGATGAATTGCTATGATTGGTTTGAGTTGCATATTTTATTGGTGCTGTCCTATTGTGCCCTCCGTGTCACGCAAGCGTGAGGGATTCCCGCTGTAGGGTTTGCAATATGTTTATGATCTGCTTATAGTGGGTTGCACGAGTGACGGAAACACAAACCCGAGTAAGTAGGTTGTTTACGTATGGGATAAAGGGGACTTGATACTTTAATGCTATGGTTGGGTTTTAACTTAATGAATCTTTAGTAGTTGCGGATGCTTGCTAGAGTTCCAATCATAAGTGCATACGATCCAAGTAGAGAAAGTATGTTAGCTTATGCCTCTCCCTCAAATAGAATTGCAATAGTGATTAACGGTCTAGTAATATAGTAAGTTGCCTAGGGACAATTCCACAACTCCTACCACCCCTTTTCCACACCCGCCATATTTACTTTATTGTTCTTTATCTTAACAGCCCCTAGTTTATATTTACGTGTTCTTTACTTTCTTGCAAGCTTACCCAAAAACACCTACAAAGGACTTCTAGTTTCATACTTGTTCTAGGTAAAGTGAACGTCAAGCGTGCGTAGAGTTGTATCGGTGGTCGATAGAACTTTAGGGAATATTTGTTCTACATTTAGCTCGTTGGGTTCGACACTCTTACTTATTGAAAACTGTTGTGATCCCCTATACTTGTGGGTTATCAAGACCTTTTTCTGGCGCCGTTGCCGGGGAGTCATAGCGTGGGGTGAATATTCTCGTCTGTGCTTGTTTGCTTTATCACTAAGTAATTTTCATTTGCTGTTCTTAGTTGTTCTCTCTCTTTAGTTATGGATATGGAACACAAAATACCAAAAAAATTAGGTGTAGTGGCTACTCATGAAGATGGGGTAATTCCTAAAACCCTCGATTCTCATTATGCGAGAGATATTATATACTACTTTGATAATCCTGAGAAAACCCCATTCAACTTTATAATGGGAGTAACGTTGGATCAACGTGAATACTTTAGGGATTATCGCTTAACACAAAAAGGGAAACTATTATGGGATCAAATTCATTTATTGAAGTGGTATGCTTGGAAACTATGCGTGGAATATGATTATACTTGTTGCTCTAGGATGAATTCTCCGCACCTTCCCTTTTCATGCAAATTTAATGATAATAAAACCTTAGCTTCTTATGCTAATGGTATATGATTACTATGATGTGGAACAAATAGAAGAATTTGTTGCTTTTATGTCTGCTTATGAAATTGAAGCTATGTGTAAAGAGTTTGAGGATTATGATGATGTTGTTAATAGATCTGAAAATTTAGCTATCCTCAAATATTGCTATGAGAATTATAAATACAATTATGCAATTGATGCACTTATTGAGAAAGTCTTCGCTGTCCAAGAAGAGATTAATATTTTGCAGGAAACTATGGAAGAAGAAATTGATGAAACTATGATCTCATTGGATGAAAAAGATGATGAGGAGAGCAAAGAACAAGAGGAGGAAGAGCGGATTGATCACCCGTGCCCACCTTCTAATGAGAGTAACTCTTCAACTCATACATTGTTTAATTCCCCTTCGTGCTTACCGAAGGATGATTGCTATGATGACTGTTATGATCCCGTTGATTCTCTTTAAATATCCCTTTTTGATGATGCTTGCTATGCTTATGGACAAGATGCCAATATGAATTATGGAGATGAACTTGCTATAGTTCCTTATGTTAAACATGAAATTGTTGCTATTGCACCCACGCATGATAGTCCTATTATCTTTTTGAATTCTCCCGACTACACTATATCGGAGAAGCTTGCACTTATTAAGAAATATATTGATGGGTCGCCTTTTACCGTTACACATGATGATTTTGATGAATATAATATGCATGTGCTTGCTGCTCCTACTTGCAATTATTATGAGAGAGGAACTATGTCTCCACCTCTCTATGTTTCCAACACGATAGAATTGCAAGAAATTGCTTATACTGTGCATTGGCCTTTACTATGTGTGCATGAATTGTTCTTTTATGACATGCCGATGCATAGGAAGAGAGTTAGACTTCGTTGTTGCATGATATATGTTACTTTGTGCTCACTACTAACCTTGGGATCCGGGTGGATTCACTACTTGAGCACTATATGCCTAGCTTAATGGCTTTAAAGAAAGCGCTGCCAGGGAGACAACCCGGAAGTTTTAGAGAGTCATTTATTTCTGTTGAGTGCTTTCATATAGTTTAAAAACAACAAAAATAAAGAGGGGAACCCAAAACTTTTCAAAAAGGAAAGTGGAAGTGAGAAAGACAAGCATTGTTGAAGTGGGAGCTAGCCTTGGACTTTGTTCATGCTCACGGAAACTTTGTGAATCTTGATTACAGAAAATTTTCAACAAAAATAATTATCCCCTTGTATAATTTCATTGTATTATAAAAATAATGTGCCAAGGTTTGCCTTTAGGATGTTTACAATGCTTGTTGGTTTGTACGGTGCTGGACAGAAACTTTGGCTGTAGTGCATGATTTTCCATTTTTAACTGGAACATCAAATGGTTCTAATTCTTTTTGCAATGTCTTTCTGTACAACTTGTTTATTTTTCCTAATTTTGGTAGAAATTTTGGGCTACCAGAAGTATGGTGGATGTCCAGATTGCTACAGACTGTTCTGTTTTTGACAGATTCTGTTTTTGATGCATAGTTTGCTTGTTTTGATGAAACTATCAATTTATATCAGTGGATTAAGCCATGAAAAATTTATATTACAGTAGACACAATGCAAAAACAAAATATGAATTGGTTTGCTACAGTACTTAGAGTGGTGATTTGCTTTATTATACTAACGGATCTTACCGAGTTTTCTGTTGAAGTTTTGTGTGGATGTAGTGTCTAATCGAGGATGTTTTGATGTGAGAAGAAGGAAAAAAGGCAAGAGCTCAAGCTTGGGGATGCCTGAGGCACCCCAAGTAAATATTCAAGGAGACTCAAGCGTCTAAGCTTGGGGATGCTGGGGAGGCATCCCCTCTTTCTTCAACAAGTATCGGTATGTTTCGGATTCGTTTTGTTCATGCATTATGTGCAAGTCTTGGAGCGTCTTTTGCATTTAGTTTTCATTTTTCTTTTATGCACCATGCTGGTATGAGATAGTCCTTGGTTGATTTATAGAATGCTCATTGCACTTCACTGAAATCTTTTGAGTATGGCTTTATAGAATGCTTCATGTGCTTCACTTATATAATTTGAAGTTTGGATTGCCTGTTTCTCATCATATAGACAACCGCCATTTGTAGAATGCTCTTTTGCTTCACTTATATTTGTTAGAGTGTGGGCATATATTTTGTAGAAAGAATTATACTCTCTTGCTTCACTTATATCCATTTAGAGAGATGACAGGAATTGGTCATTCACATGGTTAGTCATAAAATCCTACATAAACTTGTAGATCGCTGAATATGATATGTTTGATTCCTTACAATAGTTTTGCGATATAAAGATGGTGATATTAGAGTTATGCTAGTGGGTGGTTGTGGATTGTAGAGACACTTGTGTTGAGGTTTGCAAGTCCCGTAGCATGCACGTATGGTAACCGTTGTGTGACGAATTTGAAGCATGGGGTGTTTCTTTGATTGTCTTCCTTATGAGTGGCAGTCGGGGAAGATTGATGGTCTTTTCCTACCAATCTATCCCCCTAGGGGCATGCGTTGTAGTACTTTGCTTTGAGGGCTAATAAACTTTTGCAATAAGTATATGAGTTCTTTATGACTAATGTGAGTCCATGGATTATACGCACTCTCACCCTTCCATCGTTGCTAGCCTCTTCGGTACCGTGCATTGCCCTTTCTCACCTCAAGAGTTGGTGCAAACTTCGCCGGTGCATCCAAACCCCGGGATACGATACGCTCTATCACACATAAGCCTCATTATATCTTCCTCAAAACAGCCACCATACCTACCTATCATGGCATTTCCATAGCCATTCCGAGATATATTGCCATGCAACTTCCATCATCATCATATTCATGACTTGAGCATTCATTGTCATATTGCTTTGCATGATCGTAAGATAGCTAGCATGATGTTTTCATGGCTTGTCCGTTTTTTGATGTCATTGCTACGCTAGATCGTTGCACATCCCGGTACACCGCCGGAAGCATTCATATAGAGTCATATCTTTGTTCTAGATATTGAGTTGTAAGTAAATAAAAGTGTGATGATCATCATTATTAGAGCATTGCCCCAGTGAGGAAAGGATGATGGAGACTATGATTCCCCCACAAGTCGGGATGAGACTCCGGACTTTTTAAAAAAAAGAGGCCAAAGAAGCCCAAATAAAAAAAAGAGAAAGGCCAAAAAAAGAGAAGGCCAAAAAAAAAGACAAAAAAATGAGAGAAAAAGAGAGTAGGGGCAATGTTACTATCCTTTTACCACACTTGTGCTTCAGAGTAGCACCATGTTCTTCAAATAGATTGTCTCCTATGTTGTCACTTTCATATATTAGTGGGAATTTTCATTATAGAACTTGGCTTGTATATTCCGATGATGGGCTTCCTAAAATGCCCGAGGTCTTCATGAGCAAGCAAGTTGGATGCACACCCACTTAGTTTCAGTTTGAGCTTTCATACACTTATAGCTCTAGTGCATCCGTTGCATGGCAATCCCTACTCACTCACATTGATATCTATTGATGGGCATCTCCATAGCCCGTTGATACGCCTAGTTGATGTGAGACTTTCTCCTTTTTGTCTTCTCCACATAACCTCCATCATTATATTCTATTCCACCTATAGTGCTATATCCATGGCTTGCGCTCATGTATTGCGTGAGGGTTGAAAAAGCTGAAGCGCGTTAAAAAGTATGAACCAATTGCTCGGCTCGTCATCGGGGTTGTGCATGATGGGGGCATTTTGTGTGACGAAAATGAAGCATGGCCAAACTGTATGATTTTGTAGGGATAAGCTTGCTTTTGCCTTGTTGTTTTGAAAAGACATGATTGCTTTATTGGTACGCTCAAAGTATTATTTTTTATGTCAAATGATAGACCATTACTTTGAATCACCCGTGTCTTAATATTCATGCCATGATTAGACATATGATCAAGATTATGCTAGGTAGCATTCCACATCAAAAATTATTCTTTTTTATCATTTACCTACTCGAGGACGAGCAGGAATTAAGCTTGGGGATGCTGATACGTCTCCGTCGTATCTATAATTTTTGATTGTTCCATGCCAATATTATTCACTTTCATATACTTTTTGGCAACTTTTTATATTATTTTTGGGACTAACATATTGATCCAGTGCCCAGTGCCAGTTCCTGTCTGTTGCATGTTTTTTTGTTTCGCAGAAACCCAATATCAAACGGAGTCCAAACGGGATAAAAATGGACAGAGATTTTTTTTGGAATATTTATGATTTTCTGGAAGTAAAATCAACGCGAAATGGTATCCGAGGTGGGCACGAGGTAGGGGGGCGCCCCCCTGACCCTCGTGGTCCACCCGTAAGGAAGTTGATGCTCTTCTTCTGGCGCATGAAAGATAATTTTATGACGAAGACCTGGGCGAAAGATTCACCCCAATCGGAGTTACGGATCTCCAGATATAAAGGAAACGGTGAAGGGGTAGAATCTGCCAACACAGAGAACGCAGATACAGAGAGATAGATCCAATCTCGGAGGGGCTCTCGCCCCTCCCAAGCCATGGGAGCCAAGGAACAGAGGGGAAACCCTCCTCCCATATAGGGAGGAGGTCAAGGAAGAAGAATAAGGAGGGGGGCTCTCTCCCCCTCGCTTCCGGTGGCGCCGGAACGCCGCCGGGGGCCATCATCATCACCGTGATCTTCACCAACACCTCCGCCATCTTCACCAACATCTCCATCACCTTCCCCCTTCTGTATTCAGCGGTCCACTCTCCCGCAATCCTCTGTACCCACTACTTGAACATGGTGCTTTATGCTTCATATTATTATCCAATGATGTGTTGCCATCCTATGATGTCTGAGTAGATTTCATTGTCCTATCGGTAATTGATGAATTGCTATGATTAGTTTGAGTTGCATATTTTATTGGTGCTGTCCTATTGTGTCCTCCGTGTCGCGCAAGCGTGAGGGATTCCCGCTGTAGGGTTTGCAATATGTTTATGATCTACTTATAGTGGGTTGCGTGAGTGACGGAAACAAAAACCCGAGTAAGTAGGTTGTTTACGTATGGGATAAAGGGGATTTGATACTTTAATGCTATGGTTGGGTTTTACCTTAATGAATCTTTATTAGTTGCGGATGCTTGCTAGAGTTCCAATCATAAGTGCATATGATCCAAGTAGAGAAAGTATGTTAGCTTATGCCTCTCCCTCAAATAGAATTGCAATAGTGATTACCGGTCTAGTAATATAGTCAGTTGCCTAGGGACAATTCCACAACTCCTACCACCACTTTTCCACACCCGCCATATTTACTTTATTGTTCTTTATCTTAACAGCCCCTAGTTTATATTTACGTGTTCTTTACTTTCTTGCAAGCTTACCCAAAAACACCTACAAAGTACTTCTAGTTTCATACTTGTTCTAGGTAAAGCGAATGTCAAGCGTGCGTAGAGTTGTATCGGTGGTCGATAGAACTTTAGGGAATATTTGTTCTACCTTTAGATCCTCGTTGGGTTCAACACTCTTACTTATCGAAAACTGTTGCGATCCCCTATACTTGTGGGTTATCACATTACATAAGAGTGGCTCGCGGCAACAAACATAAGAATAGGATATCTGGGTTGGTCCCATTTTTGTTCGGTATAGCCACCTTATACTGTGTGAGGCTAGCAAATCTAGTTATGGACTTACTCTGTTGACTTGTCCCCCAGTCCCCACTTTCTTTCCTTTTTCAACCAATAGATCGGGTTTATATTTAGTTTGTACCGCGTTTCCCTTTATTTCCCTATTAGACCTAGAGACCAATTGGATAGCTAGTCTTTGCTACTTTTCGCCCCCATTTCCTCTTTTGACCAAGTCCTAGATTCAGGTAACAAATCTCCCCCACCCCCACCCCCTTTCTTCCTTATTTGAACCAAGTAGTACTAGATTCGAGTGCATGAACTAGTTTTATCTCTTAACCGTAAAAATTTAGGTGGTTTTCGAACAGCCGATCGATCCTATCTACGAGGGGGCCTGAGAAATAGTAAAAGATACAAATGCAGTGACGTCAGGAGCTCGGGAAGTAGAGCAAGGCCGATTTCGAAGGAAGTTATACCTGAGGGTCGCTGGGATGTCGCTAGGTGGGCGGCGGGAGGCCGGATCTTCCCACACTACGGCAGCGAGGAAGAGGGGGTCGGAGGCCCTCCCTCGCTAGTGGTGCTTGGGAGATAACGACAAGGCATGTTGATCGGAATGCGCCGGCAGTGGGTAAGAGCCGTCGCCAAGGACGACCGCGTGAACGTTGCACCTTCTCACCTTCCCCAGTGGAGTGGATCCGGTTGGATCTGTGACCAGCGGTAAGCAGAGAGAGATAGAGAGAGAGAGAGTGTGTGGCCACCGCTATCGTGTTTAGATCTGGAGAGGACGAGACAGTGTGAAGAGAGCAACACTAGCAAGCAAGCACGGAGGCTCCAGCCTATATAGTGGAGTACTAGTTTTCTTTTGTCTACCGGAGCCGGCTTGACCTCGTCAATGATTGTCGAGAAGTCACGTGGCCCGGAGGCGCAGTTGTCGTCATTTTGATCTGAAGCACCGTATTATAACATATAACACGAAAAAATGCCACATGACAAGAAATCATAACCTCACTGCCCAAAGGAGACAACATGAATCCCGACGGACAAACTAGACGAGGATCAAAGCTCAAATTAAAGATAAACTCGTAGAGAAGGGGTCCATCGATAGATGTCCTAATTAACATAGCCGGCTTGACCTAGATGACAGCCGAGTAGTCTTCGTGCATGTGCCCCCAACTCAGTTGTCGCTGTTTAAGCCTCGCAGTGATCCGAAGCACATGGCACCTAATTTTGCGAGATGACAAGAAACCTTTTTTTAGATTTCTCACCAGAACTACAGCCCTGTACAACACAGCCTGCACGATATTTAGACGATAGCCAATCCAGGCGTGTCTGCTGGAGTCTGGTCACATGCATGGACGAACTAATCTTCTGTGTCTTGCAGGGATCGTCCAGGCACCAATGTAGTACAACACTTCTCTAGTACTATCGCTCGTTTCTCTCTTCTATTAAGTCACCCGACTTGCGAGGCCGGGGAGTATGCCTATGGTAGGTTCTCAATTGTGGTCCCACATGTGTGTGCAAATGCAATATGGCGCACGTTCCATTCGGAGAGCAGCGTGCCAGACCGACCGACCGTCTGCGGTGCGACGCGAACGCGACAGGCGTGCTGTATACTCCGTACATGTGTACCGCCGTTTTCTTGAGGCTTTGCTCCAGGGCGCAATCCATGGATACAAAATTAGTAGTATACTGTACTATTTAAAAGTCGAGGGCGGGGCTTTTCCTGCGCAGTAGGCGGGGCAGTTCTGCCTAGTCGGTTCGACAAAGACGCGAGTAGATGAGGGAGTAGGCTGCTGCAAACGTAGGGCTGTGTGATTTGATAGCGAGTTATTGCTGGATAGGTGGGGCCCGTGATTTGACTTGTCATTATCATTTTAACTGCGGTGCTATGACCGGCGTGAGTCTCCCAATTCCTGACCACCTCCATACAGGTGCCTCTCCCAATGATCCACCATGTAGAGGCTGGCTCTTGCATGAGAGCCCACTTCTAAACTTTTTCCTTGCCTCTTTCCTCCACATATGCAAAAATGCCATGTAAAGCGGGCTTATAGCCCACTATTGTAGTTACTTGCCACATAGGCATAAAGTCTGATGTGGCAAGTTAATTAAAAAGAGAGAGACTAGTTTGGTAACCTTAGTATCATACACCCAAGGAAGAAACGGTGCTAAGCACGTGTACCTAGGTGAAAAGACAATTTTGAATCTATAACTAATTAAATGTAGCAAACTTAGCAACAAAAAACTAATAAGCACCTATGCATTGGGGACTTGATTGCTAAGCCATTTAACGCCCTTAGCACCTCATCTAAGCACCATTTCATTGGAAGAGGTCACTCCTTGGAAAATGCAATAAATACTACTGTACGAAGAAAGAGATACAGAGAAGTAAAAAAAAATACACTTATAGCCAACTTTATAGCTAACCTTGTTGTAATATGAGTGACTAAGTGATGACTATGTATGACATGCCAACATCAGATAGCCTAACACAACATGTTAAATCTCCAAGGGCGCGACCGTGCGAGTGAGGCGATAGTCATGGTAGGCGCGACCATGATACGGACTGCTGGCAGCCCTTGGATCTGAGATCGAACGGTCGCATGCTAAGTTGCTGAAAATTTGCAGAATAACCCTCTAGGATAGGATATTCACCCATAGGTCTAGAATCACGCCATGCAACCATTCGATCTCAGATCTAAGGGCTCTCGGAAGCCCGTATCATGGGAGAATGGAAAGCCACTACCCAGCCTTTCGCACGCTGGAAGTTCACTACTACTCGTCCCCGCACGTCCTTTAATATTACGATGGTTCGGTCCTAGTCGTCCCGTCCTTGCACATTACGACAATTCCACTAATCCTAACCCTCCTCCCAAATCCACAGCATTCCAAATCTCCATGATCGGTGGTGAGTACAAGGTTAGAACCATCACCAACAATGAGTTCGACGTCGTCTACACCCGTTCTTCCACGATGGTGAAAGGATGCCTTGCTCGCTTCAGACGCATGTTCGAAAACTCAGATGATGAGTGGGTCGCTGGGCTAGATGTTGAGTACACCACAGTCCTAGGATGAGAGAAGGATCTAAAGGAGGAAGAGAGGAAGAAGCCCGCCGTGATCCAGGTTTGCATGCATGACTTATGCTTGGTCTACCACATATGCCATGCCGACGTTGAATGCCAGGATTTTAAGAACTTCCTCAAGAGCGACCTAGTCAAATTCGTTACTGTAGACTTTATGAACGACAAAAGAGTCCTGGGTCGGATAGGCCTCATTGTAGGCAACCCCATTTGACCTCCAGAAGAATCGGCTGCTACCCTCCAGTGGTCAGCCTTCAATGCTGACCCTGGCAGGAGCCATGGTTCATCCTTCATATGGTAAAATGGAGAAACGTCATTACAC
Organism: Triticum timopheevii; assembly: GCA_963921465.1. Lineage (NCBI taxonomy): Eukaryota > Viridiplantae > Streptophyta > Magnoliopsida > Poales > Poaceae > Triticum > Triticum timopheevii. Next base: position 161,262,381 of record OY997266.1, read on the forward strand.
GTTTCATCGTCATGCATGGCAGCGGAATGTACTAGATATAGACCACATCCACTATGCTGCAATGGATGGCTACCTTTGTTTCAATATCTACAAGGGTTGGATGAAGAGCAAGAGCCAAGTGTGTGGTTCAAGCAAAGAAGTATCGGCCAAGAGGAAGAGGGACAAGGACGAAGTCGAGGACGTGGACGAGGACTCCGAGTAAGGTGGCAGTGTCGTTGCTCATGGTGGTTCTAATGCAGTGTCTACCGGATTAGTTGCATAGTTTAATTTCAGGTGTGCTTAGTTTAATTTGAGGGGTGTGTTCTGCTTAGCCCCCAGCAGAACTATGTTATGTTTCTTCTCGTTACTTTAACTCTTTAGTACGTACATGGTAGTATTTCTTATATTTCATCTTTTAGTTGGTATAGTACTACCACTCGTTTCTTCACATTATATATGTACAATATATATGGCCAACATCATATAGCCAGCAGTTTAGTTGTCAAATAATTTCAGGGTGCTTAGTTTTTCAAAGAATTCCAGGGTGCTTAGTTTTATTTAAGGGGTTGGTTGCGCTGGACACCATTATTGTGACTAGCTTTTTAAATAGTACTATATGCATAATTTGGCGGCGAGCGCTCTCTATATTTACCACCTTTTTTTAATTTCAAGTTTTGCTCCATGGCGCAATCCATCGATACTACTACTGTACAAAAGTATACATTTTTTAAAAGGCTAGAGGGCGGGGCAGTCTAGCTTGGTCGGTTTCACGAGAGGCGGGGGCCTTTGTGATTTGACGGCTCATTACTGCTGGAAGGCGGGGCCTTGTGATTTGAAGGCTCGTATAAATGTGCCGATGACCTGAGGAGGAGCAAAGAACCGTGCAGTATACTCAAGTTTTCCACTGGAGTAGTACTACGACGGAGGAGCACGAAATATGGTAGCCCAGTGCCATATGGTGATAAGAAATGATCTAATTTGCTAGTCATCTCATTGTTACCATTGTTCTATTCAAGCCTCGCAGAGAACATGACACGTGCGGCGAAACACCCGAAGCAAAAGATGAAACACATGAGCAAAAGAAGAAGGAAGATTATCACCCCAAATGATCTAATTCACCGCGGAGTCGTAACTGCTTCTTCATCGCCTCCACGACCTCCATCTCCTTGCGCGTCTCCTCCGCCATCTTCTTCATTCTGTCCATGATGCGGGATTTCTCGACACGAGCCTTCATCATTTGTTCCACGGCCGCATTATGTACCTTGAAAGCAGTCGGGTGCTCGATGCGGAGCTTCGCCAACTCCTCCTTCTGTTCCATGACGAGGGCCTGCAGCATCTTCATCGAGGAACTACTATTCTCATGCAGCTTCTTCTAGCCAGTTGATACGTCTCCGTCGTATCTACTTTTCCAAACACTTTTGCCCTTGTTTTGGACTCTAAATTGTATGATTTGAATGGAACTAACCCGGACTGACGCTGTTTTCAGCAGAACTGCCATGGTGTTATTTTTTGCAGAAATAAAAGTTCTCAGAATGACCTGAAAATCCACGGAGCAACTTTTTAGAATTAATAAAAATACTAGCGAAAGAATTAGCGTTAGGGGGCCCACACCCTGTCCATGAGGGTGGGGGCGCGCCCCCTGCCTCGTGGGCCCCCTGGACGTCCATCGACCTCAACTCCAACTCCATATATTTGCTTTCAAGGAGAAAAAAATCAGAAAGAAAGTTTCATCGCGTTTTACAATACGGAGCCGCTGCCAAGCCCTAATCTCTCTCGGGAGGGCTGATCTGGAGTCCGTTTGAGGCTCCGGAGAGGGGGATTTGTCGCCGTCGTCATCATCAACCATCCTCCATCACCAATTTCATGATGCTCACCGCCATGCGTGAGTAATTCCATCGTAGACTTGCTGGACGGTGATGGGTTGGATGAGATTTACCATGTAATCAAGTTAGTTTTGTTACGGTTTGATCCCTAGTATCCATTATGTTCTGCGATTGATGTTGCTATGACTTTGCTATGCTTAATGCTTGTCACCAGGGCCCGAGTGCCATGATTTCAGATCTGAACCTATTATGTTTTCATATATGTGAGTTCTAGATCCTATCTTGCAAGTCTATAGTCACCTATTATATGTTATGATCCGACAACCCCGAAGTGACAATAATTGGGATACTTCTCAGTGATGACTGTAGTTTGAGGAGTTCATGTATTCACTATGTGTTAATGCTTTGGTCCAGTACTCTATTAAAAGGAGGCCTTAATATCCCTTAGTTTCCATTAGGATCCCGCTACCACGGGAGGGTAGGACAAAAGATGTCAAGCAAGTTCTTTTCCATAAGCACGTATGACTATATTCGGAATACATGCCTACATTACATTGATGAACTGGAGCTAGTTCTGTGTCACCCTATGTTATAACTATTACATGAGGAACCACATCCGACATAATTATCCATCACCGATCCAATGCCTACGAGCTTTTCACATATTGCTCTTTGCTTAGTTACTTTACCGTTGCTACTGTTACACTTACTACAAAACTGCTACTGTAACTTTTGCCACTGTTACCGTTACTTCCATACTACTTTGCTACTAAATACTTTGCTGTACATACTAAGTTATCCATGTGTGGTTGAATTGACAACTCAACTTCTAATACTTGAGAATATTCTTTGGCTCCCCTTGTGTCGAATCAATAAATTTGGGTTGAATACTCTACCCTCAAAAATTGTTGCGATGTCACGCCCAATATGCGACCCTATCCAAAAGGAACTCGAAGGTCCCACCAAGGATAGACCCGCATATTGGAACGCTTTTGCAAGGTGGATATCATTACATCAACATTACATAATAGATGGGGATACATACATAAGGCATACAATGCCACATGAATACAACAATACATCATATATAGATCAACATCCGACTACGGATGAAACATAAACATAAGCTCAAACAATATCCACCCTGCTAGCCCAGGCTGCCGACCTGGAACCTATCCCCTGATCGAAGAAGAAACAGAAGAAGAACTCCAAAACAAGCAACATCGCTCTCGCGTCAAGATCATCGCATAATCCTGTACCTGCAACTGTTGTTGTAGTAATCTGTGAGCCACGAGGACTCAGCAATCCCATTACCATGGGTATCAAGACTAGCAAAGCTTAATGAGAAAGGAAGGGGTAAAGTGGTGAGGTTGCAGCAGCGACCAAGCATATATGGTGGCTAACATACGCAAATGAGAGCGAGAAGAGAAACAAAGGAACGGTCGTCAACTAGCATTGATCAAGAGGTGATCCTGAACTCCTACTTACATCAAACATAACACAGAAACCGTGTTCACTTCCCGGACTTCGCCGAGAAGAGACCATCACGGCTACACACGCGGTTGATGCGTTTTAATTCGGATCTGGTGTCAAGTTATCTACAACCGGACATTAGCAAATTCCCATCTGCCACATAACCGCGGGCACGGCTCTCGAAAGTTTAAACCCTGCAGGGGTGTCCCAACTTAGCCCATGACAAGCTCTCGTGATCAACGAAGGAATAGACCTTCTCCCAGGAAGACCCGATCAGTCTCGGAATCCCGGTTTACAAGACATTTCGACAATGGTAAAACAAGACCAGCAAGACTGCCCGATGCGCCGACAATCCCGATAGGAGCTGCACATATCCCGTTCTCAGCGCAACACCGGATGAGACAGGCTACGAGTAAAACCAGACTTCGAGTTTTCCCCGAGGTGGCCCCACAGGCGGCTCGGTTCAGACCAACACTTAGAAAAGCACTGGCCCGGGGGGGGGGGGGCTAAAATAAAGATGACCCTTGGGTTGGCCGACCCAAGGGAAGGGTATAGGTGGTGGTGAGGCAAATGGTAAAACCAAGGTTGGGCCTTGCTGGACAAGTTTTATTCAAAGCGAACTGTCAGGGGGGTCCCATAAATCACCCGACCGCGTTAGGAACGCAAAATCCGGGAACATAACACCGGTATGACGGAAACTAGGGCGGCAAGAGTGGAACAAAACACCAGGCATAAGGCCGAGCCTTCCACCCTTTACCAAATATATAGATGCATTATTAATATAAGAGATATTGTGATATCCCAACATAACCCTGTCCACCATGGAGAAATCTTCAACTTCACCTGCAACTAGCAACGCTATAAGAGGGGCTGAGCAAAAGCGGTAACATAGCCAAACAACGGTTTGCATAGGAAAGGTGTCAAAGGTTAGAGGTTCATGGCAATATGGGATGTCTTGATAAACAGGTAATAGGTAGCGCAGCATAGCGATAGAACGAAGCAACTAGCATAGCAATGATAGTAGTGAGATCCAGGGTAGCGGTCATCTTGCCTGAAATCCCGCAAGGAAGAAGAACGAGTCCATGAAGAAGACGAACGGATGAAGCCGAACCAACCGTAGACGAACGAATCCTCACGATCGCAACGAAACAGGAACTAACAAGAAGAAGCACACAACATAGGTAAACACACCACACATGAACAAGGCATGATGCACAACAAGCATGATGCATGACCAAGCTACATGAAGCTACTCATGGCAAGAGATGATGCAAACAAGAACAACACATCAAGACAAGTTTAAATGAGGCCGGGAACAACATATAACAATTCCGGTAAGTCCTCATATGCATATTTCGAAATTGGTCCAGAACTGAATAAACCTTATGTTCAAGTTGTTAAACAGCAAGTTAAGATGCACCAAGATGATCTACACGAAATTCTAGTCAAGTTACATATAAAGTTCATTAGATTCGGAGCTACGGCCTAGAAGATATGAGCAAAACAAGTTAAACATGGCATTGATGCAAAAGGCACCCAAACATCAAGCAAACGCACCAAAACAAGGATGCAACACGATAATATGAAACTACATGCAAGATCAAGCAAGTTTCATATAGAGCACACTCAAAACGGAGCAACGGTGCAACACATACACTCTATACAAGTCATAACAACAATCTGCCCATAACAGCAACTAGGCATCTTGCAAGCATCAAAACAATAAGCTACATCACCCCAACATAAGAACAAAAGGCATGGGCATGAAGTACAGGTAAAGCATAACAAAACATGAACACTGAGCTATCTCCAGAAACAACTAGAACATGCTCCAAAAGACATGGTAAGATTGCAAATAATAACAGTTTCAGACTTTAGCAGATATAACATCAGGTTGCAATGTTTAGAGCAAGCAAAAAACATGTTACAGGAACTTATCATGGCAAACAAAGGCATGGCATGAATCTACTAATTGCATAGATCAGAAGTCCCTTACTGACCATGAGCCAAAAGGGCACGGAAAATATGATGGCACCCATGTAAACATGGCAAGTTATATTACAGATTCATACATGGCAGGAACAACAATAAGTAGGCGTGTTCGTGAGCTTGAACCACTCACTACAGAGCAATACATGGCATGGCAAGGCAACCAACAGTAAGAAGACATGTTTATGAAGCTAAAAATGGCAAGAGCAAGGTCATAGGGTGCATGGAATACTAGCAAAACATATGGGAACAAGTGAACTTAATGTTAACAGGTTGGCAGCAACATTTTCAAGCAACTTTAGAGCAAGATAACAACATGTTCCAGCAGTCTATAATTGCAACCAAGGGTATGAATGGATAGAGCAAGACATGTAGATCAAAACATGTTTATAGGACATCTCCAGATTATGCATAGAACAACTAGTAGAAGCATGTTAACATAGCAACAAAATATAACAGAATCTGTCAGGAAAACAGCAACAGCAACTACCCTACTTAACAAGCTCAATGCACTCACTACAAGCATCACAAAACTAAATGGTTGGCACCCCTGGAAAGATGGCATGGCATAGATCAACATACATGTAGACATCAACCTCATAGGATGCACACATCAATCATGGCAAAAATGACAAATGAGCAAGTTATAACAGTTTTAGCAGATTAACATCAACATGCACTCTTCCAATAGCATTTCGGGCATCAAGACGAGCTCAAATGAAAATGATGCAATGGAATGAAATGAAGTACTGGTCGAGGCGAACAATTTGACATATTATACGCATGAAACGGAGCTACGGATGCAAAGATGCAATGGCATGAACATGGCATGATTATGACAAAAAATCTGGGACTTCGTCGATTTTCTGAAAAAAACCAAGTGAGCGCGGGATAGCTATAACGTGCACCGGGCGGGGTTTAGGTAGGCTCACTCATGGGCTATCGGGCCCGGTTCGAGGAAGAGGCCTGGCAGGCCGAGGAGGGGGAGCCCCGGCTGGGCCGGCTTGTGGGCTGAGGGCGCGGGGCCCACGAGAGATGGAGGCCCGGTCAACGCAGGAGGATCGAGGCTCCTCCCGATCGAGCGGGACGGCGGCGGAGGGCGGCGCCGGCCGGAGATGGCGGCATCACGGCGGGAGGTTGCCGGCGGGAGCGGATGGGGCGGATCCGGCGGCTCCCTTGCCGGATCTGGCCGGAGGGGCCGGCTCCGGGGCGCGGAGGCGAGATGCCATGGCGGCGGCGGCGGTTGTCGCGGCGGCGCGGGGCCGTGCTTTGGCGGCACGGGGACGGGATGGTGGCGGAGGGAGCCCGACGGCGGCGGAGGCGCGAGGCCGGGACGGCGGCGGGGCAGGCCGGGACCGCCGGAGGAGGCGCAGGGGCGGCCCAGCCCTCCGGTGACCGGCGGCGAGGTCGCCGGAGGCTGGTGAGGTGGCGGCGGCGCGGGCACCGGCCGGGAGGCGCGCAGGAGACCCGCGGGCGGGCGACGGCGGTGGAACGGGCCGGACGGGCCCTGCCTGGGCTCGCAGGCCCGCGGCGGCGCGCGCAGGCGGCGGGGACACTTGGCCGGCGCTGGTTGGAGGAGCTGGCGGCGGAGGCGACGTGGCGCTCCATGATTGGCCGGGGCGACGTGGTCGGCGGACGTGTCCGGCGCGGGCGGACGCGTCCGGCGGCGCGAGGAGGAAAACTGCTAGGGTTTAGACCGGGATTTCGGGGAGGAAGACATATTTATAGGTAGAGGGAGCTAGGAGAGTCCAAATGAGGAGCGGTTTTCGGCCACGCGATCGTGATCGAACGGCCGAGACCATGGAGGGGAGTTTGCTGGGTTTTGGGCCACTTTGGAAGGGGTGTTGGGCTGCAAGTCAAAGAGGGCTTTGCGGTTACCCGGTTAACCGTTGGAGTATCAAACGACCTCCAAATGGCACGAAACTTGACAGGCGGTCTATCGGTGCTATACCAAGGCCGCTTGACAAACCTCAGGCCATTCCAAGAAAGTTTAACACCCGCACATGAGAAGAGGTAAAAGGGGAACGCCGAGGGACATAGGAGTGCCGGATTGCAAAACGGACAACGGGGAAAATGCTCGGATGCATGAGACGAACACGAATGCGAAATGAGATGCACATGATGACATGATAAAATGCAACACGCAAGCAAATGACATGGCAACAACGGCGAATAACTGGCAGACACCTGGCGCATCGGATCCGGGGCGTCACATGCGACCCCCTATACTTGTGGGTCATCAAGACTATTTTCTGGCGCCGTTGCCGGGGAGCATAGCTCTATTCTTTGAGTCACTTGGGATTTATATCTGCTAATCACTATGAGGAACTTGAAAGATGAAAGAATTAACACTTTTCCCTCAACTATGAGGGGAGGTAAGGAACTGCCATCTAGCTCTGCACTTGATTCACCTTTTCATTTTGAGTAAGCTTGCGACACCTAAACCTGCTACTGCTATGAATTCTGATATGTCGCATGTTATTGATGATGCCACTTCTACTATGCATGATACTTATGATAAAACTACTTCCGTGCTTGATACTACTATGCCATTAGGTGAATTTCTTGATGAACAACTTGCTAGGGTTAGAGAGAATGAAATTTTTGAAACTGATATTATTGAAGATAGTGATGATGAAGGTTCTCCCGCTAAATATGAATTGCCTGTTGTTCCAGAGGGCTATGTTATGGATGAAGAAACTGCTAGAGATTTTTTTGCTTGCAATGATAGATCTGATCTTAAGAAGTTATTGGCTAAACTTAAACAGAAAACTCTACATGCTAGAATGAAATATGACCCTACTTTTGTTACTTCACCTATCTTTGTTACTTATAAGGATTATGAATTCTCTGTCGATCCTGAGATAATTGCTTTGGTTGAATCTGATCCTTTTTATGGCTATGAATCTGAAACTGTTGTGGCACATCTTACTAAATTGAATGATATAGCCACCCTGTTCACTAATGATGACAAATCTCGCTACTATTATATCCTTAAGATATTTCCGTTCTCATTAAAGGGTGATGCTAAAACTTGGTTTAATTCTCTTGATCCTGGTTGTGTGCGTAGTCCCTAGGATATGGTTTATTACTTCTCTGCTAAATATTTTCCTGCTCATAAGAAACAAGCCACCTTGAGGGAAATATATAAGTTTGTGCAAATTGAAGAAGAGAGTCTCCCACAAGCTTGGGGGAGGCTTCTCCGGTTACTTAATGCTTTGCCTGATCACTCTCTTAAGAAAAATGAAATACTTGATATCTTTTATAATGGACTAACCGATGCTTCCAAGGACCACTTGGATAGTTGTGCTGGTTGTGTTTTCAGGGAAAGAACAGTCGATCAAGCTGAATTGCTATTGAATAATATGTTGACTAATGAAACTAATTGGACAGTTCCTGAGCCAACTCCTGAGCCAATTACTGAACCTATTCCTAAACCAACTCCGAAGAAAAGGGGAGTTCTATTTCTCAGTCCTGAAGATATGCAAGAGGCAAAGAAATCAATGAAAGAGGAAGGTATTAAAGCTGAAGATGTTAAGAATTTACCTCCTGTTGAAGAAATACATGGTCTTAACATACCACTTGTTGAAGAAACACATGGTCTTGATAACCCGACACAGGTAGTAAAGGTAAATTCTCCCTATAGATATGATAAAGTTGAAATCCCCTCTACTAAGTTCCCTAGCCAATGTTTAGATAAATTTGATGACTTTATGGCTAGGCAAGAAAATTTCAATGCTTATGTTGGTAGAGAATTAAAGAGTAATTCTTACATGATTGGACGCTTGAGTGATTATATGGCTAGAGTTAAAGGTGAGCTTAAACTCATTAGTAAATATGCTTCGATGGTTACCATTCAAGCAGAATAAGTACTTAAAGCTCAAAGAAATCTGCTCGATGAATTAAATAATAAACATGACTTTGCTGTTAGAGTGGCTACTAGAACTGGTAGAATGACTCAGGAACCATTGTATCCTGAAGATCACCCTAAGAGAATTGAGCAAGATTCTCAGAGAAATAATTTAGATGCATCTAGTCCTTCTAAAAGGAAGAAAAAGAAAAATGATAGGACTTTGCATGCTTCTAGTGAACCTGTTGGAGACACACCTGAGAATCCTAATGATATTTCTATTTCTGATGCTGAAACACAATCAGGTTATGAACATGAACCTAGTGATAATGTTAATGATGATGTTCATGTTGATGCTCAACCTAGCAATAATAATGATGTAGAGATTGAACGTACTGTTGATCTTGATAACCCACAATCAAAGAATCAACATTATGATAAAAGAGACTTTGTTGCTAGGAAGCATGGTAAAGAAAGAGAACCATGGGTTCAGAAACCCATGCCTTTTCCTCCTAAACCATCCAAGAAAAAAGATGATGAGGATTTTGAGCGCTTTGCTGAAATGATTAGACCCATATTCTTACGTATGCGCTTAACTGATATGCTTAAAGTGAACCCTTATGCTAAATATATGAAGGATATTATTACAAATAAAAGAAAGATACCAGAAGCTGAAATTTCCACCATGCTTGCTAATTATACTTTCAAGGGAGGAATACCAAAGAAACTAGGAGATCCAGGAGTACCAACTATACCATGCTCCATTAAAAGAAACTATGTTAAAACTGCTTTATGTGATCTTGGAGCTGGTGTTAGTGTTATGCCTCTATCTTTATATCGTACACTTGAATTGAATAAGTTGACACATACTAAAATATCTTTGCAAACGGCTGATAAATCAACTGCTATACCTGTCGGTATTTGTGAGGATGTGCCTGTTGTGGTTGCAAACGTTACTATCTTAACGGACTTTGTTATCCATGATATTGCCGAGGACGATAGTATGTCGATTATCCTTGGTAGACCCTTTTTTAATACTGCAGGGGCTGTTATTGATTGCAACAAAGACAATGTCACTTTTCATATTAATGGTAATGAGCATACGGTACACTTTCTGAGGAAACAACCTCAAGTTCATAGCATCAATTCTATTGGAAAAAGTCCAACTATTATTATTGGAGGTTTTGAATTTTCTCTTCCTACTGTCAAGAAGAAATATGATATTCTTATTATTGGGGATGTTCATATCCCCATTGAGATAACCTAGTGTTATTCAAAATTTCTCCGGTTCCATGTTATTCGGAAAGAGTTTGTTAACAAGACTTGATCGACCTTGTTAGTGGATTCCTTTTGATGATCATGAGATGGACGAAGTTAGAAGGAACAACCTTCTATACCCTCTTTTTACTTTCTGTTATTTAGAATAAATAAAGAAAAAAAAAGTATTTTCTGTTTGTTTTTTGAATTATCCATGCAATAAAAAATACCCCAAAAATAAAAGTTCTCCAAATGCCCTGCAAATTTAGTATGATTTTTTCTGGAATATTTGAGAATATCTGGCACTGAGAACACATCAGGGGGAGCTGGCACCTGGACACGAGGGTCCAGGGCGCACCCACCCCTACAAGGCGCGCCCCCTGCCTCGTGGGCCCATGGTGCCCCCCTCCACTTATTCCTGCACCCACACACTTCTTCTTCCTCCCGAAAAAATCACTATCAAGCTCAAGCACGAGTTCTAGCTCATCTTGCTGCCATTTTCTGTCTCCTTGCTCAAAGCTCCATTCACAAAACTTCTTTGGGGGATTGTTCTTTACTATGTGACTCCTCCAATGGTCCAATTAGTTTTTGTTCTAGTGCTTTATTCATTGCAAATTTTTGCTGCCTAGGTGACCCTGTTCTTGAGCTTGCATGTCAAATTTATGAGGTCCCAAGTAATTCTAATGCATGATATAGGCTCTAGGCACTTGTGGGAGTAGTTGCTATCAGTTTTGTTGAGTTTGATTCACTTTTATTTTGAGTTGCTAAAAATTTCAGAAATTTTTCAGAGGAAGAAATATGTCCAAGAAAATGTACCAAGGTGGTTCTTCAAGAAGGAAAGGACCCAGGCTCGCAATGCGTGGGAAGGACAATGAACCACCAAGGGAAGCCGACGTGCGGCCTTGTGAATGGCCGTTAGAAGAGTTTATGGTTAATGCAGGCATCAATGATGAATTTGATGCATATGTGCGTAATGCCGATCTTGAGGACTTCATGCAAGATAAGTGTCCTCAGTACTACTATTTGACTGATTCATTTGTGAGAAGGTTTAAATTTACATCTTTGCGTAATTCTCCAAGTGTCCTGTTTGATATTTATGATCAATCATATACCATGGACCTAGAAGATTTCACTACTGCTTGCAAACTCCCGTAGTGGGGCAATGTTAATGAACCTCGTAAATCTGAATATAAAGACTTTCTTGCTAGTATCATTGTGGGAGAATCTAGAGAAATAACACAAGCTACCATAGGGAGCATTCATTTTCCTGCTATACATTATTTTGCTCTCTTCATTGGTAGATGCATTAACGATAAGGATGAAGCATGTCACATGTGTGATTCTGATCTTTGTGTTCTCAAGAGTGCTGTATTAGGTAATAAACAATACAACTTTGGGGCAATTGTTGCACGTAGGTTGCATAACAATGGTTTATTTGGAGATTTATTAGGAGAGATTTATGCGACCCGTGTGGCTAATTATCTTGGTATACCTGTACATGAGGATGACAAGGAGTTGCCTCCCGCTTATTTAGATTATAATGCTATGGTCAGTCATCATTTTCTTGAGAGGAATGAACAATTCCTCCAGTATCAACTAATCTTTGACAGATGTCGCGCTGTCCATATTACTCTCCATGCTCCTGCCCTCTTTGATTATTAGGCAAAGGGAAGATATGTTATCACCAGGGAGGAGGCAAATGAGTACGAGAGGAGGACGGAGGCAGCTCGCCGCCATGCTGCAGCCCAGGAGGCAATGACTGCTGCATCTCAGTACGACCCCAGTTACAACTTCGGATATCAGTCAGGCTACCCATGGCCATAGACCAACTTAGGCCAAAAGCCTAAGCTTGGGGGAGTACATATTTCTCACCGACATTACATTCATGTTCACACACTCATTCTAGTTGACGGTGCTCATACTCTTTCATTGTACTATCCATGCTAGTTTAAATTCTTTTTCTAGTTTTCTTCTTGTGTGTTTGATAAACCTTAAGAAAAACCAAAAAAATTAGTTAGTTTACTTTCCATGCTTGTAGTAGTAATCAAAAGAAAACCCAAAAAGATTTCTTCTTCTTCTTCTTTACTTGTTGGGAGCTTTCCCGTGTAAATAGTTTTATTTCCTTTTCTTTTCCTTCGGGGGTCGAGAGGAGAAGACCATAATGAAAATGTTAAGCGGCTCTTATATGCATGATTGCTGATTTAACTAAGAGCCCATATTATCTTGTCTTCTCCCTTGAGTTGAATGCTTTCAGATTCTAGCTTAGTCCAATGCACGTGCACTATTATTATTATCCACACCGTTTGGTCGTGCAAGTGAAAGGCAATAATGACGATATATGATGGACTGATTGAGATGAGAGAAGCTGGTATGAACTCGACCTCTCTTGTTTTTGTAAATATGATTAGTTCATCGTTCCTGATTCAGCCTATTATGAATAAACATGTTTGCAATGACAATTAGAGATTATAGTTGCTTATGCCATGCTTTATTAGCTATGAGTTTGTAATGGTTTACCTTGTGTGCCAACATGCTATTAAAATGGTTGTGATGTGGTATGATAGGGTGGTATCCTCCTTTGAATGATTCGAGTGACTCGACTTGGCACATGTTCACGCATGTAGTTGAAACAAAAGCAACATAGCCTTCACGATATTTATGTTCGTGGTGGATTATATCCTATTCATGCTTGCACTCGGTGTTTATTAATTTTAATGCATGTTCATGACTGTTGTCGCTCGCTCAGTTGGTCGCTTCCCAGTATTTTGCTAGCCTTCACCTGTACTTAGAGGGAATACTGTTTGTGCATCCAAACTCCATAAACCCCAAAGTTATTCCATATGAGTCCACCATACCTTCCTTTATGCGGTATTCACCTGCCGTTCCAAGTAAATTTGTATGTGCCAAACTCCAAACCTTCAAATGAAATTTTGTTTTGTATGCTCGAACAGCTCATGTATCAACTAGGGTTGTCTGTATCTTCCATGTTAGGCGGGTTATTCTCAAGAGGAGTGGACTCCGCTCCTCATTCACGAGAAAATGGCTGGTAGCCGGGATGCCAGTCCCATGCTCAAATCAAATCAAAATAATTAAACAAAACTCCCCCGGGATTGTTGCTAGTTGGAGGCACCCGTTGTTTCGGGCAAGCCATGGATTGATGCTTGTTGGTGGCGGGGGAGTATAAACTTTACCATTCTGTTTGGGAACCGCCTATAATGTGTGTAGCATGGAAGATATCGAGATCTCATAGTTGTTATGTTGACAGTGAAAGTATACCGCTCAAAATGTTATTCATCTCTATTTCAAAATCAAGCTCTGGCACCTCTACAAATCCTTGCTTCCCTCTGCGAAGGGCCCATCTATTTACTTTTATGTTGAGTCATCACCGTCTTATTAAAAAGCACCCGCTGGAGAGCACCGCTGTCATTTGCATGCATTACTATTAGTTTATATTGGGTATGACTATGACTGGATCTCTTTTACCACGAATTACAATGTTTAGTCAGTCCTTGATCTTTAAAGGTGCTCTGCATTTATGTTTTGCGGTCTCAGAAAGGGCTAGCGAGATACCATCTTGTCATATCATATTATGACTGTTTTGAGAAAGTGTTGTCATCCGAGTTCTATTATTATTGCTCGCTAGTTGATTATGCCATTGATATGAGTAAACATGAGACCTAAGTGTTATTGTGAATATGGTAAGTTCATAATCTTTTCTGAAAACTTGAATGCTGGCTTTACATATTTACAACAACAAGCAAACAGAGTTTGTAAAAGTTATTCTTTATCACTTTCAGTTTATCAACTGAATTGCTTGAGGACAAGCAAATTTTTAAGCTTGGGGGGTTGATACGTCTCCGTTGTATCTACTTTTCCAAACACTTTTGCCCTTGTTTTGGACTCTAACTTGCATGATTTGAATGGAACTAACCCGGACTGACGCTGTTTTTAGCAAAACTGCCATGGTGTTATTTTTGTGCAGAAATAAAAGTTCTCAGAATGACCTGAAAATCGACGGAGCAACTTTTCAGAATTAATAAAAATACTGGTGAAAGAATTAGCGTCAGGGGGCCCACACCCTGTCCACGAGGGTGGGGGGCGCGCCCCCTCCCCTAGGGCGCACCCCCTGCCTCGTGGGTCCCCTGGACGTCCACCAACCTCAACTCCAACTCCATATATTTGCTTTCGCAGAGAAAAAAATCAGAGAGAAAATTTCATCGCGTTTTACGATACGGAGCCGCCGCCAAGCCCTAATCTCTCTCGGGAGGGCTGATCTGGAGTCCGTTCGGGGCTCCGGAGAGGGGGATTCATCGCCGTCGTCATCATCAACCATCCTCCATCACCAATTTCATGATGCTCACCACCATGCGTGAGTAATTCCATCGTAGGCTGGCTGGACGGTGATGGGTTGGATGAGATTTACCATGTAATCAAGTTAGTTTTGTTAGGGTTTGATCCCTAGTATCCATTATGTTCTGAGATTGATGTTGCTATGACTTTGCTATACTTAATGCTTGTCACTAGGGCCCGAGTGCCATGATTTCAGATCTGTACCTATTATGTTTTCATGAATATATGTGAGTTCTTGATCCTATCTTGCAAGTCTATAGTCACCTATTATGTGTTATGATCCGACAACCCCAAAGTGACAATAATCGGGATACTTCTCGGTGATGACCGTAGTTTGAGGAGTTCATGTATTCACTATGTGTTAATGCTTTGGTCTAGTACTCTCTTAAAAGGAGGCCTTAATATCCCTTAGTTTCCATTAGGACCCCGCTGGCACGGGAGGGTAGGACAAAAGATGTCATGCAAGTTCTTTTCCATAAGCATGTATGACTATATTCGGAATACATGCCTACATTACATTGATGAACTGGTGCTAGTTCTGTGTAACCCTATGTTATAACTATTACATGAGGAATCGCATCCGACATAATTATCCATCACTGATCCAATGCCTGCGAGCTTTTCACATATTGCTCTTTGCTTAGTTACTTTTGCCGTTGCTACTGTTACAATTACTACAAAACTGCTACTGTTACTTTTGCCACTGTAACCGTTACTTCCATACTACTTTGCTATTAAATACTCTACTGCAGATACTAAGTTATCCAGGTGTGGTTGAATTGACAACTCAACTGCTAATACTTGAGAATATTCTTTGGCTCCCCTTGTGTCGAATCAATAAATTTGGGTTGAATACTCTACCCTTGAAAACTGTTGCGATCCCCTATACTTGTGGGCTATCACCGGTGTTCTTCTCCTTCAACAGGTCGAGCTCGTGGCAGAGCTTTGCCTTGTCCTCCTTCAGCAGCACCACCAAGCCGTGGATGAACTCCTACTTACTGAGGTGCTTATTGAGCTGATCGGGCACGCCGTCGAGGGATAACGACTCCAGCGCCGCCGGCTCGGCAAGTTCGCCTCAGCGGCTAGGGCACTCCTGGGAGCCATCGCCTGCCCGTGAGAGATCTTTCGAGGTCTCTGCGTGGTGGCGAGCCCTCCTTTTTTTCTGCAGCCTTGGTTGCCGCTCTTACGAGTAGTTCTCGACCTAGAGCTTTGCTCACCGGCCATGGCAAGGACAGACGAAGAAGAAGCACTTATGAGGAGGAAAGGTAGAGTAATTTTCGGTTAGGTAGTTCCCCCTTTTATAACCTAAGTACTAGCACTAGTACTAATACCTGCATAGTGGGAACACGTTCAGGTTTGGAACGTACTAGTAGGTGTGAGTAGGCTTTCGATGTGATGGGAACAAGGTAAAGATTAATTGATGGTTTTGGTTTCGAGGCCCGAAACGGCTCCCGATGAGTTTAGTGGAACATAACTTTCAAGTTGACTACACTGCTCAAATGCGTAAATATTATGTTGCTGTCAAAAATTGGCACAAAATACGAAGGAGACCAATGGAAGTACTACTAGCAACCCATGGTTTAACTACTCACATGTGCGCAGTGGAGTAGTAATGTCTTTCTTCCGCCCTCACGTCCACTCAATTTGCATGTGCTGTATTAATTGACCATCAATGAAGTGAACGACTTTACACGCGTCAAATTATCACATGGGGTGGATCTTGGTACAAAATTGCGTCCGCCCGTGTACCCGCATGTGCGTGTAAGGGAATGAGTGCATGCTTGGCGTGCGTGCACATCTTCGCTTCGTGCATGTACCGCCAGTATGGCTTAGGGAGGACGAGTACATTCTTCTGGAACCAGCAGCATGTCACTGTGATCAATCCACACAAGGAGGTCGCGACAACGCCTCCACATGCGCCACGTGGCATCATGAACTGTAAGAGAGACACTATGTAGCGTGCCATTGGAATTCTAATTTACGTGTTTTGCACATACTCGAAGTACTAGCAAGGTACACGTGTATTGCACGCATCGGATTTTGCAACCAAATTATGAATAAATACCACACTATAGCATGTAAGCTCCGAGTCATATATGCCTGATGTAGACCTTCGTTTAATTCTTATAGTTCATGTCATTCAAAATCAATTAGTTTTTTATAAAAAATGTAGGGCCACTTGGATTCATAGGATTTCCAAACCGCGGGAATAGGAAAAACATGGGATTATAGTGGAATATCGTCTTGAATCCTACAGGATTGTACGAGTGTTTGATTGTGCATAGAAAAAACGCAGAATTCTTTCAGAGAGGTTTGAGTGGATGGGATGTTTCCAATGAAATCTAGTGCAAATGAATCATATGGAAAAATTCCTATGGTTTACAATCCTATGAATCAAACAACCAAGACAGGAAAAATTCCTAAGGATTAGAATCCTCCAAAATTCCTTTGAGAATCCTTTGAATCAAAGAAGCCCTTAATCTGTTTTATGATCCATGGAATTGTGCGTTGTAAAGCATAAAGTAAAAACAAATAATGGCAATTCAACTAGAAAAAAAGTTTGGGCAGTTATGATACGGAAGATTCTAGAACAAAGGAGAACCACTGTTGTTTTGAGGTTTGTGCATTATGCTTAAGTTCAACCATGGAGTCTGCTAGATTGTACATGTGGAAAAATCCGGTGGGGGTCTAGAAGATGGTGTGAGGGGCCGAGTGGAGGGAGACTATGAAGGAGTGTACAAGTGCGAGATCGATATTTAGAGAGAGGGGGCGAGAACGTGCGCTGTTGCAGAGTGGCGGAGCCATGAAAAATAAATGATCTAGGGGGGCCAAGCATTGCTAATCCTTTACGAGGAGGGCCAATTCATGAACTTAAACCATTTACCAGCAATTGTCTAATGATCACATTCATATTAGCCTCGATATATAGTGATATTAGGGGGGCAGGGCCCTTGCTGCCCCATGTCTTCTCCATTGTGCGCGCGTCTGAGAGATGAAGCAGAAGGCATGGATGATGAGAGGGGGATGTTGGATATATAATTAATGTGGGTGTATTAGCTATATATGTAGGGGTTGTTTAGTTCTAGGCCTAGGAGTGCCACACTATGCCATACAATGTTGCCAAAATTTCCTAAGGTTAGTTCTTCAAAATGAGAGCCACAAGTTGGCAAGCCTAAGGGAATCTTGCCACACTTGTTGTGTGTATGTGATGTGGGACCATAGTGTGGCTTGCCTAAGATGTGGCTTGAACCAAACACACACCTAAGTTGGTCAAATTTGCCTAACCTTAGGTGTGGCAAACTTTGGCAAACTTAGTCTCAAACCAAACAACCTTGTAATCCTATATAGAGAGGTATAGATTGATCGATGTGGACGTGGGAAAGAGGGTGAGACCTCACTAGATATATAGATTGATCGTTTTGTGTGGAAAACTATGAAAGACCTAGCTATATATATACACACACACATAGCGCATGCATGCGTGAGAGATAAAGAATGCCCGATATGATGGAGAGGGGGATGTGTGTGGGTGTGTGCCTTCATGGGAGACCGACCTGAAGAAAAAGATTGCATGTGTGCGATGGATAATGCCGACTGGTAGTGTGTGTGCATGCATGCACGAGAGAAAGTTAGTGGTACAATTATAAAGAGAAGACGACTGTGTGGGTGTAAAAGACTAGGTGAGGTCACAATCAATGTAAAGTTGAATTCAAATATTTGAATAAGAGATCATGATGTTTGAAACCCATGCATGAATGAATATAATGGAGATCTACGCGGTGTGGTTTGGAAACGAGCATGTTGTAATGTAAACACATTGAACAAGGTCAGACTGATTTGAATTTGAGATACCGATGGCAGACATCGTTTGGCCACATTGCATCCGTGCATGGACACACTATTCTAATTGGAGACGATGGGTGGCTTTCGCATAACATACCTATATCTATACCCCTATATATATTATATATATATATTATATTTTTTATATTGTGTGCGGGTAACTTTAACTTTGAAAGATGGTCATTGGATGAGGCGAATCTGATGGTGCAGAGATGGCAAATTTGAGCACTACTGGCCGTTGGATATCATCTAGATTCCACCATATTTCGCCACATGTACTATCTAGAAGACTACATGGTTGAACTTAAGCATAATGCACAAACCTCAAAACACAATCACTTCTTCTTTGTTCTAGAATCTTCCGTATCAGAATTGCCCAAATGTTTTTCTACATGATTTTCTATTATTTGTTTTTACTTTATGTCTTACAATGCAAAATTCCATGAATCTTAAAATAGATTAGATTTCTTATAAAAACTAGATGATTTTGAATGAAATGAACTATAAGAATTAAACGAACATCTAAATCATGCATATATGACTCAAAGCTTACATGCTATAATGTGGTATTTATTCATAATTTGGTTGCCAAATCTCATGCGTGCAATGCACGTGTACCTTACTAGTCTAAATGGTGTGTGTGTGTGTGTGTGTGTGTGTGTGTGTTGCGCGTGTTGAGGTGCAAATTGTCTTTTTTTGGGTACACATTAAGCTTTTTCTCCCGAAATTTCAAGCCGCGCCTTGTTATGCCGAAATTTCAAGCTAGCGTCTCTGTCTATCGTGCTTCGAAACTCCTGCCTCTTCAACCCGTGCCTTGTTACCCCGAAATATTTAAGATATATCTTTGTCTTGTTGTGCTTCGACAACTCCCTCCATCTCAACCCGCGCCTTGCTATCCAAAATTACAACGCGCACGAAAACTCCCACCTCCTGTGAAATCCCGACACGCGAAATGCCCGTGGTAACCCTGAACTGAAAGAACCGCCTCAAATCGGTGGGGGTACTTTCATAACTTACCCCACATTTCGGACAAGCGCGTCCCTAAGCCATGGTTCCCCACTCCCATCCCATCCGTCCACCCATTCGTACACCGAGGCCGCAAAAACCCGCGAAGCCCCACACCCTCCTCCGTTTGCCACCCAGCCGGAGCCTCTTCCCCGACGACGTCGTCCACAGCAACACCTCGACGTCGCTCATTCACCGTACCGGATGAGGATTCATCGTCGATCTCGTCGTCCCACCGGTTCAGCCACCCCATCCTCCACCTCCAAGGAGCTGCCCCGATGTTCCTCTCGTCTTTCGCGCCACCTCCATTCCCACACCACCGTCTTCACCTGCACCACCGGAAGAGCATCATCATCACTGTCTCCTCGGATGAAGCTGCAGCCTAATCAGCGCTACCAAAGAGGTTGTACACTAATCGCCGCATTTTCTTCTTGATTCGATCTCACGGTGCTGCCGGCGCTTGGTCCCGAGCCGACACGGCGTGGCTCCATCCACGGCGGTGTCGCCGGCCACTTCCTCCATGGTGTCTCTCCCTCGGCGGCGAGGTTTGATGAAGCCATGTACCTAGGGTAGGGTCATGGACCTGTCCAAGATACCCTCCCCAAGGACATCTGTAGAAGAAACCACTTGTCAGTCGACCTGGAAGGATTCCACTCGACGGACTTGAAGACACTCGACCATGAAGCCAACCACTCGACCGCCAGGAGATCTAAAGTCAGTCTGCACACAAACGGTCGGTCATTAAGTAGCTTTTATGGTCATCATAGCACTTTATGTGGGATGTTACCAATAACTCCCAATCTTAATGTACTTTAAACCCTACATAACTGAGGGCCGGAGGGGTCTGGCGAACTCTATATAAGCCACCCCCTCCTCAGTGTCAAGGGTTCGCACCCCTGTAACTCTTACGCACATAATCCAGTTGACCGCCTCCGGGCTCCGAGACGTAGGGCTGTTACTTCCTCCGAGAAGGGCCTGAACTCGTAAACATCTTGCGTATACAACTACTCCATAGCTAGGATCTTGCCTCTCCATTCCTACCCCCTATTCTACTGTCAGACTTAGAACCACGACAGTTGACGCCCACCATGGGGCAGGTGTCTTAGCAACTTATTGGAGAAGTTGCAATTGTTCCGATCTCCATCATCATGGTTTCAGGCGGAGTTTTGGTTGGGGGCCGCAAGATCTGTCTCGGCACGCTCACGTTCATCGCCGACGACTCTGCTTGGCTTCAGGAGGCTCCACTCGACATTGACGCGCTCCCCGTCCGCGGGGCGACACACTTTCATGCGTGCGTTCGCGGCATCCTCCTGCGGCAACCGTCGACCCAGTATCGATCGACTCCTATGTCGTCCTCCCTCCCTGTTTCCTACCGGCATAAGCGCTCCGCCCGGTCGAGGCTTCAGCGGTGGGTGAGGCACGCGGTGGCTCGCCAGTCGGCCACTCCCCAAGTCACGGCGATCGAGCCCGACGAATCTCTCTACGGCCTGTTCGACTGGCTCCATAGAGACTGCATCCAAGTGCGACAGCAGTGATCCAGCGGAGGAGGTTCTGATGGTCAATGGACCATGCAGTCCTCCCGGTTTTCCCCGCACAGACGGAGTTGATGGCGGAGGTGATCCGGCACACGCCCACGAAGAATATCAGCCCGAGCCCCTCACGTCGCTACAAAGGGAAGAGCTTCGCCGCCGGAACATGGATGCGCTGCATACTCCTATCGTTGGAGAAACCCCTGAGGCTCGTGCCTTAGAGGACGCGTGTTTGGCCAACTTGGCTGAGCGCACTCGACTAGAGAACCTCCAGTGAGCACTCGACGAGCGTGCGCGGCAACGGGTTCCAGAATTCAGTCGACGTTAACTCTTTCCACCACCGACTCAGGTATATCGAACTCCGATTCAGAATCTAGCAGCTGCAGCCCATATAGCAGAGTAGATTCAGCCTTCCCAGTCAGAGGCTGGCAGAGGCTTGCTACAGACCTGATATTTACTCCGGGCAGCAGGAGATCAAAATTCAGCCGTATCGCAGTCACGGAACAGGATTCACAGCAGATCCGTTGCTGCAAATACAGTCCAGTCGGCCCATAGCCCAAGATCGCCCCCGAGGCGTGAGGGACGTGGAGGTCGGCGTGATCAGTACAATGACCGATTCGATCGTGATGATCGATGTCGAGTGCCCACTCCTCCCCCAAGGGGTGGGTCGTACGCGCCTCGACAGCAAGATGACAGACGCCAACACAGTGTTGGGCGAAGGGTTCCAGTCGACCCCAGGGAACTAGGCTTTGATGCGAGATCCATTATCGTTCAAGGTTTGGTCGACAGGAACAGAGCTCACCGAGAAGGCCATGACAGAGATGTGCCCACCAGTAGCAGAGTTCATGTCTCAGGACCAGAGTGTTTTAGCAGAGCCATCAGGGCCGCGGTGATTCCTCCCAACTTCAGGTTAGCGACTGGAGTCAGTAAGTTCATTGGTGAGTCCAAGCCCGATACTTGGCTTGAGGACTACCGAGTGGCTGTTCAGATTGGCGGCGGCAATGATGAGGTAGCCATGAAACACCTACCTCTTATGTTGGAGGGCTCGGCCAGAGCATGGCTGAATCAGTTGGCACCTAGCAGCATTTACACCTGGGAAGATCTTGCCCGAGTGTTTGTCAGAACATTTGAAGGAACTTGCAAGCGACCAGCAGGGTTGACAGAGCTGCAGGTTTGTGTGCAAAAGTCGAATGAAACTCCGAGAGATTACATCCAAAGATGGATCACACTGCATCACACGGTAGAGAATGTATCTGATCACCAGGCAGTCTGTGCCTTCAAGGAAGGCATTAAGAACAGAGAGCTAAGTTTGAAATTCGGTCGGACCGG
This sequence comes from Triticum timopheevii, assembly GCA_963921465.1. NCBI lineage: Eukaryota > Viridiplantae > Streptophyta > Magnoliopsida > Poales > Poaceae > Triticum > Triticum timopheevii. Next base: position 161,284,808 of record OY997266.1, read on the forward strand.
AGACATGACCCTGAGTCGAATGATGGAGATTGCCACCAAGTATGCCAATGGTGAAGAAGATGATCGGCTCCAGAGTGGCAAGTACAAGCCAGCCGCTCATGAAACTGGGGGAGGAAACTCCAGTCAGAAGCAGAAGCGGAAAGCCGAGCCGGCTGCTCCTGGAGAAGCCTTGGCCGTGACTCAAGGAAAGTTTAAAGGGAAACCCAAAGGATCTTCGAACCCTAAGAAGGTGAAGGACAAGGAAGGAAGTGACGTGATGGATTTGCCATGCCACATCCACACGAAGAAAGATGAGGAGGGTAAATTCATTTACCCGAAACATACCACTCGACAGTGTCGGCTCTTGATCCAACAATTCCAGGGGAAACAGCCCAAAGATAAAGAAAAGGAGTCGGACAAAGTTGAAGACAAAGAAGATAGTGATGATGGATATCCCCAGGTCAATTCCACCCTGATGATTTTTGCTGATGTTGAAAGCAAAAGTCGATTGAAAGTTATCAACTGAGAGGTGAATATGGTTGCTCCGGTGACACCCAGTTATCTGAAGTGGTCTCAGACTGCCATCACATTCGACCAGTCCGATCATCCGACACACATAGCCACCCCTGGGAGGCAAGCTTTGGTGGTCGACCCAGTCGTCGAAGGCACTCGACTGACTAAAGTCTTGATGGATGGTGAGGGAGTCCTGGACTAGGGGGTGTCCGGATAGCCGGACTATCATCATCGGCCGGACTCCAAGACTATGAAGACACAAGATTGAAGACTTCGTCCCGTGTCCGGATGGGACTTTCCTTGGCGTGGAAGGCAAGCTTGGCGATACGGATATGTAGATCTCCTACCATTGTAACCGACTCTGTGTAACCCTAGCCCTCTCCAGTGTCTATATAAACCGAAGGGTTTTAGTCCGTAGGACGAACAACCATTACAACAATCATACCATAGGCTAGCTTCTAGGGTTTAGCCTCCTTGATCTCGTGGTAGATTCACTCTTGTACTACCCATATCATCAATATCAATCAAGTAGGAGTAGGGTTTTACCTCCATCGAGAGGGCCCGAACCTGGGTAAAAACATCGTGTCCCTTGTCTCCTATTACCATCCGCCTAGACGCACAGTTCGGGACCCCCTACCCGAGATCCGCTGGTTTTGACACTGACATTGGTGCTTTCATTGATAGTTCCTCTGTGTCGTCACCGATAGGCTTGATGGCTTCTTCAATCAACAACAATGCAGGCCAGGGTGAGACTTTTCTCCCCGGACAGATCTTCGTGTTCGGTGGCTTTGCACTGCGGGCCAATTCACTTGGCCATCTGGAGCAGATCGAAAGCTATGCCCCTGGCCATCAGGTCAGATTTGGAAGCCTAAACTTCACGGCTGACATCCGCGGAGACTTGATCTTCGATGGATTCGAGCCACAGCCAAGCGTGCCACACTGTCACGATGGGCATGATTTAGCTCTGCCGCCGGACAGTACCCTGGAGGCCGCACACTAATTCGCTCTGACCCATAGTTCGGAGCCGACCGCGCAGATCGAGGACAGGTGGCTGGACACCGCCTCGGGGGCTGCAACTTCTACGGCGATGGAGCCGAGTACTGACCTCGTCCTTTGCAAAGCTCGTGACTCCGAGGTGCCGACTCCTTGCCGGACTCCGAACCTCCTGCGCCCCTGCCAATCAAATCCGATCGGGCGCCGATCATGGAGTTCACCGCTGCAGACATCTTTCAGCACTCACCCTTTGGCGACATCCTGAATTCGCTAAAGTATCTCTCGTTATCAGGAGAGCCTTGGCCGGACTGCGGCCAGGATGGTTGGGATGCGGACGACGAAGAAATTCAAAGCCCACCCACCACCCACTTTGTAGCCACTGTTGACGATTTAACCGACATGCTAGACTACGACTCCGAAGGCATCGACGGTATGGACGACGATGCCGGAGACGACCAAGAACCAGCGCCTACAGGGCACCGGAAAGCTACCTCAATTCATGATATATACATGGTGGACACCGCAAAAGGGAGCGATAACGAGGAACAACAGGATGCGGCGAAGGATAATTCCCCCGAAAAATAGCCAAAACGGCGACACAAGCGCCGCCCCAAGTCCCACCTCGATAACAATAGCACTCATAATGACCCAGCCATAGAGCAGGGCAAACCAGTGGGCGATGAACATGCAACCAAGCAGCCACCCGAACAGGATGAATCGGATAATCAACTAATCCTCGGCGAAAACAACAGTCCAGACGATCTCACGCCGGACATACCACCGGAGCATAAGAACCTTCAAAAAAGGCTTGTCGCCACTGCAAGAAGTTTGAAGAAGGAGAAACGGAAGCTCAAAACAGCGGAAGACATACTCAGAATGAGGTGGAGCAAAGTACTCAAGACCGCGGACAAATACGGCAATAGCCATCAAACAAAGAGCTACCCGAAGCGCAAGCTGCTACCCGAATTCGACGAGGAGGCCGTAGAGCCCCCACAATCAAAAAGCAAAGAGGCCGCCTGGCCAGATAGACGACCAGATGACAGGCCAAGAGCGGCAGGCGGCGCCGCACTGTATCTGGCACATGGCACACATAAATATCCTCGCAAAACGGATGCCCCAGTCAGGTCCATTTATGGGCCAAAGAAGAGGGCCCTAGGAAGCAACACAACACGCCGCGCGTTCGAAGATAACGGCACACCTAAATACAGGGGCGCCGCACACCCACTATGTCTCACCGATGAGGTGCTGGATCATGAATTTCCAGCAGGGTTCAAACCCGTAAACATAGAGGCATACGACGGAACAACAGACCCCGGAGTCTGGATTGAGGATTACATCCTGCACATACATATGGCCAGAGGAGACGATCTCCACGCCATAAAATATCTACCCCTCAAGCTCAAAGGGCCAGCTCAGCATTGGCTCAAAAGCCTCCCAGAAAATACCATTGGAAGTTGGGAAGAGCTCGAGGACGCATTTAGAGCAAATTTTCAGGGGACTTATGTCCGCCCTCCGGATGCAGACGATTTAAGTCACATAACTCAACATCCCGGAGAATCAGCGCGCAAATTCTGGAACAGGTTCCTCAAAAAAAAAGAACCAAATAGTCGACTGTCCGGACGCCGAAGCCTTAGCAGCTTTTAAACATAATGTCCGAGACGAATGGCTCGCCACACACCTCGACCAAGAGAAGCCGAGAACAATGGCCGCGCTAACAAGCCTCATGACCCGCTTTTGCGTGGGGGAAGATAGCTGGCTAGCAAGATGCAGCACCAGCGACCCAAGTACATCCGAGATTAGAGATGGAAATGGAAAATCACGGCGCAGAAAGGACCAGCGCCGAAATAAAGAAAACAACCCAAAGAATACGGCGGTCAACGCCGGATTCAAAAGCTCGCGGCCGAACAATAAAACACTACCTCTTAAGGACAACAGTGACGAGCTATCCAACCTAAACAAAATTTTGGATCGGATATGTCAAATCCACAGCACCTCCGGGAAGCCTACAAACCACACCCACCGAGATTGTTGGGTCTTGAAACAGTCCGGCCGACTCAACGCCGAACACAAGGGGCTCGACGCGCCAAGCGAGGATGACGACGAACCCCACCAGCAGAGCGCCGGAAAACAAAAGACTTTCCCACAAGAAGTCAAAACAGTAAATTCACTTCACGTGATAATACGGAACAATAGTGCGGCACCCGCTAAAGTACGGGTAGCACAGTCCACCCCAGCGGAACCCCGAGATTGGATGTCAAAACCAATTACTTTCGACCACCTGGACTATTCCAGAAGTATTCAAAACGCAGGATGGACTGCTCTAATATTGGATCCTATAATCGACGGACTACAATTTACACAAGTCCTAATGGATGGCGGCAGTGATTTAAACCTGCTATATCCGGACACAATCCGCAAGTTGGGGATAGACCCTACTAAAATTCGCCATAGCCGCACTTCCTTCCTGGGAGTGACGCCAGGCCCTTACGCAAGTGCACGGGCTCCTTACTATTAGAAGTTGTGTTCAGATCACCCGACAACTCCCGCAGCGAAAAGCTAATCTTCCATGTCGCCCCATTCAAAAGTAGCCATCAAGCACTATTGGGACGCGAAGCTTTCGCCCGCTTTAACGCAATACCGCACTACGCGTCTCTTACACTTAAAATGCCCGGTCCACGCGACATCATCTCATTAAAAGGTCGTTCAAGACCCCGGACACGGCTAGGCGAGTCCAGCATAAATAAACTAGGGGCTCCCTAGCCGCACACCCCTTCACAAGGGGTTGTGCGTATGAGCAATAAAGAGCCAGTAAAAGCTCAACTTTATTCATTTATTCATGCTCTGTTTTAAATACATTTTTCACACGATTTCTTTTCAAACTAAGTTCCTCTATTTTACAGATGAACATCGTGTTACAACCATCCAGGATACAGCACAACGGAGACACAGGCGCAGACGTGCAGTAGGGACCCGTTACAAGGATTCTTTTCAGATTAAGACCCTGCGTAAACCTTTTTTTACTGTCTCTTGTTGCTATACATCCCCTAGCTTTTCACTATAGCCAGAGAGGAGGCTGGCGTTTTGGCATCGGCCGCATCAGAGGATCTCGCGTGTACCTGGACACTAGGGGCTTAGGGCATTGATCTGCCCGTCATCATAAAGACCGAACACCTCAGGGAGTGTTCGGCATCTCGAGTTAGGCCTTATATGCATCAGCTCCGAATCATGTCTTTGGTCAAATGTTGGGTTTGCCCGGCTCCTGTGTTTTGCTGCCTTACGTTCCGTATCATCGGCTAACGCGGCACCAGGAGAACTACTGCGATTGTGCCCCAGTTCGGCCGGGTGAGCACCTCAGTAGAGAAGCCGAAAACTGACTGTCATGATGTAGCGAGAGACTGGTCAACCACTCGATCGACCTCCGGAATGTTTAGAATTCCTCCGCTTTGACGAAGGACCGCTTCCCGGTCAGGCACACACGCGCCCCAAATCCGGAGAGCGCGGTGCCCCTAGGGGCTATATCGTAGCCCCACCTTCGAACTCCTATGGCTAAGTGAAAGTGATAAAGCATTATAGTCTGGTTGCCTCGTTTGCTACGCTACCACCTCCTTCACAGGACCAAGACGTTGGATTAAGTGTGAAAATGCGCTATTTCGCAAACACCCCTGCACCATGTGTGTGGGGGCTGAAGCCGAAGACTTCCATCTTTCAGGTTATACGCAAGTATACATTAACGGCCGCACAGGAGATATTTCAATACTTGAACGCACAAGTACAAAAAACGCTTATATTATAAACATCGTTTTACAAACCATAAAGTTCATTTGAACATGACATTTTTTAAGAACCGCGACTCTATTACACGAGCACCACGCATAACTTCCCCAAAATAGTGCTCGGCGGGTAACCGACTCTCGTCCGAACCCCGGGTTGCAACAGCGGCGGTGTCCATTTCCGTCCAGTATGTCTTCACACGGGCGAGGGCCATCCGTGCACCCTCTATGCAAGCCGACCGCTTCATCGCCTTTATATGCGGCACCGCCCCAAGGAATTGCTGCAATAAGCCAAAATAGCTCTTCGGCTTGGGCCTATCCGGCCAGACATGAGCCACGATATCCGTCATGGCAAGTACGGACAATCTATTCAGCTCAGCCCACTCAGCCAAGCGATCGGTCAACGGAAGTGAACGCTCCGGACTATGGAATTGAGACCAAAAAAGCTCTTCCGTCTCGTGATCCTTTTGACTTCGGAAGTGCACAACAGCATCTACCGCACTCGCCGCTAAATCCATATAAGGATCCTCCGGACCTCACAGCTGGCCAAGCTGAGCATACTTCAGATCTGTAAACCTCCTGCGCAGTAGAAAGGGCTTGCTAGCCGCAATATCCCCGGCTTGGCGCAGCTCCTCTTTTATAGCCCTCATTGCAGAACGAGCATCCTTGGCTTCGGCGGTGGCCTTCCTCAGGTCTTCTTGCTCCGCTTGGCGTTCTTTTTCAAGAACCTCATAGCGGTCGGTAACATCTTTTAACTTCACGGCCATTTCAACCATCTCCTCCTTGCTTCGGCAGTGAGCAGCCCTTTCGGCTTCTAGCTCTTCGGCCGCCCTTGAGGCAACCGCATCACTCCTTCTGGCCTGCTCCTTGGCTTGAGCAAGTTCTGCCCGAAGGCCCTCCACAGCAGCGGCACCATCTGCATTAAGCACACATGTTGTAAGGAGTGGGCTTCAGCTCCCTTACTAGGTGACCACGGAGAAACATCCTACCTTGTGACTCGTCAAGTCGCTTATTAACCAGCGCGATGTCCGCATCCACAACGTCGAGTTGCCTCTTTAGTTCGGCAACTCCATAAGTCCGGCTGGCCACCGGACTATCCGCCACCTGCATAGGGAAGGCGAAAATTAATGACTGCGATTTTGATCCTCGGCACGCTGTCACTTTCAACAACATACCGAGTCTCAGGGGCTACTATCTATACAGGGCACACTTTATGTGTAAAACTGTCAAAAGGTATGTCATTTTTACGTACCTCAAACCCCGCCAGCAAACTTCTGACGGCATCATGCAACCCGCCTTCGGCGGACGAAATTCTTCCAATCACCACACTCATCAATGTACGGTGACCTTCTGAGATAGACGCCCTCTCAAGCAGATCCTTCAGCTCCCTCGGCCGCACTCCAGTTGGTGCCGAACTCTCCGGCCCTGCCGGACTCGGGGATACCCTCCGCGATGACACCTCAGGTTCGTCCGCTCGACCTGATGGTGTGGCAGATGGAGGCGTCTCGCTCTCCACCATCTCCGGACGAAGGTCCCCCGAAGACGAGCTCATCTGAGAAGGACGGAGATCCGAACTACAAGGTAAAAACTTCGGTTATCCTCAGAAGCAAAAATAGGGATGTCTTTTATTACAAAACTCCCCTTTTTCTACTTACGGCTCGCTGGAGGGCTGATTCCTTAAGGGATATAGTGCGGCCGGGGCCTCCCCAGACGCAGGACCCTCTGGTGAAGATCTCTTCCCCCGCTTCGAGGCCTTGGCCTCCGGGTTTTCGGAAGCAGTCCTTTCCCCCCTTGGAAGGAGGGATTCTCGATCCCCCCCTTTCTCAAAGGCCTCCTTGGTAGAGGCGGTAGTTTCTCTATTCTCCCCTTCGCCTTCCTCTGAAGGCGCAACCTCCAGCATCCTGACCAGCACGGGCCGGCGCGCTCTCCGGGAGGGGCGCCGGACACCGTATCAGTTTCGCTTGCGCTATCCACTCCTATTCAAGAGACGATGGGTTAAAAGGCAAATTCAAGAAGGCGCAAACAAACGGTGTGTCCGGACGCAGGGCCACTTACCTGAGCACCCGGGCGATTGCAGCTTAGGCCAGAATCCTCGGTCAATTCTGGACACATCTCTTATGATCCAAAGAACAATTTATACATCTCCACGGGTGTTGCACCCATGAAGTGTTGGAGAACTTGAGGCCCCTCTGGATTGAATTCCCACAGGCGAAGGGGGCGATGCTTGCAGGGCAGAAGACGCCGAATCAGCATAACCTACATCACCATGACCAGATTGATCTCCCTCTCTTGGAGGTCTCGAATCCGGCCCTGCAATAGGGGTACGTCCTTTGACGGCCCCCAGTTGAGCCCTTGGTTGACCCACGACATCAGCCGTTGTGGAGGGCCCGAGCGAAAGATGGGCGGCGGTTTCTGCCTGCTACCCCTGGGAGCGGTTATATAGAACCACTCCCGTTGCCACAAGCCGAGCTCCTCCTAGAAAGAGCCTTCGGGCCATGGAGCATCGGCCCTCCTGCTTATAACCGCCCCGCTGCACTCTGCTTGACGCCCCTCGATCATCTTCGGCTCCACGTTGAAGGTCTTGAGCCACAAACCGAAGTGGGGGCTAGTGCGGAGGAAGGCCTCGCAGACGACAATGAATGATGAGATGTGGAGGATGGACTCCGGAGGCAAGTCGCGAAATTCCAACCCATAGTAAAACATAAGCCCTCTCACAAAAGGATCCATCGGGAAGCCTAAACCCCGACGGAGGTGGGACACAAATACGATGCTTTCGCCGGGCTCGGGAGTGGGAATGACTTGCCCTTCGGCGGGCAACCTATGTGAAATCTCGTAAGTCAGGTACTTGGCTTCTCTCAGCTTTTGCACGTCCTCTTCCATAACGGAGGAGGCCATCCACCGGCCCTGTTGGTCGAGGCCGGACATCGTGGAAGGTCCGGGGTGCTCGAATCTGAGGCTCTGGGTGTTGGAACTCGGGGCGAGGGGCAGATTCGATGGAAGGTTGAAGAAAAGGAACGAGCCTTGGTCTCATTATAAAGAGGGAGAATACCAAGAGCCGTCCCCGTGACCGTTTGGGACTCGCCTTCGATAGAGGGGGTGTGGCAACGGGCGCGGTTGGGTTACCCACGTCCGTATTGATGGGAATCCCGGAATAAGGGGAACACGATCTCTGCTCCGACAAGACGTGCCAAGGAAACCGCTTCGCTAAACGCGCTGAGGTGGTATAATAAAAAAGATTCAAGTAAAGGCTTGGTGGTGGTGTGACGTCATGCCACAAAATACGTCAGCAGATTGAACTTTTGTACATATTATTCTCTCTACGGTGGTATGTGGAAATTATTTTGCAGAGCCGGACACTATCCTGGTGTTCACAATTTTCTATGAATTATTCGGAGGAGGAACCCGCCTTGCAATGCCGAACAATATGCGCGCCGGACTCATCGTCATTGAAGCCTGGTTCAGGGGCTACTGAGGGAGTCCTGGACTAGGGGGTGTCCGGATAGCCGGACTATCATCATCGGCCGGACTCCAAGACTATGAAGACACAAGATTGAAGACTTCGTCCCGTGTCCGGATGGGACTTTCCTTGGCTTGGAAGGCAAGCTTGGCGATACTGATATGTAGATCTCCTACCATTGTAACCGACTCTGTGTAACCCTAGCCCTCTCCGGTGTCTATATAAACCGGAGGGTTTTAGTCCGTAGGACGAACAACCATTACAACAATCATACCATAGGCTAGCTTCTAGGGTTTAGCCTCCTTGATCTCGTGGTAGATCCACTCTTGTACTACCCATATCATCAATATCAATCAAGCAGGAGTAGGGTTTTACCTCCATCGAGAGGGCCCGAACCTGGGTAGAAACATCGTGTCCCTTGTCTCTTGTTACCATCCGCCTAGACGCACAGTTCGGGACCCCCTACCCGAGATCCGCCGGTTTTGACAATGACAGATGGTGGCAGTGGCCTAAATATATTGTATGCAGAAACATTGAAAGGGATGGGCATTCCGATGTCCAGACTCAGTACCAGCAACATGAGTTTCCATGGAGTCATTCCTGGGAAGAAGGCTGAGTCACTCGGCCAAATTGCTCTTGATGTGGTTTTCGGTGATTCCAAGAATTACCACAAAGAAAAGTTGACATTTGAAGTGGTGGATTTCCAGAGTGCTTATCACGCTATTTTGGGCAGGCCAGCTTATGCACGTTTCATGGCTCGAGCATGCTATGTGTACCTCAAAATGAAGATGCCTAGACCCAAAGGTGTGATCACTATTACTGGCAATCGGAAGAAGGCGGAAGAGTGCTTTCAGAAAGGCTCAAAGATTGCCGATGCTCAGATGGCAGTGGTAGAGCTGCAGGAATACCAGAAAACTGCAGATCCGAGTGATTTGTTTCAAGGCAAGAAGCCCGCTATAGAGTTGGCATTTCAGTCGTCCGGTGAGACAAAGCCGGTTCACATTCACCTGACCGACCCCAGTGCTGCTCCGACTCATATCTCCACAACACTCGACTCCAAATAGGAAGAAGCGCTCATCCAGTTCCTCCGTGAGAACTGGGACATCTTCGCATGGAAGCCTGCTGACATGCCGGGTGTTCCCAGGGGGCTGGCTGAGCATCATCTACAAGTCGACTCAAAGGTGAAACATGTCAAAGAACATCTTCGACGGTCCGCCATCCAGAAGAGAAAAGCCATTGGCGAGGAGGTGGCCCGGCTCTTAGCAGCAGAGTTTATCCGAGAGATTTACCACTCCGAGTGGCTCGCCAATGTTGTCATGGTCCCCAAGAAGGACAAGTCACTTCGCATGTACATTGATTTCAAACATATCAATCGGGCCTGTCCGAAAGATCATTTTCCTCTCCCCCGCATCGACCAAATAGTCGACTCGACTGCGGGATGTGAGCGCCTGTCTTTTTAGACGCTTATTCCGGTTACCATCAGATCCATCTGTATGGACCCAATGAGATCAAAACAGCTTTCATCACTCCATTCGGGTGCTTCTGCTATGTCACCATGCCATTCGGCCTCAAGAATGCCGGAGCCACGTTCATGAGGATGATTCAGAAGTGTTTGCTCACTCAAATCAGTCGGAATGTGGAAGCATACATGGATGATACTGTGGTCAAATCACGGAAATGTTCTGACCTGTTGACTGACCTTGCTGAAACATTTGCCAACCTCAGGAGGTATGATATCAAGCTTAATCCATCAAAGTGCACATTCGGAGTTCCCGGCGGAAAGTTACTCGGTTTTCTCGTCTCCGAACGAGGAATCGATGCCAACCCAGAAAAAGTTGGTACTATACTCCGAATGAAATGCCCTGTGAGTGTGCACGATGTCCAGAAGCTTACTGGATGCTTGGCGGCTTTAAGTTGATTCATTTCTAGCCTCGGTGAAAAGGCATTGCCTCTTTAGCGACTGATGAAGAAGTCAGACAAGTTCGAGTGGACTCCCGAAGCTGATGCAACGTTTGCAGAGCTAAAAGCTCTACTCTCCACCCAGCCGGTGCTTGCTGCCCCAATCAGCAAAGAGCCTTTGCTGCTTTACATTGCAGCAACAGGACAAGTCGTCAGTACAGTACTTACGGTCAAGCGGAAGAAGAAGGAAAAGCCTTCAAAGTTCAGCGCCCAGTATATTATCTTTCTGAAGTGTTGACCCCATCAAAGCAAAGATACCCTCATTATCAGAAGCTTGTATATGGGATTTATATGACCACGAAGAAGGTTGCTCATTACTTCTCTGACCATTCCATCACAGTCGTCAGCGACGCCCCATTGTTAGAGATTCTACACAACAGAGATGCAACTGGTCAAGTGGCGAAATGGGCGATTGAACTCCTTCCCCTTGATATCAAATTTGAGGCAAAGAAAGCCATCAAGTCCCAAGCAGTAGCAGATTTCATTGCCGAGTGGATTGAACAGCAACTACCGACTCAAGTTCACTCGGAGCACTGGACCATGTTCTTTGATGGTTCTAAGATGCTGAATGGTTCTGGTGCTGGGGTAGTGTTGGTTTCCCCCCGAGGAGATATGCTCAGATATGTGCTCCAGATCCACTTTGATTCCTCCAACAATGAAGCATAATACGAAGCACTTTTTTATGGGTTGCGTATGGCCATTTCACTCGGCGTGCATCACCTCATGGTGTATGGCGACTCAGATTTGGTGGTTAATCAGGTGATGAAGGAGTGGGATGTCAGAAGTCCAGCCATGACTGGTTACTGCAATGCATTGAGAAAGCTAGAGAAGAAATTTGAGGGGTTAGAGCTCCATCATATACCCCGACTGAAAAATCAAGCGGTTGATGATTTGGCAAAGATAGGTTCCAAAAGAGAAGCCATTCCTAGTAATGTGTTTTTGGAACACATCCATACACCATCAGTTCAAGAGGATCCTTTCACCGAAGAAGCTCCACAGCCAAAAAGTGTCACGGATCCGACTGAAGTTGAAGTTCCAGCTGTGGTCGACCTGATCATGGAAGTTTTGGTCATCACTCCCGATTGGACAGAACCGTACATCACGTATATCCTAAGGAAAGAGCTCCCAGAGAATGAAGAAGAGGCTCGACAGATCGTCCGTCGATCCAAAGCCTTTACTGTGATAAAGGGACAGTTGTACAGAGAAAGCGCGACTGGAGTCGGTCAGAAATGTATAACATCAGAAGAAGGTCGGATAATCCTTGACGATATCCACTCGGGGACCTGTGGTCATCATGCGTCCTCTCGGACCATTGTGGCTAAAGCATACCGAGCGGAATTTTACTAGCCAAGAGCAAATGAAATGGCAAAGGAAATAGTCGACAAGTGTGAAGGGTGTCAGTTCTATTCCAATCTATCGCACAAACCCGCCTCAGCCTGGAAGACCATTCCACTCGTATGGCCCTTCGCTGTTTGGGGGTTAGATATGGTTGGACCGCTGAGAACTAGCAGGAGCGGCTTCACCCACTTGCTAGTAGCAGTCGACAAGTTTACTAAATGGATCGAAGCTAAGCCTATCAAGAATCTTGATGCTGGTACTACTATCAGTTTCATCAGAGAGTTGACATTCAGATATGCAGTTCCACACAGCATCATCACGGATAATGGATCAAACTTCGATTCCGACGAATTCAAAGCTTTTTGTGCCTCTCAAGGCACAAGAGTAGACTATGCTTCAGTCGCTCACCCCCAGTCGAATGGACAAGCTGAACGGGCAAATGGTCTAATTCTCAAAGGATTGAAACCCCGACTGATGCGCGATCTCAAGCACGCAGCAGGTGCATGGGTCGATGAAATTTTGTCAGTTCTTTGGGGATTGAGGACTACTCCTAATCGGTCGACTGGAAGAACTCCATTTTTCCTGGTCTATGGAGCTGAAGCAGTCTTGCCGAGTGACCTGCTTCACAATGCACCCCGAGTCGAGCTCTACACTGAAGATGAAGCAGAACAAGCCCGGCAAGACGCAGTCGACCTTCTAGAAGAAGAAAGAGAGATGGCCATGATTCAATCGACTATCTATCAGTAGGACTTGCGTCGATTCCATGCCAGAAACGTGAAGAGTCGAGCCTTCCAAGAAGGAGATTTGGTTCTCCGAGTGGATCAGCAGAAGCCACACAAGCATGCTCCTACTTGGGAAGGCCCCTTCATCGTCACCAAAGTCCTCCACAATGGAGCGTACCGTCTTTACAATGTCGATCGCCAGATTGATGAGCCACGAGCTTGGAACGCGGAGCTGCTCCGCCCCTTTTATACTTAAGTATTCACTCGGATGAGATGTAATAAAAGTACTTCTGTAGTTTGTTTTTCAAAGACAAGAGTGTTATAATTTTCCTAGTGATTGTTGTTACTTTTGTTTATGTGAGAAATCCCCCAGTGGGTGGCTTAGCTGCGAATCTGTTTCGCCTAAGTTTGTAAAAAAAATCCCTGCCGAGTGGTGAGCCAGCCTCCCACTCGGGGGCTTAGCTGCGAATCCGTTTCGCCTAAGTTTAAGAAAAAATCCTACCGAGTGGCGAGCGAGCCTCCCACTCAGAGGCTTAGCTGCAGTCCAAGTACTCGCCTAAGTGTTTAAAATCCTACCTAGTGGTGATCCAGCCTCCCACTCGGAGGCTTAGCTGCAGTCGAAGTACTCGCCTAAGTGTTTAAAATCCTACCGAGTGGTGAGCCAGTCTCCCACTCGGAGGCTTAGCTGCAGTCCAAGTACTCGCCTAAGTATTTAATACAATGTGCGCTCTGCAAGGACGGCAAGGCGCAGGTCGACTGCTACCTTCTCCTTCCGAGCTACGCCACAAATACAATGTGCGCTCTGCAAGGACGACGAGGTGCAGGTCAACTGCTGCCTTCTCCTTCCGAGCTACGCCACAAATACAACGTGCGCTCTGCAAGGAAGACGAGGTGCAGGTCGACTGCTACCTTCTCCTTCGGAGCTACGCCACAAAAATCCTACCGAGTGGAGAGCAAACCTCCCACTCAGGGGCTTAGCTGCAGTCTAGTACTCACCTAAGTATCTGAAAATCCTACCGAGTGGAGAGAAAACCTCCCACTCGGGGGCTTAGCTGCAGTCCAGTACTCGCCTAAGTATCTGAAAATCCTACCGAGTGGAGAGCAAACCTCCCACTCGGGGGCTTAGCTGCAGTCCAGTACTCGCCTAAGTATCTGAAAACCCTACCGAGTGGAGAGCAAACCTCCCACTCGGGGGCTTAGCTGCAGTCCAGTACTCGCTTAAGTATCCGAAAATCCTACCGAGTGGAGAGCAAACCTCCCACTCGGAGGCTTAGCTGCAGTCCAGTGCTCGCCTAAGTATATGAAAATCCCACCGAGTGGAGAGCAATCCTCCCACTCGGTGGCTTAGCTGCAGCCCAGTGCTCACCTAAGTACTTAATCTATTCCGCTCTGCAAGGATGACGAGGTGCAGGTCGACTGCTACCTTCTCCTTCTGAGCTACGCCACAAATACAACGTGCGCTCTGCAAGGATGACGAGGCACAGGTCGACTGCTACCTTCTCCTTCTGAGCTACACCACAAATACAACATGCACTCCATCCTGATCCATAGGGACACAGGTCAACTGCCATCTGTGCTCCATCCCTACTGCAAAAGCGGTGAAGTGCAGGTCGACTGGACTTTCCACCTCAGAGCTGCATCCCAAGCGTTAAAGTGTATTCCGAGTGAAAGACAAAGTTCGCTCGAAGGCAAATGCAAGCATATTTAATGATAAGCCAAGTCCAGATAATGTCCTACGGATTCGGAAGTGCTCAGGCATCAAGCCTGTAAAAGTTTATCGGTTACAAAACCACTCAACATTCCGAGGCAAATTTAAGACAAAGCATAGAAGTTTTTTACTCCTCAGGTGGAGGGCTGGAGGGCGCGACGAACTGGTCCAGGTCGATTCCGTCAGCAATCCAAGTGGCAGCAGCAATGAAGGTCTCCATGAAAGATTGGAAGTCATGCTTCTTGGTATTGGCCACCCTGATGGACGCCAGCTTGTCCTCTCGTGCATCCTTGCAGTGAACACGTACCAGGGACAGAGCAACATCAACACCACACCTGGCGGAAGACTTCTTCCATTCCTGCACTCGACCTGGAACATCATTCAGTCGAGTCATTAAAGACTCGAGGTCATTTTGAAGTGTCTCTCTTGGCCAGAGTGTCGTGTCGATCCGCGACACCGCAACCTTTAGTCGAGCGAGGTAGTCAACCACACCAGCAACGCGAGACTCCAGTCGGAACACGTTCATAGCAGCCTCGTCCTTCACAGGAGAGTTAATGGGGTCCAAGTTTGTCTCCAGTCGACTGGTCTCCTCCTTGAAGTTTTGACAGAATTCTGTAAGCACAGTTTGAAGTTAAGCCAACATATCTACGATGAGTCGATGATAACGAGTCAGTCGGATAAAAGAGATTACCTTCAAGCATGAGGAATAACTTCTTGGCGAGCCCTTCCAGATAAGCCTCCAGATCGTTCTTCTTCCCCATCAGTTCGCTAGCCTTGTCACTCAGAGATATCTTGTCATTCTTCAGACGGCTGACCTCCTTGTTGGCCGCGTCGAGAGCAGCTTTCAGATTGGTATTCTCCTCTTCAAGTTTACCGACTGAAGCCAGCTTTTCTTCTGCGAACTTCGTCTTGTCCGAAGCCGCTTTCTACGCCTCGGTGAGGTCAAGGTCCTTCTTCTTCAGAGCCTCCTTCAGTTTATCTACAAAGTGACAATGAGATCAGAATCAAGAATGGACAAAAAAATAAAGGCAGTCGTCAAGATTCTCACCAAACATACCTTTTGCTTCCTCCTTCGCCTTCGTGAAGTTCTCCTGGACAAGCTTCAAGTCAAGTTCGAGCTGGATATGTTTGTTCTCCAATTTAGTATAGCGAGCCACAAGCTCACAAGATTTCTGCGAAAGGTCAGTCGATAGACATCAAAGATAGGTCACTTCCGAGTGACTAAGAGAAAAAATCGTAGCATTTCTAAGACTACAGCCGAATCAAAATATTCAACAGTAGTCTCTGGGACTACACCCAGTGGGTGCACTCAGCGTGCCCCCACTGGTTCTACCGATTCGGTTCGATCAGCCGACCAAAAGAGACAAAAAGGTTATGATCCTAAACCATAGCTAACTGCCAGCAGTCAGCCACAGTATCATCAGGGTCAAAAAAAGAAAGAAAAAAGAGAAGAGAGATGTTCTTCAGACCTTAGTCGACTGCCAGCAGTCGACCATGGTCTCGGGGACTACACCCAGTGGGTGCACTCAGCGTGCCCCCATTGGTTCCAAGATTCCATTCGACCAGACCGAGTGGAAAAGTTAGAGTGAAAAAATTCAAAGTATAAAGACTACAGTCGACTACCAGTAGTCCACCATAGTCTCGGGGACTACACCCAGTGGGTGCACTCAGCGTGCCCCCACCAATCCAAAAAATCAATCGACACACCCAGTGGGTGTACAGACACAAAGATCTTCAGAAAGAAGAGTTTTCAGATACCATATCCTAACAGAACAAGCGATGACCAACTGACCTGGACGTTGCTCTGAAGAGATGAGCTTGCATCGTAAGCCGCTTGGCTGGCGTCCCGGATCACCTTCACCTGCTCCATCATAACCCCCGCCTGGCGTATAGCCTCCTTAGCAGCACCCGCTTGGTCCTCTGGGACGTGGTGTGTGGCGAAAAAGGGAAGGCGGATCGGCAGTCGATGATGAAGGTCGAGCACTCATCAGCGACACAGCGAAGGACACGGAAGTCCCAGTGACGTTGCCACCCTCCTAAACCAGCATCTCAGGTGCTGACACAACCTGAGCAGTCTTGCCAGCAGGTGCCCTTTTATTCCTCCTCGGCCTCAGCGGCGCCTCATCATCATCATCATCAGGGAGATCAATGACATGAGGTGGGGCTACAGGAAAGATTCAAAGTTAAAAATGAAGATCCAATTGACCAAAAGCGAAACTACAGAGATCATACCAAGGTTGGAGGTGGCAGCATCTTCCATTTCTTGGTCTTTGTTCCTGGTTGAGGTCTCGGAGGTAGCAACACTGCAGATTTCAGAAATCAGTCGGTTAGCCAACGAGTCGACCAAGAGTTTATCCATGCTAGACAAGAAAACACAAGTTCGGCTGTTCCCGAAAATGGTGGGAATCACCATCCTCATCTTGGGCAGGGCCTTTGTCAGCTTTGATGACGTCGCTCGGGGTTGCTTCGGCGCTTTTTCAGTCGGCGCCGGAGAGGTCGTCCGAGGGCGTTTCGTCGACTGCCCGACAGGCGCAATAGCCTTGCCACGCTCAACCGCGGGGTCATGGGCGAGCTTGGATCGCATTTCCGTGTGAGGAGGGTCGACTTCTTCCTCCTCTTCCTCCTCCTCCTCTTCACCAAAACCGTCATCATCTTCATCCCCTTCACCATCAGATTGCCACTCCTCCTGACTTTCACCTCCGCTCGCCTCCTCTTCCTCGACCTGTTCTTGTGCCCCGTTGGGCATCGAGTACATCTCAGTCGTGACCTAGAAGACAACAAACAAGACAGAAGTCAGTCGACTGATTTTAAGCAAAGCAGAGTGAAGGAAACAGGATCACAGTCAGAGATGCAGGATTGGACCTTGTCTACTTCGTATGATTGGTCGAGTGGAGGGATCCTCCTGGCTCCTCGGGGGTTGTCCTTGTTCCCTGTGATAGTAGTCATCCACCTCTCCAGCGTGGCATCCTCGACCTCCTCTGGGTGGATCCGAGTGGTGCCTTCAGTGCCAGAATACATCCACATTAGATGGTCTTGATATTGAAGCAGCTGGATGCGTCATCGGAGGAAGACCTCCAAGAGATCCATGCCGATCACCCCGTCACGGATAAGCTGGACTACACGCTCGACCAGCACCTTAACCTGCGCCTTCTCCTCCAGGACCACCTTCAAAGAGGACGGCTTCCTCACTCGATCCATGGAAAAAGGAGGGAGTCCAGTCGACTGCCCTGGCATCGGCTGGTCTTGGCAGTAGAACCAGGTCGACTGCCACCCACGGACCGACTCAGGAAGGACCATGGCTGGAAAGGCACTGTTTCCCCTCATTTGAACCCCAAGACCCCCACACATCTGAATCACTTGGATTTTCTCGTCACTCGGATTGGCCTTTTTCACCGTCTGGGAGCGACAGGTGAAAATGTGTTTGAAAAGGCCCCAATGAGGCCGACAACCCAAGAAATTCTCACACAAGGACACGAAAGCAGCGAGATACACGATGGAGTTGGGTGTGAAGTGGTGGAGTTGTGCCCCAAAGAACTTCCGAAATCCCCGAAAGAAAGGGTGAGGAGGCAAAGAAAACCCACGGTCAACATGGGTGGCCAAGAGGACACACTCACCCTCCTGAGGCTGCAGCTCCGACTCCTTCCCTGGGAGCCGCGCTGATCCATGGGGGATCAGCCCTTCATTGGCCAGGTCGCCGAGGTCCTTCTAACGGATCGTCGAGCGGATCCAGTCGCCCTAGATCTTGCCCTGCGGCAGGCCGGCCCTTGACGAGGATCCGCCCCGACTTGTCGCCCTTCCCTTCGCCTTCGCCGTCACCTTCTTCGCCCGCTCCAAAGCCGACGTCTTCTCCTTCACCATCGTCACCGGCAAAGCGCGCACGGAGTAGCAGCGCTGGGATGGAGGCGAACGCGGCGGATGAGTCTGAGGAAGAGGGAGAGGGAAATGAGGGCGCACTGTTCAAAACCCCCGTCCGGCGCCTTATATGAGGTTACTTCCGAGTGACTGACTTGTAGGCCTGGACTATCCTATCAAATCCCACAACAGTCGCGCGCACGATACGTGGCGAAAAAGGTGGCGCGGAGATCGAGGCGTTCCTGCCTTATCCCATCCGAGTACCGCGGCCTCCTCCGCCTCGCGTGCTTCTCGAAATTCTGATCCCGCTAAATTCGTGAACTGCAAAGCAACTTGTCAGACGGGAGATTTCCTCCGCTCTGTCGTTCGGAGATCTCCAAGTAGAGAAAATTCACTCGACGGATATAAAGAATGGATCAAGGCGACTGCAAAAGAAGTTGGTGCCATCACCTAAGTTCATTGATCCAGAACAAGACATACTCATAGCACGAAAAATGGGTCGGAAGAGTTCTCAACTCCTTCCCCACTCAAACCTCGATCCATTTGGGGGCTAATGATGAAGCCATGTACCTAGGGTAGGGTCATGGACCTGTCCAAGATACCCTCCCCAAGGACATCTCTAGAAGAAACCACTTGTCAGTCGACCTAGAAGGATTCCACTCGACGGACTTGAAGACACTCGACCATGAAGCCAACCACTCAACCGCCAGGAGATCTAAAGTCAGTCTGCACACAAACGGTCGGTCATTAAGTAGCTTTTATGGTCATCATAGCACTTTATGTGGGACGCTACCAGTAACTATCGATCTTAATGTACTTTAAACCCTACATAACTAAGGGCTGGAGGGGTCTGGCGAACTCTATATAAGCCACCCCCTCCTCAGTGTCGGGTTCGCACCCCTGTAACTCTTACGCACATAATCCAGTCGACCGCCTCCGGTCTCCAAGACGTAGGGCTGTTACTTCCTCCGAGAAGGGCCTGAACTCGTAAACATCTTGCGTATACAACTACTTCATAGCTAGGATATTGCCTCTCCATTCCTACCCCACTATTCTACTGTCAGACTTAGAACCACGGCAAGGTCCACATCAGTAGGAGCTGCTGCTGCTTTAGCTCTCGCTCGTGCTGCTACTCTGCTCTTGCTCTCGGTCCCCTGCCTGGTCTGCTCTTGCTATTGCTGTTGCTCACGCTACTGCTCTCGCTCTTGCTCTTACTTGTCATGCTGCTCTGATTTAGCTACACTTCAGTCGATTGAGTCGACTTTTGGGTCAGTTGATTTTTAGGGGTGCGGGGGCTCGCCAGAGTTAAGGAAGAACCAGCCGCAACGGGAAGGGGGGCTCGCCGGAGAGGTATCCCACTATCTATCTTAGGGTTCAGGGTGGGGGTGGTGGTCACCGACCGTGGTGGGGCGGTGGCGTGGGGATCGCCAGAGAGAAAGCTCGGCATGAGGGGGGCTAGAGGATGGCCAAGGAAGTGGCGGACCAGCGGTGGGGAGTGTCTTTGGGGTGCGCGGGGCAGCGCACCACCGACCGCGGGCGGCGGGGGCGGCGGTTTGGCCGGTGGTGGCTGGCGGCTCAGGGGGGTGGAGGTTGAAGATGAACTGCAGGCCCTTGATTTCGTATCCAACGGCTGCAAAATCGACTGACCAGAGATGAAAAAGTCAGTCGACTGACGTGTAGCCTCACCTCTAGTGCGTTCAATTTCGAAAGTAAAATTCAGTTTCGACAGAAAAATTCAGTTTCGACAGTTAAGTTCAGTTTCGACAGTTAAATTCAGTTTCAACAATTAAGTTCATAGATGAGCGGCTGATCTATTTTACATCTAGCACTTTGTGGTTATATATTTTACGTCATCTATTGGAGATGCTATTAGAATTCCACTTAGGTTAACATTGTCTCTCTTGTCCTGCTTCAGCCTTGGCGTCGTACAACTCACCGGAGATGCTCCAACCACAAAACCCTCCATCACAGCGGAGCAGTACCTCGGGCTCCATCTCCAGACGCCCCTCTCTGACTGCCAAGTCAGCCGGAGCATCCTCACCGGCCAACCCAATCACGCTGAGATCGACATGGCTTCGCCAAAGAGGTTGTACACTTGTTGCATCTCTTTTTTACGCTACATGTTATATATATTGTCCACTGAGCACACGTAGTAACATGAAATACAGTTATTTTATCCTACTATATGACAAGTAGTGAGGTACCAGGCAACTTAGCTATCTGTGATGGACTCTCTTGAATGCCATTATTATTTATCTCTGCGCGTTTGAGCTGTGCATTTGTCGATGGGACTGGGAGTTGAGCTAGTAGGGTAGTGGCCTGGGTCCAAAGTAATAGAAGTATCAGACAAACATTTTTTTAGTATAGGATTTTCCTTGCTCAAGCCTGCCTACTAGAATCGCCAGTGCTTGAAAGAAAAAGTGCATGAAAAACATAGGAATTGGAAAGTTTCCTATGGTACTACTTTTCATGAATTTGGTGCAAAGGAATGTAGCAAAGGAAAACTGTAGGATTTGTTCCTTTAGTGTCTCCTTGAAAGAAAAGCCGTAGGAATTCTAATTTCCACTTGTCCTCCTTTTCATATTCCTAATCATGAAGCACAAGACTAAGAGATAGTAGCATAATAGCATTATAACTGTACATTTTCTTGTGGTTTGACTTAATCTCACCATGCTTCTTTGCATCCTGTGATCTTCCAATTCTTGTGAATCAAACACCCAGATTGGCAGAAATCCTGTGTTTTTAAATTCTCTGTTTTGCACGCGCATCCTATCCTATTCCTGTCTATTTCCTATCCCTGCATTGTTAGAATCCTCAAATTCAAACAAGCCCTTACACAATTACTTCTGTTACAGATATGTGTCAAAGAAAATCTTGTGTGGTTTCTCCTGCTCCTGCGGCGCTATGTTCCACCCTAGCTCAGCTGCTCCAACGACGGAAGGGTTCACCACAATAGGGATCCGCTCTCCAGACTGTCTTTCGCCGCCTCAGATCTTCTTTCCTGCCGCTGGCAGCCACGGCAACTGCATTACATCATCAACTGAGCAGATGACCTTGAGGAGTGTACGGGTCCGCAAGAGAGGTCGTACTCTTCCGTGTCTGCTTATGTTATGCATCGCTTAATATGATGACATTCTACATTATCGTCGTGTTCACCTATTAGACTCCGAGTTAGGTCCAAACTAATGCTAAAACTTGAGTTTTTAAATGGTTGTGGGGTACATATTGGGGCAGGAGTTAGTATTATCTGTCTACTATCTGTTTAATCTCGGGTGTCTACTATGAGTTTCATGTTGGGTGCAAACAAACATTAAAGGAGCCATTATCTGTATTTTTTAACTAAAGCTATTATCTGCCTGCTATCATTGGTTTTGGGTCTATCCACAGTTTGCTACCATCACTCTGGATTTGTGCATGCACTCCTTACATAATCTCACTATGTTTTATTCCTATGCATGCCAGTTATTGCACACAATGGAACTAAGCATGTAGAGCAAAAGAGACAAGCCTTGTGTGGCAATAAAATTTCGTGCAGACGTGACTCCATGGTGGGCGCAAAGGCAGCCCCCTCCACCCATTTCGGATCGAAATCAAGAGGAAGATAACTGTTCCGAGGGGATTCAGAAGGAGAAGACCACTCCTATTTACCCCATGAGGTCTTCGCTCTAACTTGGCATGCTGATGTTGATAATATCATGCATACGGTGCGTTGCATTGCTGTATACATCAAAGATGTCATCTGCTTAGTTTAGACATGCTTTGTGTCAATGCCATCTGTTTAGTTTCTTTATCGTATATGTGAATCATGAAATGCCATCTTGTTTAGCCAGGCATCATATATGTGAATTTTGCAATGCCACCCTGGTTATCCAGTCATCTTATATGTGAATTATATCATTCCATCATTTTTTATTACGTGTTAAATTTGTCAACAATTTTAGTACATTCAATTACTCTTCCTGTGCATCAGCCATTCAGCACGTTCATGGAAAAATCTGGAGTGGAAACAAGGTCTTTAGAGCAGACAATGCTATCTGACGAAGCGCATGTCTTGTTGTTACAGATAGCTCCTCAGAGGAGGATTCAAAGACAGATGACCAGTCCTATTTACCCCCCGAGGTGCATGCTCTAACTTGGCAGGGTTATGTTGCTCATATCGTGCGTATGGTATCTTGAATTGCTACGTCATTTGCTTAGTTTAGACATGCTTTGTGTGAATGCCACCTGTTTAGTGTCTAATTACCATATATGTGAATTATGCAATACCATCTTGTTGCAAGACATTATATATGTGAATTATGCAATGTTATCTTGTTGCAAGGCATTATATATGTGAATTATGCAATGCCATGCTGTTTAGCCAAGCGTCATATATGTGAATTATATCATGCCGTCCTTTTTTTGTATTTCTCATTGCTTTTGTCGACAATGTCTGTATATTCAGCTGCTCTTCCTATGCATCAGCCATTTGAATTGGTGATGGAGAAATCTGGAGTGAAAACAAGGTCTTCAGAGCAGACAATGCTACCTGCTGAAGTAGATATCTTGCTGGTTACAGATAGCTCTTCAGAGGAGGATTCAGAGGCAGATGACCAGTCCTATTATCCCCCTAAGGTGTATGCTAAAACTTGGCAGGGTTATATTACTCATATCATGCATATGTTGTATTGCAATGTTTAGTTTTTACATCATATACACAATATTGAATGCCATCTCCTTAGTTGACACATCATATATGCGATTGCCCTTTGCTCACTTCCTTAGTATATAAATCATATATTTGAATTATATCATGCATGATGTTTACATAGACAACATGTATCTGAATTATGGCATGCCAAACCATTTTCTAAAGACATAATATAGTTATACCATCTCATCCTGTTTACATAGTCATCATATTTTAAATTATGTCATTCTATCCGTGAATTATATCATGCCGTCATGTTTGTGATTTATGGCATGCCAACCACTTTAATAGACACATCGTATAGTTATAGCATGTCATCCTGTTTACATAGTCATCATATTTTGAGGTATGTCATTCTATCCTGTTTAGTTAGCCATCAGACATGTGAAATTGTGTCATGCTATCTTATTTAATTAGCTATCATATATGTGAAATTATGTCCTGCTATTCTGTTTGGTTAGACAACATAAATGTGAATTATTTCATGCCCCGTTTTCATCCCTACTATCCATTGCACCTGTCTATCTTACAATGTCTGTACATTCAATTACTTTTCTTGTTTATCAGCCATTTCAATTGGAGGGGGTGATGGCGGTATCTGTGGGAATAAAAACACAGTCTTCAGAAAAGATCGTGCTACCTGTCGATGCAGATAGAACCACGGTTGTACTTGCCCAAGAACCAGCCCCACCAGAAATAACCCAAACTCACGCAGATTGTACCCCTACCCAGTTGGACAGAGAAACAACTACACCCTTTCTAACCCCAACCCCAGCAGATAGTAACATAGTTCCCGTTGACACAACACCGTCTCCACCACAAAGCACCCAAACACGAGCAGTTAGTAAGGCAACTGCAGTGCCCAAAGCATGAGGATCACCACTCCAAACCCCAAGTCAATACTTGAAGCAGAAGAAGAATCCATAGGTAGGTATGTTGGACTCTCATGGCAAAACTAGGTTTAGGGATGTTTGGAAGCACAAGTAGTATCTCTACTTGGTGCAAAGAATTTGACTAGCATGAGGGGGAAAGGCAAGCTCAACATGTTGGATGATCCATGACAATATAACTTATTTGGATATAAGTAAACATAACCCATTATGTTGTCTTCCTTGTCCAACATCGACTTTTTAGCTTGTCATATTTTAATGAGTGCTCACAATCATAAAATATGTCCAGGATAGTATATTTATATGTGAAAAACTCTCTTTCTTTATTACTTCCTATTAATTGCAACGATGAACAAAACTATGTTTGTCAACTCTCAACAAATTTTATCCATCATACTCTTTATATGTGAAGTCATTACTCTTCGTAAGATCAATATGATCTTTTTATTTCTTCTTATTCTTTCTCTTTTTTTTCTCAAGATCATAGCAAGATAGCAAAAGCCCTCAACTCAAAACTACTCTTTATTATATATGGCTCACGCACTCGATTACATAGATAGAGATCAAAACAAAACTCAAAGCTAGATCATACTAAAACTTTATTCTACTAGATCAAGATATAACCAAAAGGATCAAACTAAGAAAAACGATAAAAGATAGGAGTGTGATGGTGATACGATACCGGGGCACCTCGCCCAAGCTTGGGTGTTGCCAAGGGGAGTGCCCATACCCATGTATTTATGTCTCTTTCTTCGGAGGTGGTGATGATGGAGTTGTTCACGATTCCGTTAGCTTCATTAATGCACCCTTCAGAACTTGCAGTCCTTGGAGCACACGTTGGAGCATATTTGCATTCTTCTGAATTTCCTCCATGAGATGCTTATTTTCAGGCCCGCAAGAGATCTTCCCTGCATTGCTTTCACTTGGACGGGATATGTCCCAATTGGAGGGTATATCTATACGAGGGGTATTCTCCACTCCATAGTTATGAACCAAATTATGAAAGTTGTTTCGATATAATCTGTGTAAGGGCCTCCTAGGGGGAAGCCCTCCTCGAACCTCTTGGTCTTCATGGTTACTTGTGGTCCCTATTGCTTGATGGGGACTGGTAATAGTGGAGATGTCAGCTAGAGTTTCCCTCTCCGAAGCCGGAGGGTGGTCCTCAAATGAGTATCCTTCATCCTCCTCCATCATGGCTCCCTCGACATCCTCCCTTCTAAGTTCCATATGCATCAACCAAGCATCGTCGTCCATGTTGTTGGAGGAGGAGGACGACATGATGCCTGGCCTTGAAAACTCTGGTAGAAAACAGCTCAAAATGAAAACAGGGGATTTTGCCGTGGTACGGTGGTCAAAACCTTCGGGAGATTATATAATAAATTTTACCGATGAAAAGAAGTATCATGCAAGAAAACGGAGTCCGGAGGGCACACGAGGTGGCCACGAGGCAAGGGGCGCGCCCAGGGGGTAGGGCGTGCCCTCCGCCCTCGTGGATGCCTCGTGTATCTTTCGGACTACTTTTAATTTTCCTTATTTTTTAAATATTCCAAAATGGATAAAAAATGCTATTTGAATAGTTTTGGAGTCAGTTTACTTACCGTACCACATACCTATTCCTTTTCGGAGTCTGAAACGTTCTAGAAAGTGTCCCTTATGTACTCCTCCAGGGTTACGGTGTTAGTAACATTGGTTTCAACATTTATGGGATTACCTGAGATAAAATGTTTGATTCTTTGACCATTTACCACCTTCAGATTTGTGCCTTCGGCGTTGTTGATGTTGATGGCACCGGAACGATAGACCTCCTCGATAATGTAAGGACCTTCCCATTTAGAGAGAAGTTTTCCTGCAAAAAATCTTAAACGAGAGTTGTATAGCAAAACATAATCACCTACATTAAACTCACACTTTTGTATCCTTTTATCATGCCATCTTTTAACTTTTTCTTTAAACAGTTTGACATTCTCATAGGCTTGGGTTCTCCATTCATCAAGTGAGCTGATGTCAAATAGTCTCTTCTCACCAGCAAGTTTGAAATCATAATTGAGCTCTTTAATAGCCCAATATGCCTTGTGTTCTAGCACGAGAGGTAAGTGACATGCTTTTCCATAAACCATTTATACGAAGACAGACGGAGACAGACCCATAGGATTCTTATATGCAGTTCTATAGGCCCATAATGCATCATCAAGTTTCTTGGATCAATTCTTTCTAGATCTATTAACAGTCTTTTGAAAAATTAATTTAATCTCTCTATTACTCAATTCTACTTGACCACTAGACTGTGGATGGTATGGAGATGCAATTCTATGATTAACATCATACTTAGGAAGCATTTTACGAAAGGCACCATGAATAAAATGTGAACCACCATCAATCATTAAGTATCTAAGGACCCCAAACCTCGGAAAAATAACTTCTTTAAGCATCTTAATAGAAGTGTTATGATCAACACTACTAGTTGGAATAGCTTCTACCCACTTAGTAACGTAATCAACAGCAACTAAAATATGTGTATACCCATTAGAGGAAGGAAAAGGTCCCATATAATCAATGCCCCAAACATCAAATGGTTCAATAACAAGTGAATGGTTCATAGGCATTTCTTGACATCTACTAATATTACCAACTCTCTGGCATTCATCGCAAGACAAGACAAACTTACGGATATCTTTGAAAAGAGTAGGCCAATAAAAACCGGATTGCAATACCTTATGTGCAGTTCTATCTCCAGCGTGGTGTCCTCCGTAAGCCTCGGAGTGACACTTGCGTAGGATCTGTTCCTATTCATGCTCAGGTACACAACGTCTAATAACACCATCTACTCCTTCTTTATAAAGGTGTGGTTCATCCCAAAAGTAATGTCTTAAATAATAAAAAACCTTTTTCTTTTGATGGTATGTGAAACTAGGTGGTATAAATTTAGCAATAATGTAATTAGCATAATCAGCATACCATGGAGGAGTACGAGAAGCATTTATGACAACTAATTGTTCATCAGGAAAGCTATCATCAATAGGTAGTGGGTCATCAAGAACATTTTCTAACCTAGACAAGTTGTCTGCAACGGGGTTCTCAGCTCCCTTTCTATCAATAATATGCAAATCAAATTATTTTAGCAAGAGAACCCATCTAATAAGTCTAGGTTTAGCATCTTTCTTTTCCATAAGATATTTAATAGCAGCATGATCAGTGTGAACAGTTACATTGGAATCAACAATATAAGGTCTGAACTTATCACAAGCAAATATAACTGCTAAAAATTCTTTGTCAGTAGTAGCATAATTTCTTTGGGCACTGTCTAGAGTTTTACTAGCATATTGGATAAGATTTAATTTCTTATCAACTCTCTATCCTAGAACAACACCAACAACATAATCACTAGCATCACACATAATTTCAAAGGGTAAATTCCAATCAGGTGGCTAAACAATAGGTGCAGAAATCAAGGCCTTCTTAAGTATTTCAAATGCTTCTACACAATCATCATCAAAAACAAAAGGAACATCTTTTTGCAAGAGATTGGTGAGAGGCCTAGAAATTTTAGAGAAGTCTTTAATAAACATCCTATCGAAACCAACATGACCAAGGAAACTTCTTATACCTTTGATATCTTTAGGACACGACATCTTTTCAATAGCATCTACTTTAGCTTTATCAACTTCAATACCTCTTTCAGAAATTTTATTCCCCAAGACAATACCTTCATTAACCATAAAGTGGCACTTCTCCAAATTCAAGACAAGATTAGTTTCTTCGCATCTCTGCAAAACTCGATCAAGGTTGCTTAAGCAATCATCAAAAGAAGTTCCGTAAACAGAGAAATCATCCATGAAAACCTCAACAATCTTTTCACAGAAGTCAGAGAATATAGCAGACATACATCTTTGAAAGGTAGAAGATGCATTGCATAAACCAAAAGGCATACGTCTGTAAGCAAAAGTACCAAAAGGGCAAGTAAAAGTGGTCTTTTCCTGATCCTCGTTTGACACAGGTATTTGAGAGATACCAAAATAACCATCTAGAAAGCAAAATGTGTATGTTTGGATAGTCTTTCTAGCATTCACTACTAGGAAAAGGGCTATAGATGGGATGGACACTAATGGCGCACTGTACATGTGGTGCGCCATTACTAAATACTAATGGCGCACCATGTGTTGGTGCGCCATTAGTGTGCAAATACTAATGCCGCACCACATCCCGCGGTGCACCATTAGTAATTTTTTTTAATATTTTCAAAACTACTAATGGCGCACCGTGGGAATGGTGCGCCATTACTATGTCAACTAGTAATGGCGCACCATTCCCACGGTACGCCATTAGTAGTTTTGTTAAAAAAAGTAAAAAAAATAAAAAATTTTTTGTTAGTAATGGCAAACCTGTGGACAGTGCGCCATTACTAACTAGTAATGGCGCACTTTCCACTGGTGCGCCATTACTAAGTTTTTTCAAAAAAAATTCACGGAAACTTTCAATTTTTTTTTCAAAACTAGTAATGGCGCACCACCCCACGGTGCGCCATTACTAACTTGGCCCAACACCGAATGCACCCCCCCCCCCCCCCCCGTGGACTGCCTTTTCAGTTTTGAAAAACTAAAAGAAAATGATGGAAATGTCAAAAAAATAAAAGAAAATAAGTTTGCCATGTGATATGTGGTCTAGTTGTTGGGAATATTTACAAATATGAATTTCAACTTTATTTGCAAAAACTCCCCGGAAATTTGTAAAATGCCCATAACTTTTGCATACGAAATCGGATTAAAAAATTTTTTATATGAAAAATCATCTACTCGAAAAGTTACATCCAAATTTAATCGGGGGAACCCCGTTAAACATTTTCAAAATCCCCAAAAACCTAACAGAAAAAATGTTATGGGGCTTTCAAGATCTAGAGGCAAAAAAATTCAAAAAATTTCAAACTTACTAGTGGCGCACCGTGGATGTGGTGCGCCACTAGTAACACAAAAAAATTGGTTTTGAATTTTTTTTTATTTTTTTTCAAAAAATGATACGTAATATGACCGGGAAGTTTGAAATATTTTTCAAAATTTCATCATAGTCATGAACATGAACAAAGTCCTAGACATCAACAAGGTATAATAGGATTGATATGCTAGATATATCAACAAGTGCATGTGAAGTGAGCTGTTGCTGGGGTTGGATAGAACTCTGAAGTTAAGCGTGCTTGGGCTGGAGTAGTGTGAGGTGACCTTTCGGGAAGTTTGACCACGGAGTGCGATTTGACCTGAGATTAAGCATATTGACCCAAGATTAAGCCATAGTGACCCGAGATTAAGAAAAAAACGATTTTTTTTTGAAAAAAAAATAAAAAATTTCAAAAAAAATTACTAATGGCGCACGTGTGGTGCGCCATTAGTAAAAAAATACTAGTGGCGTGCTACTAATGGCGCACGAGTAGTGCGCCATTAGTAGGCAAAACTGGTGCGCCATTAGTAGGCCTTTTTCTAGTAGTGATTTGATCAATAAAAGGTAGAGGGTAATGATCTTTTCTAGTGGCTTTATTTAATTTGCAGAAATCAATTACCATCCTGTATCCAGTAACAATTCTTTGTGGGATCAATTCATTCTTATCATTAGGAACAACAGTAATACCTCCCTTCTTAGGGGCACAATGAACGGGACTTACCCACTGACTATCAGCAATAGGATAAATTATACCTGCCTACAAAAGCTTTAGTATTTAATTTCTTACCACTTCTTTCATCTTAGGATTTAACCGTCGTTGATGATCAACAACTGGTTTAGCATCTTTCTCCAGCTTTATTTTGTGATGGCATAGAGTGG
This sequence comes from Triticum timopheevii, assembly GCA_963921465.1. Classification (NCBI taxonomy): domain Eukaryota; kingdom Viridiplantae; phylum Streptophyta; class Magnoliopsida; order Poales; family Poaceae; genus Triticum; species Triticum timopheevii. Next base: position 161,314,484 of record OY997266.1, read on the forward strand.
GACTAATGCCCTTAAGATCATCAAGAGAATATCCAATAGCGGCACGGTCTTCTTCAGAGTTTTCAATAATTTCTCTTCTTCATGCTCTCAAAGGTTAGCACTAATAATAACAGGATATATCTTCTTTTCGTCAAGATAAGCATATTTAAGAGAATTAGATAATTATTTAAGCTCAAACACGGGGTCACCCTTGGTGGAGGAGGATCCCCAAGCATTTCAACAGGCAAATTGTGTTTCAAAATAGGTCCTTGCTTAAAGAATACTTCATCTATTTCCCTTCTTTCATTCATAAACATATTATTTTCATGGTCTAGAAAGTATTGTTCCAAAGGATCATTAGGAGGTACGGCAATAGAAGCAAGACCAATAATTTCATCCTTACTAGGGAATTCTATATCATGGGGTTGTCTACAAAATTTAGAGAAATTTAAATCATGAGACATATCCCCAAAACCAACAGTAACAATATCCTTTTCGTAGTCTGTCTTAGCATTAACAGTATTCAAGAAGGGTCTACCAAATATAGTGGGACAAAAGTCATCTTGCGGGGAACCAAGAACAAGAAAATTAGTAGGATATTTTATTTTCCCACACAAGACTTCAACATCTCTAACAATTCGAACTGGTGAAATAGTATCTATATTGGCAAGCTTAATAGTAACATCAATGCCTTCTATCTCAGCAGGTGCAATATCATGCATAATTTCTTTGTATAATAATGAGGAATTGCACTCACACTAGCACCCATATCACATAAGCCATGATAACAATGATCTCCTATTTTAACAGAAACAACATGCATGCCAACAACAGTTCTATGTTTACCTTTAGTATCGGGTTTAGCAATTCTAGCAGCTTCATCACATAAATAGATAACATGCCCATCAATATTATCGACCAAGAGATCTTTAACCATAGCAATACTAGGTTCAACTTTAATTTTCTCAGGGGGTGTAGGTGTTCTAGTATTACTCTTACGAACCACAGTTGAAGCTTTAGCATGATCCTTTATTCTAATAGGGAAATGTGGTTTCTCAATATAAGCAGTAGGAATAATAGGATCAACATTATAAGTAATAGTTTCTTCTTCAACTTTAATAGGTTCTACTACTTTAACTTCAATGGGAGGATGATATTTAAACCACTTCTCCTTAGGGAGATCAACATGAGTAGCAAATGATTCACAAAAAGAAGCTACTATCTTAGAGTCAAGTCCATATTTAGTACTAAACTCACGAAAGCCATCAGTAACCATAAAAGATTTAACACAATCAAACTTAGGGGTTATACCTGACTCCTTACCTTCGCCGATTTCCCAATCTTCATAGTTGTGTTTAATTCTTTCCAATAAATCCCATTTGAATTCAATAGTCTTCATCAGAAAAGAACTAGTACAAGAAGTATCAAACATGGAGCGATCATTACGAGAAAGACGAGCATAAATTTTTTGAATAATAATTCCTCTTGAGAGCTCATTATTGGGGCATGAATATAACATTGACTTAAGCCTCCCCCAAGCTTGAGTGATACTTTGTCCTTCACGAGGCCAAAAATTATATATATAATTACGATCACGATGAACCAGATGTATACGATAAAATTTCTAATGAAATTCCAATTTCAATCGGTTGTAGTTCCATGATCCAATATCATCACATAGTCTATACCATGTCAATGCCTTTCCCTTAAAAGATAAAGGGAAGAACTTCTTCTTTACAACATCCTCGGACATACCTGCAAGCTTAAATAATCCACAAACTTCATCCACATAGATTAGGTTCATATCGGGATGTAATGTTCCATCTCCTGTATAGGGATTAGCTAGCAGTTTCTCTATCATACGCGAAGGAATTTCAAAGTCAATATTTTCAGTAGGTTTAGTAGGTTGAGGAGAAACTCTTTGCACTTCTGGTCGGGGTGAAGATACCCCGAACAAGCCCCTCAAAGGATTATTTCCCATAGTAACAAGTGATAGTAAATTTCAGCACACTATATAAATGTTTCCTTACCAAATTCTACTTACCAAAGGCGCTTCACTCCCCGGCAACAACACCAAAAAAGAGTTTTGATTACCCACAAGTATAGGGGATCTATCATAGTCCTTTCGATAAGTAAGAGTGTCAAACCCTACGAAGAGCAGAAGGAAATGACAAGCGATTTTCAGTAAGGTATTCTGTGCAAGCACAGAAATTATTGGTGACAGATAGTTTTGTGATAAGGTAATTCATAATGGGTAACAAGTAACAAAAGTGAAAAAGGTGCAGAAAGGTGGCCCAATCCTTTTTGTAGCAAAGGACAAGCCTAGACGAACTCTTATATAAAGCGTTCGTTACTTTGATAATTTGATATGTGGGTGGACCGGTGCTTGGGTGCTGCCCTTCCTTGGAGAATCCTCCCACTTATGATTAACCCCTCTCGCAAGCATACACAACTATGAAAGAAGAATTAAGGTAAACCTAACCATAGCATGAAACATATGGATCCAAATCAGCCCCTTACGAAGCAACACATAAACTAGGGTTTAATCTTTTGTCACTCTAGCAACCCATCATCTACGTATTACTTCCCAATGCCTTCCGTAGGCCCAAATCATGGTGAAGTGTCATGTAGTCGACGTTCACATAACACCACTAGAGGAGAGATAACATACATCTCATCAAAATATCAAACGAATACCAAATTCACATGATTGCTTATAACAAGACTTCTCCCATGTCCTCAGGAACTAACGTAACTACTCGCAATCATATTCATGTTCATAATCATAGGGTTATTGAATAGCATTAAGGATCTGAACATATGATCTTCCACCAAATAAACCAACTAGCATCAACTACAAGGAGTAATCAACACTACTAGCAACCCACAGGTACCAATCTAAGGTTTTGAGACAAAGATCGGATACAAGAGATGAACTAGGGTTTAAGAGGAGATGGTGCTAGTGAAGATGTTGATTGAGATTGACCCCCTCTCGATGACAGGATTGATGGTGATGACGATGGTGGTGATTTCCCCTCCCTAAGGGATGTTTCCCCGGCAGAACAGCTTCGCCGGAGCCCTAGATTGGTCCTGCATAGGTTCCGCCTTGAGACGGCGACGCTTCCTCCGGAAAGCTTCCTCCTGATTTTTTCCAGGGCAAAATACACCATATAGCAGAAGATGGATGTTGGGGGCCTGCCAGGGGGCCCAGGAGGTAGGGGGCACACCCAGGGGGGTGGGCACGCCCTCCACCTTCGTGGATGACTGGTGGCCCCCCTCGGGTGCTTTCTTCGCCCAATATTTTTAATATATTCCAAAACTGATCTTCGTGGAGTTTCAGGACTTTTGGAGTTGTGCAGAATAGGTCTCTAATATTTGCTCCTTTTCCAGTCCAGAATTCCAGTTGCCGGCATTCTCCCTCTTCATGTAAACCTTATAAAATAAGAGAGAAAATGCATAAGTATTATGACATAACATGCAATAACAGCCCATAATGCAAAAAATATTGATATAAAAGCATGATGCAAAATGTACGTATCAATCATCATGCTTTGGCAGCCTTGGTCTGAGCTTTTTCAGCAATATGGCCTCATCAACAACATCTTCAGCTCTCTCAAGCACTGGGCCTTGTTCTTCTCAATAGCTGATATATTTCTTGCAGTCTTCCCCTTAGGCTTAGGGGTAGCAGCTGTCTTGGCCTTGGAGGTTGTGGCTACCTTCTGAGGCATAGCATCAGCCATAAGCTTCTGTTGCTCGGGAGGTGGCTCATCAGCAATTGGTTCCTCCTCTCTCCTCATTGATGTGGGATTGAACACCACATGGGCAGTCTGCTTCCTCTCTTTCTTCTTGCTAGCCACTTTGGGCATAGATTTGCCCTGGCTTGGCTTTGAGCTAGCTACAATATTTGAACATTTTCTAGGCCTCTCCTTTTGAGCATTTCCATACTCTTTGGCAGTAACAACATTTTTCTTCTTTGAGGTGACCTCCTCTGGATGGAAGTCTTCATCCTCCTCATCAGAATTTTTCTTCTTCCTAGCCTTTGTGGCTGCCTTTGGAAAGCTAGGAGAACTCATCTCTCCCTCTTCAAAACTTTCCTCGGGACTAGTTCCTGCCTCCAAGTCAACACTGGCCTCTGCAGACGTATTCTGACTGTCCTATGAAGTAGAATAAGTAGAGTGGAATAGATGAGCATCACAAAACATAGATGATTTTGAAAAATTTGAGTTCAAACTTCAGTATTAGGTTTTCATAGAAAGTATTTCGGAATTACCTCTGAAATTCTCGGAAGTATCGAGACATCAACTGAAACTAGGTTACACAATTTTGATCAGACCGAAGTGAAACTTGGTTTCATGAAGTGCACATGGTACTACTAAAAGGCTAACTCGGTCTCATCGATCGGTACTCATTGGTTTCACCGAGATGTACTGAAGTGCAATGGCCGAAGCCAGATTGGTGACTCTGAGTCAGTCCAATTCGGTCACTCGAGATGAGTTCTGCGTAACCCTAAACATAAAATTTTCGCTTGAATCTATTTCTACGAATTCGTTGCCGGATGATGACCCACAAGTATATGGGGTCAATTGCATCCTTTTCGATAAGTAAGAGTGTTGAACCCAACAAGGAGCAGAAGGAAATGACAAGTGGTTTTCAGCAAGGTAACGTCTGCAAGTGCTAAAATTGTAAGTAGCGGAGTAGTTTGATAGCAAGATAATTTGTAACGAGCAAGTAACGATAGTAGTAGCAAAAGTGCAGCAAGGTAGCCCAATCCTTTTGAGGCAAAGGACATTCCAAAAAGGTCTCTTATGATAAGCAAAGTGTTCTTGAGGGTACACGGGAATTTCATCTAGTCACTTTCATCATGTTGGCTTAATTCGTGTTCTCTACTTTGATAATTTTGTATGTGGGTGGACCGGTGCTTAGGTGTTGTTCTTACTTGAACCAACCTACTAATTATGATTAACCCTCTCACAAGCATCTGCAACTACGAGATAAGTATTAAGAATAAATTCTAACCATAGCATTAAACTTTTGGCTCCAATCGGTCCCTTACAGAATAGCGCATAAACTAGGGTTTAAGCTTCTATCACTCTCGCAACCAATCACCTAAGAACTACTCCACAATGCATTCCCTTAGGCCCAAATATGGTGAAGTGTCATGTAGTTGACGTTCACATGACACCACTAAGGGAATCACAACACACATATCATCAAAATATCGAACACATATCAAGTTCACAAGATTACTTGCAACATGATTTCTCCCATGACCTCAAGAACAAAAGTAAGTACTCACAAATGATAATCATGCTCAAGATCATAGGGGTATTAAATAGCATAATGGATCTGAACATATAATCTTCCACCAAATAAACCATATAGTAATCAACTACAAGATGTAATCAACACTACTAGTCACCCACAAGCACCAATCTATAGTTCCGGTACAAAGATTGAACACAAGAGATGAACTAGGATTTGAGAGGAGTTGGTGTTGTTGAAGATGTTGATGAAGATAGCCCTCCCAAAGATGGGAGAGTTGTTGTTGATGATGATGATGATGATTTCCCCCTCCGGGAGGGAAGTTCCCCCGGCAAAATCGCTCCGCCGGAGGGCAAAAGTGCTCCTGCCCAAGTTCCGGCTCGAGATGGCGGCACTTTGTCCCAAAAGTCCTCTCCTTATTTTTTCTAGGTCAAAATGACTTATATACCAAAAGAGGGGCACCGGAGGTGGGCCTGGGTGAGCACAACCCACCGAGGTGCGCTTGGGCTCCCTGGCGCGCCAAGGTCGGTTGTGCCCAGCTGGTGGGCCCCCTCTGGTACTTATTTGCTCCAATATTCCTCAAATATTCCATAAAATTTCCTCGTAAAGTTTCAACTCATTTGGAGATGTGCAGAATAGGTAGCCTGACGTGGCTTTTTCAGGTCTAGATTTCCATCTGCCAGAATTCTTCCCCTTTGTGTATACCTTGCATATTATGAGAGAAAAGGCATTAGATACTCCAAAAACCATTATTATATAATAAAACAACATAAATAATAGTAGGAAAACATGATGCAAAGTGGACGTATCACCGGATAGGAAATCTCATACGGTGGTAATGTTGATAGTGCAAAACTCTAGTGCATTGAATCAGATTGGGAGCACTAGGGGATCAAATCTCACCCTAACTCGATGGAGATCCACTATGGCGGCAAAATCGGTGATGATTTCTGTTGGCGGTGAAGGAATCCGATGGCGAAGGTGTGCTGGAGACAAGGCGACGATCCGTAGAACAGGAGCAATGACAGCAAAGGGGTCCCGCGTTGTCACGTTTGAAGTGATTTTCAATGCACGGTCCACGGTGATATATAGACCCTTTAGCCGTCGGTAGTACCGAACGAAACAACTCATTCTCACTGAAGTGCATACCTACCAGTGATAGAGCTCATTGGTGATTCCGAGAACTTCAGGTTGGTCTTACCGAGATGGAAATAAAGATCAGTCCAAGTGTCAATTGGTGAGACCGGATATAAGTTAGTTGGTCTTACCGTAAAACACTTAGAAGGTTTTGGAAGTCAGCTCTAATCAGATCGGTGGCTTTGAGTGCTCCTCACCCGGAGGATCCGATAGGAACTTGTTCAAGTTTTGTGATATAGAAAGAAAGAATTTGAGATAAGTTGAGATAGATAGCTAGAGAAGGTTCTTAGGCATTCTTGCGCATCTAATTGGCCAAATAAAACCAAAACAATCAAACAACTATTGAATGTCCTTGAATGAGAAAGAGGCATTGCAACATGCTCACACAATAAGATAGCAAATGAAGTATGTCAAACATGCACAACAAACTCTAGCAACTATCAAGCAATGCGCGATGACATAGTCATCTATATATGAATATATTGACTTAGGTGCCAAATGAGAACATTTGATCATAGGTCATACACATCGTTTAAGCACAAGTGGGGTTTCCACTTTTACATAAAGCATTAATGTGTTCATACCATTAGAGTTGCTTTAGCTCAAGTCTTAGAGCAAAGCTCCCCCTAGATGTGATATCCTCCAAATGAGGGATGAACTAACCTTGGTGTTAGTGTGAAATCCTGCAGACCTCGGGGTAGGGGGTTCGAAGCTGTGGATCTAGGACCAGTGGTAACAAGAACAGGGGGAAACGGTGTTTACCCAGGTTCGGGCCCTCTTGATGGAGGTAAAACCCTATGATGACCCACAAGTATAGGGGATCTATCGTAGTCCTTTCGATAAGTAAGAGTGTCGAACCCAACGAGGAGAGAAGAAAATGACAAGCGGTATTCAGTAAGGTATTCTCTGCAAGCACTGAAATTATCGGTAACGGATAGTTTTGTGATAAGGTAATTCGTAACGGGTAACAAGTAACAAAAGTAAACAAGGTTCAGCAAGGTGGCCAAATCCTTTTTGTAGCAAAGGACAAGCCTAGATGAACTCTTATATAAAAGCAAAGCACCCCCGGGGACACATGGGAATTATTGTCAAGCTAGTTTTCATCATGCTCATATGATTCACGTTCGTTACTTCGATAATTTGATATGTGGGAGGACCGGTGCTTGGGTGCTGTCCTTACTTGGACAAGCCTCCCACTTATGATTAACCCCTCTCGCAAGCATCCGCAACTATGAAAGAAGAATTAAGGTAGACCTAACCATAGCATGAAACATATGGATCCAAATAAGCCCCTTACAAAGCAACCCATAAACTAGGGTTTAAGCTTCTGTCACTCTAGCAACCCATCATCTACTTATTACTTCCCAATGCCTTCCCTAGGCCCAAATAATGGTGAAGTGTCATGTAGTCGACATTCACATAACACCACTAGAGGAGAGACAACATACATCTCATCAAAATATTGAAGAAATACCAAATTCACATGATTACTTATAACAAGACTTCTCCCATGTCCTCAGGAACAGTCGTAACTACTCACAAAGCATATTCATGTTCATAATCAGAGGAGTATTAATAAGCATTAAGGATCTGAACATATGATCTTCCACCAAATAAACCAACTAGCATCAACTACAAGGAGTAATCAACACTACTAGCAACCCACGGGTACCAATCTAAGGTTTTGAGACAAAGATCAGATACAAAAGATGAACTAGGGTTTGAGAGGAGATGGTGTTGGTGAAGATGTTGATGGAGATTGACCCCCTCTTGATGAGAGGATTGATGGTCATGACGATGGTGATGATTTCCCCCTCTCGGAGGGATGTTTCCCCGGTAGAACAGCTCCGCGGGAGCCCTAGATTGGTCCTGCCCAGGTTCCACCTCGAGACGGCGGCGCTTCTTCCCGAAAGCTTCTCTCTAATTTTTTCCAGGGCAAAAGACACCATATAGCAGAAGATGGGAGTCGGGGGCCTGCCAGGGGGCCCACGAGGTAGGGGCGCGCCCAGGGGGGTAGGGTGCGCCCTCCACCCTCGTGGATGACTGGTGGCCCCCTCTGGTGCTTTCTTCGCCCAATATTTTTTATATATTCCAAAACTGATCTCCGTGAAGTTTCCGGACTTTTGGAGTTATGCAGAATAGGTCTGTAATATTTGCTCCTTTTCCAGTCCAGAGGTCCAGCTGCAGGCATTCTCCCTTCATGTAAACCTTATAAAATAAGAGAGAAAAGGTATAAGTATTATGTTATAACATGTAACAACAACCCATAATGCAATAAATCTTGATATAAAAGCATGATGGAAAATGGACGTATCACCCTACGTCATGCTCTTGTTTATATTGATGGTGATGTATCACGTACAAAGTTGATCTACCTCGAGATCGTAAGTTGTGTTGTACCTCTAGGGCTAGGAGAATGTAATTGTGATTCGACCCCCTCTACGGGCTAAACCCCTAGGCTTATATACACGCCAGGTAGGGCATCTAGGGTTACATGTTAGGTATCTAGGGAGATCACATGAAGGTGGTAGGAGATGTCTTGGAGTATACGTCAAGTCTTCGGCAGGCATAGTCTCGATCTCATCCAGGCGTGCAGCTTCCGGAGTCTTCCTTAGTGAGAGTGTGGGACCACTGGCCCACCCCAAGGACTATGGGCCGAATAGGTTATTACCCCCTAGTCCAGGACACCGTCAGCCCCCGAATTGGTCTTCTATGCCGAGGACTACCTCCATGAAGTAAATAACATCGGATCCGAAGTCCTTGGCTTAACAGAAGAGTTCTACATCACTGATAATTCGAGATTTCTTCGCTTCAAAGGATACCATGAACCACCTATCAAAAGAGCAGCATTGCCTGGCCTCGGCGTAGCCGAGCTCGCCCAACATTCGAAGATGCAAGATTACTTAGCCTCAAAGGCCAGCCACATAGGTGTGAATAGTACTTTCCAGCCTGACAACTTTATCGAAGCGACACTACCCATGGCTGGTCAAGCAGTTACTGCTCACCCAAATCATGGCCCGAGGCAATCTTTTAACTCGCACGTCCCATCGAAGTGGAGACCGTGCCCGTTTTCTTAGGGATATCATTAGATTTTGTTTCTCCCTGTACACATAATGGCATATTTTGTGGGGAGTGGCGATTTCATCAGCCCAACAGAGGGACTCTTGGCCTTTTACCAGCCTATAAGAGTAAAAGAATTGCAATAGAAAGAACCACGCTCTCATCTCCTCGCCTGCAGCCTCTCGAGCTCTAGTGCTCAGATCCAATCTGGCCATTCTCCTCCATAGCACACCCTAGCTCCCATTCCCAGCAATGGTCGACGCCACCCTCAAAGGGCACTGGTTTGGTTCCTCTTTGACAGAGGGCACCATCCTAGAGCTGCACAGCGTGGGGTACATCCCCATAGAGGTCACCACCCGCGTGCCAAACGCCAACCAACAAGTGCCTGCTCCCAATCCAGGGGAGAGGGTAGTCTTTGTTTCCCACCTTGTTAGAGATCTGGGGTTCCCACTGCGCACCTTTGTGCGCGGGGTCATGTTCTATTACGGTCTAGATTTTCACCATCTGGCCCCGAACCCCATCCTCCAGCTCGACTCCTTTATCACAATCTGCGAGGCCTTCCTCCGTGTTGAGCCGCACTTCAGCCTCTGGCTGTAGATCTTCGGTGTCAAGCCAAAGTCTAGTGGCTCTGATCTCACAGAGTGTAGAGGTGACATGATTAGCAAGAACTAGAAGGTCGACTGGTTCAAGGGAACTTTCATAAAGACCATCAAAGAATGGCAGCGCGAGTGGTTTTACATGACTGAGCCGCTTGCGGCTAGTCAAGTCAAAGTCCCAGCAGTCTCGGTTGGGCCCCCGAGGAAGCTCGTGTCCTGGAAGAAGAAGGGCATCACCTAGGGGAACCCAAGGGGAGGTGGATGCAGCGATAAAAAAGATCAAGTGGTGTTCTGGTGAGAAGAACCTCCAACTAGATGACGTGGTGAACGTCATGCTCCACCACCACATCCTCCCACTTCAACTTCAGGCCACCCCAATGTGGGAGTAGAAGTCTGGGATGCAGCGCCCGTTCTTCACTTCTTCTGCTCCACCTTGGTCGGGATGTGGATGCAGCTATTCAAGTCATCTGAGGACAACTTACCTTCGGAAGGGCGTAATCTCCTAATAGGCAATTTTATACTCTGAGATTTAGATCTCGGTTAATCAACCAATTTTATGTTTGCAGAAGTGGATCACCAAGGCGCAACAGATGTTGTGCATGGCGCCATTGCCCAAGCAGAAGAGAACCCCCTGCTCACGACCCTCCTAGTTGTGGAGCTGCACATGGTGATCCCCAAGGGATCAAAGCTCCCAAAGGGCAAGGTGGGTTCTCAGATTCGGGAGACCTCAGTCGCTCGATCCGAGGACACCCACGCCTCCTACCACCCACAAAGATGACATGGAGGAGGACAAGGAGGATGAAAACCCTTCCCTAGAGGGCGGTGTCCGAGGACGCCAAGGACGAGGTGCGGGTGAAGGGCCAGAAGAGAGCACGCAAGGCCTCTGCCGAGCCTGCTAGCAGGCTTGCTCCACCAGAGAAGATCACCTTCCCCAATGAGAAGGACGACGATCTCCTCGAGATGGGGAGAGAGAAGTCTGTGCCCAGGAGGTATGTTATCATCACCATGTCCATCATTTAATAAGTCTTTCTGTCAAGATAAAAAAATTATGAGTAATTTCTTCAGCCCGCCTCGAACGCGTCTCAGCAGCGACTCCTTGAACTGCCTGCCACCTGCCAGCGAGATGCTCGATCGTGCCACCCCCCTCCGGCTCAAGAGGAGCCAGGAAGGCGACGTCTACTCCGCCCCCTGGTGAACACAATGGGGGCCGATGTGCTGGTTGTCATGGCCGAGGTCGAGACCTCGCCAAACAGGGCCAAGGGGACGGGGTCCCCGAGGTCGTAAAAGAAGGGCTGGGCCAAACATCAGCCCAGCAGAAGCCAACTTCGGCGCCAACGCACAGCCAGAGACCCTCGTGCCTAGCACTTCGGTGCTGAGTTCTGAGGTTCTTCCACCCCCTGCCTACCGCCTCAGGGCAGGCTAGTGCAAGGTGGACTGAGAAGATGAAGGTAGCCCTAACAGGCTCCACCCTCAAAGAAAAGCACCACACTGATCAACGTGGCATTGCAAGGCTTCCAGTCCACAGAGGCCGGAATGCGTGAGGTCTTCAAGGGCCTCGTCACGAGCTTTGAGGTTTTTCTTCTGCACTCATATTAAGATTAACCTCCCTGCTTAGATTCATTTGCAAATCTGTATATCTGTCCGAGGATGTTTTCACTTGTATTATGACATAGTATTTGGACAACATGGCCAGTGAGTAGCCCCCAATCCCAAGGCTAGTTTTAATAAACTGGCTTTGCAATCGAAGCGGAGTATTATGAATTCATAAATGAGTAGCCCCCAAGACTCTGACATTCGTGTCCAAAGTATTGATGACTAGGCCAGGTGCTAATTATAAAATGTTTGCTTGCAGGTTTCTACCTCGGGTCCGAGCTCCGCCTCCGAGGAGATTGCAGAGTGAACCAGAAGCTTGAGAGGACAAAGAAGGACCTTGATCTAATGAACAAGCAGATCCATCAATCTTAAGGTAAAATCCAGAACATCATCAAATTTACTTTGTGTGAGGATAGCTTTGTGAATGGATGCTAATGCTGAACTATTTTAATGATAGCGACTTTGACCAAGCTTGAGGAGCTCAAGGCTGAGCTTTTGAAAGCTCGGCAGGAGGCCCAATAGTAGAAGGCTGCGACCGACAAGGCAGAGAAGGACCTAGGCGCCCGAATGGTGGCTAGGGGCAGGGACCAAGTGCGGATACTAGAGGTGGAGGAGAGCCTGAAGGGAGTGTACGAGGCACACAATGCCCTTCAGGTCAAGGTGGAGAAGGCGAGCAAAGATCTCAAGAAGCTTTGTCTTGCACACTCCAAGCTCCAAAACCAGACTAGGGCCAACAACGAGGTGCTCCAGCAAGTGGAACAAATTGCAGTGGGTAAGCCGTATTTACTTCAGTGTGTGTTTGGCAGCAAGGGGTTCGTCGAGCTCACCCAGTTGTGGCGCTCCGTAGAGGTCTTCATGGATCTGTCGACAGTGCATTGGATGCCGCCCACCACTTCGGCAAGAGGAAGGGCCACGAGGCGGAGATGGCATTTTGGCAGCAGTTCCAGGTGTTGCCGCGTCTGGAGCTACTGAATCATTGGATGAAGCAGCTAGTGGAGCTTCTCCGTATGGCTAGGCCGACACTTCAGGACCTCTGCATCAATCTATGGCCCGCGGAGGTGCTGCCCACCAGCTTCTTCATGCTAATAGCTTGGCTGCAAGAAGCCCTCCCACAAGTGTCCTACTAGAAGCAGTCTGCATGCCTTGAAGGGGCTCAACGGGCATATGCCTATGTGAAGATGCATTTTTGGCGCGTTGAAGCAGAGGTTGTTGCCGCGTGACCCCCTGAAGGGAAGATTTGGACCACGGAGCAGTTCTTCACCGTAGCATAAGGGGCCTGGATTACCGAGGCCAAGTGTCCCAACGACACTTTGTTTTTTTTATGTACTTCGAAATGCCAAAGTGTGTGGGATGTAGAAAAACTATATTTTGTTTGAATGAATGCGGCTTTAAATTCTTTCATGTGATGTTGTTTTTATTTAATATGCCTCCTGTTGGACCATGTTGAACTGCAGGTGGCCAGTTGTCGGCTTTGACCCCTATGTACAGTATACAAAGGGTGCCCCTTTAAGAAATCGTGACCCTTAACCGACGTCTCTGTCAGATTTCAGGTTCCGCAAACCCTTGATAGGTTCTAACTCTGGGGTGCATGCGGAGATCTCATCCTGCCCAGCCTGCCTACTCACTAATATCATAGCCTATCGTGTCGAGCTCGAAAGGAAAGAAAGACATGGGAGTTTACCCAGGTTCGGGCCACCTTGCGGCGTAAAACCCTACTCCAGCTTTGTGGTGGATTTTCCTCGAGGGGCTGAGGAAGAACTAGTATAATGGAGAACAACCTCAGGAGGCGTGTTCTTGAGCTCAAGTGAGCTGGTGAGATGGTGAGGGTGGAATAGACTCGATCCTCCCATCTGTTGGTGGTGGCTAGGTCCTATTTATAGTGGCCTTGGTCCTCCTCCCAAATATAGGCATGAAGGGATCCCACAACAGCCAAATTTGAAGGGAGACAACAAGTACGTCCTATCCTGACTAAAGTGGTCTTTGCCTGTAAAAGCCGCTGGTTGTGATGCTGCGGTGGGCTCGGTGATGACCTCCCTCCTGCCATCCTGGCGGTCTTGGTCTTGTTGCACCAGAACGGAAACCTTTGGTTGATTCCTCAGGACTCCGCACCTGCTGCTTGCCTCCTTTGCACCAAAGAGGAAACTGGTACTCTGTGCCCGCTGGCGCCCGCCTGGCCTTGGTCATCATGGCTCACGTCAGTCAAACCTTGCAAGGTGTACCTTGCATAGAAATCTCTGCTCCTCGGGAGCCAGCCTGAGGGGGCCGATCCCCTTGGAGGTCTTGGTGTCGGTCGCCTCACAAGGTTTTGCCCCTCGCGAGGGTCTTGAGTTGTTGATGCTGAAACTGGGTCATACCAGGCCGTCGATCGAGCCACGCCGTGGGATGCAGGCAGGCAAGTCTGGGTACCCCTGTATCAAGAACACCGACAGTAGCCCCCAGGCCCAAGGCGCGCACGGACTTGGCTTCTGGGTGAAGCCAAAGGGCAAGTGTGGAGCGCCATGGGCCCTAACCGCCTGCGGCCTTGGACGATGCATGGCGATTGATGGGACGTGGGCGCCTCCACTTCCCCATGCTGCCTTGAAATCCGTCCGACTTGACGAGTCAATGCTGCATGCAGAGAAACACCATTGCGTCAGATCGTGGAGGCTGGCGGTAGGCCTCCCTCTGTCTATAAATGAGGGGAGGGGCGGAGCCCCCCTCACTCATCTCTTTCTTCATCTGCTCTCTACTCGTCCCTTCTTCTTCTCCACCTTGTCGTAGCATCCATGGTGTCGATCAGGAGATTCTCTATGGCAAAAAAGGGAAAAGCCCCTTGGGAGGGGCCCGAACCACTTTCGCAGAAGAAACGGTTTCGCCGTCCCTGAAACGCCAGCCTGAGGCAGGAGGTGACCAGGCCTTGGCAAGCACGGCCTCCGCCCGGCTTCTCCCTTCTCTTGTACGCCCGCGCGCATGATGGCAATGCATGCCCCGAGCGATCCCAGGTGGCAGCGGGCAAGCCGAAGCCGTGCTGCCAGCAGGGCCACAGATCCACGCCGAGGGCAGCTCACATGAGTTCGTGGTGTGGGCAGTGATGCTGCCTAGCTCGTGGATCTGGCTCCTGAGTTTTTCTCTGATGAGATACCGCCGAGGGGGGCGCTCGAGCTGTGGCTGCAACACACCGAGTGCTACAGCCGGGCCACCGGGGCTGAGGTTGAGGTGGTGCCTCCCGGTGATGTCTTCATGACCGCGGATGGGGCGAGGTCACCCGCGCCTGCCGCACGGAAGGGGCCCTCAAAATCCACTTTGAGTACGACGACGCCTCCACCCTATTCTTCAAGGTATTCGACGAGGAGGGCCGACGGCTGGAGTGCTGCCTCGGAGGAAGCAACCTACATGACGCAGCCATGGGCGCTGGGCCCGCCTCTGTCCCCACCGGCGTCTCCTCCAGCAGCACTGATGACTCTTGGGAATCCATCGACTCTCCTGAGCCCAGTGATTCTCCAGAGTCCAGCGACGACAGCTACGTGCCGCCAAGCTCCCGCCGTGCCCAGAGCGCGGCAGCGGCAGCCTCTTGGCGTTGCCGGTGACGTGCGCCGGCCTGGTTCCTTGATGCCTTTCTTCTTTTGTTTCCCTGCGTGGAATTATGACCAGCCCCATGGGGGTATGTAAGAATCGAAATGCTTTAATTCCAGCGTTACTCTTCTTGTTACTGTGTCGAAATCGTGTATCCCGCTCCAGCACGATTCTCCCTTTCCGCCCCCTAGGTAGCATAGCGCTCTACGCCGACGCGACCCAGTACCCAGGCAGGCTTCAGCCATCGCTGGTATGCCAGGTCGTGATGTCGTGGTCAAGGCCAGGAGGTGAGCGGCCTGAGGTCTGGTGAGAGCTCTTGAGGCGTGATGCTCCCGAGGTCCCCCTTGGCGTGCACGCAGATGCCCAAGAAACGGAAAGGGAAGCGACACTGCCCAAGCGGGACTGTGAAAGTTCGGCGATTGGGTCGCGAGATTTATGCCGGTATGCGAGCAACTTATCTTTTAGTGAACTCGTAGCAATTCCCATGGGTGGTGCCCACTCGTGCCTTCGGGGTAGCGCCGCTAGGTAGGGCTCATGATGCCCATTCCCTTTTCTTGCTTGTCTAGGTGCTCTACGTCCTGGGGTCCTAGACCTCGAGCAGACTCAGCCACCGCTGGTATGCCAGGTCGCGATGCCATGGTCAAGGCCAGCGGGTGAGGGCTGGAGAGCCAGTAGGAGCTCCTAAGGTGTGATGCTCAGGTGCCCCCCTTTAACATGCAAGCGACTCACGTGATAAGGTGGTGTCCGCTGGGCCCGCCCGTAGCTAGGCTTCAGGTGTACCTGTGTGTTAGCCTGCATATGACCCCTAAAGGTGCTTGCTGCCTACCCTTGATCCTTCCGCGGGAAGACAAAGGCACCAAGGACCTGGCGAGGTGGCGTACGCGAGGCGGGTCGCGAGCCAGAGCTCAGTCCTTCGGATTTATCAGCGTTGCTGGGACGGACCCGAGCACAAGCGTTGTGCCAACATATGTATCCCCCGTTACGACATGAGCAAAGGACGAGTCAGCAATATAGGGGGGACCGCAAAGTGGATAGGATCCAAAGCAGGCAGGTGATGATCATAAATCAGCTCATGGGAAATGGTTAGGCAGCTCTGACGAATGCAAGAAGGATACATGTCACAGGGACGGAACCACGCTACTTGGGGATAGTGCAGCCCGAGGGGCACTCCCAAATTGAACGAACTAAAGGATGTCACCTGGCATCGTTGCTGAAGAAATGTCGGGGTAGTAGGAGGTGTGCGCTGCGGAAGTCGCTCCTAATGAGTGATACGTCTCCAACGTATCTACGTTTCCAAACACTTTTGCCCTTGTTTTGGACTCTAACTTGCATGATTTGAATGAAACTAACCCGGACTGACGCTGTTTTCAGCAGAACTGCCATGATGTTGTTTACTGTGCAGAAAACAAAAGTTCTCGGAATGACCTAAAAATCCACGGAGATAAGTTTTGGAAAATATAACAAATACTGGCGAAAGAATCAAGGCCAGGGGCCCACACCCTGTCCACGAGGGTGGGGGGCGCGCCCTCCTGTCTTGTGGGCCCCCTGACGCTCCACCGACCTCAACTCCAACTCCATATATTCTGTTTTGCGGAGAAAAAAATTAGAGGGAAAGTTTCATCGCGTTTTATGATACGGAGCCGTCGCCAAGCCCTAATCTCTCTCGGGAGGGCTAATCTAGAGTCCGTTTGGGGCTCCAGAGAGGGGGATTCGTCGCCGTCGGCATCATCAACCATCCTCCATCACCAATTTCATGATGCTCACCGCCGTGCGTAAGTAATTCCATCATAGGCTTGCTGGACGGTGATGGGTTGGATGAGATTTACCATGTAATCAAGTTAGTTTTGTTAGGGTTTGGTCCCTAGTATCCACTATGTTCTGAGATTGATGTTGCTATGACTTTGCTATGCTTAATGCTTGTCACTAGGGCCCGAGTGCCATGATTTCAGATCTGAACCTATTATGTTTTCATGAATATATGTGTGTGCTTGATCCTATCTTGCAAGTCTATAGTCACCTATTATGTGTTATGATCCGACAACCCCGAAGTGACAATAATCAGGATACTTCTCGGTGATGACCATAGTTTGAGGAGTTCATGTATTCACTATGTGCTAATGCTTTGTTCCGGTTCTCTATTAAAAGGAGGCCTTAATATCCCTTAGTTTCCACTAGGACCCCGCTGCCACGGGAGGGTAGGACAAAATATGTCATGCAAGTTCTTTTCCATAAGCACGTATGACTATATTCGGAATACATGCCTACATTACATTGATGAATTAGAGCTAGTTCTGTGCCACCCTATGTTATAGCTATTACATGAGGAATAGCATCCGACATAATTATCCATCACTGATCCAATGCCTACGAGCTTTTCACATCTTGTGCTTCGCTTATTTACTTTTTCATTGCTACTGTTACAATTCCTACAAAACTATTATCTTTACTTTTGCCACTGTTACCATTACTATCATACTACTTTGCTACTAAATACTTTGCTGCAGATACTAAGTTTTCCAGGTGTGGTTGAATTGACAAATCAACTGCTAATACTTAAGAATATTCTTTGGCTCCCATTGTGTTGAATCAATAAATTTGGGTTGAATACTCTACCCTCAAAAGCTGTTGCGATACCCTACACTTGTGGGTTATCAAGACTAATTTCTGGCGCCGTTGCCGGGGAGCATAGCTATATTCTTTTAGTCACTTGAGATTTATATCTGTTGATCACTATGAGGAACTTGAAAGACGAAAGAACCAAGATTTTGCCCTCAACTACGAGGGGAGGTAAGGAACTACCATCTAGCTCTGCACTAGATTCTCCTTTCATTATTAGTAAGCTTGCGACACCTAAACCTGCTACTGCTATGAATTCTGATATGTCGTATGTTATTGATGATGCCATTTCTGCTATGTATGATACTTATGATGAAACTACTTCTGTGCGTGATACTACTTTGCCATTAGGTGAATTTCTTGATGAACAACTTGCTAGGGTTAGAGAGAATGAAATTATTGAAGATGCTATTATTGATGATAGTGATGATGAAAGTTCTCCCCCTGATTATGAATTACCCGTTGTTCCTGAGGGTTATGTTATGAATGAGGAAGCTCCTAGAGCTATCTTTGCTTGCAAGGATAGATATGATCTTAAGAAATTATTAGCTAAATGGAAGCAACAATCTCTTAATGCTAGAATGGAACCTGAGCCTGCTTTTGCTACTTCACCTATCTGTGTTACTGATAAGGATTATGAATTCTCTGTTGATCCTGAAATAATTACTTTAATTGAATCTGATCCTTTTTATGGCCTTGAATCTAAAACTGTTGTGGCACATCTTACCAAGTTGAATGATATAGCCACCCTATTTACTAATGATGAGAAGTCTCGCTATTATTATACCCTTAAGATATTTCCTTTCTCATTAAAGGGTGATGCTAAGACTTGGTTTAATTCTCTTGATCCTGGTTCTGTGCGTAGTCACCAGGATATGGTTTATTATTTCTCTGCTAAATATTTCCCTGCTCATAAGAAACAAGCTGCCTTGCGGGAAATATATAATTTTGTGCAAATCAAAGAAGAGAGTCTCCCACAAGCTTGGGGGAGGCTTCTCCGATTACTTAATGCTTTGCCTGATCATCCTCTTAAGAAAAATGAAATACTTGATATCTTTTATAATGGACTAAACGATGCTTCCAAGGACTACTTGGATAGTTGTGCTGGTTGTGTTTTCAGGGAAAGAACAGTCGACCAAGCTGAATTACTATTGACTAATATGTTGACTAATGAAAATAATTGGACTCTTCCTGAGCCAATTCCTGATGCAATTCCTGAACCAATTGAGCCAACTCCTGAGCCTATTCCTAAACCAACTCCGAAGAAGAGAGGTGTTCTATTTCTCAGTCCTGAAGATATGCAAGAGGCAAATAAATCAATGAAAGAAAAAGGTATTAAAGCTGAAGATGTTAAGAATTTACCACATATTGACGAAATACATGGTCTTAATAAGCCGCCTGTTGAAGAAACACATTGTCTTGATAACCCGACACAGGTAGTAAAGGTAAATTCTCTCTATAGATATGATAAAGTTGAAATTCCCTCTACTAAATTCCATAGCCCATGCTTAGATGAATTTGATGACTTTATGGCTAGACAGGAAATTTTTAATGCTTATGTTGGTAGAGAATTAAAGAATAATGCTTTCGAGATAGGACGCTTGAGTGATTATATGGCTAGAGTTAAAGGTGAACTTAAACTCATTAGCAAATACGCTTCTATGGTTGCCACTCAAGCTGAGCAAGTACTTAAAGCTCAAAGTGATTTGCTCGATGAATTAAATAATAAATATGACTTTGCTGTTAGAGTGGCTACTAGAACTGGTAGAATGACTCAGGAACCTTTGTATCCTGAAGGCCGCCATAAGAGAATCGAGCAAGATTCTCAGAGAAATAATTTAGAGGCACCTAGTTCTTCCAAAAAGAAGAAAAAGAAAAACGATAGGACTTTGCATGCTTCTAGTGAACCTGTTGTAGACACACCTGAGAATCCCAATGATATTTCTGTTTCTGATGCTGAAACACAATCAGGTGATGAAGATGAACCTAGTGATAATGTTAATGATAATGTTCATGTTGATGCTCAACCTAGCAATAATAATGAAGTAGAGGTTGAACCCGCTGTTGATCTTGATAACCCACAATCAAAGAATGAACGTTATGATAAGAGAGACTTTGTTGCTAGGAAGCACGATAGAGAAAGAGAACCATGGGTTTAGAAACCCATTCCCTTTCCTCCTAAACCATCCAAGACAAAGGATGATGAGGATTTTGAGCGCTTTGCTGAAATGATTAGACCTATCTTCTTACGTATGCGCTTAATTGATATGCTTAAAGTGAATCCTTATGCTAAGTATATGAAGGATATCATTACAAATAAAAGAAACATACTGGAAGCTGAAATTTCCACCATCCTTGCTAATTATACTTTTAAGGGTGGAATACCAAAGAAACTTGGAGATCCAGGGGTACCAACCATACCATGCTCCATTAAAAGAAATTATGTTAAAACTGCTTTATGTGATCTTGGAGCCGGTGTTAGTGTTATGCCTGTCTCTTTATATCGTAGACTTGAATTGAATAAGTTGACACCTACTGAAATATCTTTGCAAATGGCTGACAAATCAACTGCCATACCAGTCGGTATTTGTGAGTATGTGCCTGTTGTGGTTGCAAATGTCACTATCTTAACGGACTTTGTTATTCTTGATATTCCCGAAGACGATAGTATGTCGATTATCCTTGGTAGACCCTTTTTGAATAATGAAGGGGCTGTTATTGATTGCAACAAAGCCAATGTCACTTTTCATTCTAATGGTAATGAGCATATGGTACACTTTCCGAGGAAACAACCTCAAGTTCATAGCATCAATTCTATTGGAAAAGTTCCAACTATCATTATTGGAGGTTTTGAATTTCCTCTTCCTACTGTCAAGAAAAAGCATGATATTCTTATTGTTGGTGTGTTCATATCCCCGTTGAGATAACTTAGTGTTATTCGAAATTTCTCCGGTTCCGTGTTATTCGGAATGAGTTTGTTAACAAGACTTGATCAACCTTGTTAGTGGATTCAATTTGATGATCATGAGATGGATGAAACTAGAAGGCACAACCTTCTGTACCCTCTTTTTACTTTCTGTTATTTAGAATAAATAAAGCAAAAATAGTATTATCTGTCTATTTTCTGAATTATCCGTGCAATAAAAAAATATCCCAAAAATAAAAGTGCCCCAAATGCCCTTCAAATTTAGTATGATTTTTTGTGGATTATTTGAGGATTTTAGGCACTGAAAACACTGCAGGAGGGGCAAGCACCTGGCCACAAGGGTGGAGGGCGCGCCCCCTGTCTCGTGGGCCCACGGTGGCCCCCTCCACTTATTCCTGCACCCACACACTCCATCTTCTTCCCAAAAAAATCCTCATCTAGCTCAAGCACGAGTTCTAGCTCATTTTGCTGCGATTTTCGATCTCCTTGCTCAAGGCTCCATTCACAAAACTGCTTTGGGAGATTGTTGCTTGGTATGTGACTCCTTCGTTGGTCCAATTAGTTTTTGTTCTAGTGCTTTATTCATTGCAAATTTTGCTGCATAGGTGACCCTGTTCTTGAGCTTGCATGTTAAATTTATGAGGTCCCAAGTAATTCTAATGCATGATATAGGCTCTAGGCACTTATAGGAGTAGTTGCTAAAAATCTTGTTTAGTTTTATTCACTTTTATTTTGAAGTTACTAAAATTTCAGAAATTTTTCAGAAAAAGAAGTATGTCTAGGAGAATGTATCAAGGTGGTTCCTCAATAAAGAAAGGACCCAGGCTTGCTATGCGTGAGCAAGACGATGAACTATCGAGGGACGCAGAACTACGAGCTTGTGAGTGGCCATCAGACGATTTTACGGTCAATGCAGGCTTTAAGGATGAATTTGACGCATATGTGCGTAATGCCGATCTTGATGAATTCTTACAAGATATGTGTCCTCAGTACTATCTATTGACTGATTCATTTGTGAGAAGGTTTAAATATAAATGTTCAGTAATTCTCAGAGTGTCCTGTTTGATATTTATGATAAATCTTATACCATGGACTTAGAGGATTTTACAACTGCTTGCAAACTTCCGCAGTGGGGCAATGTTAATGATCCCCACAAATCTGAATTTAGAGACTTTCTTGCTAGTATTACTGTGGGAGAATCTAGGAATATAGCACAAGCTACCATAGGGAGCATTCGTTTTCCTGCTATACATTATTTTGCTCTCTTCATTGGTAGATGCATTAACGGTAAAGATGAAGCATGTCATATGTGTGTCCCTGATCTGTGTGTCCTCAAGAGTGCCGTGTTAGGTAATAAAGATTATAACTTGGGGGCAATAGTTGCACGTAGGTTGCATAATAATGGTGGGGCTGGAGATTTATTTGGAGGAATTTATGCGACCCGTGTGGCTAATTATCTTGGTATAGCCCCATGAGAGGGGGATATGGTGTTGCCTCTTGCTTATTTAGATCATGACGCTATGGTCAAACATCATTTTCTTTTGAGGAATGAACAATTCCTCCAGTATCGACTAATATTTGACGGACATAGCTCTGTCCATGTTACTCTCCCTGCTCCTTTCCTTTTTGATTACCAGGAAAAAGGAAGATATGTTGTTACCAAGGAGGAGGTAGCTGAACACGAGGGGAGAGCGAAGGCGGCTCGCCAGCATGCCGCAACTCAGGAGGCATTTGCTGCTGCATCTCAGTACGACCCCAGCTGCAACTACGGATATCAGCCAGGCTACCCTTGGCCTTAGACCAACTTAGGTCAAAAGCCTAAGCTTGGGGGAGTACGTATTTCTCACTGACTTTACATTCATGTTCACACACTATTCTAGTCGTTGGTGCTCATACTCTTTCATTGTATTATCCATGTTAGTTTAATTTTTCTTTTTCTAGCTTTCTTCTTGTGTGTTTGATAAACCTTTAGAAAAACCAAAAAATTAGTTAGTTTAATTTCCATGCTTGTAGTAGTAATTAAAATGAAAACCCAAAAAGATTTCTCGTTCTTCTTCTTGCTTGTTGGGAGCTTTCCCGTGTAAATAGTTTTATTTTATTTTCTTTCCTTTGGGGGTCGAGAGTAGAAGACCATATTGAAAACGTTTAGTGGCTTATGCATGATTGTTTATTTACTTAGAGCCCATGTTACTTTGTCTCCTCTCTTAAGTTGAATGCTTGCAGATTCCAGCTTAGTCCAATGCACGTGCACTATTATTATTATACACATCGTTCGGTCATGCAAGTGAAAGGCAATAATGACGATATATGATGGACTGATTGAGATGAGAAAAGCTGGTATGAACTCGACCTCTTTTGTTTTTGTAAATATGATGAGTTCATTGTTCCTGATTCAGCTGATTATAAAGTAAACATATTTGCAATGATATTTAGAGATTATAGTTGCTTGTGCCATGCTTGATTAGCTATGAGTTATAATGGTTTACCTTGCGTGCCAACATGCTATTAAAATGATTGTGATGTGGTATGATGGGATGGTATCCTCCTTTGAATAAATTGAGTGACTCGACTTGGCACATGTTCACGCATGTAGTTGAAACAATCAACATAGCCTTCATGATATTTATGTTCATGGTAGATTATATCCTACTCATGCTTGTACTTGGTGTGAATTAATTTTAATGCATGTTTATGATTGTTGTCGCTCTCTTAGTTGGTCGCTTCCCAGTCTTTTGCTAGCCTTCACCTGTACTAAGCGGGAATACTGCTTGTGCATCCAAACTCCTTAAACCCCAAAGTTGTTCCATATGAGTCCACCATACCTTCCTATATGCGGTATTTACCTGTCGTTCCAAGTAAATTTGTATGTGCCAAACTCCAAACCTTCAAATGAAATTTTGTTTTGTATGCTCGAGCAGCTCATGTTTCAACTAGGGTTGTCTATATCTTCCATGCTAGGTGGGTTATTCTCAAGAGGAGTGGACTCCGCTCCTCATTCACGAGAAAGGGCCGGTAACTGGGATGCCCAGTCCCATGATCCAAAAAGATCAAAGCAAATCAATATAATTAAACAAAACTCCCCCAGAGCCGTTGTTAGTTGGAGGCACTCGTTGTTTCGCGAAAGCCATGGATTGATGCTTGTTGGTGGTGGGGGAGTATAAACTTTTACCATTCTATTTGGGAACTGCCTATAATGCATGTAGTATGGAAGATATCGCCATCTCATAGTTGTTGCATTGACAGTGAAAGTATGCCGCTCAAAATATTATTTCTCTCTATTTTAAAATCGAGCTCTAGCACCTCTACAAATCCCTGCTTCCCTCTGTGAAGGGCCTATCTATTTACTTTTATGTTGAGTCATCACCTTCTTATTAAAAAGCACCCACTAGAGAGCACACTGTCATTTGCATTCATTACTATTGGTTTATATTGGGTATAACTTGACTGGATATCTTTTACCATGAATTACAATGTTTAGTCAGTCCTTGATCTTTAAAGGTGCTCTGCATTTATGTTTTGCGGTCTCAGAAAGGGATAGCGAGATACCATCTTGGTATATCATATTATGATTGTTTTGAGAAAGTGTTGTCATCCGAGTTTTATTATTATGGCTCGCTAGCTGATTATGCCATTGATATGAGAAATTATGAGACCTGAGTATTATTGTGAGTATGGTTAGTTCATAATACTTGCTGAAAACTTGAATGCCGGCTTTACATATTTACAACAACAAGAGCAAATAGAGTTTGTAAAAGTTTTTCTTTATCACTTTCAGTTTATCAACTGAATTGCTTGAGGACAAGCAAAGGTTTAAGCTTGGGGGAGTTGATACGTCTCCAACGTATCTACTTTTCCAAACACTTTTGCCCTTGTTTTGGACTCTAGCTTGCATGATTTTAATGAAACTAACCCGGACTGACGCTGTTTTCAACAGAACTGCCATGATGTGTGTTTATTGTGCACAAAACAAAAGTTCTCGGAATGAGCTGAAAATCCACGGAGATAAGTTTTGGAGAAATATAAAAAATACTCGCGAAAGAATCAAGGCCAGGGGGCCCACACCCTGTCCACGAGGGTGGGGGTGCCCCCTAGGCACGCCCCCCTGTCTCGTGGGCCCCCTGACGCTCCACCGACCTCAACTCCAACTCCATATATTCCGTTTCACGGAGAAAAAAAATCAGAGAGAAAGTTTCATCGCGTTTTATGATACGGAGCCGCCGCCAAGCCCTAATCTCTCTTGGGAGGGCTGATCTGGAGTCCGTTCGGGGCTCTGGAGAGGGGGATTCGTCGCCGTCGTCATCATCAACCATCCTCCATCACGAATTTCATGATGCTCACCGCCGTGCGTGAGTAATTCCATCGTAGGCTTGCTGGACGGTGATGGGTTGGATGAGATTTACCATATAATCAAGTTAGTTTTGTTAGGGTTTGATCCTTAGTATCCAATATGTTCTGAGATTGATGTTGCTATGACTTTGCTATGCTTAATGCTTGTCACTAGGGCCTGAGTGCCATGATTTCAGATTTGAACCTATTATGTTTTCATGAATATGTGTGCTCTTGATCCTATCTTGCAAGTCTATAGTCACCTATCATGTGTTATGATTCGACAACCCCGAAGTGACAATAATCGTGATACTTCTCGGTGATGACCATAGTTTGAGGAGTTCATGTATTCACTATGTGCTAATGCTTTGTTCCGGTTCTCTATTAAAAGGAGGCCTTAATATCCCTTAGTTTCCACTAGGACCCTGCTGCCACGGGAGGGTAGGACAAAAGATGTCATGCAAGTTCTTTTCCATAAGTACGTATGACTATATTCGGAATACATGCCTACATTACATTGATGAATTGGAGCTAGTTCTGTGTTACCCTATGTTATAGATATTACATGAGGAATCGCATCCGACATAATTATCCATCACTGATCCAATGCCTACGAGCTTTTCACATCTTGTGCTTCGTTTATTTACTTTTCACTTGCTACTGTTACAATTCCTATAAAACTATTATCTTTACTTTTATCACTGTTACCATTACTATCATACTACTTTGCTACTAAATACTTTGCTGCAGATACTAAGTTATCCAGGTGTGGTTGAATTGACAACTCAACTGCCAATACTTAAGAATATTATTTGGCTCCCCTTGTGTCGAATCAATAAATTTGGGTTGAATACTCTACCCTCGAAAGATGTTGCAATCCCCTACACTTGTGGGTTATCAATGAGCCACCCTGGCCTTGAACCTCGAGATGCTCTGGGGGCCCGGTGTGCTCGTGAGGATCCATCGCCATCTCCGCCTGGATTGCCTGGTGCCTAGCCTCCCGAGCCGCTAGGACGTCCCGCATGTGGTGCTGAGATGCAACAGCCGCGCTCAGCAAGCCTAAGGGTATGCGAACGTAGATGTGAGGGGGACCCTCGCATCGGCCGACAAGGGACGACCAGACACTACAAAAAAAATACACTTCCGTGATGATACGTGTTTGTCACAGTAGGTCGTGTTTTTTGGCATGAATGTACATCCATGACGATTTTATGACAGAATCAAGATAGTCCTACCTGTGTTGTCGTAGAAGTGTTCCATGACATGACCAAAATTATCATCACGGAAGTGTCCACTTCCATGACGATAAATCGCGCGTCACATAAGTGCTTTCGTCAAGGGTGACCGACACGTGGCATCCACCACAACGGAACGCCGTTAAGCTATCGGTTCCGGTTTTGGATCCGATAACCCGTTAAGAGCCCGGACCAATGGGGATTTTCCACGTGTAAAATCATCATTGGCTGGAGGAAACACGTGTTGGCTCACCGTTGCGACAGGTGTCGCTCATCCAATTGTGATATGCGCCTATGATATGTTGACACGTGGACCGGCCCAAAAGTGGCCCATAAAGTTTAAATGGGCCGGCCCAACTAAAGGCCCAGAAGATTTTGCGGACCATAATGGGCCGGCCCAGCTAAAGGCCCATGAGATTTTGCGGACCATAATGGGCCGGCCCAGGTAAAGGCCCACAAGATTTTAAGGGCCATAATGGGTCGGCCCAGGTAAAGGCCCACAAGATTTTTGTGGGCCACAATGGGCCGGCCCAGGTAAAGGCCCACAAGATTTTTGCGGATCATAATGGGTCGGCCGAGCTAAAGGCCCATGAGATTTTGCCGACATTAATGGGCCAACCCAGCTGTAGGCCCACAAGATTTTGAGGACCCTAGTAGGCCAACCCATTAACTGGCCGCCATGTTTTGGGCTAAATGCCGGCCCATATTTGATCCGGTCCATTAATGGCCTGCCACGTTCCAGGCCTAATAATGGCCCATATGAGATTCTGCCCGTTAAAAGCCTACCACGTTCTGGGCTAAATTACGGCCCGGATCAGGTCCAGCCCTTTACGAGGCTTTGGGCTAAATTATGGCCCATATCAGATTCGGCCCGTCAACTCGACGCTATGCTTTTGGGACCACTTGCTAAAGACCCATTTAGTAATTCGGTCTGATATTAGTTTCAGCCTGTTAAGGGCCAGTTTAACATTTTGTCCCTATATTAATTTCATCCTGTTAAAAGCCCGTCATAAAGTTGGGCCTAACTACGACCCGGTTTGCATCCGGCCTGCTCGCAGCTGACAATCTAATTGGGCCAAACAAGGACCGAGAATATTTTGGCCTGTTAAAAGCCCGTGATTTGATTCGTACAATCATGGGCCGGGGTCCATTTCGGGCTGCTGTCGGCCCATGAGCTGTTCGGCATGTTTCAGGCCCAACCTACTTCTCAGCCTCCTAAAAGCCCATTGAGTTTCTTGCGAAAAGAGGGTTGGCGGTTTACTCGGCCTATTAAAGGCCCGAATCTACTAGTGAGCCAGTTTACATTTAGGCCTTTTAACGGACCGAGATGATGGGCCCATGATGCGGATCATAAATCGTGATTGCATGATGGCCCGATTATGTACCGTAATTTTACGGTTTGGCCAGTTTACTGTGAAGACAGGATATATATATACAGTAAAATAACTGTAGCATCGTGAATAAGAAAAAACCTAGACTATACAGTAAAGAAATTATGGCATATTACATCCACTGGGCATCAAAGTTCGCCACTATGATAATAAAGCACAAGCAGACAGCAGATTACATACACTGGGCATCAAAGATCGCCACCAGTGCAAATAAACACGCCGACAAAATAATATACAAAACCGTCAGCACTTCAATAGAGTTCAAGAAAGGTTAGCCCTGCTAAAAGGAGGCCCGAGGCGTACTGGAGAGGGATTCGGATTTTTGGACTGCACACGCACTGTAGCTAGTTCAGGAACACAAGAACATTCAGATATACACCAAAGGAGGACTAGGGTATTACGCGATACTCGTGGCCCGAACCTGGGTAAATGAGCTTTGTGCTGGCTCTTAGACCCGCTCTTTCCACAACCTGGTGCCCACCGACCGTAGTAGGGATTCCAGTGATCCCATAGGTGTCGTTCTCACCGACATCTTTGGCACGCTAGGTAGGGGGCACAGTTGTGAAAATCCGATCTAGCAGCTAGTCTAGCAGTTCTTCGTCGCCATGGCTCCCATGAGGAAGACGACGACAGTGATCGGTTCATCCGGAGCCGGACTGCCCGTACCAGTGCGGGCGAGTAGCGGGGCGATCGCGGACAGAACCCATGGCGCGGCTCGCGAACACCCACATCACTCTGGCAGTCAGAGCCTGGCGAGCGGCGTCGTTCGTGTGCAAGACGACGAGCCGCACGCCGCCAGATCCAAAGACGGAGTTGGGCCCCCCGCAGGCGGCGCGGGGCCCTCCAGGGGTGGCACAGTGGCCTCCAAGACCCCTATGCCAGAGCCCACGACACGCTCTTCCCAAGTCATGCGCGATGAGCAGCATCACCACGCTGGTGACCCCGGGCGCCGACCTGGGAAGAGCGATGTGCACCCTTCGCGGGACAAAGGAGGTCAGCATGCACATCGAAGTACTGGCGAAAATGGCATACAGCCGCAAGGCCGTGATAGGGCTCCTTCAAACATGGTTAGAAGTCGAAGCGCATCACGGTCCACGCAGCTTTCACCGTCGCCCATGCCAGCAGAAGCTTTGGCGCACGCAGCTACTCCTTGACTTTCCTCCTGCTGCAGAGAAGCTCAACGAGTGGAGAGCCACGGTCTGGAGCCTCGTTGGCATCACCAACAAAGATGAGCCGCGACCAGCGGGGCCTGTAGGCCGCCGCTCCATCGAGCCTCCACATGCCAGTGGTGGAAGGGCTGGAGGTGATGCAGCCACGATGCATGCTCCTCCCCCACTCCAGCTACCGTGGGTGTCGATCCGTCGTGATGACGCTTGTGATACCATTTCCATAGTGTCGTCTGATCCACGGACCCACCGCAATCAGCGCCAAGTTCTCCGAGAGTGAGCCCTTGAAGACGCTCGAGCGCCGGCATGATGCGTGCCACCAGTCAGATAGGCAGGCAGGGCCCACTATGGACCACCCAGCACCGGGAGGTTATGGTGGCCTACCTTACGAGGTAGGCTGCCCAGCCTTTACCCGTGAGCTGTGGTAGTTCCAGTGGCCCTCCCACCGCACGTTTCAGCCGGACGTTGGCGAGAAGTACAATGTCAAGACTCACCCGTCGGAGTTCCTCAGCATCTACAGCATCGTGATGCAGGCTGCTGGAGCCCACGACGACAAGGTGCTTGCCAATTACTTCCCGTTGGCAATTAAGCCCAATGTCATGTCATGGTTAATGCAATTGCCAGCGGATCCATTTCTTCTTGGTCGGATTTGTGTCATGAGTTCGTTGGCGCCTTCACCGGGGGCCATCAAGCTCATGGCCAGGCAAGCGACCTGCACATCATCCCCTAGAAGGAAGGAGAAAGCCTACGCAAGTACATACAGAGATTCAGCCGGGTGCAGTACAACATCCCAGACGTTCACCCCGCCGCTGTGATCAGCGCATTCCATCAGAATGTGCGCAACCGCAAGATGCGTGAAGAGCGGGCGATTAACAAGGTCAAAGATGTGGCCGAACTTTATGTTCTGGCCGATAGGTGTGCCCGAGCTTAAGAGGGAAGGAAGTACCGCAGCGAGGACGCCGGTGCGGAAACCAACTCCACAGACGAAGACACCGCCGCCCTGACGAAGAAGGGCCGACGCTGTAACAGAAAGTGCAAGGGCAAAACCGTGCTTGCCGTCGAGGGATCCGACGACACCGGCGTTGCCAAGAAGGCCAAGGTAGGCGACCCCGGCAAGGATATTGCCGGGTATGCAACTTGTCGGGCCTTGGCGGCTGCCGACAAGCTAGGAAGCTTCGACAAGCAGTATTGCAATATCCACCGCACCAAGGGCCACGACCTCTAGAACTTCCGACAAGTTGAGCTACTTGTTGAGAAGCATAAAGCTGAGTATGAGAAGCGAGACAAGGAGAAAGGTTAGGACGGTGCCGAAGGATCTGGCAAGAAGCGTGGCGGCCAAGGAGGCCGCTGCGGCAAGAGAGGCCCGCCCGAGGCCGCGACAAGAAACAGGAAGACGATGATCATGACGAGGATGACGAGTCCAGCGACCACGAGTTTCAGAAAGCCATGGAGGCCATGTGCGTTTACAGTGGCGCCTCGCTGCACACCTCTCACCGCCAGCTCAAGCAATGGGCACGTGAGATCACAGCGGCGGAGCCATCATTCGACGCACAGATGCCACTGAAGTGGTCCAGCATGCCTATCGTCTTTGACGCCGAGGACCACCCTGATCGCACAACTGCGGTCGGGTGTCTGCCGTTGTTGGTCTCACCAACAATACACAACCTCAAGGTGACGAAGATGCTAGTTGATCGCGGGGGCGGCCTGAACTTGATCTCGCCTGTTATGATCAAAACGCTACAGATTCCTGATGGAGACCTCGAAGAGACGGGCACGTTTCAAGGGGTCAACCCGGGAAGGAGTCAGCTGAAGGGTAAGGTCACACTGGTCGTGACGTTTGGAGGCGAGTTGAACCACATGACGAAGAGGATTTTCTTTGATGTAGCTGAAATCCCCTTGCCCTACAATGGGATCCTCGGCCGCCCGGCACTAGCCAAGTTCATGGCAGCGTCACATTACGCCTACAACACACTGAAGATGCCTGGGCCAATGACCATCATCCCCATCCCCTCCAACAAGAATGATGCGATGATCTGCGCTGACCAACTCTACCGGGAAGTAGTTGCAGCAACTGCCGCCAAGCCACTTGCTCCTGCCGCTGAAGCCCCGGGAAGGAAGAAGACCGGCAAGACCTCTCACACCCACTCTGGCAAGAGCACCTCTTCGGAGTGTTGTGCTCCCGTCGATGACGTGCCAGAGTGCTCCACCGGCAAGAGCAAGAAATCCAGAGCTGCACCACCAGAGACCAAGAAGGTGTCCATCAAGGGGGATGGCATGGGAGGGGCTTTCACCATAAGCTCCACCCTCGATAGCAAATAGGAAGGCGCGCTTGTCGCTTTCTTACGGGCGAATGTTGATGTGTTTGCATGGCAAGCATCCGACATCCCCGGTGGTCCCAGGGAAGTGATTGAGCACCACCTTGCTGTCTGTCCTCATGCGCGACCCGTCAAGCAGAAGGTCAGGAAGAAAGCTTTGGAAAGGCAGGAGTTCATCACAGAAGAGATCAGGAAGTTGGAGGCGGCAGGTTTGGTGAGAGGAGTGCTCCATCCTACGTGGTTGGCCAATCCGGTGGTGGTGCGCAAGGCAAATGGGAAGTGGAGGCTGTGTACTGATTACACAGGTATCAATAAGGCCTATCCTAAAGACCCTTTCCCGTTGTCGCGCATCGACCAGATTGTTGACTCCACGGCCGGGTGTGACCTATTGTCATTCCTTGACGCCTACTCAGGATATCACCAGATTTTCATGTCGAGAGAAGATGAAGAGAAGACAGCATTCATCACCCCATGTGGTGCGTATTGGTTTTTATGGATGCCTTTCGGGTTGAAGAGTGCTGGCTTGACGTTTGCAAGAGCAGTCCAAATTGGTTTTAAGCCCCAGCTACATAGAAATATGGAAGCTTATATAGATGACATAGTGGTCAAAACCAAGGACAAGGCAACACTTGTGCAAGATTTGGAAGAGACGTTTGCAAATTTGCACAAGATCAACCTCAAGCTGAACCCTGAGAAGTGTGTCTTCAGTGTTCCGTCCGGCAAGCTTCTCGGGTTCTTTATGTCGCGGCGTGGGATTGAGGTGAATCTAGAAAAGATCAAGGCCATTGAGCAGATTGATGCACCTAGGCGGATCAAGGATGTGCGCCGGCTCACTGGCTGCGTTGCCGCCATGAGCAGATTCATCTCCAAGTCTGCTGAGCGTGCCCTTCCCTTTTTCAAAATCTTGAAAAAGGTGAGCCCAATGGAGTGGACCCCAGAGGCAGAAGCAGCAGTGCATGACTTGGAAGAAATACCTTTCCTCCATGCCGATACTAGTTGCGCCTAAACCACAAGAGCCGCTGCTGTTGTATCTGACGACAACAAGTCAAGTGGTCAGCGCCGCACTAGTGGCACAGAGGGAGGTTGATGTCTACTACACAACCTTCTTCTTGTAGACGTTGTTGGGCCTCCAAGTGCAGAGGTTTGTAGGACAGTAGCAAATTTCCCTCAAGTGGATGACCTAAGGTTTATCAATCTGTGGGAGGCATAGGATGAAGATGGTCTCTCTCAAACAACCCTGCAACCAAATAACAAAGAGTCTCTTGTGTCCCCAACACACCCAATACAATGGTAAATTGTAGGTGCACTAGTTCGGCGAAGAGATGGTGATACAAGTGCAATATGGATGGTAGAGAAAGGTTTTTGTAATCTGAAAATATAAAAACAGCAAGGTAACTAATGATAAAAGTGAGCGTAAACGGTATTGCAATGATAGGAAACAAGGCCTAGGGTTCATACTTTCACTAGTGCAAGTTCCGTCAACAATAATAACATAGATAGATCATATAACTATCCCTCAACATGCAACAGAGTCACTCCAAAGTCACTAATAGCGGAGAACAAACGAAGAGATTATGGTAGGGTACGAAACCACCTCAAAGTTATTCTTTCGGATCAATCTATTCAAGAGTTCATACTGGAATAACACCTTAAGACACAAATCAACCAAAACCCTAATGTCACCTAGATACTCCATTGTCACATCAAGTATCCGTGGGCATGATTATACGATATGCATCACAGAATCTCAGATTCATCTATTCAACCAACACAAAGTACTTCAGAGAGTGCCCCAAAGTTTCTACCGGAGAGCCAATACGAAAATGTGTGCCAACCCCTATGCATAGGTTCATGGGCGAAACCCGCAAGTTGATCACCAAAACATACATCAAGTGGCACGTGATATCCCATTGTCACCACAGATAAGCACGGCAAGACATAATCAAGTGTTCTCAAATCATTAAAGACTCAATCCGACAAGATATCTTCAAAGGGAAAACTCAATTCATGACAAGAGAGTAGAGGGGGAGAAACATCGTAAGATCCAACTATAATAGCAAAGCTCGCGATACATCAAGATCGTGCCATAGAGAGAACACGAGAGAGAGAGAGAGAGAGATCAAACAGATAGCTACTGGTACATACCCTCAGCCTCGATGGTGAACTACTCCCTCATCATCGTGGATAGCACCGGGATGATGAAGATGGCCACCGGTGATGGGTTCCCCCTCCGGCAGGGTGCCGGAACGGGCTCCCGAGAGTTATTGGTGGCTACAGAGGCTTGCGGCGGCGGAACTCCCGATCTATCTTCGTCTTCAATGTTTTAGAGTACGTGGACTTATATAGGCGAAAGAAGTCGGTCGGGGGAGCCTCGAGGGGCCCAGGAGACAAGGGGGAGCGCCCAGGGGGGTGGGCGCGCCCTCCTATCTCCTGGCTTCCTCGAGCCTTCCCTGGCTTGAACTCCAAGTCTCCCGGATCATATCCTTTCTAAAAATCACGCTCCCGAAGGTTTCATTCCGTTTGGACTCCGTTTGATATTCCTTTTCTTCGAAATACTAAAACAGGCAATAAAACAGCAATATGGGCTGGGCCTCCGGTTAGTAGGTTAGTCCCAAAAGTAATATAAAAGTGTAAAAAAAATCTCGTAATCATTCAAAACAGATAATAAAATAGCATGAATACTTCATAAATTATAGATACGTTGGAGACATATCAGCATCCCCAAGCTTAATTCCTGCTCGTCCTCGAGTAGGTAAATGATAAAGAAAGAATTTATGAAGTGTGAATGCTAGAAGGTGCACAAGTTTGATCAATGATAATTTCAATCACCTTTTCTAGCATGATTATATGTCATAACAGTAGTTCATCTCATAAAACTTCTCACGAACAAGTAACAAGCAATTCTCATGTTGAAAGCGTAGACCATAAACTAGCAAACTTCATTCTTAGTCATCAAACAATTACAATTCATCTTATTTTCAGGAAGGGTCTATGTCAGAGCTTTGATTTAGCAAACTCCACATACTCAACTATCATATAGTCTTCTACAATTGCTAACACTCACGCAATACTAATGGTTATGGAGTTTTAGTCGGACACTGGGAAAATAGGGGCTTATAGTGTTGCCTCCCAACATATTCACCTTTGGGTGATGTCAACAATAATAGTTCATGCTAACTTACATCCAATTGGATATATATATCAGGATCTTTCCAACACGAGGTGCTTGCCAAAGGAAAAATGAAAAAGGGAAAGGTGAAGATCACCTTGACTCTTGCATAAAAGTAAAAGATAGGCCCTTCGCAGAGGGAATCAGGGATTTGCAGAGGTGCCAGAGCTCAATTTTGAAATAGAGATAAATAATTTTGAGAGGTATGATCTCATTGTCAACATAACAACCAAGAGTTCCTAATATATTCTATACTACATACATTATAGGCGGTTCCCAAACAGAATGGTGAAAGTTTTTACTCCCCCTCCACCAACAATCATCAATCCATGGCTTGCCCGAAACAACGGGTGCCTCCAACTAACACCAAACCTGGGGGAGTTTTGTTTGCAATTATTTTTGATTTGATTTTGATCTTTTGATCATGGGACTGGGCATCCTGGTTACCAGCCATTTTTCTCGTGCATGATGAGCGAAGTCCACTCATCTTGAGAATAACCCACCTAGCATGGAAGATACTGACAGCCCCTAGTCGCTACATGAGCGATTCGGGCATATAAAACAGATTATTATTTGAAGGTTTAGAGTTTGGCACATGCAAATTTACTTGGAACGGCAGGTAAATACCGCATATAGGTAGGTATGGTGGACACTCATGGCAAAAACTGGGTTTAAGGATATTTGGAAGCACAAGTAGTATCTCTACTTGTTGCAAGGAATTTGGCTAGCATGAGGGGGAAAGGCAAGCTCAACATGTTTGAATGATCCATGACAATATACTTTAACTGAGATGTGAGAAAACATAACCCATTACGTTGTCTTCCTTGTCCAACATCAACTCTTTAGCATGTCATACTTAATGAGTGCTCACAATTATAAAATATGTCTAAGATAGTATATTTATATGTGAAATCTCTCTTCCTTCAATATTCTTTCATGAATTGTTCAAATGACCAATACAATGCTTGCTAACCTTCAATAAATTTACAACCTCTACTTCTTAGATGTGAAGTCATTACTCCCCATGGGATAAGCAAATGAAACATATATAATTTCAGATTTATGACATTCAACTCATTCAACCATTTACTCATATGACATAAGTGAAGCACACGAGTAAATGACAAACTACTCCAAAAAGATATGAGTGAAGATCAATGAGTAGCTAAATAATTATGTAACTATGTGAAGACTCTCTCTCATTTAAGAATTTCAGATCTTGGTATTTTATTCAAAGAGCAAGCAAAGCAAAATAAAATGACATTGCAAGGATAGCACAACTCATGTGAAGAATCAAAAACTTAGGTTCAACCGATACTAACCGATAGTTGTTGAAGAAGAAAGATGGGATGCCTAACGGGGCATCCCCAAGCTTAGATGCTTGAGACTTCTTGAAATATTATCTTGGGGTGCCTTGGGCATCCCCAAGCTTGAACTTTTGTTTCTCCTTAATTCCTATCATATCATGGTTTCTCTTTTTATCAAAAGCTTCATCCACACCAAACTCAACAAGAACTCGTGAGATAGGTTAGTATAAACCAATGCAAAACCTTATCATTTTCTACTGTAACAAATCACTAAAATTATTATTCAACATTGCATACTAAATGCCTCTGCATATTTAATACTCCTATCCTCAAATAGAATCATTAAACAAGCAAACATATGCAAACAATGCAAACATAACAGCAATCTGCCAAAACAGTACAGTCTGTAAAGAATGCAAGAGTATCAATACTTCCCTAACTCCAAAATTATGAGAAAAATACTACGCTATAGAAGATTTATCAGATCTCAATATGCAAAATATTTCAACAATATACCATTCTCTGACTTTTCTAGGGAATTTTTGCAACAGCGGTAAACTTTCTGTTTTCAAACAGCAACATGTATACTAGCAAAATAAGCATGGTAAAGGCTATCCTTGACATTTTTATTGAAACTAAAGATGCAAAAAATTATTATAAATAACATCAATCTAATACTAACAAAATAAAATGAAGCTCCAAGCAAAACACATATCATGTGGTGAATAAAAATATAGCTCCAAGTAAAGTTACCGATGAACGAAGACGAAAGAGGGGATACCTTCCAGGGCATCCCCAAGCTTAGGCTCTTGGTTGTCCTTGGATATTTCCTTGGGGTGCCTTGGTCATCCCCAAGCTTGGGCCCTTGCCACTCTTTATTCCATAGTCCATCGAATCTTTACCCAAAACTTGAAAACTCCACAACACAAAACTCAATAGAAAACTCGTAAGCTCCGTTAGTATAAGAAAATAAAACCACCACTTAGGTACTGTAATGAACTCATTCTTTATTTATATTGGTGTTAAACCTACTGTATTCCAACTTCTATATGGTTCATACCACTTAATACTAGCCATAGATGCATCAAAATAAGCAAATAACACACAAAAACAGAATCTGTCAAAAACAGAACAGTCTGTAGAAATCTGTATCAAACGTATACTTATGGAACTCCAAAAACCCTACCAAATTAGGAAGTCCTAATAAATGTGTTTAACAATCCAGATCAAAAAGAATCAGAACAAAATAACGTTTCTGTGAATTAAAAAAACTAATTTACTTGGTGCAAAAGTTTCTGATTTTCAGCAGGATCAACATAACTATCACTGTAAGCTATCCTAAAGGTCTTACTTGGCACTTTATTGAAACAAAAGCTATAAAACATGATTACTACAGTAGCATAATCATGTGAACACACAAAAAGAGTAAGGATACATATTGGGTTGTCTCCCAACAAGCGCTTTTCTTTAATGCCTTTCTAGCTAGGCATGATGATAACAATGATGCTCACATAAAAGATAAGGATTGAAACATAACGGGAGCATCATGAAGCATATGACTAGCACATTTAAGACTAACCCACTTCCTATGCATAGGGATTTTGTGAACAAACAACTTATGGGAACAACAATCAAC
The DNA here is from genome assembly GCA_963921465.1 of Triticum timopheevii. Lineage (NCBI taxonomy): Eukaryota > Viridiplantae > Streptophyta > Magnoliopsida > Poales > Poaceae > Triticum > Triticum timopheevii. The sequence goes on from OY997266.1 coordinate 161,351,750, forward strand.
TAGCATGGGAAGGTAAAACAAGCATAGCTTCAAGATTTTAAGCACATAGGGAGGAAACGTGACATTATTGCAACTCCTATAAGCATATGTTCCTCCCTCATAATAATTTTCAGTAGCATCATGAATGAATTCAATAATATAACCAGCACCTAAAGCATTCTTTTCATGATCTACTTGCATAGAAAATTTACTACTCTCCACATAAGCAAAATTCTTATCATTCGGAATAGTGGAAGTATCATAAAAGACTTGAACACTAAAAATTGTTTCCACATTGAAAGAGTAATGTTCAGAAAAAGGATAATCATAATCATGACAAGTTTTATAAATATAATCATCACTACTTTTTATAGCATAAGTTTCATCACAATAATCACCATAAGTAGCAACATCGTTCTCATCATAATCGATTGAAACCTCTTCCAAGATAGTGGAATCATCACTAAATAAAGTTGACACTCTTCCAAATCCACTTTCATATTCATCACAATAAGATTCAACATCCTCCAAATTAGTGGGATAACTACTTCCTAAAGTTGACACTCTTCCAAAACCCACTTTCATCAATATAATCATCATAGGTAAGAGGCATGCTATCATCATAACAACTTTGCATATCAAAACTTGGGTTGCTAAAAATATCATCTTCATTAAACATAGCATCCCCAAGCTTGGGACAAACATTAATTTCAGCAAATATATTCTCAAATATTTCATCCTCATCAAACATAGCTTCCCCAAGCTTGGGCCCTTTTATATCATAAGCATAATCACTCTCTTCATTAAAAATATGGATAGCACCAATAGTATAGCAATTATCATCATCACAATGAGTAGTAGGAGCAACATCATTTGGGAGAGATACCTTTCTACCTTTGTTGCTCCTTATTTTCTTTTTCTTCTTCACATTATGTGTGGGTTCTACCTTCCTCTTTGAGCTCCTTATTGACAAGATTGGTTGAATAGAAAGCTCGTCCTCGTTACCTGATTCATCATAAGAAATAATTGGAGGATATTGGGAAGTCTCTTCCCTTTCATTAGTATTCTCATCACCTTCTAATTTCTTTATTTTCTTTAGGTAATTGTCAATATAAGGATTTTCAATGCAATTCACCGCACAATACAAATATTCTCTAGATCAAAATCAAGACATCTATCAAGATTAAATTTTGGAATACCATTAGTTATACATTTCATTTCTTCATACCCCAAAAGAAGACTAAGCTCTTTATGATGCTCAAGGGTAATCAAGTTATCACAATTTTTGGACACGATTCGATCATGAAACAATTTGCATTGAAGATTTAAATGACCACGTTCATTGCAAAGTTCACAAGGAGCGCGAAAAATATCGAATTTTTTAGCACAAACATCAAGACTTTCTTGCAACCCTTTAGTTCTAAATACTTATGCATCTTGCAATATCTATTTCCCTATTTGGTGTGTACTTGCAAACCCAATCTACTCCACAAAAATCGACATGCTTATAAGAGATATTTTCATCATAACTAGTGCAATCATCATTAGTACTATGGATATTCAAAGAGTTCATACTAACAACGTTGCAATCATGCTCATCATTCAAAGATTTAGTACCAAGCATTTTAATGCATTCTTCTTCTAGCACTTGAGCACAATTTTCCTTTCCATCATACTCACGAAAGATATTAAAAAGATGAAGCATATGAGACAAGCTTAACTCCATTTTTTTGTAGTTTTCTTTTATAAACTAAACTAGTGATAAAACAAGAAACAAAAAGATTCGATCGCAAGATCTAAAGATATACCTTCAAGCACTCACTTCCCCAGCAACGGCGCCAGAAAAGAGCTTGATGTCTACTACACAACCTTCTTCTTGTAGACGTTGTTGGGCCTCCAAATGCAGAGGTTTGTAGGACAGTAGCAAATTTCCCTCAAGTGGATGACCGAAGGTTTATCAATCCGTGGGAGGCGTAGGATGAAGATGGTCTCTCTCAAACAACCCTGCAACCAAATAACAAAGAGTCTCTTGTGTCCCCAACACACCCAATGCAATGGTAAATTGTATAGATGTACTAGTTCGGCGAAGAGATGGTGATACAAGTGCAATATGGATGGTAGATAAAGGTTTTTGTAATTTGAAAATATAAAAACAGCAAGGTAACTAATGATAAAAGTGAGCGTAAATAGTATTGCAATGATAGGAAACAAGGCCTAGGGTTCATACTTTCACTAGTGCAAGTTCTCTCAACAATAATAACATAGATAGATCATATAACTATCCCTCAACATGCAACAAAGAGTCACTCCAAAGTCAATAATAGCGGAGAACAAACGAACAGATTATGGTAGGGTACGAAACCACCTCAAAGTTATTCTTTCAGATTAATCTATTCAAGAGCTCGTACTAGAATAACACCCTAAGACACAAATCAACCAAAACCCTATTGTCACCTAGATACTTCGTTGTCACCTCAAGTATCCGTGGGCATGATTTTACGATATGCATCACACAATCTCAGATTCATCTATTCAACCAACACAAAGTACTTCAAAGAGTGCCCCAAGTTTCTACCAGAGAGCCAAGACGAAAACATGTGCCAACCCCTATGCATAGGTTCATGGGCGGAACCCGCAAGTTGATCACCAAAACATACATCAAGTGGCACGTGATATCTCATTGTCACCACAGATAAGCACGGCAAGACATACATCAAGTGTTCTCAAATCATTAAAGACTCAATCCGACAAGATATCTTCAAAGGGAAAACTCAATTCATCACAAGAGAGTAGAGGGGGAGAAACATCATAAGATCCAACTATAATAGAAAAGCTCGCAATACATCAAGATCGTGCCATAGAGAGAACACGAGAGAGAGAGATCAAACAGATAGCTACTGGTACATACCCTCAGCCCCGAGGGTGAACTACTCCCTCCTCATCATGGATACCGCCGGGATGATGAAGATGGCCACCGGTGATGGGTTCCCCCTCCGGCAGGGTGCCGGAACGGGCTCCCGAGAGGTTTTTGGTGGCTACAGAGGCTTGCGGTGGCGGAACTCCCGATGTATCTTCGTCTTCGATGTTTTTAGGGTACATGGACTTATATAGGCAAAAGAAGTCGATCGGGGGAGCCTTGAGGGGCCCAGGAGACAGGGGCGCGCCCAGGGGTGGGCGCGCACTCCTATCTCCTGGCTTCCTTGAGCCTTCCCTGGCTTGAACTCCAAGTCTCCCGGATCATATCCTTTCCAAAAATCACGCTCCCAAAGGTTTCGTTCCGTTTGGACTCTGTTTGATATTCCTTTTCGTTGAAATATTGAAACTAGCAATAAAACAGCACTATGGGTTGGGCCTCCGGTTAGTATGTTAGTCCCAAAAGTAATATAAAAGTGTAAAATAAAGCCCGCAATCATTCAAAACAGATAATAAAATAGCATGAATGCTTCATAAATTATAGATACGTTGGAGACGTATCAATGGTGAACCAGGGATCCCCCCGGCAGGGCCTAGTCCCGGCAAGGCAAGGCCCCCGGCAGGGTCTAACACCAGCAGGACAGGGCCTATGCAACCAAGTGCAGTGGTGCAGAAGTAGAAGATGATGCAGCACCCGGTTTACTTTGTCAGCTCCCTCTTGCAGGGGGCTAGGTCAAGGTACTCCGGTGTGCAGAAACTGCTCTTCGACCTCCTTATGGCCTCGAGGAAGCTGCGGCATTACTTCCAAGCGCATGAGATCACCGTCGTCACCTGCCTCCCATTGCAACGGATACTGCATAATCCGGACGCAACCGGGGGGATTGTGGAGTGGGCCTTGGAGCTGTCGAGCTTTGATTTGAAGTTTGAAAGCACTTCAACAATCGAGAGCCGGGTCTTGGCAGAGTTCACTGCATAGTGGACCTCGACGCCCGAGGAAGAGATCCAGGAGACCACTCTCCCCTGCAAGGAAACAAGCCGCAACTGGATTATGTACTTTGACGGGGCTTTCTCGCTGCAAGGCGCCGGTACTGGTGTGCTACTCGTTGCACCCACCGGAGAGCACCTCAAGTATGTAATCCGGATGCACTTTCCCAGGGAGATGTCGACGAACAACACTGCTGAATACGAGGGATTGCTTGCCGGTCTCAGGATCGCGGCAGACCTCGAGGTCAAGAAGCTCATCGTAAGGGGTGATTCGCAGCTTGTCGTCAGACAAGTCAACAAGGATTATCAAACCCTGTTGATGGAAGCCTAGTGGATGAGGTGAGGAAGCTGGAGGAGCATTTTGATAGTATATAGGCAGAGCATATTCCCCGAGTGGAGAACGACACTGCCGACTACCTGTCAAAGCGCGCTGCCCTCAAACTACCTGTGGAACCAGGTACTTTTGTGCTTCGGTTAACTCAACCATCCATTGAACCATCAACAGAGCAGAACAAGCGGAGGAAATCAGGCCCCGGCAAGTACTTTCCCACCGAGCTCCCTGGAGCCGCTGGTGAAGATGTTACCGTTGACACTGAGCCTACCGTGGGGCAACTGACTCTGACGGGGCGCCAAGCCCTGGCCATAGAGACAGCTGCTCCCATGGTAGAGGAAATGCCTTTAGTCCTTGCCGTCGAGGCCCAGGCTCTGGCATGGGCACAGCATACTATCTGATTCCTCCAAACAGGGGAGCCTCCTGAGGAACAGGAAGAAGCGGAGAAAGTAGCCCGTCGGTCCGCCATGTACCAGTTCGTTGACAATGTTCTCTACAGAAAAAGACCAAACAGTGTGAAATTGATGTGCATTCTCTGGGAGGAAGGACTGGAGCTGTTGGCGGAGATACATGGAGGCATATGTGGCTCCCACATAGGTTCGAGGGTCCTTGCCGGCAAGGCTTTCTGGCAAGGTTTCTTTTGACACACTGCCCTCCAGGATGCAATGGCACTAGTAACCAAGTGTGAAGCGTGTCAGTTCCATTCAAAGAAGCTTCATCAGCAAGCTCAAGCCCTTCAAACAATCCCTCTCTCCTGGCCATTTTCGGTCTGGGGGCTCGACATATTGGGCCCTTTCCCTCGCGCTATCGGGGGCTTTGATTACTTGTACGTTGCAATTGACAAGTTAACGAAGTGGCCAGAGGTGGAAGCAGTGAGGAAGGTGACAGCAGAGTCAGCCGTCAATATCTTCAAGGGGCTAGTCTGCCGTTTTGGTGTGCCAAAGAGGGTCATCACCAACAACGGCATGCAGTTCACAAGCAACACCTTCATGCAATACATCGAAGACCTCGGCAGCAAGGTATGTTTCGCTTCCATGGCACACCCACGGAGCAACGGCCAGGCGGAGAGGGAAAATGCTGAAGTACTGTGAGGCCTGTGGACAAAGACTTTTGACACGCTGCACAACAGCGGAAGGCGCTGGATTGACGAGTTGTCGGCGGTTCTTTGGTCGATCAGAACAACGCCAAATCGAGCCACCGGCCAGACACCCTTTGCCCTGGTATACGGGGCAGAAGCAGTTCTCCCCACAGAACTCATATACTGTTCACCTCGAGTGCTCGCTTATGACGAGTTTGAGCAAGAGCGATTGCACCAAGATGATGCAACGCTCCTCGAGGAAGATCATCTTCGGGCAGCTGTGAGAGCACCGCGCTACCATCAAGCCTTGCGCTGCTATCATAGCCGCAAGGTTCATGCCCGAAGCTTTGAGGAAGGCAACCTTGTTCTTCGACACGTTCAATATCTATTTCCAACACGTTCAAGTGGGAAGGCCCTTATCGGGTAATACAAGTCACCAGGCCCGGTGCAGCCCGCCTGGAGACCGAGGATGCCATTCTAGTGAGCAACTCCTGGAACATCGAGCATCTTTGCAAGTTTTACCCATAAGGCGCGGTTGCTGTGCTGTGATAGCCTGGCTTATTAGGGATGATAGACTACTCATATCAATAAGGAATTCCTTCTTTTCCGGGAGCCCAGTCGGATAGAACTCCAAAGTTAAGCGTGCTCAGCTTGGAGTAGTTTCAGGATGGGTGACCGACCGAGAAGTTGCTCCCGGGTGATCACGAGTGAGGACAAAGTGTGTAGAAAAGAGTAGTATTGATCTGTGGGGCCAGTCTAGATCCCGCCAGGAGTAACAACCACCGGCGGGTGTGTCCGGGGCGTCACAAGTTGGTATCAGAGTCGACCCTCGCGCTTACACAGATGGTTGCGCACAGGTGCGCAGTCATGTTGTGCATGAAGTTTGTGACCCGTCGTGGCACACAACATGGCACATGTGCCGGACTGGAAGCACAGACATATGTGCCAAGAGGGAACGTTCCTGTGGCCCGACGAGGACATCGGTTCCTCTGAGTGGGGGTGTATGTGATAGCCTGGCTTATTAGGGATGATAGAGTACTCATATCAATAAGGAATTCCTTCTTTTCCGGGAGCCCATTCGGACAGAACTCCAAATTTAAGCGTGCTCAGCTTGGAGTAGTTTCAGGATGGGTGACCAACCGGGAAGTTGCTCCCGGGTGCGCACGAGTGAGGACAAAGTGCGCAGAAAAGACTAGTATTGATCCCGCCAGTAGTAACGACCACCGGCGGGTGTGTCCGGGGCGTTACACGTGCCCCCCGACAGACCCCCCCTTTTGTACAAGTCTTGCCGGCAAGGCATTTAACCCTTTGTACAAAGCTAGGCGCAGACCCTGAGCATAAATAAACGAAGCGCCGGTGGCCTAATTTATAGCATGCATGCTAGGTTGAGTCTCTCCCTCAGTCAGGGTTGATAGTGCTTAGCGGCGACTAACCCCTAGCATAGAGGTCGAGTGTGTGTCTCTCTGTTCCTTTTCATCCTCTTTGGTTCGCAGGATACATGGAAATTTTCTTCTAAGCTAGTTGCAAGAAAGAAAACGAGTCGGCACTCCGGTCCCGGCAAGCCAAGGTTGCTGGGGGCTGAATACACAAGGGTCCAACCACGGCAAGCCAAGGTTGTCCGGGGGCTGCAGATTCAGATAAGTCTTTCATTCCCCTGTTGTCCATTTCTATATGAGATCAGGACGTATGAAACCTCGTTTTATTCCTAGGCCGCCGTGCTCCCCTTTTCCTATACCCAATCCCTGGGTCAGAACTTGGTTGTAGTCGCGGTGACAAGGAAGCAAGCATAGGGCTTAACCCTACTTCGCCCCTACCTCCGCCGAAAGCGTGAGTATGGTCGAAAGAAGTAAGGGAGCGGCAAGGCCTATTGCCGGGCGATAATGTTTATATTAAAAATAACAAGGATTCGTTCCTTGGTATGGGTTTCACTCACACACAAAGAACCCGGCAAGCTCCCTTTTTCATTAATACGTCTCATACAGGTATAGTTCGTACGAAATGTGAACATGAGCAAGGGCATTACAAGTTTTAAATTTAACTAAGGCCCGTAGGCTTACAAACTAAAAAAAAGATAAGATGCCCGTAATCCCTTTCTTGTCCCTCTCCCCAGGATGGGTGACCAACCGGGAAGTTGCTCGCGGGTGCGCACGAGTGAGGACAAAGTGCGCAGAAAAGACTAGTATTGATCCCGCCAGTAGTAACGACCACCGGCGGGTGTGTCCGGGGCGTTACACGTGCCCCCCAACAGACCCCCCCCCCCTTTTGTACAAGTCTTGCCGGCAAGGCATTTAACCCTTTGTACAAAGCTAGGCGCAGACCCTGAGCATAAATAAACGAAGCGCTGGTGGCCTAAGTTATAGCATGCATGCTAGGTTGAGTCTCTCCCTCAGTCAGGGTTGATAGTGCTTAGCGGCGACTAACCCCTAGCATAGAGGTCGAGTGTGTGTCTCTCTGTTCCTTTTCATCCTCTTTGGTTCGCAGGATACATGGACATTTTCTTCTAAGCTACTTGCAAGAAAGAAAACGAGTCGGCACTCCGGTCCCGGCAAGCCAAGGTTGCCGGGGGCTGAATACACAAGGGTCCAACCACGGCAAGCCAAGGTTGTCCGGGGGCTGCAGATTCAGATAAGTCTTTCATTCCCCTGTTGTCCATTTCTATATGAGATCAGGACATATGAAACCTCGTTTTATTCCTAGGCCGTCGTGCTCCCCTTTTCCTATACCCAATCCCTGGGTCGGAACTTGGTTGTAGTCGCGGTGACAAGGAAGCAAGCATAGGGCTTAACCCTACTTCGCCCCTACCTCCGCCGAAAGCGTGAGTATGGTCGAAAGAAGTAAGGGAGCGGCAAGGCCTATTGCCGGGCGATAATGTTTATATTAAAAATAACAAGGATTCGTTCCTTGGTATGGGTTTCACTCACACACAAAGAACCCGGCAAGCACCCTTTTTCATTAATATGTCTCATACAGGTATAGTTCGTACGAAATGTGAACATGAGCAAGGGCATTACAAGTTTTAAATTTAACTAAGGCCCGTAGGCTTACAAACTAAAAAAAAGATAAGATGCCCATAATCCCTTTCTTGTCCCTCTCCCCAGGAAATGGAACAAGATAGCAGGACGGCAAAAGAAGCGCCTAGGCAAGGTACGAGTAGCAGAAGACACCAAGAGAACATCCCGGTGGTCATCCGGAAGAGGGCTGGTGATGATGGTGCCGGGAGAAGAGCTGGAAGATGAGGCAGCGGGCCGCCAATATGCTACGAAGGTGTCGGTGCCATCGTACTCCGACTTGACGGCCCGCCACCCGACTTCTTCTCCTTCTCCGGCCTTCCCACGCCAGTTGCCCAAGGAGGCGACCCCAAAAAGTTCAAGGAGTTGGCCCCATCCCAGGAGGATGGGCCAGGTGTAGATGCTGCTGCTTTCGGTGCCGCCCGGCGATGGCGGGTCCGACGCCTAATCGGACCCGTCATCCTCCCGCCTGCCACCCTCGTCGTCACTGTCGTTGTCCTCCTCGCTGCTCTCGCCCGAAGAGGAGCTTTCGCCATCAGCAGAGCTCTCAGCACAACACCCTAGCCTGTGTCCTGAGCACCCGAAAACCTCGACGGAGAGCAAGTCACTCTCCGCCAGCTTGAAGTAGAGGACGTGCCCATCCATCATGCAATGGGCGCATGCAAAACGTTTTCCAGCCCCGGCGAAGGAGCATCACTTTAGGGGCCGGGAACCTTGTGTTCACCGACATGTCGTCGTGGCAACACCCCTTCATGTGAAGCCTCAGCTGTGGTGGCTGGTCGACCTCTAACACACTCGCAATCGCCCGGGGAAGACGAAGGCTGTGGCGCGGCGGCCTGCGCAGCTGCAAGATTAACTCGAGCGCCAGTCCCCGACATGACCACCCGGCAAAGCAGGAGGAGATGGCGACGGAGACGGAGGCGGCGCAGGCGTTCCCCTTCCACGCCCACCTCTGCCTCGACCGCCTCGCCGACCACGGCCCCGTCCAGGGGCCCCGCCTCAAGCGTGGCCTTCGCCCTGGGCATCGAGCTCTTCCTTGACCACCGCAGCTCTCTGGCGGGAGGAGGACCTGGTCGGTTCCACAGAAGAACGGCCTCGGCCACGCCCCCTCGCCATGACCGTGGGTAAGGATGAAGACAAGAGGGAGATGCGAGGGGATGCTTTTCCTCCTGCCCCTGAGTCCCCCTTCTATAGTGGGGAAGGGGAGGCCGAAGAACTAGCCCTACGCCCCTGAAGAGCCCGCTCGAATCCGGCTCATTAAGGTAGCAGCAGGCGAGGCCATCGACCGCCCTCCTCGCCCAATCGAAGGCGCGTGGATATCGGCCCACGCACGCCTTCCCATATTCCATGTGCCTGTCACCTACCCCGGGCCCTGCATGCGGTGTACGTGGCGCAAGGGGCGGGCGTAGTGGGAAACGTGGAATGGTGGTTCCAAGGCGAAGAAAGTAAATGAGCAGCGGCCTTGCGGTCTTAAAGGGACACGCAAGCCACCTCTTTACTATTCACCACAAGATGACGCAGGCATGCTTCGGTCATCCCACACATGATCCCCATGCCACGCATTCAACGCGGGTCGTGGGGAAGCGCAACGAGCAAAGGAGTTACCGCGGTAAAAATCCACCCCACCTGCCCGCGCACCGTTTTGGGCCTAGCGCAACAACGTGTCGCGCTTATGTGTGGCCTAGGCCCGGGGGCTCCTTTCGGTGTACGGAAGTAGGGGCTCTACTTTGTACCCCTTTACTTGTGCACGGGCATTCAGAGTCGTACCCACGGCCACGCCTAGCAGGGCAGAGGAGGGATGCCAAAGCCACCAAGCAATCAAAGCAACGTCAAGGCCAGAAGGACAAAGAGCAAGAGGGCGAGGTGGACTCCCCCCGGGGCGATCTCCGCGGCCCCGGCAAGAGCCTTGCCGGGGCAACTTGCCCGACGCCAGTAGAGCGCGCCACCTTCGAGCCCGAGATTTCCAACGCCAGCAACCACGTTGGAACCAAGGCTCAGGAGGCACCTCTATGGTGGCATGCAGATATTAGTGAAGATCATTAACACACAAGATTAGATGAGGACCAGAAGACGATGATCCTCAGCAAAATCCTTGCCAAGGAAATCCACGAGACCTCCAGCAAGATCCTTGCCGGGGATGACCGCGACGCCACGGCAATACCCTTGTCGGGTCCCCGGCAAGACCCTTGTCGAAAACATCAGCAGGGCCGCGGCCAGGCCCGCACCTGCCAAGGCTCCACCGCCGTTCCCATGTAGCTGCCAGCCCAGCCAGCTAGGCACGCACCTGCGCGGTGACATGTGGCCTCTACAATAGCTCGGCAAGCACCTGCATGGTGGCATGCAGATCTTCATGAAGACGTTGCCACCGTACCAGCTCAGCAGCCTGCCAGCCTACATGGCATTGCCCGCCGCGCTAGCCCGGACGCGTGTTGCAGCAAGGCGAAGCGGCGATAGCAAGGAGGGCACGTCGGTGGTGCACTAAATGCATTTGTCCGATGCTGACAGAGGATAGACTCAGCCACCATATGCACTTTCCACCTCCTGTGTGCCACTGTGGCACTCCCTTTTTCCTATAAAAGAAGGCCCGAGGTGTACCGGAGAGGGATTCAGCTTTTTGGACTATGCACGCACCGTAGCTAGTTCAGGAGCACAAGAACATTCAGATATACAGCAAAGCAGGACTAGGGTATTACGCGATCCTCGCGGCCCGAACCTGGGTAAACGATCTTTGCGCTGGCTCTTAGACCCGCTCTTTCCACAACCCCGCACCCGCCGACCATAGTAGGGATTCCATTGATCCCATAGGTGTTGTTCTCATCGACAGTGGCGACAGAGGGTAACACCTTTGTTGCCGAAGAGAGGGGGAAATCGACCCCCATGGAGACCGGCAATGGGGGCAATGCTCAGTTCGGCCCCCAACCAAATATTATTCAGGAGACCCATACGGCTCCGGAATCAGGATAGCAACCCTCTTCAGGGGAAGGGGTGTGTTGTCTCCACCCGCACCCTCTGTCAATCCAGAGGTGCCGGACACTCTGATGGAAGCGCTTCAAGGTGCTTCCATTGTGGAGGAGCATCGTACCCTTATGGGTACGGTGGTTGAAAAGGTTCGGTCCGCTAAAAGCAGATTGAACCAAGCCTATAACAGCCTTCTATCAGGCTTTGAGGTATGTGAAGTAATATATTTTTAGTTATTTCCAGAAGGAACAATTGTATATAGATAGTAGCCCCTGAGACTCTGTTCGGCGTTTCCCGAAGAAGGGCCCAACAGAGGATCGAACAATATGTCGCAGGAGCTAACATATATGTCTACTTGGATGAGCAGGCTATGAAGCTGCCAGCAGCCTTGCATGCGGCTGAAGTCTCTGAGCTAAAGCGGAGGCTGGAGGAAAACAAGGTATCTAATACCAGAGCATATCCGAACTGATATAAATTCCAATTTGTTATCTGACTGAGCTTTATGTTTATGCTCATAGTTGACACGTCTGAGGTCGAAGCCCTCAAGATTGCACTGGCCGAAGCCAGGAAGGAGGCGGGCAAAGAATGAGCTGCCCGCCAAAAGCACGAAGCAAGGTTGGATGAGGTCCAACAAGAGCTCACAGATGCTATAAAAAAGTGTGAGACTTTGGAGCACAAGGTGTCGGATCAAGCATCCGAACTTGTTGCGGCGCTCCAAAGTGCGAAGGAGGCTCGGGTTGAAGCCCAAGGTGCCTGTCAGGAGATCCGCGAAGCCAAGAAGATCGCGGCTGGTAAGACTTTTAACATGCAGAGCAAATACGTAAGGAGGAATTATAAATTTCTAACATGCATTTGGAGTTATCCAGGAGTGTTTGCGTATCTGCCCCGAAGTGTTGTAGATGTTGCGGAGTTCTTCTGAGCCGAAGAGGGGGGTCAACAGAGAAACTGTTCTAGTCGCAATACCTTGAGCTAGAGCAGCCCTTGCCCCTCAACGATCAGCTGAAACAGCTGATAGAGCTACATAGGATGGCCGAACTGGAGATGAAGGATGTCATAGTCCATCTTTGGCTAGCCGAACCCATACCTAGTAGCTACTTTGGGCTTGTGAAGCGGTTGGTCGATGCCTACCCACGGTTAGATGCTATAAAGTGGTCGGTCTGCATCGAAGGTGCCCGGATGGCCTTCGCCCATGCCAAGGTACTGTGGGCGAAGATGAACGACACCAGTCTTGCAACTGAGGGACCGCCTGCAAGAAAGGAGCATCATACGCCGGAGAAGTATTTCAAGGACGTCCTTGAAGGATCTCGCATTATAGAGGGCCTGTGTTCGAAGTATGTCATGTTTGAATGAATGTATCTATGATGCCCGAACATTGTAATGAAAACTAATCGTTTGTATAGTTTTAGTCTTGTTTCCTGTAAAATTATTTATCCTCCGTTGCGGCCATTTATGAAAGCTAAGAGTTGGCCGGTCGTTGGCTTCAGCGCCTCGCGTAGATACTAGGGGGATGTTTGGAATAGCACGAAAGCACACTTAACCCAATGACTTGGTCCTTGAAGGAAGTTCTAGTGCGGCGAACCAGGCAATCAAACTATACAGGTTTATCACTCTCACTTAGCCATAGGAGTTTGACAATAAAATTGTAGGCGCAACCCCTGGTATTGTTCGGCTATCCGAACTTGGGTGTTGTAGATACTTGGCCAGGTAGAAAATTGGCCCTTCTTGTTACACGGAAAGAATCGCAAGGGATTTGTACTGAGTCACCGAATAGCCGACCAGCTCTCGCCGCATCATGACACTCAGTTTTCGGCTTTCTCTACTGAGGTATTATCCGGCCAACCAGAAATACAATCGCAGTAGTTCTCCCTTTACTTCCTTAGCCAAACGGTCGGAACATAAGGTAGTAACCACAGGAGCCGGACAACCCAACTATTGACCCAAGACATGATTCAGAGCTGATGCATATAATGCTAGATTCGGGACGCTGAATTGCACTTGTGAAAGTGTTCGGACTTATGCTAATTTTAACAAATGTACGCGGTTGAATAGAACCCCTGGCGATTTAGGTCAAGCCAAGGTGTACATGATAATCATAAGAAAAAATATTGAATAGGGAATAATCTAATACCACGTAATTTGGGTGAAAAAAACTGTTTCCATTAAAGGCTGATTTATACGTCAAAATGTATTTGTACAAATAATGCTATAAGCATCGAGGCTATTTCACATGCCAAGCCTAGGGAAAAGTTGTGTACAGGTATTTAATGACAAGGGGGGAGGTGATCTTGAAGGATCCTTTAAGTACTCCACCATACATATGTGCTGCTTTTCGCCTTGGTGTGCGATCCTTTGGAGGATTAATGCATAAGTTTTCATAGGGGCCGGGAAGAGGGACCCCTAGACACCATAAAAGGGGTGATGTGGGTTGTAAAGAACCTAAAAAGAAAAAATCAAGTTTAAAGGAGATAGATGGGGATCCAGGTATGGTTGAGCCATATTTGTGGACTTTATCCTTGATATACCTCTGTCACCGCCCATGGTATTTTGAGTGCATAATTACGAGCACGTGGTACATATGCCGCTGTTTGGATGGGGCGCAAACAGAGGCCGGATTGCTAATCGAGCTCCTAACAAGCTGGACTATCATTCTGTGGGGTAGGTCGGACTCGTTTGACAGAGTCCGATGGCTTGACTGCCGATGTGGAGCTCGGATTGATAAGACCGATCTGTACTTCCGCTGCAAGGGTCACGGTGTGTTCCTCAGTGCGGAGGGAGAGATCCATGTTTCCGTGGTCTGTTATGACACCGCGTAGTCCTGGCATTTTGAGTTTTAGATAAGCATAATGCGGGACCGCGTTGAAGCAGGTGAACACAGTTCGTCTGAGCAGTGCGTGATAGCCACTGCAGAAAGGGACGATGTCGAAGATCAAGTCTTCGCTTCAAAAGTTGTCCGGCAAACCGAATACGACCTCCAATGTGATTGAGCCCGTGTAGCGGGCCTCCACACCATGTATTACTCCTTTAAAGGTAGTTTTGGTGGTTTTGATTCTTGATGAGTCAATACCCATTTTCCGGACTGTGTCCTGACAGAGCAGATTAAGACGGCTCCCGCCATCCATGAGGATTCTAGTAAGGTGGAATCCATCGATAATTGGGTCGAGGACCAATGCAGCTGAATCTCCATGACAGATACTGGTCGGATGGTCCCTGCGATCAAAGGTGATTGGGCATGCCAACCATGGGTTGAATTTTGGAGTGACTGGCTCTATCGCATAGACGTCCCTTAATGCGCGCTTGTGCTCCCATTTGGGGATGTGAGTAGCGTATATCATGTTCACCATCTTGACTTCGGGGGGAAGATCCTTCTGTCCCCCTGTGTTCGGTGGGCGAGGCTCTTCATCATCATCCTCACTGGGCGACCCTTTCCCCGTGTGCTTGGTGTTTAAGTTGTCATGTTGCATGCAATAAAAGTTGCTCTCTAAATATGTACGATTTATTAGTGTGGAGAAAATAAACTTTATACGATCTTGTGATGTGGAAGCAATAAAAGCGACGGACTGCATAATAAAGGTCCATATCACAAGTGGCAATATAAAGTGACATTCTTTTGCATTAATATTTCGTGCATCCAACCATAAAAGCACATGACAACCTCTGCTTCCCTCTGCGAAGGGCCTACCTTTTACTTTTGTCTTATACCTTTTACTAGAGTCATGGTGATCTTCACCTTTCCTTTTTACATTTTATCCTTTGGCAAGCACCTTGTGTTGGAAAGATCCTGATATATATATCCAATTGGATGTAAGTTAGCATGAACTATTATTGTTGACATTACCCTTGAGGTAAAAGGTTGGGAGGCAACATTGTAAGCCCCTATCTTTCTCTGTGTCCGATTAAAACTCCATACCCATAAGTATTGCGTGAGTGTTAGCAATTGTGAAAGACTAAATGATAGTTGAGTATGTGGACTTGCTGAAAAGCTCTTATATTGACTCTTTCCGATGTTATGATAAACTACAATTACTTCAATGACCGAGATTCTAGTTTGTTAGTTTTCAATGAAGTTTCTGATTCATACTTGACATTGTGAATAGATTGTTACTTTAGTATAAGAAATCATATGACAATATTTATATATGTTGTTGTTATAAGAATGATCATGATGCCCTCATGTCCGTATTTTATTTTATCTACACCTCTATCTCTAAACATGTGGACATATTTTTCGATTTCGGCTTCCGCTTGAGGACAAGCGAGGTCTTAGCTTGGGGGAGTTGATACGTCCATTTTGCATCATGCTTTGATATTGATATTTATTGCATTATGGGTTGTTATTACTCATTATGTCACAATACTTATGCCTTTTCTCTCTTATTTTACAAGGTTTACACGAAGAGGGAGAATGCCGGCAGTTGGAATTCTTGGCTGGAAAAGGAGCAAATATTATAGACATATTCTGCACAACTCCAAAAGTCCTGAAACTCCACGGAAGTTATTTTTGGAATTAATAAAAAATACTGAGCGAACAAAATACCAGAGGGGGGCCACCCACCATCCACGAGGGTGGGGGCGCACCCTACCCCCAGGGCGCCCCCTGCCTCATGGGCCCCCTGGCAGGCCTCTGATGCCCATCTTCTGCTATATGAAGTCTTTTACCCTAGAAAAAATCATAAGCAAACTTTCGGGACGAAACACCGCCGCCACGAGGCAGAACCTTGGCGGAACCAATCTAGGGCTCCAGCGGAGCTTTTCTGCCGGGGAAACATCCCTCCAGGAGGGGGAAATCATCACCATCGTCATCACCATCGATCCTCTCATCGGGAGGGGGTCAATCTCCATCGACATCTTCACTAGCACCATCTCCTCTCAAACCCTAGTTCATTTCTTGTATCCAATCTTTGTCCCAAAACCTCAAATTGGTACCTATGGGTTGCTAGTAGTGTTGATTACTCCTTGTAGTTGATGCTAGTTGGTTTATTTGGTGGAAGAACATATGTTCAGATCCTTTGTGCATATTAATACCCCTCTGATTATGAACATGAATATAGTTTGTGAGTAGTTACTTTTGTTCCTGAGGACATGGGAGAAGTCTTGCTATAAGTAGTCATGTGAATTTGGTATTCGTTCGATATTTTGATGAGATGTATGTTGTTTCTCCACTAGTGGTGTTATGTGAACGTCGACTACATGACACTTCACCATTGTTTGGGCCTAGAGGAAGGCATTGCTAAGTAATAAGTAGATGATGGGTTGCTAGAGTGGCAGAAGCTTAAACCCTAGTTTATGCGTTGCTTCGTAAGGGGCTGATTTGGATCCATATGTTTCATGCTATCGGTAGGTTTACCTTAATACTTCTTTTGTAGTTGCGGATGCTTGCAATAGGGGTTAATCATAAGTGGGATGCTTGTCCAAGAAAGGGCAGTACCCAAGCACCGGTCCACCCACATACCAAATTATCAAAGTAACGAACGTGAATCATATGAGCATGATGAAAACTAGCTTGACAATAATTCCCATGTGTCCTCGGGAGCGCTTTTCTCTATATAAGAGTTTGTCCAGGCTTGTCCTTTGCTACAAAAAGGATTGGGCCACCTTGCTGCACCTTATTTACTTTTGTTACTTGTTACCCGTTACGAATTACCTTATCACAAAACTATCTGTTACCGATAATTTCAGTGCTTGCAGAGAATACCTTACTGAAAAACTCTTGTCATTTCCTTTTGATCCTTGTTGGGTTCGACACTCTTACTTATCGAAAGGACTATGATAGATCCCCTACACTTGTGGGTCATCAACTAGGAACCAGGTCTCAAATTTTCTGGCTGACTCTCCGGGCTGCTGGACTATGTGACTAAGGTCATCGGCGTCCGAAGGCCGGATATAGGTGCTGTCGGTGTCAAAACCGGCGGATCTCGGGTAGGGGATCCCGAACTGTGCGTCTAGGCGGATGGTAACAGGAGACGAGGGAAACAATGTTTTTACCCAGGTTCGGGCCCTCTCGATGGAGGTAAAACCCTACGTCCTGCTTGATTAATATTGATGATATGGGTAGTACAAGAGTAGATCTACCACGAGATCAAGGAGGCTAAACCCTAGAAGCTAGCCTATGGTATGATTGTTGAGATGTATGTTGTCCTACGGACTAAAGCCCTCCAGTTTATATAGACACCGGAGAGGGCTAGGGTTACACAGAGTCGGTTACAATGGTAGGAGATCTACATATCTGTATTGCCAAGCTTGCCTTCCACGCCAAGGAAAGTACCATCCGGACACGAGCCAGAGTCATCAATCTTCTATCTTCGTAGTCTTGGAGTCCGGCAGATATTGATAGTCCGACGGATGATGATAGTCCTGCTGTCTAGACACCCCCTAGTCCAGGACTCCCTCAGTAGCCCCTGAACCAGTCTTCAATGACGATAAGTCCGGCGTGCATAATGTTCGGCATTGCAAGGCGGGTTCCTCCCTTGAATGATCCAGAGAAGATGATGAACACCAGGATAGTGTCCGGCTCTGCAAAAATAATTTCCACATTCCACCGTAGAGAGAATAAAACATATACACTAGCTCAATCTGCTGACGTATTATGCGGCGTGACATCACACCACAGCCAAGCCCTTGTTTGAATCGTTTTTTACTATTCCACCTCAGCACGTTTAGCGAAGCGGTTTCCTTGGCACGTCTTGTCGAAGCAGAGATCGTGTTCCCCTTATTCCGGGATCCTCATCAATACGTGCGTGGGTAACCCAACCGTTCCCGTCGCCACGCCTCCTCTATCGAAGGGGAATCCCAAACGGTCACGGAGACGGCCCTTGGTATTTCTTCCCCTTTATAAGAGGACCAAGGCCTGTCCTTGTTCTTCAATCTCGCATCGAATCTTTTCCCCGCTCCAAGTTCCAACACCCAAAGCCTTAGATTCGAGCGCTTCGGATCCTCAATCATGTCCGGCTCCGACCTCCAGGGCCGGTGGATGCCTTCCTCCGTCACGGAGGAGGACATATTGAAGTTGCGTGAGGCCAAGTACCTGGCCTACGAGGTTTCGCACAGGTTGCCTGCCCAAGGGCAGACCGTGCCAGCCCCCGAGCCCGGGGAATACATCGTTTTCATATCCCACCTCCGCCGGGGTTTAGGCTTCCCGACGGATCCCTTCGTGAGAGGGCTCCTGTTCTACTACGGGCTGGACTTTCACGACTTGGCTCCGGAGTCCATCCTCCATATCTCTGCATTCATCATCGTCTGCGAAGCCTTCCTCCGCGTCATCCCCCACTTTGGCCTATGGCTGAAGACCTTCAAGGTGGAGCCGAAGATGGTCGGGGGGCGTCAAGCGGAGTGAGGCGGGGCGACCATAAGCAAGGAGGTCGATGCCCCATGGCCTGAGGGTTCCTTCCAAGAGGAACTCGGACTGTGGCAGCAGGAGTGGTTCTATATCACCGCTCCAAGGGGCAGCAGGCAAAAGCCGCCGCCCTCATTCCGCCCGGGACCTCCACGCCAACTGATGTCGTGGGTCAACCAAGGGCTCAACTAGGGGCCGTCCGAAGACGTGCCCTCGCTGCAGGGCCGGATTCGAGATCTCCAAGCGAGGGAGATCGACCTGATAAAGGTGATGCAGGTTATGCTAACCAGGCATCTCCTGCCCTGTAAACGCCGTCCTCTCCATCTATGGGAGTTCAACCCGGAGGGACCTCGGATTCTCCAACACTTCATGGGTGCGACACCCGTGGAGATGTACAAGTTGTTCTTCGGACCACAGGTGGCGTGTCCGGATTTAGCCAAGGATGCAGGTCTAAGACGCGATCGCCCGGATACTCAGGTAAGTAGCTCAGAGTCCGGACATACTGTTTATGTGCCTTTCTAAAGTTCGCCTCCTGACCCTTTGTTCTTTACAGGAATGGGTGGCGCGATCAAGGCTGATAAGGTGTCCGGCCCCCCTCCCAGAGACCGCACTGGAGCCCGTGTTGGTCAGAATGTTGGAGGTTGCGCCCACAGAAGGGGGCAACGGGGAAAACAGAGGAGCTAATATTTCTCCCAAAGGGGCGACAGAAGAGGGGGGCACCAAGAACCCTTCCCTTCAGGGGGGGAAAAGGACCGCCTCCGAGGATCCGGAGGCCAAAGCCCCTAAGCGTGGGAAGAGATCTTCCCCGGGGGGTCCGGCGCCCGGAGAGAATCTGGACGCACAATCATCACCAAAGGATCGGCCCTCCAGCGAGCCGTGAGTATGAAAGAGGGAGTTAATTAGTAAGGAAATACCTTCATTTGTGCTTCTGTAGCTAACCGAAATATTCATACTCCAGTTCGGATCTGCAGCCTTCTCAGATGAGTTCATCTTCGGGGGACCTTCTTCCGGAGATGATGGAGAGCGATACGCCTCCATCCGCAGCGCCGCCAGATGAGGCAGGCGAACCCGAAGTGTCATCACGGAGGGTATCCCCGAGTCCGGAGGGGCCAGAGTGTTCGGCACCTACTAGTGTCCGGCCGGGAGAACTGAAGCATCTGCTTGAGAGGGCGTCCATTTCAGAAGATCACCGTGCGTTAATGCGTATGGTGATTGGAAGGATTTCGTCCGCTGAGAGCGGATTGCGTAATGCCGCCATGAGTTTGCTGGCGGGATTTGAGGTATGCAATAATGACGCACCCCTTCGTGTTTTAACAGTTTTGCATATAAAAAATGCGCCCTGTATAGATAGTAGCCCCTGAGACTCGGTAGGTTGTCGGAAACGACAGCGTGCCGAGGATCAAAATCTTGAAATCTCGAGTAATGAATACTTCCGTCCCTATACAGGTGGCGGATAGTCCGAGGGCCAGCCGGACTAATGAGTTTGCTGAATTAAGTCGGCAACTTGACGTGGCGGATGCTGATAACGCGCTTGTCAACCAGCGACTTGACGAGTCGCAAGGTAAATAAATTCTCCGCAGTTGCTTTATTTAAGGGGGTCGAAGCCCTCCTCTGATAAATTGTATGTTGTTGTACAGACGGTGCTGCTGCTGTGGAGAGCCTTCGGGCCGAACTTGCTCAAGCTAAGGAGCAAGCCCGAAGGAGTGACGCGGCTGCCTCGAAGGCGGCCGAAGAGTTGAAAGCCGAAAAGGCTGCGCACTGTCTAAGCAGGGCGGAGGTGGCCTAATTGGGCATGAAATTAAAGGATGCTACCGACCGCAATGAGGCTCTTGAAAAGGAGCGCTTATCGGAGCGGGAAGACCTGAAGAAGGCCACCGCCGAAGCCAAGGATGCCCACTCTGCAATGCGGTCTATGAAGGAAGAACTGCGCCAGGCCGGAGAGATCGTGGCTGGCAAGCCTATTCTGCTACGTCGCCGGTTTATGGATGCGAAGTATGCTCAATTTGAGCGGCTGTGGAGTCCGGAGGATCCCTGTATGGACTTAGCTGCAAGTGCGGCTGATGCCGTTAAGCACTTCCGGAGCCAGGGGGATCACGAGACAGAAGAGCTATACTGGTCTCAATTCCACAGTCCGGATCGCTCCCTTCCGTTAACGGACCGGTTGGCCGAATGGGTCGAGCTAAATAGATTGTCCGGACTTGCCATGACTGACATCGTGGCTCATGTCTGGCCAGAGAGGTCCAAGGCGACGAGCTATTTCGGCTTATTGCAACAATTCCTTGGAGCGGTGCCGCGTATAAAGGAGATGAAGCGGTCGGCCTGCATCGAGGGCGCGCGGATGGCTCTTGCCCGTGTGAAGGTGCATTGTCCGGAGATGGATGCCACCGCTGTTGCCGCCCAGGGTCCGGATGAAAGTCGGCTCCCTGCCGAGCACTACTTTGGAGAAGTCATGCGCAGCGCTCGTATAATAGAGTCGCAGTGCTCGAAGAATGTAACGTTCAAATGAACGCATTAGCTTGTAAATCGGTGATTATGTTATAACTGCTTTTTATACTTGTGCGTCCAAGTAGTAAAACTTCTCCTGTGCGGCCGTTTACGTATACTTGTGTATAACTTGAAAGATGGCAGTCTTCGGCTTCAGCCCCCAAGCACAAGGTGCTGGGGTGTTCGCAAAAATAGCGCTTTTTCACACTTAATCCGACGTCTCGGTCCTGTTATAAGGAGGTGGTAGCGTAGCGAACGAGGCAATCCGGACTATAATGCTTTATCACTTTCACTTAGCCAGTGGAGCTCAAGGGTGGGGCTACGATATAGCCCCTTGTGGCACCGCACGTCTCCGTATTCGGGGTGCGTATGTGCCTGACCGGGAAACGGTCCTTCGTCAAAGCGGGGAATTCTAAACATTCCGGTAGTCGATCGAGTGGCTGACCAGACTCTCGCTGTATCATGACAGTCAGTTTTCGGCTTTCTCTACTGAGGTGCTCGCCCAGCCGAACTGGGGCACAATCGCAGTAGTTCTCCAGGTGCCGCGTTAGCCGATGATACGGAACGTAAGGCAGCAAAACACAGGAGCCGGGCAAACCCAACATTTGACCAAAGACATGATTCGGAGCTGATGCATATAATGCCTAACTCGAGACGCCGAACACTCCCTAAGGTGTTCGGTATTTATAATAATGGGCAGAATGATGCGCTAAGCCCCTAGTGTCCAGGTACGGGCATGGTCTTCTGACGCGGCCGATGCCAAAGCGTCAGGCTCCGCTTTGGCTATAGGAAGGAACCAAGGGAGAGTAACAACAAGAGACATTTAAAAAGGTCTACGCAGGGTCCTATTCTGAAAAGAATCCTTGCCACGGGTCCCTACTGCACGTTTGCGCCTGTGTCTCCGTTGCGCCCTTATCCTGGACGGGTATGCACGTTGTTCATCTGTGGAAGGAGAGGAACGTTTAGTTTTAGAAACAATTCGTGTGAAAAATATGTAAAATAAGAAATATAAATAATTAAGGCAAGGTTTATATGAAACCGCGATTGTTTGTGCGCGCAGCCCCCTGTGAAGGGGTATGCGGCTAGGGAGCCCCTAGCCTGCTGAGGCCGGATTCGACTATCCGAGTCCGGGGTCCTTAAGTGACCTTCGCACTGAAATGGCGCCATGTGGACTGGGCATCTTGAGTGTAAGAGACGCGTAATGCGGTATGGCGTTGAAGCGGACAAAAGCCTTTCGTCCCAAGAGTGCTTGATATTCACTTTCAAATGGGACGATATGAAAAATTAATTTTTCGCGTCGAAAATTGTTCGGCGATCCGAACACGACTTCTAGTAATATAGAGCCTGTGCACTTGGCGTAAGGGCCTGGCGTCACTCCTTTGAAGGAAGTGCGGCTGTGTCGAATTTTGGTAGGGTCTATCCCCATCCTACGGATTGTGTTTGAATATAGCAGGTTTAAGTCACTGCCTCCGTCCATTAGGACGTTAGTGAATTGTAATCCATCTATTATGGGATTCAATATCAGGGGAGTCCGTCCCGCGTTTCGAACGCTTCTGGAATAGTCCAGGTGGTCGAAAGTGATTGGTTTTGATATCCAATCTCTACGGTCTGCTGGGTTGGACCGTGCGAAGCTCTTTTTAGAAAGTGCCGCACTATTTTTCCGTGTTATCACATGAAGTGAGTTTACTGCTTTGACCCCTTGTGGGAAAGTCTTTTGTTTTCCGGTGCCCTGCTGGCGGGGTTTATCTTCTTCGCTTGACGCGTCGAGCCCCTTGTGTTCGGCATTTAATCGGCCGGACTGTTTAAAAACCCAACAATCCCTGTCGGTGTGATTTGCAGGCCTTCCGGGGGTACTGTGGATTTGGCATATCCGACCCAAGATTTTGTTTAAGTTGGACAATTCGTCACTGTCATCCTTAAGAGGCTGTGTTTTGTTATTGGGCCGCGAGCTTTTGAATCCGGCGTTGACTGCCGTGCTCTTTGGGCTTTTCTCTTTA
Organism: Triticum timopheevii; assembly: GCA_963921465.1. Classification (NCBI taxonomy): domain Eukaryota; kingdom Viridiplantae; phylum Streptophyta; class Magnoliopsida; order Poales; family Poaceae; genus Triticum; species Triticum timopheevii. The sequence continues at coordinate 161,374,812 of OY997266.1, forward strand.
TTCCGGCGCTGCTCTTTTCTACGCCATGATTTTCCGTTTCCATCTCTTGTCTCGGATGTACTTGGGTCGCTGGTGCTGCTTCTTGCTAGCCAGCTATCCTCTCCCGCACAGAAGCGGGTCATGAGGCTTGTTAGTGCAGACATTGTCCTCGGTTTCTCTTGACCGAGGTGCCTGGCGAGCCATTCGTCTCGGACATTGTGCTTGAAAGCTGCTAGGGCTTCGGTGTCCGGACAGTCGACTATTTGGTTCTTTTTGGTAAGGAACCTGTTCCAGAATTTCCGCGCTGACTCTCCGGGCTGTTGAGTTATATGACTTAAGTCATCTGCATCCGGAGGACGGACATAAGTCCCTTGAAAATTCGCTCTAAACGCTTCCTCGAGCTCTTCCCAACTTCCAACAGTGTTTTCTGGGAGGCTTTTGAGCCAATGACGGGCTGGCCCTTTGAGCTTGAGGGGTAGATATTTTATGGCATGGAGATCGTCTCCTCTGGCCATGTGTATATGCAGTATATAATCTTCTATCCAGACTCCAGGGTCTGTTGTTCCATCGTAGGCCTCTATGTTCATGGGTTTAAACCCTGCTGGGAATTCATGGTCCAGCACCTCATCGGTGAAACATAGTGGGTGTGCGGCGCCCCTATACTTGTTTGTGCCGCTATCATTGGACGCTTGACGTGTTACTTTGCTTCCTGGGGCCTTCTTTTTTGGTCCGTAGATGGACCTGGCTGGGCCATTTGATGGTGGAGGCTCTATGGCCTCTTCGTCGAATTCTGGTAGCAGCTTACGCTTCGGGTAGCTCTCCGATTGGTGGCCATTGCCGTATTTATCTGCGGTTTTGAGTACTTTGCTCCATCTTATTCTGAGCGTGTCTTCCGCTGTTTTGAGCTTCCGCTTTTCCTTCTTCAGGCTTCTTGCTGTGGCGATGAGCCTGCGCTTAAAAAGCTCTTGTTCGACGGGGTCCTCTGGCACGACAAGTTCGTCGTCACTGAGGCTTGCTTCGTCTTCGGAGGGAGGAAGATAGTTATGATCCTCAACCTCTTCGTCTGCCGCCCTCTCGTGAGGGCTTGCTTCTGCATCCTCCTGCGCTGAGTCTTGCTGGAGGGGATTGTCTTCGACACTCTCTGGGGTATTGTTATCTCCTGTGCCGGAATCTCTATTCTTGCTGTGGCGGGATTTAGAGCGGCGCCGCTGACGCCGGCGCTTGGGCTGCTTCTTTAAAGAGTCTGCCTCCGCTGCTTCTTCGACATCCCCTTCTTTTGGGGTATCCACCATGTATACGTCATATGACGAGGTGGCCTTCCAGTGCCCTGTAGGCGCTGGTCCCTGTTCATCTCCGGCATCGTCGTCCATAGCGTCGATTTCGTCGGAGTCAAAGTCTAGCATGTCGGTTAAGTCTTCGACAGTGGCTGCAAAGTGGATGGTGGGTGGACTCTGAATTTCTTCGTCGTCCGTACTCCAACCATCCTGGCCATAGTCCGGCCAGGACTCTCCCGATAACGAGAGATGCTTTAGTGAATTTAGGATATCGCCAAAAGGCGAGTGTTGGAAGATGTCCACGGCGGTGAATTCCATAACCGGCGCCCAATCCAGATCGATTGGTCGGGGCGTGGGAGGTTCAGAGTCCGGCAAGGAGTCCGGCGCCTTGGAATCACGAGTTTCGCGGGGGACAAGATTGGTGTTCGGCTCCATCGCCGTGGATGTTGAAGCCCCCAGGGCGGCGTCTATTCACCGGCCCTCGATCTGGGCGATCGGCTCCGGGCTAATGGCCGAAGCTGATCCGTGTGCGGCCACCAAGGCACTGTTCGGCGATAGAGCTAGATCATGCCCATCTTTACAGTGCGGCGCGCTCGGCTGTGGCTCGAGTCCGTCGAAGATCAAGTCTCCGTGGACATCGGCCGTGAAGTTTAAGCTTCCAAATCTGACCTGACGGCCAGGGGCGTAACTTTCGATCTGCTCCCGATGGCCAAGAGAATTGGCCCGCAGTGCAAAGCCGCCGAATACAAAGATCTGTCCGGGGAGAAAAGTCTCACCCTGGACAGCGTTGCTGGCTGAAGATGCCATCAAGCCTATCGGTGACGACACAGAGGAACTCTCAATGAAAGCACCAATGTCGGTGTCAAAACCGGCGGATCTCAGGTAGGGGGTCCCGAACTGTGCGTCTAGGCGGATGGTAACAGGAGACGAGGGACACAATGTTTTTACCCAGGTTCGGGCCCTCTCGATGGAGGTAAAACCCTACGTCCTGCTTGATTAATATTGATGATATGGGTAGTACAAGAGTAGATCTACCACGAGATCAAGGAGGCTAAACCCTAGAAGCTAGCCTATGGTATGATTGTTGAGATGTATGTTGTCCTACGGACTAAAGCCCTCCGGTTTATATAGACACCAGAGAGGGCTAGGGTTACACAGAGTCGGTTACAATGGTAGGAGATCTACATATCCGTATTGCCAAGCTTGCCTTCCACACCAAGGAAAGTACCATCCGGACACGAGCCGGAGTCTTCAATCTTCTATCTTCGTAGTCTTGGAGTCCGACAGATATTGATAGTCCGGCGGACGATGATAGTCCGGCTGTCCGGACACCCCCTAGTCCAGGACTCCCTCAGGTGCCCTAGAAGTTGTCTCTAAAGGCATACTCCCGGTCATCCCAACTCCCAATAGAGTTATCTGGGAGGCTATTTAACTAGTGCCGAGCTGGTCCCTTAAGCTTGAGAGGGAGGTATTTGATGGCATGTAGATCATCACTGCGAGCCATGTGAATGTGGAGAAGGAAATCTTCGATCCACACTGCGGGATCCGTCGTGCCATCGTATGATTTGATGTTCACGGGTTTAAACGCTTCTGGGAACTGGTGTTCCATCACCTCATCGGTGAAGCATGGGGGTTGCACGGCGCCTCTATATCGGGCCACGTCATGGCGCAGTTCAAATGGAGTTTGTATGCGGTTTTTAGCCCGGATGAAGTTATGCTTGTCGCGCCAGGCTTGATGTCCATCTTCTCATGCTGGGGATTGGCATCTTGATCCGTATATTGATCTGGTCTGACCAGCTCTATTATCCAGGTCCTGTCATAGGTCGTAAGTGTATCCTGCAACTACTGTCTCTTTACCTTTACTGTGGGGTGGTGCAGGCGGGTGTTCAGCTTGAGTTACCGCTCTATCTTGGCCACGTGGAGGTCGGTCAGGTCCGTCAGTAGCATTAAGCTTGGGCGGTATAGGCTCTGTGGCTTCGTCGTCGAATTGGGGTAGAAGCTTGCGCTTCGGGTAACTCTTGGTTGGGCGTCCCGAGGCCTATGAGGGAGTCCTGGATTACGGGGTATCCGGACTGCCGGACTATATACTTTGTCCGGACTGTTGAAGCATGAAGATACAAGACTCAAGACTCTGTCCCGTGTCCGGATGGGACTCTCCTTTGCGTGGAAGACAAGCTCTCCGATCCGGATATTATATTTCCTTCTTTGTAACCGACTCCATGTAAACCCTAGCCCTCTCCGATGTCTATATAAACCGGAGAGTTTGGTCCTTAGAGGGACAATCACAATCGTAATCAGCATAGGCTAGCTTCTAGGGTTTAGCCTCTACGATCTTGTGGTAGATCAACTCTTGTACTACTCATATCATCAATATCAATCAAGCAGGAAGTAGGGTTTTACCTCTATCGAGAGGTCCCGAACTTGGGTAAACATTGTGTCCCTTGCCTCCTGTTACCATTAGCCTAAGACGCACAGATCGGGACCCCCTACCCGAGATCCGCCGGTTTTGACACCGACATTGGTGCTTTCATTGAGAGTTCCTCGGTGTCGTCATTGCAAGGCTTGATGGCTCCTTCAATCGTCAACAATGCGGTCCAGGGTGAGGCTTTTCTCCCCGGACCGATCTTTGTGTTCGGCGGCTTCGCACTGCGGGCCAATTAGCTTGGCCAACTGGAGCAGATCGATAGCTACGCCCCTGGCCACCAGGTCAGGTTCGGAAACCTGAACTACACGGTCGGTATCCGCGGAGACTTGATCTTCAACGGGTTTGGGCCTGCGCCAGGAACGCCGGACAATCACGATGAGCACGGCTTAGACCTGCTGTCAGACAACCCTTGGGATATCACCCCTGCAGTAGCCCCGGACCTAAATCTGGAGCAGATTGCGTTGCCCAAGGACGAGTGGATGGACCCCATCCCGCAGGCCGCACACTCATCGGAGGTAGACCCGAACATAGGCCTCACCTCCAAAGAAGCCTGTGACGCTGGACCACCGGACTCGTATCCGGCTGTAGGTTCCAGTCCACGTGCTCCCGAGCCCGCCGAGCCTGGTTGGGCTCCGGTAATGGAGTTCACCGCTGCGGATATCTTCCACCACTCGCCCCTTGGCGACGTGCTGAACTCGTTAAAATCTCTCTCTTTGTGAGGAGACTCATGGCCGAACTATGTCCAACTCGAGTGGGAAGCAGGTGACGAAGGAATTCGTTGCCCACCCACCACCCACTTCATTGCCACGGTCAATGATTTAACCGACGTGCTTGACTTCGACTCTGAAGACATCGACGGTATGGACGACGATGTAGGAGAAGAACAGGAACCACCACTCACGGGGCGGTGGACAGCCACCTCCTCATATGATATATATATGGTGGACACTCTGAAGGAAACCAATGGCGATGAGGCAACGGAGGATAACCCCTCAGGGAAGAAAGCAAAGCATGGGCGTCGCCGGCGCCGCTCCAAGCCCCGCCATAGCAATACCAGCACAGGAGATGAAAACAATCCAGATGGTGTCGAAGAGGAATACAACCCTGGTCAGCCTGCCTTCGAGCAGGCCGAGCAGGAAGACGGGCAGGTCAGCCCAGACGAACAGGCGACGGACGGATATCCGAAGGAGGAAAATTACATGCCCCCTCCGAAGACGAGGTTAGCCTCGGCGACGAAGAGTTCGGCGTGCCTGAGGACCCCGTGGAGCAGGAGCGCTTTAAGCACCGGCTCATGGCCACTGCGAGGAGCCTGAAAAGGAAGCAGCAGCAGCTCCAAGCTGATCAAGACCTTCTCACAGACAGATGGACTGAAGTCCTGGTAGCCGAGGAATATGGACTCGAGCGCCACATAGCTGACTGGCCACCTCGTGGCCGGGATAAAATGGCATATCAGCCCGAATACCAGCCTGCACCCCCACGCCAATACTCTACGGCCCGGGGCAATAGGCAAGACCTGCAAGATACACTGGAAAACAAAGCAGGACAGCCAAGATCGATCTACGGATCACGGGGGCGCGCCCCAACACGCGACGATGACCATCACGCCGGATACACTATCAACAAGTCTGGCCGGGCCGAATACAGCCAGCCAGACCAACTCGAACTGCGCAGCCACATAGCCCGGCACAGAGGCGCCGCACACCCCCTCTGCTTCACTGACGAAGTGATGGATCATGACTTCCCATAAGGGTTCAAACCCGTAAACATCGAATCGTACGATGGCACCACAGACCCCATAGTATGGATTGGAGATTTCCTTCTCCACATTCACATGGCCCGCAGAGACGACCTACATGCCATCAAGTATCTCCCCCTTAAGCTCAAAGGACCCGCCCGGCACTGGCTAAACAGCCTGCCCGCAAATTCCATTAGCAGTTGGGAAAACCTGGAAGACGCATTCCTTGACAACTTCAAGGGCACATACGTGCGACCACCGGACGCTGATGACTTGAGCCACATTACCCAATAGCCTGGAGAGTCAGCGAGGAAATTCTGGACCTGGTTCCTAACTAAAAAGAACCAAATAGTCGACTGTCCGGACGCTGAAGCCTTGGCGGCCTTTAAGCATAATATCCGTGACGAGTGGCTCGCCCGACACCTCGGCCAGGAAAAACCCAAGTCCATGGCAGCACTCACGACACTAGTGACCCGCTTTTGCGCGGGCGAGGATAGCTGGTTGGCTCGCAATAGCACCACGCCACATTCCGGCACCTCGGACGTCCGCGACAATAACGGCAAGCCACGGCGCAACAGACATAAGCGACGGAACAACGGCGACAACGCTGAAGACACGGCAGTCAACGCCGGATTCAACGGATCCAAATCCGGTCAGCAAAAAAAGCCGTTCAAAAGAAACAATCAGGGACCATCCAGCCTGGACCGCATACTGGAACGCTCATGCCAAATTCATGGCACCCCGGACAAGCCAGCAAATCACACTAATAGAGACTACTGGGTGTTCAAACATGCCGGTAAAATAAACGCCGAAAACAAGGACAAGGGGCTGCACAGCGATGATGACGAGGAGCCCCGGCGTCCGAACACGGGGGGGGGGGGGGGGGGCAGAAGAAATTTCCTCCCCAGGTGAAAACGGTCAACGTGATCAACGCCACCCACATTCCCAAACGGGAACGGAAGCGAGCACTACGGGACGTCTATGCGATGGAGCCAGTCGCCCCAAAATTCAACCCATGGTCAGCCTGTCCGATCACCTTTGATCGTAGGGATCACCCTACCAGCATCCGTCACGGCGGTTCAGCCGCATTGGTCCTAGACCCAATCATCGACGGATCCCACCTCACGCGAGTCCTTATGGACGGCGGCAGCAGCCTGAACCTGCTTTATCAAGACACAGTACGCAAAATGGGCATCGACCCTTCAAGGATCAAGCCCACCAAAACCACCTTTAAAGGTGTAATTCCAGGAGTAGAGGCCCGTTGCACAGGTTCTATAACATTGGAAGTGGTCTTCGGATCTCCGGATAACTTCCGAAGCGAAGAGTTAATCTTCGATATCTTTCCTTTCCGTAGTGGTTACCATGCACTGCTCGGACGAACCGCATTCGCTAGATTCAATGCGGTACCACACTATGCATACCTCAAGCTCAAGATGCTAGGACCGCGCGGGGTCAAAACAGTCAACAAAAACATGGACCGCTCTCTCCGTACAGAAGAACATACTTCAACCCTCGCGAAGGGAGTACAATGTGTCCTCCTCCAACAAACCACCAATCCGGCAACGACAACCTCGAACACCGTGCTACCTCTTGAGCACTGCGTTGGATTTCCCCGAAGAGGAGAGGATGATGCAGCAAAGTAGCGTAAGTATTTCCCTCAGTTTCTGAGAACCAAGGTATCAATCTAGTAGGATACCACACACAAGTCCCTCGTACCTACACAAAACGATAGCAACTCGCAACCAACGCGATTAGGGGTAGTCAATCCCTTCACGGCCACTTACGATAGTGAGATCTGATAGAGATGATAAATAATATTTTTGGTATTTTTGATAGATAGATGCAAAGTAAAAACAAAGCAAGTAAATAAAGTGATAGAGATTGATATGATGAGAATAGACCCGGGGGCCATAGGTTTCACTAGTGGCTTCTCTCAAGAGCATAGATTTCCTACGGTGATTGAACAAATTACTTTTGAGCAATTGACAGAATTGAGCATAGTTATGAGTATATCTAGGCAATGATCATGTATATAGGCATCACGTCCAAAACAAGTAGATCGAAATGATTCTGCATCTACTACTATTACTCCACTCATCGACCGCTATCCAGCATGCATCTAGAGTATTAAGTTAAAAACAGAGTAACGCCTTAAGCAAGATGACATGATGTAGAGGGATAAATCCATGCAATATGATAAAAAAACCATCTTCTTATCCTCGATGGCAACAATACAATATGTGTCATGCAACCCTTTCTGTCACTGGGTAAGAACACCGCAAGATTGAACCCAAAGCTAAGCACTTCTCCCATTGCAAGAACTACCAATCTAGTTGGCCAAACCAAAAAGGATAATTCGAAGAGACTTGCAAAGATAACTCAATCATACATAAAAGAATTCAGAGAAGAATCAAATATTTTCCATAGATAATACTGGATCATAAACCCACAATTCATCGGTCTCAACAAACACACCGCAAAAAGAAGATTACATCGAATAGATCTCCACGAGAGAGGGGGAGAACATTGTATTGAGATCCAAAAAGAGAGAAGAAGCCATCTAGCTACTAGCTATGGACCCGAATGTTTGAAGTAAACTACTCACACTTCATCGGAGGGGCTATGGTGTTGATGTAGAAGCCCTCCGTGGTGGATGCCCCCACTGGCGAAGCTCCGGAACAGGCCCCAAGATGGGATCTCGTGGATACAGAAGGTTGCGGCGGTGCAATTAGGTTTTTGGCTCCTGTTCTGATCGTTCGAGGATACATAGGTATATATAGGAGGAAGGAGTACGTCGGTGGAGCGTCAGGGGGCCCATGAGGTAGGGGGCGTGCCCAGGGGGCGCGCCCAGGGGGCGCCCTCCACCCTCGTGACCGCCTCTGGCACTTCTTGGAGTAGGGTCCAAGTCTCCTGGATCACGTTCGGTTGGAAAATCACGTTCCCGAAGGTTTCATTCCGTTTAGACTCCGTTTGATATTCCGTTTCTTCGAAACACTAAAATAGGCAAAAAAAACAGCAATTCTGCGTTGGGCCTCCGGTTAATAGGTTAGTCCCAAAAGTAATATAAAAGTGGAAAATAAAGCCCAATATAGTCCAAAACAGTAGATAAAGTAGCATGGAGCAATCAAAAATTATAGATACGTTGGAGACGTATCAGGCATCCCCAAGCTTAATTCCTGCTCGTCCTCGAGTAGGTAAATGATAAAAAAGAATTTTTGATGCGGAGTGATACTTTGGCATAATTTCAATATAAATCTTCTTACTTGTGATATGAATATTCAGATCCGAAAGATTCAAGATAAAAGTTCATATTGACACAAAAATAATAATACTTCAAGCATACTAATCAAAGCAATCATGCCTTCTCAAAATAACATGGCAAAAGAAAGTTCATCCCTACAAAATCATATAGTTAGGCTATGCTTCATTTTCGTCACACAAATATGTTCCCAACTTCTATACCCCCGATGACAAGCCAAGCAATTGTTTCATACTAAAGTAATCTCAAACTTTTTCAACCTTCACGCAATGCATGAGCGCGAGCCATGGATATAGCACTATGGGTGGAATAGAATATGATGATGGGGATTGTGTGGAGAAGACAAAAAAAGGAGAAAGTGTCACATTGACGAGGCTAATCAATGGGCTATGAAGATGCCCATCAATTGATGTCAACATGAGGAGTAGGGATTGCCATGCAACAGATGCACTTAGAGCTATGAATGCTCAACAAAAGAAAACTAGTGGGTGTGCATCCAACTCGCTTGCTCACGAAGACCTAGGGCATTTTGAGGAAGCCAATCATTGGAATATACAAGCCAAGTTCTATAATGAAAAATTCCCACTAGTATAAAACGACAACTTATGAGACTCACTATCATGAAGATCTTGGTGCTACTTTGAAGCACAATATATGAGACTCACTACATGAAGGACAAGGTACTACTTTGAAGCACAAGTGTGGTAAAAGGATAGTAGCATTGTCCCTTCTCTCTCTTTCTCTCATATATTTTTTTATATTTTTTTTATTTTTCGTTCGGAGTCTCATCCCGACTTATGTGGGAATCATAGTATCCATCATCCTTTCCTCACTTGGGACAATGCTCTAATAATGATGATCATCACACTTTTATTTTTCTTACAACTCAACAATTACAACTCGAAACTTAGAACAAAATATGACTCTATATGAATGCCTCCGGCGATGTACCAGGATGGTGCAATGAATCAAGAGTGACATGTATGGAAAATAATGCATGGTGGCTTTGCCACAAATACGACGTCAACTACATGATCATGCAATGGCAATATGACAAAAGTAATATATGTCATAATAATGATGATGGAAGTTGCATGGCAATATATCTCGGAATGGCTATGGAAATGCCATGATAGGTAGGTATGGTGGCTGTTTTGAGGAAGATATAAGGAGGTTTATGTGTGATAGAGCGTATCGTATCACCGGGTTTGGATGCACCGACGGAGTTTGCACCAACTCTCAAGGTGAGAAAGGGCAATGCACGGTACCGAAGAGGCTAGCAAAGGCGGAAAGGTGAGAGTGCGTATAATCCATGGACTCAACATTAGTCAAAAGAACTCATATACTTATTGCAAAAATTTAGAAGCCATCAAAAATCAAGTACTACGCGCATGCTCCTAGGGGGATAGATTGGTAGGAAAAGACCATCGCTCGACCCCGACCGCCACTCATAAGGATGCACAAGCCAGGTACACTTCATGTTTCAAATTTGTTACACAACTTTAACCATACGTGCATGCTACGGGACTTGCAAACTTCAACACAAGTATTTCTCAAATTCACAATTATCAACTAGCACGACTTTGATATTATCACCTCCATATCTCAAAACAATTATCAAGCATCAAACTTATCTTAGTATTCAATTCACTCAAAAGAAAGTTTCACATATCTTGAACACTAAGTATATTAACATTAAGCAAATTACCATGCTATTAACGATTCTCAAAATAATCTAAGTGAAGCATGAGGGATCAATAGTTTCTTTAAAACAAATCCACCACCATGCTCTAAAAGATATAAGTGAAGCACTAGAGCAAAAATTGTCATGCTCAAAAGATATACGTGAAGCACTATGAGCAAAACTATCAAGCTCAAAAGATATAAGTGAAGCACATAGAGTATTCTAACAAATTCCAAATCATGTATGGCTCTCTCAAAAGATGTGTACAGCAAGGATGATTGTGGTAAACTAACAAGCAAAGACGCAAATAATACAAGACGCTCCAAGCAAAACACATATCATCTGGTGAATAAAAATATAGCTCCAAGTAAATTACCGATGGAAGTGGGCGAAAGAGGGGATGCCTTCCGGGGCATCCCCAAGCTTTGACTTTTTGGTGTCCTTGGATTATCTTGGGGGTGCCATGGGCATCCCCAAGCTTAGGCTCTTGCCACTCCTTGTTCCATAATCCATCAAAAGAATTCACCCAAAACTTGAAAACTTCACAACACAAAACTCAACAGAAATCTCGTGAGCTCCGTTAGAGAAAGAAAACAAAAGACTACTTCAAGGTACTGTAATGAACTCATTCTTTATTTATATTGGTGTTAAACCGACTGTATTCCAACTTCTCTATGGTTTATGAACTATTTTACTAGCCATAGATTCATCAAAATAAGCAAACAACACACGAAAAACAGAATCTGTCAAAAACAGAACAGTCTGTAGAAATCTGTAACTAACGCAAACTTCTGGAACTCTAAAAATTCTACCAAAATAGGAAGTCTTGTACAATTTGTTTCTTCAACATCAGAAAAAAGAATCAATGCAAAAGCACGTTCCTGTGACTTAACAAAATTATATTCGTGCGTGCAAAGTTTCTGTTTTTCAGCAGAATCAAATCAACTATCATCGTAGGTTATCCTATAGGTTCTACTTGGCACAAACACTAATTAAAAGACAAAACCACATCCAAACAGAGGCTAGATGGATTATTTATTCCTAAACATAAGCAAAAACAAAAAACACAAAATAAAATTGGGTTGCCTCCCAACAAGCGCTATCGTTTAACGCCCCTAGCTAGGCATAAAAGCAAGGATAGATCTAGGTATTGCCATCTTTGGTAGGCAATTCTTCAATGAGGCGTCTACCTCCTTTAGAATTTTCTTTCTTTCTAGTAATTGTTAAATTTTCAGGCAAAAGATCGAAAAATTCATACATAGCAAAAGGTTCCTTAATGATGGAAAAAAAATTGGGATGAACGCTTATAGATTTAAGATCTGCAATTTCCTTACTAGATGATTCACCCTTATTCTTAGGAACATAAATGAGCTTAGTATTTTTAGTAGACGAACTTGGAGTATTTTGCACGGAGGAAAAACGGTTCCCAAGTTAGTAATGATACCCTCAAGTTTATCGATTCTTGTGGAGTCTAGATTTATTTTCTATTTAACTATGGGATCTTTTTCTTTTAATATTTTTTAAAGTCATTCCTACCTTAGATCCATATTGGGTAATATGATTGTGGATCTTTTTATCAAGATTTTCAATTGATTCAATGGTAGCAACTTTATTCTCAATAATTTCAAGTCTTTGCATAACATGCTCCAAAGTTAACATAGTTCCATTAATCAAAAGAGGTGGTGAGCCAAATAAATCTATTAAAGCATTATAAGAATCAAAAGTATGGCTACCCAAGAAATTCCCTCCGGTAATGGTATCAAGGATATATCTATACCAAGGATTAGCACCTACGTAAAAATTACGAAGAAGAACTGAAGTAGATTGCTTCCTGGTGGATCTATTTTGAGCATTGCAAATTCTATACCAAGCTTCTTTCAGATTTTCTCCCTCCCTTTGCTTAAAATTTAGAAATTCATTCTCGGGAGATAACGGAGAAGATAAGAGGCTACTCATAATGACACGCAAGCAAACTAACACACGAGCAAACAAAAAGGCAACGGGAAAAAGGCAAACGGAAAAGAGAGGAGGAGATTGGGAAAGAGAGGGCAAATAAAATGGCAAGGGTGAAGTGGAGGAGAGGAAAACGAGAGGCAAATGGCAAATAATGTAATGCGAGAGATAGGGATTGCGATGGGTACTTGGTATGGTTGACTTGCTTGCGTGAGCCTCCCCGGCAACGGCGCTAGAAATTCTTCTTGCTACCTCTTGAGCACTGTGTTGGATTTCCCCGAAGACGAGAGGATGATGCAGCAAAGTAGCATAAGTATTTCCCTCAGTTTTTGAGAACCAAGGTATCAATGCAGTAGGAGACCACGCACAAGTCCCTCGTACCTACACAAAACGATAGCAACTCGCAACCAACGCGATTAAGGGTTGTCAATCCCTTCATGGTCAATTACGATAGTGAGATCTAATAGAGATGATAAATAATATTTTTGGTATTTTTGATAGATAGATGTAAAGTAAAAACAAAGCAAGTAAATAAAGTGATAGAGATTGATATGATGAGAATAGACCCGAGGGCCATAGGTTTCACTAGTGGCTTCTCTCAAGAGCATAGATTTCCTACGGTGGTTGAACAAATTACTGTTGAGCAATTGACAGAATTGAGCATAGTTATGAGTATATCTAGGCAATGATCATGTATATAGGCATCACGTCCAAAACAAGTATATCGAAACGATTCTGCATCTACTACTATTACTCCACTCATCGACCGCTATCCAGCATGCATCTAGAGTATTAAGTTAAAAACAGAGTAACGCCTTAAGCAAGATGACATGATGTAGAGGGATAAATTCATGCAATATGATAAAAAAAAACCATCTTGTTATCCTCGATGGCAACAATACAATATGTGTCTTGCAACCCTTTCTGTCACTGGGTAAGAACACCGCAAGATTGAACCCAAAGCTAAGCACTTCTCCCATTGCAAGAACTACCAATCTAGTTGGCCAAACCAAAAAGGATAATTCGAAGAGACTTGCAAAGATAACTCAATCATACATAAAAGAATTCAGAGAAGAATCAAATATTGTCCATAGATAATACTGCATCATAAACCCACAATTCATCGGTCTCAACAAACACACCGCAAAAAGAAGATTACATCGAATAGATCTCCACGATAGAGGGGGAGAACAATGTATTAAGATCCAAAAAGAGAGAAGAAGCCATCTAGCTACTAGCTATGGACCCAAAGGTCTGAAGTAAACTACTCACACTTCATCGGAGGGGCTATGGTGTTGATGTAGAAGCCCTCCGTGGTGGATGCCCCCTCCGGCGGAGCTTCGGAACAGGCCCCAAGATGGGATCGCGTGGATACAGAAGGTTGCGGCGGTGGAATTAGGTTTTTGGCTCCTGTTCTGATAGTTCAGGGATACGTAGGTGTATATAGGAGGAAGGAGTACGTCGGTGGAGCGTCAGGGGGCCCACGAGGTAGGGGGCGCGCCCTCCACCCTCGTGACCGCCTCTGGCACTGCTTGGAGTAGGGTCCAAGTCTCCTGGATCACGTTCGGTTGGAAAATCACATTCCCGAAGGTTTCATTCCGTTTGGACTCCGTTTGATATTCCGTTTCTTCGAAACACTGAAATAGGCAAAAAAATAGCAATTCTGGCTGGGCCTCCGGTTAATAGGTTAGTCCCAAAAGTAATATAAAAGTGGGAAATAAAGCCCAATATAGTCCAAAACAGTAGATAAAGTAGAATGGAGCAATCAAAAATTATAGATATGTTGGAGACGTATCACACCGTCAAGCGAGTCCGAAGCACCCCGCAACAGGATCACCAGGCACGCCAAGAGCGCGACTAGCAGTCCGGCCTCCGCTCAAACCCCATCAAAGCAGCATTTGTGCCACGCGTACAGAATTACGCACTCAAAATACCATGGGCATAGGCGGAGGCACAACAGTGACTCAGTCAACAGGGCGGTATAACCGCAACATACCTTCATAACCCTCCCTTTTTATCTTTCAGGACACTGCTTTAGGGCAGCCTCTTCAGAAGGGCCGGATTGTCAGACTTACACAGGAGAGAAAACCAAGGAGGCAACAGGCTTTGCGCACAAAGGAAATACCCAGGTGGAATCTGTTCACGATCGTTATACCTGTTTTATATACCTACATGCAGCCTGCCCTTGGATAGGACATGTTAAATAGTCCTATTCACTTCTTCTTAAACGCACTCAATGCAAACATACACTTAAACGTATTATTCATCAATGGGAGATAATATATAGCGTCAGCTTATTATTCCTATTTTGTGCATTTTTCTTATAAATGTTCATTTAATATCGCGTCTGTACACCTCGGTACGTTCAGTTTGCCAGGGGCTTCTTATGGCGCCCCATAGTACGGCAAGACAAGTCTGAACACTTTCAACAGTGCGGCACCCCGAACTTATAGCACTACATGCATCAGCTCTGAATCACGTCTTGGGTCAATAGTTGGATTTGCCCGGCTCCCTTGTTTTGGTACCTTACGTTCCGTTATATCGGCTAAGGTAGCGCAGGGAGAACTGCAGCGATTGTGTCCCGGTTCTGCCAGATGAGCACCTCAGTAGAGAAAGCCGAAAACTGACCGGCATGATGCGGCAAGAGTTGGTCGCTGTTCGACAGGTCTTAAAATCCTTAAAGATTTTTTCCGCTTCAGGTGAGGAATCGGCTTCGTCCGATTTAGGCGTATATAGCGCCCCAATTCGGCTTTCCCAATTCTAGGGGCTTCGCCAAAGTTTAAAATTGTAGACTTCTATGGCTAAGTGAAAGTTATAAAGCCGCATAGTCCGATTGCCTTGTTCGCTGCGCCAGACACCTCCTTAAGGGACCAAACATTTGGATAAAGAGTGTCCGGGTTTTCCCAGGAACACCCCGGTACTAGTTACGTGGGGGCAGAAGCTGGCGACTGGCCTACTTTCAGGATCCTATACATAGCCGCACAGAAGGTAATATTTTTAAATCAAAAAGTGCTATATAGCAAGTAACTTCGTCTGTATATTACAACAATGACAGAAGTACATTTACTCAAGGATCATGTCCTTGGTACATTCATCGGCCACGAGACGAGTGCCTTTCATCACGCCATCATAATATTTTTCGGGACATCAATGCGCCTTGCCCTCCGGCGGCCCATCGTTCACCAGCTTCTCCGCATCCAGCTTGCCAAGTGCACTTTCGCACGGGCAAAGGCCCGACGAGCACCCTCAATGCAAACGGACCGCTTGATCACCTCCAGCCGCGGACATGCATTTACCATCCACTTTATCAGGCCGAAGAGCTGGCAGGCAAAGGCTCACCAGGCCACATCTGGACTATGAAGTCTTTCATAGCCACTTTGGCCGCCCTGTGGAGTTCCACCAACTGCTTCAGCTGGTCATTCAGAGGCATCGGGTGTTCGGCTCCAGCATACTAGGACCAGAATAGCTTCTCCGTTGAGCTCCCCTCCTCGGCACGATAGAACTCCGCGGCATTAGAGACGCTGCGTGGTAGATCTGCGAATGCCCCTGGAGAGCTCTGAATCCGGGTAAGTAAAAGAAATGTCTCCTCCACATGCTTGCTTTGCATAAAGAATGTCTTACCCGCCACTATCTTCTTGGCCACCTGGATTTCCTGTTGTGCCTTTTCGGCTTCGGCCTTGGCATCTTTCACACTCGCAAGGGCCTTCGCAAGCTCAGTCTCTTTCATCTTAAGGTCATGCTCCAAGGACTCGAACTTCTTGCCGAGCTCCTGGAGCTCTTGCTGTACCTCGCCCACTCTAGCATCTTGCTTTTCGCGCTCCTTGCACTCCAGGGCCGCCTTGTCTTCGGCCTCGGACAGCGCTTTCTTCAGAGACGCCACTTCGGTGGTGGTCCCTATTACAAACTCATGACGCTTTGTCGTTAGAATAACCAATTTTGTCTATCCTTTATTATATGCGAACGGGGAATCACAAACCTTTGTTCTCTTCGAACTGCCTCTTCATGAGGCCGAGCTCTCCCTGCGCTTGCTCCAGGTCCCGTTTGAGTCCAGCGACCTCGGCCGTGCGTGAAGTAGCGGCAAACAACACTGCCTGCTTATCCATAGGCACACCTACTATTAGACTCCTGCAGATTTTAATTGACCCTCCTTTTGGCTCTTCTTTCCAAACACCAAATAGAGTATCAGGGGCTACTACCTATCGGGTGATAATTTTACATATTTCTTACTTACCTCAAAACCTGTCAGGAGGCTGGTGTAGGCTTCGGTTAGTCCGCTCTTGGCAGACAGAACCTTCTGAATCACCGCACTCATAAGAGTACGGTGCTCTTCATCCATGGAAGCATCGCGAAGCACTTTCAGCAGACTATCCGATGCCCCTAGGGCAACGGAAGTCATCGGCACAGACAGCTCGCCCTCCCGGGCGAGGGGCCGCCTGCCCGAATCCAGAACCATTTGAGGTTCCGGCACAGTATCCGGCTGAGAGCTCGGCTTGCTGCGGCTCTCGTCAGCACGATCCACGGGGATCTTATACCCCGTGTGCCCGGCATCTGGAATGCTGCTTTGGGGCATCTCCAGAGTCACCTCCCCTTGCTTCGGGAGCCTTTGGGACAACATCTCCGCGTCATCCGCAGGCTGAGGAGTAGTGGCCGTCAGGAGCGAGTTCATCGCTGAATCGCTCAAGGACCCATTCGAAGACGATACCTCGGGATGGACCCTGGCTGGACTGCATATATGTTCGGCATTATAAAAAGACTATGAAGCAAAGTCGCACTAAAGTACAATAGAGTGTGGATACTTACGATCTTACTAGGGGCTTCCCCCTGGGCAGCCACTCCTCCTCGCTATAGGCGGCAGTGGAGGAGTAATCCGGAAGGGACGCCTTTCCCTTCTTGGGCGTCCTAGCCTCCCCCTCCGGGGCGGCCTTCCTCTTTTTCTCCTCCCCAGTGCGGGGAGGCAGAGTTTCTTCCTGTTCCCCCGCCTCCGCGGGAGGAATCTGCCTCATCATCTTCGGACGACGAGGGTATAACGGCCTTGCACCGGGGACCCTTCTCGGTCCCCTGGCCCACTTTCCTAGGCCCCCCATCCTCTCTAGAAGGGGCGTCCTCTTCCTCTTCCTCCTCCCCTTCGGGGGAGGAGTGTGCCTTGTCGTCTTCGGATGAGGCTTCCGGCACAACCTTACGCCGGAGACCCTCCCTGGTCCCCGGGGCCTTCCTTTCGGCCTTCTTCTTGGGCACCTTGTAGGGCGCCGGGACCAGCATCTCCGTTAGGAGAGCATCTGCTGGGCCTTCCGGCAGTGGAGCCGGATAGTCAATCCGCTCCGCCGTCTCCACGTACTCCTGATCAAATACACACAATGACTTAAGATTCCCCCATGAGTACATTGGGAAGAACTGAATCCGGTGGTAGTCAGAAAAGTCACCGGACGGGGGGGCCGCACAGCGTGGAGTCCGCGATCCTCGGATGTAGGAGGAGGTACTTCGGAGGCCTTGAACAGCGCCTTCCAGGCACCTTTGTGTGTCATGCCGTAGAGCTTTTGAAGCGTCTGGTGTTCGGCCGGGACGAACTCCCACAGATTAAAAGCCCGTCTTTGGCACGGCAGAATCCGGCGGACAAGCATGACCTGGACCATGTTGACAAGCTTGATTTTCTTGTCCTTCATATTTTTGATGCAGTTCTGGAATCCGGTCAGCTCTGCAGGTTCGCCCCAAGCCAGGCCCTTCCTTTCCCAGGAGGTGAGCCGCATGGGGGTTCCGGATAGAAATTTGGGGGCCGCTGCCCAGTTGGCGTCGCACGGCTCGGTGATGTAGAACAACCCCGATTTCCACCCTTTCAAGGTCTCCGCGAAGGAGCCGTCAAGCCAGGTGACGTGGGGCATCTTGCCCACCATGGCGCCTCCGCACTCCGCCTTCTAGCCGCTCATGATCTTCGGCTTCACGCAGAAGATTCATAGCCATAGGCCGAAGTGAGGCCTGATGTGGAGGAAGGCCTCGCACACGACGATAAACGCCAAGATGTTGAGGACGAAATTTGGGACTAGATCGTGGAAATCTAACCCGTAGTAGAACATGAGCCCGCGGACGAAGGGATGAAGTGGAAATCCCAGTCCACGCATAAAGTGGGCGAGAAATACGACCCTCTCATGGGGTTCCGGAGTTGGAGTCACCTGCCCTTTGTCTGGCAGCCGGTGCGTGATGTCTGCGGCCAAGTACCCGGCCGCCCGGAGCTTCGCAATATGCTCCTCCTTCACGGTGGAGGCCACCCACTTGCCTCCCGCTCCGGACATGTTTGGCTGTGCGAAGAAGGCGTGAACCAGGGCGCTGGAGCTCGAGGGTGCGGGAATGGATAAGCAGAGGAGGAAGAAGGCGTGGGTGAAAATGGGGAATCCTTATCCCTTTATAGAGGCGACGAACGGTGCGCCTCCCCACTTTCTCATTGAGAATCGCTTATTTCCCAAACGCCACGATTGATTGCACGATTGGGTTACCCATACCTGTATTGATGGAAATACCGTGATAAGGGGACATGATCTCTGTTGTGACAGGACGTGCCAAGGAAACCGCCTTGCAATATGCGCTATGGCTGGTTGTGCGAAAACGGTTTGAATAATGACCTGGCCGTGGTGTCATGTCACTTTGTCTAAATGTGACGCCCCCGATTCAATCGTACACTAATCATGCACACAAACGTGTACGATCAAGATCAGGAACTCACGGGAAGATATCACAACACAACTCTAAAAGTAAAACAAGTCATATAAGCATCATATTACAAGCCAGGGGCCTCGAGGGCTCGAATACAAGTGCTCGACATAAACAAGTCAGCGGAAGCAACAATATCTGAGTACATACATAAGTTAAAAAAGTTTGCCTTAAGAAGGCTAGCACAAACTGGGATACAGATCGAAAGAGGCGCAGGCCTCCTGCCTGGGATCTTCCTAAACTACTCCTGGTCGTCGTCAGCGGGCTGCACGTAGTAGTAGGCACCTCCAGTGTAGTAGGAGTCATCGTCAACGGTGGCGTCTGGCTCCTGGGCTCCAGCATCTGGTTGCGACAACCAGGTAGAATGGAAAGGGGGAAAAGAGGGAGAAAAGCAACCGTGAGTACTCATCCAAAGTACTCGCAAGCAAGGAGCTACACTACATATGCACGGGTATATGTGTAAAGGGCCATATCGGTGGACTGAACTGCAGAATGCCAGAATAAGAGGGGGATAGCTAATCCTGTCGAAGACTACGCTTTTGGTAGCCTCCGTCTTGCAGCATGTAGAAGAGAGTAGATTGAAGTCCTCCAAGTAGCATCGCATAGCATAATCCTACCTGGCGATCCTCCCCTCGTCGCCCTGTGGAAAAGCGATCACCGGGTTGTTTGTGGAACTTGTCTGGGTGTGTTTTATTAAGTATCCGGTTCTAGTTGTCATAAGGTCAAGGTACAACTCAGGGTCGTCCTTTTACCGAGGGACACAGCTATTCGAATAGATAAACTTCCCTGCAGGGGTGCACCACATAACCCAACACGCTCGATCCCATTTGGCCGGACACACTTTCCTGGGTCATGCCCGGCCTCGGAAGATCAACACGTCGCAGCCCCACCTAGGCACAACAGAGAGGTCAGCACGCTGGTCCAAATCCTATGCGCGCAGGGGTCTGGGCCCATCGCCCATTGCACACCTGCATGTTGCGAGGGCGGCCGAAAGCAAACCTAGCCTCCCTTATACAAGAGTAGGCGTTCTAGTCCAATCCGGCGCGCGCCGCTCCGTCGCTGACGTCAAGAAGGCTTCGGCTGATACCACGACGTCGAGTGCCCATATCTTTCCCACGTAGTTGGTTAGTGCGTATAGGCCAGTGGCCAGACTCAGATCAAATACCAAGATCTCGTTAAGCGTGTTATTATGAAGTAACCACGGACGCCGACCAGGGCCAGGCCCACCTCTCGCCTAGGTGGTCTCAACCTGCCCTGTCGCTCCGCCACAAAGATCCACACAGAGGGCCGTCGGGACAAATGTCCTTTCAGCCCCCAATCCGTTAATCACTCGCGGGTACTCTTCGAGCGGACCCGACTTTAGTCACCATCTGTAGTATGTATATATGTATAGTATATACCCGTGATCACCTCCTGAGTGATCACGGCCCAATAGTATAGCAAGGCAGACTGACAAGAATATAGGGCCAATGGTGATAAACTAGCATACTATACTAAGCATTTAGGATTGCGGGTAAGGTATCAATGACTGTAGCAACAATGACAGGCTATGCAACATAATAGGAGTAACCGAACAGTAGCATGCTACACTACTCTAATGCAAGCACTATAGAGAAGAACAGGCGATATCTGGTGATCAAGGGGGGGGGGCTTGCCTGGTTGCTCTGGCAAGGAGGGGTCTTCAACACCGTAGTCGAACTGGGGGTCACCGGCAGCCTCGGGGTCTACCAGAAAGAAGTAACGGAGGGGGAACACAATAAATAACAGAGCAATCAAAGTATCACAAAGCGTAGCATGGCAATACGCGGTGCTAGAGGTGACCTAACGCAGTAGTAGGTGATACCCGCGAAGTGTGAAAACATCCGGGAAAGTATCCCCGGTGTTTCACGTTTTCGGACAGATGAATCGAAGGGGAAAGTTGTGTGTTTGCTATGGTAGGGATGTGTGGCGGACGAACGGGCTGCGTATTCGGATTCGTCTCGTCATTCTGAGCAACTTTCATGTACAAAGTTTTTCCATTCGAGCTACGGTTTATTTTATATTAATTTTAAAAGATTTAAATCATTTTTAGAATTTACTTAATTATTTTAAATCAACATTATCCAGAATAGTGTATGCTGACGTCATCATATCATGACGTCAGCATGACGTCAGCAGTCAACAGAGGCGTTGACTGGTCAAACTGACGCGTGGGTCCGTTCTGCCATAGGCTGATAACAAATTAACAATTACTTAGTTTAATTAGCAGGTTAAGTAAGTTTAACTAGTTAACTAATCCAGATTTCATTAAGTTAATTAATTAATTAATTAATTAATATTTGTATTTACTTATTTATCTATTTATTTTTAATTCTTTTTTTAAACGTTCAGGGGGCGTGGGGGCCATAGTGGGTTCGGGTGCTGCGGGCGCCGCAGGTGCGGGCGCGGACGTTCGGGCGGCTGGCCCCGGGCACGGGCGCGAGCACTCGAGTGGGTGAACCCGGGGCGCAGGTGGAGGTCACCAGGGCGCGGCGGGGCGAGGCCGTGGCCTCGGCAAGGCTCGCCGGCCGGCCGCGGCGAGCGAAGGCAGACACAGAGGCGGCGCGGATGGCAGGAGGCGCGGGCTGGCGGCCTCCGACGAGCAGGAAGGCGCGGCCAGACGTCGGTGATGCGACGGGCACGCGGGCGCGTCGCGCGCACGGCACGGCCACGAGGGGAGAAGGTCAGGGGCGGAGCGGCTCGTGCTAGTGCGCGGGGACGAGCGGGAGGCGGCGCCGGTCAGAGAGGGAAGAGAGGGGGAGGCGGGCCTCACGTTCGAGTAGAGACCAGGGGGCGGTGAGGCTCGAGGGAGCCGTTGTGGAGGAGGACAGGGACGACCGACGGAGACTAGGAGGAGATCCGGCGAGGACGCTTCCGGCGAGGGGTGTTCCGAGCGACGGCGACGGGATCCGAGGGCGACGGGGCGGCGTTCACCGGGGTTGGTGCAGAGGCGGGAGGGCGTCGCGACGAAGGGGGCTCCGGGAGGAGGCGAGGCCTCGGTGGTGGGGCGGCGCCGGGGAAGGCGCCGGTGTCGGGGCGCGGGGCGGCGCAGTCACTAGGGTCGGGGGGCGAGCGCCCCCGATCCACATTGGGTCGTGGGGTGGGGAAGAGGGGATCATGCGGGGGAAGTGGGGGATCGGGTGGGTAGCTATGGTTCCGGAGGGGTTATACAGGGGGCATGGGGTGGGCCTCCTGGTGGCCTGGATGCCCAGTTGGGCCGAATGGCCCAGGGGGAGGGGGGCTTTGCCTTTCTTTTCTTTGGTTTCTATTTTCCTTTTATTTATTTTCTGTTTTCTTTTAGTTTTTTATTTTATTATAGTTTTGTAAAATACCAAAGTTGTACCTAATTTAGTTTTAATAAATATGCCACTGCCCCAATAGTTTTGGGAAATTAAATAACTTAGTTAATATTTTATTAATTGAAAAAGGCATTTATTTATTTGTTTTTGTTATTGTTTTGTTTATTTTTGAGCATCTAACTATTTTATCAAAATGTGGTTTCTCCACCATAATTACTCATGATTTATTTGACCCATCTTGAACATTTTAGTTTTAACTTTTGAAAACTTTATTTGTTTGACTTGATTTTGAAAGCGAGATTTGAATCATCGTGAGATTAGCAACAGTAATCGTGGTGACGTGGCCCCGTTAGCAGAGGTTTACTGTAGCTTGATTATCCAGGCGTCACACTAAAGTTGTCTGCAAGTTATATTTGTGAAATATCATTCTCTCTATGGTGATGTGTGAAGATCATCTTGCAAATCCGGACACGGTCTAAGTGTTCGATAATTATTTTGGAGTATTCGGAGATGGAACCCGCCTTGCAATGCCGAAGACAAAATTGCGTGCCGGACTCATCGTCATTGAAGCTTGGTTCAGGGGCTACTGAGGGAGTCCTAGATTAGGGGGTATCCGGACTGCCGGACTATATACTTTGTCCGGACTATTGGAGCGTGAAGATACAAGACTCAAGACTCCGTTCCGTGTCCGGATGGGACTCTCCTTTGCGTGGAAGACAAGCTTGGCGATCCGGATATTATATTTCCTTCTTTGTAACCGACTCCATGTAAACCCTAGCCCTCTCCGATGTCTATATAAACTGGAGAGTTTGGTCCTTAGAGGGACGATCACAATCATAATCAGCATAGGCTAGCTTCTAGGGTTTAGCCTCTACGATCTCGTGGTAGATCAACTCTTGTACTACTCATATCATCAATATCAATCAAGCAGGAAGTAGGGTTTTACCTCCATCGAGAGGGCCC
Source organism: Triticum timopheevii (assembly GCA_963921465.1). Classification (NCBI taxonomy): domain Eukaryota; kingdom Viridiplantae; phylum Streptophyta; class Magnoliopsida; order Poales; family Poaceae; genus Triticum; species Triticum timopheevii. The sequence goes on from OY997266.1 coordinate 161,398,100, forward strand.
GAACCTGGGTAAACATTGTGTCCCTTGCCTCCTGTTACCATTAGCCTAAGACGCACAGATCGGGACCCCCTACCCGAGATCCGCCGGTTTGACACCGACAGCCGTATTCCTCGGCTGCTAGGACATCAGTCCATCTGTCATTGAGTAGGTCCTAATCAGCTTGGAGCTATTGCTGCTTCTTTTTCAAGCTTCTTGCGGTGGCTATTAGCCGGCGCTTAAAGTGCTCTTGTTCTAAGGGTTCCTCGGAGATTGCCGAGGCTCTCGTCTTCTTCGGAGATTGGTACGTAATCATCATCTTCCAAACCCTCGTTCTCGATGGGATTATCGGGGTTGACTTGCCCCTCCTCCCAATCATCATGTTCGGATGTTGGTTTGACCGGGGCCTCTTGGTCTTCGGCGCTATCCAGAGTATTTTTTTTTCTGGTGCCGGTATTATTGTCTTTTTCTCGGTGCGATTTAGAGCGGCGCCACTGACGATGATGCTTTGGTGGGGCCTCAGGAGAATTATTCTCAACTGGGTCCTTCCAACCTTCGTCGTCATCCTCTTTGGGTGTATCCACCATATACATGTCATATGTAGAGGTAGCCATCCAGCGCCCGATAGGTGGTGGGTTCTGGCCTTGCTATTTTTTGGTATCATCGTCCATGCCGTCGATGTCCTCGGAAGTGTAATCAAGCATGTCGGTTAAGTCCTTGATAGTGGCTATGAAGTGGGTGGTCGGTGGGACCTAAAATTCCCTGCTCTCAGCCCCTAGTGCAGGCTGGGCATAGTTCGGCAGCGAATCTTCCGTAATGGCGAGAGATCGCATTAGGTCCAGAGCCTAATTTAAGGGCGAGGTATGACAAGGAAGCGAGAATTCATGGAGCAGGGCGGGACAAGAGTTCCCTGGCCGAGCTCGCGCAACATAGACCTCGAGAGTTCGGAGCTGGTGCGCGGAGGTGAGTCCAGCTTGGTGAGGATAAAGGGAGCCAGGAGTGATTTCGGGCCGGCCGGTGAAGCGATTCCCTCTGTATCTCCGGTATTGAGCTCTATGGCTGTGAAGAGCCCGACGGGTTCTACACTCCCGTCTTCGGACTCAGTGAGGAGTTCCGGATCTGAGGCCGGAGCAGTAGTTGAGGCCGCAAACCCTTGGAAGATCAAGTCTCCTCGGATATCAGTGATGTAGTTTAAGTTTCCGAAACTGAGGAATTGGCACGCAGTTGGAAGCCACTGAATACGAAGATTTGGCTGGGGAGAAAAGTCTCCCTCATGGTGATGTTGTTGTGGATACTTGATGGAGCCATCAAGCCTTCTGGTGATGACACAGTGGAACTCTCAATGAAAGCACCAATGTTAGTGTCAAAACCGGCGGATACCGGGTAGGGGGTCCCGAACTATGCGTCTGAGGATCGAAGGTAACAAGGAGGCAGGGGACACAATGTTTACCCAGGTTTGGGCCCTCTTAATGGAGGTAATACCCTACTTCCTGCTTGATTGACTATGGTGAGTATAGGGGTTTACAAGAGTTGATCTACCTCAAGATCATAGTGGCTAAACCCTAGATGTCTAGCCTGTATGATTGTGATCTTGCCCTATGGACTAAACCCTTCGGTTTATATAGACACAGGGGGATCTAGGGTTGTACAGAGTCAGTTACAGAAGAAGGAAAGTACATAATCTAAATGCCAAGCTTGCCATCCACGAAAAGGAGAGTCCCATCCGGACACATGGAGGGTTCTTCCATCTTGTATCTTCATGGCGCCCGAGGACCCCTTAGTCCAGGACTCCCTCACATGTCATAGTCCAAGAATAAAGGATTTTCATCAAAATCATAATCTAAGAAAAAATCATAGACTCCCTCTATCAAGCCTTTATGCTTAGTTATGCTTTCAGTTGGAAATATTTTAGCCCAATCCATAAGCTCATAGGTTCTAAGCATTAACATCATCTCCTCAGTGACTTCAACTTCATCATAAGGCATAAATGTGAGTGAGCACTCCTCTCAACATTCGCGAATGCTACTAACTCGAATCATGAACTTGTCATATTGGTTCGCAACAAATATCATATAGGGTTCAACCATATCCACAAGAACAAGTAAAACTACTAAGTCAAACTCATGAAGGTTAGCGACAAGTTACAAGTTGGTGTCAAGCCGGTTAAGGGAGTAGGCATGGCAGCGCGGTGATGATGGTAATGATGATGGGGCCGCCGCCAAGGGTGATGGAGATGGGGGCGCCACCGGTAGTGGCGGCGCCCGCACGATGGCACCGGCCCATGCCCATGGTGGTGGAGCCTCCTCCTCCTTCCCTTAGTTGTTGTCCCTTCTTCTCAGGCGTGGAACAACAATGGAGGTGTTCTTGGATGTGTTCTTGGTGAATGAGATGAGATGGCGGCTGCTAGTGTTGAAGATGACATATATAGAGAACCTCCCTAACCTCCTATCTTGATGGGCTTCATCCAAGGGCTCAAGATGAGCCTTATACTCTCCCAATCTCTTCTTTACGAGCCAAGAATCCCGTGGGATCAAACGGGGACAAAATCGCTGAAGAATCCCGTCTGGAAGGGTAACTTTTGGAGCTGTCTTCATGTCAAACGACTCTGTACAGTCATTCGGAGCGCTGTCTTTTAATCTGTCCTCCTCCGGTAAAACGGTCGTCAAATCTTCATACGAACTCGAAATTAGACTTTCTTGGGCTCACTGGATTCGTATGATCAATGCCGGTCCATTTCTGGTCTTAGATCTTGATTTGGAGTACTTTAGAAAAATGACTTTTTCTGACCTTCTGAATGGATAAGTCCGACCCCTCGCTGACTCCGTATCAATCCCATCCTCGGTCCTTTCAACGTGCTTGGTAGTAGGTTGCGCCAAAACACCTGTAGACACAAGAAAACAAAAAAAAACAAATAAAATACTGAATGTGCAATGCTCACAATGATATGTGCAAATACCGGTAATTATGCATCATGGACAACTATTCAGTTCAATGTGACATGATATATAAAGAGAACATGGAACAAATGAGCTCTAAAAATGCATCAGATATAGAGCCATCAACCTCCCCATTCTTAAACCTTGATCGTCCTCGAGTAAGAAGGCTGACTATGAAATGATCAATGCTACCAACTCTAAAGCAGACACTAAACCAAACCCCAAGAGTGATATCCATGTTCATCGTGCAAGCACGCAAAAGTTAACCAGCAAGGGAGTCATACAGGCCATCCTCTTAGCTCCATTGCCATGGAGGTCAAGAAAGAGGAAAATATTTTTGTGGATCCCAAATTCCCATTGCCAAAGGTTTAAGAGAAGGTCAATATTATGTTAGGAACATAGCAGTAACTATCAAAGACAAAAGAAATCAAGTATCAGCGATCGCTTTAAAAACACCAACCCGAGGCATACTAGGTACAATAGCAAGATCGCATATCTACGTTATTAAACCACTCAACTACTTATGCAGCACTGAGTGCAAGCCTATGCCTCAAACTTAAGGGAATGATAAAAATGGTTGGGGTTTTGAAAAGCCAAAAACAAAGAAAGTCTTGTATCAACGCAGCTGACCAAAGTCTTGTATCAACGCAGCTGACCAAAGTCTTGTATCAACGCAGCTGACCATTAGGCAATGGAGAAGGCCATATGATCGATGTCAACAGAAGGAGTAGTGATCGCCATGCGACTACGATACACATAGAGCTATGAATATGTTAAAGCTCTCCTATGAACTAAGTGGGGGTGCATCCTACTTGCTTGCTCATGAAAACCTCGAGCTTTTGAGGATGCTCGTCATCGGAATATACAGGCCAAGTTCTATAGTGTATGTTTCCCGCTAGTATGAACATAAAGCTGATGAAACTTTGTTCTTTACAATGCATGAAGTGGTGCTACTTTGAAGCACAAGTGTGATAAAAGGTTAGTAGCATGACCTGTTGGGGAACGCAGTAATTTCAAAAAAAATTCCTACGATCATGCAAGATCTATCTCTAGGTGATGCATAGCAACGAGAGGGGAGAGTGTTGTCTACGTACCCTCGTAGACCGAAAGCGGAAGCGTTATGACAACGCGGTTGATGTAGTCGTACGTCTTCATGATCCGACCGATCCTAGCATCGAAGGTACGGCACCTCCGCGATCAGCACACGTTCAGCTCAGTGACGTCCCGCGAACTCTAGATCCAGCTGAGGTTGAGGGAGAGTTTCGTCAGCACGACGGTGTGGTGATGGTGATGATGAAGTTACCGACGCAGGGCTTTGCCTAAGCACTACGACGATATGACCGAGGTGGAAATCTGTGGAGGGGGGCATCGTACACGGCTAAACAATCAACTTGTGTGTCCTAGGGTGCCCCCCTGCCCCCATATATAAAGGAGCAAGGGGGAGGTCGGCCGGCCCTCCTAGGGCACGCCAAGAGAGGGGAATCCTACTAGGACTCCAAGTCCTGGTAGGTTTCCAGCTAAGGAAGAGGGAGAAGGAGGAAGGAAGAGGGGGAAGGGAAGGAAAGGGGGCGCCGCCCCCCTTCCCTTGTCCTATTCGGAATCAAGGGGGCGCGGCTAGCCCCTCCTAGCCCTTCCTCTTCTCCCACTAAGGCCCATCTAGGCCCACTAGTTCCCTCGGGGGGTTCTGGTAACCCTCCGGCACTCCGGTTTTATCCGAAACTTCTCCGGAACACTTCTGGTGTCCGAATATAGTCGTCCCATAAATCAATCTTTATGTCTCGACCATTTAGAGACTCCTCGTCATGTCCATGCTAATATTCGGGACTCCGAACAACCTTCAGTACAACATATCACATAAACTCATAATACCAATCGTCATTGAACGTTAAGCATGTAGACCCTACGGGTTTGAGAACTATGTAGACATAACCGACACATGTGTCCGGTCAATAACAAATAGCAAAACTTGGATGCTCATATTAGTTCGTACATATTCTACTAAGATCTTTATCGGTCAAACTGCATAACAATATACGTTGTTCCCTTTGTCATCGGTATGTTACTTGCCCGAGATTCGATCGTCGGTATCTCAATACCTAGTTCAATCTCGTTACTGGCAAGCCTCTTTACTCGTTCCGTAATACTTCATCCCGTAACTAACTCATTAGTCATAATGCTTGCAAGGCTTATAGTGATGAGTATTACCGAGATGGCCCAGAGATACCTCTCCGAAATAAGGAGTGACAAATCCTAATCTCGATCTATGCCAACCCAACAAACACCTTCGGAGACACCTGTAGAGCACCTTTATAATCACCCATTTACATTGTGACGTTTGGTAGCACAAAAAGTGTTCCTCCGATATTCGGGAGTTGCATAATCTCATAGTCTGAGGAACTTGTATAAGTCATGAAGAAAGCAGTAGCAATGAAATTGACACGATCATAATGCTAATTAAGCTAATGGATAGGTCATGTCCATCACATCATTCTCCTAATGATGTGATCCCGTTCATCAAATGACACCATATGTCTATGGTTAGGAAACATAACCATGTTTGATTAATGAGCTAGTCAAGTAGAGGCATACTAGGGACTATATGTTTTGTCTATGTATTCACACATGTACTAAGTTTCCGGTTAATACAATTCTAGCATGAATAATAAACATTTATCATGAATTAAGGAAATAAATAATAAATTTATTATTGCCTCTAGGGCATATTTCCTTCAGTCTCCCACTTGCACTAGAGTCAATAATCTAGATTACATAGTAATGATTCTAACACCCATGGAGCTTTGGTGCTGATCATGTTTTGCTCGTGGAAGAGGCTTAGTCAACGGGTCTACAACATTCAGATCCGTGTGTATCTTGCAAATCTCTATGTCCCCTTCCAACACTTGATGACGGATGGAATTGAAGCGTCTCTTGATGTGCTTGGTTCACTTGTGAAACCTGGATTCCTTTGCCAAGGCAATTGCACTAGTATTTTCACAAAAGAATTTCATTGGACCCTATGCACTAGGTATGACACCTAGATCGGATATGAACTCCTTCATCCAAACTCCTTCATTTGTTGCTTCCGAAGCAGAAATGTACTCCGCTTCACTCGTAGATCCCACCACGACGCTCTGCTTGGAACTGCACCAACTGACAGCTCCTCCATTCAATTAAAATACGTATTCGGTTTGCGACTTAGAGTCATCCGGATCAGTGTCAAAGCTTGCATCGACGTAACCGTTTACGACGAGCTTTTTTTCACCTCCATAAACGAGAAACATATCCTTAGTCCTTTTCAGGTATTTCAGGATGTTCTTGACCGTTGTCCAGTGTTCCACTCTGGGATAACTTTGGTACCCCCCTGCTGTGCTTATAGCAAGACATACATCAGGTCTGGTACATAGCATTGCATACATGATAGAACCTATGGCTGAAGCATAGGGAATGACTTTCATTTTCTCTCTATCTTCTGCAGTGGTCGGGCATTAAGTCTGACTCAACTTCACACCTTGTAACACAGGCAAGAACCCTTACTTTGACTGATCCATTTTGAACTTCTTCAAAACTTTATCAAGGTATGTGCTTTTTGAAAGTCCAATTAAGCGTCTAGATCTATCTCTATAGATCTTGATGCCCAATATGTAAGCAGCTTCACCGAGATCTTTCATGAAAAACTCTTATTCTGGTATCCCTTTCTGCTATCCAAAATATCTATATCATTTCCAATCAACAATATGTCATCCACATATAATATCAGAAATGCTATAGAGCTCCCACTCACTTTCTTGTAAATACATGCTTCTTTAAAAGTATGTATAAAACCATATGCTTTGATCACACTATCAAAACATTTATTCCAACTCCGAGAGGCTTGCACTAGTCCATAAATCGAGCGCTGGAGCTTGCATACTTTGTTAGCACCCTTTCGATCGACAAAACCTTCTGGTTGCATCATATACAACTCTTCTTCCAGAAATCCATTCAGGAATGCAGTTTTGACATCCATTTTCCAAATTTCATAATCATAAAATGCAGCAATTGCTAACATGATTCGGACAGACTTAAGCATTGCTACAGGTGAGAAAGTCTCATCGTAGTCAACTCCTTGAACTTGTCGAAAACCTTTCGCAACAAGTCAATCTTTGTAAATAGTAACATTACCGTCTGCGTCGGTCTTCTTCTTGAAGATCCATTTATTTTCTATGGCTTGCCGATCATCGGGCAAGTCCACCAAAGTCCACACTTTGTTCTCATACATGGATCCCATCTCCGATTTCATGGCCTCAAGCCATTTCGCAGAATCTGGGCTCATCATCGCTTCCTCATAGTTCGTAGGTTCATCATGATCTAGTAACAAGACTTGCTGAACAGGATTACCGTACCACTCTGGTGCGGATCTTACTCTGGAAGACCTACAAAGTTCGGTAGTAACTTGATCTAAAGTTTCATGATCATCATCATTAGCTTCCTCACAAATTGGTGTAGGAATTACTGGAACTGATTTCTGTGATGAACTACTTTCCAATAAAGGGAGAAGGTACAACTACCTAATCAAGTTCTACTTTCCTCCCACTCACTTCTTTCGAGAGAAACTCCTTCTCTAGAAAGGATCCAATCTTTGCAACAAAAATTTTTCCTTCGGATCTGTGATAGAAGGTGTACCCAACAGTTTCCTTTGGGTATCCTATGAAGACGCACTTCTCTGATTTGGGTTTGAGCTTATCAGGTTGAAGCTTTTTCACATAAGCATCGCAGCCCCAAACTTTAACAAATGACAACTTTGGTTTCTTGGCAAACCACAGTTCATAAGGCATCGTCTCAACATATTTTGATGGTGCCCTATTTAAAGTGAATGCAGCCGTCTCTAAAGCATAACCCCAAAACGATAGCGGTAAATCAGTAAGAAACATCATAGATCGCACCATATCTAATAATGTACGGTTACGACGTTCGGACACACCATTTAGCTGTGGTGTTCCAGGTGGCATTAATTGTGAAACTATCCCATGTTGTTTCAAAAAAAGACCAAACTCGTAACTCAAATATTCTCCTCCACGATCAGATCGTAGAAACTTTATTTTCTTGTTATGATGATTTTCCACTTCACTCTAAAATTCTTTGAACTTTTCAAATGTTTCAGACTTATGTTTCATCAAGTAGATATAACCATATCTGCTCAAATCATCTGTGAAGGTAAAAAAATAACGATACCCACCACGAGCCTCAATACTCATTAGACCGCATACATCAATACGTATTATTTCCAACAAGTCAGTAGCTCATTCTGTTGTTCCGGAGAATGGAGTTTTAGTCATCTTGCCCATAAGGCACGGTTCGCAAGCACCAAGTGATTCATAATCAAGTGATTCCAGAAGTCCATCAGTATGGAGTTTCTTCATGCGTTTTACACCGATATGACCCAAACGGCAGTGCCACAAATAAGTTGCACTATCATTATTGAACTTATATCTTTTGGCTTCAATACTATGAATATGCGTATCACTACCATCGAGATTCAATAAAAATAGACCACTCATCAAGGGTGCATGACCATAAAAGATATTATTCATATAAATAGAACAACCATTATTCGCTGATTTAAATGGATAACCGTCTCACATTAAACAAGATCCAGATATAATGTTCATGCTCAACGCTGGCACCAAATAACAATTATTCAGGTCTAAAACTAATCCCGATGGTAAATGTAGAGGTAGCGTGCCGACCGCGATCACATCGACTTTGGAACCATTTCCCACGCACATCGTCACCTCGTCCTTAGCCATTCTTCGCTTAATCTGTAGCCCCTGTTTCGAGTTGCAAATATGAGCAACAAAACCAGTATCAAATACCCAGGCGCTACTGCGAGCATTAGTTAAGTACACATCAATAACATGTATATCAAATATACCTTTCACTTTGCCATCCTTCTTATCCGCCAAATACTTGGGGCAGTTCCGCTTCCAGTGACCAGTCCCTTTGCAGTAGAAGCACTCAGTTTCAGGCTTAGGTCCAGACTTGAGTTTCTTCTCTTGAGCAGCAACCTTTTTGCCATTCTTCTTGAAGTTCCCCTTCTTCCCTTTGCCCTTTTTCTTGAAACTAGTGGTCTTGTTGACCATCAACACTTGATACTCCTTTTTGATTTCTACCTCCACAGCCTTTAGCATTGCGAAGAGCTCGGGAATAGTCTTGTTTGTCCCTTGCATATTATAGTTCAACACGAAGCCTTTATAGCTTGGTGGCAGTGATTGAAGAACTTTGTCAATGACACAATCAATTGGAAGATCAACTCCCAGCTGAGTCAAGTGATTAGATACCCAGACATTCTAAGCATGTGTTCACTGGCAGAACTATTCTCCTCTATTTTGCAGCTATAGAACTTATTGGAGACTTCATATCTCTCAACTCGGGCATTTGCTTGAAATATTAACTTCAACTCCTAGAACATCTCATATGCTCCATGACGTTCAAAACTTCTTTGAAGTCCCGATTCTAACCCGTAAAGCATGGCACACTGAACTATCGAGTAGTCATCAGTTTTTCTCTGCCAGACATTCTTAACGTCATCAGTAGCATCTGCAGCAGGCCTGGCACCCATCGGTGCTTCTCGGATGTAATTCTTCTGTGCAGCAATGAGGATACTCCTCAAGTTACGGACCCAGTACGTATAGTTGCTGCCGTCATCTTTCAACTTAGCTTTCTCTAGGAACACATTAAAATTCAAAGGAACAGTAGCACGTGCCATTGATCTACAACAACATAGACATGCAAAATACTATCAGGTACTAAGTTCATGATAAATTAAAGTTGAATTAATCATATCACTTAAGAACTCCCACTTAGATAGACATCCCTCTAATCATCTAAGTGATCACGTGATCCAAATCAACAAAAACCATGTCCGATCATCACGATGGAGTAGTTTTCAATGGTGAACATCACTATGTTGATCATATATACTATATGATTCACGCTCGACGTTTCGGTCTCAGTGTTCCGAGGCCATATCTGCATATGCTAGGCTCGTCAAGTTTAACCCGAGTATTATGCGCATGCAAAACTGGCTTGCACCCGTCGTATGTGAACGTAGAGCTTATCAGACCCGATCATCATGTGGTGTCTCGGCACGACGAACTGTAGCAACGGTGCATACTCAGGGAGAACACTTATACCTTGAAATTTAGTAAGGGATCATCTACCGACGTCCTAAGAAAAATAAGATGCATAAAAGATAAACATCACATGCAATCAAAATATGTGACATGATATGGCCATCATCACCTTGTGCTCATGATCTCCATCACCGAAGCATCGTCATGATCTCCATCTTCACCGGCGCGACACCTTGTTCTCCATCGTAGCATCGTTGTCGTCTCGCCAACTATTGTTACTACGACTATCGCTACCGCTTAGTGATAAAATAAAACAATTACATGGTGATTGCATTGCATACAATAAAGCGACAACCATATGGCTCCTGTCAGTTGCCGATAACTTTGTTACAAAACATGATCATCTCATACAACAAATTATATCACATCATGCTTGACCATATCACATCACAGCAAGCCCTGCAAAAACAAGTTAGACATCCTCTACTTTCTTGTTGCAAGTTTTACGTGGCTGCTACGGGCTTCTAGCAAGAACCGTTCTTACCTACGCATCAAAACCACAACGATTTTTTGTCAAGTGTGTTGTTTTAACCTTCAACAAGAACCGGGCGTAGCCACACTCGATTCAACTAAAGTTGGAGAAAAAGACACTCACCAGCCACCTATGTTCGAAGCACGTCGGTAGAACCAGTCTTGCATAAGCGTACGTGTAATGTCGGTCTGAGCCACTTCATCCAACAATACCGCCGAAACAAAATATGACATGTTGGTAAGCAGTATGACTATTATCGCCCACAACTCTTTGTGTTCTACTCGTGCATATAACATCTACGCATAAACCTGGCTCAGATACCACTGTTGAGGAACGCGGTAATTTCAAAAAAAATCCTACGATCACGCAAGATCTATCTATGTGATGCATAGCAACGAGAGGGGAGAGTGTGTCCATGTACCCTCATAGACCGAAAGCGAAAGCGTTCTGACAACGTGGTTGATGCAGTCGTAAGTCTTCACGATCCGACCGATCCAAGTACCGAACGTACGGCACCTACGCGTTCAGCACACGTTCAACTCGATGACGTCCCTCGTACTCTTGATCTAGTTGAGGCTGAGGGTGAGTTTCGTCAGCACGACGGCGTGGTGACGGTGATGATGATGCTACCAGTGCAGGGCTACGCCTAAGCTCTTCAACGGTATGATCAAGGTGTGTAACTGTGGAGGGGGGCACCGCACATGCCTAAAAGATCAACTTGTGTTGTCTGTTGTGCTATCGGGGTACCCCCTAGCCATGTATATAAAGGAGGGAGGGAGAGAGGAGGCCGGCCATGTTTGGGCGCGCCAGGGGGGAGTCCTACTTGGACTCCTAGTCCAAGTAGGATTCGGCTCCCCCCTTTTCCTTTCTTCCACCGGAGGGAAAGGTAAGGGAGAGATAGGGGGAAGGAAAGAGGGGGGTCGGCCCCCTCCCCTAGTCCAATTCGGCTTGGGAAAGGGGAGGGGCGCCCCTCTCACGTGGCCCTTTCTCCTCTCCTCCAATAAGGCCCAATAGGCCCAATACTTCTCCTGGGTGGTTCCGGTAACCTCCCGGTACCCCAGAAAAATGCCCGAACCACTCAGAACCATTCGGATGTCCAAATGCAACCTTCCAATATATGAATCTTTACCTCTCGACTATTTCGAGGCTCCTCGTCATGTCCATGATCTCATCCGAGACTCCGAACAAACTTCGGTACATCAAATCACATAACTCATAATACAAATCGTCATCGAACGTTAAGCGTGCGGACCCTACGGGTTCGAGAACTATGTAGACAGGATCGAGACACATCTCCGGTCAATAACCAATAGCGGAACCTGGATGCTCATATTGGCTCCTACATATTCTACGAAGATCTTTATTGGTCAAACCGCATAAAAACATACGTCGTTCCCTTTGTCATCGGTATGTTACTTGCCCGAGATTCGATCGTCGGTATGTCAATACCTAGTTCAATATCGTTACCGGCAAGTCTCTTTACTCTTTCCATAATACTTCATCCCGCAACTAACTCATTAGTCACAATGCTTGCAAGGCTTGTAGTGATGAGTATTACCGAGAGGGCCCAGAGATACCTCTCCGAAACACGGAGTGACAAATCCTAATCTTGATCTATGTCAACCCAACAAACACCTTCAGAGACACCTGTAGAGCACCTTTATAATCACCCATTTACGTTGTGACGTTATGTAGCACACAAAGTGTTCCTCCGGTATTCGGGAGTAGCATAATCTCATAGTCTGAGGAACATGTATAAGCCACGAAGAGAGCAGTAGCAATGAAACTGTAACGATCATAATGCTAAGCTAACGGATGGGTCATGTCCATCACATCATTCTCCTAATGATGTGATCCCATTCATCAAATGACAACACATGTCTATGGTTAGGAAACATAAATATCTTTGATTAACGAGCCAGTCAAGTAGAGGCATACTAGGGACTATAAGTTTTGTCTATGTATTCACACATGTACTAAGTTTCCCGTTAATACAATTCTAGCATGAATAATAAACATTTATCATGAATTAAGGAAGTAAATAATAACTTTATTATTGCCTCTAGGGCATATTTCCTTCAAAGGGTTCTCCATAATTTGCCAATCCTATGCAAAGGAGAGGAGCCGAGGCTTTTACTGTCACCTCAAATTACCCAAATATACCTAACCATCACAGGGATTATCATATTTTACGGCACAAGGCACAAATGTGAGTGAGCACTCATATTGGATCACAACAAATATCATATAGGGTTCTACCATATCCTGAAGAACAAGTAAAACTACTCAATCAAACTCAAGAAGGTTAGGGACAAGTTACAAGCCGGCATCAAGAAGGTAAAGGGAGTAGGCATGGTGGCACGGTGATGATGGTTATGATGATGGGGGTGCCGCCAAGGGTGACGGAGATGGGGGCACCACCGGTGGTGGCGGCGCCGGCACGATGGCACCGGCCTCCTCCTTCTTCCCTTGGTCATTGTCCCTTCTTCTCAGATGTGGAGCAGCAATGGAGGTTTTCTTGGATGTGTTCTTGGTGAATGAGATGAGATGGCGGTGGCTAGGGTGGAAGACGACATATATAGAGAGCCTCCCTAGCCTCCTCTCTTGATGGGCTTCATCCAAGTGCTCAAAATGAGCCTTATCCTCTCCCAATCTCTTCTTTATAAGCCAAGGATCCTGTGGGTTCGAACGGGGACGAAATCGGTGAAGAATCCCGTCTGGAAGGGCAACTTTCAGAGCCGTGTGCACGTCAAACGACCACGAGCAGTCGTTCGGAAGGTCGTCTTTTGATATGTCCTCCTCTGGTAAAACGGTCGTCAAATCTTCATACGAACTCAAAATTGGACGTTCTTGGGCTCGTTGGATTCGTATGATTGACACTGTCCATTTCTGGTCATAGATCTTGATTTTTGAGCACTTTGGAAATTTTAATTTTTCCAACCTTCAAAATGGCTATGTCTGACCCCTCGCTGACTCAATCCCATCCTTGGTCCTTTCATCGTGCTTGGTCCTAGGTTGCTTGAAAACACCTATAGACACAAGAAAAAAAAGTAAAACTAATAAAAACCAAATAAAACACTAAATGTGCAATACTCACAATGATAAGTGCAATATCGATATGTTGGGGAATGTGGTAATTTCAAAAAATTCCTACGCACACGCAAGATCATGGTGATGCATAGCAATGAGAGGGGAGAGTGTTGTCTACGTACCCTCGTAGACCGTAAGTGGAAGCATTATGACAACGCAGTTGATGTAGTCGTACGTCTTCACGATCCAACCGATCTTAGTACCGAAAGTACGACACCTCCGCGATCTGCACACGTTTGGCTTGGTGACGTCCCACGAACTCATGATCCAGCAGAGTGTCGAGGGAGAGCTTCGTCAGCACAACGGCATGATGACGGTGATGATGAAGCTACCGGCACAGGGCTTCGCCTAAGCACTGCAACGATATGAGCGAGGTGGATTATGGTGGAGGGGGGCACTGCACACGGCTAAGAGATCAATGATCAACTTGTGTGTCTATGGGGTGCCCCCCTCCTCCGTATATAAAGGAGTGGATGAGGGGGAGGGCCGACCCTCCTATTGCGTGCGCCATGGGAGTCCTACTCCCGGATTCCCCCCTTTCCCTAGTTGGACTAGGAGTGGAAGGAAGGGGGAGAGGGTGGGAAGGAAAGGGGGGCGGCCCCCCACCCAATTCGGATTGGGCTTGAGGGGGGCGCTCCCTCCTATGCCTCCCTCTCTTCTCTCCCACTATGGCCCAATAAGGCCCATATACCTCCATGGGGGTTCCGGTAACCTCCCGGTACTCCGGTATATGCTCGAACTCACCCAGAACCATTTCGACGTCCAAATATAGTTGTCCAATATATCGATCTTTATGTCTTGACCATTTCGAGACTCCTCTTCATGTTCGTGATCATATCCGGGACTCCGAACTACCTTCGGTACATCAAAACACATAAACTCATAATACCGACCGTCAGCAAACGTTAAGCGTGCGGACCCTACGGGTTCGAGAACTATGTAAACATGACCGAGACACATCTCTGGCCAATAACCAATAGCGGAACCTGGATGCTCATATTGGCTCCCACATATTCTACGAAGATCTTTACAGGTCAAAGCGCATAACAACATAGGTATGTTCCCTTTGTCATCGGTATGTTACTTGCCCGAGATTCGGTCGTCGGTATCTCAATACCTGGTTCAATCTCATTACCAGCAAGTCTCTTTACTCGTTCCATAATACTTCATACTACAACTAACTCATTAGTCACATTGCTTGCAAGGCTTACAATGATGAGTATTACCAAGAGGGCCCAGAGATACCTCTCTGAAACACAGAGTGACAAATCCTAATCTCAATCTATGCCAACCCAACGAACACCTTCGGAGACACCTGTAGAGCACCTTTATAATCACCCATTTATGTTGTGACGTTTGGTAGCACACAAGGTGTTCTTCCGGTATTCAGGAGTTGCATAATCTCATAGTCTAAGGAACTTGTATAAGTCATGAAGAAAGCAGTAGCAATGAAACTAACACGATCATAATGCTAAGCTAACGGATGGGTCATGTCCATCACATCATTCTCCTAATGATGTGATCCCGTTCATCAAATGACAACACATGTGTATGGTTAGGAAACATGACCATCTTTGATTAACGAGCTAGTCAAGTAGAGGCATACTAGGGACTGAAAGTGCTAGTATTCGACTAGAGGGGGGTGAATAGGCAATTTTTATGAAAGTCTTCAAAACATGGGTGTTTCAAAGACAAACAATAGAAATGACCCTATTAATATGCAGCGGAAGGTAGACTACACTAGACAAGCCATAGTCAAGTAAGCAACGAAGTGAAAGCACGAAGACTATAAGCAGCTAGGTAGATTGGATCAGGATGGAAGATAGTATGAAGCCAAACAGATAACAGTCTTCACACAGTGAAGAAAACAGATCAGGCAAGTAGGCAAAGACTTCACGAAGACAAACTGTAAGTAAGGTGAGAGAGGTAGGATAGAACCAGTTGCTCGGAGAGGACAAGGGATTTGTTGGACCAATTCCAGTTGCTGTGACAACTGTACGTCTGGTTAGGGAGGCTGAGATTCAACTCAGAAGACCGTGTCTTCACCTTATTCCCCTTGAGCTAAGAACACTTAGTCCTCACCCAATCACTCTGGTAAGTCTTCTAGGGAGACTTCCAAACATTCACAAACTTCGTTCACCGGCAATCCACAATGACTCTTGGATGCTCAGAACGTGACGCCTAACCAGCTGGAGGATTCACAGTCCTCAAGTGTAATAAGTCTTCAGATCACGCCGATAGAAAGACTTCAGTGATGCCTAACACTCTTTGGCTCTGGGTGTTTTGGGCTTTGTCCTCGCAAGGATTCTCTCTCAAAAGCCTTCGGAGGTGGGTTGCTCCAAAAGCCGTGCACAAACTCTGAGTAGCCAAAACTTTATGGTGCAGGGGGTGGGCTATTTATAGCCAGGAGGCAACCCGACCTGATTTATCCAAAATGACCCTGGGTCACTAAGGAACTGACACGTGTCCAACGGTCAGATTTCAAACACACGCGGTAGCTTATCTTGGACTACAAGCCAAGCTGACTCATCCAACTCTAGATAAGATTTGCTCTCATTGTCTTTGCTCGAAGGCATAGGTTTTGGTTGAGCATCACATCAGTCACTCTGGCTTTGTTTACTTGGGCCCCACTTAATAGTACGGTGGTTCCTATGACTCAACAAAGAAGAAAAGGAAACTACGAAACAACTATGTCTTCGCACTCCATAGTCTTCACGCGATGTCTTCTCCTGTCATAGTCTTCAATGTGAATGTCCTAACAGACCACCATTGACTTCAATGTCTTCACACATTTTTAGGGGTCATCTCTGGTAGGTAAATTGAATCAACATGGGACTACTACCTGTGTTATCCTACAATTCTCACAAACACATTAGTCCCTCAACCAAGTTTGTCGTCAATACTCCAAAACCAACTAGGGGTGGCACTAGATGCACTTACAGTCTCCCCCTTTTGGTGATTGATGACAAACTGGTTGAAGTTTTCAACGGGGATAAAAGTATGTGAAAGTTTAGTGTTGTGAGTATTGTCTTCATACATAAGACGAGGCTCCCCCTAAAGATGTTCGTATAAATGATTTGCGTTTGAATGCAAATGCACATGGCAGGTTTTGCTTTGTCGAGGCCATCATCAAAGTGTGAAGACAATGCATTATGCATATAAGCAAATAACAAAGATAATGATATGCATAATGAAAAATGGATGTCTGCAGAATGACTTCACGCGGGATTTATCATCGCATTATAGAATAGCAGATAAAGTAGCAGACGACCATCAAGTTTAAGTGTTACAACTCAGAGAACCAAATGTATCAAAAGACAAGAGTTGTAAGACTTAGCAAAAAATAGTGCAGCCACCCATAAGGACGCGCTTGAAGACTATAAACTCATATGCTTCTCCCCCTTTTGTCAGTAATGACCAAAAAGGTTTGAAGACATAGAGCATCTATTCGTTCCCAGAAGGAGCAGATGGAGGAGCAGGGTTGTTGCAGGTGTTTGGTGGTGCAGAGGGGCCAGGTGCAGAGTCGATGCGCGCCGAAGTGGTAGTTGGTGAAGTAGCATCATCTTCGTGATCGATGACTCTGGCATTGACAGTTTCCGCTTAGGAGGAGTACTCAGAGTCTTCGAGTGAAGGAGTCCGACGCAAGACAGTGTTCCTGGGAGGAGTGGAATCAAATTTGAATCTCCTTGTGAAGCCATCTTGCTGAAGATCATCTTCAGAACTGAGTAATGTCAGACTCTTCCACGACCGTCAATAGGTTTCATGAGTGACAAATGCATTCTTGGTGGCTAGATTGCGAATGCGATTAACATCCACCAAGAGACTCTGCATCTGACGCTTGAGCCAGTCATGATGCTTATCTTGTTTCTGATGCAAGGCCACGAGAAGCTCTTGGCCATTGAGTACACAAGATCTCTTCCGAGGCCTCTGAGCAATAGTGCTTTCAGTGGCTTCAGTATGGGCACGGTGAGGTGCACGGGTATTTCCAACCAAAGGATAAACACGAGTTGCAGCATGAACTCCTTCAATAAGTTGAGTGAAACTTTGACGATCGACATTGTGAAGATAAATTGGCTCCTTGGCAGGCTCTGGGTATATGGCTTCGACAGACATATGACCTATGGCAGGAATATGAGATGGTTGCGCGTAGAGGGCTGATAGTTGATAGCAGAGTGAATCTTGATAAGGCGCATTACCCATGGAGCATAAAACTTCAGACCAAATATATCAGAGCCAGATGCAGCAAGTTGTCTGATGAAGAAATCCTGAGCATTGAAGCTAATGCCATTGAGAATATAGAAAACCAATGTCTTCATTGAGCCTTCAAGCTTTGCTGTAGAAGAATGTACTTTGATGGGCCATAGAGTTTGCCTTATAATATGATAGATGGTGCGGGGCAGATACTCTAGGTCTTCAACAAAGAATTCCTTTGGATATTCAGCATCTTGTGGCAGTGGCTTCATCATGCTCAGCATTTGGCTCATATTGGGATCAGGCCTCTAGAATATGCTCTCTAAAGCATTGCGGTGAAGCTGACAACCAGGTTCATAAACTTCACCTAGAGTGGGCAGGGTAGTAAGCTCAATGATATCAAGAGCTTTGGCTTCATGGTGTACATTGCATGTCATCCGCTCAAGGACCCAAGTTTTCGTATCCCTGTTGTAGCCGCGAATGTGAAGAGTAGCATAGAATTGTAACAGAAGCTCTTCATTCCAATTTTCTTTGTCAGTCACAAACTGCAGAAGGCCAGCATCTCTGAAACAGTCTAGGGCTTCTTCTAAGCAGGGCAGCCAGCAATGGCTTCGCAGTCTACACGCATATGAGGAAAAATGCGCCCTTAATTGTATAAGACACAAGAATAATAACCGCGCTGCTGATAGCTCCAGAACCGATCAGATGAAATTCTTGGCCTTGAATAAGGGTTCTTGGCACTATCAAAGAAGGTGTTGTGTTCAATTAAGCCATTCACATTGAACGATCCTGGCGAAGACGCAGTACCTGGAAACCTTGGCAGCCTCGGTTTTGGCTTCTGGACCTGAGGCCTATGCTCCACATGATAATCAAATTGAGGTCCGAGAGCAGGCGGAGGAACCAGAATAGGCCAACGAATAGGGACAAGCTCGCCGCGATAAAATACTTGCTCAATGGTGTGAGGCCTTGGAGGTGGTACAGGAGCAGTGGCGTTGACATGGGCTTCAGACTGCACATTGGCTACAGGTGCATCATTGGCTTCAAACACCATATTCACTGTAGGCGCCACATTAGCTTCAGCCATGACAGTGTCATTGGCTTCAGTAGTGTTGTTGGTGGCCGCCTCAGTATTTTCAACCTCCACTTGAGGAGCTGGAGGGCCGGGCACAGACTCGTTCTCCTCGAGAAAAGCTTCTTGATGTGTGGGGGTGTGACAATTGGCTCTTCTTCTTCACGGGGTTCTTGATGTTCTTCGGCTGATGCAGCCGGTAAGTCTTCAGCAGCCTTGGCTTCAGACTCAGAGATGTTCACAGTAGGAGTGGCTTCAGGAAACACTTAACGTGCTACTGAGTTGGGTTGCACTTCTCCTGCTGGAATGCTCGGCATAGCGACTTGTGGCCTTGGTCCTTTGCGAAGCCTACGGAATGCAGGCGACGCTTTTGGAGTGGAAGTTGGCTGGACCACATAGTCATCATCATCAAGCACCGGAGTGGTGACTTGAGGTGGGGGAGTACTGGGTGAACTTTGACTTGGAGTTTCTTGTTGGGGGCGATCAGCCCACGATGCATCCTGAGCGATTGGCGTCAAGGGACAACCAATGCTGATGATTTCGTTGTTCGTGAGAACAAGCGATGATACCATTTGGTGCTCGATCTGAGGAAGAACTTCATCATCTTCTACACTGTCTTGGAGACCAATGTCTTCAGCTGCGGTGGGTTCAACAACTGGAACTACTTCAGCTTCAGGAGCCTCTGTGGAAGCAGGCTCGTGAAGTACTAGTTGACGCTCTTGGTGGGGGGATACAGGACGGGCAACTGAGAGGGGCTCGACAAAAAGGGGCTCTGAGGGAGCAGCCCGATCCTTCTTCAAAGACTTTTTCTTCCGCTTCTTGGTCTGTGGTGCATCGTCAGAGACATTTTTGTTCTTGCGCTTCCTGGCTTCGGCCTCGGCTGCCCTTGTCTTCTTCAGTTCTGAAGCAACTGTGGGGACCTTAGGCTTTGAGCCTATCATGCTGACAGGGAAGACTATGCGAGGTGCTTCCCGTCCTAATGCCTCAGCTTGGGTCACAGTCGACTTCTTCTTTTTCGCAGCCATCTTGGGGTCGATGCCTGGACGCCCAAGAGCCTTGCGCTTTTCAGCTTCATTGTGAGCTTGAACACATTTTGCAGCGAGGTGTTTCATCCGGTTTCTTGAACCTTTTGCTTCTTCACGTTTCTTGTGAAACGCTTCCTTGAGGTCATGCAACAACTGCTTGAAGTTTTGAACATCAGTCACGCTGAGCTTGGCCATGTGCTTCTTGAATTGAGCTTTTTCATAGTCAATCTTGTTCTTTAGCTCAACTATCTTCTGAGCCAGAGCTAGTTCATTTGCAATGGCACTGTGGAAAGAGACACTTATGCCAATGGGAAGTTGAAGATCATCAATACTGAGGTCCGGATTGGCAAACCATTCGTCAATGAAGTTATTCAGGATGTCCACATCAAAGAGGGGCAGATCGTTGAAGATTTCCGCCTCTTGCTTGCTCTTTATCAGCAGCTCAAGAGCATCCTCACCAAGATCATCGTCACTGGACAGATCAATGGCTTCATTCTCGTTCCTCAGAACGGCAGCTGGGGTCAGTGCTTGACCAGAACTCAGGATGGGCTTCTTCTTCTGTATAGACTTCTCGGTCTTCTTGGAGATGCAAGAGAGGTCTTCAAATTGTATACTGGATGTAGGAGGAGCAGTTGCCAATGGCTTCACACGCGAAGCGCATGGTGCAGCAAAGGGCCTTGAAGCCTTAGTTTTCTTCTGCTTCTGTGGCTTAGGTGGAGCAGGCGCTTCATCAGTATCAGCGTCATCATCAGATTTATCCATAGTGGCCCGCTAAGCTGCGATGTGTGAGAGAAGGCCGTCAAAACTTCCAAAGGGCCTAATGACATTGGGATTGGCATCGCGTGTGCCATCTGCGCTTGGTGAAGATGGGCCTGGGTTGAAATTGACTCCCAGATCTTTCTTGTTCTTCACAGCAGAATCCTTGGAAAACTTGAAGTTGCGCTTGAACAGATTGTCTTCACGACACCATAACATAGATGATGGGTCGACATTGTCTGGCTTCGGTCCTCGGACCATGCAAGGGTAGAAGCCTTGATCAATGGCTTCGGACTGGGACTTGGGTTGAAGATTTTTGTATAAGATATCTCCCCAAGGTCGCTTGATGGCATTCTTCTCGGCATACTCAGTAGTGAAGAATCTGTACTTAAACCATTCCTCTGCTCAATATCTTCGAATCCATTGGATTCGAGTTTTGCGTTCACCATAGGTTTCTTCAGGGTCTGTCTTGTGCATTTCATACAGATCAGGTGGCAAATCTTTGGATGTATTCCCACGGTGTTGTTTGCCGCCCTTTCTAGCTGACTTTTCTGTGGCCATGAAGTTTAAACTGAATGGCTTTAGAACTTGCAAAGGCTTCCGACGGCTGGTCAGACAGGAACTGGCTTCAGGAGAATTGATGTAACACTGTAAGAATTCTGCAAATGAATGCAGACTATGAGAACCAAGGGATTCTCCCACGGACATGTACCTGTGACTGCATTAGAGGTGCGAGGGAAGGGGAAGAGTTCATAAGCATTCTCAGAAGATTTTGAAGATAAATCAGTTGAAGATATTAACCTCATAACGCGAAGACATTCACTTATTTGTTGAGAATTGGTTCCAGATTTGTACGAATCCAAGAATAGGTACAAGTGAGGAATCTAACTTGTTGTGAAGCATAAGTGAATATACTAGGCATGATATGAGATGCAGAACAGAATAGATTCAATTTTGTAGGCATAGAAACCAATTTTGGTAGAGAAGGATGAATCTATCGGATCAAAAGGCAGTAGAAAGTAAGTTTTAATTACCACACGAAGAACTGCAAGACGGAACAGAGTAGAAGGCCGAGCAGTTCAATCTCTCGTGCCCTAACTTGGCAACGGAAGACACCTATGGCGGCGGTGGAGAAGATGAGGTCAGCGGCCGACGTGAGGACAGCGTCGGTGACGTCGCAGCAGCTAGGTGCTTCGTCGTCGGCATCGTCAAGAGCTAGCGGTGGTGCTAGGGTTTGTGTGAGGTGTAGAGGTGGGAGAAGGATTTTGACCGTGATGTGATGTGTATTTATAAGGAAAGGGACAGCACAGCGCAATTACCCAGGTGCCCCTGGCGGTTCACATCTGAGGGACACGTGGCAAACATGCAACCCATTGGAAGTTGTTCCATGTTCCCACGCACGCCTGGATTGTCAGGTGGTCGTTCCGGCTTCTCCGGTTTTCATGCAATAAGGATGCAACATTAAAAACAGATTAAATGTTTATCAGATTGTCCTCTGCTAACAAGGACTCAGAGAAGACAATCGACATGTTTCAATAGAATGCATATGATTTGGACTGATAGAGTTGAGGTAGAAGCATAGAAAATGTTTGGGTCCAATCACATTCACTTAGATCAAAAGATTCAAGAGTGAAGACATTGCTATAAGTGAATGTTGTAGATGTGTGTGTGTGTGTGTGTGTGTGTGTGTGTGTGTGTGTGTGTGAACCAAATCAACATTGTGAAGATAAATCATGAAGACAAATCAATGTTGAAGACAATCCAAATGCGAAGACTTTGCAATTGTAACGCCAAGAGAAACACTTCAATAAGGATTTGGTGGTGGCGTTACCCACCGTATAGGAAGTATTAGACCCAAACACGGTGCACAATTATCATGGCGCTCCAAAGTCAAATTCCACATTAATGTATTCACACTCAGAGGGTAAGTCTTCATTAATTGAAGATATACATTACTTCATGTGTTGCACATCTAAGTCGTCAACATGCATAAGCGTTAGGATGTGTGTCCATTCGCAGGACATTCGAGGATTCTAAGATATTTAGCTCACACCGCAACTTGCAAAACCTTTTCTCATCCAAGGGCTTAGTGAAGATATCTGCCAATTGCTCTTCAATGTTGACGTGAATGATATCAATGTCTTCCTTGTTGACATGATCTCTGAGAAAGTGATGACGGATCTGAATGTGCTTTGTCTGAGTGCTGAGCTGTATTCTTGGAAAGCTTGATGGTGCTTTCATTGCCACAGAAGAGTGGCACATTCTTCATGTTGATGCCATAGTCCTTGAGAGTTTGCTTCATCCATAGAAGCTGAGCACAGCACGATCTAGCAGCAATGTATTCAGATTCAGCTGTGGAGAGTGATACACAGTTCTGCTTCTTTGAAGACCAACAGACAAGTGATCGACCGAGAAAGTGACATGTTCCTGAGGTGGATTTGCGATCAACCTTGTCACCAGCATAATCAACATCAGAATACCCAATCAGATCAAATGTTGAGCCCTTTGGATACCATAATCCTATCATTGGGTTGTAAGCCAAATATCAAAGAATTCGCTTCACTGCTAGGTGATGCAACTCCTTTGGTGCCGCTTGGAATCAGGCACACATGCAAACGCTAAGCATTATATTTGGCCTAGATGCACATAAGTAAAGTAAGGAACCAATCATGGAGCGGTATACCTTTTGATCAAACTCTTTACCATTGTCGTCAGGACCCAGATGACTTTTGGTTGGCATTGGCGTCATGTATACTTTGCAGTCTTGCATTCCAAACTTCTTCAAGCAATCTTTGAGGTATTTCTCTTGTGATATGAAGATGCCATTTCTCTGCTGATGGATTTGAAGACCAAGGAAGAACTTCAGCTCACCCATCATGGACATCTGATATTGCTCTTGCATCATGTGCCCAAACTCATCGCTGTATCTCTTGTCGGTGCAGCCGAAGATAATTTCATCCACATAGATTTGGCACACAAACAGTTCACTGTTGTATGACTTCGTGAAGAGTGTTGGATCTAGTGAACCAGGTTTGAAGCCTTTGCTCTTCAAGAAGTCTTTGAGCGTGTCATACCACGCGCGAGGAGCTTGTTTGAGGCCATACAGTGCCTTGTTGAGTTTGTACACCATATCAGGATGTTTTGGATCTTCAAAGCCAAGTGGTTGGGCAACATACACTTCTTCTTCAATCTTGCCATTGAGAAAAGCACTCTTCACATCCATTTGGTATAGAAGGATTTTGTGATGTTTGGGGCAAGCAGTATGCGAATGGCTTCAAGTCTTGCCATGGGAGCAAATGTTTCATCAAAGTCAATCCCTTCTATTTGAGTGTAACATCGAGCAACCAGATGAGCCTTGTCTCTGACAACTTGACCATGTTCATATTGTTTGTTGCGATAGATCCATTTGGTGCCAATGATATTATGCTTGCGAGGATCAGGACGCTTGACTAGTTCCCAGACATTATTTAGCTCGAACTAATGAAGCTCTTCTTGCATGGCTTGAATCCATTCAGGTTCCATAAAGGCTTCAGCAACTTTCTTGGGTTCAGATATACAGACAAATGCAAAGTGCCCACAGAAATTTGCCAGTTGTGTTGCTCTTGAGCAAGTGAGTGGACCAGGTGCATTGATGC
Organism: Triticum timopheevii; assembly: GCA_963921465.1. NCBI lineage: Eukaryota > Viridiplantae > Streptophyta > Magnoliopsida > Poales > Poaceae > Triticum > Triticum timopheevii. The sequence continues at coordinate 161,422,422 of OY997266.1, forward strand.
TATCAATTATCTTCTCAATCTTTACTTCATTTGCAACACAGGGATGTACTGGACGAAGATTTTGCCCTTGCAGATCGTTGTCTTCAGCTTGAGCATTCACTTCAGGCTGAGCATTGTCTTTAGGTTGACTTGGTGCAATGATGAGTTCATCTTCAGCCTGGGCTTCGGATGGTATGATTTCTCCAGTACCCATGAGCTTGATAGATTCACTAGGAGGAACTTCATCTAGCACATTTGGCAGGTGCTCTCTTTGCGAGCCGTTAGTCTCATCGAACCGCACATCCACAGTTTCAACCACTTTATAGTGAAAGAGGTTGAAGACTCTCTAGGAGTGTGAATCCTTTCCGTATCCAAGAATAAAACCTTCATGTGCTTTCGGTGCAAATTTTGAAGTGTGATGTGGATCCTTGATCTAGCACCTAGCACCAAATACTCTAAAGTAACTGATGTTTGGCTTCTTACCAGTTAGCAGCTCATATGATGTCTTCTTTAGAAGCTTGTGAAGATAAACTCGGTTGATTATGTGACATGCGGTGTCAATGGCTTCAGGCCAGAACTTCCTTGGAGTCTTGTACTCATCTAGCATCGTCCGAGCCATCTCGATGAGGGTTCTGTTCTTGCGCTCCATGATGCCATTCTGCTGAGATGTGTAGGGAGCAGAAAACTCATGAGTGATGCCCAATGTATCAAGGTAAGTGTCGAGGCCGGTGTTCTTGAATTCTGTGCTGTTGTCACTTCTGATGTGCCTGATCTTGACACCATAGTTCGTCATGGCACGATTGGCGAAGCGTCTGAAGACATCCTGCACTTCAGTCTTATAGAGAATTATTGGCACCCAGGTATATCTTGAGTAATCATCAACTATAACAAAACCATAGAGACAAGCAGTGGTAGTAAGAGTAGAGTAATGAGTAGGGCCAAATAAGTCCATGTGAAGCAGCTCGAAGGGTTGAGATGTCGTCATGATTGTCTTTGAGGGATGCTTGGCCCTAGTCTCTTCCCGGCTTCACAGGCACCACACAGATGGTGTTTCTTGAACTTGACACCTTCGATGCCAACGACATGCTTCTTCTTTGCGAGAGTGTACAAGTTCCTCATGCCCGCATGTCCTAGCCTCCGATGCCAGAGCCAGCACTCTGAAGCTTTTGCTAGAAGACATACGACAAGTTGTGGTCCTGCTGAGAAATCTACCATATACAGATCATCTTTTCGATACCCTTCAAAGACTAGAGATTTGTCAGATTCCATAAGGACAATGCAATGATATTTCCCAAATATCACAATCATGTTCAAATCACATAGCATTGATACAGACATTAAGTTGAAACCAAGGGATTCAACGAGCATCACTTTATCCATGTGCTAATCCTTTGAGATTGCAACTCTACCAAGACCCAATACCTTACTTTTACCAATGTCAGCAAATGTGATATGACTCTTATCAGACGGCCGAAGAGTTGAATCCATCAGAAGACTTTGATCACCAGTCATGTGGTTGGTGCAGCCACTATCCATAATCCATTCTGAAGCTTGAGGTGTCATAGCCTACAGTACAGTTTGGGGGATAGGCTTCACCAAGAGAGTTGTGAAGCATAAACATTTGACGAACGAGTGGAACATAGAAGTTCAGATCTTGGTTAGGATAGATAGGATGAGTGTCAAAGAATCCCGGGACGAAATGCATAGTGAGTCCATTTGGGCATTTTATCTTGCGCCCCACAAGATGTTTAAGGTCCCCAGCATAAGCAACAGACGCCTTTGATTTCCGGCTGGAGACCTTTCCCTGCAAAAGAGAATTAAGTTTTCTTAACCACCCACATTTTCAGGGGTGGCTTAGAAGCAATGAGTCTAAGTGTAGCATCTGAGAACTTCGTCTTTGAAGCCCTAGCAGATAGCCTTGCAGGAGGAGAATAATACTCATAGAAATAAGCAGAAAAGTTCTTAGACTTATGAACATAGCGGTTTGATGAAACACGCTCATATTCAAAGTTCTGAGTATGATTTCCCTGCAAAACATTGGCGTTAGGGTGACTCAGGTGAGTCATCTGTCTGTATGAAGCCTATGAACCATATGAAGCCTTTGGTCTGGGGTTTGTCTTCTTCCCAGGTGGTGTCGTAACGACATTCACGGGAAGACTTTCGATGCACCTTTTGGGTACCCAGATCTTCTTAAGAGGTGGTCCATTCCTGCAGTTAGTACCAATATACCTGGCAAATGCATCACCATTTTGATTCCCGAACAGTTTATAGTTTGCATCAAAGGATTCATCAATGATAATTGGGTTAGCACTAGTGAAGCCAGATAAGGTAGATGGATCTACTGAAGGTCCCTTAGCAGCAACCCATGTGGTTTTGGGGTACTGCTCAGGCATCCAGTAAGAACCATCAACATTCATTTTCCTCTCGAACCCAACACCCTCTTTCCTAGGGTTTCGGTTCAGAATCTGCTTTTTAAGGACATCACATAGTGTCTGATGCCCTTTGAGACTTTTGTACATTCCGGTCTCAAGTAATGACTTCAACCTGGCATTCTCATCAGCAATAGTAGTGGTATCCTCAGATGAGGGGTTAGTTACCACATCAGCAGTTGAAGATATTACAACAGTAGTAGCAGTTGAACATTCAGCAACAGAGACAGCATTATCACGCTCAATACATTTTAGACATGGTGGTTAATCCTTCCCGAGCGGAACTGATCTGCTGAGCGCAGAGTGACTCGTTTTCCTTTTGAAGATCTTTATGAGCCGATCTCAATTTCTCAAGTTCCTGCTTCCTTTGAAGATAATCATAGGAAAGCTTTTCATGAGAGGTTGAGAGCGATTCATGACGACTTTCAAGTTGCTCATACTTAACATGAAGATTTTTAATGTCTTCAAGTAAGGACTGAGATCGGGTCATTTCCGCGTCCAACAGGTCATCGCTTTTGTCTAACAGTTTTTGAATATGTTCCATGGCATTCTGTTGTTCAGTTGCAATTTTAGCAAGTGTTTTGTAGCTAGGTTTAGATTCACATTCAGAGTCATCTTCACTTGATGTTTGAAAGTAGGCATCGTGTGAGTTTATCTTGGCACCACGTGCCATGAAGCAGAAGGTGGGAGCAGAGTCGTCCTCATCCTTAGCATCAGCGTTGGTGACGAGGCCATTGTCTTCAGTGTTGAAGATGGACTTGGCGACGTATGCATAGAGCCAGGCTTGCTACTCCAGAGTCAGATTCCTCTTCGGACTCCACCTCTGCCTCCTCAGATGCAGACTCCTCCTCTGAATCCATCTCCTTGCCAACAAAAGCATGAGCCTTGCCAGATGAGCTCTTCTTATGTGAAGAAGACTTGGAAGAAGACTCTGAGGATTTCTTCTTCTTCTTGTCATGAGAATCGTATTCCTTGCTCTTCTTCTTCTTCTTCTTTGTCTCGTCGTCCCATTGTGTACACTCAGAGATGTAGTGACCAGGTTTCTTGCACTTGTGACAGGTTCTCTTCTTGTGATCACGAGAGGAAGCTTCATCATTCCTTGAGCTGGATCTTGAAGACTTTCTGAATTCTTTCTTCTTGGTGAACTTCTGGAACTTCTTCACAAGCATAGCAAGCTCCTTTCCAATGTCTTCAGGATCACCAGAACTGCAGTCAAATTCTTCTTCAAACGAGGAGACGGCCCTTGCCTTCAAAGCGCGAGTACGGCCATAGTTGGAACCATAGATGTATCTTTTCTCAGACAGCTGGAACTCATGTGTGTTGAGCCTCTCAAGTATGTCAGACGGAGTCTTGAAGTCAGGGCGCTCTTGAATCATCAGGGCCAGGGTGTCAAATGAGTTGTCGAGAGATCTCAGAAGTGTCTTGACAATTTTTCGTGCTTGGTGATCTTAGTGGTGCCGAGTGCATGAAGCTCATTGGTGATGTCAGTGAGGCGATCAAATGTGAGCTGGAAATTCTCATTGTCATTTCTCTTGAAGCGGTTGAACATATTGCAAAGAAGACTGATCCTTGAATCTCTCTATCTTAAGACGCCTTCATTGACCTTGGAGAGCCAGTCCCAGACCAGCTTTGCAGTTTCCAGAGCACTCACACGACCATACCGCCCCTTGGTCAGATGACCACGGATAATGTTCTTGGCAGTTGAGTCCAGTTGCACGAACTTCTTGACATCAGCAGGAGTGACACCTTCACCAGTCTTGGGAATGTCGTTCTTGACGACATACCAGAGATCGACATCAATGGCTTCAAGATGCATGCGCATCTTATTCTTCTAGTAGGGGTAATCAGTGCCATCGAAGACAGGGCACGCAGCGGAGACTTTGATTATCCCTGCAGTTGACATAGCTAAACTCCAGGTGGTTAAACCGAATCACACAGAACAAGGGAGCACCTCGCTCTGATACCAGTTGAAAGTGCTAGTATTCGACTAGAGGGGGGTGAATAGGCAATTTTTATGGAAGTCTTCAAAACATGGGTGTTTTGAAGACAAATGATAGAAATGACCCTATTGATATGAAGCGGAAGGTAGACTACACGAGACAAGCAATAGTCAAGTAAGCAATGAAGTGAAAGCACAAAGACTATAAGCAGCTAAGTAGATTGGATCGGGATGGAAGATAGTATGAAGCCAAACAGATAATATTCTTCACACAGTGAAGACAAACAGATCAGGCAAGTAGGCAAAGACTTCACGAAGACAAACTGTAAGTAAGGTGAGAGAGGTAGGATAGAACCAGTTGCTCGGAGAGGACAAGGGATTTGTTGGACCAGTTCCAGTTGATGTGACAAATGTACGTATGGTTAGGGAGGCTGAGATTCAACTCAGAAGACCGCGTCTTCACCTTATTCCCCTTGAGCTAAGAACACTTAGTTCTCGCCCAATCACTCTGGTAAGTCTTCAAGGGAGACTACCAAACCTTAACAGACTTTGTTCACCGGCAATCCACAATGACTATTGGATGCTCAGAACGTGACGCCTAACCGGCTGGAGGATTCACAGTCCTCAAGTGTAATAAGTCTTCAGATCACGCGGACAGAAAGACTTCAGTGATGCCTAACACTCTTTGACTCTGGGTGTTTTGGGCTTTGTCCTCGCAAGGATTCTCTCTCAAAAGGCTTTGGAGGTGGGTTGCTCCAAAAGCCGTGCACAAACTCTGAGTAGCCACAAATTTATGGTGCAGGGGGTGGGCTATTTTATAGCCAGGAGGCAACCTGACCTGATATGTCCAAAATGACCCTGGGTCACTAAGGAACTGATACGTGTCCAACGGTCAGATTTCAAACACACGCGGTAGCTTAGCTTGGGCTACAAGCCAAGCTGACTCATCCAGCTCTGGATAAGATTTGCTCTCATTGTCTTCGCTCGAAGACATAGGTTTTGGTTGAGCATCACATCAGTCACTCTGACTTTGTTTACTTGGACCCCACTTAATAGTATGGTGGTTCCTGTGACTCAACAAAGAAGAAAAGGAAACTACGAAACAACTATGTCTTCGCACTCCATAGTCTTCACGCAATGTCTTCTCCTATCATAGTCTTCAATGTGAATGTCCTAACAGACCACCATTGTCTTCAATGTCTTCACACATTTTTAGGGGTCATCTCTAGTAGGTAAACCGAATCAATATGGGACTACTACCTCCTGCAATTCTCACAAACACATTAGTCCCTCAACCAAGTTTGTTGTCAATACTCCAAAACCAACTAGGGGTGGCACTAGATGCACTTACAGGGACTATAAGTTTTGTCTATGTATTCACACATGTACTAAGTTTCCAGTTAATACGATTCTAGCATGAATAATAAACATTTATCATGAATTAAGGAAATAAATAATAACTTTATTATTGCCTCTAGGGCATATTTCCTTCACGATAATCATGCGTAATGGACAACTATTCAGTTCAATGGGACATGATAAATAAAGGGAACATGCAAGAAATGAGCTCTAAAATGCGTAAAATATAGAGCTATCAGCGACATATTCATTCTTATCCTCCATGATCATGTTGTGCATGATCACACAACATGTTATCACCTCCATGAGGTCTCACGTTCCCATTGTTTAGCAGGTACAGGAATAACTGCAAAACGGGCTTGGAGCACTCCAAATGCCCTCTACACATCTTTCTAGTTCATTGTTGTTTTTGTGCAAAGTGAACTCTTTTTTGACCAGCTGATTCAAAGATGGTATTGATGAAGGTAGCTCACTGGGGATAGATACCATCAACCAGATAGTAGCACATGGTGTATTGATGCCCATTGAGAGTATAATTGCAAGGAGGAGCTTGCCCTTCAGTTAACCTAGCAAACAATGGAGGTCGGTGCAACACACTATTGCCATTGGGACCCGGGCACGCCAAAGAAAGCGCGCAAAATCCAGAGGTCCTATTATGCAAATGCTTCAATAATGATGGTGTGCCTCTTAACATGGTCCCCATATTGTGCTTGTAGAGCTTTTGGGTGGTTCTTCCTACTCCAGGGCATGCAATCAATAGATCCGAGCAAAAGGGGCTACCATCATGCTTCGGACAATGCCAAGAGCCTTTCGTTGTGTGCGTTAGTTTGTTCTCTCAAGTACTGAGGTCCAAACACCCCGACCACTGCAATAGCAAACCTGACCTTGACATATCCACATGTGCTCTCATACATTCGAAGGTACTCATCCCATGAATCTGCGGTCGTGCCATATTCAAGCATTTGCAATGCTGTCGTGCACTTCTTCTAACTAGATATTCCAATCCTTCCTACGATACCCTTCTTCAAGATGAGTAGCCATCGTGGGACCATACGCCATTGTAAAGGTGGTCGAAGACATTTGTCTCATCCAAAAGCGCCGTCGAAAATTGTTCGCGAATCGAGCATCAGGGGCAAAGTAGTTGTCCATCAATGTCAAATGCTCCCATACCCCGTCCCAACCTAGCACTTGATGACTCTTGATCGATCCCTAGAAATTGACAACATACTCTTCCGCACACTCCGCGTCTGCAAGGACCACTTGCATCGTTGTTGTTCCCACAAAATCCACCCCGCCGGACGATTCAATGTAGTGTTCATACATGTTAGAGTACGTAATGGGCCTAATGGGCCCATTAGTCTTAGGGTTAATTAGAGATAAGGGTCGCTTGCTTAGGGGTCAAGTAAGCCTTGCTTGGGAGTCAAGTAAACCTCTCTATATAAAGAGAGGAGATGTATCAATCTAATCAAGCAAGAATTAAGAAGGAAATCCCTTCCCTCTTGCCCGGCCGTGGGCAAAATGGCCCCCGTTTGGCCCTCTTGCGCCCTCCTTCTAGGAGCGCCATAACAGTACATGTACTCCATGTCTAAATCCATTGTTTCAAAGAATGGAAAAAATTAGCATGTGCATTTCACCAAACACTTGTCGGGGATGGAGAACCCCGTCGGGGCAGATGGTACATGCGTGGTGGACGAACGAGAGGTGAGGACCGCCGGCGTAGGCAAAGCGGTGTGCCGACCGGGTGGAGCGGTGGAGGTCACTGAGATGCCAGAAGGACTTGGCGGGCGAATGGGATGGTAGAGCGGTCGTGTTGACAAGGGATGAAGAGAAAGAGGGAAGGGATGGAGAAGCATGGTCCGGGTGTGGTTTTGGGTGGCCCGGGGGTGTCGAAGTCCTACATGATGGTGGTCCGGACTCCCGCAAAGCCCCCTCAGCCTTAGTTTGCGGGAAAACGGACTGCTTTGCAGACCGATACGGGACGACATTTAATGACAAACTGCGTCCAGACAGCGTGGTCGGACGTTTGTGGGCGATTTGAGAGTCCGCTTTGGAGACCCTTAGGTTTCTTTGTATTTTAAGTTAAACTTTGACCGCAAACTTGATTTGTAAAATATGAGTGATATGCCATAAATTTATATGGTTTGATTACATTTTCAGTGATACCATCATTATTGCATATAGCTCATGTTTTATTATGTTAATATATGGTCATACTTTGGTTCAAAATATGAGGAGCCTAATAAACCCCATCGGAGTCGCCGGAACATATTTTTCTCTCAAAGAAACTGAAATGTCCATTTAGAATGGTTCATTTTTATTTCTTTTCATTTTTTTACAGAAAAAACTTTCGATTTATTCATCAATTGTTAAGCTAATACAAAGAACACCAGAAGTAAAAAGTATATCCAAGTCCGTACACTAGCTATCGGCGACTACAAGCACTGGAGTGAGCGAGGTGCGTGCCGTCATCGCCCCTATCAACGACTACAAGCACTGGTGTGACCCGGGCAAATATTGTTGTAGCAGACAGTCGGAAGTCGTCGTGCTAAAGCCCCATAGGACCATCGCACCAGAACAGCAACTGTCGCCAATGAAAAGAATCGTAGTCGGAAGGACCCAACCTATAGACACACGAAAGATGAACGAAGACCGGATCCAAGTGGATCCACCGAAGACAACACCAACCGATCCCACGAGATCCATCGGAGAAAAATCTCTACATGCCCTCTAATGATGCTAGAAACATCACTGGGAACGAAAGCTAGGAGAAACATATTCCATCCACGGAGAGCCGCCGCCGTACATCTCTGAGCAGACACAAACTCTATCAAAACTAAAAAATAGAAAGAACAAAAACGTAGCCCTTCCGCCCATGGTCCCAGGACACACAGGAGACGATCGTTTGAAGCGTTGAACCACGAGCATGCGCTCACACGGTCACACCCTCGCTTCTCACTTTAAGCAAGTTACGAAAAGGCAGCAGGGGAGAGACGTGTCCAGGTTGGCGACTTGGCGATAATGCCGGAGATTGGCGACATGTCGTCTTTCTTCCTCCCGATTCCTCCGCTTGATTCTTCTTTTTTCCTTTACTGATTCCCAGTTACTACTCTAATCTTCCTATTCCAATCCTCTTGTTCCTTCCAGATCTCAGAAATCCCCCTGTTCTCTCTTCTCCCCATATCCGGTAGAGGTAGAGGAATAGATAGATTCTTCCCTTGATTCCGTTTAGATCCAACCTCATGGGCATATGAGTAGATTTCCTAGTGAGTGCAGACTCCCAAGTTTACCCCGATCTAAGTTCATCCTCAATCCACCTGCTTATCCCTAGGGTCCTGCTCGGTGCCTGGATCTACTGAACCAGTGTGTTGAAGAACCTTATCCGGACTTCCAGCCTGCTGCTTTAATCTGCTTAGCTACTGATTGAAAGGTTCTTATCTATTTGAAGCTCTGCCCTGCTCGGGTTGTGGACATTTTGCGGACTGAAAAATAGGTGCGATGAAGCTGATAGCCTGGAATTGTAGAGGCAAAGGCAAGGGGCTCGGCAGTCAGAAAATGGTATACCTTGACAATTTGATGCGATCGACTAATGCTCAGGTAATCTTTGTATCTGAAATCAAATCTTCTAATGTTAATTCCAAGGATTTAGTTAATCGTTTTGATATTGAGCATAGTGAAGTAGTACCATCCAGAGGGAAATCAGGTGGCCTTTGGCTGATGTGGCGTAATAATCTCCAAGTATTTGTTCATATTTCTAATTTCCATCTTATTCTAGCTTCTGTTGTAAATATAGCTACTACAGAGGAGTTTGCTTTAGTTTGCATGTATGGCGATCCCTATCATCGTCAAACTAATCAAATATGGGAACAAGTGGCTTCTTTTGTGTATGATAATGCTGGAAAGCCTATAGTATGCGTAGGAGACCTTAACAACATATTGTATGATATGGATAAGAGCTCTCCCTCTGTGAATGTTAGTCGCATGCGTGCTTTTCATGCGCTTATTAAAAATTGTGGCCTATTTGATCTTGGTTACAGTGGGCCTGCTTATACTTGGACCAACCGGCGTTACTCTTCTTGCCCAATCTATGAACGCCTTGATCGATGTTTAGTAAATGCTGAATGGTGTGCTTTATATCCTACTACAAATGTGTACAACCTACCTATTATTTTGAGTGACCATGCTCCTATTTTAATCTCTACTGAAGGTCAATATTGTAAACCTAAGCAAAACTTCAAATTTGAAAACTGGTGGCTCATGGAAAATGATTTTCATTCTTTTGCTAAGTCTGATTGGACTAGTACTGCTCATAAGCCTTTCTATGCCAGAACTTACCATCTTGCAGGATCACTCAAGAAATGGTGTAGAAAGAAAAAATCAATCACACAAGAGCTCAATTCCCTTGAAGAACAAATCAAGGATATTCAAATGCAGCTTTTACAAGTACAAAATCACACCCTTGAGGCTTCTCTGATAAACAGGTATGAGGAAAACATGCTCAAACTCACTGAATATTATAGTCAAAGAGCCAAAAAAACATTGGGCTACTAAAGGGGACAGAAATACCAGCTACTTTCATCATGCTGTCCTTAAGCGTAGAAGAAGGAATCAAATAGTTTCTATCAGGGACAATAACAATATCACTCATTTCAACCTTGATAAAATTGCCCAAACATTTGTGAACTATTTTAAGGATATTTTCACTTCCAGTAATACTAATAATGGCAGTCCGTTTCTATGCTCACAATCTCCTATATCTGATCATGATTACACCAATAGCACACCAGATAAACAGGAAATTTGGCAAACTTTAAAGGACATGAGAAGGAATGCTTCTCCAGGGCCTGATGGTTTAAATGTGGCCTTCTTCCTGGCTGCCTGGGATTGGATTGGAGATGATGTAACTTCACTGGTAAGGACTTTCTATGAAACAGGTATCATGCCACCTCACTTGAACAATACCCTAATTGCTTTGATACCTAAAAAGATAGTGTCTATTACTCCTGCTGATTTCAGGCCTATTAGTCTCTGCAATGTAGTGTACAAGATTATAGCAAAGACTCTGGCCAATAGGCTTAAGCCTCACCTTCCTAATTATATTCACCCTTCTCAGCAGGCCTTTATTGAGGGCAGGAGAATTAGCAATAATATTATCATTGCCTAAGAGATAACCCATTCTTTTTCTTTAAACTCGTGGGGAACTCCGGCTTTTATGCTCAAAATTGATCTTGCAAAAGCTTTTGATCGTCTAGAATGGAGCTTTATTATGGGTGCGCTCGTTCGTATGAGGCTTCCTAGTCATTTTATTAAGTTGATTCATGAATGCATCTCTACTCCTATTTTTTCTATTATCATTAATGGTCAATCATATGCAAGGTTCAGAAGCTCTAGAGGTATAAGACAGGGATGCCCTCTATCCCCTTATCTTTTTGTCCTTGCTATAAATGAACTCTCCATCTCTTTGCAGGAAGCCATGTCCTTTAATCAGCTGTCGGGCATTTCCCTTGGTCCAAATTGCCCTCCTATCCATTCTCTTATGTTTGCAGACGACCTTCTTGTTTGCGGGCAAGCTACATATCAAGAAGCACTCCATATTCGCAATATTATTCAAACTTTTTGCCACAGCTCAGGTCAGACGCCTAACTGGAATAAATCGTCCATTATCTTTAGTACAAATGTCCAACCCAATCTGAAGGAGGCTATAAAAAACATTTTCCCTGTTCCTGATATTGATGAAAACTCCATCCATTTGGGGCATCCTTTGATCCTTCCGGCCAAAGATAGATCCTCGGCTTACAATTTTGTTATTGACAAGTTCAAAGCCAAGCTTCCAAGTTATAAAAGCTGACAAACTTTCTCATGCAGCTAGACTTACACTCATAAATTCGGTGTTTGCTTCTATTCCAGTCTACTACACGTCCAACATTCTTTTTCCTAAGAAATTCCTTGCCAAACTTACTGCTATCATTAGGAACTTCTGGTGGACTGGAGTAAGAGAAGAGGCGAAATCGAAATCTTTATGTCTCAGGGCTTGGAAAGATATTTTCACTCCCAAAAATGAAGGTGGGCTTGGTATTAGAAACATGCAAGCCACTAATAGGAGTCTTCTTATTTCAGTAGCCTGGAGAATAGTTGAGGATCCACATAGTCACCTTGCTAAAGTTCTCAAGTCAAAATACTTCCATGACACCTCCTTCTGGAGAGCTAAAGCAGACATTCCCAAATCTGCTTTCTGGACAGCTATTCTCAAAGTCAAACCCATGCTGACTGCCAATGCTTTCTACCAAATTACTAATGGCAATATTTTAGTTTGGAGCACCCCTTGGTGTTCTTCTTGGGAAACTATCTATGATCATCTTATCATCCAACAAAGGGGCTTTAGATACCCTGCCGTTGTTAAAGATCTTTGGCTCCCCAACCAGAAGATCTGGAACAGCAATTTAATTGACTCCCTGTTTGAGAATGACACGGCTGCTATTATTAAGCAAACCCCAATTATTCAGTCCATGGGAAATGATTTGCTATGCTGGAAACTAACTCCTTCAGGGAAGTTTAACCCCAAAGTGCATATAAATTGTGCGTACAGGTACTACAACAGGAAGGAGAACAACAGCCAAGACAAATTTCCGCAAGCTCTAAAAACCTTCTTAAACAGGTCTGGAAGACAAAAGATCTTGTTCCCAGGGTACAGACCTTTGCTTGGAGGCTAATCAGGAAAGCACTACCTACAGGTAAAAGAGCAGGGAAGTACACCATTCACATTAGTAAACTCTGCCCAAGGTGTGAAATAGAAGAAGATGAATTGCACATTCTTTTCTTATGTCACTATGCTAAAGCAGCTTGGTTTTCCCACCCTTGGTACTTAAGATCTGAAAATTTACTTCAAAATTACAATTCAGTTTCTGAAATCATTCTCAGTCTTGCAGCAAACTCTGGACATCCACATGCTTCTTTGAGTAATATTTTCACTTTCTTGTGGTGTCTTTGGAAATCTAGGAATGATAAACTCTTTCAGAAAAAGGAGCAATCTCCCATGCAGGTTTCCTATGCAGCACAAGCAATCTCCCATTGTTTGTCCCTTGAGGAACTATCTGAAGGCAGGTGCAAGGATAACACACAAGCAGGAAACAAGACACAACTATCACTTCGGCCTAAGCAGGGGAGTACAATTGATATAAATAAATTGTATGCAGGGAACAATTTTTTTCTTAATGCAGCCTGGAAAGGTCAATCCTCCCAAGGCAGCAACACACAACTCATTGCAGGTTTAGGGATAATGATTCAAATGACGCAGGGGGATACCAAGATGGAGCTTCACATTTCCGCACAGCTAAAGCTAGCTGCCATGCTAGCGAAGCAAATGCATATGCAGGAGGCGACGTTTCTAACAGACAATCTGACGCTAGCAAAGGCAGCCGCAGCAAGACATCCAATGAATCATCCTGGGCATTGGGAAATCAGATCATCTCTTGTAGATTTCTGTGCATTTACAAGTACTTTATCAACTCAGGTCTATCATATATCCAGGAACTTTAATGATAGTGCTCACACCTTTGCTCAACAGGCGATTACTCATGACAATGTAGGTAGCACAGTTTTTAGTTGCAATAGTCCTGCCCATATTAGAATGCAATGCCCTATGTTACATTGTATTGCAGATTTTATCCCAGAGGGCTTTGTTATAATCAATGTAATCTGTGCTTGAATGGAATATATATGGCGCCTCTGGCGCCTTTTCTTGTTCAAAAAAAAAAAGAAAAAGAAAAGGCAGCAGGCACACCCCTGTCAAGTAGGAAAAGAAGAGTAGGAGTAGGTCTGCCCGGTCATTGCGTCAAACTCGATCCCCGTCCACCGCGCACGCCGCCGAGGCACCCCGCGCCCGCACGGCGCGTGCATGGGCGACCCGGCGCCGCCCGCGTGGATGGCCGCCGCGGCCCGCAAGTGGCTCGAGGACGCCGGCGCCATCGCAGAGGACGGCGCCGGCGCCGGCGACGGCCGCAGGGCTTTTAACGCGCTGCCGCTGTTGGGCGTGCGCGTGTCCCTCGCCGAGCGCGGCCGCGCCGTCTGCTCGCTCCGCGTGCCCGCCCACCTCACGGTACGTGTGCGCCCGCAGACTATCTCGAGCCCTGGCGCTCTGCGAGGTTGGCTTCTTCCTGTGATTGGTTTCCGATTCCAATTTGTTCTTGGTTTGGGCGCGCGCGCGTGCAGGACGCAGACGGGAACTGGCACGCGGGGGCTATCGCGGCGGCGGTGGACGACGTGTGCGCGGCGGCGATCATGTCGGTGGAGGGCATCATCAAGGTCTCCGTCCACTACGACATCTCCTACTTCGCGCCGGCCAAGCACCATGTGCGTACCCTACCTACTATACTCTCTGCTCTGCTCTGTTCCTCCTCCAAATGCCAACATAAACTCGTTTATTGGGTGAAATGGAAATTATTAATCTCAGTGTTTGCTTCTTGCAATCGTTGTGTTGCTTGATCAGTTGCTGGGTAGCCACTCCCGCACGAAAAAAAATGATGTTCTGTAGCCGCGTATACTGAATTTCATGTTGTATTTCTCACATGTATATACAAAAATAAATAAATAAATAAATAGGATAATCTTGGTTGGTGAAGGACTAGAAAACACTTCGATTGTGTGGAGTCTTATGCGTAGTTCCATATTTTGACGACCTCAAGGCTTTCTTTTTTACTTGCAAGGCAAGAGCTGAACATATTTTTTTATAAGATAGGAAAAAGCACAATTATAGTGCCTCGGTTTATATGAGAATCTGGGGCATATACCACATGAAATAAGAAAAAAGAGAAGAAAAAAATCGACTTGCAAGGCAAAAGCTGTGTCGAATTCATTAAAATAAGAAAAAGCACAAGAATGCAGAGTGGCTTGGTTTATATGAGAACCAAGGGCGAAAACCACGCAAAAGAAGAAAGAAGAGAAAAAACCGACTTGATTGCAAATGGAGCACCATCACCAAACACGACCACGAGTAAAATATGCAGAGGTAAATTAATGCCTTGACACTATTGAGGCGGCGATTAGGCGTGGTTTGTTCGGTAGACAGATTATAAAGTATAGTCCAATTAGGTGAGCTTGATCTTTCTTGGAAAGCTGCTTTCTGAGCTCAAAGAATTTGGTTGATGATTCCTTCTGAACGTGTGCTGCTTTGTAAATAAAGTTAAGAGTATCAAACACATGCCTTTCATGAGACCTTTCAACCATTTCTTCTTCTAGTATTTATTAGGGAAGAGACGCCCAGGCTGCACATTGAGGGCAGAGGTTATGCCTCGGCCATTTTCGGCCTCAGCACACTGAACTTTAAGAGCACATTCTGATCTTGGCCCAGACAAAGCACTGATTTCCGGTCAGCATACGCCATTTCAGACGCTTCCCGTTTTGTTATTGCACAGTTTTAATTCGTCAAGTCACATTGTCTGAAGCTGTTCGATTTCAGCTGCATTTTGCATCCTCGCGTGCAAGTTTCGTCAAGAACAAGGCTGAAGTAGAATAAACTCTGCTGAAATGTTTTCAGGAGGAAGTGGAGATGGACGGGAGGGTGGTCGACCGGAAAGGGAGGATGACGGCGGTGACGACGGAGGTCCGGAAGAAGGAGTCCGGCGAGCTGGTGGCGATCGGCCGGCAGTGGATGACCACCTCCAGACCAAAGGGGTATCAAGGAAGCAAGCTATGATACAACAACGATGAGGACACTATGTGTCCAAATTCATTGATTAACTGACAATGTTAAATGAGTGGAGATCTTGCTCCAAAAAAAATGAGTGGAGATCACCTTCAGTCCAAAGGGATCTCAAGGAAGCTGCGTTGGGCATTTCGTCGGTTGACTTGAGTTTCAGGATATGCCTACATCGTGCATTGTTTTTTCTTTTTTGCGGGGTTACATCGTGCATTGTTGCTAGTCACTGTCATGGCTTAATTAAGTCGAGCGGATCTCTCATCACTTCATCAGCACTGCAAAGAGAGTCTTGACTTAGTGGTTGAGCATGCAGTTGTGCAGCCTAACGACCCAAGTTCAATTCCTATAATTGACAGGTGATGCACAGGGATTTTCCCGCATTTATTGAGGATCAAATTTGGCGTGTGATCGAACCACTCATCAAAAAATATCTTAATACTCATTTCAAAAATTACTGAGAACCATGTTTATCTTGGTACTCATACTAAAATGGCCGTATGCTTCCCCAATTGGTGCAGAGGCCGGGGAAGTGAAATTCTCCCCCAATTTAAGGCCTTCTTTGGTTCATAGGATAGGAATTTTACAGGAATAGGAAAATTATAGGAAGTGAGATGACATGCATCTCAATTCCTATGGAGAAAGAGATGTCATTTGATGCATAGGATAGGAATTTTTCCATTGAGTCTTAGCTAATGTTTTTTTTCCTTCAAAATGTGAAGGATTGATTCCTATCCTACATATGAATAGGAATCCATTCCTACAAACCAAAGGGCTTCAAAGGAAATTTTTCTTTGCAAATCCTATCCTATAGAAATCCTATGAAATTCCTGTAAACCAAAGGAGGCCTAAGAGTTTGGTAGACTCATTCCCGCACCTAACCTTATACCGCTCCCGTGGCCTCCACCGGCCGCCTCCTCCCGTTCACTCCAGCGCCTCCTCCCCACGCCGCCGCAGCCGGGGGCATCGCAGGCAAAGCATGTGTGCTACAGCGGCGGTGGCGGCGTTTCTCCTCAGCCCGCACTTCGGTCAGAATGGCGGCGGCCCGTGATGGCCGGATCTATGGCAGGGCGTGCGGGGCGGCGGCGGCAGGCAGGCAGCGGCGCTCGATCTGGCCCAGATGGGCTTTGACGGGCCGCAACCTCGTGTACCGTTCCGTCAATGGCTTCCTGTCCCTCGGATCGACCCGCAACTCGAGGACGTCGGGGGCTGCGGCCCTGGGCGTGGCGGTGGTGGCCACCTCCTCCGCCGGAGATGGTTGTCCTGAGGCTGGGTGGTCGGATCTCCAGATCCGGCATCTAGTCCTGGCTGCGAGTTGGGGAGACAGAGTTGCCGGTGAAAACCGAGATGATGGCGGGAGATGGCTGCGTTTTGCGTTGTTACCTTGATGAAGGCATTGTCGTGTAACTTCTGTCGACCCACTCGTGCTGCTTCGGAGGAAACCCTAAGATCTGGTCATCCAGATCGGACGATGGCGGTATTGCGGTATCGTTAATCTCCTGGGAGCATCATTTGTGGAGCAGCGCTGGAAGACAGAGGCAGGAGGTGGAGCGGCTAAGTCTTGCACGGAGCTTCGGTGGAGATGTCAAGTCATGCCTGGTCGACAGGTGCTACGCTGTGTCATGCCTGCTCGGCAGGTGCTATGCACAACAGATCTTCTAGAGTCTTCGCGTCTGGATGATTGCGCGCAGGGCGGTGGCCCCGTTGGGCGCCGTGGTGGCGTCGATGGATGTCTGGAATGGCAAGGATGATGTGGATCTCTATTCTGAAGATGGGTCAGCGGTCTGAGGATGATGGCGGCTTCTGCCTTCTAAAACGTGTGCATGTGGTGCGCGCTTTATGTCTGCTGCACCGGTTGTTGGTCTCGATATGTTATGCGGATGGATCGGCGACGACTCCGTTTTTAGATATGAGGGGTGAGAGCACTCCATATTATCAAGTTTATAGGTGTGAGTGATGGCTTCGGGTGGCTTGATGTATTTTTTATCAGACCTTTTTGAAATAATTAATAAAGATGACTGTATGCATCGTTTGATGCAGAAGCCAGGGTTTAACCTTCTTTAAAATAAAACAGCACTGATAATTTTTTTAAGTGCTCTTATCATAGATTAACATATCTGTCGCTTCTCGTGCTCCTACGGGTACAACAAGGCTATAGGCTATAGCTGCCTAATGGAGTACGTAGTTAGGAAGCGTCCAAGGTCCAACCAAATCAAGCACACGCAACACAAACACATGGACGACGCGGCGGCGGAGGCCGAAGCGCTGCGGCTCCGGCTGGCCGCAATCGCCAGGAAGTGGCTGGAGGACCCCCGCGCAGACTACGCCGGCAACGTCACCGACGCGGCCAGCCAAAAGCGCCACGCGCTCAACTCGCTGGTGCTGGGCGGCGCACGCATCTCCCTCTCCGAGCACGGCCGCGTCGTCTGCTCGTTCCACGTGCCGCCGCCGCTCACCGTAAGTACGCACAGCTCATGGCTAATTGCTCGCGCGTCAAGCGCCTCTGCGGCTCTGTCCGGATTGGAGATCTCAATTCTCACCGCGGCGTGTCTTTGTCTGTTCCTGCTTTGCGCTCGCGTGCAGGACTCGGACGGGACGTGGCACGCGGGGGCGCTGGCGGCGGCGGTGGACAACATGTGCTCGGCGGTGATCTTCACGGTGGTGGGCGCGCCCACGGCCACCGTCCACTACGGCCTGTCCTACTTCTCGCCCGTCGCGTGCAACGTATGTGATGTCCATTTCCTACTACGTATATACTACGAGTACATGATGATTGATGGCAAGCTGTTGCGGCGGCCGGCGAGCAAATTGAAACATGGCGAATCGTGTGCAGGAGGAGGTTCAATTGGACGGGCGGGTGGTGGGCCGGAAGGGGAAGCTCACGGCCGCCGTGGTGCGGGTGCGGAAGATGGGATCCGGCGAGCTGATGGCGATAGGGAGGCAGTGGATGACACCTGCTTGGCCAACAAAGAGCAACAAAAGTAGGAGCAATCTCTGACACAAGTTAAAATGTCGTCCGATCGGATGATTTCAGATTTGAGCATCTCCGTTCAACTATTGCTCCAGACCTCCTCAATATGCATTCTGTCAACTATTGCTCGAGACCTCGATGTGGTCGTTTCGACAGTGCTGTGTGCGGGTCATGTTTTTTTTTTTTTAATGTTGATGGGAAAACTGTCAAATTCATTGGTTAGAAAGGGTGTCAAAGAAAAAAGGCACAACATAAATGTTAGCGCAAAAGGAAGAAAAAAAAGGAAGAAAGGAATATAGCTCGGTTTATCCAAGGAAAACCGGGTGAAAACCCGAATAACGGCGAGCCACACCTAGCTAGACTAGGTCTAAAGCACTACAAAAAATTAGGACACCTGTAAGGCCAACGCTACAGGACACATTGCCGAGTACTCGAGCGTCTTTTTCGCCGCTACCAAAGAGCGCACCGAAATCGTTGTCTGATCTTCCATGAGCAAATTCACCAACCTCGTCGACACTAGAGAGGAAAGACATGCCAAAAGGAGGTGGACATATGCCGCTCCAATCTCCCACGAGCAAATTCACCAACCTCGTCGACACCAGAGAGGAAAAACATGCCAAAAAAAAGGTGGACACATGCCGCACCGATCCCCACGAGAAGCGACCAATTGGCTCATCTGCTACTCCTCACATGTGAATAGTACTCATGCTTCCCGCCACCGATGAATACACCACCGAGCAATGATTCACACCGATCGGATCCACCTCCAAGACAATGCCCCTAAGAGGGAACATGACACCGATCATAGCTACTAGTGTTGCCATCATCTGAACAAGGAGACCATATCTAGGGTTTACCCCGCATCATGACGGGAAGGACGGCGAGAACTGCTAAATCGATGCCTCCAATGAGGGAACGATGCATTTAAGCACCATCGAAGACGGCTCCGACCACAACCGAAGTACGGCTTTCGCCGACAGCCTCACCCGTCCAAACCTAGGAACCGGGCATTTCACCATGGCCTAATTTTTCTAGATTGGTGAACAATTTTTGAAATTCCAAATAGTTTTATAAAATGTTTACATTCTTTTGAAAATTCCGAATATTTTTTGAAAACATTTTTTTAAAGGGAACATCTTTTGAACATGAATTTTTTATGAAAACTACAAGTTTTTTTTCAATTTGTGAACAATTTTTGAAAACAAGAATATGTTTTGAACATTCAGAACATTTTAGAAAACATAAACAATTTTTTAGAACTCTGTCATATTTCAAATTTGTGAAAAAATCTTTAAAAAATAATATTTTTTGAATCTTGAACTTTTTTTGAAAATCTCAAACATTTTTTGAATTTTGAACAAATTTTGGAATAAGAGCAAAAAATTAAAGTTCAAAACACAAACAACATTTTGAAATTTTGAGCCTTTTTCTAATTTTAAATTCTAAAAATTTCTTGAAAATTTTGAGTTTATGAAAAAAAGAAAGCCAAAAAAACAGGGAAGAAAAAGAGAAAGGAAAAGAAAAATAAACTGAAATAACCAAAACGGTCCGGCCCAGTCGTGGGCGCCCTGTCCAAAGCTGCGACTATTTGCCGCATTGTGCGGTAAATAAGGTTTTCCCACGTATACCACATTGTTTTTTATTGAGGCACATCACTATTTAGACTCTTACCGTGGACCGTGGGTATCCACAAACGCGTTTTCTATGGGCTTGGATGTGGGCTGCCCATGTCACGCCCAATATGCGACCCTATCCAAGAGGAACTCGAAGGTCCCACCAAGGATAGACCCGCATATTGAAACGCTTTTGCAAGGTGGATATCATTACATCAACATTACATAATAGATGGGGATACATACAAAAGGCATACAATGCCACACGACTACAACATCGTCTTACATAAGAGCACCATCCGACTACGGATGAAACACAAACAGAAACTCAAACGGCATCCACCCTGCTAGCCCAGGCTGCCGACCTGGAACCTATCGCCTGATCGAAGAAGAAGCAGAAGAAGAACTCCAAAACAAGCAAACATCGCTCTCGCGTCATGATCATCGCATAACCTATACCTGCAACTGTTGTTGTAGTAAACTGTGAGCCACGAGGACTCAGCAATCTCATTACCATGGGTATCAAGACTAGCAAAGCGTAATGGAAAAGGAAGGGGTAAAGTGGTGAGGTTGCGGCAGCGACTAAGCATATATGGTGGCTAACATACGCAAATAAGAGCGAGAAGAGAAGCAAAGGAACGGTCGTGAAACTAGCAATGATCAAGAAGTGATCCTGAACTCCTGCTTACGTCAAACATAACCCAAAACCGTGTTCACTTCCTGGACTCCGTCGAAAAGAGACCATCACGGCGACACACGCGATTGTTGCGTTTTAATTCGAATCTGGTGTTAAGTTATCTACAGCCGAACATTAACAAATTCCCATCTGCCACATAACCACGGGCATGGCTCTCGAAAGTTTATACCCTGCAGGGGTGTCCCAACTTAGCCCATGATAAGCTCTCGCAATCAACGAAGGATATACCTTATCCCAGGAAGACCCGATCAGTCTCGGAATCCCGGTTTACAAGACATTTCGACAATGGCAAAACAAAACTAGCAAAGCCGCCCGATGCGCCGACAATCCTGATAGGAGCTGCACATATCTCGTTCTCAGGGCAACATCGGATAAGTCAAGCTACGAGTAAAACCAGACCTCGAGTTTCCCCGAGGGGGCCCCGCAGGCTGCTCGGTTCAGACCAGCACTTAGAGAAGCACTGGCCCCGGCGGCTAAAATAAAGATGACCCTCGAGAGAGCGACTCCCAAGGGAAAAGTAGGTGGTGGTGAGGCAAATGGTAAAACCAAGGTTGGGCCTTGCTGGAGGAGTTTTATTCAAAGCGAACTGTCAAGGGGGTCCCATAAATCACCCAACCGCATTAGGGACGCAAAATCCGGGAACATAATACCGATATGACGGAAACTAGGGCGGCAAGAGTGGAACAAAACACCAGGCATAAGGCCGAGCCTTCCACCCTTTACCAAGTATATAGATGCATTAATTAAATAAGAGATAGTAGTGAGATCCCGGGTAGCGGTCATTTTGCCTGAAATCCCGCTAGGAAGAAGAACGAGTCCACGAAGAAGACGAACAGATGAAGCCGAACCAAGCGTAGACGAACGAATCCTCACGATCGCAACGAAACAGGAACTATCGAGAAGAAGCACACAACATGGTAAACACACCACACATATACAAGACATGATGCACAACCAAGCATGATGCATGACAAAGCTAGATGAGGCTACTCATGGCAAGTGATGATGCAAACAAGAACAACACATCAAGGCAAGTTTAAATGAGGCCGGAAACAACATATAACGATTCCGGTAAGTCCTCATATGCAAATTTAGAAGTTGGTTCAGAACTGAATAAACCTTATGTTCAAGTTGTTAAACAGCAAGTTAAAGAGCACCAAGAGGATCTACACGAAATTCTAGTCAAGTTACATATAAAGTTCATTTAGTTCGGAGCTACGACCTAGAAGATATGAGCAAAACAAGTTAAACATGGCATTGGTGCTAAATGCATCCAAACATCAAGAAAACACCTCAAAACAAGTATGCAACATGATAATATGAAACTTCATGCAAAATCAAGCAAGTTTCATATAGAGCACCCTCAAAACGGAACAACGGTTCAACACATACACTCCATACATGTTTAAAGGACAAGCTGTCCAAATCAGCAACTAGGCATCTTGCGAGCATCAAAACAATAAGCTAAAGCACCTCCACACAAGAACCAAAGGCATGGGCATGAAGTACAGGTAAAGCACAACAAAACATGAACACTGAGCTATCTCCAGAAAACACTAGAACATACTCAAAAGGACATGGCAAGATTGCAAATAATAACAGTTTCAGACTTAGCAGAAATAACATCAGGTTGCAATGTTTAGAGCTATCAAACAACATGTTATAGGAACTTATTATGGCAAACAAAGGCATGGCATGAATCTACTAATTGCATATAACAAAAGTCCCTTACTGACCATGAGTCAAAAGGGCACAGAAAATACGATGGCACCCATGTAAACATAGCAAGTGATATGACAGATTCATACATGGCAGGAACAATAATAAGTAGGCATGTTGGTGAGCTTGTACCATTCACCACAGAGCAATACATGGCCTGGCAAGGTGATCAACAGTAAGATGGCATATTTATGAAGCTAACCATGGCAAGAGCAAGTTCATAGCATCCTTGGATCACTAACAACAATCAAGGCAACATTGAACTTAATGTTAACAGGCTGACAGCAACATTATGTAGCAAGTTTGGAGCAAGATAACAAGTTACGGCAGGCTATAAATGCAACCAGGGGGCATGAATGGACATATCATGAAATGTATAACAAGACATACTTAGTTAACATCGCCATATTGTGCATAGAATGACTTGTAGCAGCAGGTTAATATAACATCATGATATAACAGATTCAGACTAACAAAACAGTAACAGCAAGTACCCTAATTCACGAACTCGATGCACTCACTACAAGGCTCACAAAAATACATGGATTGCACCACTGTGAATATGGAATGATGTAGCTCAAAACTCATGTAGACATCAAGCTCATAGGATGCACACACAAAATGCAACGAAAAAGACAAAACAGCAAGTTATAATAGTTTCAGCAGGTTAACATCATATAGCACTCTTGCAACGATGATTAGGGCATCTAGATGAACTCAAACGAGCATGGCACAATGGAAAGAAATGAAGAGCATCTCATGGTGAACATTTTGACATATTATACACTCAAAACGGAGCTATATGCATGAAGTTATGGCATGCAGAACATAGCACCCGAAAGTAACTATTACGGGACTTGGCAGATTTCCAGCGAGCGACCGATAGCTAAAATGCGCACCGAGCGGGGCTTAGTGGGCTGCTCATCACTGGGCTGCGCCCAGGACAGTGTAGGACGAGGCAGGCCGGTGTGGGTGCAGGTGCTGGGCTGGGCCTTGGCGCGGCCCGCGCGCGAGGTCAACGCAGGCGAGCGGGACGAGCAACTCCTCTGCTCGTCCCCGAGAAGAGACACGCCAGCGGCGGGAGGGAGCTCCGGCGAGGTCGTGGAGGACCAGTGAGGCGCGGAATGGGGTGGATCCGGGTAGGGGGCATCAGATCCGGACGCGAGGACTCCGTTCCCAGCATCGGTGAAGGCCACCAGCGTCGAGCGCAGCTTCACGGGGCGGATCCTGCGGGGGAAAGAGAGAGAGAGCGAGGTGAGAGAGAGGGAAGACGAAGGGAAGGAAGAGGGAGGCGCGGGGCAGCGGCGACCTGGGTCGACGGCGGCGTCGGAGTAGTCCGGCGAGGCGCCGCGGTTGGTCTCCAGCGACCCAGCGGCGGGGCGGCGAGGCACGGCGGCGCGAGATCTGCTCGGGAGGAGCTCGTGCTTGCGGGAGAGCGGGGGCGCTGCGGCTGGCCTGCCCCGGGCCCTTGATGGGCTCCGACGGGCCCCGATCTGGGTTCCAAGGGCCACGTGCGGGCTGAGGCGGTGGAGGGCTGGCTGGGACGCGTGGCGTCTTCCGGTTGGCCCGGGGGTGCTGGCTGCGGCGGCGGAGGCCAGTGGCGGCGGGGTGCTGGCTGGGCACGAATTCGGAGGAGAAGGTGGGAGGTGGCGGCGGCTGAAGATTGGGGAGGCGCTGAGTTCGAGGAGGAGGAGGCTAGAGGTAGGTGGAGGCTAGGGGATGCCCAAAAATGGACTAGGGGTGACCATATATAGCAGATTTGCTAGGGTTAGAGGGGTTTTAGGAGCGTTCCGGGGCCTCAAATCGCCATCGGACGGCTTCGGACAGAGGGGGGGACTAGGTGGCTGCAGGTGAGCTGTGAAGAGGGGTTGGGCTGAGAGGAGAGAGATGAAGTGCGGCCTGGCACGGGTTTCGAATACCGAAACTGTCCAACGTCTATACCGGCTATAACGCGGTTATATATTTAACGGTTGGGCAGTCAAACGAACTTCGAATGCGACGAAACTTGACAGGCGGTCTACCTACACTATAATAAGACCGCACGCCAACTTTCATCCCATTCCGAGAACATTTTCCGGCCACTTATAAAATAATATTCGGAGGTGCCGCGGGCGCGTGCGAGTGTGGTTGGGCTCAGAACGGACAACGGAGAGAACCGGGGGAACCCGAATGGATGCAAGTTTGAAAAACATGCAGATGAAATGCAGATGATGACATGGCAAAATGCAACACGCAAGCAAATGACATGGAAACAACGACAAATAACTGGAAGACACCTGGCGCATCGAATCCGGGGCGTTACAACACTCCTCCACTAACAAGAGATCTCGTCCCGAGATCTTAGGACCGAGACGGAAGGGAAAAGGGATGAGGTGAAACAAGAACTCAAGAGAAGAAACAAAGAATCGAGAGCACTCGAGAAGAAGAGAGGAACGACGAGAATGACGAGAATCGAAAGCTAACAGAATCAGATAGACTATGAAACCACTCCGGTTAGAACGAGATAAGAAACGAATAAGACTGAAAGGATTTAGGCAGCACTCCGGCTGAAACATGGAGGAATAGAACACGATCTCGGGAGGATGGAATGATACTTGATGAAGACATGACACAAAACCTCCGAAAAGAATTGAAAAAGTTGAATGAAAAGAACGGAGAAGAAAATGACAACTTGTGCCACGAATGAAATTGAAAGCATCTTTAGAAGGAAGGTTTAAACGGAGTTGTTGAGAAAATCAACAACGAAAAGAATACACTAGCTGTGGTCTTATATGTAACATCTCAAGATCATAAGGTGATAACCGGCTACAAACGGAAATGATTGGATATCTTAGAGGAACGAAGAAATGCAAAACTCCACTTCAAAAGAATACGGAGATTTAATTGCACTTCGAAATGCGAGAAGGAAAGATACTTGAGCTCCTTCGATAAGAATCTTGATGAACACTTAAGGAATGAATTAAATCATGAAGAACCACTATGAAGAACTCCGGTGACAAAAGGATGACGAGATAAAATGAAGGATGAATGAATAAGATGAGCCTTGCGATGATTTAGAAGGAGGTTCCGATGAAATGGCCGAGGAAATTTGAACTCCGGAAAAGAAAAGATGAAAACACTTGAAACTAGAATTTATTCAACAAGAACAAACTCCGAAGAAAAGGAATAATCACTTGGATGAAATAAGAATAAGATTTATTGTATGCTTATCCTTCATCAAATTAAATTGATGACAAGCAATGGATTTAGCATACTACTTATTCTTCTTGAAGAGGATTGAGATGTGACATATCGCAAACTTGAGAAGGTCTTCATTAACCACCGGTAGGATTGGAAAGAACGAATGAATTGATATGATAAATAAAGGAAAAGGAATCTTGAATGAACCACTGTAAGAATTAGAAAATGACTGATGCAAGAGAACAAAGAGATCATGAGCTGATTGAAGAACACTTGAATGAAGCACCGGGATAATTGGATAACGTTAGCTGAAATGTGAGGACGAACAATTCTTCTGGAACGATGGCATCGGTGAAAAGAAACGGGAAAACAACTCCTGACATACTCCGGATGGGTAAGAAAAACAATATCTGACAAATGGAATAATTCGAGAGGATAACAAGAGACTAGAACCGCGAATCTTGGAGAGAACGGGCAAAATTTAGAGGAGAAACTCTTCTTCAATCTTCAACTGACGACGAGAAACAGCACCAAAATTACTGAGACACTCCGGGAGACTGAAAAGCAGGGAGGTTGAGCCAACCATGAAAAGAATTTGAAAGCGATCTTGGAGAATGCATGTGACTGATGGGATCCATTCTTACGTCACACTTGAAAAGAATTGAGAATAACTCCGGGGGAATTAGAAGAGTCAGGTAAGATCCTGGGAAAAGACCAGTGGGTTAGGGCCCACTGAAAAGAACACACCGTTGGAAAGGATTGTAGAGGAGATGATGCACCGGAACACCTGAAAGACTTGAATGAGGTGACAACCTTGAAATAAATGAATGCAAACACGAGTCTTCTGAGATGTCTTCAGCACTCCGGGATAATAGAATGGCGAGAGGCGAACGAGCAAAGGGAAATATTTGAGCTGAGGGAAAGAATACGATCGACAACGAAAAACTTGAATAGAATCCACCGAAAAAGGAAATGCGACGAACAATGATTAACTAGACGAGACTTCACTGGTTGAGACAAATGAGGAAAAAAAACTGAAGATACTCCGAACAAATGAAATTTATGCCCGAATAGGGGCTCAGACTCCGGGAATAAAAGGGGTGGGAGGGCGGGAAAACAAGGCAACTGGAACGAGGAATCGATGAATAACTTGAAGAGAAAAGTACCGGCTGAAATGATTGAGGAGAGAATGCAAAGGCTTCGCACGAGTAGAATGGGTACTCGATTACAGACTCCGATTCCGAGAAGAAAAGGGTGTGTGGGTGGGAAAAACAAGGACAACTTCGGACAGGGAAACAACGTCGAAAGAGAAAGAACTCATGATTGATCTCCCAAAAGACAAAGAGGGTCGAGTCAACTTGACGAGAAATGCACCGGATAAAAAGAGCTGAGAACCAACGATCGGAAAACCAACTGCGTGATCCTAAAGAAAGTTTGAAAGGGAAGAGGAGTAATTCAAAACACCTATGTCAGGATTTCTCACCAGAGCGACGAAGGGACTGAGGAGTAAAAAGAATTCCTACTCTCCGATATAACTAGACTTCGAAAACAGTTTTCTTCTAGACTCAACAACGGCCAAACTACAAGGTCAATCAAGGGGGGCTCCTATGGTCGGTCGAGGCTCTGATACCAACTTGTCACGCCCAATATGCGACCCTATCCAAGAGGAACTCGAAGGTCCCACCAAGGATAGACCCGCATATTGAAATGCTTTTGAAAGGTGGACATCATTACATCAACATTACATAATAGATGGGGATACATACAAAAGGCATACAATGCCACACGACTACAACATCGTCTTACATAAGAGCACTGTCGGTGTCAAAACAGGCGGATCTCGGGTAGGGGGTCCCGAACTATGCGTCTAGGCGTATGGTAATAGGAGACAAGGGACACGATGTTTTTACCCAGGTTCGGGCCCTCTCGATGGAGGTAAAACCCTACTCCTGCTTGATTGATATTGATGATATGGGTAGTACAAGAGTGGATCTACCACGAGATCAAGGAGGCTAAACCTAGAAGCTAGCCTATGGTATGATTGTTGTATGATGATTGTCTATCGACTAGCCTGGCCGCGGTTTATATAATGCACTAGAGGCCTAGGATAACAAGAGTCCTAGCCGAATACGCCGGTGGGGGAGGAGTCCTTGTCTTGATCGCCAAGTCTTGTGGAATCTTCCTTGTATGCGGCAGCTGTCTGAACTGGCCCATGAGTATACGGCCATGGGGGTCCTCGGCCCAATCTAATAGATCGGGAGATGACGTGGTGAGTACCCCCTAGTCCAGGACACCGTCAGTAGCCCCCTGAACCGGTCTTCAAGTTAGGGACGCTCCTCGATTCTTCCGAACGGTTCTTCATCTTCGGTCTTCGGTCTTGAAAACTGGTTCAACGAATCTTCTTTATCTTTGATCTTGAGGATCGCCGAAATGCATTCGACGGGTTTACACGTCGGGTATCCGAGGAGCCCCTTTAAGTTTCCGGCCTTTATCAATGCCTTGTTATTTTTATGCCACACCTCAGGTTTGAAGTTGTTCCCGGGAGGCAGTTCCCTCTTGCGTCCGAGCTCTAACGCCGGACTGCATTCGAGGTGTTTTTGCAGCCGAGCACCAATGACGGACTGCTTCCCAGCTCTAACGCCGGACTATCTATCCGAGCTCCAACGCCAGACTGTATTCGAGGTGTCGTAAATCACCTTGGTTCAAAGAAGTTTGAAGGAGTTTAGCCGAGCTTAATGCCGGAAATGCCCTCTATGGAGCCAGCCACTAGCGCCCAAGCATTATGCCGGGCTGCTTCTGAGGTGGTGCACCACCCCGAATGTGGGCCGATTTTTGTCAATATTTTTTGTTGGTGCAATTTATTCTCTGCCGAGATACATAGCAAGTAGCCCTCAAGGTGGGTATCGGTCTAAAACCCGAGATGCCCATGAAGGATGACATAAGACAGCTGATCCCCATAGCTGCTGAGACTCAGGTTGATTTGCAAAATCGGTCTGAGGATCAAGTCCTAGCTCGGCAGAATACTTCGGGACACAAAAAGCGGCGTGCTCAGTCCTCGAGACTCAGGTTGGGTGCGACCGACCAACCTGAGGATCAAAATCTCCTCGGAAACTGTATTGCACTTAAAATTTTCTGCATTGGACAAGCAATGCAGTAGCCCCCGAGACACTGGTCGGGTGGCAACGCCGGATCAGGGTATCAATGCGCCCCTTTAATATGTTTAGATAATAAGCCCGAAGCCCAGTAGCCCCCGAGCCTTAATGCGGGCACGGGTGGCCGAATTAAGGATCGATATCCATAGTAAAATCACGAATTGTGTGTAATGACTCTATGTATCCAAGTACTTTACGTCATTTAATGCTCGGATCCGCATTGTACAAAACTTTGTTGACCGACCATCGGCTTCCACCTCCTCGGCCAGTAGCCGAGGAATGTTTGTCTTACTTTATAAAGCCTTTAGGAGGGCAAAGATTTACGACAAACAAGGCAATCTGGCCATACGGTTTTATAAACAAAGGTACGCGGAGAGATATTTTATATTACTGTTTAACAGAAGAAATGTCTTCCAAAGAAAATAGTCCCGCTATCGGTTCCTTTCTTTTGGTTGTCATGCTAAGCATGATCATAAAACCTCAGCTCCAATGTAAGAGCGAAATATCGAGGATTTAGTTTGGGAGGCTAGTTAATAGCCCCTGGTAGTGTTCGGCGATAGTCGAGGTCAAGCTGTAAATACTTCGGCCAATGTTATGAACGGCCTGTTATTTAACACAGTCATCGGATCACTGACTAGTTTACGCTTATTGTGACAGTCAGTTTTCGGCTTTCTCCACTGAGGTGCTTAACCGTGTGAGCTGGAAGCACGATCCCAGTGGTTCTCCCTTTGCACACCTAGCCGAACAAAGCGGAACGTAGGAAGCAACTGCAGGAGCCGGGCAACCCAACTATTGACCGAAGACACAATTCGAAACCGATGCATATATAGCAATATCCGAGAATATTTTTGCCGAATCTATAAAGGTGTCCGGCATTGCACTGCGAGACTTGTGCTGAAAAAGCACAAATAGTTTAAAAGTGCCAAAAAGCTTGGAAAACCAAGAAACGTCAGTAAAAACATGAAGTCCGAACAATATCAAGTGTTCGGTGCCAACCCGAAAATTGGTCTTAGAAAAAAGAAGTGCTTCTGTCGTGCTTTAACATGATACATCCTATCTCAAGACTTCGAGCGGGTCAGCGTACGGCTTCAACCTCCTATCCCGAGGGCGGAGTACTTCTCATCAGGCCAGTTTAGAAAACTAAACTCTAGCGGCTTTTGAGAGAGAAATTAGGCTCCCCGGCTAGTGACCGCACACTCGTGTTGAAAAAAGTAGTGATAAATAATAATAACTTTGCAACGACTAAGAAGAAAAACACTTAGTATGAAACGGCTCAAATAAACATAAGAGCCCCCAAGTGACTTGGGTAAAAGTTGACTATATAATGTAAGGTGACATGTAGAATGCTTTCTAGCCGGATTGTAGATCGTTTGTCGTAGCGGACCTTTTTGCTTCAACCTCTGGACCCAATAGTCCGGAGTGTGTCTGAATACCCTCGCGGTTATAAAAACCGGGGCATGCGTGGAGACTAGGTGTAGGGGTCATTAGTGCTTTATCAGACAAGTGCCCAACTAGTTATGTTATATTACATGGTTAGTAAGAAACATCTTCCAGGGAGAATAGTTCCGTTAGGGGTTTCTTTCCCTGTGAGGCATGCCCTAAAGTGCATGTCCGGACTACGAAAAGAGCAGAAAAACATCTGGGGGCAGGTAAATAAATAGGTAAGAAATCATCTTTTAGTTAACCGACCGAGTATTCCCTTAAGAACGCTAGCTTTCGGCTTCACCCAGTCTGAGGTACACATCCGGCTGACCCAGCAGTAACAATCGCAAAGGTGCTCCCTTTACCACCTAGCCGAACAATCGGGAACGTAGGGGTAAGCACAGGAGCCAGGCAACCCAGCTTGGCCAAAACTTAAGTCATATCGATGCATATAATGGTGAATAAAAGGTACATGCGGAAGTGTGACACATGTGTTGGGCATAAAGCCCGTATTAATAAGCTTATGTTAAAGAAGCCCCCAGGGATAATGAGCGTGGGTAGCGCGTCAAGTATGTGTGAACAAAGTTTGGACAAGAAAAAATTTTACAAGCAACTTTTTTTTCCAAAAAAGTATAACGCTTGGTCGAACCGAACACAAGTTAGAAATTAAAGCTTTGAGCATGAAAGCGACTTTGCTGGTTAATGTGTTCACAGTCTGAGCTTGATGCGGGACAAGGTTCTATCCCCCAAGCCGGTCCCAAGGTGGCGGAGCGGAGAGCTCGACACGCCGAAGTGGTGACATAGCACGGTCGATGCAGACCGGCAGAGTGACGCCGAAGTCCCCGGATCATTTTCCTGTGCAAAAAAAAATAGTGCAAACGGGAGATAATAGTAATAATGATAATAAAAAAATCGTTGCATAATGAATAATTCATGCAAAGTGAGTAATAAAATAAATATGTCCTGGCGCCGAAGTCAATGTCGATGCAGGACGTCGGCGTGATGCGGTAAAGGCGTGGCAAAGCCTGAATTCGTAGGTCGGTCCGAGCTCCGGATGCGGCGTTCGCCGGACTATGTACGAAAACTGACCGAACCACCATGCGACTGTCGTGAATGCGGCCACCATTTAATAGACCTGTGTACATATGATGGACAAACCAGAGTAATAATTCTTCGGAAAAATGAACCCAAACAAGCAAAAAATATTAGGGATTGATAGCACCTGGTTTATTTGTTGTAGCAATCCGAAGGAAGGTGATTCCCAAAATTGGGACTCGCTCCGCACACCCATTGCCTGATGGGCGATAAAACGACGGCATGGCAATGCTGGTAAAGGTTGGCTCGCTGAGGCAAAGCCCTCGGCCCAGCTAACGTGACGGAGCTGGTCGGCTAGTGACGCCGAAGTGTCCGGAGTAGGTTGATGAAGAGATGGCGAAGCCCCCGGTCCAGCCGAGATGTCGAAGTAGGTCGGCGTGATGGACACCAGCTTGAAGAAGCAATAGTGCAGCCCTGTCGATGCAGGTCGTGACGTGGTCGATGCCGGCTTGATGAAGCGACCGTGCGGCGATGCCGGTATGCCCGCTCCGTGTAATCCGTGGGGCGGCGATGTTGGTGATGATTTGTCCTTCGCGATGCCGGATTCTTGTTCGGCTTGCCGAGATGATGATCCGAAGAAGTTGAGCTCGGCTCAACAAAGTGACGACGTGTCTAGCGCAGGTCGGCAGCCATGGAGCAATATTGCCGGACTGGTTTAACACCAGCATGATGCTGAAGATCATGTTCAAAAGATCTTAAAGTTAGTGGGATGTGTTCGGGAATAATACACAATATCCCATACAAAACTTCCTTCAAAAAGGATGTCCGAAATCCCGTTCATAAAAAAGATGAATTCGGGTCGGATTCGTTCTCGCGCAGAAAACAGATCCGAAAAGTGATGCACTAATCGGAAGGTTCCCGGAGTTTGGACGGTCGGATCGAGCTGAAATTTGGAGGGGTGGTAGATATAGGAATTCCACAGCCGATCAACAGTTGGATCGTCCAAAGGACGTCCGAGCTAGAAGCTGAATGCCACGCCCTAAACACATCCAAATTCCCGTCCAGATTTGACAGTGCTCCGCTATATCGTGGATTGCCAGAGATTCCTCCATCGGAACTTGAAGAAATTTTCCAGGGTTGTTGTAGACTCAATTCCGCACAATTCCACCAAAGAGATCGTCAAAGCGATACTCGAAGAGGTGGTGGCAGCAGATACGAGTTCGCTGTCCAGAAAAACAGCAAGGTCGCTTGAGGGCAATGCTGACGTTGAGCCCCCGAGCTCCATGGATGATTCCTCCGTGATCTTGATAGAGATCGGAGTTGATGTTTGATGAAGGCCCTCGTACGAATATGGTGATCCGAACACGGGGCACAATTCTTGGTCAAACCAAGGTGACCAGTCGAGCTGGTGACGAAGCTGCCGAAGTCGCAATTGATCTACAGGCTAGCCATCGATCCTTTTATCGATCACACAGCGGAACTCTCAATGAAAGCACCAATGTCGGTGTCAAAACCGGCGGATCTCGGGTAGGGGGTCCCGAACTATGCGTCTAGGCGGATGGTAACAGGAGATAAGGGACACGATGTTTTTACCCAGGTTCGGGCCCTCTCGATGGAGGTAAAACCCTACTCCTGCTTGATTGATATTGATGATATGGGTAGTACAAGAGTGGATCTACCACGAGATCAAGGAGGCTAAACCCTAGAAGCTAGCCTATGGTATGATTGTTGTATGATGATTGTCTATCGACTAGCCTGGCCGTGGTTTATATAATGCACCAGAGGCCTAGGATAACAAGAGTCCTAGCCGAATACGCCGGTGGGGGAGGAGTCCTTGTCTTGATCGCCAAGTCTTGTGGAATCTTCCTTGTATGCGGCAGCTGTCCGAACTGGCCCATGAGTATACGGCCATGGGGGTCCTCGGCCCAATCTAATAGATCGGGAGATGACGTGGTGAGTACCCCCTAGTCCAGGACACCGTCAAGCACCATCTGACTACGGAAGAAACACAAACAGAAACTCAAACGACATCCACCCTGCTAGCCCAGGCTGCCGACCTGGAACCTATCCCCTGATCGAAGAAGAAGCAGAAGAAGAACTCCAAAACAAGCAAACATCGCTCTCGCGTCATGATCATCGCATAACCTGTACCTGCAACTATTGTTGTAGTAAACTGTGAGCCACGAGGACTCAGCAATCCCATTACCATGGGTATCAAGACTAGCAAAGCTTAATGGGAAAGGAAGGGGTAAAGTGGTGAGGTTGCAGCAGCGACTAAGCATATATGGTGGCTAACATATGCAAATAAGAGCGAGAAGAGAAGCAAAGGAACGGTCGTGAAACTAGCAATGATCAAGAAGTGATCCTGAACTCCTACTTACGTCAAACATAACCCAAAACCGTGTTCACTTCCCGGACTCCGCCGAAAAGAGACCATCACGGCTACAAACGCGGTTGTTGCGTTTTAATTTGAATCTAGTGTTAAGTTATTTACAACCGGATATTAACAAATTCCCATCTGCCACATAACCACGGGCATGGCTCTCGAAAGTTTATACCCTGCAGGGGTGTCCCAACTTAGCCCATGATAAGCTCTCGCGATCAACGAAGGATATACCTTATCCCAGGAAGACCCGATCAGTCTTGGAATCCCGGTTTACAAGACATTTCGACAATGGCAAAACAAAACTAGCAAAGCCGCCCGATGCGCCGACAATCCTGATAGGAGCTGCACATATCTCGTTCTCAGGGCAACACCGGATAAGTCAAGCTACGAGTAAAACCAGACCTCGAGTTTCCCCGAGGGGGCCCCGCAGGCTGCTCAGTTCGGACCAGCACTTAGAGAAGCACTGGCCCGGGGGGGCTAAAATAAAGATGACCCTCGAGAGAGCGACTTCCAAGGGAAAAGTAGGTGGTGGTGAGGCAAATGGTAAAATCAAGGTTGGGCCTTGCTGGAGGAGTTTTATTCAAAGCGAACTGTCAAGGGGGTCCCATAAATCACCCAACCGCGTTAGGGACACAAAATCCGAGAACATAATACCGATATGACGGAAACTAGGGCGGCAAGAGTGGAACAAAACACCAGGCATAAGGCCGAGCCTTCCACCCTTTACCAAGTATATAGATGCATTAATTAAATAAGAGATATTGTGATATCCCAACATAATCATGTCCACCATGGAGCAATCTTGAACTTCACCTGCAACTAACAATGCTATAAGAGGGGCTGAGCAACGCGGTAACATAGCCAAACAACGGTTTGCTAGGAAGGGTGAAAAGGTTAGAGGCTGACATGGCAATTTGGGGAGGCTTGAAGAAAAAGTGAATAGGAAGCGCAGCATAGCGATAGAAACGAAGCAACTAGCATAGCAATGATAGTAGTGGGATCCAGGGTAGCGGTCATCTTGCCTGAAATCCCGCTAGGAAGAAGAACGAGTCCATGAAGAAGACGAACAGATGAAGCCGAACCAAGCGTAGACGAACGAATCCTCACGATCGCAACGAAACATGAACTATCGAGAAGAAGCACACAACATGGTAAACACACCACACATATACAAGACATGATGCACAACCAAGCATGATGCATGACAAAGCTAGATGAGGCTACTCATGGCAAGTGATGATGCAAACAAGAACAACACATCAAGGCAAGTTTAAATGAGGCCGAAAACAACATATAACAACTCCGGTAAGTCCTCATATGCAAATTTAGAAGTTGGTCCAGAACTGAATAAACCTTATGTTCAAGTTGTTAAACAGTAAGTTAAAGAGCACCAAGAGGATCTACACGAAATTCTAGTCAAGTTACATATAAAGTTCATTTAGTTCGGAGCTACGGCCTAGAAGATATGAGCAAAACAAGTTAAGCATGGCATTGGTGCTAAATGCATCCAAACATCAAGCAAACACCTCAAAACAAGGATGCAACATAATAATATGAAACTTCATGGAAAATCAAGCAAGTTTCATATAGAACACACTCAAAACGGAACAACGGTTCAACACATACACTCCATACAAGTTTAAAGGACAAGCTGTCCAAATCAGCAACTAGGCATCTTGCGAGCATCAAAACAATAAGCTACAACACCTCAACATAAGAACCAAAGGCATGGGCACGAAGTACAGGTAAATCACAACAAAACATGAACACTGAGCTATCTCCAGAAAACACTAGAACATGCTCAAAAGGACATGACAAGATTGCAAATAATAACAGTTTAAGACTTAGCAGAAATAACATCAAGTTGTAATGTTTAGAGTTATCAAACAACATGTTACAGGAACTTATCATGGCAAAGAAAGGCATGGCATGAATCTACTAATTGCATATAACAAAAGTCCCTTACTGACCATGAGCCAAAAGGGCACATAAAATATGATGGCACCCATGTAAACATAGCAAGTGATATGACAGATTCATACATAGCAGGAACAACAATAAGTAGGCATGTTGGTAAGCTTGTACCACTCACCATAGAGCAATACATGACATGGCAAGGTGACCAAAAGTAAGATGGCATATTTATGAATCTAACGATGGCAAGATCAAGTTCATAGCATGCTTGGATCACTAACAACAATCAAGGCAACATTGAACATAATGTTAACAGGCTGACAGCAACATTATGTAGCAAGTTTGGAGCAAGATAACAACAAGTTACAGCAGGCTATAAATGCAACCAGGGGCATGAATGGACATACCATGACATGTATAACAAAACATACTTATTGAACATCACCATATTATGCATAGAATGACTTGTAGCAGCAGGTTAACATAACATCATGATATAACAGATTCAGACTAACAAAACAGCAACAACATGTACCCTACTTCACGAACTCGATGCACTCACTACAAGGCTTACAAAAATACATGGATTGCACCACTGTGAAGACGGCATGATGTAGCTCAAAACTCATGTAGACATCAAGCTCATAGCATGTACACACAAAATGCAACGAAAAAGACAAAATAGCAAGTTATAACAGTTTCAGCAGGTTAACATCATATAGCACTCTGGCAACAATGATTAGGGTATCTAGATGATCTCAAACGAGCATGTCACAATGGAACAAAATGAAGAGCATCTCATGATGAACATTTCAATATATCATACACTCAAAACGGAGCTATATGCACAAAGTTATGGCATGCGGAACATAGCACCAGAAAGTAACTATTACGGGACAGCAGATTTCCAGCGAGCGACCAATAGCTAAAATGCGCACCGAGCGGGGCTTAGTGGGCTGCTCACCACTAGGCGGCGCCCAGGACAGTGGAGGACGAGGCGGGCCGGTGTGGGTGCAGGTGCTGGGCTGGGCCTTGGCGCGGCCCGCGCGCGAGCTCAACGCAGGCGAGCGGGACGAGCAACTCCTCTGCTCGTCCCCGAGAAGAGACATGCCGGCGGCGGGAGGGAGCTCCGGCGAGGTCGTGGAGGACCGGTGAGGCGCAGAATGGGGTGGATCCGGGCAGGGGGCGTCAGATCCGGACGCGAGGACTCCGTTCCCGGCATCGGTGAAGGCCAACGGCGTCAAGCGGAGCTTCACGGGGCGGATCCTGCGGGGGAAAGAGAGAGAGAGCAAGGTGAGAGAGAGGAAGGACGAAGGGAAGGAAGAGGAAGGCACGGGGCAGCGGCGACCTGGGTCGGCGGCGGTAGCGGAGCAGTCCGGTGAGGCGCCGCGGTTGGTCTCCGGCGACCCAGCGGCGGGGCAGCGAGGCACTGCGGCGCGAGATCTGCTCGGGAGGAGCTCGTGCTTGCGGGAGAGCGGGGGCACGGCGGCTGGGCTGCCCCGGGCCCCGATGGGCTCCGGCGGGCCCTGATCTGTGTTCCAAGGGCCTCATGCGGGCTGTGGCGGTGGAGGGCTGGCTGGGACGCGTGGCGTCTTCCGGTTGGCCCGGGGGCGCTGGCTGCGGCGGCGGAGGCCAGTGGCGGCGCGACAAGTGGCGGCGGGGCGCTGGCTGGGCACGGATTCGGAGGAGAAGGTGGGAGGTGGCGGCGGCTGAAGATTGGGGGGCGCGAAATTCGAGGAGGAGGAGGCTAGAGGTAGGTGGAGGCTAGGGGATGCCTAAAATGGACTAGGGGTGACCATATATGGCAGATTTGCTAGGGTTAGAGGGGTTTTAGGAGCGTTCCGGGGCCTCAAATCGCCATCAGATGGCTCCGGACAGAGGGGGGGGGGACCAGGTGGCTGCAGGTGAGCTGTGAAGAAGGGTTGGGCTGAGAGGAGAGAGATGAAGTGCGGCCCGGCATGGGTTTCGGATACCGAAACCGTCTATATCAGCTATAACGTGGTTATATATTTAACGGTTGGGCAGTCAAACGAACTCTGAATGTGACGAAACTTGACAGGCGGTCTACCTACACTATAATAAGACCGCACGCCAACTTTCATCCCATTCCAAGAACATTTTCCGGCCACTTATAAAATAATATTCGAAGGTGCCGCGGGCGCGTGCGAGTGTGGTTGGGCTCAGAACGGACAACAGAGAGAACCGGGGGAACCCGAACGGATGCAAGTTTGAAAAACATGCAGATGATGACATGAAAAAATGCAACACGCAAGTAAATGATATAGCAACAACGACAAATAACTGGAAGACACCTCGCGCATCGAATCCGGGGCGTTACAGCCCACATCAACCTGCGACCTGATTTGCAGATGCTCAAGACTCAACGGGGCCTAATCGAAGATTCGACATCTCCCCTTGTCTCCTTGCATCCGACTATCCGAGTCCGAGAGCCGCTATATATGCCCGACCCCCGTGCCCTCCTTGGGGCTGGCTAGCAGGCAGTCGACTGAAAATATTATTTGGGTCAGTCGACTGACCACAGCTTGGTTCAGTCGATTTGTGTATTAGCCAAGTTTTCCTTAAGGCGGCACTGGATCGCCCGGTGCATGCTGCTCCTTTCAACAACTAACAGTAATGCCGCGTACAGGACGATTTCTAATACATACTTTCAGCTGAGATTGCACCAAGTTGACCATAATCACTAAACAAAAACTAAAACCAAAGCCTTTTATTTTTGCGACAAACTTCCAATATATTCATCTTTAACCATTGTAGTACAAAGAACAACAGAGGTAATAAAAAATACAACAATGTTCGTGGACCAACTAGCGACGACTACAAGCACTGGAGCGAGCCGAAGGCCGAAGGCGTGCCGCCGTCATCGCCCCTCCCTCATCGGAGCTGGGCGGACCTTGTTGTAATACAAAATTAAAAACAAACCAGATTATTTTTTCTAAAAAATAATGAATTTAAGACATTGGTATTATGTAAAAGAAGAAATAAAATGTATATAAACACGTAAAACAAACAATGATAGAAAATTGCACACGATGGGCATAGAAATTGCACTGTTTTCATAATATGTGAAAACAAGCATATATTAATGCAGTTTTTAGATAACGGTATGAACCGCACACACATTGCATAAAAATTGAGTGAGTGTTAACCATGTTATGAGGGCAATTATTTTATAGGCGCCTAATTTTCTTGGGCGTTTAGTGAAATAGTCTCCACCACCCAATCAATATCCAAAGGCTCAACCACCTTCTTCTTTCTCTAGTCTCCCTCTTTGCCCTATACTAATACTAAAAAAATAAGAAAAATAAAAAAGAAGTTTTCTAAGGAAGAATGGATTAGTGTCATTGGTATTACCCTTTAATAAGAAGAATTTTTTTAAAACCAAAATAAACAAAGATAAAATTTGCACAAAATTTACACAAACGTTGCACTATGTTATAATATGCAAGAATAAGCATATAATGGTGGATTTTTCACAAAAAAATGGTTCCTAAGAAGGAATGAATTAGTGGCATTGGTAATACCCTTAGAGAAGAAAGAAAACAAAAATAAAAGTAAAATAGTCAAAATAATGAAGTTTTCTAATGAAGAATGAATTAGTGGTATTGGTAAAACTCTTCAAGAAGAAAGAAGATGAAATAAAAACTAAAATAAAAATGAAATAATAAAGGTTCCTAAGTAAGAATGAATTAGTGGTATTAGTATTACCCTTTAAGAAGAAATAAAATGAAATAAAAACTAAATCAACATCAAAATAATACAGTTTTATAAGCAATACTGGATTAGTGTCATTGGCATTACCCTTTAGAACAAAGAAATTGAAATAAAAACTAAAAAAATCAAAATATTAAAGTTTCTAAAAAATAAATTAGTGGCACTGGTATTATCCATTAAGAATAAATAAATTATAAAAAATAAATCATACAATGACAAAACTTGCACATAATATACACAAAAATTACGCTTTTCTATAATGTGCAATTATAAGCATACGGTAAAGGAATTTTCACTAAAAATGAATTTCACAAGGAAGAATAAATTAGTGGCATTGGTGTTACTCTTAAGGAGAAATAATAATAATAATAATAATAATAATAACAACAACAACAACAACAACAACAACAACTAAACAAAATCAAAACAATGAAGTTTGTTAAGGAAAAATGAGTTAGTGACATTGATATTATCCTTTAAGAAGAAAGAAAATAAAATAAAAAGTGAAACAAAATAAAAATAATGAGATCTTCTAAGGAAGAATGAATTGGTGGTATTGGTATTACCCTTTAACAATGACAAAATGTGCACATAATATACACAAAATTTGCATTTTCTAAAAATATGCACAAATAAGCATATAATAGTGGAATAGTTAGAAACAAAAATTCCTAAGAATGAATAAATTAATGGCATTGGCATTACCCTTAAAAAAGAAAGAAAATAAAATAAAAACTAAATCAAAATCAAAATAATGAAGTTTTATTAGGAACAATTAATTATTACCATTGTGTTAATTTTAAAAATATAAACTGATTTTTTTCCTAAGAATTAATTAATTAGTGGCATTGGTACTCGCCCAACATCTGGAAAAGTTTACGCACTAATTATAAATAATTTGCATGCCTACATTCATGTTATACTCCGGGCTCATATCAGAAAACACCAATGACGAAGATGAATCGTCTCTTAACATATTTAAAGGAAATTGCATCTTATATCGATGATGGCATCTCCCTGAACACGCACACTGACACGCGCGCACGCACACACAAAGAAAAGCTGAGAAAGAAAAAACAATAATGAAGACACAAAAGAAGACATAGAAAACACATTCAGATTCGTATATTTACACGATAGAGAAAATTCACAAAAGTATATTTAAATTCGAACTAAAACAAGCTTGTTGGATTGATCTAAATTACTCTGAACTAACACGTCCCATTAGTGTTATCGGCGGCCGCGTCACCCCTCCTGCACGCACTAGCTGCAGGTTGCATGCATGCGGTAGTGTAGGTGTGCACAGTTTAGAGAATAGAAATTGATTGATCCTATTTCGTTTTTTCAGTCGACTGATGTGTATAGCTAAAGCGGCCCCTCCTCTCTCCTCAATTCAAGTGGCGCAGCTTCGCCTAGCCTCCGCTCCCCCGGAGTCCCGACGGTGGTCGGTGACGTGACCGGTTATGGGGTGACGTTCCTTCCCCTTGGCATCTCTGAATCCGAATCACATTCGTCAGGTAAGTGCTGTGGACGGACTTGTTTGGAGGATTACAGTCCAGGTAAACCCAAAAGTTCGATTTTTATTGCTCAATACTAGTTCGATTCGGGCTGGCTTAACACTTTTTGATCCATATAAATACAGGTCCT
Source organism: Triticum timopheevii (assembly GCA_963921465.1). Classification (NCBI taxonomy): domain Eukaryota; kingdom Viridiplantae; phylum Streptophyta; class Magnoliopsida; order Poales; family Poaceae; genus Triticum; species Triticum timopheevii. The sequence continues at coordinate 161,463,284 of OY997266.1, forward strand.
TGTTCGTGATCTGTGGGACGCACCGCCATACTGAAGGGGACGGGGACAGGGACAGAGACATACGAGTCGCGGCAGGGGGGGGATTCAGGATATGACGAAGCGCAAGCGCTCAGAGGAGCGTGGCTGCCGCACTGTCAGGCGGCTGCGGCCGGCGAAGGAGCCGAAGCAGCATCTCTACCTGCTGCTGGACGACTGGGAGAGGGGATACAGCATCCGCAGGTTGGATGTTGGAGCTTTCGACTCCGATACCAACACCGACCTGCCGCCCAAGCGCTTCACCGAGCCGCCGGTCGCCCGCATCGAAGCACCGCACGTAAGGTCCTGGAACTTCATCTCCCACGCCTCCAAGATCTTCGCCATGAAGGCCAAAGAGACCAGCCCTGCCATCCCGGCCTTCGACACGCACACGATGAGCCTGACCATCTGCCCGTGGCCTTCCTGCCGTGCGGGCTATGTCATCCCCCTCCTCGCCTCCATCGGCGGCAAGCTCTTCTTGTTCCTGGAGAACCGCACCGAGTACCTTGCCGACCCGCCACCCTACGACAGCAACGCTCCTTGGTCTTGGTCCGCCATCAACTCCCCGCTGCCTTTCTACAACGTGCAAATCTTGTGCTATGCCTTGCACCCGGATGGCCGCACCCTCTTCGTGTCCGCCGGCAGCCGGCGCAAGAATCTGCCAAGCACATTCTCCTTCGACGCCGAGCGCCTCGAGTGGGCCCACCATGGTAACTGGCTATTGCCTTTTGCAGGCCAAGCCTACTTTGACGCCGAGTTGGAAGCTTGGGTCGGCCTCGCCCGCGACAAAGAGAGCTCTGGCACCTTTGTTCCTGCGATGTGCCACCAGTCGATGCCAAGTTAACGAGCCCGGCTTGGAAGCTCGGCCAGGATAAGATGTTCTGCAAGGAGTCAGAGTTGCATCGGGGTGCCAAGCTTGTCTACATGGGTGACAGCAAGTTCTGCCTCATTGAGTCCCTGTTCCACAAGGATGACCAGCATTTGCGCCGTGATCCTACTGAGATGGATCTCTGTGACGGCTGCCCGCCTAGGCGCCGCCGCGTGCTCCACATGACCACATCTGGCCTCAAGTACAATAAAGCAGGAAATCTGCAGGTCATGCTGCGACAAGCTCACGCGTGCATGATGTTTAAGCGGCCTCATGATTTCACTGAGCCATCACTGGAGCCTTTGGCATTTTGGATCTAAGTTTGAACAAAATGGATGTGAGCCAGATATTAAGGATGAGGCGAAGAGCATGTGGTGGTGTATTAAACTTTTTGCCTGGTGCTGCCAATTGATTTCATATGGCTTTTTACTCCGCATATAAGAATTGTCTGAAGTCAAAATTCATAAATTTTGACCACATTTATATGAAAAAATATCAACATCTACCATGCTAAAGTTATACAATATGAAAATTTAAGCCACGACGTATCTATTGATAATGATTTCACATTGTGAATGTTGGTATTTTTTCTATAAAGTTGGTCAAACTTTACGAGGCTTGACTTCAGACAAATCTTATATGCGAACTAAAAAGGACCGGAGAGAGTATTTGACAGGATCTTACTATATATGTCGCTCAAATTCAGAGAAATAGAGGAAAAGCATTCGATTTCAGGGTCGAATTTGAGGTGGATTTCATTTCAGATCCGAGGAACTCGAGCTAGGGTTCGCCAGCCGGAACACTGCAGCTTAGAGGGGCAAAGCCCAATTACATCCAGATGCCTCCTGTCCATAAGCAGGCGGCTTAAAAAGGTAACAAAAAGTGAAAAAGAAGTGAAAACAACATGTTCAACAAGCTACAATATTCGCGGTAAATCCGACTCCATTGTTTCTTATCCTGATCTTGTCGCTGTCCTGACAATTCCCCCTGTTGAGAACAGACTTGCCCTCAAGGCTGGAAATCGGGAAAGACCTTTTGAATGAAGGTTGCGTCCTCCCAAGTAACGTTCTCCTCCAGTAGATTGATCCACTTGATGCGCCATTGCACGACCGGTATGCTAATATCACCCTAAATTCGTGGATTCAATTTCCTTTCCAGGAGAGCTTCTGGTTTAATCAAGATGTGACCCTATGCATCCAAAAGTGGAAGCTTGGGATTGGGGATTGCATCGGGTCTAATGTGCTTCTTAAGCTGGCTGATGTGGAAGGTAGGGTGGGGCTGAGAGTCAGGTGGAAGAAGTAATTTGTATGCTACTTGGTAATTTGTATGCTACTTGGCCAATTCTCTGCAGAACCTTGAAAGGTCCATAGTACTTGGAGTGCAGCTTGATGAATTTGTGAATGCTCAGACTGGTGTGCCTATATGGTTGTAACTTGACATACACCATCTCCCCGACTTCCAGTTGTCTATTTGTTCTCTTTTTACCAACATAAAATTTCATTCTCTCTTGAGCATTGAACAAATTGTCCTTGATATTTGTAGCAATTGAGTCTCTGCCCAATTCAGTCTGTGCATCCTCTCTTTCAGCTGGAGGGAGCATGAGTTCTGCTATGAGAGGAGGTCTAGCATAAAGAGCTTGAAATGTTGTCATCTTCAGTGAGGTATGAAAGCTGGTGTTGCACCACCACTCAGCCATGGAGAGCCACTTGTACCACTTAGTTGGCTGAGCAAAAGCCATGCATCTCACGTAATTTTCCAGACACTAATTTACTCTTTCAGTTAGATCATCAGATTTTGGATGGTAAGATGTGCTAAGGTGTAGTTTTGAGAGCGCAGGTTTTGTTGGGGAACGTAGTAATTTCAAAAAAATTCCTACGCACACGCAAGATCATGGTGATGCATAGCAACGAGAGGGGAGAGTGTTGTCTACATACCCTCGTAGACCGAAGCGGAAGCGTTGACGCAACGTAGAGGAAGTAGTCGTACGTCTTCCCGGTTCAAACGATCCAAGCACCGTTACTTCGGCACCTCCGAGTTCTTGACACACGTACAGCTCGATGACGCACAACGAACTCCGATCCAGCAGAGGTACGGGGAGGAGTTCCGTCAGCACGACGGCGTGGTGACGATCTTGATGTTCAACTGTCTCAGGGCTTCGCCTAAGCACCAATACAATATGACCGAGGTGTAATATCGTGGAGGGGGGCACCACACACGGCTAAGGAACGATTACGATGATCAACTTGTGTGTCTATGGGGTGCCCCCGCCCCCGTATATAAAGGAGGAGAGGAGGAGGGGGCCGGCCAAGAGGGGAGGCGCGCCCTAGGGGGGCAAACCTACTCCAAGTAGGTTTGGCCCCCCTTTCCTATTAGGAGTAGGAGAGGGAAGGAAGAGAGGGGAGGGAAGAAGGAAAGGGGGAACGGCCCCCCTCCCAATTCGGATTGGGCTTGGGGGGGGGGCACCCCCTCCTTTGCTCCTTCTCCCTCCCTTCCACTAAGGCCCAATAAGGCCCATATACTTACCGGGGGGTTCCGGTAACCTCCCGGAACTCCGGTATAATCCCAATCTCATCCGAAACCTTTCCGGTGTCCAAATATATCCGTCCAATATATCAATCTTTATGTCTCGACCATTTCGATACTCCTCGTCATGTCCGTGATCACATCCGGGACTCCGAACAACCTTCGGTACATCAAAATACATAACCTCATAATAAAACTGTCATCGAAACCTTAAGCGTGCGGACCCTACGGTTCGAGAACAATGCAGACATGACCAAGACACGTCTCCGGTCAATAACGAATAGCGGGACCTGGATGCCCATATTGGTTCCTACATATTCTACGAAGATCTTTATCGGTCAGACCGCATAACAACACACGTTGTTCCCTTTGTCATCGGTATGTTACTTGCCCGAGATTCGATCGTCGGTATCCAATACCTAGTTCAATCTCGTTACCGGCAAGTCTCTTTACTCGTTCCGTAATACATTATCTCGCAACTAACTCATTAGTTGCAATGCTTGCAAGGCTTAAGTGATGTGCATTACCGAGAGGGCCCAGAGATACCTCTCCGACATTCGGAGTGACAAATCCTAATCTCGAAATACGCCAACCCAATAAGTACCTTTGGAGACACCTGTAGAGCACCTTTATAATCACCCAGTTACGTTGTGACGTTTGGTAGCACACAAATTGTTCCTCCAGTAAACGGGAGTTGCATAATCTCATAGTCATAGGAACATGTATAAGTCATGAAGAAAGCAATAGCAACATACTAAACGATCGGGTGCTAAGCTAACGGAATGGGTCATGTCAATCAGATCATTCAACTAATGATGTGATCTCGTTAATCAAATAACAACTCCTTGTTCATGGTTAGGAAACATAACCATCTTTGATTAACAAGCTAGTCAAGTAGATGCATACTAGTGACACTCTGTTTGTCTATATATTCACACATGTATTATGTTTCCTGTTAATACAATTCTAGCATGAATAATAAACATTTATCATGATATACGGAAATAAATAATAACTTTATTATTGCCTCTAGGGCATATTTCCTTCAGTCTCCCACTTGCACTAGAGTCAATAATCTAGATTACATAGTAATGATTCTAACACCCATGGAGTCTTGGTGTTGATCATGTTTTGCTCGTGGAAGAGGCTTAGTCAACGGGTCTGCAACATTCAGATCCGTATGTATCTTGCAAATCTCTATGTCTCCCACCTGGACTAGATCCCGGATGGAATTGAAGCGTCTCTTGATGTGCTTGGTTCTCTTGTGAAATCTGGATTCCTTCGCTAAGGCAATCGCTCCAGTATTGTCACAAAAGATTTTCATTGGACCTGATGCACTAGGTATGACACCTAGATCGGATATGAACTCCTTCATCCAGACTCCTTCATTGGCCGCTTCCGAAGAAGCTATGTATTCCGCTTCACACGTAGATCCCGCCATGACGCTTTGCTTCGAACTGCACCAACTGACAGCTCCACCCCGTTTAATGTAAACACATATCCGGTTTGCGATTTAGAATCGTCCGGATCAGTGTCAAAGCTTGCATCAACGTAACCATTTACGATGAGCTCTTTGTCACCTCCATATACGAGAAACATATCCTTAGTCCTTTTTAGGTACTTCAGGATGTTCTTAACCGCTGTCCAGTGATCCACTCCTGGATTACTTTGGTACCTCCCTGCTAAACTTGTAGCAGGGCACACATCAGGTCTGGTACACATCATACATGATAGAGCCTATGGCTGAAGCATAGGGAACATTTTTCATTTTCTCTCTATCTTCTGTAGTGGTCGGGCTTTGAGTCTGACTCAACTTCACACCTTGCAGTACAGGCAAGAACCCTTTCTTTGCTTGATCCATTTTGAACTTCTTCAAAACTTTGTCAAGGTATGTGCTTTGTGAAAGTCCAATTAAGCGTTTTGATCTATCTCTATAGATCTTAATGCCCAATATGTAAGCAGCTTCACCGAGGTCTTTCATTGAAAAACTTTTATTCAAGTATCCCTTTATGCTATCCAGAAATTCTATATTATTTCCAATCAATAATATGTCATCCACATATAATATTAGAAATGCTACAGAGCTCCCACTCTCTTTCTTGTAAATACAGGCTTCTCCAAAAGTCTGTATAAACCCAAATGCTTTGATCACACTATCAAAACGTTTATTCCAACTCTGAGAGGCTTGCACCAGTCCATAAATGGATCGCTGGAGCTTGCACACTTTGTTAGCTCCCTTTGGATCGATAAAACCTTCTGGTTGCATCATATACAACTCTTCCTCCAGAAATCCATTCAGGAATGCAGTTTTTACATCCATTTGCCAAATTTCATAATCATAAAATGCGGCAATTGCTAACATGATTCGGACAGACTTAAGCATCGCTACGGGTGAGAAGGTCTCATCGTAGTCAACCCCTTGAACTTGTCGAAAACCTTTTGCAACAAGTCGAGCTTTGTAGACAGTAACATTACCGTCAGCGTCAGTCTTCTTCTTGAAGATCCATTTATTCTCAATTGCTTGCCGACCATCGGGCAAGTCAACCAAAGTCCATACTTTGTTCTCATACATGGATCCCATCTCAGATTTCATGGCTTCAAGCCATTTTGTGGAATCTGGGCTCGCCATCGCTTCTTCATAGTTCGTAGGTTCATCATGATCTAGTAGAATAACTTCCAGAATAGGATTACCGTACCACTCTGGTGCGGATCTTACTCTGTTTGACCTACGAGGTTCTGTATTAACTTGATCTGAAGTTCTATGATCATCATCATCAACTTCCTCACTAGTTGGTTTTGACGTCACAGAAACCGGTTCCTGTGATGTATTATTTTCCAACAAGGGAGTAGGTACAGTTACCTCATCAAGTTCTACTTTACTCCCATTCACTTCTTTCGAGAGAAACTCCTTCTCTAGAAAGGATCCATTCTTAGCAACGAATGTCTTGCCTTCAGATCTGTGATAGAAGGTGTACCCAACTGTCTCCTTTGGGTATCCTATGAAGACACATTTCTCCGATTTGGGTTCGAGCTTATCAGGTTTAAGCTTTTTCACATAAGCATCGCAGCCCCAAACTTTAAGAAACGACAACTTTGGTTTCTTGCCAAACCACAGTTCATAAGGTGTCGTCTCAACAGATTTTGATGGTGCCCTATTTGACGTGAATGTGGCCATCTCTAAAGCATAACCCCAAAACGATAGCGGTAAATCTGTAAGAGACATCATAGATCGCACCATATCAAGTAAAGTACAATTACGACGTTCGGACACACCATTACGCTGTGGTGTTCCGGGTGGCGTGAGTTGCGAAACTATTCCGCATTGTTTCAAGTGTAGACCAAACTCGTAACTCAAATATTCTCCTCCACGATCAGATCGTAGAAACTTTATTTTCTTGTTACGATGATTTTCAACTTCACTCTGAAATTCTTTGAACTTTTCAAATGTTTCAGACTTATGTATCATCAAGTAGATATACCCATATCTGCTTAAATCATCTGTGAAGGTGAGAAAATAACGATATCCGCTACGAGCCTCAACATTCATCGGACCACATACATCTGTATGTATGATTTCTAGCAAATCTGTTGCTCTCTCCATAGTACCGGAGAACGGTGTTTTGGTCATCTTGCCCATGAGGCACGGTTCGCAAGTACCAAGTGATTCATAATCAAGTGGTTCCAAAAGACCATCAGTATGGAGTTTCTTCATGCGCTTTACACCGATATGACCTAAACGGCAGTGCCACAAATAAGTTGCACTATCATTATCTACTCTGCATCTTTTGGCTTGAACACTATGAATATGTGTATCACTACTATCGAGATTCATCAAAAATAGACCACTCTTCAAGGGTGCATGACCATAAAAGATATTACTCATATAAATGGAACAACCATTATTCTCTGATTTAAATGAATAACCGTCTCGCATCAAACAAGATCCAGATATAATGTTCATGCTCAACGCTGGCACCAAATAACAATTATTTAGGTCTAATACTAATCCCGAAGGTAAATGTAGAGGTAGCGTGCCGACCGCGATCACATCGACTTTGGAACCATTTCCCACGCGCATCGTCACCTCGTCCTTTGCTAGTGTTCGCTTAATCCGTAGTCCCTGTTTCGAGTTGCAAATATTAGCAACAGAACCAGTATCAAATACCCAGGTGCTACTGCGAGCTCTAGTAATGTACACATCAATAACATGTATATCACATATACCTTTGTTCACCTTGCCATCCTTCTTATCCGCCAAATACTTGGGGCAGTTCCGCTTCCAATGACCAGTCTGCTTGTAGTAGAAGCACTCAGTTTCAGGCTTAGGTCCAGACTTGGGTTTCTTCTCTTGAGCAGCAACTTGTTTGCTGTTCTTCTTGAAGTTCCCCTTCTTCTTCCCTTTGCCCTTTTTCTTGAAACTAGTGGTCTTGTTGACCATCAACACTTGATGCTCCTTCTTGATTTCTACCTCCGCAGCCTTTAGCATTGCGAAGAGCTCGGGAATCGTCTTATCCATCCCTTGCATATTATAGTTCATCACGAAGCTCTTGTAGCTTGGTGGAAGTGATTGGAGAATTCTGTCAATGACGCTATCATCCGGAAGAGTAACTCCCAGTTGAATCAAGTGATTACAATACCCAGACATCTTGAGTATGTGCTCACTGACAGAACTATTCTCCTCCATCTTGCAGCTATAGAACTTATTGGAGACTTCGTATCTCTCAATCCGGGCATTCTTCTGGAATATTAACTTCAACTCCTGGAACATCTCATATGCTCCATGACGTTCAAAACGTCGTTGAAGTCCCGGCTCTAAGCCGTAAAGCATGGCACATTGAACTATCGAGTAGTCATCAGCATTGCTCTGCCAGACGTTCTTAACGTCGTTAGTTGCATCAGCAGCAGGCCTGGCACCCAGCGGTGCTTCCAGGACGTAATTTTTCTGTGCAGCAATGAGGATAATCCTCAAGTTACGGACCCAGTCCGCGTAGTTGCTACCATCATGTTTCAACTTAGCTTTCTCAAGGAACGCATTAAAATTCAACGGAACAACAGCACGGGCTATCTATCTACAATCAACATAGACAAGCAAGATACTATCAGGTACTAAGTTCATGATAAATTTAAGTTCAATTAATCATATTACTTAAGAACTCCCACTTAGACAGACATCTCTCTAGTCATATAAGTGATCACGTGACCCAAATCAACTAAACCATAACCGATCATCACATGAGATGGAGTAGTTTTCAATGGTGAACATCTTATGTTGATCATATCTACTATATGATTCACGCTCGACCTTTCGGTCTCCGTGTTCCGAGGCCATATCTGCATATGCTAGGCTCGTCAAGTTTAACCTGAGTATTCTGCGTGTACAAAACTGGCTTGCACCTGTTGTAGATGGACGTAGAGCTTATCACACCCGATCATCATGTGGTGTCTGGGCACGACAAACTTTGGCAACGGTGCATACTCAGGGAGAACACTTCTTGATCATTTTAGTGAGAGATCATCTTAAAATGCTACCATCAATCAAAGCAAGATAAGATGCATAAAGGATAAACATCACATGCAATCAATATAAGTGATATGATATGGCCATCATCATCTTGTGCTTGTGATCTCCATCTCCGAAGCACTATCATGATCACCATCGTCACCGGCGCGACACCTTGATCTCCATCGTAGCATCATTATCGTTTACGCCATCTATTGCTTCTACGACTATCGCTACCGCTTAGTGATAAAGTAAAGCAATTACATGGCGTTTGCATTTCATACAATAAAGCGACAACCATATGGCTCCTACCAGTTGCCGATAACTTCGGTTACAAAACATGATCATCTCATACAATAAAATATAGCATCATGTCTTGGCCATATCACATCACAACATGCCCTGCAAAAACAAGTTAGACGTCCTCTACTTTGTTGTTGCAAGTTTTACGTGGCTGCTACGGGCTTAAGCAAGAACCAATCTCACCTACGCATCAAAACCACAACGATAGTTTGTCAAGTTGATGTTGTTTTAACCTTCGCAAGGACCGGGCGTAGCCACACTCGGTTCAACTAAAGTTGGAGAAACTGACACCCGCTAGTCACCTGTGTGCAAAGCACGGTGGTAAAACCAGTCTCGCGTAAGCGTATGCGTAATGTCGGTCCGGGCCGCTTCATCCAACAATACCGCCGAACCAAAGTATGACATGCTGGTAAGCAGTATGACTTATATCGCCCACAACTCACTTGTGTTCTACTCGTGCATATAACATCAAACCATAAAACCTAGGCTCCGATACCACTGTTGGTGAATGTAGTAATTTCAAAAAAATTCCTATGCACACGTAAGATCATGGTGATGCATAGCAACGAGAGGGGAGAGTGTTGTCTACGTACCCTCGTAGACCGAAGCGGAATCGTTGACGCAACATAGAGGAAGTAGTCGTACGTCTTCCCGGTCCAACCGATCCAAGCACCGTTACTCCGGCACCTCCGAGTTCTTGACACACGTACAACTCGATGACGCACCCCGAACTCCGATCCAGCAGAGGTACGGGGAGGAGTTCCGTCAGCATGACGGCGTGGTGACGATCTTGATGTTCAACTGTCGCAGGGCTTCGCCTAAGCACCGCTACAATATGACCGAGGTGTAATATCGTGGAGGGGGGCACCGCACATGGCTAAGGAACGATCACGATGATCAACTTGTGTGTCTATGGGGTGCCCCCGCCCCCGTATATAAAGGAGGAGAGGAGGAGGGGGCCGGCCAAGAGGGGAGGCGCGCCCTAGGGGGGCAAACCTACTCCAAGTAGGTTTGGCCCCCCTTTCCTATTAGGAGTAGGAGAGGGAAGGAAGAGAGGGGAGGGAAAAAGGAAAGGGGGGAACGGCCCCCCTCCCAATTCGGATTGGGCTTGGGGGGGGGCCTCCTTTTCTCCTTCTCCCTCCCTTCCACTAAGACCCAATAAGGCCCATATACTTACCGGGGGGTTCCGGTAACCTCCCGGAACTCCGGTATAATCCCAATCTCATCCGAAACCTTTCCGGTGTCCAAATATATCCGTCCAATATATCAATCTTTATGTCTCGACCATTTCGATACTCCTCGTCATGTCCGTGATCACATCCGGGACTCCGAACAACCTTCGGTACATCAAAATACATAACCTCATAATAAAACTGTCATCGAAACCTTAAGCGTGCGGACCCTACGGTTCGAGAACAATGCATACATGACCAAGACACGTCTCCGGTCAATAACCAATAGCGGGACCTGGATGCCCATATTGGTTCCTACATATTCTACGAAGATCTTTATCGGTCAGACTGCATAACAACATACGTTGTTCCCTTTGTCATCGGTATGTTACTTGCCCGAGATTCGATAGTCGGTATCCAATACCTAGTTCAATCTCGTTACCTGCAAGTCTCTTTACTCGTTCCGTAATACATTATCTCGCAACTAACTCATTAGTTGCAATGCTTGCAAGGCTTAAGTGATGTGCATTACCGAGAGGGCCCAGAGATACGTCTCCGACATTCGGAGTGACAAATCCTAATCTCGAAATACGCCAACCCAATAAGTACCTTTGGAGACACCTGTAGAGCACCTTTATAATCACCCAGTTACGTTGCGACGTTTGGTAGCACATAAAGTGTTCCTCCAGTAAACGGGAGTTGCATAATCTCATAGTCATAGGAACATGTATAAGTCATGAAGAAAGCAATAGCAACATACTAAACGATCGGGTGCTATGCTAACGGAATGGGTCATGTCAATCAGATCATTCAACTAATGATGTGATCTCGTTAATCAAATAACAACTCCTTGTTCATGGTTAGGAAACATAACCATCTTTGATTAACAAGCTAGTCAAGTAGAGGCATACTAGTGACACTCTATTTGTCTATATATTCACACATGTATTATGTTTCCGGTTAATACAATTCTAGCATGAATAATAAACATTTATCATGATATAAGGAAATAAATAATAACTTTATTATTGCCTCTAGGGCATATTTCCTTCAGGTTTACTCCCAGAGGGGGTGAATGGGAGATTTTTAGAAATTCTTCAAACTTTGAAGAATTTGACGAAGATCAGAGTTAAGAACTAGAAATGCAAGGGAAACTAAGTCATCACAGAATCAGAGTACATGCATTGAAGGAAATATGCCCTAGAGATAATAATAAAGTTGTCACTTTATATTTCCTTATTTCATGATAAATGTTTATTATTCATGCTAGAATTGTATTAACCGAAAACTTGATACACGTGTGAATACATAGACTGTTGGAAATATGCCCTAGAGGCAATAATAAAAGTATTATTATATTTCATTGTTCATGATAATTGTCTTTTATTCATGCTATAACTGTATTATCCGGAAATCGTAATACACATGTGAATACATAGACCACAATATGTCCCTAGTGAGCCTCTAGTTGACTAGCTCGTTGTGATCAATAGATAGTCATGGTTTCCTGACTATGGACATTGGATGTCGTTGATAACGGGATCACATCATTAGGAGAATGATGTGATGGACAAGACCCAATCCTAAGCATAGCACAAAGATCGTGTAGTTCGTTTGCTAGAGCTTTGCCAATGTCAAGTATCTCTTCCTTCGACCATGAGATCGTGTAACTCCCGGATACCGTAGGAGTGCCTTGGGTGTATCAAACGTCACAACGTAACTGGGTGACTATAAAGGTGCATTACAGGTATCTCCGAAAGTATATGTTGGGTTGACACTGATCGAGACTGGGATTTGTCACTCCGTATGACGGAGAGGTATCTCTGGGCCCACTCGGTAATGCATCATCATAATGAGCTCAAGGTGACCAAGGTGTTGGCCACGGGATCATGCATTACGGTACGAGTAAAGTGACTTGCCGGTAATGAGACTGAACAAGGTATTGGGATACCGACGATCGAGTCTCGGGCAAGTAACGTACCGATTGACAAAGGGAATTGTATACAGGGTTTTGATCGAATCCTCGACATCGTGGTTCAACCAATGAAATCATCGAGGAGCATGTGGGAGCCAACATGGGTATCCAGATCCCGCTGTTGGTTATTGCCCGAGAGTCGTCTCGGTCATGTCTGCGTGTCTCCTGAACCCGTAGGGTCTACACACTTAAGGTTCGGTGACGCTAGGGTTATTAGGAAGACTAGTATGTGACTACTGAATGTTGTTCGGAGTCCCGGATGAGATCCCGGACGTCACGAGGAGTTCCGAAATGGTCCGGAGGTGAAGTTTTATATATGGGAAGTTGTCATACGGACACCGGAAAGTTTCGGGGGTCTATCGGTAATGTACCGGGACCACCGGAGGGGTTCCGGGGGTCCACCGGGAGGGGCCACCCCTCCCGGAGGGCCACATGGGCCGCAAAGGGGAGGGAGCCAGCCCCTGGAGGGCTGGGCGCGCCCCCCACCTTGGGCCCATGCGCCTAGGGTTGGGGGGGAAACCCTGAGGGGGGCGCCCCCCTTGCTTGGGGGGCAAGCCTCCCCTCCGTGGCCGCCGCCCCCCCTCTAGATCCCATCTAGAGGGGTCGGCCCCCCTTGCCCCTTCCCCTATAAATAGAGGGGTGGGGGGAGGGCTGCTGTACCCATCTCCAAGGCGCAGCCCCTCCCCTCCCCAACACCTCTCCTCCTCCGTAAGCGCTTGGCGAAGCCCTGTCGGAGTACTGCTGCACCAACACCACCACGCCGTCGTGCTGCCGTTGGAGCGAGCTTCCTCAAACTCTCCTTCCCCCTTGCTGGATCAAGAAGGAGGAGACGTCTCCCGTCCCGTACGTGTGTTGAACGCGGAGGTGCTGTCCGTTCAGCACTTGGACATCGGTGATTCGAATCACGTCGAGTACGACTCCATCATCACCATCTTCTTGCAAGCTTCCGCACGCGATCTACAAGTGGTATGTAGATGCAAACTCTCTCCCATGACTCGTTGCTTAGATGAACTCATAGATGGATCTTGGTGAAACCGTAGGAAAATTTTTAATTTTCTGCAACGTTCCCCAACATAGACAAAATACTGTGTCCCTAGTAAGCCTCTACTAGACTAGCTCGTTACTCAAAGATGGTTAAGTTTCCTAACCATAGACATGTGTTGTCATTTGATGAACGGGATCACATCATTAGTAGAATGATGTGATGGCCAAGACCCATTCGTTAGCTTAGCATTATGATCGTTCAGTTTTATTGCTATTGCTTTCTTCATGTCAAATACATATTCCTTCGACTATGAGATTATGCAACTCACGGATACCGAAGGAATGCCTTGTCTGCTATCAAATGTCACAATGTAACTGGGTGATTATACAGATGATCTACATGTATCTCTGAAGGTGTTTCTTGGGTTGGCATAGATCGAGATTAGGATTTCTCACTCCGAGTATCGGAGAGGTATCTCTGGGCCCTCTCGATAATGCACATCATAAGAAGCCTTAAAAGCAAAGTGACTAATGAATTAGTTGTGGGATGATGTATTATGGAACAAGTAAAGACACTTGCTGGTAATGAGATTGAACTAGGTCAGGCAAGTAACATACCAATGACAAAGGGAATAATATACGGTTCAACCGATAAAGATCTTCGTAGAATATGTAGGAGCCGATATGAGGATCCAGGTTCCGCTATTGGTTATTGACCGGAGAGGTGTCTCGGTCATGTCTACATAGTTCTCGAACCCGTAGGGTCCGCACGCTTAATGTTTGATGACAATTTTGTATTATATGAGTTATGTGATTTGGTGACCGACTGTTGTTCGGAGTCCCACATGAGATCACGGACATGACGAGGAGTCTCGAAATGGTCGAGAGGTAAAGATTGACATATAGGATGATTGTATTCGGACACCAAAAGTGTTTCGGGTAGTATCGGGTATTTATCGGACTACCGGGGGCGTTACCGGAACCCCCCGGGGGAATAATGGGCCTTATGGGCCATAAGAGGGGAGCACACCAGCCCACAAGGGGTGGTGCCCCCCTTAAGGCAGGAGGCTGAATAGGAGAAGGAAGAGGGGGGTTCGGCCCCCCTTTCCTTCCTCCCTTCCCTCTTCTCTTTTCCCCTTCCGGTAATAAGGAAGGGGGGGGGGCGAATTGGACTATGGCCCCAAGTAGGATTCCTCCTATTTGGGGCACCCCAAGACTGCTCCCCTCCCCCTCCCACCTATATATACATGGGGAGGGGGCGCCTAGAACACAACATCAACTATTGTTAGCTGTGTGAGGCGCCCCTTCCACAATTTACGCCTCCGGTCATATTCTCGTAGTGCTTAGGTGAAGCCCTGCACGGATCAGTTCACCATCACCATCACCATGCTGTCGTGCTGAAGGAACTCTTCTACTTCCTCGACACACTGTTTGATCAAGAGTTCGAGGGACATCATCGAGTTGAACGTGTGTATAACTCGAAGGTGCCGTACGTTCGGTGCTTGACCTGTTGGAATGAGAAGAAGTTCGACTACATCAACCGCGTTGTCAAACGCTTCCACTTTCGGTCTACGAAGGTACGTAGACACACCCTCCCCCTCTTGTTGCTATGCATCTCCTAGATAGATCTTGCGTGAACGTAGACTTTTTTTTGAAATTGCATGCTACGTTCCCCATTAGTGGTATCCGAGCCAGGTCTATGCATAGATGATATGCACGAGTAGAACACAAAGAGCTGTGGGCAGTGATAGTCATACTGCTTACCACCAACGTCTTATTTTGATTTGCCGGTATTGTTGGATGAAGCGGCCTAGACCAACCTTACATGACCATGTTCGTGAGACCAGTTCCACCGACAGACATGCAACTAGTTTTGCATAAAGGTGGTTGGCAGGTGTCTGTTTCTCCAACTTTAGTTGAATTGAATTTGACTGCGGCCGGTCCTTGTTGAAGGTTAAAATAACAAACTTGATAAATCACCATTGTGGTTTTGTGCCGTAGGTAAGAACGGTTCTTGCTAGAAGCCCGTAGCAGCCACGTAAAACTTGTAACAACATAGTAGAGGGACATCTAACTTTGTTTTTGTAGGGCATGCTTGTGATGTGATATGGTCAAGACATGATGTGATATACGTTGTTGTATGAGATGATCATGTTTTGTAGAAGTTATCGACAACTGGAAGGAGCCTTATGGTTGTCGCTTTATTGCATGAAATGCAAACGCCATGTAATTGCTTTATTTTATCACTAAGCGGTAGCAATAGTTGTAGAACCAATAGTTGGCGAGACGACCATGATGCTACGATGGAGATCAAGGTGTCAAGACGGTGACGATGGAGATCATGATGATGCTTTGGAGATGGAGATCAAAAGCACAAGATGATGATGGCCATATCATGTCACATATTTTGATTACATGTGATGTTTATATTTTATGCATCTTATTTTGCTTAGTACGGCGCTAGCATTATAAGATGATCCCTTAACTAAAATTTCAAGGTATAAGTGTTCTCGCTGAGTATGCACTGTTACGACAGTTCTTCGTGCTGAGACACCACGTGATGATAGGGTGTGATAGGCTCTACGTTCACATACAACGGGTGCAAGACAATTTTGCGCATGCGGGATACTCATGTTAAGCTTGATGAGCCTAGCATGTACAGACATGGCCTCAGAAAACTGGAGACCGAAAGGTCGAATGTGAATCATATGGTAGATATGATCAACATAGAGATGTTCACCATTGATGACTACTCCATCTCACGTGATGACCGGACATGGTTTAGTTGATATGGATCACGTATTATTTAGATGACTTGAGGGATGCCAATCTAAGTGGGAGTTCTTAAGTAATATGATCAATAGAACTTAATTTATCATGAACTTAGTCCTGATAGTTTTTGCATATCTATGTTGTCGATCAATGGCCCGTGCTACCGTTCCCTTGAGTTTTAATGCATTCCTAGAGAAAGCTAAGTTGAAATATGATGGTAGCAACTACACAGACTGGGTCCGTAACTTGAGGATTATCCTCATTACTCCACAGAAGAATTATGTCCTTGATGCACCGCTAGGTGAAATGCCTATTGCAGGAGAAGATGCTGATGTTATGAATGTCTGGCAAGCTTGATCTGATAACTACTCGATAGTTTAGTGTGCCATGCTTTACGGCTTAGAATCGGGACTTCAAAGACGTTTTGCACGTCATGGACCATATGAGATGTTCCAGGAGTTGAAGCTAATATTTCAAGCAAATGCCCGAGTTGAGAGATATGAAGTCTCCAACAAGTTCTATAGCTGCAAGATGGAGGAGAACAATTCTGTCAGTGAACACATACTTAGAATGTATGGTTATCATAATCACTTGACTCAGCTGGGAGTTAATCTTCCAGATGATTGTGTCATTGACAGAGTTCTCCAATCACTGCCACCAAGCTACAAAGGCTTCACGATGAACTATAATATGAAAGGGATGGAGAAGACTATTCCCGAGCTCTTCGCAATGCTCAAAGCTGCGGAGGTAGAAATCAAGGAGCATCAAGTGTTGATGGTTAACAAGACCACTAGTTTCAAGAAAAAGGACAAGGGAAAGAAGGGGAACTTCAAGAAGAATGGCAAGCAAGTTGCCACTCCCGGGAAGAAGCCCAAAGATGGACCCAAGCTTGAAACTGAATGCTTCTACTGCAAACAAACTGGTCACTAGAAGCAAAACTGCCCCAAGTATTTGACGGATAAGAAGGATGGCAAAGTGAACAAAGGTATATTTGATATACATGTTATTGATGTGTACCTTACTAATGCTCGTAGTAGTGCCTGGATATTTGATGCCAGTTCTGTCGTAGAATTATCATGTCAGATGTCCTAGTGTGAGGACTTAGTCGTGAGGCCAACGCATCTATGTGGTAGCTTGAGAGGGGTTGGGCGGAATTGAGAGACACAACACGCAAGGCTAAGGATTTAGACAGCTTCAGGCCCCGGGAAACATCATCCGGTAATAGCCCTACATGCTGTTTGTGGCTAGGTCTTATCCTCATGAGAGAGTTGCCGTAAACCAGCTCTCCTCTAGTTGTATCTAGCCCTAAGATTGTTTCTTCTTGCTCTTCCCCCTTTGGGGAGCCCTGCCCCTCCTTATATATGTTGAAGGGGCGGTTTACATGACTAGTCCTAGTTGGATTAGGATTACTCTGTTACAAGTGGAGTCCTAGTCTTGCTTCCTTTGTAGGAGAATATTCCTTGTGCTTTCCTCATAAACCGGCCCACCATAATCATGAACTGGTCTTCCATAAACCGCCTTTTGGGCCACCGGGTCTTGTCGTTCCTCCGACCCGCTCGCCGGGTCACCCATGAGTCGCCAGGCTCGGGCGGGTCACTTAGCAAGTCGTCCAGTCAGGGCAGGTCCTTAGTGAGTCGCCATGTCCGGCCAGGTTATACTTCCGGCCGGGTTACGCCACAGGGTATATCCCCGACATTAGCCCCCAGTTTAATTTGGATTTATCCACTAATCTGCAACATAAACACAAGAACAAATTTGGCGGCTTGTGCTCCGGGTTAAATATTCTTATAAACCAGCGCTTGATCATCCTTAAATCCTTGTCATTTCTTCCTTCTAGAAAATCCGGGTCAGTAGACCAGCTTCAGAATCAATTTGCTTGTAGAAGAAATATTGTAAATAAAGAATCCATTTGACTCGGCCTTCAATGCTCTGACTTGACAAAATTATTGGTCTTCAAATATTCAACTGATATTCAGCCGGCTTAAAATGTAGACCTTGCCGGTATATGATTTCCAAAATCGTCGGGTTATAAAAACTGATAATTCCGGGTCATGATTGTTGCTAACGCAGGCTCATGATCATTGATGACACCGGGTTATGATTGTTGCATTACCGGGTCATAATGATTGGTGACGCCGGGTCAATAATTGTAGGTGATGCCGGATCATAATTGTTGCGGACGCCGGTTCAATCTGGTTTGCTCAAAACTAAAAATCGGAAGATATTTCTCCCTTATATCCATATTACCTGTAGCCCCCAAGTCTTGAGCAGAACAAAGTGATGATTTGAGACTTGTTTCCATATAATTACTGCCACTTTGAAGAAATCCATGTTGTTCATCTCAGTCACTAGTAAAAACTTAATACTCCATATATGTAGCCCCCAAGTGCCGAGTTGTCATGCTTGCAGCAACCTGGGACTTGTAATTGCCTGATGCTCAAAAAACTTCAACTAGTGTAGCTCCCAAGGGCCGGGTCATTATGTAATAATGAGTAGGGACTTTGTAAATATAATCATGTAAACTTTGAACAGGAACGTGTAGCCCCCAAGGGCCGGCTCAGTAAGATAATATTGAGCTGGGACTTGATATATACTTCAATTAAAATAACATCATATGATGTAACCCCCATCATGGGGCTTGAATCCATGTCCACAAGGTTAAAAGCCTTGTTCTTTACCAACTGAGCAGTGGACCCTTCAATATAATGGATAAAAAGCTTTGTACCTTGAATAGTTGACAGGAGCAATTGGTAGCCCCCAAGGGCCGGCTCATTACGATGTGATGAGTCGGGTCTTCAATAAGGTGAGCAAACAATGACTTTGCATTAGCCCCCAAGTGTTATGGTGCATGCTTGCAGCGAGATGAGACTTGTGTATTTGATGTAATCTCAACTGAAATAATGTAGCCCCCAAGTGCCGGGTCGTAAGCCTACAGCGACTCGGGACTATTCCTTCAATTGTAGAATAAATCATATCCATACAATATGATAGCCATTGCGCTAAAGCGACTTTGAAAACCTTAATCATAATACTGGTTATTGATAACCATAACAAAAAATCCAGCCATGTTGGCTATTAAAGATTTGAATAATATACCCAATGATTTATAAGCGCATGATTCCAATGGCGCAATCCAAATATATACTGACGACTTATAGTCCAAAGCCAGGCCGGGTTAATAAACGCCGGTGATTTATAATTATGCTTTATTCAACCTGTTTCTGCATACAACAAGTTTAAAGTGGCCTGGCGGTTTATCGCCGGATGGGTCATAATGCCCAACATATAACCTGGGTTTATAACCAAGGCTGCAAGGATAATAAATATGAAATATATCATACCTGTGATATTGAATCACATTGTTGGTTTACCAACTTTCTTGTAGTAAGGGTGATAACCCAAATCTGGAGTACTGATAACTCCCACCATGCTTTGCTGGTTTATAATGAAGCCATACCGGGTTATAATAAACACCGGATGATCATCCTGGCGACTTATAGTCAAAGCCAGGCCTGGTTAACAAACACCGGTTTATAGTTGGTTGTGCACTAACAACTTATAGTTGAAAGTCAAGCCGGGTTAACAAACACCGGATTATATTGATGACTTATAGTCAGGCCGGGTCAATAGACGCCAGTTTATCATAAAACCTTATCAAAGGAGAAGAGACTTTGACAAATAAAAGCAAATGAAAACTTGTAGTCGAGGCTTTTCAAGGGCTGCCAGGCCCAAATTCGAGGCTTTTTATGGGCTGCCAGGCCACTGAGTTAAGCCATTTTACAAAGTCTTTTAAGATGGACCTCACATTAACCAATCGTCGTTTTAACTTTGACAAGTTCAGGGTCTGTATAAGATTGACTTGTCAAACGTTCGGCGGGTCATGCCAGGATTACCTGGGCGGAGTGACTTACTTGATGAAGGCAGGTTAACCCGGGGTTTTAGGTGAATACACCTGGCTTCCAAGCCTGGCTTGATAGCCTGTTACAAGGTTTAAGACGCTTTGTTGCTGTGCAAGCAAAGAGCCCCCAGGTAACATTCTGAGCTATGCTCAGTGGGTGCCTATGTTTGAGTTGTGCTTTTGCAACACTCTCTTTGGCCCCTAAGTGATTTCCTGTTGGCCTTACGCTGATCAAGAGGTGTAGCTATGGTTCGAATACGACCAAGCCCCTAAGTGATTGTAACACCCTCGATGCGGCTATATCTCCCACGTGTCGAAGCACGACTTAGAGGCATAACCGCATGGAAAGCAATGTCGCAAGTGAGGTAATCTTCGCACAATCCATGTAATACATAAGGGAAAAGAGATACATAGTTGGCTTACAGTCGCCACTTCACACAATACATAAATAAACATCCATCATTCAGTTTACAATCAAGGTCCGACTACGGAACCAAAATAAAAGAGGACTACCCCAAATGCAACACAGATCCCCGATCGCCCCAACTGGACTCCGCTACTGATCGTCTGGAAATGAAACATAGTAACGACCAAGGGCCTCATCAAATTCCCACTTCAGCTCAGTTGCGCCATCTGCGCTGGCATCACCGGTACCTGCATCTGTTTTGGTAGAATCTGTGAGCCACGGGGACTCAGCAATCTCACACCCGCGAGATCAAGACTATTTAAGCTTAAGGGAAGGCTGGTGTAATGAGGTGGAGCTGCAGCAAGCGACTAGCATATATGGTGGCTACATCGCAAAAGAGAGCGAGAAGAGAAGCAAGGCACGGTCATGAAGCTATTAGCGATCAAGAAGTGATCCTGACTACTTACGTCAAACATAACTCCAACACCGTGTTCACTTCCCGGACTCCGCCGAGAAGGGACCATCACGGCTACACACGCGGTTGATGTATTTTAAATAAGGTCAACTTCGGGTTTTCTACAACCGGACATTAACAAATTCCCATCTGCCTCATAACCGCAGGCACGGCTTTCGAAAGATAATACCCTGCAGGGGTGTCCCAACTTAGCCCATAACAAGCTCTCGCGATCAACGAAGGAATAGACCTTCACCCGAGACACTCCGATCAGACTCGGTATCCCGGTACATCAAGACATTTCGACAATGGTAAAACAAGACCAGCAAGACCACCCGACTGTGCCGACAAATCCCGATAGGAGCTGCACATATCTCGTTCTCAGGGCACAACGGATGAGCAATCCGTACAACTAAAACCAAACCTCAAGTTTCCTTGAGGGGGCGCTGCAAAGGGCTCTAGTTTGGACCAACACTCAGAGGAGCATTGGCCCGAGGGGGGGGGGGGTTAAATAAAGATGACCCTTGGGCTCGCGAAAACCCAAGGGAAAAAGGCTTAGGTGGCAAATGGTAAAACCAAGGTTGGGCCTTGCTGGAAGAGTTTTATTCAAAGCAAACTGTCAAGGGGGTCCCATAAATCACCCGACCGCGTAAGGAACGCAAAATCAAGGAACATAACACCGGTATGACGGAAACTAGGGTGGCAAGAGTAGAAGAAAACACCAGGCATAAGGCCGAGCCTTCCACCCTTTACCAAGTATATAGATGCATTAATTAAAACAATAGATATTGTGATATCCCAAAATATCTGTGTTCCAACAAGGAACAAACTTCATCTTCACCTGCAACTAGCAACGCTATAAGAGGGGCTGAGCAAAAGCGGTAACATAGCCAAACAATGGTTTGCTAGGACATGGATGGTTAGAGGTGTGACATGGCAATATGGGTGGCATGATATAGCAAGTGGTAGGTATCGCAGCATAGGCATAGCAAAAGAGCGAGCATCTAGCAAGCAAAGATAGAAGTGATATCGAAGGTATGGTCATCTTGCCTGCAAGGTTCTCAGAGTTGTCGAAGGCTTGATCCTCGTAGGCGTTCTCAACAGGTTCCTCGTTCACGTACTCGTCTCCCGGCTCTACCCAAAGCAAGAACACAAGCAACGGAACCACAATCAAACAAGGAACAATGCACAAACAATATGATGCAAAACATGACATGCTATGCGAGATGTGATATGCAATGCATATGTGTGCTCCGGAAGGAAAATGATGAACCGGGCATCAACTTGGCAAACCAAGTATGCCGCTGGAAAGGTGAGATGATTTCGGTTGAAATCGATATAAAGATCACCGGAATCGGATGCACGGTTTGCAAATGACAAGCAAAACAAGAATGACGCGTATCTGCGTTTAATAGCATGATGCCACATAGCACGCAACAAGAAACTATGCTACAGCACCCCAACATAAAAACAAAGCATATGGAAGTGATCTACAGGAAATGCTTAACAAAAGAGGAACACTGAGCTATGGCTAAATCACATCATAACATGTTCAAACAAGCATGGTGAAAGTGCAAAAAATATCAGGTTCACAGACTTAGTGAAAATACTAACATGCCAGGAATTAACATCAGGAAGGCATGTTTAGAGCAAGCAAACAACATGCTACAGGAACTTATAATAGCAAAACAAGGCATGACATGATTCTACTCAAAGCATAGATCAATAGTCCCTTACTGACCATAAGCCAAAAAGGACTCTAAGAAATGATGGCACCCATGTAAACATAGCAAGTTTTATTACAGATCTCAGACTTAGCAGAAAAACTGGACATGGCAAAAACAGATTCAACATGGCATCTTCGTGAGCTCGATGCACTCACTACAGAGCATCTCATGATAAACTAAGCATACACCCATCAAGAAGACATGGCATAAAAGCTATACATGGCAAGAACAACATCATAGCATACACGGATCAACTACAACGACCTCGTGAAAATTGAATCTCATGCAAACAATCTGCCAGGAAACATTTTCAAGCAAAAGTAAAGCACGAAAATGACATGCTAGACTACTCCCTAAATGCCAACAAAGGCATGGATGGACAGAGCACATCCATATGTTCAAAACACCCTTACTGATCATGCTCAAAAAGGGCATAGATCTCTCTGTAACAACATGAACATATGGCATAAAAATAACAGCAGGACAAGACTTGGTGAAAACACTAAGTTCCTGAAATCAGCAACATCATCATCCCTACTTTGCATGCTTGTTCTAGTCACCACATAACTCACAAAAATACATGGCAACACCCCTGGAAATATGGCATGGCATAGTTCAACACACATGTAGGCTCAAGTTCATAAGGTGCACACATTAATCATGGCAAAAATGATAAAAGTGCAAGTTCTGTAAAGAAACAGAAACTAACATCACATAGCCCTCTTCCAACAGTATTTCGGGCATCAAGATGAGCTCAAATGAAAATGGTGCAATGAGATGAAATGATCTACTCTTCGAGACGAATAATTTGATATATTTTACGCCCAAAACGGAGCCACGGGTGCGGAGATGTGATGCGATCAAAATGCCACAAAAATATATGCAGAAAAGGACTTAGTGGATTTTTGGAGGGGAAAAAGTCAACCCGCGTTTTCTGCTCAGATCTGGATCGGGGCGATGCTCGCCGGAGTTGGAGCTCCTCGCCGGAGAGGAGGTCGGGGCCGGAGGAAGGAGGGACGCCGGCGGGGCTGCCCGGCCGGATCCGGCGGGGCCGGCGGCGGAGCGGTCGGCGGTGGTGCGGCGGCGCGGTCGGCGGTGGTCCCGCGCGGGCGCGGCGCGGAGGCGGAGGCGGAGCGGCGGCGGCGACGGCGGCCGGCGGCGCTGTGCGGCGGCGGCGGGGCGGCGCGGAGGCGGGGCCGGCGGCGGCGGCCGGCGGCGCGCGGAGGCGGGCCGGGAGGGCCGACCGCGGGCTCGGCGGGTCGGGGCGGCTGCGGGCGCGGCGGCGCCACGTGGCGAGCTCCGATTCGCCCGGGCGCGGCGGCGGACGCATCCGGTCCGATCCGGACGTGTCCGGCGGCGCGGAGAGGGGATTTTGCTAGGGTTTGCCCGTGAATTCGGGGGAGGGATCTATATATAGAGGTAGAGGGAGCTAGGAGTGTCCAAATGAGGTGCGGTTTTCGCCCACACGATCGTGATCGAACGACCGAGAGCATGGAGGGGAGTTAGATGGGTTATTGGGCTGTTTTGGAGGGGTGTTGGGCTGCAACTTAAAAGAGGCCTTTGCGAGAGCACGGTTAACCGTTGGAGTACCAACCGAACTCCAAATGACCCGAAACTTGACAGGTGGTCTACCGGTGCTAAACCAGGGCCACTTGACAAGGCTCGGTCCATTCCGAGAATGTTCAACACCTGCACACGGAAAAATGTAAAAGGGGACGCCGGGGAACATAGGAGTGCCGGATTGCAAAACGGACAACGGGGAAAATGCTCGGAATCATGAGACGAACACGTATGCAAATGAGATGCACATGATGACCTGATATGAGATGCATGACATGGACAAAAAGCAAAACGAAAACAAAACCCAACCACGGAGGGAATATCATAGCACATATCCGAAAATGGCAAGAGTTGGAGTTACAAATATGGAAAGTTACATCCGGGGTGTTACAACACTCCACCACTACAAGAGGATCTCGTCCCGAGATCTAGGACTGAAAGAACTCCGGATATTCAGAATGGAGGTGATCCTCGTGCTCCCAGGTGGCTTCTCGGTCGGAATGATGTGACCACTTCACTTTCAGGAATTTGATTGACTTGTTGCGAGTCTTGCGCTCGGTTTCTTCAAGAATAGCAACGGGGTGCTCATGATAAGAGAGATCTTCTAGGAGGTCAATTTCTTCAAAGTTGATAGTGCGCTCAGGAATCTTGAAGCACTTGCGAAGCTATGACACGTGAAACACATCGTGCACGTTTGCAAAGTTGGATGGAAGGTCAAGTTGATAGGCGAGATCGCCTCTTTTGCCAATGATCTTGAAAGGACCCACGTATCTAGGGGCAAGCTTCCCTTTGATACCGAAGCGACGAGTGCCTTTCATTGGAGAGACGCGGAGGTAGACATGGTCTCCGATTTCAAAAGCCACATCACGGTGCTTGTCATCATAATAGCCCTTCTGGCGCGATTGCGCGGCTTTAAGATTCTCACGAATGACTTTGCACATTTCTTCGGCTTCTGTGATCAAGTCGTTGCCAAGAAGTTGGCGTTCACCTGTCTCGGACCAATTGAGAGGAGTACGGCACTTTCTGCCATAGAGAATTTCGAATGGGGCCTTGCCCGAACTCGCTTGGAAGCTGTTGTTGTAGGAGAACTCGGCATATGGAAGACACTCTTCCCACTTCATGCCAAAGGAAATAACACAAGCCCTGAGCATATCTTCAAGGATTTGATTGACTCGCTCGACTTGGCCACTTGTTTGAGGATGGAAAGCTGTGCTGAAACGAATGTTGGTGCCCATGGCCGTCTGAAAGGAGTCCCAAAACTTAGAAGTGAAGATGCTTCCAC
The DNA here is from genome assembly GCA_963921465.1 of Triticum timopheevii. NCBI lineage: Eukaryota > Viridiplantae > Streptophyta > Magnoliopsida > Poales > Poaceae > Triticum > Triticum timopheevii. The sequence goes on from OY997266.1 coordinate 161,488,723, forward strand.
GGTCTGAAGAGATCAATTGCGGAATACCGTGCAAGGAGACAATTCTGGAGGTGTATAGCTCTGCCAGCTGAGCTGCTGTGATAGATTCTTTGACAGGAAGAAAATGAGCCACTTTAGTAAGCTTGTCAATGACAACGAAGATAGCATCATTTCCACGCTTGGACTTAGGAAATCCAGTCACGAAGTCCATCTCAATGTGATCAAATTTCCATTCCGGAATAGCAAGAGGTTGGAGGAGACCAGCTGGTCTTTGGTGTTCTGCTTTCACCCTTCTGCAGACATCACATTCATTCACAAATTGAGCAATTTCTCGCTTCATTCGAGTCCACCAATACGACTGCTTGAGGTCATGGTACATCTTCGTACTTCCAGGATGAATGGATAGAAGAGAATTGTGTGCCTCATTCATGATGACTTTTCTCAGATCTCCTTTGGGAACCACAATACGGTCCTCGAAGAAAAGAGTATCTTTGTCATCCAAGCGATAGCACTTGTATTTGGAAATGCCCTTGTCAATACCACGTTTCACCTTCTTCACCATGGCATCCAGGAGTTGTGCCTCACGAATTTGATCTTCCAAAGTAGGAGAGACTATGAGGTTGGCAAGAAAGCCTTGAGGAACAACTTGAAGATTCAACTTGCGGAAAGCTTCACAAAGATCCGGTTGGAATGGCTTGAGAATTAAGCTGTTGCAATAAGCCTTTCTGCTCAAAGCATCTGCAATCACATTCGCCTTGCCAGGAGTATATTCAATACTTGGATTGTACTCTTGAATCATTTTGACCCATCGAGTTTGCCTGAGGTTGAGGTTTGGTTGAGTGAAGATATACTTGAGACTCTTGTGATCAGTGAAAATGTCCACTTTCCTTCCCAACAAGAGATGTCTCCATGTTATCAATGCATGGACAACTGCCGCCAACTCAAGATCGTGAGTAGGGTAGTTCTTTTCATTGGGCTTCAACTGACGAGAGGTATAGGCCACAACTTTCTTCTCTTGCATTAACACAGCACCGAGACCTTGCAAGGAAGCATCACAGAAAACTTCGAATGGCTTGGATTCATCAGGAGGAGTCAAGACAGGAGCTGTGACTAGCTTCTCTTTGAGGGTGTTGAAAGCGACATCACACTCAGGCGTCCAGACATACTTGACATGCTTCTGGAGGAGGTTGGAAAGAGGCTTTGCAATCTTAGAGAAGTTCTCAACGAATCTTCGACAATAGCTTGCAAGACCAAGAAAACTGCGGAGCTGCTTGACATTCTGAGGAGGTTCCCAATTCAGAACTGAAGACACCTTCTCGGGATTAACAGCGATGCCCTTGGCGGAGATGATATGACCAAGATAAAGAACTTCATCAAGCCAGAACTCACATTTGGAAAACTTCGCATAGAATTGATGCTCTCTGAGCTTGTCGAGCACCAATCGCAAATGTTTGGCATGATCCTGCTTGTTCTTGGAGAAGACCAAAATATCATCGAGATACACCAAGGCGAAATCATTTGTGTAGGGGTTGAAGATAAAGTTCATCATTCGAGAGAATGTTGGAGGAGCATTGACAAGGCCGAAAGACATGACGGTATATTCATAAGAACCATAGCTTGTTCTGAATGCTGTCTTGGGAATATCTTGTTCACGAATGTGAATCTGATGATAACCCATACGGAGGTCAAGCTTGGAGAATACTTTAGCACCTTTGAGTTGCTCGAATAACTCATTGATGTTGGGAAGTGGATACTTGTTCTTGATTGTCTTCTTGTTCAATGGACGGTAATCAACACAAAGTCGGTTCGTGCCATCCTTCTTCTGGACAAAAAGAACTCCACATCCCCATGGAGATGAACTCGGTCTGATCAAACCCAGACGCTCTTGTTCATCGAGCTGTTTCTTCAATTCCTTCAGCTCCTTGGGTCCAAGCTTGTAAGGATGCTTGCAAACGGGTTCAGTGCCAGGCTCAAGATCAATAACGAATTCGACTGGCCGATGTGGAGGCATACCCGGAAGCTCTTCTGGAAAGACATCTTGGTACTCACAAACGACTGAAATCTGAGAGATAGCATCCAACTCTCCCTTCTCATTGAGAGAAAACAACCGAATTGTTTCATCACGAGCGGCATAGATGATAACATCCTCAGAAGGGTGTGTCAATTGAATCTGCCTGGCAGCACAATCAAGTTGAGCTTTGTGCTGAGAAAGCCAGTCCATCCCGAGAATCAAATCAATATCCGAGTCACCAAGGACAATTGGAGAAGACAGAAATCTATAGTCGCCCATCTGGATAGAGACATCCCGAACCAATGCTCGAGAAGTCATTTGCCGAGCCGGGGAAACAATAGAGAAAGGACTCGGCAATACTTGAGTAACCAAATCATGCATAGCCACAAAAGGTCTTGAAATGAAAGAATGCGATGCACCAGTATCAAAAAGAACTTTTGCAGGAATATCATTAACAGGAAGATTACCCATGATCACGTCTGAAGAATCCTCTGCCTGAGCTGTATTCATCATATTCACCTTTGCATGCTTCGGATTATGCTTGACCACTGCATTGCTTGAAGACCTCACAGGAGGAGGAGGCGGAAGGCGCCTTTGGTTTAAGCATTTGTTCGCATAGTGACCCTTCTGCTGGCACTTGTTGCAGGTCACCTCTGAGAGCGGACGGTGATAAGGAGCATTTGACCTTGGAGCTTGAGGCTGAGACTTGTTCTGGTAGACTGGGTTGGGTGGGTGGGAAGATCCACGACCACCTGAGTTCTTCTGTTGGTAAGGTTGGCGAAATGGAGGAGGAGGAAGGTAGAACTTTTGCTGCTTAGCTGCGCCTTGAGAGGAAGAAGAAGACTGAGCTGCATCCCTGATTCTTTTCTTTGAAGCCTCACACTTGAGCTGAGCATCTTCTTGCTTGAGGGCCATATTGTAGAATTGATCAAACTGAGTAGGCTCAACAAGAACGAGAGCTAACTGCAGATCCTCTCTAAGGCCACCTCTGAACTGATAGATCATACTTTTCTCATCAGGAACGTCTTGTTTAGCGAAGCGAGCAAGTTTCTGAAACTGTATGTTGTATTCGTACACTGACATGTTTCCTTGCTTGAGATTGCGGAACTCCTCACGCTTGCTCTCAACAACACTGGTAGGAATGTGGTGAGCTTTAAAGTCCCGACAGAAATCAGTCCAAGTAATCACTCGACCTCCTCTGGAATCCTTGTATTGCTGGAACCAATCAGCTGCCTGATCCTTGAGCTGAAAAGACGCGAACTTGACGTAGTCCTCAGGTCTGACATTGCTGCATTCGAAATGCTTGTTGATATCCACGAGCCAATCGTCGACGTTTGTGGCCTCGGCACAGTAGCTGAAAGACTTTGGCTGATTTGCAAGGAATTGGTTGAGTGTAGGAAACTGGGGCTGATGATAGAACTGCCCTTGACCTTGATTCCCTTGGTTGCCTTGGCCTTGGTTACGCTCTTGCATCAGCTGGATCAACAACTGAGCGTTGGCGTTAGTGGTTGCCATCAAAGTTTGCCATGCCTCCGGAGGCAGAGGTGGAGGTGGAGGTGGAGGGTTCGCCTGACTCCCATCACTGCGTTCCGGATTCTGACGCGTAGGTGGAGCCATCCTGAAGAGGGTGACATCCATTAGCATCTTGATAGACAGATAGACAAGTTGAATCAACGGATAGAATTGCAAGATATAGTCTTCACAATAAACATTCGAACAGGGATGAACGAATGAATTCCAAAGTAAACATCATGTCCATTAAGGTGAGAAGCCACTTGATAAGAGATATTGATGAATGAAAATAAAAACAAGGTATGAATGGAACAAATAAGTGGTAAGGATTACCCAATCACAAACCAAATATCTGCGGAAGAAATGCTAGAGCTACTTGAATCCCACCTATAAACTCCCGAAACTTTCCGGTTATGCAATCAGGTGTTGGGGATACAGGGGAAGCAATATATCTCACCCAAACTAACAATCCCTACATCCAGCTGTATCCACCCTTCAACACATAACCAAGAAACCTTCGGAAATCGTGTACCTCAACCTTCGAAAAGCATCCGTTATGCGAGTCATGGCAATACTCCCGTACTCACCTCAGTACTGGGTTAGCGGGGTTATCTCACCAACGAACTGCATAAAAGAGATTTTCGATGTCGGCGTACTAAACTCAGGTATTCCAGAACTGCAACGATAAAATTATGATGACAACACCTCAGAGCTCAACTCCCCGGGACACTTCCACTAAACCCCTGACAGGAGGCACCAAGACAATGTTCTCATCATAAAACCATCGGAACGATTCCAAGATACCCGCGTGATCCTAAAAAAATTTTTTTAGTGAAATTTGAGGAGAGGAAAGTCAAAACTTCTACGTCAGGAGACCTCACCAGAGCGACGAAGGGACTGAGGAGTAAAAAGAATTCCTAACTCTCCGATATATATAATCCTAAATGACTCAAAACATTTTTTCTAGACACAACTCGGCCGCTAAAAACGATCAAGCAGTAGGGCTCCTAAGGTCGGGGATGGCTCTGATTACCAACTTGTAACGCCCTCGATGCGGCTATATCTCCAACGTGTCGAAGCACGACTTAGAGGCATAACCGCATGGAATGCAATGTCGCAAGTGAGGTAATCTTCGCACAATCCATGTAATACATAAGGGAAAAGAGATACATAGTTGGCTTACAGTCGCCACTTCACACAATACATAAATAAACATCCATCATTCAGTTTACAATCAAGGTCCGACTACGGAACCAAAATAAAAGAAGACTACCCCAAATGCAGCACAGATCCCCGATCGCCCCAACTGGACTCCGCTACTGATCGTCTGGAAATGAAACATAGTAACGACCAAGGGCCTCATCAAATTCCCACTTCAGCTCAGTTGCGCCATCTGCGCTGGCATCACCAGTACCTGCATCTGTTTTGGTAGAATCTGTGAGCCACGGGGACTCAGCAATCTCACACCCGCGAGATCAAGACTATTTAAGCTTAAGGGAAGGCTGGTGTAATGAGGTGGAGCTGCAGCAAGCGACTAGCATATATGGTGGCTACATCGCAAAAGAGAGCGAGAAGAGAAGCAAGGCACGGTCGTGAACCTATTAGCGATCAAGAAGTGATCCTGACTACTTACGTCAAACATAACTCCAACACCGTGTTCACTTCCCGGACTCCGCCGAGAAGGGACCATCACAGCTACACACGCGGTTGATGTATTTTAAATAAGGTCAACTTCGGGTTTTCTACAACCGGACATTAACAAATTCCCATCTGCCTCATAACCGCGGGCACGGCTTTCGAAAGATAATACCCTGCAGGGGTGTCCCAACTTAGCCCATAACAAGCTCTCGCGATCAACGAAGGAATAGACCTTCACCCGAGACACTCCGATCAGACTCGGTATCCCGGTACATCAAGACATTTCGACAATGGTAAAACAAGACCAGCAAGACCACCCGACTGTGCCGACAAATCCCGATAGGAGCTGCACATATCTCGTTCTCAGGGCACAACGGATGAGCAATCCGTACAACTAAAACCAGACCTCAAGTGTCCTTGAGGGGGCGCTGCAAAGGGCTCTAGTTTGGACCAACACTCAGAGGAGCATTGGCCCGGGGGGGGGGGGGTTAAATAAAGATGACCCTTGGGCTCGCGAAAACCCAACGGAAAAAGGCTTAGGTGGCAAATGGTAAAACCAAGGTTGGGCCTTGCTGGAAGAGTTTTATTCAAAGCGAACTGTCAAGGGGGTCCCATAAATCACCCGACCGCGTAAGGAACGCAAAATCAAGGAACATAACACCGGTATGACGGAAACTAGGGTGGCAAGAGTGGAACAAAACACCAGGCATAAGGCCGAGCCTTCCACCCTTTACCAAGTATATAGATGCATTAATTAAAACAATAGATATTGTGATATCCCAAAATATCTGTGTTCCAACAAGGAACAAACTTCATCTTCACCTGCAACTAGCAACGCTATAAGAGGGGCTGAGCGAAAGCAGTAACATAGCCAAACAACGGTTTGCTAGGACATGGATGGTTAGAGGTGTGACATGGCAATATAGGTGGCATGATATAGCAAGTGGTAGGTATCACAGCATAGGCATAGCAAAAGAGCGAGCATCTAGCAAGCAAAGATAGAAGTGATATCGAAGGTATGGTCATCTTGCCTGCAAGGTTCTCAGAGTTGTCGAAGGCTTGATCCTCGTAGGCGTTCTCAACAGGTTCCTCGTTCACGTACTCGTCTCCCGGCTCTACCCAAAGCAAGAACACAAGCAACGGAACCACAATCAAACAAGGAACAATGCACAAACAATATGATGCAAAACATGACATGTTATGCGAGATGTGATATGCAATGCATATGTGTGCTCCGAAAGGAAAATGATGAACCGGGCATCAACTTGGCAAACCAAGTATGCCGCTGGAAAGGTGAGATGATTTCGGTTGAAATCGATATAAAGATCACCGGAATCGGATGCACGGTTTGCAAATGACAAGCAAAACAAGAATGACGCGTATCTGCGTTTAATAGCATGATGCCACATAGCACGCAACAAGAAACTATGCTACAGCACCCCAACATAAAAACAAAGCATATGGAAGTGATCTACAGGAAATGCTTAACAAAAGAGGAACACTGAGCTATGGCTAAATCACATCATAACATGTTCAAACAAGCATGGTGAAAGTGCAAAAAATATCAGGTTCACAGACTTAGTGAAAATACTAACATGCCAGGAATTAACATCAGGAAGGCATGTTTAGAGCAAGCAAACAACATGCTACAGGAACTTATAATAGCAAAACAAGGCATGACATGATTCTACTCAAAGCATAGATCAATAGTCCCTTACTGACCATAAGCCAAAAAGGACTCTAAGAAATGATGGCACCCATGTAAACATAGCAAGTTTTATTACAGATCTCAGACTTAGCAGAAAAACTGGACATGGCAAAAACAGATTCAACATGGCATCTTCGTGAGCTCGATGCACTCACTACAGAGCATCTCATGATAAACTAAGCATACACCCATCAGGAAGACATGGCATAAAAGCTATACATGGCAAGAACAACATCATAGCATACACGGATCAACTACAACGACCTCGTGAAAATTGAATCTCACGCAAACAATCTGCCAGGAAACATTTTCAAGCAAAAGTAGAGCACGAAAATGACATGCTAGACTACTCCCTAAATGCCAACAAAGGCATGGATGGACGGAGCACATCCATATGTTCAAAACACCCTTACTGATCATGCTCAAAAAGGGCATAGATCTCTCTGTAACAACATGAACATATGGCATAAAAATAACAGCAGGACAAGACTTGGTGAAAACACTAAGTTCCTGAAATCAGCAACATCATCATCCCTACTTTGCATGCTTGTTCTAGTCACCACATAACTCACAAAAATACATGGCATACACCCCTGGAAATATGGCATGGCATAGTTAACCACACATGTAGGCTCAAGTTCATAAGGTGCACACATTAATCATGGCAAAAATGATAAAAGTGCAAGTTCTGTTAAGAAACAGAAACTAACATCACATAGCCCTCTTCCAACAGCATTTCGGGCATCAAGATGAGCTCAAATGAAAATGGTGCAATGAGATGAAATGATCTACTCTTCGAGACGAATAATTTGATATATTATACGCCCAAAACGGAGCCACGGGTGCGGAGATGTGATGCGATCAAAATGCCACAAAAATATATGCAGAAAAGGACTTAGTGGATTTTTGGAGGGGAAAAAGTCAACCCGCGTTTTCTGCTCAGATCTGGATCGGGGCGATGCTCGCCGGAGAGGAGGTCGGGGCCGGAGGAAGGAGGACGCCGGCGGGGCTGCCCGGCCGGATCCGGCGGGGCCGGCGGCGGAGCGGTCGGTGGTGGTGCGGCGGCGCGGTCGGCGGTGGTCCCGCGCGGGCGCGGCGCGGAGGCGGAGGCGGAGCGGCGGCGGCGACGGCGGCCGGCGGCGCGCGCGGGCGGCGCTGTGCGGCGGTGGCGGGGCGGCGCGGAGGCGGGGCGGCCGGAGGCGGGGCCGGCGGCGCGCGGAGGCGGGCCGGTAGGGCCGACCGCGGGCTCGGCGGGTCGGGGCGGCTGCGGGCGCGGCGGCGCCACGTGGCGAGCTCCGATTCACCCGGGCGCGGCGGCGGACGCGTCCGGTCCGATCCGGACGTGTCCGGCGGCGCGGAGAGGGGATTTTGCTAGGGTTTGCCCGTGAATTCGGGGGAGGGATCTATATATAGAGGTAGAGGGAGCTAGGAGTGTCCAAATGAGGTGCGGTTTTCGCCCACACGATCGTGATCGAACGACCGAGAGCATGGAGGGGAGTTAGATGGGTTATTGGGCTGTTTTGGAGGGGTGTTGGGCTGCAACTTAAAAGAGGCCTTTGCGAGAGCACGGTTAACCGTTGGAGTACCAACCGAACTCCAAATGACCCGAAACTTGACAGGTGGTCTACCGGTGCTAAACCAGGGCCACTTGGCAAGGCTCGGTCCATTCCGAGAATGTTCAACACCCGCACACGGAAAAATGTAAAAGGGGACGCCGGGGAACATAGGAGTGCCGGATTGCAAAACGGACAACGGGGAAAATGCTCGGAATCATGAGACGAACACGTATGCAAATGAGATGCACATGATGACCTGATATGAGATGCATGACATGGACAAAAAGCAAAACGAAAACAAAACCCAACCACGGAGGGAATATCATAGCACATATCCGAAAATGGCAAGAGTTGGAGTTACAAATATGGAAAGTTACATCCGGGGTGTTACAGTGATTTCCCTGGTGGCCTTACGCCGATCAAGAGGTGTAGCTATGGTTCGAATATGACCAAGCCCCCAAGTGACTTTTCTGAGAACTCGAACTTTGCGAGAGATATTTCTTCTTGAACCGGATGTTAAATCGGATTTTGAGAGCTTCAAAGCTTTGCGTGAGACATCTTTCCCTTGAACCGGATTGTAAACCGAATATTTGAGAGCTTCAGTGAGACTGACTTACTTTGAACCGGATTTTAAACCTGATATTTGGGAGCTTCAATGAGACTAACTTCCTTTGAACCGGATTTTGAACCGGAATCCTTTCTGATGACCCGGAACTTCTTCATTGAGCTGGGATTTTGTCATATACTTTTTGAGCCGGAAATTCTCTGACGGCCTTTAAATTTTCATCAATATAGCAGTAGCCTCCGGGACCGGGTTATCTTTCCCTCCACCGTCCTGGCGTTCTTACATTCGCTTAAACTGACAAGATTTGCTGAGCATGTCATCATTGCCCCCGAGTCTTAAGACGACTCAAGGAGTTGTTTTGAGAAACTCTGTATTTAACCATAGCAGAAGGTGTATATCATTGGTGTTGATAACACGATGTTAATCCACAGAAGGTTGAGGTGACTGCGGCGGGTTATAAATGATCCCGTATGAGCTGTGTCAGCAACTCGGCCAATGGTTCCTTCCAACTAGCTATTTGAAGTTGATGAAACTGCAGTGATGGAGACTTGTGCGCATGTCCATTGAGCCATCCAGCGCAGACGGTGCCTGATAATAATTTGCCTCCAATTTGTTGAAAGAAAACTGGGCTACCCAAGAAGTGACTTGTTCATACTCAATAAACAGCTCATGTAGACAGGTGCGGCCTGGTGTATTGATGTAGACCAGACCGCAAGGCGGCAGCGTAAGCACTTGCCATTGAGCACGGCAGTACGGATTAATGTTAGTGCAAAGTGACGATGCTATGCACTCCATATCCGCGATATAACTCCACTTCGGCTGTGAATAATTGTCCTGATATGTTAGGCCGGAAATTATCCGTCGCAAAATTGATGATCACCTCGGTGATCGCTAAAACCAATCACGACCGAGTCAGCTGTGAGATCAGATAGATGAACCGGCCGCGGCGTTGTAAGCCGGTACGAACGGGAGAGTCGACAGCAACGTTGTAAGCCGGTGCGGACGGGCGAGTCAACCGCAGGCGCGGTAAGCCGTGCGGGCGGGCGAGTAATCGCGAGCGTGGTAACCCGCTCGGACGGGCGAGTTAATGTAGATCGGGCCACAGGGGCGGCAACTTGCGCACGTCCGTTCATCGGGTAGTGTGGCCCGGACGAAAATGTTGTTGCAGAATGTTACCAACGCGTGCTCCATACCCGCAGTATAATGCCTCATTTGTAATGAACAATTGTCCTGCGAAACAATACTACATGCCCAAGTAATTGTTCTCAGACAAATTAATAGGTACTGATAAAATAAACTGAATAAATAGCACCTGATATATTTGGACAACCGATGTGAAACGTCCGCGAGAATTTGATCAGGATGTCATGCTGACCGTCTCTAATGCACATCAGTGTAACCTGACGCATGTGGACTGTATTGCTGCCACCACTTCTGATCAGTGTAGGATACTGGTAATCGGAGTCACTTTGTTCGGACGCAGCGATTTACTGACAAAAATCTCGCCTGTACATTAATCCGTCCTGATGCACATTAGTCCTTCCTCTGGTTGATCCTTCAATTACTAAATTGCTATCTGTCAGTCCAGCTTAGATCCTTCATCACGTGATCCCCTTTTTTTATTATTCCTCCTTAGTCTCACGTGGAAGTGGATGCCACGTCTCCTTCCGGTACTCGTGCGTGTACTGCTTCAAGGATTGGTAGTATATATTTCCTGCACGAATTTTCCAAAGCAGATCCCACCTGGTGGCTTCCCCATGTAACAGTTTTGGCCAATAAAAAAATTGAAGTTGTAGATCAACTTGGCCATCACGTAGCAGAATACTAATTGAAGTTGTACCATTGCTACTGTGGGCCCTTCCCATTGTTTTGCAAGTTTTCACGTGGCAGCTGGTCTGATCCCACTTGTATGTACGCGTGCCCAACTTGGTCGATTGGAGGAAAACAAGGACTAGGATGACTCGGACCTAGGGCTGGGCGTTCGGTTTTTATGGTTAATACGGTTTGGTTTATTCGGTTTTCTTGAATTTCGGTTTTGAAGAAATTGCCACCGAAATAAGTACACAAAATTCAGACACCGAACCATATTAACCGAAATATATCGGTTCGGTTTGTTCGGTTAACCAAAAAACCGAATTACATGCAGCCACTAGTCAAAGTGTCACGACTAATGAGAAGGGGTGGATTTTGTACAAAATGCACAAAACAATTAGTGGAAGGATTCACTAGCATGAACGCACATACATACACTTGGTGGAAGGATTCACTAGCTTTTCACTATCCGTGCATGCAAAAAATAGTAAAATATTCCAATGGAATAAATTAAGGACTAATCATTAGCATAGTAATACGTATTAGCATGGCCTTACGCACTACTTATATTAGAGATTAGAGTTTTTTGTAGAATGCATCGAGACACCAGAACTTGAAGAGACCAGTAGCAAAGTACCTTTGAGCAGCCGGCCGGCTAGATGTGGCAGCACCGATACATTACAGAGTAGATTTTTGAGAAAAATAATTGTGCAGCAACCATTGGGTTGGGCCGATCGCAAATTGGCCTGACGGCTGTTGCGCTTGCACTACAGGAACATACTAACGTTCCCTTAAAAAAGGAACATACTAACCAGGATACGTACAGATCGATTTTTTCGGTGAATTCGGTTTGTTAGCGATCAAAACCGAACACGACAGCGAACACCGTACAGTGGTCAGCTTTCACACCGAACCATAAAACCGAACACCGAATAAACCGACAAATCGGTTAAAAAGGTTCGGTTCGGTTTGGTTTTTCGGTTTTCGGTTTCAAATGCCCACCCCTACTCGGACCACAACGCAAGTTTGCTTTACGTCGGCCTTGGCGAATACGCCGCGTAATCAGGGAAGGAAAAATTGCATCAGAAAGTTTTACGGAAATGTTAATGCCCACACGTGTGGGCGTTTGCAGATCGCCCACACGCCTCCACCATCACTCATTTTGCCACGTATGAATACATGACATCAGCAGAAATCTTTTTGGTTTTTGGCTTAAAAATGTTTTATCTCCTAAATAAAAAAGCGAACTAAAAATCCGTTTTCACCATTAAATCCGTCTCGACGAGATCTTCAAAACTAGACCCCATGTTGATATGTTTCGATGAAATTTTTTTTGCCCAAAAGTTGCCATGATGTTTACACTATAGTTGCCATAGTGCTTAAACTAAAGTTGTCATGTGGCAATTTAAGTTTTTAGATCATGACAATTTTAATTTTTTTATGATGGCAATTCCAGTACTTTGACATGAAAATATTTTTTTATTGAACCATGGCAATTTTAAGTGCATGTATCGTGGCAATTTTAGTTTATGGTGCATGGCAAGTCTAGTTTCTTAATTCTTTGGTTTATAATATGTTAAAATTGCTTTTAAATATAAATGAAAATAGTTGAAACATATCATGGCAATTTCAGTGTAAATATCATGGCAATTCATGCGCAATAGACATGGCAACTTTTAATCAAAAAAAAATTCACCGAAATATATCGATATGAGATCTAGTTTTGAAGATCTCGTCGCGAGGGATTTAATGGCGAAAACGGATCTTCAATCGGATTTTTCATTTAAGAGATAAAACATTTTAAAAACTGAAAATCCAAAAAGATTCTCGCATACATGCATGCGATGACGTGACAATCTATTTATATTAGAGACGTGTGGTGCGTCTCCTTTCCCGCCACACGTGTGGCAGTTATCGGGACCCAAGTTTTAATCTCCATCTCCGTGATTTTTCTGGACGGCGGCGGAGGAGCGGCTCCCTCTCGATCATAATCTTGTATATGCTCTTCCGACTGTTCATCTTTTGACGTAGATCCTTTCTTCATCCAAAAAATTGCAAACTCCATGATCTCTGGGGAGATCCCTCCAAGAATTTATCACCACCGTGCGTAGGCCCCATGGTGGGCGCCAACTGTCGTAGAATTATCACGTTAGATGTCCTAATGTGAGGACTTAGTCATGAGGCCAACGCATCTATGTGGTAGCTTGAGAGGAGTTGGGCGGAATCGAGAGACGCAACACGCAAGACAAAGGATTTAGACAGCTTCGGGCCCCGGGAAACATCATCTGGTAATAGCCCTACATGCTGTTTGTGGCTAGGTCTTATCCTCATGAGGGAGTCGCCATAAACCAGCTCTCCTCTAGTTGTGTCTAGCCCTAAGATTGTTTCTTCTTGCTCTTCCCCCTTTGGGGAGCCCTGCCCCTCCTTATATATGTTGAAGGGGCGGTTTACATGACTAGTCCTAGTTGGATTAGGATTACTCTATTACAAGTGGAGTCCTAGTCTTGCTTCCTTTGTGGGAGAATATTCCTTGTGCTTTCCTCATAAACCGGCCCACCATAATCATGAACCGATCTTCCATAAACCGCCTTCTGGGCCACCGGGTCTTGTCATTCCTCTGACCCGCTCGCCGGGTCACCCATGAGTCGCCAGGCTCGGGCGGGTCACTTAGCGAGTCGTCTAGTCAGGGCAGGTCCTTAGTGAGTCGCCAAGTCCGGCCAGGTTATACTTCCGGCCGGGTTACGCCGTGGGGTATATCCCTGACAAGTTCCGTGCTCATATTTGTAACTCGAAACAGGGACTACGGATTAAACGAAGATTAGCCAAGGACGAGGTGACGATGCGCGTCGGGAATGGTTCCAAGGCCGATGTAATCGCTGTCGGCACGCTACCTCTACATCTACCTTTGGGATTAGTTTTAGACATGAATAATTGTTATTTGCTGCCAGCGTTGAGCATGAACATTATATCTGGATCTTGTTTAGTGCGACAGTTATTCATTTAAATCAGAGAATAATGGTCGTTCTATTTATATGACTCATATCTTCTATGGTCATGCACCCTTGAAGAGTGATCTATTTCTGTTGTATCTCGATTGTGGTGATACACATGTTCATAATATTGATGATAAAAGAGGCAAAGTTGATAATGATAGTGCAACATATTTGTGGCACTGCCGTTTAGGTCATATTGGTGTAAAGCGCATGAAGAAACTCCATGCAGATGGACTTTTGGAATCACTTGATTATGAATCATTTGATACTTGCGAACCATGCCTCATGGGCAAGAGGACTAAAACTCCGTTCTTTGGAACAATGGAGCGAGCCACTGACTTATTGGAAATAATACATACTGATGTAAGCGGTCCGAGGAGTGTTGAGGCTCGCGGTGGGTATCGTTATTTTCTGACCTTCATAGATGATTTGAGCAGATATGGGTATATCTACTTAATGAAACACAAGTGTGAAACATTTGAAAAGTTCAAAGAATTTCAGAGTGAAGTGGAGAATCATCGTAACAAGAAAATAAAGTTTCTACGATCTAATCGCGGAGGTGAATATTTGAGTTACAAGTTTGGCCTTCATTTAAAACAATGTGGAATAGTTTCACAACTCACGCCACCTGGAACACCATAGCATAATGGTGTGTCCGAACGTCGTAACCATACTTTATTAGATATGGTGCGATCTATGATGTCTCTTACCGATTACCACTATCGTTTTGGGGTTAGGCATTAGAGACAGCTGCATTCACGATAAATAGGGCACCGTCAAAATCCGTTGAGACACCGCTGTATGAACTGTGGTTTGGCAATAAACCTAAGCTGTTGTTTCTTAAAGTTTGGGGATGTGATGCTTATGTCAAAAGGCTTCAGCCTGATAAGCTCGAACCCAAATAAGAGAAGTGTGTCTTCATAGGATACCCTAAGGAAACAATTGGGTACACCTTCTACCACAAATCCGAAGGCAAGATCTTTGTTGCCAAGAATGGAACCTTTCTAGAGAAGGAGTTTCTCTCGAAAGAAGTGAGTGGGAGGAAAGTAGAACTTGATGAGGTAATTGTACCTTCTCTCAATTTGGAAAGTAGCTCATCCGAGAAATCCGTTCCCGTGATGCCTACACCAACTAGAGAGGAAGCTAATGATGATGATCATGAAACTTCAGATCAAGGTACTACCGAACCTCGTAGGTCAACTAGAACACGATCAACACCAGAGTGGTACGGTAATCCTGTTCTGGAAGTCATGTTACTAGACCATGACGAACCTACGAACTATGAATTAGCTATGATGAGCCCATATTCCGATAAATGGCTTGAGGCCATGAAATCTGAGATAGGAACCATGTATGAGAACAAAATGTGGACTTTGGTGGATTTGCCCGATGATCGGCGACCTATAGAACATAAACGGATCTTCAAAAAGAAGACTGACGTTGATGGTATTGTTACTGTCTATAAAGCTCGACTTGTTGCAAAAGGTTTTCGACAAGTTCAAGGAGTTGACTATGATGAGACTTTCTCACTCGTAGCAATGCTTAGGTTTGTCCAAATCATGTTAGCAATTGCCGCATTTTATGATTATGAAATCTGGCAAATGCATGTCAAAACTGCATTCCTTAATGTATTTCTTAAAGAAGAGTCGTATATGAAGCAACTAGAAGGTTTTGTCGATCCTAAAGGTGAGTGCAAGCTCCAGCGATCCATTTATGGACTGGTGCAAGCATCTCGGAGTAGGAATATACGCTTTGATGAGGTGATCAAAGCATATGGTTTTATGCAAACTTTTGGAGAAGCCTGTATTTACAAGAAAGTGAGTGGGAGCTCTGTAGCATTTCTAATATTATATGTGGATGACATATTGTTGATTAGAAATGATATAGAATTTCTGGATAGCATAAAAGGATACTTAAATAAAAAATCAATGAAAGACCTCGGTGAAGATGCTTATATATTGGGCATCAAGATCTATAGAGATAGATCGAGACACTTGATAGGACTTTCATAAAGCACATACCTTGATAAAGTTTTGAAGAAGTTCAAAATGGATCAGTCAAAGAAAGGGTTCTTGCTTGTGTTACAAGGTGTGAAATTGAGTCAGACTCATTGCCCGACCACTACAGAAGATAGAGAGAAAATGGAAGTCATTCCCTATGCCTTAGACATAGGTTCTATCATGCATGCTATGCTGTGTGATACGTCTCCAACGTATCTATAATTTATGAAGCATTCATGCTATTTTGTTATCTGTTTTGAATCTTTACGTGCTTTATTATACACTTTTATATTACTTTTGGGACTAACCTATTAACCGGAGGCCCAGCCCATATTGTTGTTTTATTGCCTATTTCAGTGTTTCGAAGAAAAAGGAATATCAAACGGAATGAAACCTTCGGAAAAGTTATTTTTGGAACAGAAGCAATCCCGGGAACTTGGAGTGCATCGATCCTTTTTGAGAGATCATCTTCATCCTACGCCTCTCACGGATTGATAAACCTTAGGTCATCCACTTGAGGGAAATTTGCTACTGTCCTACAAACCTCTGCACTTGGAGGCCCAACAATGTCTACAAGAAGAAGGTTGTGTAGTAGACATCAAGCTATTTTCTGGCGCCGTTGCCGGGGAGGTGAGTGCTTGAAGGTATATCTTTAGATCTTGTAGTCAAATATTTTTGTTTCTTGTTTTATCACTGGTTTAGTTTATAAAAGAAAACTAAAAATGGATTTGAGTTTGTCTCATACGGTTCATCTTTTTAATATCTTTCGTGAGAATGATGGAAAGGAAAATTGTGCTCAATTGCTAGAAGAAGAATGCATTAAAATGTTTGGTACTAAATCTTTGTATGATGAGCATGATTGGAATGTTGTTAGTATGAATTCCTTGAATATCCATGATGCTAATGATATGCAAAGCCACAAGCTTGGGGAAGCTATGTTTAATGAAGATGATATTTTTTGTCCCCCAAGTTTTGATGAGCAAATTTATTATGATGAAAGCATGCCTCCTATTTATGATGATTATATTGATGAAAGTGGGTTTGGAAGAGTGTCAACTTTAGGAAGTAGTGATCCCACTATTTTGGAGGATTATGAATCTTATTGTGATGAATATGAAAGTGGATTTGGAAGAGTGTCAACTTTATTTAGTGATGATTCCACTATTTCGGAAGAGGTTCCAATTAATTAGGAGAACAAAGTTGCTATCTATTATGATTGTTGTGATGACCTGTATGCTATTAGGAATAATGATAACCATGAAACTTGTCATCATGATTTTAGTTTTCAATTGGATTATGCCTCACATGATAATTATTTTGTTGAGTTTGCTCCCACTACTATTCATGAGAAGAAATTTGCTTATGTGGAGAGTAGTGAATTTTCTATGTTTGTAGATCATGAAAAGAATGCTTTATGTGCTGGTTATATTATTGAATTCATTCATGATGCTACTGAACATTATTATGAGGGAGGAACATATGCTTGTAGGAATTACAATAATGTCAAGTTTCCTCTCTATGTGTTGAAAATTTTGAAGCTATGCTTGTTTTACTGTCCTATGCTAGTTGATTATTGTTCCCATAAGTTGTTTGCTCACAAAATCCCTATGCATAGGAAGTGGGTTAGGCTTAAATGTGCTAGTCATATGCTTCATGATGCTCTCGTTATGTTTCAATTCTTATCTTTTATGTGAGCATCATTGTCATCATCATGCCTAGCTAGAAAGGCATTAAAGAAAAGCGCTTGTTGGGAGACAACCCAATATTTACCCTTACTGTTTTTTGTGTGTTCACATGATTATGCTACTGTAGTAATCATGCTTTATAGCTTTTGTTTTAATAAAGTGCCAAGTAAGACCTTTAGGATGGCTTACGGTGATAGTTGTGTTGATCCTGCTGAAAATCAGAAACTTTTGCACCCAGTAAATTAGTTTCGGTAATTCACATAAACGTGTTTCTGATATGATTCGTTTTGATCTGGATTGGTACACAAATTATTTAGGACTTCCTAATTTGGTAGAATTGTTGGAGTTCCATAAGTATACGTTTGATAGAGATTACTACAGACTGTTCTGTTTTTGACAGATTCTGTTTTCTATGTGTTGTTTGCTTATTTTGATGACTCTATGAGTAGTATCGGAGTGTATGAACCATAGAGAAGTTGGAATACAGTAGATATTACACCAATATGAATTTAGAATGACTTCATTACAGTACCTAAGTGGTTGTTTTATTTTCTTGTACTAACGGAGCTTACGAGTTTTCTGTTGAGTTTTGTGTTGTGAAGTTTTCAAGTTTTGGGTAAAGATCGATGGACTATGGAATAAGGAGTGGCAAGAGCCTAAGCTTGGATATGCCCAAGTCACCCCAAGGTAATGTTAAAGGACAACCAAGAGCCTAAGCTTGGGGATGCCCCGGAAGGCATCCCCTCTTTCGTCTTCGTTCATCGGTAACTTTACTTGGAGCTATATTTTTATTCACCACATGTTATGTGTTTTGCTTGGAGCGTGATGACCCACAAGTGTAGGGGATCTATCGTAGTCCTTTCGATAAGTAAGAGTGTCAAACCCAACGAGGAGCAGAAGGAAATGATAAGCGGTTTTCAGTAAGGTTTTCTCTGCAAGCACTAAAATTGTAGGTGATAGATAGTTTTGTGATAAGATAAATTGTAACGAGTAACAAGTAAATAAAGTAAATAAAGTGCAGCAAGGTGGCCCAATCCTTTATGCAGCATCCCACTTATGATTAACCCCTATTGCAAGCGTCCGCAACTACAAAAGAAGTATTAAGGTAAACCTAACCACATCATTAAAAATATGGATCCAAATCAGCCCCTAACGAAGCAACGCATAAACTAGGGTTTAAGCTTTTGTCACTCTAGCAACCCATCATCTACTTATTACTTCCCAATGCCTTCCTCTAGGCCCAAATAATGGTGAAGTGTCATGTAGTCGACATTCACATAACACCACTAGAGGAAAAGACAACATACATCTCATCAAAATATCGAACGAATACCAAATTCACATGACTACTAATAGCAAGACTTCAACCATCTCCTCAGGAACAAACGTAACTACTCACAAAGCATATTCATGTTCATAATCAGAGGAGTAATAATATGCATTAAGGATCTGAACATATGATCTTCCACCAAGTAAACCAATTAGCATCAACTACAAGGAGTAATCAACACTACTAGCAACCCACATGTACCAATTTGTGGTTTTGATACAAGATTGGATACAAGAGATGAACTAGGGTTTTGAGAGGAGATGGTGCTGGTGAAGATGTTGATGGAGATTAACCCCTCCCGTTCAGAGGATCATTGGTGATGACGATGGTGATGATTTCCCCCTCCCGGAGGGAAGTGTCCCCGGCAGAACAGCTCCGCCAGAGCCCTAGATTGGTTCCGCCAAGGTTCCGCCTCGTGGCGGCGGGTTTTCGTCCCGTAAGCTTGCCCACGATTTTTTCCAGGGTAAAAGCCTTCATATAGCAGAAGATGGACACCAGGGGGCCACCAGGGGGCCCAGGAGATAGGGGGCGCGCCCAATAGGGGTGGGCGCGCCCCCACCCTCCTGGCCAGGGTGTGGGCCCCCTGATGTATTTCTTTCGCTCAATAATTCTTATTAATTCCAAAAACATGTTTCGTGGAGTTTCCGTATTTTTGGAGCAGTGCAAAATAGGTTTCCAATGTTTGCTCCTTTTCCAGCCAGAATTCCAGCTGCCGCAATTCCCCCTCTTCATGGTAAACCTTGTAAAATAAGAGAGAATAGCCATAAGTATTGAGATATAATGTGTAATAACAGCCCATAATGCACTAAATATTGATATAAAAGCATGATGCAAAATGGACGTATCAGAGCGTCATTTTATTTTGTTAGTATTTTCTTGCTGCTATTTAGAATAATGTTTTGCATCTTTATTTTCAATAAAAAAGTCAAGGATAGCCTTTACCATGCTTATTTTGCTAGTATACATGTTGCTGTTTGAAAACAGAAAGTTTACCGCTGTTGCAAAAAATTCCCTAGGAAAGTCAGAGAATGGTATAATGTTGAAACTTTTTGCATATTGTGCTCTGATAAATTCACTACATTGGGAATTTTATTTCATAATTTTTGGAGTTAGGGAAGTATTGATACTCTTGCATTCTTTATAGACTGTACTGTTTTGGCAGATTGCTGTTATGGTTGCATTGTTTGCATATGTTTGCTTGTTTAATGATTCTATTTGAGGATAGGAGTATTAAATATGCAGAGGCATTTAGTATGCAATGTTGAATAATAATTTTAATAATTTGTTACAGTAGAAAATGATAAGGTTTTGCATTGGTTTATACTAACCTATCTCACGAGTTCTTGTTGAGTTTGGTGTGGATGAAGCTTTTGATAAAAAAAGAGAAACCATGATATGAGAGGAATTAAGGAGACACAAAAGTTCAAGCTTGGGGATGCCCAAGGCACCCCAAGATAATATTTCAAGAAGTCTCAAGCATCCAAGCTTGGGGATGCCCCGGTAGGCATCCCACCTTTCTTCTTCAACAACTATCGGTTAGTATCAGTTGGGCCTAAGTTTTTCCTTCTTCACATGAGTTGTG
This sequence comes from Triticum timopheevii, assembly GCA_963921465.1. Lineage (NCBI taxonomy): Eukaryota > Viridiplantae > Streptophyta > Magnoliopsida > Poales > Poaceae > Triticum > Triticum timopheevii. The sequence goes on from OY997266.1 coordinate 161,509,094, forward strand.
CTATCCTTGCAATGTCATTTTATTTTGCTTTGCTTGCTGTTTGAATACAATACCAAGATCTGAAATTCTTTAATGAGAGAGAGTCTTCACATATTTACATAATTTAGCTACTCATTGATCTTCACTTATATCTTTTTGGAGTAGTTTGTCATTTACTCGTGTGCTTCACTTATATCCTATGAGTAAATGGTTGGATGAGTTGATTGTCATAAATCTGAAATTATATATGTCTCATTTGCTTATCCCATGGGGAGTAATGACTTCACATCTAAAAAGTAGAGGTTGTAAATTTATTGAAGGTTAGCAAGCATTGTATTGGCCATTTGAACAATTCATGAAAGAATATTGAAGGAAGAGAGATTTCACATATAAATATACTATCCTAGACATCTTTTATAATTGTGAGCACTCATTAAGTATGACATGCTAAAGAGTTGATGTTGGACAAGGAAGACAACGTAATGGGTTATGTTTTCTCACATTTCAATTAAAGTATATTGTCATGGATCATTCAAACATGTTGAGCTTGCCTTTCCCCCTCATGCTAGCCAAGATTCCTTGCACCAAGTACAAATACTACTTGTGCTTTCAAATATCCTTAAACCAATTTTTGCCATGAGAGTCCACCATACCTACCTATGGATTGAGTAAGATCCTTCAAGTAAGTTGTCATCGGTGCAAGCAATAAAAATTGCTCTCTAAATAAGTATGATCTATTAGTGTGAAGAAAATAAGCTTTATACAATCTTGTTATGGAAGCAATAAAAGCGATGGACTGCATAATAAAGGTCCATATACAAGTGGCAATATAAAGTGACGTTCTTTTGCATTAACATTTTGTGCATCCAACCATAAAAGCGCATGACAATCTCTGCTTCCCTCTGCGAAGGGCCTATCTTTTACTTTATGTCTTTTACTTTATGCAAGAGTCAAGGTGATCTTCACCTTTCCCTTTTTCATTTTATCCTTTGGCAAGCACCTCGTGTTGGAAAGATCCTGATATATATATATATATATATATATCCAATTGGATGTATGTTAGCATGAACTATTATTGTTAACATCACAAAAAGGTGAATACGTTGGGAGGAAACACTATAAGCCCCTATCTTTCTCAGTGTCCGATTAAAACTCCATAACCATTAGTATTGCGTGAGTGTGAGCAATTGTAGGAGACTATATGATAGTTGAGTATGTGGAGTTTGCTAAATCAAAGCTCTGACAAAGACCCTTCCTAAAAATAAGATGAATTGTAATTGTTCGATGACTAAGAATGAAGTTTGCTAGTTTTCAAGAAAGTTTATGGTATATGCTTTAACATGTGAATTGCTTGTTACTTGTTCGTGAGAAGTTTTATGAGATGAACTACTGTTATGACATATAATCATGCTAGAAAAGGTGATTGAAATTATCGTTGGTCAAACATGTGCACCTTCTAGCATTCACACTTCATAAATTCTTTCTTTTATCATTTACCTACTCGAGGACGAGCACGAATTAAGCTTGGGCATGCTGATACGTCTCCAACGTATCTATAATTTATGAAGCATTCATGCTATTTTATTATCTGTTTTGAATGATTACGGGCTTTATTATACACTTTTATATTACTTTTGGGACTAACCTATTAACCGGAGGCCCAGCCCATATTGTTGTTTTATTGCCTATTTCAGTGTTTCGAAGAAAAGGAATATCAAACGGAGTCCAAACGGAATGAAACCTTCGGAAAAGTTATTTTTGGAACAGAAGCAATCCCGGGAACTTGGAGTGCAAGCCAGGGAAGCGTCGAGGAGGCCACGAGATAGGGGGGCGCACCCACCCCCTAGGCGCGCCCTCCACCCTCGTGGGGCCCTCGAGGCTCCCCCGACCGACTTCTTTCGCCTATATATTCCCATATACCCTAAAACCATCAAAGAACAAGATAGATCGGGAGTTCCGCCGCCGCAAGCCTCTGTAGCCACCAAAAACCTCTCGGGAGCCCGTTCTGGCAACCTGCCGGAGGGGGGGGGGATCCCTCACCGGTGGCCATCTTCATCATCCCGGCGCTCTACATGACGAGGAGGGAGTAGTTCACCCTCGGGGCTGAGGGTATGTACCAGTAGCTATGTGTTTGATCTCTCTCTCTCTCTCTCTCTCTCGTGTTCTCTCTATGGCACGATCTTGATGTATCGCGAGCTTTGCTATTATAGTTGGATCTTATTATGTTTCTCCCCCTCTACTCTCTTGTGATGAATTGAGTTTTCCCCTTGAAGTTATCTTGTCAGATTGAGTCTTTAAGGATTTGAGAACACTTGATGTATGTCTTGCCGTGCTTATCCGTGGTGACAATGGGATATCACGTGATCCACTTGATGTATGTTTTGGTGATCAACTTGCGGGTTCCGCCCATGAACCTATGCATAGGGGTTGTCACACGTTTTCGTCTTGATTCTCCGATAGAAACTTTGGGGCACTCTTTGAAGTACTTTGTGTTGGTTGGATAGATGAATCTGAGATTTGGTGATGCATATCGTATAATCATGCCCACAGATACTTGAGGTGACAATGGAGTATCTAGGTGACATTAGGGTTTTGGTCGATTTGTGTCTTAAGGTGTTATTCTAGTACGAACTCTTGAATAGATTGATCCGATAGAATAACTTTGAGGTGGTTTCGTACCCTACCATAATCTCTTTGTTTGTTCTCTGCTATTAGTGGCTTTGGAGTGACTCTTTGTTGCATGTTGAGGGATAATATGATCCAATTATGTTATTATTGTTGAGAGAACCTGCACTAGTGAAAGTATGAACCCTATGACTTGTTTCCTATCATTGCAATACCGTTTACGCTCACTTTTATCTTTAGTTACCTTGCTGTTTTTTATTTTCAGATTACAAAAACCTATATCTACCATCCATATTGCACTTGTATCATCATCTCTTCGCCGAACTAGTGCACCTATACAATTTGCCATTGTATTGGGTGTCTTGGGGACACAAGAGACTCTTTGTTATTTGGTTGCAGGGTTTTTTGAGAGAGACCATCTTCATCCTACGCCTCCCACGGATTGATAAACCTTAGGTCATCCACTTGAGGAAAATTTGCTACTGTCCTACAAACCTCTGCACTTAGAGGCCCAACAACGTCTACAAGAAGAAGGTTGTGTAGTAGACATCACTGTGTACCAGACCTGATGTGTGCCTTGCTATAAGTTTAGCAGGGAGGTACCAAAGTAATCCAGGAGTGGATCACTGGACAACGGTCAAGAACATCCTGAAGTACCTGAAAAGGACTGAGGATTTGTTTCTCATTTATGGAGGTGAAAAAGATCTCGTCATAAATGGTTACGTCGATGCTAGCTTTGACACTGATCCGGACGACTCTAAGTCACAAACTGGATACATATTTATATTGAATGGTGGAGCTGTCAGTTGGTGTAGTTCCAAGCAGAGCCCCGTGGCGGGATCTACATGTGAAGTGGAGTACATAGCTGCGTCGGAAGCAACAAATGAAGGAGTCCGGATGAAGGAGTTCATATCCGATCTAGGTGTAATACCTAGTGCATCAGGTCCAATTAAAATCTTTTGTGACAATACTGGAGCAATTGCCTTAGCAAAGGAATCCAGATTTCATAAAAAGACCAAACACATCAAGAGGCGCTTCAACTCCATCCGTGACCTAGTCAAGGAGGGAGACATAGGGATTTGCAAAATACATATGGATCTAAATATAGTAGACCCGTTGACTAAAGCCTCTTCCATGAGCAAAACAAGATCAGCACCAAGATTCCATGGGTGTTAGAGTCATTACAATGTAATCTAGATTATTGACTCTAGTGCAAGTGGGAGATTGAAGGAAATATGCCCTAGAGGCAATAATAAAGTTTTTATTTTACATTTCGTTATTTCATGATACATCTTTATTATACATGCTAGAATTGTATTAGCCGGAAACTTGATACATGTGTGAATATGTAGACGAAATACTGTGTCCCTAGTAAGCCTCTACTAGACTAGCTCGTTAATCAAAGATGGTCAAGTTTGCTAACCATAGACATGTGTTGTCATTTGATGAACGGGATCACATCATTAGTAGAATGATGTGATGGACAAGACCCATTTGTTAGCTTAGCATTATGATCGTTCTGTTTTATTGCTATTGCTTTCTTCATGTCAAATACATATTCCTCCGACTATGAGATTATGCAACTCCCGGATACCGGAGGAATGCCTTGTGTGCTATCAAATGCCATAACGTAACTAGGTGATTATAAATATGCTCTATAGGTATCTCCGTAGGTGTTTGTTGGGTTGGCATAGATCGAGATTAGGATTTGTCACTCCGAGTATCAGAGAGGTATCCCTGGGGCCTCTCTATAGTGCACATCATAAGAAGCCTTGCAAGCAAAGTGACTAATGAATTAGTTGCGGGATGATGTATTAAGGAACGAGTAAAGAGACTTGCCGGTAATGAGATTGAACTAGGTATGAATATATCAATGATGGAATCTCGGGCAAGTAACATACCGATGACAAAGGGAATAACGTATGTTGTCATTAGGTTCGACCAATAAAGATCTTCGTAGAATATGTAGGAGCTAATATGAGCATCTAGGTTCCGCTATTGGTTATTGACCGAAGAGGTGTCTCTGTCATGTATACATAGTTCTCAAACCCGTAGGGTCCGCACGCTTAACATTCGATGATGATTTTATATTATAGAGTTATATGATTTGGTGGCCGAATGTTGTTCGGAGTCCCGGATGAGAACACGGACATGACGAGGAGTCTTGAAATGGTCGGGAGGTAAATATTGATATATTGGATGATAGTATTCGGACACCAGAAGTGTTCCGGGTAGTATCGGGTATTTATCGGACTACCAGGAGGGAGGGGGGTACTGTCAGTGTCAAAACCGGCAGATCTCGGGTAGGGGGGCCCAAGCTATATGTTTGAGAACCAATGGTAACTATGGACAAAGGACACAGTGTTTACCCAGGTTCAGGCCCTCTTAATGGAGGTAAAACCCTACTCCTGCTTGATTATATTTGAGGGTATAGGGGTTACAAGAGTTGATCTACCCCGAGATCGATTCAACTAACCCTAGATTAGCTAGCCTAGAAATGTTGTGATCCTGCCTCCGATCTACCATCTAGTTTATAGAGACACAAGAGGGTCTTAGGGTTGTACAAAGTCGGTTTTACAGAAAGGAATAAGATATCCGGACACCTATACTTGCCATCCACGCATACGTGAGTCCCCACCGGACATGAGAGATAATCTTCTATCTTGTATCTTGACGGCCCATCAGTCCGGCCCACATCAATAGACCGGACACCCGAGGACCCCCTAGTCCAGGACTCCCACAGTAGCCCCTGAACCAGTCTTCAGTGATGATACATTCGGCGTTCAGATTGTCTTTGGCATTGCAAGGCGGGTTCCTTGAAGAATACACATCGGCTTTCCTCTATAAAGAATTATATCTGGCTTTTCGTAATAAACACAACCCTTAGCCGCGAAGGCAGGATATATAGAAAAAAGAATATCATTGTCTTTTACTGACAACTTTTTTGATGAAGCGTCAGACTTGACCCTTCGGCATTTTGAACCGTTTTGTTACTCCGCGTTCCGTGTTTCAAGGCCACACCTCATTGGCACGTCCTGTCGAAACAGAGATCAGGCCCACTTAATGCGGGATTGCACATCAATGATATTTGGGCAATCCAACCATTTGCAGCGCACGCCTTCATTGGGAATAGACAAGATTCAAGGCACGAGCGGGGGGGGGGGGAGGCAGTTGGCATTTTTACTGCCTATAAGAGGGCAGTAGATCCTTACTTTCTTCCCCATGCCTTCACATCTCCTCAGCCTTCCAATCTCCCAAGCTCTCTGCGCCCGCAAAGTCTCTGTCTTTCTCACCACCACCACCACCTCCTCCGACCATAGCCGGAGCCGGCTCCAAAGGCAAGTGGGAGGCCTCCTCTCTAACGGAAAAGGAGATAAAAGATCTCCGGAGTGCGGGGTACCTTGTCGCCGATATCAAGCACAGGCTCCCCCCGAAGATCAAGTCATTCCCACTCTGGAGCCCGGCAAGCAGCTCGTCTTCCTCCCCCACTTCCTTAGAGGGTTAGGTTTTCCACTCCACCCATTCGTCCATGGACTCATGTACTACTACGACCTAGATTTCCATGATCCAGCCCCGAACTATTTCCTCCATATCTCAGCATTCATCGTTGTGTGTGACGCTCTCCTCCGCGTCCACCCACACTTCAGCCTATGGCTCAATGTCTTCAACGTGAAGCCAAAGGTGGTCGATGGGAAGCATGCGGACTGCGGGGGAGCTATGATTAGCAAGCTGTCGAACACCACATGGCCCAAGGTGGCCTTTGTGGAGACCGTGAAGATCTGGCAATAGGAGTGGTTCTACATCACCGAGCCGAGCCGCACTAAGTGGGAGGCCATTCCGGAGTTCAGATCCGGACCCCCCATGAGGCTCACATCCTGGAACGCGAAGGGCCTCGACTGGGGGTCCCAGACGGAGGTGCAAGCGCTGCAAATGCGCATCACCAACATGCTGGGAAGAACGTTTGTCTAACCAACGTGGTTCAGATCATGGTCTCTCGCCGCATTCTCCCCTGCCAGCGGCAGGCTTCCCCCATGTGGGAATTCAAGCCGGAGGAGCTGCGGATGGTACAACACTTCCTCGGAACCACACAGGAGGGAATGTGGAAACTACTTTTCAAGGCACAGAAGAGCAGCTGGCCCATAGAGACCGAAGACATCGTCCTCAACGCCACGAATCCGACCTCTCCAGTAAGTATTGGATATCTCCAAAGACATACCTAGTTTATAATATATATATTTATGCCAAACTCACCAACCCATCCTTTGTTACAGGGCTGGACCAAGAAGTCGGAGCGGATCAAGTGTCCGGCTCCGCTGCCTGAAAACCCAGTCACTCCATAGCTGGAAGAGATTCTGGTCCCGACGCCTTATAAGCCACCCGAGAAGAAGGCCAAGAAGAAGATCAAGGGGCCCAAGGACGGGCCCCACCGAAAAGGCCCTCCGGAAGCTGTGTCCGGAGAGACCGAACTCGTCTCCTCCCACGAGGAAGAAGTGGACGAAGAGGAGGAGGAGGAGGAAGAGGAAGTGGAGAGTGACTCCCCTCTCAAGACAAGGACGGGAAAGAGGACAGCCTCCGAGAACCTGGAGGGGGCGACGCCAAAGAAGGGGCGGGTGGTCCTGTCGGATAGTTCGGACGCGGAGTCCGAAAACAGCCCGGAGAGGGTCCAAAGGGAGAAGCCCCTGGCCAAAACGTAAGTGTCCGAAACTTACTCATTTAATTATCGCTTTAATCTGCCTCTTTCATGCCTAATCCTTTTATGCTTTTTAGCCCTCCGCGCGAGATCCCGACCCCCTCTTCTTCGGAGGGGAACTCTCTAGCCCCTGGGGAGGCAGATAGTGACGGACCATCTCGCGCCCTCTCTCCCCCTGCCATGGAGGACACCGAGGTGTCATCCCAAAGGCCATCTCATGGCCGGGGAGGGGCAGACGAGACCGTCCAGAAGGCGCCCAAGGACGACACCTCGGACGTTGTAGAGCGGGGCACGGCGACCCCCATGACCACCGAGGATGGGTGTAACGCCCCGGATTCGTTGCGCCAGGTGTCCGCCAGTTATTCGCCGTCGTTTCCATGTCATTTGCTTGCGTGTTGCATTTTATCATGTCATCATGTGCATCTCATTTCACATTCATGTTCGTCTCATGCATCCGAGCTTTTTTCCCCGTTATCCATTTTGCAATCCGGCGCTCCTATGTCCCCCGGCGTCCCCCTTTTGTCTCCTGTTGTGAGTGGGTGTTAAACTTTCTCGGAATGACCCGAGGCTTGCCAAGCGGCCTTGGTATAGCACAGGTAGACCGCCTGTCAAGTTTCGTGCCATTTGGAGGTCGTTTGGTACTCCAACGGTTAACCGGGTAACCGTAAAGCCTCTTTGAGTTGCAGCCCAACACCCCCTCCAAAGTGGCCCAAAACCCATCTAACTCCCCTCCATGCTCTCGGTCGTTCGATCAAGATCGCGTGGCCGAAAACCGCTCCTCATTTGGACTCTCCTAGCTCCCTCTACCTATATATATGTGCCCCTCCCCGAAATTTCGGTGCAAACCCTAGCCTTCTTCCTCCTCCCGCCGACGGACACGTCCGAACCGGGCCGGACATGTCCACCCGTCCCCGCGCCGCCGCCCATGCCCACTCCCGTGACGCCACGTGGCCCAGCCACCGCGCCCCGCCGCCGGCCCGCGCGAGCCCATCGCGGGCCCGCCGAGCCCATCCGGCGCTGCCCCGCGCCCGACGCACCCGCCGCCGCCTGCGCCGGCCTGCGCCGCCGCCGCCCTGCCGCCCCGCGCCTCCCCGGCCCCTCCACGCCTCCGCCGCCGGATCTCCGGCGACCTCACCCGCCGCCGTCTGGCCGCCCGGCCGCGCGCTCCGCCGCCCGGCGCCCGGCCGACCCCGGATCCCCGCCGCCGCGCGCCCCGCGCCTCCTCCCGGCCGGCGCCCGTCTCCCGCCGGCGCTCGCCGCGCCCCCCCTCGCCGGCCCCCCATCTCCGGCCTCCTTCCTCGTTGCCGGCGCCGCCCAGCTCCGGCGAGAGCTCCGGCCCGACCTCGGAAACCGTGCCGCGGTCAACCCTAGCCGCGAGGTGATTTTTCTGCCAAGTCCCCGAAGTTGTTGACATAATCATGCCATGTTCATCGCATGACATCTCTGCATCCGTAGCTCCGTTGCGTGCGTGTAATATGTCAAATTGTTCGTATCGACGAGTACTTCATTTCCTTCCATTGCATCATATTCATTTGAGTTCATCTTGATGCCCGAAATGCTATTGGAAGAGTGCATGTGATGTTAATCTGCTGAAACTATTATAACTTGCTCATTTGTCATTTTTGCCATGATTGATGTGTGCATCCTATGAGGTTGATGTCTTCACGTGTTTGGATCTATGCCATGCCATCTTTCCAGGGGAGTATGCCATGTATTTTTGTGATCAATGTGGTGACTAGCACAAGCATGCAAACTAGGCTTCGTGATATTGCTGATTTTAGTCCCTGTTCTGCTGTTATTTTTATGCCATGTAAACTTGATGCTACAGAGAGATCCATGCATATTTTGAGATACTTCAGTAAGGGTGTTTTGAACATGTGGTTATTGTCTATCCATTCATGCCCTTTTTTGCAATTATGGAGTAGTCTAGCATGCCATTTGAGTGCTCTACTTTTGCTTCAAAATGTTTCCTGGCAGATTGTTTACGTGTTATTCAATTTGGCCAAGCTTGCTATAGTTGATCCTTGCATGCTATGGACTTGTTCTTGACTTGGTTTGTTTCACAAACATGTCTTCTTGATGATGCTATGCTTATCTTGTCATGCAATGACTTATGGTGAGTGAATCGAGCTTGTTAAGTAGTGTACTTGCTGTTGCTGTTTTGCTAGGCTGAATCTGTTATTTCGTGATGCTATATAAATATGTTTCTACTAATCATTCTATGCATAATCTAGAGATGCTCTATAAACATGTTTTGATCTACATGTCATGCTCTATCCATCCATGCCCCTGGTAGCATTTATATCTTGCTGTAGATTATTCATATCTTGCTCCAAAGTTGCTTGACAATGTTGCTATCAGCCTGTTAACATTAAGTTCACTAGTTCCCATGTGTTTTGCTAGTGTTCCATGCATCCTATGACCTTGCTCTTGTCATGCTTAACTTCACAAACATGCCTTCTTACTGTTAGTTGCCTTGCCATGCCATGTATTGCACTGTGGTGAGTGGTTCAAGCTCACAAACATGCCTACTTATTGTTGTTCCTGCCATGTATGAATCTGTAATATAACTTGCCATGTTTACATGGGTGCCATCATACTTTCTGATCCTTTTTGGCTCATGGTTAGTAAGGGACTCTTGTTCTATGCATTTAGTAGTATCATGCCATGTCTTTGTTTGTCATGATATATTCCTGTAACATGTTGTTTGCTTGCTCTAAACATTGCAACCTGATGTTATTTCCTGACAAGTCTGAAACTGTTATTATTTGCAATCTTCCCATGTCCTTTTGAATATGATCTAGTGATTTCTGGAGATAGCTCAGTGTTCATGTTTTGTTGTGCTTTACCTGTACTTCATGCCCATGCCTTTTGTTATTATGTTGGGGTGCTGTAGCATGTTGTTTTGATGCTTGCAATATGCCTAGTTGCTGTTTTGGACAGATCATTGTTATGACTTGTATAGTGTGCATGTGTTGAACCGTTGCTCCGTTTTGAGTGTGCTCTATATGAAACTTGCTTGATTTTGCATGTAGCTTCTTATTATCATGTTGCATCCATGTTTTGGTGTGTTTGCTTGATGTTTGGGTGCATTTTGCATCGATGTCATGCTTAACTTGTTTTGCTCATATCTTCTAGGCCGTAGCTCCGAATCTAATGAACTTTATATGTAACTTGACTAGAATTTCGTGTAGATCATCTTGGTGCATCTTAACTTGCTGTTTAACAACTTGAACATAAGGTTTATTCGGTTCTGGACCAATTTCGAAATATGCATATGAGGACTTACCGGAATGGTTATATGTTGTTTCCGGCCTCATTTAAACTTGCCTTGATGTGTTGCTCTTGTATGCATCATCTCTTGCCATGAGTAGCCTCATCTAGATTTCTCATGCATCATGCTTGTTGTGCCTCATGCCTTGTTCATGTGTAGTCTTGTGTGCTTCTTCTTGTTAGTTCCTGTTTCATTGCGATCGTGAGGATTCGTTCGTCTACGGTTGGTTCGGCTTCATCCGTTTCTTCTTCTTCATGAACTCGTTCTTCTTCCTTGCGGGATTTCAGGCAAGATGACCGCTACCCTGGATCTCATTACTATCATTGCTATACTAGTTGCTTCGTTCTATCACTATGCTGCGTTACCTATCATTTGCTCGTCAAGCCTCACAAATTGCCATGAACCTCTAACCTTTGACACCATTCCTAGCAAACCGTTGATTGGCTATGTTACCGCTTTTGCTCAGCCCCTCTTATAGCGTTGCTATCTGCAGGTGAAGTTGAAGATTTTTTTCCATGGTGGACAGGGTTATGTTGGGATATCACAATATCTCTTATATTATTAATGCATCTATATACTTGGTAAAGGGTGGAAGGCTCGGCCTTATGCCTGGTGTTTTGTTCCACTCTTGCCGCCCTAGTTTCCGTCATACCGGTGTTATGTTCCCGGATTTTGCGTTCCTAACGCGGTCGGGTGATTTATGGGACCCCCCTGACAGTTCGCTTTGAATAAAACTTGTCCAGCAAGGCCCAACCTTGGTTTTACCATTTGCCTCACCACCACCTACTTTTTCCCTTGGGAGTCGCTCTCTCGAGGGTCATCTTTATTTTAGCCCCCCCGGGCCAGTGCTTGTCTAAGTGCTGGTCCGAACCGAGTAGACTGCGGGGCCCCCTCGGGGAAACTCGAGGTCTGGTTTTACTCGTAGGATGTCTCATCCGGTGTTGCCCTGAGAACGAGATATGTGCAGCTCCTATCGGGATTGTCGGTGCATCGGGTGGCTTTGCTGGTCTTGTTTTACCATTGTCGAAATGTCTTGTAAACCGGGATTCCGAGACTGATCGGGTCTTCCTGGGAGAAGGTCTATTCCTTCGTTGATCGCGAGAGCTTGTCATGGGCTAAGTTGGGACACCCCTGCAGGGTATAAACTTTCGAGAGCCGTGCCCGCGGTTATGTGGCAGATGGGAATTTGTTAATGTCCGGTTGTAGATAACTTGACACCAGATCCGAATTAAAACGCATCAACCGAGTGTGTAGCCGTGATGGTCTCTTCTCGGCGGAGTCCGGGAAGTGAACACGGTTTCTGTGTTATGTTTGACGTAAGTAGGTGTTCAGGATCACCTCTTGATCATTGCTAGTTGACGACCGTTCCTTTGCTCCTCTTCTCGCTCTCTTTTGCGTATGTTAGCCACCTTATATGCTTAGTCGCTGCTGCAACCTCACCACTTTACCCCTTCCTTTCCCATTAAGCTTTGCTAGTCTTGATACCCATGGTAATGGGATTGCTGAGTCCTCGTGGCTCACAGATTACTACAACAACAGTTGCAGGTACAGGTTATGCGATGATCTTGATGCGAGAGCGATGCTTGCTTGCTTGAGTTCATCTTTTGCTTCTTCTTCGATCAGGGAATAGGTTCCAGGTCGGCAGCCTGGGCTAGCAGGGTGGATATTGTTTGAGTTTCTGTTTATGATTCATCCGTAGTCGGATGTTGTTCTTGTATGTTGTATTGTTGTATTCATGTGGCATTGTATGCCTCTTGTATGTATCCCCATCTATTATGTAATGTTGATGTAATGATATCCACCTTGCAAAAGCGTCTCAATATGCGGGTCTATCCTTGGTGGGACCTTCGAGTTCCTTCTGGATAGGGTCGCATATTGGGCGTGACAAGTTGGTATCAGAGCCTCGACCGACCCTAGGAGCCCCCTTGATTGATCGTGTAGTTTGGCCGTTGTTGAGTCTAGAAGAAAACTGTTTTCTGAGTCTAGTTATATCGGAGAGTAGGAATTCTTTTTACTCCTCAGCCCCCTTCGTCGCTCTGGTGAGGAATCTTGACGTAGATGTTTTAAATTACTTCTCTTCCAATTCAAATTTTTTTTTAGGTTCACGCAGTTGGTTTTTCGATCGTTGTTCCTCAGCTCTTTTCATCCGGTGCATTTCTCGTCAAGTTGACTCGAGCCTCTTCATCTTTGCCAAGTTCAATCATCAGTTGTCTCCTTTTCCCACCCGCCCTCCCTTCTTCCTCTCGGAACCGGAGTCCGTGATCGAGTATCCATCCTACTCGTGCGAAGTCTTTGCTTTCTTTCCTCAATGATTTCAACCGGTGTTTCCTCTTGAAGATATTAGTCGGTTTCCCTTTCCAAGTTGCCTTTGTTTTTCCCGCCCTCACACCCTTTTTCTTCCCGGAGTCTGACTCTCTCTCGACCATCTATTTCATTCGCTCGGAGCCTCTTCAGTCTTCTCTCAATTATCTCAACCGGTGAATTCTCGTCTCGTTCGTCATTCTTCATCTCTTTTTCTTTTCCGGTGGTTTCAATTCAAGTTTTTCGGTGTTGATCATATTCTTTTCCGTAGCTCAAGTGTTCTATCTGCTCGTTCGCCTCTCGCCAGTTTATCCTTCCGGAGTGCTCAAGACATCTCAGGAGATTCGTCTATGTTCCAATTAATTCAAGGTTGTCACCTCATTCAAATATTTCATTGTTCCGGTGCATCATCTACCTGTTCAACATCCCTTCCCAACGGTGTTATCTCTTCAGTGGGCCCTAACCCACAGGTATTTCCCAGGATCTTACCTGACTCTTCTAATTATTCCGGAGTAATTCCTATTTCTGTTCAAGTCTGACGTAAGTATGATTTCATCAGTCAGATGTTTTTCTAAGATCGATTTAAATTCATTTTCATCGTCGACTCAACCTCTTTGCTTTTCATTCTCCCGGAGTATCTCAGTAATTTTGGTGGTGTTTCTTGTCGTCATTCTCAGCTTTGAAGATCGAAGAAGAGTTTTTCCTCTAAGTCTTGTCCGTTCTCCCGGAGATTCGCGGTGCTAGCTCGATGTTATCCTATCAAATTGTTTTCCAGTCATGCAAATTCTTTTCATCCATCCGGAGCATTTCAGGAGTTGCTTTCTCTCTTGATCATCCGGAGGCCATCTTTTCGGAAGATTTCTTCATTCTAAGTTTTCAGTTTCGGTCGTCTCTATATTCTTCCGGTGCTTCGTTCAAGTGTTCTTTAATCAGCTCATGATATCGTTGTTCTTTTGCATCTAAATCCCCTCAAGCTCATTTGTTTTTTTAATTCTTCCCGGTGATTCATTCTCTTTCGTCAGTCATTTCCGAATTCTCATGGTGGTTCGTTCAAGATCCTCTTTCCTTGATTATCTTTTTAATTCATTCGTTCTTTCAATCCTACCGGTGGTTCATGAAGACCTTCTCAAGTTTGCGATATGTCACTTCTCAATTCTCTTTCAAGAAGAATAAGTAGTATGCAAAATCCATTGCTTGTCATCAACTTAATTTGATGAAGGATAAGCATACAATAAATCTTATTCTTATTTCATCTAAGTGATTAATCCTTTCCATCAGAGTTTGTTCTTGATGAATAAACTCTAGTTCCAAGAGTTTTCATCTTTTCTTTTCCGGAGTTCAATTTTCCTCGGCCATTTCGTCGGAACCTCCATCTAAATAATCACAAGGCTCATCTTATTCTTTCATCCTTCAGTCTATCTCGTCATTCTTTTGTTACCGGAGTTCTTCATGGTGGTTCTTCACGATTTAATTCATTCTCAAGAGTTCATCAAGTATCAATCCATCCTCTCTAGCTCGTGTTCTTCTCCTTCCATCTTCAGACGGAGTACTGCCTAAATCCTTTCAGTCTTATTCGTTTCTTTTCTCATTCTAACCACTCCGGTTAGAACGAGCCTTTTTCATAGCCTATCTGATTCCGTGAGCTTTCGATTCTCGTCATTCTCGTCGTTCCTCTCTTCTTCTCGAGTGCTCTCGACTCTTTGCTTCTTCTCTTGAATTCTTGTTTCACCTCATCCTTTTTCCCTTCCGTCTCGGTCCTAAGATCTCGGGACGAGATCTCTTGTTAGTGGAGGAGTGTTGTAACGCCCCGGATTCGTTGCGCCAGGTGTCCGCCAGTTATTCGCCGTCGTTGCCATGTCATTTGCTTGCGTGTTGCATTTTATCATGTCATCATGTGCATCTCATTTCGCATTCATGTTTGTCTCATGCATCCGAGCTTTTTCCCCGTTGTCCGTTTTGCAATCCGGCGCTCCTATGTCCCCCGGCGTCCCCCTTTTGTCTCCTGTTGTGAGTGGGTGTTAAACTTTCTCGAAATGACCCGAGGCTTGCCAAGCGGCCTTGGTATAGCACCGGTAGACCGCCTGTCAAGTTTCGTGCCATTTGGAGGTCGTTTGGTAGTCCACGGTTAACCGGGTAACCGTAAAGCCTCTTTGAGTTGCAGCCCAACACCCCCTCCAAAGTGGCCCAAAACCCATCTAACTCCCCTCCATGCTCTCGGTCGTTCGATCAAGATCGCGTGGCCGAAAACCGCTCCTCATTTGGACTCTCCTAGCTCCCTCTACCTATATATATGCGCCCCTCCCCGAAATTTCGGTGCAAACCCTAGCCTTCTTCCTCCTCCCGCCGACGGACACGTCCGAACCGGGCCGGACATGTCCGCCCGTCCCCGCGCCGCCGCCCACGCCCACTCCCGCGCCGCCACGTGGCCCAGCCACCGCGCCCCGCCGCCGGCCCGCGCGAGCCCATCGCGGGCCCGCCGAGCCCATCCGGCGCTACCCCGCGCCCGACGCGCCCGCCGCCGCCTGCGCCAGCCTGCGCCGCCGCCGCCCTGCCTCCCCGGCCCCTCCACGCCTCCGCCGCCGGATCTCCGGCGACCTCACCCGCTGCCGCCTAGCCGCCCGGTCGCGCGCTCCGCCGCCCGGCGCCCGGCCGGCCCCGGATCCCCGCCGCCGCGCGCCCCGCGCCTCCTCCCGGCCGGCGCCCGTCTCCCGCCGGCGCTCGCCGCACCCCCCCTCGCCGGCCCCCCATCTCCGGCCTCCTTCCTCGTTGCCGGCGCCGCCCAGCTCCGGCGAGAGCTCCGGCCCGACCTCGGAAACCGTGCCGCGGTCAACCCTAGCCGCGAGGTGATTTTTCTGCCAAGTCCCCGAAGTTGTTGACATAATCATGCCATGTTCATCGCATCACATCTCTGCATCCGTAGCTCCGTTGCGTGCGTGTAATATGTCAAATTGTTCGTCTCGACGAGTACTTCATTTCCTTCCATTGCATCATATTCATTTGAGTTCATCTTGATGCCCGAAATGGTGTTGGAAGAGTGCATGTTGATGTTAATCTGCTGAAACTGTTATAACTTGCTCATTTGTCATTTTTGCCATGATTGATGTGTGCATCCTATGAGGTTGATGTCTTCATTTGTTTGGATCTATGCCATGCCATCTTTCCAGGGGTGTATGCCATGTATTTTTGTGATCAATGTGGTGACTAGCACAAGCATGCAAACTAGGCTTCGTGATATTGCTGATTTTAGTCCCTGTTCTGCTATTATTTTTATGCCATGTAAACTTGATGCTACAGAGAGATCCATGCATATTTCGAGATACTTCAGTAAGGGTGGTTTGAACATGCGGTTATTGTCTATCCGATCATGCCCTTGTTTGCAATTATGGAGTAGTCTAGCATGCCATTTGGGTGCTCTACTTTTGCTTCAAAATGTTTCCTGGCAGATTGTTTACGTGTTATTCAATTTGGCCAAGCTTGCTATAGTTGATCCTTGCATGCTATGGACTTGTTCTTGACTTGGTTTGTTTCACAAACATGTCTTCTTGATGATGCTATGCTTATCTTGTCATGCAATGACTTGTGGTGAGTGAATCGAGCTTATTAAGTAGTGTACTTGCTGTTGCTGTTTTGCTAGGCTGAATCTGTTATTTCGTGATGCTATATAAACATGTTGCTACTAATCATTCTATGCATAATCTAGAGATGCTCTATATACATGTTTTGATCTACATGTCATGCTCTATCCATCCATGCCCCTGGTAGCATTTATATATTGCTATAGATTGTTCATATCTTGCTCCAAAGTTGCTTGACAATGTTGCTATCAGCCTGTTAACATTAAGTTCACTAGTTCCCATGTGTTTTGCTAATGTTCCATGCATCATATGACCTTGCTCTTGTTTTTTGTTTAACTTCACAAACATGCCTTCTTACTGTTGGTTGCCTTGCCATGCCATATATTGCTCTGTGGTGAGTGGTTCAAGCTCACAAACATGCCTACTTATTGTTGTTCCTGCCATGTATGAATCTGTAATATAACTTGCCATGTTTACATGGGTGCCATCATACTTTCTGATCCTTTTTGGCTCATGGTCAGTAAGGGACTCTTGTTCTATGCATTTAGTAGTATCATGCCATGTCTTTGTCTTTCATGATATGTTCCTGTAACATGTTGTTTGCTTGCTCTAAACATTGCAACCTGATGTTATTTCCTGACAAGTCTGAAACTGTTATTATTTGCAATCTTCCCATGTCCTTTTGAGTATGATCTAGTGATTTCTGGAGATAGCTCAGTGTTCATGTTTTGTTGTGCTTTACCTGTACTTCATGCCCATGCCTTTTGTTATTATGTTGGGGTGCTGTAGCATGTTATTTTGATGCTTGCAATATGCCTAGTTGCTGTTTTGGACAGATCGTTGTTATGACTTGTATAGTGTGCATGTGTTGAACCGTTGCTCCGTTTTGAGTGTGCTCTATATGAAACTTGCTTGATTTTGCATGTAGCTTCCTATTATCATGTTGCATCCATGTTTTGGTGTGTTTTCTTGATGTTTGGGTGCATTTTGCATCGATGCCATGCTTAACTTGTTTTGCTCATATCTTCTAGGCCGTAGCTCCGAATCTAATGAACTTTATATGTAACTTGACTAGAATTTCGTGTAGATCATCTTGGTGCATCTTAACTTGCTGTTTAACAACTTGAACATAAGGTTTATTCGGTTCTAGACCAATTTCGAAATATGCATATGAGGACTTACCAGAATGGTTATATGTTGTTTCCGGCCTCATTTAAACTTGCCTTGATGTGTTGCTCTTGTATGCATCGTCTCTTGCCATGAGTAGACTCATCTAGCTTTCTCATGCATCATGCTTGTTGTGCATCATGCCTTGTTCATGTGTAGTGTGTTTACCATGTTGTGTGCTTCTTCTTGTTAGTTCCTGTTTCATTGCGATCGTGAGGATTCGTTCGTCTACGGTTGGTTCGGCTTCATCCGTTTCTTCTTCTTCATGAACTCGTTCTTCTTCCTTGCGGGATTTCAGGCAAGATGACCGCTACCCTGGATCTCATTACTATCATTGCTATGCTAGTTGCTTCGTTCTATCGCTATGCTGCCTTACCTATCATTTGCTCGTCAAGCCTCCCAAATTGCCATGAACCTCTAACCTTTGACACCATTCCTAGCAAACCGTTGATTGGCTATGTTACCGCTTTTGCTCAGCCCCTCTTATAGCGTTGCTAGCTGCAGGTGAAGTTGAAGATTTTTTTCCATGGTGGACAGGGTTATGTTGGGATATCACAATATCTCTTATATTATTAATGCATCTATATACTTGGTAAAGGGTGGAAGGCTCGGCCTTATGCCTGGTGTTTTGTTCCACTCTTGCCGCCCTAGTTTCCGTCATACCGGTGTTATGTTCCCAGATTTTGCGTTCCTAACGCGGTCGGGTGATTTATGGGACCCCCCTGACAGTTCGCTTTGAATAAAACTTGTCCAGCAAGGCCCAACCTTGGTTTTACCATTTGCCTCACCACCACCTACTTTTTCCCTTGGGAGTCGCTCTCTCGAGGGTCATCTTTATTTTAGCCCCCCTGGGCCAGTGCTTGTCTAAGTGCTGGTCCGAACCGAGTAGACTGCGGGGCCCCCTCGGGGAAACTCGAGGTCTGGTTTTACTCGTAGGATGTCTCATCCGGTGTTGCCCTGAGAACGAGATATGTGCAGCTCCTATCGGGATTGTCGGCGCATCGGGCGGCTTTGCTGGTCTTGTTTTACCATTGTCGAAATGTCTTGTAAACCGGGATTCCGAGACTGATCGGGTCTTCCTGGGAGAAGGTCTATTCCTTCGTTGATTGCGAGAGCTTGTCATGGGCTAAGTTGGGACACCCCTGCAGGGTATAAACTTTTGAGAGCCGTGCCCGCGGTTATGTGGCAGATGGGAATTTGTTAATGTCCGGTTGTAGATAACTTGACACCAGATCCGAATTAAAACGCATCAACCGAGTGTGTAATCGTGATGGTATCTTCGCGGCGGAGTCCGGGAAGTGAACACGGTTTCTGTGTTATGTTTGACGTAAGTAGGTGTTCAGGATCACCTCTTGATCATTGCTAGTTGACGACCGTTCCTTTGCTCCTCTTCTCGCTCTCTTTTGCGTATGTTAGCCACCTTATATGCTTAGTCGCTGCTGCAACCTCACCACTTTACCCTTTCCTTTCACATTAAGCTTTGCTAGTCTTGATACCCATGGTAATGGGATTGCTGAGTCCTCGTGGCTCACAGATTACTACAACAACAGTTGCAGGTACATGTTATGCGATGATCTTGACGCGAGAGCGATGCTTGCTTGCTTGAGTTCATCTTCTGCTTCTTCTTCGATCAGGGAATAGGTTCCAGGTCGGCAGCCTGGGCTAGCAGGGTGGATATTGTTTGAGTTTCTGTTTATGATTCATCCTTAGTCGGATGTTGTTCTTGTATGTTGTATTGTTGTATTCATGTGGCATTGTATGCCTCTTGTATGTATCCCCATCTGTTATGTAATGTTGATGTAATGATATCCACCTTGCAAAAGCGTCTCAATACGCGGGTCTATCCTTGGTGGGACCTTCGAGTTCCTTTTGGATAGGGTCGCATATTGGGCGTGACAATGGGGGGCCTCAACCATCCGGGCCCTCGTCGAACACCGTCTTGGTGACCAATACGGCTCCGGGTTCGGACCAACACCACCCTTCAAAAGAGGGGGAGGAGCACGAGCTCCATCGGCGGCCTCTGCCAATCCTGAGGCCACTGATGCTATGCGGGAGGCACTGCAACGTGCCTCCATCGTGGAGGAACACCGCACCCTAATGGGTGCGGTCATGGAAAAGGTTCGGTCCGCGAAGAGCGGACTGGCCGAAGCCTTCAACAACCTATTGACAGGCTTTGAGGTATGCGATGTAATATTCTGTACTAGCTTTTATTTTTTGTACACATATATGTGTTTGGCGAAACCCATGTGTAGACAGTAGCCCCTGAGACTATGTCCGGATTAGGACAATCCGGACAGAGGATCAAAATAGGTTGATAACGTGCCATATATATTGCTGGACATGCTTCGATGTTGGCGGCTACTGCCTAGGCTGCAAAGATAGCCGAGCTCAATCGGAAGCTTCGGCTATCCGACAAGCAACTCGACTGCATCAACAAGTGGTTTAATGGAACCCAAGGTATGTGAAAGTACTCCATACCCGAAAGTGATGTTTGTATGTAGTCGTGTAAACTGACTAAAAATACTCACAGTTGGCGCAGCTGAGGTCGAGTCCCTCAAGAGCGCCCTCACCGAAGCCAAGAAGGAGGCGGAGGTGAGCAACGTGGCCACGGACAAAGCGGCCAAGGATTTAGAGGAGGAGCAAACCACCCGCCGATGACATGAGGCACGGGTGCGGGAGGTCGAATAGGAGCTCAAGGATGCCATCGCTAGGTGCGAGTCCTTGGAGCAAAAGAGTTCGGAGCAGGCCTCCGAGCTCACCGAAGCTCTTGGGAGAGCTTGGGTTGATGCCCAGGGCGCTCGCCAGGAGATTCAAGAGGCAAGGCGGATTGCGGCTGGTAAGGCCCTTATCATGCAGAATAGATATACTAGTAAGAGATATATTTTACTGACTCGAGTTTGGAGTTCTCCAGGCGCCTTTACGGATCTGCCGAGGAGTATTGCGGATGCCGCCACATTCTTTCGAGCCGAAGAGGGGAGCTCAATGGAGAAGCTATTCTGGTCGCAGTACCTTGCGCTAGAGCTTCTAGTGCCCCTGAGTGACCAGCTGAAGCAGCTGTTCGAGCTGCACAGGGTGGCCGAACTGGCCATGAAGGACATAATAGTTCGTCTACGGCCGGCCGAGGCCGTACCTAACATCCACTTCAGACTCGTGAAGAGGCTGGTGGAGGCGCTTCCTTGGATCGATGCCCTTAAGCGGTCATCCTGCATAGAAGGTGCTCAGATGGCCTTCGCCCTTGTCAAGGTGCAGTGGGCGAAGATGAAGGCCTCCGAGATTGCCACCACAGGGCCGCCTGAAGGCAAGGAGCATCGCCGGCCGGAGAAGTACTTTGACGAGGTCCTCGAGGGAGCCCGTATTGTAGAGGGCCAGTGGTCCAAGGATATCATATTTGAGTAGTTGTGTCCGGCTTGTAAGAGTCATGTAATGAACTCATGATGTAAAAATGGTTATGCTTTTTATAATTAGTTTATCCTCCTATTTGTCCATTTATATGTCTGAAAGTTTACCAGTCGTCGGCTTCAGCCCCCACGTAAATATTATAGGGGTGTTCGGCAACGCATGACAACACTTAATCCAACGTCTTGGTTCGATGTAGGAGGCGTCTTGTGGAGTGCACTAGGCAATCAGACTATGCGGCTTTAGTACTTTCACTTAGCCATAAGAGTCCATTGGTGGCGCTAAGTACTAGCCCCTCGTTGCATGAACTGCAATACGGAGTGTGGCGCCTTTACAATGCGGCTGGTCGAAAACCCAGCCCCTCGTATAACACGGAATAAATTGTGAGCGATTTGTAGTATGACACTAAGTCACTGGATTGCTGATATGCTCTCTCCTATCATGATAGTCAGTTTTCGGCTTTCTCTACTGAGGTACTTAACTGAACGAACCAGAAATACAATCACAGTAGTTCTCCCTTTATTACCTTAGCCAAACTTGCGGAACGTAAGGTGGTAAACACAGGAGCTGGGCAACCCAACTATAGACCAAAGACATGATTCGGAGCCGATGCATATAATGCCATATCTGGGACGGCGAAGAGTTCCCTATAGTTGTTCGGACTTAAGAATTTTGCGGGGCCGAATACAACCCCTGGTATGAAGACCATGTCAAACCACGTACATCAGTCGAACATAAAGGGGAGCGCAGATGACAAGGAAAAAACCAAAACCCAACCAAGAAGGTGATAATCATCTACGCCCTTTATATCTTTATTGATATGTCGATGATAGGCAATGTCATTCAATATTAAGGTCATATTACATTCCCAAAGAGAAAAAGAAATGATTTTACATAAGGGAAAGTCTAACACAGGGCCTAAAAATCATAGTTCAGAAAAGAAACTCCAATGATGCCCTGCCGCATGTCTGCGCCTTTTCTCCTTAATAGTAAATTCTTTGAGAGGAGTATTTGATGGTTGGGACGCGTCAGCCTTAAAAGGATCTCCTGCAACAAGCATCTAGCAAGTAGGGCTCTTGATGAACCTGTAATTAGGGGAAAAGGATATATGCGGTCCAAATAGGTCAAGCCGTACAATGGACCTTTTCGACAGTGTGCCTCCGGCACCGCCCAAGGTATTTTTAGTGCGTAATTATGTACGCGCGGTGCACAAGCCGCAACCTGGTAGGGCGATTAGCGGAGGTCGAACTGCTAGTCAAGGTCTGGATCCGTTGATTTATCGCTATTAGGCGCGGACCAGACTCGTTTGGATACGTCATTGGCTTTATTGGCCGGTGAACTATTCGACTTGATGAGGCCGCCATATACTTCGGCTGCGAGGACCGCGGTGTGCTCTTCGGTATGGAGTGAGCGCTCCATATTACCATTGGCTGTAATAACACCATGAGGTCCAGGCATTTTAAGCTTCAAGTAAGCGTAGTGCGGGACTGCATTGAAGCAGGCGAAAGCAGTTCGTTCGAGCAGTGCATGGTAGCCACTGCAGAAGGGAACGATGTCGAAGATTAACTCTTCGCTACGAAAGTTATCTAGGGAGCCGAATAATACCTCCAGTGTAATTGAGCCCATACAACGGGCCACCACTCCTGGTATCACACCTTTAAAGGTAGTGTTACTAGGCTTGATTCATGATGGGTCGTTCCCCATTTTACGGACACTATCTTGATAAATCAAGTTGAGACTGCTTCCTCCGTCCATAAGGACTCTAGTGAGGTGGTATACATCAATAATTGGATCAAGAACCAGGGCGGCTGAACCCCCGTGATGGATACTGGTTGGGTGATCCCTGCGATCAAAGGTGATCGGACAGGCTAACCAAGGGTTAAACTTAGGGGCGACATGCTCTACAGCATAGACGTCCCATAGTGCACGCTTGCGCTCCCTTTTGGGGATATGAGTCACATATATCATTTTCACTGTCTTCACCTCGGGGAGAAACTGCTTCTGGCCCCCGGTGTTTGGCTGACAGGGCTCGTCATCGTCTTCGCTTGGAGGCCCTTTTCTGTTGTGTTCGGTATTTATCTTACCGGCCTGTTTGAAAACCCAACAATTCCAGTTGGTGTGGTTCGCAGGCTTATTGGGTGTGCCATGAATCTGACAGGGCCTCTCAAGGATTTTATCTAAGCTGGATGGCCCGTCTTTGTTGCCTTTGAAAGGTTTCTTCCGCTGACCAGACTTAGGACCGCTGAACCCGGAGTTGACTGCTGTATCATCTGCGTCGTCGTTGTTGTTGTTCCGACGTTTGTTTATAGCGGTAAGGTTTGCCATAGCCGTCCCGCACCTCATAAGTGCCAGGGTCACCTGAGTTGTTTCTTCTACGAGCCAACCAGCTGTCTTCGCCCGCACAGAAGCGGGTCATGAGTGCCGTTAAGGCTGCCATGGTCTTCTGCTTTCCTGCCCAAGGTGTCGGGCGAGCCATTCATCATGGACGCTGTGTTTAAAGGCCAATAAGGCTTCAACGTCTGGACAATCTACAATCTGGTTCTTTTTAGTTAACAACCGATTTCAAAGCTTGCGGGCTGATTCACCTGGCTGCTGAATTATGTGACTCAAGTCGCCAGCATCCGGTGGCCGGACATAAGTGCCCTGAAAATTGGCCCAAAAGGCATCTTCCAAGTCTTTCCAGGTTCCAATGGAGTTTTCTGGGAGGCTGTTTAGCCAGTGCCGTGCTGGTCCTTTCAGCTTTAGAGGAAGATATTTAATGGCGTGGAGATCATCTCCTCGAGCCATGTGAATGTGGAGAAGAAAATCTTCAATGCAGACGTCTGGATCCGTCGTTCCATCATACCGTTCGATGTTTATGAGTTTAAACCCTTTCGGAAATTGATGTTCCATGACCTCATTCGTGAAGCATAGGGGGTGTGCGACCCCTCTATATTCTGCAATGTTGCGGCGGAGATCGGTTGACATCTGAGTTTGGTTCTGATCCCAAACATAGTAACGGTCGTCACGCCGGGCTTCATAGCCATTGTCTCGCACCGAGGCACGACCCCTTGATCCGTAGATTGATCTAGTGTTACCAACTTTATTGGCTAGGTCACATCGCAAGTCGTATGTGTATCCCGCGACTGCAGTCTCCCTGCCTCTTCGGCGAGGGGGTGCGGGTTGGTGTTCGGCTTGATATGCCTTTTTATCCCGCCCACGTGGTGGTCGGTCTGGTTGGTCTGCCTGATTATACTTCGACTGTATTGGCTCAAGGGCTTCATCGTCGAATTGTGGCAGCAGCTTGCGCTTAGGATAACTTTTAACAGGTCGCTCGTGGCTGTATTCCTCAGTGGCCAGGACCTTAGTCCACCTTTCATTTAGCGTATCTTGCTCGGCTTTGAGCTGTTATTGCTTCTTCTTCAGGCTTTGGGCTATGGCAATGAGCTGTCGCTTGAAGCGTTCTTGATCGAGGGGTTCCTCTGGGACGATAAAATCTTCATCGCCGAGGCCTCCTCTTCGGTTTCTAGCATATAGTTGTTGTCTTCCGAATCTTCGTGATCAGCGTGTCCGGGACTATAGTCACCCTCTCTCCCTTTCGTCCTGTTCGGATGTGGGCTCGACTGGGTATTCGGGATCCTCGGCATGGTTTGGAGTTTCATTATCTCTAGTGCCGGTATTATTGTCCTTCGCCCGATGCGATCGTGACCGGCCGCTGACGTCGGCGCTTTGGTGGTTTATCGACGGGTTTGTCCTCATCTAGGCTCGGGTTATCCTCGTCATTTTTTTTATCCGGAGTGTCCGCCATGTACACATTGTAGGTTGAGGTGGCCGTCCAACGCCCCGTGACGGGTGGGACTTGGCTTAATTCGGCGTCGGCATCGTTGCCCGGTCGTCGATGTCTTCAAACGCATAGTCCAACATGTCAGTTAAGTCCTCGACATTGGCTATTAAGTGAGTGGTGGGAGGGGCATAAAATTCCCCGCTCTCGGCCCGTAGTTCAATCTGGGTACACTTCAGAAGTAAGGCCTCCGTGATGGCGAGAGACTGCATCAAACCCAATGCTTCGTCTAAGAGCAGAAGTGGGACCGGAACTATGGATCTGCTGAGCTGAGTTCGGCATGGAATGCCTGATCGAACCCGCTGAGTGCAGACCTCAGCAGTTCGAGATGGTTGCCCAGAGCCAAGTCTAAGATTGCATCTGGGTCTTCGGTCGGGAGTTCCACAAGGGGAAGAAGTCCGACGGGGCTCACGCTCCCGTCTTCGGACAATGATACATGCCCCGGATTTAAGGCCAAGGCGGGTGTGGATGTCGACCCCTAGAAGGTATCTAACAAGGGATCCGAAGAGACTTCTCAGCGGGAACACAGAGTGGCGGTCGAGGCCGCGAACCCATCAAAGATCAGGTCCTGTGATGTCAGCAACATAGTTCAAGGTTCCAAACCTGATCTGGTGGCCGGGGGCATAACTATCGACCTGCTCGAGGCGGCCGGTCGAGTTGGCACGAAGCGCAAATCCACCAAACACAAAGACCTGCCCAGGGAGAAAGGTTTCCCTGGACGCAGCGTCATGGTTGACAAAGAGATGAGCCATCGATCCTTCTGTCGACCATACAGCGAAGCTCTCAATGAAAGCACCAATATCGGTGTCAAAACCGGCAAATCTCGGGCAGGGGGCCCAAGCTGTATGTCTGAGGACCAATGGTAACTGTGGACAAAGGACACAGTGTTTACCTAGGTCCGGGCCCTCTTAATGGAGGTAAAGCCCTACTCCTTCTTGATTATATTCGAGGGTATAGGGGTTACAAGAGTTGATCTACCCCAAGATCGATTCGGCTAACCCTAGATTAGATAGCCTAGCAATGTTGTGATCCTGCCTCCGATCTACCCTCCGGTTTATATAGACACTGGAGGGGCTTAGGGTTGTACAAAGTCGGTTTTACAGAAAGGAATAAGATATCCGGACACCTACACTTGCCATCCACGCATACGGGAGTCCCCACCGGACACATGATATATTCTTCTGTCTTGTATCTTGATGACCCATCAGTCCGGCCCATATCAATAGACCGGACGCCCGAGGACCCCCTAGTCCAGGACTCCCATAGTTACTGGAACCCCCTCGGGGGAATAATGGGCCTTATGGGCCATAAGAGGGGAGCACACCAGCCCACAAGGGGTGGAGCCCCCCTTAAGGCAGGAGGCCGAATAGGAGAAGGAAGAGGGGGTTTGGCCCCCCTTTCCTTCCTCCCTTCCCTCTTCCCTTTTCCCCCTTCCGGTAATAAGGAAAGGGGGGTGGGGGCAAATTGGACTAGGGCCCCAAGTAGGATTCCTCCTACTTGGGGTGCCCCAAGGCTACTCCCCTCCCCCTCCCACCTATATATGCATGGGGAGGGGGTGCCTAGAACACAACATCAACTATTGTTAGCCGTGTGCGGCGCCCCCCTCCACAGTGTACGCCTCCGATCATATTCTTGTAGTGCTTAGGCGAAGCCCTGCGCGGATCACTTCACCATCACCGTCACCACACCGCCGTGCTGATGGAACTCATCTACTTCCTCGACACTCTGCTGGATCAAGAGTTCGAGGGACACCATTGAGCTGAACATGTGCAGAACTCTGAGGTGCCGTACGTTCGGTGCTTGATCGGTCGGAACGAGAAGAAGTTCGACTACATCAACCACGTTGGCAAACGCTTCCGCTTTCGGTCTATGAGGGTACATAGACACATTCTCCCCCTCTCGTTGCTATGCATCTCCTAGATAGATCTTGCATGAGCGCATTTGTTTTTTGAAATTGCATGCTACGTTCCCCATTAGCAATCAGGATACATAAGAGTGAAAACATGTAATCTTACATTCATGCACGCATGAACAAAATGAACTGAGGAAATGAAAGATAGTGTGATGAAATTATTCGGTTCAAATTCGTCAGAGCACAGATCACAAATTCATCAGCAGCGGAATAAAGTAAGAGAGGGTTGAGGAATTTGAAATCATGTTGGCTCGGTGAAGATAACAGAATTTGGTAGACCAGCTGTTGTATCTACTGTATGTCTGGTTGAGGTGGCTGAGTCGCAACTCAGAGGACACACAGTCCTCACCATATTCCTCTTGAGCTACGGTCACTTATTTCCTCGCCCAATAACTCGTGGTAAGTCTTCAAGGTAGACTTCCAAAACCTTCACAAAATGTTTGATCGACACACCACAATGACTCTTGGTGTACTCAGAACTTGACGCCTAACCGTCTGGAAGAATGACAGTCTTCAAAGGTAACAAACGGCAGATCACAAATCAATCTCTTTAGTGATGCTCAATCACTTTGGCTCTGAGTTTTTCCTCACTTAGGATTCTTTGAAAGTCGTCGGAGGACGGGTTGCTCTCTTATGACAAGTGTCAGTTTCTCTCGGAGCAGCCAACCAACTAGTGGTTATGGGGGGCGGCTATTTATAGCCAGGCGGCAACTCGACATGAATTATCATAAATTCTCTTCTCTGATTCGACCATTGTCAGGATAAGGATCCACTCGACAGCTGGCATGCGTCGCAGCAACAGTTAGAATTTGAACTCTCAGATTCATTGGGGCACTCAATTTCCTCACTTTTAGGCAGAACACACTGGTGAACTCCTAACTCCTCAGCATTACAAAATTCGTCAGCGACCAGATGAACCTCGTCACTGTCGCTAGCAATTGCGTCAGTTGTACTGGAGATCTTCAAAGGCTTCACTCGAAGCGGCTTTTGTGTATAGGTTTGAGCATCACTTTAGAAATGTTAAAATGATTCACCTAGACCCCCTTTAACAGTACGGTTTTTCTTATGACTCAAAGAAGAAGAAAAGAAACTATGAAAACAAAGTCTTCAAGCTTTAAAGTCTTCACATCAATTTCTTCAAAGGCCATACCAATTTCATCACCAATTTCTTCACTTGAAGAAATATATTTTTAGGGGTCGTCTTCCATGTGTTAAACCAAATCTTATGGGACTCTATCTCCTGTATACACTCACAAATTCATTAGTTCCTCAACCTATTTGTCGTCAATACTCCAAAACCACTAAGGGGGCACTTGATGCACTTACAAGTTTTACTCCCATTTTGGTGAAAAGCTTTTGCCATGAGTGACTGCTGAATATCATGTCTCTGTCAATTACAATCACTATGGGCAGACCATGCAGTTTAGAGATGTTGTCTGTGAATGCTTGAGTTACTATTTGAATAATTATTGGGTGTCCCATAGCTAATAAGTGAGCATATATATTTGGTAACCCTGTCCAGCACTACTAAGATGATTTTTTTGTGAGAGACTGGAAGCCCTTCTACAAAATCCATGCTGATGTGTGTCCAAGCAAAGTCAGGGACAGACAGTGGTTGCAGCAGTCCAGGATATGGGTTATGTTGAGCTTTGTTCAGTTGACAGACAGGGCATTGTTGCACAAATGTTTTCACCTCTTATCTCATTCCTAGCCATGTGAACAAGATTTTTAGTCTATGGTAAGTAGGTCTTTCTCCAGAATGCTCTCCAGGTTCAGAAGTGTGGAATGAAGTGAGGAGGGATTTTCTGAGGTCAGTATGTGTGCCAACCACAATTTTTCCTTTGTACCTGAGAACTCCACTTGTTAATGTGTATGGAGGATGTCCTGTTGGAGCAATGGCCAGTTGAGCAGTGAGATCAGAGCATCTTTGATTCTCTTTATAGCTCTTGACCACTTCAGTGATCCAAGTTGGAATGGCAGCACTGGAAATTAGTGCAGTGATAGCATACTTTACTCTAGAG
Source organism: Triticum timopheevii (assembly GCA_963921465.1). Classification (NCBI taxonomy): domain Eukaryota; kingdom Viridiplantae; phylum Streptophyta; class Magnoliopsida; order Poales; family Poaceae; genus Triticum; species Triticum timopheevii. The sequence continues at coordinate 161,537,854 of OY997266.1, forward strand.
AGTGCATTAACAACTTTGTTCTCTTTCCGTTTTTTGTACTCAACTCTGAATTTGTACCCCAACAGTTTAACGAGAAGTTTGTGTTGTATTCCCTCTGTGAGTTTCTGCTCTTGAATGTGTTTAAGGCTTTGCTGATCAGTTCTAATGATGATTGATGAGGAAGCAAAGTAATGTTTCCATTTCTTTATGGCCTCAATGATTGCAATACTTCCTTATCATAGGTGGACCACCCAGCAGCCTTTGGGCCAATACATTTACTTAAAAATGAGATTTGTTGTCCGCTCTGCATCAAGATAGCTCCAATGCCATAACCAGAAGCATGAGCTTCTAGGACAAAAGGAATAGAGAAGCCAGGCATTGCTAACACTGGTGCAGTGGTCATGTGAGTTTTAAGCTGCTGGAAGGCATCTTCTTATGCTGCTTCCCAGTTAAAGCCACCTCTTTTTTAGAGCTTCAAAGAGTGGTTTGCAGGTAATTCCATAATTCCTGATAAATCTTCTGTAGTAGCCAGCAAGCCCTAAGAAACTCCTCAAGCGATTTACATTTTCTGGAGTAGGCCATTGCACTATTGCTTCAAGTTTAGCTAGATTTGTTGAACTCCCTCAGCAGTGATAACATATCCCAAGCACTCCACTTTGTTCTGGGCCAAAGTGCATTTGGAAATTTTTGTATATAATTGATGTTTCCTTAAGGAAGCAAAAACTAATTGCAAATGCTCCAAGTGCTCCAAGTAAGATTTGCTGAATATTAAGATATCATCAAAGTAAACCAAGACACAGACTCTGCGAAAGAGGACCTAGTACACAATGTGCATCAATTGTTGAAATTTAGGTGGGCCATTGGCCAACCCAAATGGCATTATCAGAAATTCAAACAATCCCATGTGGCTGCTAAAAGCAGTCTTTTCAATGTCTCCTTTCATTCTTATTTGATACGTCGTGGCTTGTACAACGGGCAAATTTACCGCTTGATGTGGGAAGACATTGATTTCACCAAGACAACGTTTCCTACTTTCTTCAAAGCTACGGTACAAGGTTGGTTCAATCGTTTGACATCTCCTCAAGGACAAGTTTGATTTCGCGAGGAGGTACTGTCAGGCCCAACATATTCAGCTAGTAACTATTCCTTTCTTGAATTAACGGACGAACTTAAAAAGAACGTCCAATCTAATGATGCGGATTGAAGCTCATCACAAGATTGGACGGCTCGCATGGCTCGCCTCCGACTGAAGCGTTATTCACTTTATTGTACCGTTTCACTTGTCTTGGTGTTCATTTTCTATCGTTGTCAGCTGGGCGATATAAGCCAGCTCCGTTTATTGTCATCGCATCACATTTGCTGAGAATTATCTCTACCAAAACATAAACCCTATATCTTAGGGTGATAATTCCAGCTTGCATGATTTACTTTCCCCAACCCTAGCTACCAAATTCTCTTCTGAATCCAGAAAAGGGCATGACAGTTATGTACACTTTGCAGTCCTTGCAAAAGCATGCCAAAAATAGTTACATTCAAGTTACAGGTATATGCCATTTTTGTCTGTATAGATCCCCATTCTAGTCACCATTCTGCACAAAGATAGGTCACTTATTCCGTCATCCCCACTCTGTAACCGACAATCTGGCTCTGCTCAAGTCAATCCCCAAGCCTGTATAGAGACAGAAAAAGAAGGGAACTCTCAGTTTTAAACAGCCTTCATGCATTATTGGCCAATAAAAAATCCACGACCCTGACCTGAATTTTGCCGTCAGACGTTCCGACGACGAGGACGTCCCCGTCGGCGTCCACCGCCATGCACTGGACCCGGCAGCTGGCGCCGCCGGCCTGGAGGGCGCCGATCTTGATGAGCTTCTCCCTGGACCAGATCTCCACGGCGCCGTTCCTGGAGCCCAGGTAGACCAGGTCCGCGCTCACCACCAGCGACCGCACCTCCGCCGCCGACGGTATCGACCCAACCAGGTTGTAGTTCGAGCTGTTCCATATCTGCACCCAGCAGTGCCCAAACTGTCGTCAGAAACCCCTCACAAAGACCTCGAATCGCCGGAGAAACCACACCGAGATAGACTGGTTTGTCGATTGTATTCATGTAGCAAGCACCTTGACCGACGCGCCGTCGAGCGGGGTGCTCCCGGTGTAGAGCAGCCCGTCGTGGACCTGCAGGGAGTAGACCGGGTTGGACTTGCCGAGGATCCTCTTGTTCCCGGACTGGATGACGCCCAGCGTCCCGCTGGCCAGGTCGATCTCCTGGATGCTGCCGTCGTTGCAGCCACAGAAGAGCTTGCCGTGCACCAGCGCCATGGACCGCACGGACTTGCTCGGGTTCAGCACCTTGGGGGTGCCACCGTTCCAGCTCAGCGTCTTCACGCCGGCGCCCTGCGGCACGAAGCAGGCCATGGCGCTCGCCACGGCCAGGTTCTGCACGGGGTCCCGCGTGTCGTACACCTCCGCGCACCGGAGGCCGTCCCGGAACTGCCACACCTGCCCATGCACGTACCAGCCAACAGGTTTCATTCTGAACTTTGCACCTTGTAATTAACTTTCCTCGATCTCGCGAAGATAGAAACATAGTAGTACGTATGTTGTTACCCTGATGGTTCTGTCCATGGATCCGCTGTAGAGCTTCTCCTCCGAGGGCAGGATTGACAAGCTGGTGATTGCTTTCGTGTGCTCCTGGGATTCCTGGACGAGGCGAAGGATGTTCTCGCTTCCCTCCCACACCTGAATATGAATTTTTCAGACTTGAAAGACTGAAACTGTAGTAATGAGACCTGTAACTGTAATCATGGACATTTTGGAAGAGCAACCTTTAGTGTTCCATCGGAGTGCCCGGAGAAGATGTAGCTCTTGTAGTAAACGATCGACGTGACCTCGCCGTTCGAGCTGCAATCGGCATTGTTAAGCTCCTTGTGGTTCCACATGTCCTGCCACAAGAACAAGAAACATTCTTCAGCAAACATAAACCTTGTACTGTATGTAGTAGTACAACTTTTGTGAATGTGGAATTTTTTTGTGAATTTATTCAGATTGATGGTAAAAGCCTTACGATGCTAGACTCCTGACCATCTGACAGCAGCTTCAGCATCTCGAACGCGAGGCCGGACGATTTCTTGAGCTCCCTCAATGTCCTCAGCACGTCCTTGATGTACGTCGTGATGTCTTGCATGCCCTCTCAATAAACGTCACAAGTTTTGGAGCATAAATCAGAGATGGCAGATGAGAGCAGTATTTTAATTTACAACTTCTCGGCAGAATGATCACTGAGCAGCTAGTAACCAACCGCGGTCGTTCATGAAGCTCCTCAGCGCGACCATGGCGAGGGCCCGGTCGCTGCCGTGCTTGGCGGACCTGAGGACGAGCACGAGCTGCCGGAGCAGGCAGACCCGCGCGGCGCCGAGCACGCCGGTGTCCGGGAGGAGGGAGAGCATGTGGACGAGCCATGCCGCGCACACGAGGCTCGCCGCGAACAGCTCCGCGTTCTTGCTCTCCAGGCACTCGGACAGGGCCTCCAGCACCAGCCCGAACTCGTGGCTCACCAGCGCGTACGCCGTCTTCCTCTCCCACTCCGACGCCGCCTTCTCTTCCCCGGCCGCGTCGTCCTCGGCGCCGTCGGTGCCACGAACGACGCTCAGCTCCTGCGACTGCCGGTACCTCTCCTTCACCCTGGCGAGCTTCAGCAGGGCGGACCGGGCGAGCGGCCGCCCGGACGACGAGAACTTTCCGGGGAGGTTCATGATGGTCTCGGCGGCGAGGAGCTGGCTCCTCGGGAAATCCGAGTTCTTGAGGCACTGGACGAGGCTGTCCATCGCCTCCTCGCGGTACATGCTTATCTTCCTCGGCTCCACCTGACGATCACATCAAATCATTCAGAAGAGCTATATATGAATCATTCCGTAAGCTAATTTGAATAAATTCTACTGTCACCCGCAAAAAAAAAAAGAATAAATTCTACTGTGGCCAGCTCACCAAGAGATCGAGCTGAAGAAGAAGCCCGGCGACGACGGGGCTCTGCTCCGGCGTGGTGGACTGCAGATACACGAGGAGCGTGTGCATCATGCTGAAGGAGCTCCCCTCTTTGATCGCCCGAAGCACACGTTCCGCGGCCGATCGCCTGCAGTCCGAATAACGGTTATGCATGGGGTCGACAAGTCAGCACTTAGAAAGCGTGGGAGGAGTGTGGAATTTGATTTCGTTACTTTTTCAGCTTCAGAAGCTCGGAGAGGAACCGCACGATTTCGAACTTGTCGGCGTCGCCGACGACGTGGAAGGCGTCTAGGACGGCGCCCACCGCCAGCTTCTCGACGATGCTGCTCCGGCAGTGGCCGTCTTCCGCGATGCATCGCATCAGGATCCTCATTGCGGCCACCCTCACCTCCACCTGCTCGGCCTCCAAGACCAGCGCCGTGCTCCTCACGAACCTCTCGGACACCAGGGAGGATCTCGGCACCGGCGGCGTGCTCTCCCGGCCGACGCCTGATTCTGTGAGAATCTGGCTCAGGAGGATCACTGACGCGGACTTGGGCTTGACGCACATGTTGAGCGCGTCTGCCTCGTCGGCTCGCCGGATGGTGGCCACCAGCGCCTCGCCCATGTCCATCTCGACGAGCTGCTCCACGGAAGGAGAGAGGAGGAAGATGAGCACGACGGCCTCGACGAGCCCTTTCTTGAACAGGGCGACCAGGCAGTCCACGTCGGTGTCCACCCGCGTGAGCGTCTGCACGACGCCGTCGTCGCGGGAGGCGAGCTCGGCGAGGAGGAAGACGGCCACCTTCAGCACCTGCGCGCTGACGGAGTTGAAGAGGATCTCCACGAAGCCGTTGATGACGGCGGGCTTGGCCAGCGCGGAGAAGAAGGCCTGCTCGGCGGCGCCGGCCTCGCGCCAGAGCCGCTCGATCCTGAGGACCGACTTCTCCGACTCGGCCAGCTCCTCGGACGTGCAGAGGCAGGACACCGCGGCGCGGAGCTCGCCGACGGCGCTCTCCACGGTGGCCTGCACGATGACGCTGGTCGGCGACGGCGCGCTCGCCTGGCTGCCGGTGGCGTCCGGGGACGGCGAGTTGATCTTGAACGCGGGGGCCGGGCTTTCCATCCTCGCGGCGGGCGTTCTCGGCACCGCGGGCGTGGCCGGCGTGGGGGGCGTGATGGGCGTGGCGGGCGGGCTCTGCTCGCGCCAGCCGGCGATGAGGCGCTTGAGGACGTAGTTGGTCTTGGGGAGGCTGCCGCCGTGGAGGTGCTGGCGCGTGATGGGGCAGGTGGCGTTGCCGCGGTCGAGCCACTCCTGTATGGCGCGGCGCTCGTACGTCTGGCCGGTCTCGAGCGTGACGGGGTCGTCGAACACCTGGCTGGTGATCGGGCACACGAAGTCCTTGGGCGTCGTCGCCGCCTGCTGCTGCTGATGCCGCGACAGGTCCGCGTCGCCGCCCATCGGGGACCTGTATGTACTCAAATCAGCGCGTGTCTCGATCGATAACATCGGTGCAATCTAGGTTGGTGAAATGCTGTTTCTGGAAGCGATCCAAATGGTTACCTCGAGGGCTCCGGAGAGAGGCGGGCGCCATCGTCGCCGCGTGGCTGAGCTCTGCGTGGCTTGGACAGTGGGGACGCCGCAGGCTTTTCCTAGGAGACAAGCCAACAGCATTGGGAACTCAGCTTTGGAGCGATGAGAAGCAAACGAGGGCTGTGTTCTTCCATCCCTCCAAGTAGTAGAAACTAGCTAGTACCGCAGTTTACATGCCTTCTTTTATTGAACCTTCTTTTAAAAAAGTTATAAGAACTCAATTTCATAATTTGAAAAGAGCCATTTGTGTAGGCTACGCTTTTGATAGTTCCCCAGTTGTCTTTCTCTATAAATCACTACCATCTGGAATTACGCTATATTTGAAAATGTGCAATTCTAGTGAAATGGGGTGACAAATGTCATCTCCAATGCTTAGGCGTTTGTTTAGACCCTAGAGAGAGAAAAAAACGAATTGAAAAATTACCGTAGCATTGTTCTCTCCAATGCTGACACACACGGATAAATAAGTGCCATACGATGAATAGGAAAACTCAAATTGCAAAGGGTGTGGCTAGGTCTAAGTTGACTGAGATTTAACCAAGTCTTACTCAAGTGACATAGCATGCAAGAGAGAAAAAGGAAAAAAAATAAAAAAAAGTTGCACGGATCTCAATGTAAGATCTCATAGATGTAGCATCGAGTCGACTGAGACTTAGGGGGTGTTTGTTCAGGGATTTTTTAGTCCCAACACTAGAAAAAGTCCCTAGGAACCAAACGGGAGGGACTTTTTCTACAGGGACTAGAAAAAGACTCTACTGAAGAGTCTTTTTTGATTAGTTCCTAGGACTAGAAAAAGTCCTAGGACTTCTGAACCAAACACCCCCTTAGCAAGACTAAATTGCAAATCCAATCAAACATGTGGCAATTTTGGAAAAAAAAAACTCAAATTGCAAATTTGTTCTACTGAATGCCCGAGCCGACCAAGCATCCAAAAAAACCTGGAAAACCCGCTAGTTAGTTGAAGAAGCCTCGGTAGATATTATCGGGGAATTAGTTTTTCCGGCGTTCAGGATAAGTCCTGGCAACCAATTAATTTTGACTTGTGCGAGGAAAAAGGTTGGGGCGCCTCGTGACTTCGTTTGCTTCGATGCTAGGCAATATCATGTTTTTCATAGGAATCGCACGTAGCGAGCAGGAAAACAATCCCACCGCCTGATGTTAGGGCACCCGTTTGTAGATGGCCTAAGAAGATGAGGATTGTTGGATGTTTCCAAGTGACTATTTGTTCACGAATTATGCCAGATTTTATTGCATCTCAGTCACACATCTTAACAAGTCAGGATTGGATATCCGAAAGTTTCCACTGCAATAATTTCCAGGATTGTAGTACGTAGCCGTTCATACGACCGTCCATTTTGGCTGTTTAAATTAAGCTCCCAAAAAGGTCTTATAATCAGGAGGGGGTATTTTCCAAATCCATGAATGAATACTTTTTCTAAGTTGATGATTGTGAGTGTTGGTTCGTTATTTGCAAAATTAAGTAGCTATTTTTTGCAGTTTCTGTTTCAAAAGTGGAAGGACAGTTGTAAGTGTCTCAAACGACTCAGAAATAGCAAATCAGTCATTATATTTATGGTTTGTCATCTAGACATTCATCCTAGCTTTAGGTTCTCCTATACTTATTTATATTATTGAATTGTGTCATTCTAAACTTATTTATATGTTGATATATAGAAATTTTTGGCAAAATGACATTACCACAATATTCAGCGAATAAAACTACAATCTAACTTACTACTGACATTTACAAAACTCAATCACAACACTTATCGCAAAGCTTTTTTTTTCATGCAGATTGTACCATAAAGAAGTTAACTAATTTTGTATCCTCTACTCTTAAATAGCTACAACCCACTACCTAATTTTTCTCTCCATGCAACAATGACACATCACCAAGTCATGTATGTAGTCGTAAGTTACTTTTTTTCATTAATTTCTTCATGCAAAGCATACCACCTCATGCATGACTTTTTTGATAGGGAATTAAGTCATGCAAGACATTTTTAAATTTGTTTTTTACATTAACTTTAGTCTTCCTAGCCATATTTTTTACCAAGGTTACGCAATGACGCGAGGGGCATCGTCTAGTATCAAAATATTGGGCCCCCACTAACTATTTCTCTCAACATGTAAGCATGCCACATCATCGCACAACATGCATGAGAAAAGGTCCCACCTCCACTACCATATGTCTCTCAACATGCAAGCATACCACTTCATCATGAAACATGCATGAAAAAAAGACTCATCTCAACATGCAAACATACATGAGAATTTTCATCGTATTATGTTATTTCTATGTAATAAACATTTTACAACTCTATAGTACTCAAACATAATAAATGATATGTATTTTTAGTTTTAGTTTTTTATATTATTACTTCAAATATTCATGTTTCATAAAACGAATCACATTGAAATATGTTGAAAAATATTCCCGCGACATCGTGTGGGGTATCATCTAGTTTTTAAAACATGTAAAACCGATTAAATCAAAACCAGGCAATCAATTATTACTTTTTGGCAAATGGGGTCATCACAACTCATCCGGAACACATGCACCATATCTCGTTGTTTTGCAATGCCTCCATTCAATGAATTCCTGAAATGCGTGTCATCAAACTTTTCTAACTTTGACGTATATTCTATACAAATAAACACTTTGATTGATAAATATTTAAATTTCATAATTTTCTAGTGAAACTCCCCTAGAAATACCAATATCTAAAACACATCTTCTATTTACGTACTGATGGAGTAAGAATTAATTGATTTCAGTGCGTTGATATAGGAGTACCTATGTGCTAATTGTGAAAACACTAGTTTTGTAAATTTATAGAATCCAGACCATTTATCCAATCGTCCTTATTGTTTAGTTTCAGGTTGTTAAATTGTGATGAACTTGGTTTCTAGTGTGTTGTGACTTGTGAAGAAGGTAAGTAAGAATGTAGACAAAAACATGTCAGCTTATTAGAGTAAATAAGACCAAGTCTAGTCCAGTTAATTAAATGGGGTTATCATAAACTTACAAACGGGTCTAAGTTGCCTAATTCAAAGTTCATATTTTTACTTGTAGGCCGGCATCGATGTTTAATTATTATAAACCACTGCATATCCTAACTAATCATGAACTCGGATGTGCACTGCTAATCTTTTTTGTGGACTGCCATTCATAAGAAATGGGTAGAGCTGAGCACCAATGGATTTCTCTGATTTCGGACTAGGGATCCAATCATGGACAAGGATGCAAGCGGACCGTTCGTCCACGGTCCGCTTGCATCCCTGTTTCGGACGATGTAAAACACCTCTCTAGTTTGGCCTAAAAGAAATTCTTTTAAGTTTCAGTCCGTGTCAAGGTTCAGATACAGGTTTTTTTTCCGAAAAGGAGGTTAACCCCCGGTCTCTGCATCAGAACCATGCATACTGCCATAAGGTTCAGATACAGCTACATTAAAAAAAAAAGAGGTTCAGATACAGCTATACTTATACAGCACACAAACACACACCTGTTTTCCGGTGTAGAGCTCGGATGAAGAATCCTCCGTGCTTTCGTCGGAAGCCGTGGCAGGCGAGTATCCAGCCCGGAGTCTGGTCGCCGGGCTTCCTCTGCCGACCTGCGGCGGCTGCTTCTTCTGCTGCTGCACTATGAGGTGCGGAGCCACGCGCTGCGGGTACAGGCTCGGCGGCCTCATCATTTCCCTCCGGCCTTTGATGCTGCCCTGCCGCGGGTAAATGTCGCCCTCCGCCTCCGCCCACATCGGCTACAAAATCACCGGAACCTGCTGTGACTCTGGAGTCTGAACTACTCCGTTGAGCACGCTGAAATGCATGGAAAGCACGAAGTGTCTATGTAGACTTACATTATTCCGTACGCCATTCTGCGAACTAACGGCCCCATCGTCGGCGTCCGTCGAGGCTTCCTCGTAGCCGATGTTCTCGTACTCGTCGGCGTTCTGTCCGACGGTGAATACAAGCTCTGGAGGAGGAGGCGGCGGCGACATCCTTGGCGCCTCGCCGGCTTCGAGGATCTTCTTTAGGTAGAGCGCGTAGGCCTTGCAGTTCACGTCCAGCACCATCTCGTACTCGTGCTCCAGGCCCCTCATCTCGTGCGCCTGGGCGCCGCTCATCAGCGACAGCACCCTCATCGCCGACAGCGCCACTGTCTCGTCGGATCTGTCTTCGTCTCCCTGTGCCGCGGAGGCCACTGCGGCGGCGGCAGACGCGCGGCGTGTGGCGAAGTGCCGCATGACGGCGAGGAGGCGCGGCGCGAAGAGTGCCTCGAATGCCGCGGGCGCGAGCTCGTGGCGCGCGAGCGCGGGGTCGAGGACGAAGAGGTCGAGCACGGAGGACGCGGCGGACGGCGCCCCGCCGCGTCGTCGCGCGGCCGACGCGAGCGCGGAGAGGAGGCAGGAAAGCGGGGTGGCCGTGGGGAGGGACAGCAGCAGCCGCTCGGCGGCCCGGAGCGACGACGGCGACGGCGAGGCGGACGGGACCGTGTCCAGCGCGTCCGATATGAGGGACAGCGCCTGGAGCGTCGCGGCCGTGTGCTGCCCCCCGCCGCCGTCCGCGGCGGCTGCGGCGGAGAGGAGGTGGCGCCGGAGGAGCGGGTCGGCGATGAGCTCCGCGAGGAACGCCGAGGCGTGCGCCACGACGGCGGAGTACGTCGGCGTAGGCCCTGCCATGCTTGGCTTCTCTCGCGTCGCGTGCCGAGCCGCCCGCGCTGAGCAGGACACTCGTTGATGGGGATGGTTTTGTTTCGATAACCTTGGATTCGAAAGCAGACGACGGGGAGGACGAAATGGCCGAAAAGGGCACGCGTTCTTGGTTGGTGGGAGAGAGGAGGAGGGGTAGGATGGGGATTTGGCATCCTGTGGGATTTAAATTATGGCGGGAGGAGGACTGGGTCGGGCTCGGTTCCCGGCCGGCAGCGGTCGGCAGCTAGCGCGCGACGGCGCGACGCGTGGAGAGAGTCAGAGAGACGGGCCGTTCGTCCGGCGAAAAGGACCGTTTTGGAGTTGCTAAACCTTTGACAGTAGCGAGAAAGTCAGATCATCATCTCTTCTTTTTGACACTAGGTCGGATCATCTTCTTACTTAAAAAACGTGGGATTTTTGTTACAATCGTTGTGACAAATGTTTGATGGGGGTGGCTTTCAGTCATTGTCACCATTCAGCAAAAACCTTCGAAGAGAAGGACTCGCCAATTGGAGCAAATGGAGAAAACAATGAGACAGCGAAGCCACCAACCATAGTATACCTTCAGCTACAAGATTTTTGTTAGTATTCCCCCCGTCACGATTTAGAAGGCGCGCTTGGAAATTCTCTGGGACCTAGGTGGTTATCTATTGGTTGTGAGATGGGCTAAAAAATAGCATTCACACTACGCATGCATATAGAATTAGTACTCCGGAGTACTAATTAGCTACTAGAAATAAATGCAATGCGCCATAAACCTTGTCTATTGTGAAAACGCACGCAAATTTAACTGTGCCTTCTAAACCATGACGGAGGGAGTACTTCGGATTAGGATATTTATTGGAGCGCGAAAACACCATTTGATGTGTACACATAGAAGGTTGGAAAACCGATGGAGTTGTTCATTTTCCCGCGTCCTCTTCAGTAAGTACCTCCTCCGATCCATATTACTTGTCGCTTAAACGAATGTATCTAGCACTGAAATATATCTAGATACATCTATTTTAACGACAATTAATATGGAAGGGTACACCTTTTGATGTATGTGATCGAGCGGCTCTTTGGGGACTCATCCTCTCCCTCCTCGCTGGTGCGATGCGCGATGCGCGCGCGCCAAGGGAGCCCTAGCTCAGTCGCCCACCCCCGCCTCCTCTCCCTCCTCACCGCCATTGGAAGGTGTCCATCGGGCAAAGCTCTTGCAGTGCTTGCAACGACAGGGCTCCATCCCCCTCCCCTGTTCATGATGTCGCGGCATGGGTTAGTTGCTCCTAGGGCGTGCAAATCCAGCAGCTATTGGCTGGGAGGTGCCGGTGGATAGTCTGGCTCACCCTGATATGGATAACGGCATGTCGCGCGCAGCGAGGCCGGCGGCGGCGCGTTTTTGTGACGCGTCGTTAGTGCTGGCCTCGTGGTTCGCTCTTCCAGAGGGCGCCTTCGACAAAGGTGGTTGTGGCCGGCCCAACACACCTCCCTAGTGGGTCTGGAGCGGGGTCCATGGTGGGGCATCACAGGGGTGGCGGGGAGGTTAGTAGGAGGGGTGGGTGGCTCCGACTGCGATGACCACCCATTGCCGGCGCAGGGGCGTCGGTCGTGGAATGTTCTGATCCTTCTCCTCATCCTTTCCCCTAGCCTAGATCCTTCTAGTCCCCGATCTGGCATTGTCTAGGGCAAGCCGATCGCTAGCGGCTCCGTCGTTGGTAGGGGTCTGTGGGTCGATGCAAAGCCCGCTCCTTTGGACGGTCTTTGGGTGTCTGGATGCAGGGCGGCGACCCTGTTGGTGGGATCCAGAATGCTCGTGGCGGGAGCTCGTGGCTCGTGTGCTAGCTGGCTTCCATGGCCGCACGCATAGGTGACCGACCATGTATTCAAACTTGGTGTACGCTTCATTGATAGCTTCAGATGTCGGCATGTTTACTAGTTGGCAACCGACCATGTCTAACCCTAGATATCCCTGGTAGCTATATAAACCAGAGGGTTTAGTCCGTAGAAAAACAATCACAATTACTAGCCTTAGGGTTTAGAACACAACATATGATCTCGAGGTAGGTCAACCTGTATTCGATACTCCATCATCAATATAATCAAGTAGGATGTAGGGTTTCACCTCTTCGAGAGGGCCCAAACCTTGGTAAACACTGTCTCACTTGTCTCCTGTTCACCATCGTTCCAGAATTCACAACTCGGGACCCCCTACCCGAGATCTGCCAGTTTTAGTACCGACAATGACCATTGTAAAAGATATAGCAATCAAGTAGCCCATGAACTAGCTAGATTATCTAAGTATTCACCTCCTAGTATATGGATGGATTCTCCTCCGGATGCGGCGGTTTTATTCCTTGTAAACGGTGCTACTTTGCTTGGGGTTTAATAAAGGAGGAACCAATTATTAAAATATATCTCAATTTAATTGTACTATAAATACCACATTTGGCAAAAAAATGGAGTTCCATACAAAACAATTATTACACCTCGTATACTGTTCTAAATTCTGAGACTTCATTTGATGCTTTCTGAAATTTCTTAGAGTTTTAGCTATATGCAAATCTATTAGGACCAATAGTATATCGACCAGAGGAGAGTGAATGGGAGATTCAAAAATTCTTTTGAATGTTTGAAATGATCCCAAACACAACAGCGGAAATAGAATTCCACAGACTATTGCTACTTCTTGAGCTTACGTTGATTTTTCCCTTGAAGAGAAAAGGGTGATGCAGCAAAGTAGAGATAGGTGTTTCCTTCAGTTAAGAACCAAGGTATCAATCCAGTAGGAGGCACACGCAAGTCCCCAATAGATGCACCTGCACAATTTAACAAACACTTACACACAACGCGAAAAAGGGGTTGTCAATCCCTTCACAGTCGCTTGCAAGGGTGAGATCTGATAGAGATAGGAATAAAAGATAAATAAAAGTGCAAAATAAAGTAAATATAAATAAAGTGCAGCAAGTTATTTTTGTATTTCTAGTTTTATAGATCTGAAAATATATGATGATAAATAGACCCAAGGGCCATAGTTTTCACTAGAGGCTTCTCTCTTGAACGAACATACGGTTGTTGAACAAATTACTGTTGAGAAATTGATAGATAAGCGCATAGTTATGACGACATCTAAGGCAATGATCATGAATATAGGTGAGGGAGTCTTGGACTAGGGGGTGTCCGGACAGCCGGACTATCATCGTCCGCCGGACTCCAAGACTACGAAGATACAAGATTGAAGACTCCGTCCCGTGTCCGGATGGGACTTTCCTTGGCGTGGAAGGCAAGCTTGGCGATACGGATATGTAGATCTCCTACCATTGTAACCGACTCCGTGTAACCCTAGCCCTCTCCGGTGTCTATATAAACTGGAGGGCTTTAGTCCGTAGGACATAACATCCATTACAACAATCATACCATAGGCTAGCTTCTAGGGTTTAGCCTCCTCGATCTCGTGGTAGATCCACTCTTGTACTACCCATATCATCAATATTAATCAAGCAGGACGTAGGGTTTTACCTCCATCAAGAGGGCCCGAACCTGGGTAAAACATCGTGTCCCTCGTCTCCTGTTACCATCTGCCTAGACGCACAGTTCGGGACCCCCTACCCGAGATCCGCCGGTTTTGACACCGACATTGGTGCTTTCATTGAGAGTTCCTCTGTGTCGTCACCGATAGGCTCGATGGCTTCTTCAATCAACAACAACGCCGTCCAGGGTGAGACTTTTCTCCCCGGACAGATCTTCGTATCCGGCGGCTTCGCACTGCGGGCCAATTCACTTGGCCATCTGGAGCAGATCGAAAGCTACGCCCCTGGCCGTCAGGTCAGGTTCGGAAGCTTAAACTTCACGGCCGACATCCGCGGGGACTTGATCTTCGACGGACTCGAGCCACAGCCGAGCGCGCCGCGCTGTCACGATGGGCATGATTGAGCTCTGCCGCCGGACAGTGCCTTGGTGGCCGCACACGAATCGGCTCCGGCCCTTGGTCCGGAGCCGATCGCGCAGATCGAGGACCGGTGGCTGGACACCGCCTCGGGGGCTGCAACTTCCACGGCGATGGAGCCAAACACTAACCTTGTCCCCGGTAAAACTCGTGACTCCGAGGTGCCGGACTCCCTGCCGGACTCCGAACCTCCTGCGCCCCTGCCAATCGAATCCGATTGGGCGCCGATCATGGAGTTCACCGCCGCGGACATCTTCCAACACTCGCCCTTTGGCGACATCCTAAATTCGCTAAAACATCTCTCGCTATCCGGAGAGACCTGGCCGGACTATGGCCAGGATGGTTTGGATGCGGACGACGAAGAAATTCAAAACCCACCCACCACCCACTTTGTAGCCACTGTCGACGATCTAACCGACATGCTAGACTATGACTCCGATGACATCGACGGTATGGACGACGATGCCGGAGACGAACAAGAGCCAGCGCCTACAGGGCACTGGAAGACCACCTCGTCATATGACATATACATGGTGGACACCCCAAAAGATGGGGACGGCGAAGAAGCAGCGGAGGCAGATTCCCTAAAGAAACAGCCCAAGCGCCGACGTCAGCGGCGCCGCTCTAAATCCCGCCACAGCAAGAATGGAGACTCCGGCACAGGAGATAATAACACCCCAGACAGTGCCGAAGACAATCCCCTCCAGCAAGACTCAGCGCAGGAGGATGCAGAAGCAAACCCTCACGAGAGAATGGCAGACGAAGAGGTCGAGGATGATAATTACATACCTCCCTCCGGAGACGAGGCAAGCCTCAACAACGACGAATTCGTCGTGCCAGAGGATCCCGTCGAACAAGAGCGTTTTAAACGCAGGCTTATCGCCACAGCAAATAGCCTAAAGGAAAAGCAGCAGCAGCTTCAAGCTGATCAAGATCTGCTGGCCGATCGATGGACCGAAGTCCTCGCGGCCGAAGAGTACGAACTCGAACGCCCCTCCAAAAGCTACCCAAAACGCAAGTTGCTCCCCCAATTAGAGGAGGAAGCATACATACCTTCATCACCAGCGCACAATACGGCCGACCGACCACCCCGTGGTCGCGACAGAGAGGCCTCCAGGCCCTCCACCAAGACCGTACCCCGGCATCGCTCCAAAAGTACGAAGCCAAGAGGGAACGCGCCGGACCTGCGAGATATATTGGAGGACAAAGCAAGGCAATCCAGATCCATCTACGGATCACGTGGGCGCCCTACGACCCACGACGAATACCGTCGCACCGGATACAACAACTCCGGCCGGGCCGAACACAGCAGACAACGCTCACTCGAGCTACGTCGTGATATTGCTCAATATAGAGGCGCCGCACACCCACTATGCTTCACTGACGAAGTAATGGATCATCAAATCCCTGAAGGGTTTAAACCCGTAAACATTGAATCCTACGATGGCACAACAGACCCCGCGGTTTGGATCGAAGATTATCTCCTTCACATCCATATGGCCCGCGGCGACGATCTCCACGCCATCAAGTATCTCCCACTCAAGCTTAAAGGACCAGCTCGGCATTGGCTTAACAGCTTGCCCGCAGAGTCAATTGGGTGTTGGGAAGACCTGGAAGCTGCATTCCTCGACAACTTCTAGGGCACATATGTGCGACCACCAGACGCCGATGACCTAAGCCACATAATTCAGCAGCCAGACGAATCGGCCAGACAGTTCTGGACACGGTTCTTAACAAAGAAAAATCAAATCATCGACTGTCCGGATGCAGAAGCCCTCGTAGCCTTCAAACATAACATCCGCGACGAGTGGCTAGCCCGGCACCTAGGACAGGAAAAGCCGAAACCCATGGCAGCCCTCACATCTCTAATGACCCGCTTCTGTGCGGGAGAGGACAGTTGCCTAGCTCGCAGCAACAACCTCAGTAAAAATTCTGGCAGTCCGGATACCAAGGACCACAAAGGCAGGTCGCGTCGAAGCAAAAATAAACGCCGCATTAACGGCGACGACAAGGAGGATACGGCGGTCAACGCCGGATTCCGAGGCTCTAAACCCGATCAGCGGAAGAAGCCATTCAAAAGAACCACTCCAGGACCGTCCAATTTGGACCGAATACTCGACCGCCTATGCCAGATACATGGCACCCCCGAAAAGCCAGCTAATCACACCAACAGAGACTGCTGGGTATTCAAGCAGGCAGGCAAGTTAATTGCCGAAAACAATGACAAGGGGCTGCATAGCGATGACGAGGAAGAGACCCGGCCGCCGAACAGTAGAGGACAGAAGGGTTTCCCCCCACAAGTGCGGACGGTGAACATGATATACGCAACCCATATACCCAAGAGGGAGCGGAAGCGTGCACTAAGGGACGTATATGCGATGGAGCCAGTCGCCCCAAAGTTCAATCCATGGTCCTCTTGCCCGATCACTTTCGATCGAAGAGACCATCCGACCAGTATCCGCCATGGCGGATTCGTCGTATTGGTTTTAGACCCAATCGTCGATGGATTTCACCTCATGGGAGTCCTGATGGACGGCGGCAGTAGCCTGAACCTGCTTTATCAGGATACAGTGCGTAAGATGGGCATAGACCCCTCAAGGATTAAACCTACAAAAACGACCTTCAAAGGCGTCATACCAGGTGTTGAGGCCAATTGTACAGGCTCAGTCACACTGGAAGTGGTCTTCGGATCCCCGGATAATTTCCGGAGCGAGGAGTTAATCTTCGACATAGTCCCATTCCGCAGCGGCTATCACGCTCTGCTCGGACGAACCGCATTTGCAAAGTTCAACGTGGTGCCACATTACGCATACCTCAAGCTCAAGATGCCAGGCCCTCGTGGAGTCATCACGGTCAACGGAAATACGGAACGCTCCCTCCGAACGGAGGAACATACAGCGGCTCTCGCGGCAGAAGTACAGAGCAGCCTTCTAAGGCAATTTTCGAGTCCGGCCGTTAAACGGCCGGACATGGCCAAATGGGCCCGGAGCAACATCAACCAAGACCACCTGGCACGTTCCGAGCACGCGTAGCAATGCGGCCCCAACCCCAGCCCTTGCATAATTGCAAGACCAACCCTCCGCGTACATCATTATGCTCTGGAGATACCATGGGCCTAGGGGGAGGGGCACGACCACAACAGACCCAGAGTGCGGCTCGACCACACCAGGGGCTCCCAAGTGTGTCACTCTTTTTATTTTCCTTCTTTTTATATACAGGACTCCATCTACCAGAGGCCCTGTCCGGCGGTGGACCCGCCGAACTCACGATGCAACAGCCAGGGAAGAAAGAAGGCTGCGATGAACAATCAGGTGGTCTCCATTACGAGCATTAAATTCGATTATATACACCAGTCCGCAGCCCACCCCTGGAGGGGGACATGTTTATTTAGTCCAATCCCTTGCTTACCGCACTATTTGTATCCTTCCGCACTCATAGCAGAATTCCTTGAATAAATAATGCAGCGCTCTTTTGCCTGTAATTGCATTACTTTACATATATGTTCACTAATGACATCTTGCACCCGTATATTTTGGTACAGCCGAATACACCAGGGGCTTATGTTCCCCGCATTATGGTGTGATAAGTCCGAACACTTTCACATGTGCGGCACCCCGAACTTATAGCATTATATGAATCGGCTCCGAATCATGTCTTGGGTCAATAGTTGGGTTTGCCCGGCTCCCATGTTTTGGTGCCTTACGTTCCGTTCTATCGGCTAAGGTGGCACTGGGAGAACCACTGCGATTGCGCCCCGGTTGAGCCGGGCGAGCGCCTCAGTGGAGAAAGCTAAAACTGACTGGCATGATAAGGCGAGAGACCGGTCGCTGTTCGAGAGGTCTTTTCGGGTCCCTAAAGACTTATGCCGCGTCGAGCGAAGTACCGGATAATGTCCGACGAAGGCGTGGATAGCGCCCCGAATTCGGTCTTTTGAATACTAGGGGCTTCGCCGAAATTTAAAATTATAGAATTCTATGGCTAAGTGAGAGTGTTCAAGCATTATAAGTCCGGTTGCCTTGTTCGTTGTGTTGAGCGCCTCCCTAGATGGACCCAAAAATGAGAACAAGAGTGCTCAAGTTTATCCCGAACACCCCAGCACTCGTGGCTTGGGGGCTGAAGCCAACGACTTGCCATCTCTCAGATTTTATAAACGGCCGCACAGAAGATAATATTTTAAATTAAACAAGCGTTGCGTAGCGCATATGAACAAAGTTTTTAGCGCACAGGATAATACATAGCGAGTTTACTCAATATTTACATCTCTGGGGCACTCATCCGCAATATTGCGGGCACCCTTTAGGACAGTCTTATAGTACATTTCGGGCGTATGATACTCCTTGCCCGCTGGCGGCGGATCAGTAAGAAGCCTCTCCGCATCCAGCCTGCCCCAGTGCACCTTTGCGCGGGCAAGGGCCCGACGAGCACCTTCAATGCAGGCGGAGCGCTTGATGACATCCACCCAGGGGCACGCATCCACCAGCCGCCGCACGAGGCCAAAGTAGCTCCCAGGCATGGCCTGTCCAGGCCACAGCCGGACTATAAGGCCCTTCATGGCCTCCTCAGCTACCTTGTGGAGCTCGACCAGCTGCTTCAGCTGGTCGCTAGGGGGCACCGGATGGCCGGCCTCAGCGTACTGAGACCAGAAGACCTTCTCCGTTGAGCTCCCCTCCTCGCCATGGTAGAATGCGGCAGCATTGGATACACTGTGAGGCAGATCTGCAAACGCCCCTGGAGAGCTCCAAATTCGGGTAAGTGTCAGGTAGTTTACATTAACATGCTTGCTTTGCATGAAAAATGCCTTACCCGCCGCTATTTTCTTCATATCCTCAACTTCCCGAAGGGCCTTACGGGCCTCGGCCTTGGCGGACTTGGCACTTTCGAGAGCCGAGGCGAGCTCGAACTCTCGAGTCTTTGAGTCGCGCTCCAAACTCTCATGCTTCTCCATGAGCTCCTGGAGCTCTTGCCGCACCTCCACCACCCGTGCCTCCTGCTTTTCTCGCTCTGCCCGTTCCGCAGCCGCATTGCGTTCGGCCACGGACATAGCCTCCTTTAGGGCTGCCACCTCGTTTGTGGCCCCTGCAATACCCATGTTATCCTTGTTATTCTCTTATTGCAACCTAAATCCTTTTCTGTAAGGTAACTTTTCAAAGTGGTGTTACTCACCTTCTTTGTCCTCGAGCTGCTTCTTGGCATGGCCGAGCTCTTCCTCGGACCGCTCGAGATCCTGCTTAAACGCACCGACCTCTGCAGTCAGTGCGGTAGAGGTCAGCAGCGCAGCCTGCAAACCCATATTGACATACTTTTTAGCAACCCTGCGTATATCTTTTTAGATCCTCAGTCCGGCTTTTCTTTCCGAACGCCGAACTGAGCATCAGGGGCTACTGTCTATGCGGTATTACATTACATAATTTTCACTTCTTACCTCAAAGCCTGTTAGAAGGCTGCTGCAGGCTTCGGTCAGCCTGCTCTTGGCGAGCTGAACCTTCTGGATCACCGCACTCATGATAGTGCGGTGTTCTTCCTCGATGGAAGCGCCTTTGAACGCCTCCAACAAGTTATCCGGCACCTCCGGTTGGATGGAGGCCGCCGGTGTCACGGTCTTGCCCTTCTTGCGAAGGGGTCGCCTGCCAGACTCTGGAACCACTGCAGGTTCCGGCGTAGAGTCCGGCGCAAAGTCCGGGAGGCTGCCTTGCGGCGCCTCCGGAGCCTCCTCCTGATGGGCCCCTTCCCAGGATCCCACCTCGGCGTCCTCAGCGGCGCGAGGGGTGGAGGCAGTCAGAACGGATTCCACATCCGACGCAGCCAACGACCCGCTCAACGAAGCAGGGAGATCATCGTCGGCCGGACTGTAGGCAGTATGCGGCATTAGAAGGACACTATGTGACACAAAAGAAATTGCAGATCATTCAGGGATCCGGATACTTACGATCTCACCTGAGGCCTGGCCCTTGAGGGCCACTTTTCACCGCCAACGTTGGTGTTGGCGGAGCTGTCCGGGGGAATAGTTCTCCCCCTCTTGGACCCTTCGGCCTCCCCTGTTGGGGAAGCCTTCCTCTTCCTCTCTCCCTCCTCTGGGAGAGAGTCTTCTTCCTCCTCCTCATCTTCGGGGGAGGAATCCGCCTCGGAGTCGTCGGACACCTGAAAACGGGAACTCTTTCGAGTACCCGTGGCCACCTTCTTGGCCTTCTTCTCCGGCACCACATGCGGTGCCGGAACCAGCAGCCCCGCTAGACGGGCGTCCACTGGGTCTTCTGGCATGGGAGCCGGGCAGATGAGCTGCTCGGCCTTCTTCATCCACTCCTGTCAAAGGAAAAGGGAGATTAAAACCCGCTTAGGGTCGAACTATTAACAACAAGTGTCCCGTAAAGGGGTAGAATCACTTACCTCGTCAACTGGATGCTGCGAGTGAAATCCGCGATCTTTCATCGCGGATGCGGGGGCTTCGGCGCCCTTAAACAGCACCCTCCAGGTGCCTTCGTACGTCGTGTCGAAGAGCCCGCTCAATGCCTGGTGTTGTTCCGGATTGAACTCCCACAGATTGAATGCCCGTTCTTGGCATGGGAGAATCCGGCGGACGAGTATGACTTGGACCACGTTGACCATCCTGAGCTTCTTGTTCACCAGCTTCTGGATACAGGCTTGGAGTCCCGTCAGCTCCTTCGAATTAACCCACAGCAAGCCCTTCTCTTTCCAGGAGGTGAGCTGCGTAGGGATACCAGATCTGAACTCGGGGGCCGCCGCCCACTTAGGGTCGCGCGGCTCGGTGATATAGAATCACCCCGACTGCCACCCCTTGACGGATTCCACGAAGGCCCCTTTGAACCAAAGGACATTGGGCATCTTGCCCAACATGGCGCCTCCGCACTCCGCTTGAGTGCCCTTCACTACCTTCGGCTTGACATTGAAAGTCTTGAGCCACAAGCCGAAGTGGGGCTGGATGCAGAGGAAGGCCTCGCACACGACGATAAACGCCGAGATGTTGAGAATGAAGTTCGGCGCCAGATCATGGAAATCCAGGCCGTAGTAGAACATGAGTCCCCGGACAAAGGGGTGAAGTGGAAAGCCCAGTCCGCGGAGGAAGTGGGGAAGGAAAACGACCCTCTCATGGGGCCTGGGGGTGGGGATGAGCTGCCCCTCGTCGGGCAGCCGGTGCGCGATGTCGCCGGAAAGGTATCCGGCGCCGCGCAGCTTTGTGATGTGCTCCTCCTTAACGGTGGAGGCCAACCACTTGCCTCCCGCTCCAGACATGGTCGGAGAAGGTTGAGACGAGATGCGCGAACTTGGGCGCTGGAGCTCGAGTGCGCGGAGATGGATAAGCAAAGGAGGAAGAAGGCGTAGGTGAAAAGGTAAATCCTTATCCCTTATATATAGGCGGGCGAAGACTATGCGTCCCCACTAGCCTGGTAAAACTCGCTTATCTCCCAAGCGCCACCATCAATGGCGCGGTTGGGTTACCCACGTCTGTATTGATGAGAATCTCGGAATAAGGGGAACACAATCTCTGCTTCGACAAGACGTGCCAAGGAAACCGCTTCGCTAAACGCGCTGGGGCGGTATAATAAAAAACGATTCAAGTAAAGGCTTGGTAGTGGTGTGACGTCATACCGCAAAATACGTCAGCAGATTGAACTTGTGTACATTTTATTCTCTCTACGGTGGAATGTGGAATTCATTTTGCAGAGCCCGACATTATCCTGGTGTTCATGATCTTCTCTGGATTATTTAAGGGAGGAACCCGCCTTGCAATGCCGAACATTATGCGCGCCGGACTCATCGTCATTGAAGCCAGGTTCAGGGGCTACTAAGGGAGTCCTAGACTAGGGGGTGTCCGGACAGCCGGACTATCATCGTCCGCCGGACTCCAAGACTACGAAGATACAAGATTGAAGACTCCGTCCCGTGTCCGGATGGGACTTTCCTTGGCGTGGAAGGCAAGCTTGGCGATACGGATATGTAGATCTCTTACCATTGTAACCGACTCTGTGTAACCCTAGCCCTCTCCGGTGTCTATATAAACTGGAGGGCTTTAGTCCGTAGGACATAACATCCATTACAACAATCATACCGTAGGCTAGCTTCTAGGGCTTAGCCTCCTCGATCTCGTGGTAGATCCACTCTTGTACTACCCATATCATCAATATTAATCAAGCAGGACGTAGGGTTTTACCTCCATCAAGAGGGCCTGAACCTGGGTAAAACATCGTGTCCCTCGTCTCCTGTTACCATCCGCCTAGACGCACAGTTCGGGACCCCCTACCCGAGATCCGCCGGTTTTGACACCGACAATAGGCATCACGTCCGTGACAAGTAGATCGACTCCTGCCTGCATCTACTACTATTACTCCACACATCAACCGCTATCCAGCATGCATCTAGTGTATTAAGTTAACAAGAACGGAGTAACGCCTTAAGCAAGATAACATGATGTAAAGGGATAAACTTAAGCAATATGATATAAACCCCATCCTTTTATCCTTAATGGCAACAATACAATACGTGCCTCGCTACCCCTTCTGTCACTGGGTGAGGACACCACAAGATTGAACCCATCACAAAGCACCTCTCCCATTGCAAGATAGATCAATCTAGTTGGCCAAACCAAATCAATAGATCAGAGAAAAATACAAAGCTATCTTAACCATTCATAAAAGAGTTTAGAGAAGACTCAAATAATATTCATAGATAATCTGATCATAAATCCACAATTCATCGAATCTCAACAAATGCACCGCAAAAGAAGATTACATCGAATAGAACTCCAAGAACATCGAGGAGAACATTGTATTGAAGATCAATGAGAGAGAAGAAGCCATCTAACTACTAGCTATGGACCCGGGGTCTGTGGTAAACTACTCACACATCATCGGAAGGGCAGCAAGGTTGATGTAGAATCCTCCGTGATTGAATCGCCCTCCGGAGGAGTGCCGGAAAAGGCCCCAAGATGGGATCTCACAAGAACAGAAGCTTGAGGCAGCGGAAAAGTATTTGTGGTGTGCCCTCTGGTGTACGGGGAATATTTTGGTATTTATGGAGCTAGAATTAGGGTTAGAAGGTCTAGAAGGGGCCGACAAGACTGGGGCAGTGCCCCTAGGGCTTGTGGCCGCCTCGTAGGTCTTCTGGCCATCTCCCGAACCTTCCTAGGTTTCTTCTGCTCCAAGAAAAATCACCGTAAAGTTTTATTCCATTTGGACTCCGTTTGATATTGATTTTCTGTAGAAGACAAAAACAAGGAAAAAACAGCAACTGGCACTAGGCACTAGGTTAATAGTTTAGTCCCAAAAACTGATATAAAATAACATATTAATGCATATAAAATATCCAAGATGGATAATATAATAGCATGGAGCAATCAAAAATTATAGATACATTGGATACGTATCAAGTATCCCCAAGCTTAATTCCTACTCATCCTTGAGTAGGTAAATGATAAAAACAAAATATTTGATGTGGAATGCTACCTAACATGTTTATCAATGTATTATTTTTTGTTGTGGCATGAATATTCAGATCCATAAGATTCAAAACAAAAGTTTAAGATTGACATAAAAACAATAATACTTCAAGCATACTAATAAAGCAATCATGTCTTCTCAAAATATCATGGCTAAAGAAAGTTATCCCTTCAAAATCATATAGTCTTGTCATGCTCTATCTTCATCACAAAATTTTTATCATGCACAACCCCGATGACAAGCCAAGCAATTGTTCCATACTTTTAATGTTCTCAACCTTTTTCAACTCTCACGCAATACATGAGCATGTGACACGTCTCCGTCGTATCTATAATTTTCGATTGTTTCATGCCAATATTATAAAACTTTCTCATTTTTGGTAACATTTTATATGATTTATTGGACTAACATATTGATCCAATGCCCAGTGTCAGTTCATGTTTGTTGCGTGTTTTTTGTTTCGCAGAATATCCATATCAAACGAAGTCCAAACGCGAAAAAAATTATGGAAGATTATTTTGGAATATATCTGATTTTGGGGAGTTGGAATCAACGCAAAAGGAGGCCCATAGCCCCCACAAGACAATAGTGCGTGCCTGGCCCCCTGGCGGGTAGTGGTTGGTTTTTCTCACCTCGTAAGGCGGTTGCTGCTCTACTTCGGACGCAAGGAATCTTATATCCAGAAAAATCGTGTTAAAATCTCAGCGCAATCGGAGTTGCGGATCTCCGGGAATATAAGAAACGATTTTCGGCCAGAAAACAGGAACGCAAAACATAAGAGAACAGATAGACATATCCAATCTCGGAGGAGCTCTCGCCCCTCCACCGCCATGGAGGCCATGGACCAGTCGGGGGACCCACCTCCCATCTAGGGGGGAGGCCAAGGAAGAAGAAGAAGAAGAAGAAGGGGGCTCTCTCCCCCTCTCTCCCGGTGGCGGTGGAACGCCGCCGGGGCAATCATCGTGTGATGGCGATCTACTCCAACAACTTCGTCAGTTCACCAACATCTTCATCACCTTCCCCGATCCATATTCAGCGGTCCATTCTCCCGCAACCTGTTGTACCCTCTACTTGAACATGGTGCTTTATGCTTCATACTATTATCCAATGATATGTTGCCATCCTATGATGTCCGAGTAGATTTTTGTTGTCCTACCGGTAATTGGTGAATTACTATGGTTGGTTAATTTTCTTCTAGTTATGTTGTCGTCCTTTGGTGCCCATCATATGAGCTCGCATGTGGATCACACCATAGGGTTAGTTTTATGTTGATAGGACTAAGCATTGGAGGGCAAGGGTGACAGAAGCTTCTTCCTAAACATAGAAATTGATACGTACGGGATTGAAAGGGGACCAATATATATTAATGTTATGGTTGGGTTTTACCTTAATGAACGTTAGTAGTTGCGGATGCTTGCTAATAGTTCCAATCATAAGTGCATAGAATTCCAAGTAAGGGACGACCTGCTAGCAGTGGCCTCTCCCACATAAAAACTTGCTATCGGTCTTGTCACGTAGTTAATTGCTAAGGGACAACTCTGCAAATCCTGCCACTACTAATCCACACTCGTTAACCTAAGTTAATTGTTTCTGTATCTAAACAGCACCCAACTTTTATTTTCACATTTTTATTATCTTGCAAACCTATCCACACCTACAAAGTACTTCTAGTTTTATTCTTGCTCTAGGTAAAGCAAACGTCAAGTGTGCGTAGAGTTGTATTGGTGGTCGATAGAACTTGAGAGAATATTTGTTCTACCTTTAGCTCCTCGTTGGGTTCGACACTCTTATTTATCAAAAAGGCTACAAATGATCCCCTATACTTTTGGGTTATCAAGACCTTTTCCTGGCGCCGTTGCCGCAGAGCAATTGCGTGGGGTGAATATTCTCGTGTGTGCTTGTTTGCTTTATCACTAAGTAGATTTTATTTTCTGTTCTAGGTTGTTCTCTATCTTTAGGTATGGATATGGAACACGAAATACCAAAAAAAATAGTTTTACTTGCTACTCATGGAGGTGTGTGACACGTCTCCATCGTACCTACTTTTCCTAACGCTTTTCCTCTTGTTTTGGACTCTAATTTGCATGATTCGAATGAAACTAACCCGGACTGACGCTGTTTTCAGCAGAACTACCATGGTGTTGTTTTTTGTGCAGAAATAAAAGTTCTCGGGTTGGAACGAAACTTTGTGAGGAATTTTTACATAAATAAAGATAATTTCTGGAGCCAAGAACCACCAGAGGGGGAACCTGGGTGGGCACAACCCACCAGGGCGCGCCCCCCTCCAAGCGTGCCCAGGTGGGTTGTCCCCACCTGGTGGCCCCATAGACCCTAATTCCAATGCTATAAATTCACATTTTTGGAGAAAAAATAAAGGAGAAAGAATTATCGCATTTCACGAGACGGAGCCGCAACCACCTCATGTTCTTCATCGGGAGGTCAGATCTGGAGTCCGTTTGGGGCTCCGGAGAGGGGGATCCTCGATCTTCATCATCACCAACCCTTCTCCATCACCAATTCCATGATGCTCCACACTGGGAGTGAGTAATTCCTTCATAGGCTCGCTGGTCGGTAAGGAGTTGGATTGATTCATCATGTAATCGAGTTAGTTTTGTTAGAGCTTCATCCCTAGTATCCATTATGTTTTGAGATTGATGTTGCTATGACTTTTCCATGCTTAATGCTTGTCACTTTGGGCCCGAGTGCCATGATTTTAGATCTGAACCGTTTATGTAATCACCATTATATCTATGTTCTAGATCCGATCTTGCAAGTTATAGTCACCTACTACGTGTTATGATCCGGCAAACCCGGAATGACAGAAGTCGGAACACTTCCCGGTGATGACCGTAGTTTGAGGAGTTCATGTATTCACCATGTGTTAATGCTTTGTTCTAGTTCTCTATTAAAAGGAAGCCTTAATACCCTTAGTCTCCAATAGGACCCCGCTTCCCTGGGAGGGTAGGACAAAAGATGTCATGCAAGTTCTTTACATAAGTATGTATGGCTATCTACGGAATACATGCCTACATTATATTTATGAACTGGAGCTAGTGCCATATCGCCCTAGGTTATGACTGTTATATGATGAATGTCATCCAACAAATTCACCGATCCAATGCATATGAATTTCTCTCATATTGTTCTTGCTAAGTTACTATTGCTATTGTTACTATTGTACTTGCTACAAAATCATTGCCATCACTGTTACTGTTACTATTGGTGCTACTACCGCTATCAAAACTATCATACTACTCTGCTATTGATCACTTTGCTGCAGATAATTAATATACAGGTGTGGTTGAATTGACAACCCAGCTTATAATACTTGCAAATATTCTTTGGATCCCCTTGTGTCGAATCAATAAATTTGGGTTGAATAGCCTACCCTCGAAAACTGTTGTGATCCCCTATACTTGTGGGTTGTCAAGACCTTTTTCTGGCGCCATTGTCGGGGAGCATAGCTATATTTGTTGAGTCACTTGGGATATTATCAAATTATCACTATGAAGAATCTGAAGGATGCTAAGACTAAGATTTTTTCCTCTAAGACGAGGGGAGGTAAGGAACTGCCATCTAGCTTTGCACTTGATTCACCTTCTGTTCTAAGTAAACTTGTAACACCACCACATGCTATCAATCTGAAATGTCGCAAGTCATTTACGACGCTACTTCTGCTATGAATGATATTCATGATGATGCTAATACCTTGCTTGGTAATAATGTGCCACTAGGTGAATTTCTTGATGAACAACTTGCTAGAACTAAAGCTTTTGAGAATGCTGAAACAGATGAAATTGTTGATACTCATGAAGAGCTTGAAACTGAAAATCTTGAAACACCTATTAGACCTAATTCTCCCAGATATGAATTGCCAAAGGTACATGAAGGTTATGTTATGGATGAGGATACAACTAGAGACTTTCTTGCTTGCAATGAGAGGGATTATCTTAAGAAATTATTATGCAAACTAAAAGAAAAATCTTTGAATGCTAGAATGAAATGTGATCCTAAGTTTGCTACTTCACCTATCTTTGTTGATGATAAGGATTGTGAATTCTTTGTCGACCAAAGTTAATTACTTTGGTTGAATCTGATCCTTTCCATGGTTATGAAACTGAAACTGTTGTCGCACATCTTATTAAGTTGAATGACATAGCCACCCTTTTTGCTCATGATGTGAAATTTCACTTTTATTACATTCTCAAATTATTTCCGTTCTCATTAAAGGGTGATGCTAAGACTTGTTATAATACTCTTGCTCCTAGTTGTGTGCATAGTCCCCAGGATATGATTTATTACTTCTCTGAAAAATATGTTCCTACTCATAAGAAACAAGTTGCCTTACAGGAAATATTTAACTTTGTGCAAATTGAAGAAGAGAGTCTCCCACAAGCTTGGGAGAGGCTTCTCCAATTGCTTAATGATTTGCCTGATCATCCTCTTATGAAAATTGAAATACTTGATATCTTCTATAATGGACTAACCGATGCTTCTAGGGACTTCCTAGATAGTTGTGCTGGTTGTGTTTTCAGGGAACGAACTATTGAACAAGTTGAAGAATTATTGAATAAGATATTGAAAATTATGATGATTTGATCCTTCCTGAACCACCACTTAAACCTACTCAGAAGAAGAGGGGTATCTTATATCTCAATCCTGAAGATATGCAAGAGGCAAAGAAATCTATGAAGGAAAAAGGTATTAAAGCAGAGGATGTTCAAAATTTACCACCTATCAAAGAAATACATGGGCTTGAAACACCACCACCACCTAAGGTGGTAGAGGTAAATTCCTTAATGAAATTCAATGACAATGACAATCCTTACAATATTCATCCTAGTCAATTTCTTTATGAGTTTGATAATTACATTTGTAAGCAAGATCATTTCAATGCAAATGTTATCAAACAGTTGAAATACAATTCTGATATGATTGCTCGCTTGAGTGACTTGTTATTTAGAATCTTCAATTTGAAGGAAATATGACCTAGAGACAATAATAAAGTTATTATTTATTTCCTCATATCATGATAAATGTTTATTATTCATGCTAGAATTGTATTAACCGGGAACATAATACATGTGTGAATACATAGACAAACATAATGTCAGTAGTATGCCTCTACTTGACCAGCTCGTTTAATCAAAGATAGTTGTGTTTCCTAGCCATAGACATGAGTTGTCATTTTATTAATGGGATCACATCATTAGAGAATGATGTGATTGACTTGACCCATTCCGTTAGCTTAGCACTTGATCGTTTTGTATGTTGCTATTGCTTTCTTCATAACTTATACATGTTCCTATGACTATGAGATTATGCAACTCCCGTTTACCGGAGGAATACTTTGTGTGCTACCAAACATCACAACGTAACTGGGTGATGATAAAGGTGATCTATAGGTGTCCCTGAAGGTACTTGTTGAGTTGGCGTATTTCAATATTAGGATTTGTCACTCCGATTGTCGGAGAGGTATCTTTGGGCCCTCTCGGTAATGCACATCACTATAAGCCTTGCAAGCAATGTGACTAATGAGTTAGTTGCGGGATGATGCATTACATAACGAGTAAATAGACTTGCCGGTAACGAGATTGAACTAGGTATTGAGATACCGACGATTGGATCTCGGGCAAGTAACATACGGATGACAAAGGGAACAACGTATGTTGTTATGCGGTTTTACCGATAAAGATCTTTGTAGAATATGTGGGAGCCAATATGAGCATCCAGGTTCCGCTATTGGTTATTTACCGGAGACGTGTCTCGGTCATGTCTACATAGTTCTCAAACCCGTAGGGTCCGCACACTTAACATTTGGTGACGATTTATATTATGAGTTATGTGTTTTGATGTACCGAAGGTAGTTCGTAGACTCGGATGAGATCAGGGACATGACGAGGAGTCTCGAAATGGTCGAGACATAAAGATTGATATATTGCATGACTATATTTGGACACCGGATGAGTTCCGGGGGTTACCGGATAATTATCGGACTGCCGGGGGTTATCGGAACCCCCGGGGGGACTATTGGGCCACAATGGGCCATAGGGAAGAGGGGAGGCAGCCCACAAGGGGTAGCTACACCCCCTCCCTATAGGGGGTCCAAATTGGACTAGGGAGGGGGGCGCCCCCCCTTTCCTTCTCCTTTCCCTCTCCTTCCTTCCCCCTTCCACCTCCTAGTTGGACTAGGAAACGGGGAGTCCTACTCCTACTAGGAGGAGGACTCCTCCCCCTCATTGGTGTGCCCCAAGACTGGCCGGCCTCCCCCTTGCTCCTTTATATACGGGGGCAGGGGCGCACCTCTAGACACACAAGTTGATCTGTTGATCTCTCCTAACCGTGTGCGGTGCCCCCCTCCACCATATTCCACCTCAGTCATGTCGTAGCGGTGCTTAGGTGAAGCCCTGCGTCGGTAGCATCATCGACACCGTCATCACACTGTCATGCTCACAGAATTCTCCCGCAAAGCTCTACAGGATTGGAGATCGTGCGACGTCATCGAGCTGAACGTGTGCTGAACTCGGAGGTGCCGTACGTTCGGTACTTGGATCGGTTGGATCGTGAAGACGTACGACTACATCAACCGCATTGTGCTAACGCTTCCGCTTTCAGTCTACGAGGGTACGTGGACAACACTCTCCCCTCTCGTTGCTATGCATCACCATGATCTTGCGTGTGCGTAGGAATTTTTTTGAAATTACTACGTTCCTCAACAGTGGCATCCGAGCCAGGTTTATGCGTAGATGTTATATGCACGAGTAGAACACAAGTGAGTTGTGGGCGATACAAGTCATACTGCTTACCAGCATGGCATACTTTGGTTCGGCGGTATTGTTGGGTGAAGTGGCCCAGACCGACATTACGCGTACGCTTATGCGAGACTGGTTCTACCGACGTGCTTTGCACATAGGTGGCTGGCGGGTGTCAGTTTCTCCAACTTTAGTTGAACCGAGTGTGGCTATGCCCGGTCCTTGAGAAGGTTAAAACAGCACTAACTTGACGAACTATCGTTGTGTTTTTGATGCGTATGTAAGAACGGTTCTTGCTCAGCCCGTAGCAGCCACGTAAAATTTGCAACAACAAAGTAGAGGATGTTTAACTTGTTTTTGCAGGGCATGTTGTGATGTGATATGGTCAAGACGTGATGCTATATTTTATTGTATGAGATGATCATGTTTTGTAACCAAGTTATCGGCAACTTGCAGGAGCCATATGGTTGTCGCTTTATTGTATGCAATGCAATCGCCCTGTAATTGCTTTACTTTATCAGTAAGTGGTAGCGATAGTCGTAGAAGCAATAGTTGGTGAGACGACAACGATGCTACGATGGAGATCAAGGTGTCGAGCCGGTGACGATGGTGATCATGATGGTGCTTCGGAGATGGAGATCACAAGCACAAGATGATGATGGCCATATCATATCACTTATATTGATTGCATGTGATGTTTATCCTTTATGCATCTTATTTTTCTTTGATTGACAGTAGCATTATAAGATGACCTCTCACTAAATTTCAAGGTATAAGTGTTCTCCCTGAGTATGCTCCGTTGCGAAGTTTCTTCGTGCCAGGTTTATGTGTAGATGTTATATGCACGAGTAGAACACAAGTGAGTTGTGGGCGATATAAGTCATACTGCTTACCAGCATGTCATACTTTGGTTCGGCAGTATTGTTGGATGAAGCGGCCCGGACCGACATTACCCGTACGCTTACGCAAGACTGGTTGTACCGACGTGCTTTGCACATAGGAGGCTGGCGGGTGTCAGTTTCTCCAACTTTAGTTGAACCGAGTGTGGCTACGCCCGGTCCTTGTGAAGGTTAAAAAAACACTAACTTGAAGAAATATCGTTGTGGTTTTGATGCGTATGTAAGAACGGTTCTTGCTAATCCCATAGCAGGAACGTAAAACTTGCAACAACAAAGTAAGGACGTCTAACTTGTTTTTGCAGGGCATGTTGTGATATGATATGGTCAAGACGTGATGAGATATAAGTTGTTGTATGAGATGATCATGTTTTGTTGAAGTTATCGGCAACTCGCAGAAGCCTTATGGTTGTCTCTTTATTGCATAAGATGCAAGCGCCAAATAATTGCTTCACATTATCGCTATGCGATAGCAATAGTTGCAAGAGCAATAGTTGTCGAGACGACCATGTGACGACACATTGATATAGATCAAGATGACAGAGATCATGGTGTCAGGCCGATGACGATGGAGATCATGAAGATGCTTTGGAGATGGAGACCGAAGGCACAAGAAGATGATGGCCATATCATATCACATATTTTGATTGCATGTGATGTTTATCTTTTATACATCTTATTCTTCTTTGATTGATGGTAGCATTATAAGATGATATCTCACTAAATTTCAAGGTAAAAGTGTTCTCCCTGAGTATGCACCGTTGCCAAAGTTCGTCGTGCTGAGACACCACATGATGATCGGGTGTGATAAGCTCTACGTCCATCTACAATGGGTGCAAGCCAGTTTTGCACACGTAGAATACTCGGGTTGAACTTGACGAGCCTAGCATATGCAGATAGGGCCTCAGAACACTGAGACCGAAAGGTCGAGCGTGAATCATATAGTAGATATGATCAACATAGTGATGTTCACCATTGGAAACTACTCCATTTCACGTGATGATCGGTTATGGTTTAGTTGATTTGGTTCACGTGATCACTTAGATGATTAGAGAGATGTCTATCTAAGTGAGAGTTCTTAAGTAATATGATTAATTGAACTTTAATTTATCATGAACTTAGTCCTGGTAGTATTTTGCAAATAATGTTGTAGATCAATAGCTCGTGTTGTTGCTTCCCTATGTTTTATATGTGTTCCTAGAGAAAACTAAGTTGAAAGATGATAGTAGCAATGATGCGGATTGGATCCGTGATCCGAGGATTATCCTCATTGCTGCACAGAAGAATTATGTCCTTGATGCACCGCTAGGTGACAAACCTATTGCAGGAGCAGATGCAGACATTATGAACGTTTGGCTAGCTCAAAATGATGACTACTTGATAGTTTAGTGAACCATGCTTAACGGCTTAGAATCGGGACTTCAAAGACGTTTTGAACGTCATGGACCATATGAGATGTTCCAGGAGTTGAAGTTAATATTTCAAGAAAATACCCGAGTTGAGAGACATGAAGTCTCCAACAAGTTCTATAGCTAACAAATGGAGGAGAATTGCTCAACTAGTGAGCTTGTGCTCAGATTGTCTGGGTACTACAATCGCTTGAATCAAGTGGGAGTTAATCTTCCAGATAAGATAGTGTTTGACAGAGTTCTCTAGTCACCATCACCAAGTTGCTAGAACTTCGTGATGAACTATAGTATGCAAGGGATGACGAAAAAGATTCCTGAGCTCTTCGTGATGTTGAAGTAGACGAAGGTAGAAATCAAGAAAGAGAATCAAGTGCTGATGATTGACAAGACCACTAGTTTCAAGAAAAGGGCAAAGGGAAAGAAAGGGAACTTCAAGTAGAATGAAAAGCAAGTTGTCACTCCCGCGAGGAAGCCCAAAGCTGGACCAAAGCCTGAAACTGAGTGCTTCCACTGCAAAGGAAATGGTCACTGGAAGCGGAAATACCCTGAATATTTGGTGGATAAGAAGGATGGCAAAGTGAACAAGGGTATATTGATACACAGGTTATTGATGTGTACCTTACTAGTGTTTATAGTAGCCCCTGGGTATTTGATACTTGTTTGGTTGCTAAGATTAGTAACTCGAAACAGGAGTTACAGAATAAACAGAGACTAGTTGAGGGTGAAGTGACGATGAGTGTTGGAAGTAGTTCCAAGATTGATATGATCATCATCGCACACTCTCTATATACTTTGGGGATTAGTGTTAAACCTAAATAAATGTTATTTGGCATTTGCGTTGAGCATGAATATGATTTTATCATGTTTATTGCAATACGGTTATTCATTTAAAGTCAAAGAATAATTGTTGTTCTGTTTACATGAATAAAACCTTCAATGGTCATACACCCAATGAAAATAGTTTGTTGGATCTCGATCATAGTGATACACATATTCATAATATTGATGCCAAAAGATGCAAAGTTAATAATGATAGTGCAACTTATTTGTGGCACTGCCATTTATGTCATATTGGTGTAAAGCGCATGAAGAAACTCCATGCTGATGGAATTTTTGAATCACTTGATTATGAATCACTTGATGCTTGCGAACCATGCTTTATGGGCAAGATGACTAAGACTCCGTTCCCCGGAACAATGGAGTGAGCAATAGACTTATTGGAAATAATACATACTGATGTATGCGATCCGATGAGTGTTAAGGATCACGGCGGGTATCGTTATTTTCTGACCTTCACAGATGATTTAAGCAGATATGGGTATATCTACTTAATGAAACACAAGTCTAAAACATTTGAAAAGTTCATAGAATTTCAGAGTGAAGTGGAGAATCATCGTAACAAGAAAATAAAGTTTCTACGATCTGATCGTGGAGGAGAATATTTGCCTTCATATAAAACAATGTGGAGTAGTTTCACAGCTCACGCCACCTGGAACACCACAGTGTTATGGTGTGTCCGAACGTCGTAACCGCACTTTATTGGATATGGTGCGATCTATGATGTCTCTTATCGATTTACCACTATCGTTTTGGGGTTATGCATTAGAGATAGTTGCATTCACTTTAAATAGGGCCCCATCAAAATCCGTTGAGACGTTGCCTTATTAACTATGGTTTAGCAAGAAACCAAAGTTGTTGTTTCTTAAAGTTTGGGGTTGCGATGCTTATGTGAAAAAGTTTCAACATGATAAGCTCGAACCCTAATCGGAGAAGTGCGTCTTCATAGAATACCCAAAGGAAATTGTTGGGTACACCTTTTATCGCAGATCCGAAGGCAAAATATTCGTTGCTAAGATGGATCCTTTCTAGAGAAGGAGTTTCTCTCGAAAGAAGTGAGCGGGAGGAAAGTAGAGCTTGATAAGGTAATTGTACCTTCTCCCGAATTGGAAAGTAGTTCATCACAGAAATCAGTTCCAGTGATTCCTACACCAATTAGTGAGGAAGCTAATGATGATGATCATGAAACTTCAGATTAAGTTACTACAGAACCTCATAGGTCTTCCAAAGTACAGTCCGCACCATAGTGGTACGGTAATCCTGTTCTGGAAGTCATGTTACTAGACCATGATGAACCTACGAACTATGAGGAAGCGATGATGAGCCCAGATTCCATGAAATGGCTTGAAGGCCATGAAATCTGAGATGGGATCCATGTACTAGAACAAAGTGTGGACTTTGGTGGACTTGCCCGATGATCGGCAAGCCATAGAAAATAAATGGATCTTCAAGAGGAAGACAGACGCTGCTAGTAGTGTTACTATCTACAAAGCTCGACTTGTCACAATTTTTTTTGACAAATTCAAGGTGTTGAATACGATGAGATTTTCTCACTCGTATCGATGCTTAAGTCTGTCCGAATCATGTTAGCAATTGCCACATTTTATGAAATCTGGCAAATGGATGTCAAAGCTGCATTCCTTAATGGATTTATTAAAGAAGAGTTGTATATGATGCAACCAGAAGGTTTTGTCAATCCTAAAGGTGCTAACAAAGTGTGCAAGCTCTAGTGATCCATCTATGGACTGGTGCAAGCATCTCGGAGTTGGAATATACGCTTTGATGAGTTGATCAAAGCATATAGTTTTATACAGACTTGCGGTGAAGCCTGTATTTACAGGAAAGTGAGTGGGAGCACTACAGCCTTTCTGATAAGTATATGTGAATGAAATATTGTTGATCGGAAATAATGTAGAATTTTCTGGAAAGCATAAAGGAGTGTTTGAAAGGAGTTTTTCAAAGAAAGACCTCAGTGAAGCTGCTTACACATTGAGCATCAAAATCTATAGAGATAGATCAAGACGCTTGATAAGATTTTTCAATGAGTACATACCTTGATAAGATTTTGAAGTAATTCAAAATGGAACAGTCAAAGAAGGAGTTCTTGTTTGTGTTGCAAGGTGTGAAGTTGAGTAAGACTCAAAACCCGACTATGGCAGAAAATAGAAAGAGAATGAAAAGTCATTCCCTATGCCTCAGTCATAGGTTCTATACAGTATGCTATGCTGTGTACCAGAACTATTGTATACCTTGCTCTGAGTTTGGCAAGGGAGTACAATTTTGATCTAAGAATAGATCACTGGACAACGGTCAAGAATATCCTTAGTGAGGACTAAGGAAATATTTCTCGATTATGGAGGTGATAAAAGAGCCCGTCGTAAAGAGTTACATCGTGCAAGCTTTTACATCGATCCAGATGACTCTAAGTCTCAATCTGGATATATATTAAAAGTGGGAGCAATTAGCTAGAGTAGCTCCGTGCAGAGCATTGTAGACATAGAATATTTGCAAAATACATGCAGCTCTGAATGTGACAGACCCGTTGACTAAACTTCTCTCACGAGCAAAACAATATCATACCTTAGTACTCTTTGGGTGTTAATCTCATAGTGATGTGAACTAGATTATTGACTCTAGTAAACCCTTCGGGTGTTGGTCACATGACGATGTGAACTATGGGTGTTAATCACATACATATGTGAATATTGGTGTTAAATCACATGGTGATGTGAACTAGATTGTTGACTCTAGTGCATGTGGGAGACTGAAGGAAATATGCCCTAGAGGCAATAGTAAAGTTATTATTTATTTCCTCATATCATGATAAATGTTTATTATTCATGCTAGAATTGTATTAACCGGAAACATAATACATGTGTGAACACATAGACAAACATAATGTCACTAGTATGCCTCTACTTGACTAGCTCGTTGAATCAAAGATGGTTGTGTTTCCTAGCCATATACATGAGTTGTCATTTTATTAACGGGATCACATCATTAGAGAAGGATGTGATTGACTTGACCCATTCCGTTAGCTTAGCACTTGATCGTTTAGTATGTTGCTATTTCTTTCTTCATAACTTATACATGTCCCTATTATGAGATTATGCAACTCCCGATTACTGGAGGAACACTTTGTGTGCTACCAAACATCACAACATAACTGGGTGATTATAAAGGTGCTCTATAGGTGTCTCCGAAGGTACTTGTTGAGTTGGCGTATTTCGAGATTAGGATTTGTCACTCCGATTGTCGGAGAGGTATCTCTGGGCCCTCTCAGTAATGCACATCACTATAAGCCTTGCAAGCAATGTGACTAATGAGTTAGTTGAGGGATGATGCATTACATAATGAGTAAAGAGACTTGCCGGTAACGAGATTGAACTAGGTATTGAGATACCGACGATCGGATCTCGGGCAAGTAACATACGGATGAAAAAGGGAACAACGTATGTTGTTATGCGGTTTGACCGATAAAGATCTTCGTAGAATATGTGGGAGCCAATATGAGCATCCAGGTTCCGCTATTGGTTATTGACCGGAAACGTGTCTCGGTCATGTCTACATAATTTTCGAACACGTAGGGTCCGCACAATTAACGTTCGGTGATGATTTATATTATGAGTTATGTGTTTTGATGTACCGAAGGTAGTTCGGAGTCCCGGATGAGATCGGGGACATGACAAGGAGTCTTGAAATGGTAGAGACATAAATATTGATATATTGGATGACTATATTCAGACACCAAATGAGTTTCGAGGGTTACCGGATAATTATGGGAGTGCCGGGGGTTATCAGAACCCCCGGGGGGACTATTGGGCCTACATGGGCCATAGGGAAGAGGGGAGGTAGCCCACAAGGGGCAGCTGCGCCCCCTCCCTATAGGGGGTCCGAATTGGACTAGGGAGGCCCCCCCTTTCCTTCTCCTTTCCCTCTCCTTCCTCCCCCCTTCCTCCTCGTAGTTGGACTAGGAAAGGGGGGAGTCCTACTCCTACTAGGAGGAGGACTCTACCCCCTCTTTGGTGCACCCCGAGGCTGGCCGGCCTCC
Organism: Triticum timopheevii; assembly: GCA_963921465.1. Lineage (NCBI taxonomy): Eukaryota > Viridiplantae > Streptophyta > Magnoliopsida > Poales > Poaceae > Triticum > Triticum timopheevii. The sequence continues at coordinate 161,575,424 of OY997266.1, forward strand.
CCCCTTGCTCCTTTATATACGGGGGTAGGGGGACACCTCTAGACACACAAGTTGATCTGTTGATCTCTCCCAGCCTTGTGCGGTGCCCCCCTCCACCATATTCCACCTCGGTCATATCGTAGCGGTGCGTAGGCGAAGCCCTACGTCGGTAGCATCATCGACACCGTCATCACGCCATCGTGCTGAAAGAATTCTCCCGCAAAGCTCTGCTGGATCAGAGTTCATGGGACGTCATCGAGCTGAACGTGTGCTGAACTCGGAGGTGTCGTACGTTCGGTACTTGGATCGGTCGGATCGTGAAGACATACGACTACATCAACCGCGTTGTGCTAACGCTTCCGCTTTAGGTCTACAAGGGTATGTGGACAACACTCTCCCCTCTCGTTGCTATGCATCACCATGATCTTGCGTGTGCGTAGGAATTTTGTTGAAATTACTACGTTCCCCAACATCAATGATGTTAGAGGTGTAGGAAAGCATGCCTCTATGGTTCAAACTCAATTAGAACAAGTTGCTAAATCTTAGAGAGAGTTGTTAGATGAAATGAATAATAATATCAATGATCGTGCTGCTAGACTAATGACTAAAGGAGATAGAATGATTCAGGAACCACTTTATCCTGAGGGACACCCAAAAAGAATTGAACAAGACTCTCAAAGCGTTAACACTGATGCACCTAATCCTTCTAAAAAGAAAAATAAGAAGAAAAATGATAGGACTTCGCATGCCTCTAGTGAACCTGAAGTGGAAAAACCTCCTCATAATGATAATGAAAGTCTCTATTTATAATGCTGAAACTCAATCTGGTAGTGAACACTCACCTTTTGATAATGAAAAAGATAATGATGAGGTTCATGAAGGTACTCAAGCAAATAATAAAGAACCAGACAATGATGTTGAAATTGAACCAGCTATCGATCTTGATAACCCACAACCCAAGAATAAAAGATATGATAAAAGATATTTTGTTGCTAGAAAACATGCTAAGGAAAGAGAACCATGGGTTCAAAAACATATGCCCTTTCCACCTAAATCAACTAAGAAACGAGATGACAAAGAGTTTGAACGCTTTGCTGAAATGCTTAGGCCAGTCTTTTTGCATATTCGCTTGACTGATATCTTAAAAAATGCCTCCTTATGCAAAATACATGAAAGACATCATCACCAATACGAGAAAAATACCGGAATCTGAAACCTCGACCATGCTTGCCAATTATACTTTTAAGGCTGGTGTACCGAAAAAACTTGGAGATCCGGGAATACCGACTATACCTTGCTCCATCAAAAAAAATTATGTGAAAACTTCTTTATGTGATTTAGGAGCTGGTGTTAGTGTTATGCATTTCTCTTTATATAAAAGACTTGATTTGATAACTCACACCTACTGAAATATCTTTGCAAATGGCTGACAAATCAACTGCCATAACTACCGGTTTTGTGAGGATGTGCCCGCTGTTATTGCAATCGTTACTATCTTAACTGACTTTGTTATACTTGAGATGCCCGAGGACGACAACATGTCGATTATCCTTGGTAGACCATTCTTGAATACTGCAGGGGCTGTTATTGATAGCAATGAAAGCAAGGTCACTTTTCATATCAATGGTAATGAGCATACAATGCACTTTCCAAAGAAACAATTCCAAGTGAATGGTATTAATGTTATTGAAAAATCTCCGACAATCACTATTGGAAGTTTTCAACTACCTCTACCTACTACCAAAAAGAAATATGAAATGCTTATTGTTGGGGACATTCATATCCCCGTTGAGGTAGCTTAGTGTTTCACAAAAGTTCTTCAGTTTCATGCTAATCGAAAGTGCTTGTTAATAAGACTTGATCAATGTTATTAATGGATCATTTTTGAGAGGTATGAAGTTGATGAATTTAGTAAGCACTACCTTCTGCCCCTACCTTTTGTTTTCTGTTTTTATTAGTTAAATAAAATGAAATGCCATGTTTTGTCTATTTTCTGATTTTCCCGTGCAATAAAAAATGACCCAAAAATAAAAGTTCTCAGAATGGTCTGAAAATTTAATACGATTTTTTCTGATATTTAAGAATTTTTGTCGTAAATAACATCATAGGGGGGTGCACCGGGTAGGCACAACCCACCTGGGTGCGCCAGCACCCCCAGGCGCACCCTGGTGGGTTGTGGTCCCCACATGGGCCCCCTCACTTATCCCTTCATCCCATATCACCACCTACCTCCAGAAAAAAATCACCATTGCTCTCTCTCTCGCTCTCTCTCTCTCTCGTGTTCTTGCTCTCAAACCCACGGATTTCGATCTCTTTGCTCGAAGCTCCATTTCGGAAACTGTTTCGGGGGATTGTTGGTTGTTATGTGACTCCTCCATCGGTCCAATTATTTTTTGCTTTAGTGGTTTATATTTTGAATAATTAGTTGCTTTTGGTTTTGCTGTAGATGAGCTTGCATGTTAAATTGTTAGAGTTCTAAGTAGTTTGAATGCTTGATATGGCCTCCATGCATCCCTATGAGTAGTTGCTATCATTCTTGTGAAGTTTTGTTGATAAAAGTTTGTGACCCAATTTTTTTTAGAAAATTGTACGCAAATATGATGAACCTCCTTGGAAGGAGTTCTTTGAGGAGTAGGTGCTCAGAGGTATCTTCTAGTAGTGGCTCAGCCCGTCAATCGTATGTTGAACCAAGCTCAAGTTCAATCCGGGATGCCGCCACCAAATCATGTTTATGGTCGTGCAAAGATTTCATGGTGATGGCAGGTATTAAAGAGGAATTTCAGCAATATGTTCACAATGCCGAGCTCGGTCCCTACATTGAAGATAAGTGCAACCAACACCTCAGCCTCACTGAGTCATTTACTAAAGAGTTTAAATTTCATCCTCGTGAGTCTAGAGTTTCCTTCAAGTATGACCGTTCACAATTACCATGTCGCTGGATTCGTTTAGTGGCATGTGTAAAATTCCATTTTGGGGCTTGTTGGACGAACCACCAAGATATGAGTTTGAGATATTCTTGACTAGTCTTGCTATGGTGAGACTAGAGGAGTGACGCAAGGTGGAATAAAGAGCATTCATTTTCCCTCAATCCAATACTTTGCACTATTTAGCGGAAAATGCATTTTGGGCAAACAAGATTGTAGTACACTTTGTGCTCCAGACTTAAGCCTCATACACACCGCTCTCACCAGTGACAAAAGTTATAACCTTGGGGCAATTGTTGCATGTAGGTTGCAACACAACGCTGGTAGTGGATATTTTATGGTGGAATTTATGCCACACGTTTAGCAAAGGAGCTGGGTGTTTCACCTTGGACTTATGACCCTATCCTACCCACGCAGTACTTAGACTTTGACACCATGAAGCACCATAAGTTCCTTAGTGGTGAACCTCATAATTATACATATAACTTGTTGTTTAATAAAAGGCCCATTGTGGATACCTTTTGGCGTGCACCTGCTCTCTTTGATGTTCACAGCAAGGGAAGATGTTATGTTCTTGAGAGCGAGGCCCGAGCACATAACGTAGCAGTTGTGGCTCCGCGACACTGAGTTGTCTGCCCCTAGATCCTCCGTGACCTATCACTCCGACCACTATGCAGGCTACTGACGGACTACCAAGTTAGGCCAAAAGCTTAAGTTTGGGGGAGTACGTATTCCCATCGACATTACTTTCATGTTCACACATTTCATTCCAGGTGTCGGTGTCCACACTTTTTCATTGTATTATCCATGCTAGATTTATTTTCTCTCCTTCTTGTGTGTTTGAAAAACTTTGAAAATACAAAAATATTTCCTACTTATTTTTTATTTTTCTTTCTAGTGTAGTTAGTTGTAGTATTTAAAAAGAAAACCCAAAAAGATTTCCTCGTTCTTCTTTTGCTTGTTCGGAGCACTCCCGTGTAAATAGTTTTTCTCGTTTTTGATTTTCTTTCTTTAATTCGTTTCCTTCTAGATAAAAACCAAAAATTCCAAAAAATATTTCAGTGTGTTTCTCTGATTTTCTTTTCTTTTTATTGAGTCGTGCCGAGGTGAAGACCATGATGAAAATGTTGAGTGGCTCTCATATACATTATTGTTGATCTAACAGAGAGCCCATATTATCTTGTTTTCTCGTTTTTGAATAAAATGTTTGCAGATTCCAGCTTAGTCCACAGAACTCTTGCACTATTATTATTTTCATATCGTTCAGTCATGCAAGTGAAAGGCAATGACGATATTTGAGGAACTAGCTGTGGCAGAGAGAAATGGGTATGAACTCAACTTGTTATGTCTTTGTAAATATGTTTAACCTAGTATCCATGATTCAACCCATTATGATCAAACATGTTTGCAATGACAATTAGAGATTAAAGTAGCTAGGAGTAGATAATGATTTATCTTGGATGTCAACATTGCGTTAAAATGATTGTGATGTAGTATGATAATATGGTATCCTCCTTTGAATGTTCAAGTGGCTTGACTTGGCACATGTTCATGCATGTAGTTGAATCAAAACCAACATAGCCTCTATGATATTTATGTTCATGGTGTTCATATCCTACTCATGCTAGCATCAATGTTACTTATGTATAATGCATGTTCATGACCATTTTTGCTTTCTACCTGGCCGCTTCTCAACCTATTTGCTAGCCTTCGCCTATACAAAGCAGGAATTCTGCTTGTGCATCAAAACCCTGAAACCCAAGTTATTCCATATGAGTCCACCATACCTACCTATATGCGGTATTACCCCATCGTCCTAAGTAAATTTACATGTGCCACCTCTAAAAACTTCAAATAAATATCCTTTTTGTGTGCCTGGATTGTTCATAGAGCGACTGGAGGTAGTCAGTATCTTCCATGCTAAGCGGGTTCTTTGCATGATGAGTGTTTATTCACTCGTCCTTACACGAGAGTGGCGGTAATAGGGATTCCCAGTCCCGAACTCAAATTGCAAATAATTAAACGAAACTCCCCCAGGACGGTTGTTGGTATGGACAACAACCGTTGTTTCGGACAAGCCGTGGTGTTTTGATTGTTGGTGGAGGGGGAGTAAACCTTTACTTTTATCGCTTGGGAACCACCACTAATGTGTTTAGCATGGAATATACTAATAACTAATGGTCGCGAAGTAAACAAGAAGGGTGCATTTCTCAAAATTTCATTTACCTCTGTTTTAAAAACTTGAGCTCTGGCACCTCTACAAATCACTGCCTCCCTCTGCGAAGGGACTATCTATTTATTTTTATGTTGTGTCATCACCTTCTCAAATAAGCGCTAGAACCTGCGAGCACTATTGTCACCTCATGCATGGTGTGTAGCTAATGTTGGTTGTATCATGACTTGATCTTTTCTACCATGAATTACAATGTTTAGTCGTTGCTTGAACTTTGGAGGTGCTCTGCATTTATGTTTTGCGGTCTCAGAAAGGGCTAGCGAGATACCACTATTGTCATATTATATCATGGTTGTTTTGACAAAGTGTTGTAGTTTGAGATATCTTATTATTGCTCGCTAGTTGATTATGCCATTGATATTAGTTAATATAATTTTTAAGGGTCATTGTCGACATGGTTAGTTATAATCTTTGCTGAAAACCTGGGTGCTACTTAAGCTGATTTATGAAAACAAGAGCAAAAGAGTTCGTAAAAGTTTTTGTTTTTCACTTTCAGTTTATATATTGAATTGCTTCAGGACAAGCAAAGGTTTAAGCTTGGGGGAGTTGATACGTCTCCGTCCTATCTAATTTTCCTAACGCTTTTCCTCTTGTTTTGGACTCTAATTTGCATGAATGAAACTAACATGGACTGACGTTGTTTTCAGCAGAACTACCATGGTGTTGTTTTTTGTGCAGAAATAAAAGTTCTCAGATTGGAATTCGAGGAATTTTTATACAAATAAAGATAATTTCTGGAGCCAAGAACCACCGGAGGGGTGCACCTGGGTGGGCACAACCCACCAGGGTACACCCCCCTCCAGGTGCGCCCAGGTGGGTTGTCCCCACCTGGTGGCCCCGCATACCCTGATTCCAATGCTATAAATTCACATTTTCGGAGAAAAAAATACGAGAGAAAGAATTATCGCGTTTCACGAGATGGAGGCGCCACCACCTCCTGTTCTTCATCGGGAGGGCCAGATCTAGAGTCCGTTTGGGGCTCCGAAGTGGAGGATCTTCGATCTTCGTCATCACCAACCCTTCTCCATCACCAATTCCATGATGCTCCCCGCCGGGAGTGAGTAATTCCTTCATAGGCTTGCTGGTCGGTGAGGAGTTGGATGAGATTCATCATGTAATCGAGTTAGTTTTGTTAGTGCTTGATCCCTAGTATCCATTATGTTCTGAGATTGATGTTCCTATGACTTTGCCATGCTTAATGTTTGACACTTTGGGCCCGGGTACCATGATTTTAGATCTGAACCGTTTATGTTATCACCATTACATTTATGTTCTAGATCCGATTTTGCAAGTTATAGTCACCTACTACGTGCTATGATCCGGCAAACCCGGAGTGATAGAAGTTGGGACCCTTCCCTGTGATGACCGTAGTTTGAGGAGTTAATGTATTCAGCATGTGTTAATGCTTTGTTCTAGTTCTCTATTAAAAGGAGGCCTTAATATCCCATAGTTTCCAATAGAACCCCGCTGCCACGGGAGGGTAGGACAAAAGATGTCATGCAAGTTCTTTCCACAAGCATGTATGACTATTTACGGAATACATGCCTACATTATATTTATGAAAGGGAGCTAGTTTCGTATCTCCCTAGGTTATGACTGTTATATGATGAATATCATCCAATGAATTCATCGATCCAATGCCTACGAATTTCTCTCATATTGTTCTTGCTAAGTTACTATTGCTATTGTTACTATCGCACTTGCTACAAAATCATTGCTATCATTGTTACTGTTACTATTGCTACTACTACTGCTATGAAAACTATCATACTACTCTGCTACTAATCACTTTGCTGTAGATAATTAATCTCCAGGTGTGGTTGAATTGACGACTCAGCTGCTAATACTGCACATATTCTTTGGCTCCCCTTGTGTCGAATCAATAAATTTGGGTTGAATAGTCTACCCTCCAAAACTGTGTCGATCCCCTATACTTGTGGATTATCAGTGGGGAACCTCCTAAAACCCTCGATGCTCGTTATGTGAAAAATATTAAACACTACTTTGATAATCGTAAGAAAAGCCCATCCAACTTGATAATGGGAGACAAGTTGGATCAACGTGAATACCTTAGGGATTATCGCTTGACACTAAAAGGGAAACTGTTATGGGACCAAATTGATATGTTGCATTGGTGCGCTTGGAATTTATGCCAGAGATATGATTATACTTGTTGCTCTAGGATTAAGGCTCCACACCTTCCGTTTTCATGTGAATTTAATGATTATGAAACCTTGGCTTCTTACGCTAATGGTAGATATGATTACTATGACGTGGAATGAATAGAAGAATTTGTTGCTTTTAAATGTGCTTATGAAATTGAATCTCTGTTTGAAAAGTATGAAGATTTTGATGATGCAGTTTATAGACCTAAATTTTTTGCTATACTTAAATATTTCTATGAGAATTATAAATATAATGCCAATATTAATGAGTTTATTAAGAAAGTGTCCGCTGTCCAAGAAGAGACTAATATTTTGCAGGAAACTATGGAAGAGGAAATTGATGAAATTGTGAGCTCATAAGATGAAAAACATGAGGAGGAGAGTGAAGAACAAAAGGAGGAAGAGTGGATTAGCTACCCGTACCCACCTTCTAATGAGAGTAACTCTCAAACTCATGCATTGTTTAATGCCCCTTCGTTCTGATCGAAGGATAATTGCTATGATCCCTTGGATTCGTTTGAAATATCCTTTTTGATGAACTTTATGCTTGCTATGCTTGTGGCCAAGATGCCAAAATGAATTATGCTTGTGGAGATGAACTTGCTATAGTTCCTTATATTATGAATGAAATTTTTGCTATTGCACCCACACATGATAGTCCTATTATCTTTTTGAATTCTCCAAACTACACTATATCGGAGAAGTTTGCTCTTATTAAGGACTACATTGATGGGTTGCCTTTTTTCCATTGCACATAATGATTTTGATGAATATAATATGCATGTGCTTGTTGCTCATACTGGCAATTATTATGAGAGAGGAACTATATATCCACCTCTCTATGTTTCCAATACGATAAAATTGCAAGAAACTGCTTATGCTATGTATTGTCCTTTACTTGATGTGCATGAATTGTTCTTTTATGACATACCAATGCATAGGAAGAGAGTTAGACTTTGTCATTGCATGATATATGTTGATTTGTGCTCACTACTAAATGCCAAATCATTGTTAATTAAAATTGGCTTTGATATACCTTGGGATCCGGGTGGATCCATTACTTGAGCACTTTATGCCTAGCTTAATGGCTTTAAAGAAAGTGCTGCCAGGGAGACAAGTCGGGAGTTTTAGAGAGTCATTTTGTTCTGTTGAGTGATTTTATAAAGTTTAAAAACAAAAAAAATATAGAGGGGAACTTAAAAAACTATCAAAAAGAGAAGCGATTGGAAGGTTATGCATTGGAGAAGTGAGGGTCGACCTTGAACACTTGTGTTCATGCTCATGGAAACAATGTAGAATTTTTCATAGAAATTTCTCACAAAAATAATTATCCCCTTGTACAAATCCATTGTATTATAAAAATAATGTGCCAAGATTTGCCTTTGGGATGATTAGATTGCTTGTTGGTATGTGTGCTGCAAAAACAAAAACTTTGGCTGTAGTGCATGATTTTACATTTTTTTACTGGAACATAAAAAGTTTTTGAAATTTTTACACAGTGCTGCTATGCAAATGGTTTATTTTGTCCTACTTTTTCATAAATTTGGAATTATAGAAGTATGATCAAAGTTTAGATTACTACAGACTGTCCTGTTTAAGACATATTCTGTTTTTGATGCATTGTTTTGCTTGTTTTGATGAAACTATCGATTCTATCAGTGGTATAAGCCATGGAGAAGTTATAATACAACAGGGATAATGCAAATACAAACTATGAATGGGTTTGCAACAGTACTTAAAGTAGTGATTTTCTTTATTATACTAACGAATCTCACCAGTTTTCTGTTAAGTTTTGTGTGGATGAAGTGTTCAAAGATCGAGGAGGTCTCGAGATGAGGAGAAGGAGGAGAGGCAAGAGTTCAAGCTTGGGGATGCCCAAGGTACCCAAAGTAAATATCCAAGGAGACTCAAGCGTCTAAGCTTGGGGATCCCCCGGAAGGCATCCCATCTTTCTTCAACAAGTATCGGTATGTTATCGTCTTTGTTTCGTTCATGTGGTATGTGTAAATCTTGGAGCGTCTTTTGTGTTTTGAGTTTTCATTTTTATTTTATGCACCATGATGGTATGAGATAGTCCATGGTTGATTTATAGAATGCTCGTTGCATTTCACTTATATCTTTTGAGTATGGCTTTATAGAATGCTTCATGTGCTTCACTTATATCATTTGAAGTTTGGATTGCCTTTTTCTCTTTACATGGAAAGTTGTTATTTGTAGAATGCTCTTTTGCCACTTATAGTTATTAGAGAATGGACTTTTGTAGAAAGAGTTAAACTCTCATGCTTCACTTATATCTATTTAGAGAGTCAACAGGAATTGGTAATTTGCATGGTTAGTCATGAAATCCTACATAGAAATTATGGATCACTGAATATGATATGTTTGATTCCTTGCAATAGTTTTGAGATATAGAGATGATAATATGTGGGAGGTACTAGTAAACGGTTGTGGTTAGTGAGAATATTGGTGTTAAGGTTTGTGATTCCCAAAGCATGCACGTATAGTCTGTCGTTATGCTATGAAGTTGGAGCATGATTTATTATTGATTGTCTTCCTTATGAGTGACGGTCGGGGACGAGCGGTGGTGTTTTCCTACCAATCTATCCCCCTAGGGGCATGCATAGTAGTACTTTGCTTCGAGGCTAATAAACTTCTGCAACAAGTATATGAGTTCTTTATGACTAATGTGTGTCCATGGATTATATGCGCTCTTACCTTTCCACAATTTTCTAGCCTCTTCGGTACTGTGCATTGCCCTTTCTCACCTTAAGAGTCGGTGCAAACTTCTCCACTTCATCCAAACTCCGAGATATTATATGCTCTGTCACACATAAGCCTTATTATATCTTCCTCAAATCAGCCACCATACCTACTATTATGACCTTTCCATAGCCATTTCGAGATATATTACCATGCAACTTCCACCGCTCCCGTTTTGATGACTTCAGCATTCATTGTCATATTGCCTTGCATGATCATATAGATGACATAGTGATGCGTCTCCAACGTATCTATAATTTTTTATTGTTCCATGCTATTATATTATCATTCTTGGATGTTTTCCAATCATTTTATAGCAACTTTATATCATTTTTTGGGACTAACCTATTGACATAGTGCCAAGTGCTAGTTGTTGTTTTCTGCTTGTTTTTTACATCGCATGAAATCAATATCAAACGGAGTCCAAATGCAGCAAAACTTTTTGTGGATTTTTTCTGGACCAGAAGACACCTGTTGGGCCAAGAAAGTACCTAAGGGGAGCTTCGAGGGGAGCACAACCCACCAGGGCGCGCCTAGGTGGGTTGTGCCCACCTCATCCGCCTCCCCCACCGCCTCTTTGCTCTATAAATACCCCAATATTCCAGAAACCCTAGGGCAGTCGAAAAAAATCAATTCCAGTCGCCGCAAGTTCCAGAACCACCAAACCCAATCTAGACACCATCACGGAGGGGTTCATCATCCTCATTGGTGCCTCTCCGATGATGCGTGAGCAGTTCATTGTAGATTGTCGGGTCTGTAGTTAGTAGCTAGATGGCTTCCTCTCTCTCTCTCTAACTCTCTCTCTCTCCCTCTCTCTCTCTCTCTCTCTCTTGATCCTCCATACAATGGTCTCTTGGATATCTATTTGATGTAACTCTTTTTGCTGTGTGTTTGTTGAGATCCGATGAACTTTGGGTTTATGATCAGATCTATGTTTTTATCCATGAAAGTTATTTGAGTCTTTTGATCTTTGATATGCATGATTACTTATAGCTCGTATTTCTTCTTCGAATATTTGGTTTTGTTAGGCCGACTAGATTGATTTTTCTTGCCATGGGAAGAGGTGCTTTGTGATGAGTTCGATCTTACGGTGCTTGATCCCGATGACAGAAAGGGAACTGACACGTATGTATCGTTGCTATTAAGGATAACAAGACGGGTCTATTTCTACATAAATAGATCTTGTCTACATCATGTCATTGTTCTTATTGCATTCCTCCGTTTCTCCATGAACTTAATACACTAGATGCATGCTGGATAGTGGTCGATGTGTGGAGTAATAGTAGTAGATGCAGGCAGGAGTCGGTCTACTAATCTTGGACGTGATGCCTAAATAATGATCATTGCCTGGATGTCGTCATGATTATTTGAAGTTCTATCGATTGCCCAATAGTAATTTGTTTACCCACCGTATGCTATTTTTCTTGAGAGAAGCCACTAGTGAAATCTACGGCCCTCGGGTCTCTTCTTAATCATATTTTCCTTCAAGATCTATTTTTATTTGCTTTTATTTTCAGATCTATTAATCCAAAAACACAAAAATACCTTACTGAATTTTATTTGCTTTTATTTGCATCTATCAATTAATTACAAATTTCTCCCATCCATGTGCCAATTTCTGGCGCCGTTACCCGAAAGGGATTGACAACCCCTTTAACACATCGGGTTGCAAGTATTTGTTCTTTGTGTGCAGGTACCATTTACGTGGTGTTGGTGGTTCTCCTACTGGTTCGATAACCTTGGTCTCATCACTGAGGGAAATGCCTACCGTTGCTGTGCTGCATTATCCCTTCCTCTTTGGGGAAATACCGACGTAGTTCAAGCCGCATCAAAAGAAATTTCTGGCGCCGTTGCCGGGAAGGATCAAGTCAAGATAGTCTCCCGACAACTTGCCAATTTCTGGCGCCGTTGTCGGGGAGACGTCATGAACATCTACCAGGTTCCATATCACAAATCTCATCTCCTTGCAATTTACATTATTTGCCATTTGCCTCTCGTTTTCCTCTCCCCCACTTCACAAAAATTTGTCGTTTTATTCGTCCTCTTTTTCATTCGCCGTTGCTCGTCAGATCTCTTATTTGCTTGAACTTGTCACCATGAGTAACTTTGGCATGGCAGAAACAGATGATGGCCTAACTCCTAAAATTGGACGATCTGGCAATATGGATGCTAAATTTTTTGTTTTGGGGCAAGGGAATATTATGGGAAAAGAATATATCCAAGAATTTTCAATTGTGTCAGAAATTTACTCTTGATGATGCTCATATACTTGAAAATAGATTCATCCATACCCATCCTACCTTGCAAAGATTGTTTTATGAGTTACCTGTTATAAAGAATCCTAAAGCTAAAAAGTTGGCTACCCTCGTTCTTATGAATGAATTTGACTACATAGTACGAGAAGCTAGGGAAATCTTTGATTTTATGTTATGAATCGGGAAAAACCGGTGATAAACGAGATCCTCTATAATAGTGATTATATTTTAAGACACTTGATTGGAAATAATCAAATTTTGATGAGAATCTTAAAAAAGAAGTCCCTGTTTTAGACATAATCCAACAAGTTTTCAATGATGTTAATCAACACTATTCTTGGATTGTTGTCGGAAATCAAAGGGGATATGATGATAAACAACTTGATAGTGCTAAACTATTTATGGATGAGGTGTTTTATGTTGTCTTTGCAAAACCACCCGACAAAAACACCTCCAAGGGAAATGAAAACAAAGATGACAACACTTAGATCTTCGCATTATGCCTAGCTAGGGGCGTAAAATGATAGCGCTCGTTGGGAGGCAACCCAACTTGTATCTTTTCTCTCTCTGGTTTTCTTGCTGTTTCAATAAATACCCAATTATGCCTTTGTTTAGATGTGTTTTTGTCGTTTAAATTAGTGTTTGTGCCAAGCAAGGCCTTTGGGATAATTTGGGTGATTGTTGATTCGATCTTGTTAAAAAACAGAAACTTTTGCACTCAAAAAAATAATTTTCATAAATCACAGAAACGTGCTTTTGCTCTAAATTTTTTACACAAGATTGATATACAAATTGCCCATGTTGTCCTAATTTTTTAGAATCTTTGGAGTTACAGAAGTATACGAAGTTCTCTGATTACTACAGACTGTTTTGTTTTTGTTAGATTCTGTTTTCGTTCTGTTATGTGCTTGTTTTGTTGATTCTATGGTTTCCTTTGAAGAGTTTTTGCCATGGAAAAGTTAAAATACAGTAGATATAAAACAATAACAAACTATGAATGGGTTTGCAATAGTACTTAAAGTAGTGATTTGCTTTGTTATACTAACGGATCTCACGAAGGTTTTGATGAGTTTTGTGTGATTGAAGTTTTCAAGTTTTGGGTGAGATTGCGATGGATGAAGGAATAAAGATTAGGAAAAGTCTAAGATTGGGATGTCCGAGCCATCCCAAGATAATATTCAAGAAGTATCAAGAAACTAAGCTTGGGGATGCCCCCAAGTGGCATCCCCTCTTTATTCTAACAACCATCGGTATTTTACTTGAAACTATATTTTTATTCGTCACATATTATGAGTTTTTCTTGGAGCATCTTGTATGATATGATTCTTTTCTTATTTTGCTTTGTGTTTTAAGTCATCCATTCTTGCTGGAAACACCTAGTTGAGGGAGCCATAATTATACTATGACTTATTAGAATTGCTCTCTATGCTTCACTTAAATCTTTCTGAGCTATGGAATTGCTCTAGTGCTTCACTTATATTTTTTTGAGCATGGTGTGCTTTACTATTTTTGAAGAAATGCTCTCATGCTTCACTTAGATTTATTTGAGAGTTAGTAAAAAATTTAAGAAATCCTCACTTGCTTCACGTAAATTATTTTGTGAGAAGAAATTTTTTTATGCTCATGTTCTTCACTTAGATTTGTTTGAGCTATCAAAAGCAACATTTGAAATTAGTCCCAAAGTGATAGATATTCAAGAAGGATATAATAGAAACTTTCATGAAGATCACTGGACAAAATAAACTTGATTCTTTGTAATAGTTTTGAGATATGATGACAGTGATATGTGAGTCATGTTGATGAGTAATTATGCTTTAGTAAGAATATTGGTGTTAAGGTTTGTGATTCCCTATGCAAGAACGAAAGTCAATAGTTATGCAATGAAATTACATCCTACTTGTGGTGCTTTATTTGGTGTTAGTTATGCTTAATGCTCGCTACTTGGTTGGATGCTTCCCAATCTTTTGCTAGCCTTCAATTGCACTAAGTATGATCACTACTTGTGCATCCAAAATCCTTTAAACCAGCTTTTGCCACATGAGTCCACTATACCTACCTATATGCGGTATTCTTTTGCCGTTCTAAGCAAATTTGTATGTGCCATCTCTAATTTTCAAAATAAATTTCTCTTTTGTGTGCTCGTACCGCTCATGAAACGGTAGGGGGTGGCTGATATATTTCCATGCTAGATGTGTTATTCTCAAGATGAGTGTTTATTCACTTGTCATTGCGCGAGAGTATGACAAAGGTATTAGGGATGCCCTGTCCCGAAATGAAAAATGAATTTACTTTATGTTGTCAAATAATAACTTCCTTCGAAAGTGTTTTATGGAAGGCACCGGTGGATACAGTTAGCCATCAAAAGTGAAAGTATGGTGGAAAAAGGAATAAACTTTATTTTCTGTTTGGGAACCGCCTATGATATATCTAGCATGGAAAGTATTGGTAACTAATCGATCATTTTCGTTGATAGGAAAAGCATGCCACCCAAAATGTTTTATGTATATATTTTTTTGCTTTCAGCTCTGGCACCTCTACAAATCCCTACTTCCCTCTGCGAAGGGCCTTTCTATTTAGTTTATGCAAAAAAATTACTTGACTCTCCATCTTCTCTTATAAAGCACCAAGGGGCACTATGATCGTACTTGAGCATTGGGCGTAGCTAATATGCGAGTGTGTTTCATGAATGGATCAATGGTTGAGCATAATGGGCTAGGAATAACTTGCTTTAGTGTTGATATTTTGAAAGACATGGTTGCTTGTTGATTTGCTTGAGTATTGAAATCTTCATGTCAAAACTAGACTATTGCTTTTGAATCATATAAAAGTCCAAATGTCCATGCTACAAAGAAAAGAATATGCGATGAACATGTTAGGCAGCATTCCACATCAAAAATTCTATATTTATCATTTACCTACTCGAGGATGAGCAGGAATTAAGCTTGGGGATGATGATACGTCTCCAACGTATCTATATTTTTTGATTGTTCCATGCTGTTATATTATCATTCTTGGATGTTTTACATCATTTTATAGCAACTTTATATCATTTTTTGGGACTAACCTATTGACATAGTGCCAAGTGCGAGTTGCTGTTTTCGGCTTGTTTTTTACATCACAGGAAATCAATATCAAACGGAGTCCAAATGCAGCAAAACATTTTGTGAATTTTTTCTGGACCAGAAGACACCTGTTGGGCCAAGAAAGTACCTAAGGGGAGTTCTGAGGGGAGCACAACCCACAGGGCGCTCCCAAATGGGTTGTGCCCACCTCGGCTGCCACCCGCACCACCTCTTTACTCTATAAACACCACAATATTCCAAAAACCCTAGGGATGTCGACGAAAATCAATTCCAGCCGCCGCAAGTTCCAGAACCACCAGATCCAATGTAGACACCATCACGGAGGGGTTCATCATCCTCATTGGTGCCTCTCCGATGATGCGTGAGTAATTCATTGTAGACCTTCCGGTCCATAGTTAGTGGCTAGATGGCTTCCTCTCTCTCTTTTGATTCTCAATACAATGGTCTCTTTGAGATCTATTTGATGTAACTCTTTTTGCAGTGTGTTTGTTGGGATCCGATGAACTTTGAGATCAGATCTATGTTTTTATCCATGAAAGTTATTTGAGTCTTTTGATCTCTTATATGCATGATTACTTATAGCCTCGTGTTTCTTATTTGAATCTATTGTTTAGTTAGTCCAACTAGATCAATTTATCTTGCCATGGGAAGAGGTGCTTTGTGATGGGTTCGATCTTACGGTGCTTGATCCTAGTGATAGAAGGGGAACTAACACGTATGTATCGTTGCTATTAAGTATAACAAGATGGAGTTTATTTCTACATAAATAGATCTTGTCTACATCATGTCAACATTCTAATTGCATTACTTCGTTTCTCCATGAACTTAATACACTAGATGCATGATGGATAGCGGTTGATGTGTGGAGTAATAGTAGTAGATGCATGCAAGAGTTGGTCTACTAATCTTGGACGTGATGCCTATATAATGATCATTGCCTGGATATTGTCATGATTATTTGAAGTTCTAGCAATTGCCCAACAGTAATTTATTTACCCACTATATGCTATTTTTCTCGAGAGAAGCCATTAGTGAAATCTATGGCCCCCGGGTCTCTTCTTAATCATATTTTCCTTCCAGATCTATTTTTATTTGCTTTTACTTTCAGATCTATTAATCCAAAAACACAAAGATACCTCGCTGAATTTTATTTACTTTTATTTGCATCTATCAATTTATTACAACTTTCTCCCGTCCACGTGCCAATTTCTGGCGCCGTTACCCGAGAGGGATTGACAATCCCTTTAACACGTCGGGTTGCAAGTATTTGTTCTTTGTGCGCAGGTACCATTTATGTAGTGTTTCTTGGTTCTCCTACTGGTTCGATAACCTTGATCTCATCATTGAGGGAAACACCTAGCGTTGTTGTGCTGCATCATCCCTTCCTCTTTTGGAAATACCGACGTAGTTCAAGCCGCATCACATAGTATTTGTGGCTCAGCCACCGTTCATCATTTTTTATACATGTTATGCTAGATCATTGCACATCTTGGTACACTGCCAGAGGCATTCATATGGATTCATACTTTGTTCTAGGTATGAGTTGTAATTTTTATTTCTTTTGAGTTGTAAGTAAATAGAAGTGTGACGATCATCATTATTCATTATTAGAGCATGTCAAAGTGAGGATTGGATGATGGAGACTATGATTCCCCCACAAGTCGGGATGAGTCTCTGGACAAATATAAATATTAAAGAAAAAAAGTGGGGCCAAAAAGAGCCCAAGAAAAAGAAAAAAAGAAAAAAAAGAAAAAAATGACAGAAAAGAGAGAAGGGGCATGCAAATTCCACACTTGTGCTTCAAAGCAGCACCATGTTTTTCATATCGAGAGTCCCCTATGTTGTCACTTTCATATACTAGTGGGAATTTTTCATTACAGAGTTAGATGCACACCCACTTAGTTTTCATATTGATCTTTCCTACACTTACAGCTTTTAGTGCATTATTGCAAGGCAATCCCTACTCCTCCCATTGATACCAATTGATGGGCATCTCCATAGCCCGTTGGTTAGCCGCGTTGATGTGAGACTTTCTTACTTTTTTGCCTTCTCTATATTTACCACTATCATCATACTCTATTCCACCTATAGTGCTATATCCATGGCTTGCGCTCATGTATTGCGTGAGGGTTGAAAAAGATGAAGCGCATTAAAAAGTATGAACCAATTGCTCGGCTTGTCATCGGGGTTGTGCATGATAAATACTTTGTGTTAAGAAGACAAAGCATGACAAGAATATATGATTTTGTTGGGATAGCTTTCTTTAGTGTTGATATTTTGAAAGACATGATTGTTTGTTGGGATGTCTGATTATTGATGTCTTTATGTCAAATTATAGACTATTGCTTTGAATCATCCATGTCTTAATATTCCTGCCATGATTAGATATATGATGAAGATTATGCTAGGTAGCATTTCACATCAAAAATTATCTTTTTTATCATTAACCTACTCGAGGATGAGCAGGAATTAAGCTTGGGGATGCTGATACGTCTCTATCGTATCTATAATTTTTGATTGCTTTATGCCAATATTATACAACTTTATATGATATATTGGACTAACATATTGATCCAGTGCCTAGTGCCAATTCCTGTTTGTTGCAAGTTTTTTGTTTCACAGAATATCCATATCAAACAAAGTCCAAACACGATAAATATTTACGAAGAATTATCTTGGAATATATGTGATTTTTGGGTGTTGGAATCGACGCAAAAGGAGGCCCACATCCCCCACAAGACACCAGTGTTGGGAACATAGTAATTTCAAAAACTTTCCTACGCACACACAAGATCATGGTGATGCATAGCAACGAGAGGGGAGAGTGTTGTCCACGTACCCTCGTAGACCGAAAGCGGAAGCGTTAGAACAACGCGGTTGATGTAGTCGTACGTCTTCACGGCCCGATTGATCAAGCACCGAAACTACGGCACCTCCGAGTTCTAGCACATGTTCAACTCGATGATGTCCCTAGAACTCCGATCCAGCTGAGTGTCGAGGGAGAGTTCCGTCAGCACGACAGCGTGGTGATGATCTTGATGTTCTACCGTCGCAGGGCTTCGCCTAAGCACCGCTACAATATTATCAAGGAGGACTATGGTGGAGGGGGGCACCGCACACGGCTAAGAGATGAAGAGATCAATTGTTGTGTCTCCAAGGGGTGCCCCCCTCCCCGTATATAAAGGAGTGGAGGAGGGGGAGGGCCGGCCCTCTCTATGGCGCACCCTAGCAGGAGTCCTACTCCCACCGGGAGTAGGATTCCCCCCTTCCAAGTAGTAGGAGTAGGAGTCCTACTCCCACCTAGAGAAGGAAGGATGGGGCGCAGCCCCTCCCCCTAGTCCAATTCGGACTAGGCCTTGGGGGGGCACCCAACCTATCCTCTCTCTTTCCCCTAAAGCCCAATAAGGCCCATATACTCCCCGGTGAATTCCCGTAACTCTCCGGTACTCCGAAAAATACCCGAATCACTTGGAACCTTTCCAATGTCCGAATATAGTCGTCCAATATATTGATCTTTACGTCTCGACCATTTCGAGACTCCTCGTCATGTCCCCGATCTCATCCGGGACTCCGAACTACCTTCGGTACATCAAAACACAAAAACTCATAATACCGATCTTCACAGAACTTTAAGCGTGCGGACCCTACTGGTTCGAGAACTATGTAGACATGACCGAGACACGTCTCCGGTCAATAACCAATAGTGGAACCTGGATACTCATATTGGCTCCCACATATTCTACGAAGATCTTTATCGGTCAAACCGCATAACAACATACATTGTTCCCTTTGTCATTGGTATGTTACTTGCCCGAGATTCGATCGTCGGTATCTCAATACCTAGTTCAATCTCGTTACCGGCAAGACTCTTTACTCGTTACGTAATGCATCATCCCGTAACTAACTCATTAGTCACATTGCTTGCAAGGCTTATAGTGATGTGCATTACCGAGAGGGCCCATAGATACCTCTTCAACAATCGGAGTGACAAATCCTAATCTTGAAATACGCCAACTCAACATGTACCTTTGGAGACACCTGTAGAGCTCCTTTATAATCACCCAATTACATTGTGGCGTTTGGTAGCACACAAAGTGTTTCTCCGGTAAACGGGAGTTGCATAATCTCATAGTTGTAGGAACACGTATAAGTCATGAAGAAAGCAATAGCAACATACTAAACGATCAAGTGCTAAGCTAACGGAATGGGTCAAGTCAGTCACATCATTCTCTAGTGATGTGATCCCATTAATCAAATGACAACTCATGTCTATGGCTAGGAAACTTAACCATCTTTGATTCAACGAGCTAGTCAAGTAGAGGCATACTAGTGACACTCTGTTTGTCTATGTATTCACACATGTATCAAGTTTTCGGTTAATAAATTTCTAGCATGAATAATAAACATTTATCATGAAATAAGGAAATAAATAATAACTTTATTATTGCCTCTAGGGCATATTTCCTTTAACCAGGGCGTGCCTGGGCCCCCTGGCGCGTGTTGGTGGGTTGTGCTCACCTCGTAAGGCGGTTGCTACTCTACTTCAGGCGCAAGGAATCTTATATCTGAAAAGAATCGTGTTAAAATCTCAGCGCAATCGAGTTACGGATCGCCGGGATTATAAGAAACGATTTTCGACTACAAAACAGGAACGTGAAACAGAAGAGAATATAGAGACAGATCCAATCTCAGAGGAGCTCTCGCCCCTCCGCCGCCATGGAGGCCATGGACCAAATGGGGAACCCTCCTCCCATATAGGAGGGAGGCCAAGGAAGAAGTATAAGAGGAAGGAGGGGGGCTCTCTCCCCCCTCTCTCCCGGTGGCGCCAGAACGCCGCCGGGGCAATCATCGTGTGATGGCGATCTACTCCAACAACTGCGTCATCTTCACCAACATCTTCATCACCTTCCCCTATCTATATTCAGTGGTCCACTCTCCCTCAACCCGTTGTACCCTCTACTTGAACATGGTGCTTTATGCTTCATACTATTATCCAATGATATGTTGCCATCCTATGATGTCTGAGTAGAGTTTTGTTGTCCTACCGGTAATTTGTGAATTGCTATGGTTGGTTTAATTTGCTTGTGGTTATGTTGTTGTTCTTTGGTGCCCATCATAAGAGTGCGCGTGTGGATCACACCATAGGGTTAGTTGTATGTTGATAGGACTATGCATTGGTGGGCAAGGGTGACAGAAGCTTCTTCCTAAACATAGAAATTGATATGTACGGGATTGAAGGGGGGACCAATATATATCTTAATGCTATGGTTAGGTTTTACCTTAATGAACGTGTCGGCGTTCTGGGAACGAGGGTACCCAGACTTTCCTGCCTGCGGCCTGCGGCGTGGCTCAGGGAGTGGCCCAGTACGGCCCATCTTCATCAACACATGCTCAAGACCCTCCCGAGGGGCCAAGCCTCGCGGGGTGGACGACAGGAAGCTTCCTCAGGCACAGCCTCGTCAGGCTGGCTCGCGAGGAGCCGGAGAGATCAAGGCAGGGTACCTCACGAGGTGCCCATGATGCAAGCCATGACAACCAAGGCCAGGCAGGCGCCGGCCTGCGCAGAGTCCTTCTTTCCTCTTTGGTGCAAAGGGGGCAAGCGCAGGCAAGGGTATCAAGCAAAGGCAACCATTTCGGTGCAACAAGACCAAGACCAGCAGAACGGCAGGATGGAGGTCATCGTGGAGCCCAAGCCGGCGTCACCGTCAGAGTCTTTGGCAGGCAAGGACCGACTTTAGCCAGGATAAGTGTACTAGATGTTCCCCTTCAAAATGGCCAATTGTTGGCGCCCTTCCCGCTTAATATTTGGGAAGAGGACCAAGGCCTCGCTCTATAAATAGGACTAGCCACCATAGTAGGAGGGCATCTAGAAATCAGATAGGCATCCAAGAAGCGACTGAACTCACCCAAGCAGTTCATCGCACCAGCTCAAGAACACCCCTCGCAAGGCTGTCCTTCCTTTGTATTGTTCATCATCAGCCCCGTGAGGCAATCCACCACACCACAAACTAGAGTAGGGTATTACACCACAATGGTGGCCCGAACTAGTATAAACCTCGTGTCCCTTGTGTTGTTCTTCGTGTAGTTTAGATCCTTGCGAGGCGACAAGACGTAGGTAGGTTGGAGGTGTGATCTCCGCGTGCACCCCAGAGTTCGAACCTTGAGGGTCTGCCGGAACCCGAAATCCGACATTTGGCATGCCAGGTAGGGGTGCGCCGGAATCCTTCTCCCGCCGCCTCGCGTACCGTCGCATCGTCATCATCATGTCCGGCGACCCAACGGGCAATCTTGATCCCTGGGCGGCCTGGCCCGCCCACGCAGAGCCGCTTGCCCAGGGCGAGCTCAACCCTGTGCCCCAGGCGGCCCGCAGTCCACAAGGTGCTGCGGGCCGCGGGCGATGCGGTCAGGTGGCGCCAGCTCTCACGCCGCGGCAGGTGCGGTCGACAGCAAGGGCCTCAAGCCACGCCGCGGCCACGGCGCCGTACACCCGGTGGGAGTAGGCGAACTCAAGGGCCGCGCTCACGGTGGCTCGAGAGCTACTACAATGCAGGCTGCTGGAGGGCGGCCACGACGTGCTACTAGAGCGGGTGGCAGAGCTCCTGGGCTCCGCCGCCTCAGGGGCTTACCCCTTCTGCACCCAGCCGCCGCCTCAGGCCAAGGCGGACCGCACAGAGGCCCCGGACGCGCCCGCACAGCTCCGAGCGGATTCCAGGGCCACCCCAATGCCAACCTGGCCGTCAGCGCCGGGCTACCAACAGTGCCGCCTCCGCCTCCGACCAGCGAAGGGGGATTCACTACAGCCCACGGTCCCAGTGGGCCACCGTGCTACCACTCCCAGGTTGGTACCTCAAGCAGGACTGCATGGCACACGGGGCACTACAGCGAGGCATTCGGGGCGGCGGCCCCGGAAGCGTATGTGCCCCACATGGTGGATCAAGGGCACGCGCAGGAGGAAGACCATGGCTCGTTCCTCGGCCCAGGCTAGGGGGAAGGGATACCCGAAGCTGAGCTCTTTCAGGAGCCCCGGGAAAGCCTCATCAACCGCGTTGGAGGCAGCAACTATCGGGTATCGCTAATTCCTCTGGAGCAGGCATACGCTAACCATGCATCACAGGAGGTACATGTCGTCGCGGCGGATGGCTGCCCCAATCCAGCAGCTTCCTACCCCTCAGGAGGAGCGCACCGGGGGCTGTAGGAAAGGGGCCAAGATCTGACCTTGCCCCCGCGGTGCTCAGAGCAAGGCGTTCTCAGGAGGTAGGCCCTCTGCCGGGGAGGTGCCTCAGGGCCTACCCCCAGCAGAGGACCCGTGGTCGTCGGGGGAACCGCTGGAGACCGCTCTATCCCATCGGCGGCGTCCTTGGTCTCCGGCCATCGTCGATGGCAATAGAGTGTGGCGCAAGGCGGGGCCCTCGTCTGGCGATATGAAGCAAGGCCGGTACCTATGAAGAAGGCCCAGTGCCTGTGAAGCTCGCCGCCCCGTGACACTCTCACGTAATAATGAGTGGGGATGTACACGCGCCGGAGTCTCCGGAGAGCCGCCCTAGGGCCTCGGGGGCTCCCGCCCACGCCTAGTGGCAGCACTTAGATCCGCGCTGGTGAGAAGACGTCGAAGACTAGACTAGGTGCCGGACGCGGCCTTTCTGCTTTTTTGCCTTTCCCTTGGTTGTCGTTTTTCCCCTGCTTGGATTTAAGTTGGATTTGAGCTTGAGACTTGCGTGTGTTCGGGGAAGGGGTGTTTAGTCTCGTTCGAGCAATCTCTCGTGTTCTCGCTGCCACTTTGCGTACATCCAGCTTCAGCTGCCTTCCCTCATGAGCCCCTCGTGAGCCGGGCCAGGCCCAGCATGCGCGCAGCCCGGACTGCCGTCGCCACACCCTCTCAGGAGGTTCTCATTACATGTTCAATGGGTTCATTCAGGAGGCACTCAGGACACCGCGGCCCCCCGCAGGCTCGCTCAGGCCCACGCAGGTAGAAGGTAAACAAGCCAATTGACTCGTCACGAGACCAGTCGCTCGGCGTAGGCATGCGGACGATATCATGTCTACAAATACGCTAACTGCAAGTTTTTACACGAGGGGCTCCCCCTCCCAAATGCTCTTACAACCTTCAGGGCCAAGCCCAAACTCTTTCTGCGTAGGGTAAAAAGCAGGAACAGCGCGCGGTCAATCGGATAAATCCCCCAATGCATCCTCAGGGGCACCTCCGGAGTCGTCACTGGCATCGCTGGCCTCGCCATCGCCTTCTACGTCGCCATCATCAGCATCTGGGCCATTCACCACGCCGCCCTCAATAGCAACCACGACCACACCGTCGTCATCGGCGGTGAAGGCTCTAACAAGGGCGTCCACGTTGTCTTCCACCCAATGCGCCAGATCGCCCCGGATGGCCAGGGGTACCGGTGCGATGGCGGCATCGAAGTCAAAGTGGGGGTCCATGTCCTGAAGATGACTGAAGACGCGAGAAAAAGCACGCCCAAGCAGGGCACGGCTCCTCTCCTCCACCAACTTGTCGGCTCTGCCTGACCGGGTCTCTAGCTGCGTCACCACATCAGTGAAGAACTGAATGTTACCAGCATAGTTAACCTCATGAGGCTCCCCAACGGCTGCCTCGCATATGTTGCCCAAGGCCGTGTTAGCTCTTTCCCGGAGCATGCGGAGCATAGGGCCATGCATGTGCTCCAAGGTCTGCCGCTGGCGTATCTCATCCTCGCTCCACCGCGCGACGGCCTCAGCCGCGTCAACCCTTTGACGGAGAAGAAGCACCTTGGTGCAGGAGGAAGCCATCTCCACCTGTGCCGCGCCAAGGGCGGCCCCGGCAGCGTCCGCACGCCGCGTCACTTCGTCCAGCCTGGCCTTCAGGGCGACGGTCCTGCCCTCTTCTTCGACCCTGATCAGCTCCAGCCTTTCCTCGTACTCGCGCTCGAGGTTCGAGCGGGCCGCCGCCACCCGGCGATCAACCTCTTCTAGGGCTCGGGCTTCCCGCGCGGTGACGTCATCCTCCGCCTGTGCCACCAGGCGCTCTCTCGTCTCCAACTGCTCTAGGTCCAGGGTGCGCTCAGTGGCCTCCAACGTCAGTGCCTCCTCACATCTCTGGAGCTCCGCCCGGTTGACCGAGGCCCCCTTCATCGATGCAAGGGCCACCTCATGCAGCTCCACCTGCTGCTCCAGGGAGCCACTCCAGGCCTGGAGCTCCCACGCCCGCTCCTCTGTAGCCTTGCGCCGCTTGTCAGCCTCCTGGGCCTCCTCGACGGCCTGGGAGCAGGCCTCCCGAGAAGCCCCCAGCGACGCCTCGGCCTTCTCATTGTCGAGGTCACGCTGGTGGCGCTAGGGCAACGGCCACCTTCAGCTTGCGCCTCTCCTCAGCTAGGCGCAGGCCCTCAGCCTCAAGGCGCGCGTCCTCGCCGGTAAGCTCTACACCGAGCAGGCTCACTGCGTCAACCACCCTCTGGAGAAACCCTTGGCGAAGGGCGCGGCTCTCCCGAGCGCGCTCAAGCACGTATTCCGCGTCGTCCTCTGCCCCTGGCGCGCGCGGAGGGACACGAATCAGCACTCCCCCTCTGGGCAGGGGGCTGGGGGCTGGCACCCTCGCGATGGCCGGGCGCGCCCCGCCAGAAGCCTGGCCCAAAGCCGGTTCGTCCTCCAAGGAAGAATACGAGACCGACCTCAGCTAGTCGCCATCCACGACCAAGGGAAGAGCCCGGGGCAGGCTGGCTGTGCCCCGGGAAGGCTCGCGAAGGAGGGTCGCGAGGTGCACAGAATCAAGATGCACCGCAGGATGGCTCACCTCTCCAACCGACCTCACAACAAGGGCAGTACTCGAGCTCGAGACGCTTGGGGACGGTGGAGAGGGCGAGGCCTGAGGGGATGGATCCTCGGCCATCTCCGTGAACTCGGCAGGAAGGGCCCTGCAGGGCAATGGTCTGCTGAAGCAACGGGAAAGTAAGGGACTAAGGAAGGAGAAGGCTTACTCATCAATGGCGAAGTACTTCCTGCGCTTCAATAGGCAGAAGGGATAATCATCACCCAAGGCCTCCTTTCTCTTTCGGAGAGCCTTGAAGTCCACGCGGAAGCGGCCTAGGAGCTCGGCACAAGGGTCAGTCTGCAACGAGGAAGAAGCGCCAAGGTGACCGGCGTCGGGGCATTGCCCCGGGGCACGCTGCCAAACGCCGCCTCATGGAGGGTGGCCGGGGCCTCGGGAGCCTCTGCCACGGAAGCCGCGGGCCGAGGCTCAATGCCTTCGGCCGCCGTAGGGCAGGCCTCAGAAGCTGCCACCACAGGAGTTCCGCGCGGCGTCATTATCCCGACGGCAGCCCCCTCAGCCCCCGGCGGCCCTTGACTCCTGGCTCCGCCACTCGAGGAAGGACCGCCGCGGGCAACCGGGAGGGCGACCACCGCGACTGGGTTCTCACGAGGTCCCATGAGGCCTGCTGGGCGCAGCCCCCATTCGTCGAAGATGGGCATCTGCTTCACAAAATCAGCCCTGCCTGAGCAAAGGTACAGCAAGGCACCCCCTTGCCGGAGGCTGCCAGGGGAAGGATCCCCAGTCAGAATCATGAGAACCTTCCTCAACACTTCAGGTGCTAGATCATCCTTCTGGAGCCTCATGCGGTCTTCACGCCCCCCGAAGGTCCACATCCGGCGGGAATGATGCTGGAGAGGGGCAATGCGGCTCTGGAGGAACTCCTTCACTACCTTGGGTGCCGTCACACCAAGCGCCCTCAAGTTCCCGAAGCGATGCCAGACGAAGGCGAGCCAGGGGCTCGTGAGCGTCTCATGGCCCAGCCCGAGTTGGGGACAATGGGCAAGGTTGGCTCCGAGAGCAGGGGGCTAGGCACTCCGACATCCATGTACAGCCACCGCTCTCGGAACCCAGTCGCAGGAGGAGGAAGGCTGAAATCAATCCCCGAGGATGCCGCTTCTGGTGCGGCGAGGAAGCTCATGCACCCCGAGCATTGGGTGGGTCACTAAGGCGCAAAGAGAAGAAGTGGCGCAGCAAGGCGACTGAAGGAGGAATGCCCACCATCGCCTCGCAAACAAAAGCAAAAACGGCAAGGAGAGCAATGGATTCGGGACCCAAATGCATCATGTGGATCTGGTAATGGGAAAGTATGGCGTTGAAGAAATCGGACATGGGGGGAACCAGTCCCGCCCACAGGGCGTCGGCGAAGTACCGGACCTCGGTGACTATTCTGTCAATGGAGAAGTGAGACGCGGGCCAGACCGTCGTCCTCACACATTCGTTGAAGATGGTGGCGAGGGCGGAACTGACCTTGTCCAAGGCTTCCAGGTTGAGTATGATCAGCTGATCGACAGCAGGAGCCGTCGACGGCGGCGAGCGAGGGGAGGGCACAGACTTCTTCCCTTTCCCCTTCTTCGTTGGCGCCATGGCGACAGGAAGGGGGAGGGTTCAAGATTGGATTGGAAGCGGAGGTTGGAGCTCAAGGGGATGACTGTGTGCAACCACGGGTCCGCCTAGCTGGGCGCAAAATAAGGAGGCGTGGGAAACAGGGATGCCCGCGTCCAATCAACCGCCACGCGGCGCCCAAGGCTGCAGGCTGATGGGGCCCGCGGCGCTTTGCACTTGCCCCTTCGCTTCTCTGCTAAGCCAAGTCCAGGCGCGCCTTGGGCCTGGGGGCTACTGTCGGCGTTCTGGGAACGGGGGTACCCAGACTTGCCTGCCTGCGGCCTGCGGTGTGGCTCAGGGAGTGGCCCAGTACGGCCCATCCTCATCAACACATGCTCCAGACCCTCGCAAGGGGCCAAGCCTCGCGGGGCGGACAACAGGAAGCTTCCTCGGGCACAGCCTCGTCAGGATGGCTCGCGAGTTGGCGGAGAGATCAAGGCAGGGTACCTCACGAGGTGCCCATGATGCAAGCCATTACGACCGAGGCCAGGCGGGCGCCAGGCGGGCGTCGGCCTGCACAGAGTCCTTGCTTCCTCTTTGGTGCAAAGGGGCAAGCGCAGGCAAGAGTACAAGGCAAAGGCAACCATTTCGGTGCAACAAGACCAAGACCAGCAGAACGGCAGGATGGAGGTCATCGTGGAGCCCAAGCCGGCGTCACCGTCAGAGTCTTTGGCAGGCAAGGACCGACTTTAGCAAGGATAAGTGTACTAGATGTTCCCCTTCAAAATGGCCAATTGTTGGCGCCCTTCCCGCTCAATATTTGGGAAGAGGACCAAGGCCTCGCTCTATAAATAGGACTTGACACCACAGTAGGAGGGCATCTAGAAATCAGATAGGCATCCAAGAGGCGACTGAACTCACCCAAGCGGTTCATCGCACCAGCTCAAGAACACCCCTCGCGAGGCTGTTCTTCCTTTCTATTGTTCATCATCAGCCCCCTGAGGCAATCCACCACACCACAAACTAGAGTAGGGTATTACACCACAATGGTGGCCCGAACTAGTATAAACCTCGTGTCCCTTGTGTTGTTTTTCGTGTAGTTTAGATCCTTGCGAGGCGACGAGACGTAGGTAGGTTGCAGGTGTGATCTCCGCGCGCACCCCAGAGTTCGAACCTTGAGGGTCTGCCGGAACCCGAAATCCGACAGAACGTTAGTAGTTGCGGATGCTTTCTAATAGTTACAATCATAAGTGCATAAAATTCCAAGTAAGGGACGACTAATACATCTCTGTCGTATCTACTTTTCCTAATGCTTTTCCTCTTGTTTTGGACTCTAATTTGCATGATTTGAATTATACTAACCCGTAATGACGTTATTTTCATCAGAACTACCATGGTGTTGTTTTTGTGTAGAAATAGAAGTTCTCGGGATGGAACAAAACATTTTGGAGATTTATTTCAGAATAAAAGAAAAATACTGGAGCCAAGAACCACCGGAGGGGGTCCCTGGGTGAGCACAACCCACCAGGGCACCCCCTTGCAGGCGCGCCCAGGTGGGTTGTGCCCACCTGGTGGCCCCGCAGACCCTGATCCCGACTCCATAAATACCCATTTTTGAGAGAAAAATCAGGGAGAAAGAATTATCGCGTTTCACGAGACGGAGCCGCCACCACCTCCTGTTCTTCATCGGGAGGCCAGATCTAGAGCCCGTTTGGGGTTCTGGAGAGGGGAATCTTTGATCTTCATCATCGCCAACCCTTCTCCATCGCCAATTCCATGATGCTCCCCACCAGGAGTGAGCAATTCCTTCGTAGGCTCGCTGGTCGGTTAGGAGTTGTATGAGATTCATCATGTAATCGAGTTAGTTTTGTTAGGGCTTGATCCCTAGTATCCATTATGTTCTGAGATTGATGTTGATATGACTTTGCCATGCTTAATACTTGCCACTTTGGCCCCGGGTGCCATGATTTCAGATCTGAATCATTTATGTTATCACCATTATATCCATGTTCTAGATCTAATCTTGCAAGTTATATTCACCTATTGCGTGTTATGATCCATAACCCCTAGTGTGATAGTAATTAGGATACTTTCCGGTGATGACCATAGTTTGAGGAGTTCATGTATTCACTATGTGTTAGTGCTCAATGTTTGCTTGAACTACGTCGGTATTTCTCCAAAGAGGAAGGGATGATGCAGCATAGCAACGGTAGGTATTTACCTCATTGAGGAGATCAAGGTTATCGAACTAGTAGGAGAACCACGCAACACCACGTAAATAGCTCCTACACACAAAGAACAAATACTTGCAACCCGACCTAAGAGAGGGGTTGTCAATATCTCATGGGTACAAAGATAGATAAAATTGTAGTAGATTCGATAAATAGATCTCACAGGAACGCGAGGTAAAATAAATAACTAAAAATTGCAGCAAGGTATTTTTGTATTTTGGATTCATTGATCAGAAAATAAAAGCAAATAAAAATAGATCTCGAAGGCAAATATGATTAAGAAGAGACCCGGGCCCGTAGATTTCACTAGTGTCTTCTGTCGAGAAAAATAGCATAGGGTGGGTAAACAAATTACTGTTGGGCAATAGCATAGGCATCACATCCAAGATTAGTAGACCGACTCCTGCCTGCATCTACTACTATTACTCCACACATCGACCGCTATCCAGCATGCATGTAGTGTATTAAGTTCGTGGATAAATGGAGTAATGCAATAAGAACGAAGAAATGATGTAGACAAGATCTATTTATGTAGAAATAGATCCCATCTTGTTATACTTAATAGCAACGATACATATTTGTCAGTTCCCCTTCTGTCACTGGGATCAAGCGCCGTAAGATTAAACCCATCACAAAGCACCTCTTCCCATGGCAAGAATAATCAATCTAGCTCGCCTAACTAAACCAAATATTCGGAGAAGAAATACGGGGCTATAAGTAATCATGCATATAAGAGATCGAAAGCCTCAAATAACTTTCATGGATAAAAACATAGATTTGATCATAAACTCAAAGTTCATCGGATCCCAACAAACACACCGCAAAATGAGTTACATCAAATAGATCTCCAAGAGACCATTGTATTGAGAATCAAGAGAGAGAGAGAGGAAGCCATCTAGCTACTAACTACAGACCCATAGGTCTGCAATGAACTACTCACGTATCAACGGAGAGGCACCAATGAGGACGATGAACCCCACTGTGATGGTGTTTAGATTAAATCTGCTGGTTTTGGAACTTGCGGCGGCTAGAATTGATTTCCGTCGAATCCCCTAGGGTTTCTGGAATATTGGGGTATTTATAGAGCAAAGAGGCGGTGCGGGAGGTCACCGAGGTGGACACAACCAACCAGGGTGCGCCTGGGCCTCCAGGTGCGCCCAGGTGTCTTGTGCTCACCTCGGGCCCCCTCTTCGGTACTTCTTTGGCCCACTAGATGTCTTCTGGTCCAAAAAATCCATAGAAAGTTTCGTTGCGTTTTGACTCCGTTTGATATTGATTTCCTGCAATGTAAAAAACAAGCAAAAAAACAGCAACTGGCACTTGGCACTATGTCAGTAGGTTAGTCCCAAAAAATGATATAAAGTTGCTATAAAATGATTGTAAAACATCCAAGAATGATAATATATCAGCATGGAACAATCAAAAATTATAGATACGTTAGAGACGTATCAGCATCCCCAAGCTTAATTCCTTCTCTTCCTCGAGTAGGTAAATGATAAAACATAATTTTTCATGTGGAATGCTGCCTAACATATTCATCACATATTCTTTTCTTTGTAGCATGGAAATTTTGACTTTTATATGGTTCAAAGGAATAGTCTAGTTTTGACATGAAGACCTTAATACTCAAGCATATCAACAAGCAACCATGTCTTTCAAAATATCAACACTAAAGCAAGTTATCCCTAGCCCATTATGCTCAATCATTGATCCATTCATGAAATATACTCGCATATTAGCTACACCCAATGCTCAAGTACGATCATAGTACCCTTTAGTTCGTGCTTTATAAGAGAATATGGAGACTCGAGTAAACTAAAAATTGCATAAAGTAAATAGAAAGCCCCTTCATAGAGGAAATTAGGGATTTGTAGAAGTGCCACAGCTCAAAGCAAAAAATATAGAGATAAAACATTTTGGGTGGCATGCTTTTCCTGTCAACAAAAACGATCGAGTAGTTCCCAATACTTTCCATGCTAGATATATCATGGGCGGTTCCCAAACAAAAAGTAAAGTTTATTCCTTTTTCCACCATACTTTCACTTTCCATGGCTAACCGTATCCACGGGTGCCTTCCATACTGAGGGAGTCCTGGACTAGGGGGTGTCCGGACAGCCGGACTATCATCGTCCGCCGGACTCCAAGACTACGAAGATACAAGATTGAAGACTCCGTCCCGTGTCCGGATGGGACTTTCCTTAGCGTGGAAGGCAAGCTTGGCGATACGGATATGTAGATCTCCTACCATTGTAACCGACTTTGTGTAACCCTAGCCCTCTGCGGTGTCTATATAAACCGGAGGGCTTTAGTCCGTAGGACATAACATCCATTACAACAATCATACCATAGGCTAGCTTCTAGGGTTTAGCCTCCTTGATCTCGTGGTAGATCTACTCTTGTACTACCCATATCATCAATATTAATCAAGCAGGACGTAGGGTTTTACCTCCATCAAGAGGGCCCGAACCTGGGTAAAACATCGTGTCCCTCGTCTCCTGTTACCATCCGCCTAGACGCATAGTTCGAGACCCCCTACCCGAGATCCGCCGGTTTTGACACTGACATTGGTGCTTTCATTGAGAGTTCCTCTGTGTCGTCACCGATAGGCTCGATGGCTTCTTCAATCAACAACAACGCCGTCCAGGGTGAGACTTTTCTCCCCGGACAGATCTTCGTATTCGGCAGCTTCGCACTATAGGCCAATTCACTTGGCCATCTGGAGCAGATCAAAAGCTACGCCCCTGGCCGTCAGGTCAGGTTCGGAAGCTTAAACTTCACGGCCGACATCCGCGGGGACTTGATCTTCGACGGACTCGAGCCACAGCCGAGCGCGCCGCGCTGTCACGATGGGCATGATTCAGCTCTGCCGTCGGACAGTGCCTTGGTGGCCGCACACGAATCCGCTCCGGCCCTTGGTCCGGAGCCGATCGCGCAGATCGAGGACCGGTGGCTGGACACCGCCTCGGGGGCTGCAACTTCCATGGCGATGGAGCCGAACACTAACCTTGTCCCCGCTAAAACTCGTGACTCCGAGGTGCCGGACTCCGAACCTCCTGCACCCCTTCCAATCGAATCCGATTGGGCACCGATCATGGAGTTCACCGCCGCGGACATCTTCCCACACTCGCCCTTTGGTGACATCCTAAATTCGCTAAAACATCTCTCGCTATCCGGAGAGACCTGGCCGGACTATTGCCAGGATGGTTATGATGCGGACGACGAAGATATTCAAAACCCACCCACCACCCACTTTGTAGCCACTGTAGACGATCTAACCGACATGCTAGACTATGACTCTGATGACATCGACGGTATGGACGACGATGCCGGAGACGAACAAGAGCCAGCGCCTACAGGGCACTGGAAGA
The DNA here is from genome assembly GCA_963921465.1 of Triticum timopheevii. Taxonomy (NCBI): domain Eukaryota; kingdom Viridiplantae; phylum Streptophyta; class Magnoliopsida; order Poales; family Poaceae; genus Triticum; species Triticum timopheevii. The sequence continues at coordinate 161,607,763 of OY997266.1, forward strand.
CCACCTCGTCATATGACATATACATGGTGGACACCCCAAAAGATGGGGACGGCGAAGAAGCAGCGGAGGCAGATTCCCTAAAGAAAAAGCCCAAGCGCCGACGTCAGCGGCGCCGCTCTAAATCCCGCCACAGCAAGAATGGAGACTCCAGCACAGGAGATAATAACACCCCAGACAGTGCTGAAGACAATCCCCTCCAGCAAGACTCAGTGCAGGAGGATGCAGAAGCAAGCCCTCATGAGAGAGTGGCAGACGAAGAGGTCGAGGATGATAATTACATACCTCCCTCCGGAGACGAGGCAAGCCTCAACGATGACGAATTCGTCGTGCCAGAGGATCCCGTCGAACAAGAGCGTTTTAAATGCAGGCTTAACGCCACAGTAAATAGCCTAAAGAAAAAGCAGCAGCAGCTTCAAGCTGATCAAGATCTGCTGGCCGATTGATGGACCAAAGTCCTCGCGGCCGAAGAGTACGAACTCGAACGCCCCTCCAAAAGCTACCCAAAACGCAAGTTGCTCCCCCGATTAGAGGAGGAAGCATACATACCTTCATCACCAGCGCACAATACGGCCGACCGACCACCCCGTGGTCGCGACAGAGAGGCCTCCAGGCCCTCCGCCAAGACCGTACCTCGGCATCGCTCCAAAAGTATGAAGCCGAGAGGGTACGCGCCGGACCTGCGAGATATATTGGAGGACAAAGCAAGGCAATCCAGATCCATCTACGGATCACGTGGGCGCCCTACGACCCACGACGAATACCGTCGCGCCGGATACAACAACTCTGGCCGGGCCGAACACAGCAGACAACGCTCACTCGAGCAACGTCATGATATTGCTCAATATAGAGGCGCCGCACACCCGCTATGCTTCACTGACGAAGTAATGGATCATCAAATCCCTGAAGGGTTTAAACCCGTAAACATTGAATCCTACGATGGCACAACAGACCCCGCGGTTTGTATCGAAGATTATCTCCTGCACATCCATATGGCCCGCGGCGACGATCTCCACGCCATCAAGTATCTCCCACTCAAGCTTAAAGGACCAGCTCGGCATTGGCTTAACAGCTTGCCCGCAGAGTCAATTGGGTGTTGGGAAGACCTGGAAGCCACATTCCTCGACAACTTCCAGGGCACATATGTGCGACCACCAAACGCCGATGACCTAAGCCACATAATTCAGCAGCGAGACAAATCGGCCAGACAGTTCTGGACACGGTTCTTAACAAAGAAAAATCAAATCGTCGACTGTCCGGATGCAGAGGCCCTCGCAGCCTTCAAACATAACATCCGCGACGATTGGCTAGTCCGGCACCTAGGACAGGAAAAGCCGAAATCCATGGCAGCCCTCACATCTCTAATGACCCACTTCTGTGCGGGAGAGGACAGCTGGCTAGCTCGCAGCAACAACCTCAGTAAAAATCCTGGCAGTCCGGATACCAAGGACCACAATGGCAGGTCGCGTCGAAGCAAAAATAAACGCCGCATTAACGGCGACGACAAGGAGGATACGGCGGTCAACGCCGGATTCCGAGGCTCTAAACCCGGTCAGTGGAAGAAGCCATTCAAAAGAACCACTCCGGGTCCGTCCAATTTGGACCGAATACTCGACCGCCTATGCCAGATACATGGCACCCCCGAAAAGCCAGCTAATCACACCAACAGAGACTGTTGGGTATTCAAGAAGGGTATTCAAGCAGGCAGGCAAGTTAATTGCCGAAAACAATGACAAGGGGCTGCATAGCGATGACGAGGAAGAGACCCGGCCGCCGAACAGTAGAGGACAGAAGGGTTTCCCCCCACAAGTGCGGACGGTGAACATGATATACGCAACCCATATACCCAAGAGGGAGCGGAAGCGTGCACTAAGGGACGTATATGCGATGGAGCCAGTCGCCCCGAAGTTCAATCCATAGTCCTCTTGCCCGATCACTTTCGATCGAAGAGACCATCCGACCAGTATCCGCCATGGCGGATTCGCCGCATTGGTTTTAGACCCAATCGTTGATGGATTTCACCTCACGAGAGTCCTGATGGACGGCGGCAGTAGCCTGAACCTGCTTTATCAGGATACAGTGCGTAAGATGGGCATAGACCCCTCAAGGATTAAACCTACAAAAACGACCTTCAAAGGCGTCATACCAGGTGTTGAGGCCAATTGTACAGGCTTAGTCACACTGGAAGTGGTCTTCGGATCCCCGGATAATTTCCGGAGCGAGGAGTTAATCTTTGACATAGTCCCATTCCACAGCGGCTATCACGCTCTGCTCGGACGAACCGCGTTTGCAAAGTTCAACGCGGTGCCGCATTACGCATACCTCAAGCTCAAGATGCCAGGCCCTCGTGGAGTCATCACGGTCAATGGAAATACGGAACGCTCCCTCCGAATGGAGGAACATACAGCGGCTCTCGCGGCAGAAGTACAGAGCAGCCTTCTAAGGCAATTTTCGAGTCCGGCCGTTAAACAGCCGGACACGGCCAAACGGTCCCGGAGCAACATCAACCAAGACCACCTGGCACGTTCCGAGCACGCATAGCAATGCGGCCCCAACCCCAGCCCTTGCATAATTGCAAGACCAACCCTCCGCGTACATCATTACGCTCTGGAGATACCATGGGCCTAGGGGGAGGGGCACGACCACAACAGACCCAGAGTGCGGCTCGACCACACCAGGGGCTCCCAAGTGTGTCACTATTTTTATTTTCCTTCTTTTTATATACAGGACTCCATCTACCAGAGGTCCTGTCCGGCGATGGACCCGCCAAACTCACGATGCAACAGCCAGGGAAGAAAGAAGGCTGCGATGAACAATCAGGTGGTCTCCATTACGAGCATTAAATTCGATTATATACACCAGTCCGCAGCCCACCCCTGGAGGGGGACATGTTTATTTAGTCCAATCCCTTGCTTACCGCACTATTTGTATCCTTCCGCACTCATAGCAGAATTCCTTGAATAAATAATGCAGTGCTCTTTTGCCTGTAATTGCATTACTTTACATATATGTTCACTAATAACATCTTGCACCCGTATATTTTGGTACGGCCGAATACACCAGGGGCTTATGTTCCCCGCATTATGGTGTGATAAGTTCGAACACTTTCACAAGTGCGGCACCCCGAACTTATAGCATTATATGAATCGGCTCCGAATCATGTCTTGGGTCAATAGTTGGGTTTGCCCGGCTCCCACGTTTTGGTGCCTTATGTTCCGTTCTATCGGCTAAGCTGGCACTGGGAGAACCACTGCGATTGCGCCCCGGTTGAGCCGGGCAAGCGCCTCAGTGGAGAAAGCTAAAACTGACTGGCATGATAAGGCGAGAGACCGGTCGCTGTTCGAGAGGTCTTTTCGGGTCCCTAAAGACTTATGCCGCTTCGAGCGAAGTACCGGATAATATCCGACGAAGGCGTGGATAGAGCCCCGAATTCGGTCTTCCGAATACTAGGGGCTTCGCCGAAATTTAAAATTATAGAATTCTATGGCTAAGTGAGAGTGTTCAAGCATTATAAGTCCAGTTGCCTTGTTCGTTGTGTTGAGTGCCTCCCTAGATGGACCCAAAAATGGGAACAAGAGTGCTCAAGTTTATCCCGAACACCCCAGCACTCGTGGCTTGGGGGCTGAAGCCAACGACTTGCCATCTCTCAGATTTTATAAACGGCCGCACAGAAGGTAATATTTTAAATTAAACAAGCGTTGCGTAGCGCATATGAACAAAGTTTTCAGCGCACAGGATAATACATAGCGAGTTTACTCAATAATTACATCTCTGGGGCACTCATCCGCAATATTGCGGGCACCCTTCAGGACAGTCTTATAGTACATTTCGGGCGTACGATACTCCTTGCCCGCTGGCGGCGGATCAGTAAGAAGCCTCTCTGCATCCAGCCTGCCCCAGTGCACCTTTGCGCGGGCAAGGGCCCGACGAGCACCTTCAATGCAGGCGGAGCGCTTGATGACATCCACCCAGGGGCACGCATCCACCAGCCGCCGCACGAGGCCGAAGTAGCTCCCAGGCATGGCCTGTCCAGGACACATCCGGACTATAAGGCCCTTCATGGCCTCCTCAGCTACCTTGTGGAGCTCGACCAGCTGCTTCAGCTGGTCGCTAGGGGGCACTGGATGGCCGGCCTCAGCATACTGAGACCAGAAAACCTTCTCCGTTGAGCTCCCCTCCTTGCCACGGTAGAATGCGGCAGCATCGGATACACTGCGAGGCAGATCTGCAAACGCCCCTGGAGAGCTCCGAATTCGGGTAAGTGTCAGGTAGTTTACATTAACATGCTTGCTTTGCATGAAAAATGCCTTACCCACCGCTATTTTCTTCATATCCTCAACTTCCTGAAGGGCCTTACGGGCCTCGGCCTTGGCAGACTTGGCACTTTCGAGAGCCGAGGCAAGCTCGGACTCTCGAGTCTTTGAGTCGCGCTCCAAACTCTCATGCTTCTCCATGAGAGCCTGGAGCTCTTGACGCACCTCCACCACCCGTGCCTCCTGCTTTTCTCGCTCTACCCGTTCCGCGGCCGCATTGCGTTCGGCCATGGACATAGCCTCCTTCAGGGCTACCACCTCGCTTGTGGCCCCTGCAGTACCCATGTTATCCTTGTTATTCTCTTATTGCAACCTAAATCCTTTTCTGTAAGGTAACTTTTCAAGGTGGTGTTACTCACCTTCTTTGACCTCGAGCTGCTTCTTGGCATGGCAGAGCTCTTGCTCGGACCGCTCGAGATCCTGCTTCAACGCACCGACCTCCGCAGTCAGTGCCGCAGAGGTCAGCAGCGCAGCCTGCAAACCCATATTGAGATACTTGTTAGCAACCCTGCGTATATCTTTTTAGATCCTCAGTCCGGCTTTTCTTTTCGAACGCCGAACTGAGCATCAGGGGCTACTGTCTATGCAGTATTACATTACATAATTTTAACTTCTTACCTCAAAGCCTGTTAGAAGGCTGCTGCAGGCTTCGGTCAGCCCGCTCTTGGCGAGCTGAACCTTCTGGATCACCGCCACTCATGATAGTGCGGTGTTTTTCCTCGATGGAAGCGCCTTGGAGCGCCTCCAACAAGTTGTCCAGCGCCTCTGGTTAGACGGAGGCCGCCGGTGTCATGGTCTTGCCCTTCTTGTGAAGGGGTCGCCTGCCGGACTCTCGAACCACTGCAGGTTCCGGCGTAGAGTCCGGCGCAAAGTCCGGGAGGCTGCCTTGCGGCGCCTTCGGAGCCTCCTCCTGATGGGCCCCTTCCCGGGATCCCACCTCGGCGTCCTCAGCAGCGCGAGGGGTGGAGGCAGTCGGAACGGATTCCACATCCGACGCAGCCAACGAACCGCTCGACGAAGCAGGGAGATCATCGTCGGCCGGACTGTAGGTAGTATGCGCCATTAGAAGGACACTACGTGACACAAAAGAAATTGCAGATCATTCAGGGATCCGGATACTTACGATCTCGCCTGAGGCCTGGCCCTTGAGGGCCACTCTTCACCGCCAACATTGGTGTTGGCGGAGCTATCCGAGGGAACAGTTCTCCCCCTCTTGGACCCTTCGGCCTCCCCTGTTGGGGAAGCCTTCCTCTTCCTCTCTTCCTCCTCTGGGAGAGAGTCTTCTTCCTCCTCCTCATCTTCAGGGGAGGAATCCGCCTCGGAGTCGTCGGACACCTAAAAACGGGAACTCTTTCGAGTACCCATGGCCACCTTCTTGGCCTTCTTCTCCGGCACCACATGCGGTGCCGGAACCAGCAGCCCCGCTAGACGGGCGTCCACTAGGTCTTCTGGCATGGGAGCCGGGCAGATGAGCTGCTCGGCCTTCTTCATCCACTCCTGTCAAAGGAAAAGGGAGATTAAAACCCGCTTAGGGTCGAACTATTAACAACAAGTGTCCCGTAAAGGGGTAGAATCACTTACCTCGTCAGCTGGATGCTGCGAGTGAAATCCGCGATCTTCCATGGCGGATGCGGGGGCTTCGGCGCCCTTAAACAGCACCCTCCAGGCGCCTTCGTACGTCGTGTCGAAGAGCCTGCTCAACGCCTGGTGCTGTTCCGGATTGAACTCCCACAGATTGAATGCCCATTCTTGGCATGCGAGAATCCGGCGGACGAGCATGACTTGGACCACGTTGACCAGCCTGAGCTTGTTGTACACCAGCTTCTGGATACAGGCTTGGAGTCCCGTCAGCTCCTTCGAATTACCCCACAGCAAGCCCTTCTCTTTCCAGGAGGTGAGCTGCGTAGGGATACCAGATCCGAACTCGGGGGCCGCCGCCCACTTAGGGTCGAGCGGCTCGGTGATATAGAACCACCCCGACTGCCACCCCTTGACGGATTCCACGAAGGCCCCTTCGAACCAAAGGACATTGGGCGTCTTGCCCAACATGGCGCCTCCGCACTCCGCTTGAGTGCCCTTCACTACCTTCGGCTTGACATTGAAGGTCTTGAGCCACAAGCCGAAGTGGGGCTGGATGCAGAGGAAGGCCTCGCACACGACGATAAACGCCGAGATGTTGAGGATGAAGTTCGGCGCTAGATCATGGAAATCCAGACCGTAGTAGAACATGAGCCCCCGGACAAAGGGGTGGAGTGGAAAGCCCAGTCCGCGGAGGAAGTGGGGAAGGAAAACGACCCTCTCATGGGGCCTGGGGGTGGGGATGAGCTGCCCCTCGTTGGGCAGCCCGTGCGCGATGTCGCCGGAAAGGTATCCGGCGCCGCGCAGCTTTGTGATGTGCTCCTCCTTAACGGTGGAGGCCAACCACTTGCCTCCCGCTCTGGACATAGTCGGAGAAGGTTGAGACGAGATGCGCGAACTTGGGCGCTGCAGCTCGAGTGCGCGGAGATGGATAAGCAAAGGAGGAAGAAGGCGTATGTGAAAAGGTAAATCCTTATCCCTTATATATAGGCGGGCGAAGACTATGCGTCCCCACTAGCCTGGTAAAACTCGCTTATCTCCCAAGCGCCACCATCAATGGCGCGGTTGGGTTACCCACGTCCGTATTGATGAGAATCCCGGAATAAGGGGAACATGATCTCTGCTTCGACAAGACGTGCCAAGGAAACCGCTTCGCTAAACGCGCTGGGGTGGTATAATAAAAAACGATTCAAGTAAAGGCTTGGTAGTGGTGTGACGTCATGCCGCAAAATACGTCAGCAGATTGAAGTTGTGTACATTTTATTCTCTCTACGGTGGAATTCATTTTGCAGAGCCGGACACTATCCTGGTGTTCATGATCTTCTCTGGATTATTTAAGGGAGGAACCCGCCTTGCAATGCCGAACATTATGCGCGCCGGACTCATCGTCATTGAAGCCAGGTTCAGGGGCTACTGAGGGAGTCCTGGACTAGGGGGTGTCCGGACAGCCGGACTATCATCGTCCGCCGGACTCCAAGACTACGAAGATACAAGATTGAAGACTCCGTCCCGTGTCCGGATGGGACTTTCCTTGGCGTGGAAGGCAAGCTTGGCGATACGGATATGTAGATCTCCTACCATTGTAACCGACTCTGTGTAACCCTAGCCCTCTCCGGTGTCTATATAAACTGGAGGGCTTTAGTCCGTAGGACATAACATCCATTACAACAATCATACCATAGGCTAGCTTCTAGGGTTTAGCCTCCTTGATCTCGTGGTAGATCTACTCTTGTACTACCCATATCATCAATATTAATCAAGCAGGACGTAGGGTTTTACCTCCATCAAGAGGGCCCGAACCTGGGTAAAACATCGTGTCCCTCGTCTCCTGTTACCATCCGCCTAGACGCACAGTTCGGGACCCCCTACCCGAGATCCGTCGGTTTTGACACTGACACATACCAACACTTTCCAAGGAATTTATTATTTGAAAACATAAAGTAAATTCATTTTTCATTTTGGGACCGGGCATCCCTAGTACCTTTGCCATACTCTCGTGCAATGACAAGTGAATAAACACTCATCTTGAGAATAACACATCTAGCACGGAAATATATCAGCCAGCCCCTACCGTTTCATGAGCGGTACGAGCACACAAAAGAGAAATTTATTTTGAAAATTAGAGATGGCACATACAAATTTTCTTAGAAAGGCACGGAAATACCGCATATAGGTAGGTATAGTCGACTCAAGTGGCAAAAACTGGTTTAAAGGATTTTGGATGCACAAGTAGTGATCATACTTAGTGCAAATGAAGGCTAGCAAAAGATTGGGAAGCATCCAACCAAGAAACGAAAGATCTCACAAGCGAGCATTAAGCATAACTAACTCCAAATAATGCACCACAAGTAGGATGTAATTTCATTGCATAACTATTGACTTTCGTGCTTGCATAGGGAATCACAAACCTTAACACCAATATTTTACTAAATCATAATTACTCATCAACATGACTCACATATCACTATCATCATATCTCAAAACTATTACAAAGAATCAAGTTTATTTTGTCTAATGATCTTCATGAAAGTTTTTTACTATATCCCTCTTGGATATCTATCACTTTGGGACTAATTTCATATGTTGCTTTGATAGCTCAAACAAATTTAAGTGAAGAACATGAGCATACAAATTTCTTCTCTCAAAATAATTTAAGTGTAGCAGGAGAGAATTTATAAAAAAAATACTAACTCTCAAATAAATCTAAGTGAAGCATGAGAGCATTTCTTCAAAAATAGTAAAGCACACCGTGCTCAAAAAGATATAAGTGGAGCACTAGAGCAATTCCATAGCTCATAAAGATTTAAGTGAAGCATAGAGAGCAATTCTAACCAGTCATAACATAATTTTGGCTCCCTCAACTAGGTGTGTCCATCAAGCATAGTTGACTTAAAGCACAAAGCAAAACAAGCAAATACTCATATCCGACGCTAGAAGAAAAACTCATAATATGTGACGAACAAAAATATAGCTCCAAGTGAAATACCGATGGTTGTTAGAGGAAAGAGGGGATGCCACCCGGGGCATCCCCAAGCTTAGTTGCTTGATACTTCTTGAATATTACCTTGGGGTGCCTTGGGCATTCCCAAGCTTAGCCTTTTGCTAATCCTTATTTCTTCATCCATTGCGATCTCACCCTAAACTTGAAAACTTCAATCACACAAAACTCAACAAAACCTTCGTGAGATCCGTTAGTATAAGAAAGGAAATCACTACTCTAAGTATTGTTGCAAACCCATTCTTATTTTCTTATTGTATTATATCTAGTGTATTTTAACTTTTCCATGGAAAAAACTCTTCAAAGGAAACCATATAATCATCAAAACAAGCACATAACACAATGAAAACAGAATCTGTCGAAAACAGAACAATATGTAATAATCAGGGAACTTCGTATACTTATGTAAATCAAAAAATTCTGAAAAATTAGGACAACGTGGGAAATTTTTATATTAATCTTCTGCAAAAATAATTAAATCAAAAGCACTCTTATGTTAAAAATGGGAATTTTCTTTCTTAGCGCAAAAGTTTCTGTTTTTCAGCAAGATCAAATCAACTATTACCCAAATCAGCCCAAAGGCTCTGCTTGGCACAAACACTAATTTAAACCACAAAAACACGTCTAAACATAGGCATAATTGGATATTTTATTGAAAATAGCAAGAAAACCAAAAATCAAAAAGATACAAGTTGGATTGCCTCCCAACGAGCGCTATCGTTTTACGCCCCTAGCTAGGCATAATGCTAATGATCTAAGTGTTATCATCTTTGTTTTTGTTTTCCTTGGAGGTGTTTTTGTCAGGGGGGGTTTTCAAAGACAACATAAAACACCTCATCCATAGAGACTTTAGCACTATCAAGTTGCTTATCATCGTATCCCCTTTGGTTTCCGTCAACAATCCAAGAATAGTGTTGATTAACATCATTGAAAACTTGTTGGATTATATCTAAAACAGGGACTTGCTTTTTAATATTCCATCAAAGATTTGATTATTACCAAGCAAATCCCTTAAAGCATAATCACTATTATAAAGAATTTCATCAATCATGGGTTTTGCACGATTCATACCATAAAAATCAAAGATTTCCCTAGCTTCCCGTATTATGTAGTCAAATTTATTCATGAGAACAAGAGTGGATAACTTTTTAGCTTTAGGATTCTTTATAACGGGTAACTCATAGAAAAATCTTTGCAAGGTAGGATGAGTATGAATAAATTTATTTTCAAGATTCAGTACTAGCGCTGAAATAGCTTCTGCATAAGATTTTTTTTCTCTTAAGTATAGGAGCATCATCAAGAGTTAAGTTTCTGACACAATTGAAAAATTCTTGGATATGTTCTTTTCCCATAACATTCCCTTGCCCCAAAACAAAAGTTTTAGCATCCAGATTGCCAGATCGTTCCATTTTAGGAGTTAGGCCATCATCTGTTTCTGCCATACCAAAGTCACTCATGGTGACACAATCAAACAAATAAGAGATCCAACGGAAAATGACGAACAAAAAAGAGGGAGAATAAAACAGCAAATTTTGTGAAGTGGGGGAGAGGAAAACGAGAGGCAAATAATGTAAATTGCAAGGAGATGAGATTTGTGATTAGGAACCTAGTAGATGTTGATGATGTCTCCCGGCAACGGCGGCAGAAATTGGCACGTGGTCGGGAGACTATCTTGACTTGATCCTCCCCGGCAACGACGGCAGAAATTCCTTTTGATGTGTGCTTGAACTACATCGGTATTCCCAAAAGAGGAAGGAGTCATGCAACACAACAACGGTAGATATTTCCCTTAGTGATGAGACCAAGGTTATCGAACCAGTAGGAGAATCACGCAACACCATGTAAGCAGCTCCTGCACACAAAGAACAAATACTTGCAACCTGACGTAAGATAGGGGTTGTCAATCCCTCACAGGTAAAAAGATAGATAAAATTGTAGTAGATTGGATAAATAGATCTCGCGGGAACGTGAGATAAAATAAATAACAAAAAATTACAGCAAGGTATTTTTGTATTTTTGGATTAAAAGATATGAAAATAAAAGCAAATAAATATAGATCTCAAAGGCAAATATGATTAAGAAGAGACCCGGGGGCAGTAGATTTCACTAGTGGCTTCTCTCGAGAAAAATAGCATATGGTGGGTAAACAAATTACTGTTAGGAAATTGATAGAACTTCAAATAATCATGACGATATCCAGGCAAAGATCATTATATAGGCATCACATCCAAGATTAGTAGATCGACTCCTGCCTACATCTACTACTATTACTCCACACATCGACCGCTGTCCAACATGCATCTAGTGTATTAAGTTCGTGGAGAAACGGAGTAATGCAATAAGAACAATGACATGATGTAGACAAGATATATTTATGTAGAAATAGACCCCATCTTGTTATCCTTAATAGCAACGATACATATGTGTCGGTTCCCCTTCTGTCACTGGGATCAAGCACTGTAAGATCGAACCCATCACAAAACACCTCTTCCCGTGGCAAGAAAATCTATCTAGTTGGCCTAACTAAACCAAAGATTCGGAGAAGAAATACGAGGCTATAAGTAATCATGCATACAAGAGATCAAAAGACTCAAATTACTTTCATGGATAAAAACATAGATTTGATCATAAACTGAAAGTTCATCGGATCCTAATAAACACACCACAAAAAGAGTTACATCAAATAGATCTCCAAGAGACCATTGTACTGAGAATCAATAGAGAGAGGAAGCCATCTAGCTACTAACTATGGACCCATAGGTCCACAATGAACTACTCACGCATCATCGGAGAGGCACCAATGAGGATGATGAACCCCTCCGTGATGGAGTTTAGATTGGATCTGGTGTTCTGGAACTTGTGGTGGCTAGAATTGATTTTCGTCGACTCCCCTAGGGTTTTTGGAATATTGGGGTATTTATAGAGCAAAGAGGCGGTGCAGGAGGTCACCAAGGTGGGCACAACCCACCAGGGCGTGCCTGGGCCTCCAGGCGCACCCATGTGTCTTGTGCTCACCTCGGGCCCCCTCTTTGGTACTTCTTTGGCCCACTGGATGTCTTCTGGTTCAAAAAAATCTACAAAAAGTTTCACTGCGTCTGGACTCCGATAGATATTGATTTCCTGCTATGTAAAAAACAAGCAGAAAATAGCAACCGACACTTGGCACTATGTCAATAGGTAGTCCCAAAAAAGGATATAAATATACTGTAAAATGATTGTAAAACATCCAAGAATGATAATATAACAGCATGGAAGTTAAAAAATGATAGATACATTGGAGACGTATCAATGCTTTGTTCCAGTTCTCTATTGAAAGGAGGCCTTAATATCCCTTAGTTTCCTTATGGACCCCACTGCCACGGGAGTGTAGGACAAAAGATGTCATACAAGTTCTTTTCATAAGCACGTATGTCTATTTACGGAATACATGCCTACATTATATTTATGAACTGGAGCTAGTTTTGTATCACCCTAGGTTATGACTATTATATTATGAATATCATCCAACGAATCCACCGATCCAATGCCCACGAATTTCCTATATATTGTTCTTGCTAAGTTACTACTGCTACTTTTACTGTTACACTGGCTACGAAATCATCGCTATCACTGTTATCGTTACTATTGCTGTTGCTACTACTACTATCAAAACTATCATATTACTGTGTTACTAATCACATTGTTGCAGATAATTAATCTCCAGGTGTGGTTGAATTGACAACTCACCTGCTAATACTTGCAAATACTCTTTGGCTCCCTTGTGTCGAATCTATAAACTTGGGTTGAATACTCTACCCTCGAAAACTGTTGTGATCCCCTATACTTGTGGGTTATCAAGACCTTTTTCTAGCACCGGTGTCGGGGAGCATAGCTATATTTGTTGAGTCACTTGGGTTTATTATCTATTTATCATTATGAAGAATCTGAAAGATACCAATACTAAGATTTTTCCCTCTAAGACGAGGGGAGGTAAGGAACTGCCATCTAGCTCTGCACTTGATTCACCTTCTATTTTGAGTAGACTTGCAACACCACCACATGCTACTAATCCTGATATATCGCAAGCTATTGATGATGCTAATTCTATGAATGCTACTCATGATGATGCTAGTACCTTGCTTGATGATAATATGCCACTAGGTGAATTTCTTGATGAACAAATTGCTAGAGCTAAAGATATGGAGCAAGCTAAAACTAATTAAATTATTGAAATTGATGAAGTACTTAAAACTGAAAAGCTTGAAACACCTATTAGACTTAGCCCTCCTAGATATGAAATGCCTAAGATACCTGAAGGTTATGTTGTGGATGAGGAGACAGCTAGAGATTTTCTTTCTTGCAATGATAGAGATGATCTTAAGAAATTATTATGCAAACTGAAAGAAAAATCTTTGAATGCTAGAATGAAATGTGATCCTAAGTTTGCTACTTCACCTATCTTTGTTGATGATAAGGATTATGAATTCTCTGTCAACCCAGAGTTAATTACTTTGGTTGAATCTGATCCTTTCCATGGCGATGAAATTGAAATTGTTCTGGCACACCTTACCAAATTAACTGATATAGACACCCTTTTTTCTCACGATGATATAATTTGCTACTATTATATTATCAAACTATTTCCGTTCTCATTAAAGGGTGATGCTAAGGTATGTTACAATACTCTTGCTTCTAGTTGTGTGCGTAGTCCGTAGGATATGATTCATTACTTCTCTGAAAAATATTTTCCTGCTCATAAGAAACAAGCTGCCTTACAGGAAATATTTAACTTTGTGCAAATTGAAGAAGAGAGTCTCCCACAAGCTTGGGGGAGGGTTATCCAATTGATTAATGCTTTTCCTAATCATCCACTTAAGAAAAATGAAATAATTGATATCTTCTATAATGGACTAATCGATGCTTCTAGGGACTTCCTAGATAGTTGTGCTGGTTGTGTTTTCAGGGAACGAACTATTGAACAAGCTGAGGAATTATTGAATAATATATTGAAAAATTATGATGATTGGACTCTTCCCAAACCACCACTTAAATCCACTCTGAAGAAGAGGGGAATCTTATATCTCAGTCCGGAAGATATGCAAGAGGCAAAGAAATGTATGAAAGAAAAAGGTATTAAAGTAGAGGATGTTAAAAATTTACCTCCTATTGAACAGATACGTGGACTTGATACACCGCCACCTAACATGGTAGAGGTAAATTCTTTAATGAAACTTTATGGAAAGGACAATCCTTATAATATGTATCCTAGTCAGTGCCTTTATGAGTTTGATAACTACATTAGAAAACAAGATCACTTCAATGAAAATGTTATGAAACAATTGAAATACAACTCTGATATGATTGCTCGCTTGAGTGACTTGTTATTTAGAAACTCTAATGATGTTAGAGGTGTAGAGAAACATGCCTCTATGGTTCATACTCAGTTAGAACGAGTTGCTAAATCTCAAAGAGAGTTCTTGATGAAATGAACAATAATATCAATGACCATGCTATTAGAGTAGTAACTAGAGGAGGTAGAATGACTCAGGATCCACTTTATCCTGAGGGACACCCTAAAAGAATTGAACAAGACTCTCAAAGAATCAATACTGATGCACCTAGTCCTTCTAGAAAGAAAAAGAAAAAGAAAAATGATAGGACTTTGCATACCTCTAGTGAACCTGAAATAGGAAAACCTCCCGAAGAAAATCATGATGTTTCTATCTCTGATGCTGAAACTCAATCTGGTAATGAACATTCATCTAGTGATAATGAGAAAGATAATGATCATGTTCATGAAGACACTCAACCAAACAATAATAAACAACCAGATAATGATGTTGAGATGGAACCTGTTGTTGATCTTGATAACCCACAATATAAAAATAAAATATATGATAAAAGAGATTTTGTTGCTAGAAAACATGGAAGAGAAAGAGAACCATGGGTTCAAAAACCCATGCCTTTTCCTCCAAAACCAATAAATAAGAAAGATGATGAAGAATTTGAACGCTTTGCTGAAATGCTTAGGCCAGTCTTTTTGCGCAGCCGCTTGACTGATACTTTAAAGATGGCACCTTATGCAAAATATATGAAAGACATCATCACTAATAAGAGAAAAATACCAGAAGCTGAAATCCCCACCATGGTTGCTAATTATTATTTTAAGGATGGAGTACCTAAAGAACTTGGAGACCCGGGGATACCAACTATACCTTGCTCCATCAAGAGAAATTATGTTAAAACTGCTTTATGTGATTTAGGAGTTGGTTTTAGTGTTATGCCTTTCTATTTATATAAAAGACTTGATTTGAATAAACTCACACCTACTGAGATATCTTTGCAATGGCTGATGTCACTTGAACTACGTCGGTATTTCCCCAAAGAGCAATGGATGATGCAACACAACTACGGTAAGAATTTCCCTCGGTTATCAAACCAAGGTATCAATCCAATAGGAGGACCAAGCAAAACTATGTAAATGGTACCTACACACAAAGAACAAATACTTGCAACCCGAAGCTTATAAGGGGTTGTCAATCCCTTTTTCGGGTAACGGTGCCAGAAATTGTCTAAGTTGACGGGATAAAATTGTGATAGATTGGATAAATAGATCTCAATAAAACGCAAAATAAAATATGCAAATAAAACGTGCATGAAGGTAATTTAGGGTTTTTGGAATAATAGATCTGAAAATAAAAGCAAATAAAAATAGATCTCAAAGGCAAATAATAGATCGGTATGCAAATATGATAAAGAATAGACCCAGGGGCCATAGATTTCACTAGTGGCTTCTCTTAAGAAATAGCACACGGTGGGTAAACAAATTGCTGTTGGCAATTCATAGAACTTAAAATTATTATGATGATATCCAGGCAATGATCAATATATAGGCATCACATCCAAAATTAGGAGACCGACTCTTGCATGCATGTACTACTATTACTCCACACATCGACCGCTATCCAGCATGCACCTAGGGTATTAAGTTAATGGAGAAACGGAGTAATGCAATAAGAACGATGGCATGATGTAGACAAGATCTATTCATGTAGGAATAGACCCCATCTTGTTATCCTTAATAGCAATGATCAATATGTGTCTTGTTGTCCCTTCTATCACTGGGAAAGAACACCACACGATCAAACCCATCACAAAGCACCTCTTCCCATGACAAGAAAAATTGATCTAGTTGGCCTAACTAGAGCAAAGATTTGAAGAAGAAATATGAGGCTATAAATAATCATGCATATAAGAGATCAAAACTCAAATAACTTTCTTGGATAAATAGATCTTATCATAAACTCAAAGTTCATCGGATCCCAACAAACACACCGCAAAAAGAGTTACATCAAATAGATCTTGATACGTCTCCAACGTATCTATAATTTTTTATGTATTCGTGCCATGTTTATAATATTTTTACATGATTTTGGTATGATTTGGTTAGAACTAACCCAGACAGACGTTGTTTTCAGCAGAACTACCCTGGTGTTATTTTTGTGCAGAAATAAAAGTTCTCGGAATGCGTTGAAAATCAATGGAGATTTTTTCTGGAAAATATAAAAAATACTGGAACGAAGAGTTACCAGAGGGAATCCCATGGGCCCCACGAGGGTGGAGGGCGCCCCCACCCCCTAGGAGCGCGCCCCATACATCGTGGACTCTCTGTGGGGGCCCCTGACTTGTTCTCGACGCCAACCTCTCCTATAAATCCCCAAACCTCTAGAACATAACCTAGATCGGGAGTTTCGCTGCCGCAAGCCTCTGTAGCCACCAAAAACCAATCGGGACCCTATTATGGCACCCTGCCAAAGGAGGGAATCACCACCGGTGGCCATCTTCATCATCCCGACGCTCTCCATGACGAGGAGGGAGTAGTTCACCCTCGGGGATGAGGGTATGTACTAGTAGCTATGTGTTTGATCTCTCTCTCTCTCTCTCTCTCTCTCTCTCTTGTTCTTGATGTGGCACGATCTTGATGTACCGCGAGCTTTGCTACTATAGTTGGATCTTATGATGTTTCTCCCCCTCTTCTCTCTTGTAATGGATTGAGTTTTCCCTTTGAAGTTATCTTATCGGATTGAGTCTTTAAGGATTTGAGAACACTTGCTGTATGTCTTGCATGGGATACCCGTGGTGACAATGGGTATCCTATTGATTCACTGGATGTATGTTTTGGTGATCAACTTGCGGGTTCTGTGACCTTGGGAATCTATGAATAGGGGTTGGCACGCGTTTTCGTCTTGACTCTCCGGTAGAAACTTTGGGGCACTCTTTGAAGTTCTTTGTGTTGGTTTGAATAGATGAATCTGAGATTGTGTGATGCATATCGTATAATCATACCCGCGGATACTTGAGGTGACATTGGAGTATCTAGGTGACATTAGGGTTTTGGTTGATGTGTGTCTTAAGGTGTTATTTTACTACGAACTCTAGGGTTGTTTGTGACACTTATAGGAATAGCCCAATGGATTGATTGGAAATAATAACTTTGATGTGGTTTCGTACCCTACAATAATCTCTTCATTTGTTCTCCGTTATTACTGACTTTGAAGTGACTCTTTGTTGCACATTCAGGGATAGTTATATGATCTAATTATGTTATTATTGTTGAGAGAACTTGCACTAGTGAAAGTATGAACCCTAGGCCTTGTTTCAAAGCATTGCAATACCGTTTGTGCTCACTTTTATCATTAGTTACCTTGCTATTTTTATATTTTCATATTATAAAAACGTATATCTACCATCCATATTGCACTTGTATCACCGTCTCTTCGCCGAATTAGCACCTATACAACTTACCATTGTAGTGGGTGTGTTGGGGACACAATAGGCTCTTTGTTATTTGCTTGCAGGGTTGTTTGAGAGAGACCATCTTCATCCTATGCCTCCCACGGATTGATAAACCTTAGGTCATGCACTTGAGGGAAATTTTCTACTGTCCTACAAATCTCTGCACTTGGAGGCCCAACAATGTCTACAAGAAGAAGGTTGTGTAGTAGACATCAAGATATTTTCTGGCGCCATTGCCGGGGAGGTTAGTGCTTGAAGGTATATCTTTAGATCTTGGAATTGAATATTTTTGTTTCTTGTTTTATCACTAGTTTAGTCTATAAAATAAAACTACAAAAAAATGGAATTGAGAGTGCCTCATATGCTTCATATTTTTAATATCTTTCATGAAAATAAGGATTCAGATAATTGTGCTAAATTGCTAGAGGAAGAATGCAATAAAATCTTTGGCACTAAATTTTTGAATGATGAGCATGATTGCAATGTTGTTAGTATGAATTCCTTGAATATCCATGATACTAATGATAAGCAAAGCCACAAGCTTGGGGAAGCTATGTTTGATGAAGATGATATTTTTTTGTCCCCCAAGTTTTGATGAGAAATTTATTATGATGATAGCATGCCTCCTATTTATGATGATTATATTGATAAAAGTGGATTTGGAGAGGTCATGACTTTATTTAGTGATGAATCCACTATTTCGTAAGAGGTTCCAACTGATTATGAGAACAAAGTTGCTACCTATGATAATTATTGTGATGAAATGTATGCTATAAATAATAATGATAACCATTAAACTTGTCATCATGATTTTAATTTTCAATTGGATTATGCCTCACATGATAGTTATTCCATTGAATTTGCTCCCACTACTATTCATGACAAGAAATTTGCTTATGTGGAGAGTAATAAAAATTATATGCTTATGCATCATGAAAAGAGTGCTTTATGTGATAGTTATATTGTTAAATTCATTCATGATGCTACTGAAAATTATTATGAGGGAGGAATATATGCTTGTAGAAGTTTCCTCTCTATGTGCTTAAAATCTTGAAGCTCTCCTTGTTTTGCTTTCCTATGCTAGTTGATTCTTGTTCCCATAAGTTGTTTGCTCACAAAATCCCTAGGCATAGGAAGTGAGTTAGACTTAAATGTGTTAGTCATATTCTTCATGATTCTCCCATTATGTTTCAATTCTAATCTTTTATGTGAGCATCATTGAAATCATCATGCCTAGCTAGAAAGGCATTAAAGAAAAGCGCTTGTTGGGAGACAACCCAACATTTACCCCTACTGTTTTTGTGTGTTCACATGATTAAGCTACTGTAGAAATCATGTTTTATAGCTTTTTTTAATAAAGTGCCAAGTAGAACCTTTGGGAAGACTTGGGTGAAAGTTAATGTGATATTGCTGTAAAAAACAGAAACTTTGCGCTCACGAGATTAGCTGTAATTTTTTACAGAAGAGCGCTTTTGAGTTGATAATTTTTTCAGAAGATTAATAGACAAATTCCTCACGTACACAAATTTATTTAAGAATTTTTAGAGTTACAGAGGTATTCAAGAGTTACAAATTACTACAGACTGTTCTGTTCTTGACAGATTCTGTTTTTCGCGTGTTCTTTGCTTATTTTGATGAATCTATGTGTAGTATCGGAGGGTATGAACCATAGAGAAGTTGGAATACAGTAGATATTAAACAGATATAAATAAAGAATGAGTTCACAACAGTACCAAAAGTGGTGATTTATTTTCTTATACTAACGGAGCTTACGAGTTTTCTGTTGAGTTTTGTGTTGTGAAGTTTTTAAGTTTTGGGTAAAGATTCGATGGACTATGGAATATGGAGTGGCAAGAGCCTAAGCTTGGGAATGCCCAAGGCACCCCAAGGTAATATTCAAGGACAACCAAGAGCCTAAGCTTGGGGATGCCCCGGATGGCATCCCCTCTTTCATCTTCGTTCATCGGTAACCTTACTTGGAGCTATATTTTTATTCACCACATGATATGTGTTTTGCTTGGAGCGCCATGTCGTTTTATTTTGTTTTGCTTGCTGTTTGAATAATATCCCAAGATATGAAATTATTAAATGTTAGAGAGTATTCACATAGTGACATAATTATTCGACTACTCATTGATCTTCAATTATATCTTTTGGAGTAGTTTGTCGTTTGCTCTAGTGATTCACTTATATCTTTTAGAGCACAATGGTAGTTTTATTTTTGAAGAAATTGATGAACTCTCATGCTTCACTTATATTATTTTTAAAGTCTTTCAGAAAAACATGGTAATTTGCTTTGGTTACAAAATTAGTCCTAATATGACGGGCATCCAAGAGGGATATAATAAAAACTTCCATATAAAGTGCATTGAATACTATGAGAAGTTTGATTCCTTATGATTGTTTTGAGATATGAGGATGGTGATATTAGAGTCATGCTAGTGAGTAATTGTGAATTTGAGTGATACTTGTGTTAAAGTTTGTGATTCCCATAGCATGCACGTATGGTGAACCGTTATGTGATGAAGTCGGATCATGATTTATTTTTTTATTGTCTTCCTTATGAGTGGCGGTCGGGGACGAGCAATGGTCTTTTCCTACCAATCTATCCCCCTAGGAGCATGCACACAGTACTTCATTTCGATAACTAATAGATTTTTGCAATAAGTATGTGAGTTCTTTATGACTAATGTTGAGTCCATGGATTATACGCACTCTCACCCTTCCACCATTGCTAGCCTCTCTTGTGTTGTGCAACTTTCGCCGGTACCATACACCCACCATTAGCTTCCTCAAAACAGCCACCATACCTACCTATTATGGAATTTCCATAGCCATTCCAAGATATATTGCCTTGCAACTTTCCACCGTTCTGTTTATTATGACACGCTCCATCATTGTCATATTGCTTTGCATGATCATGTAGTTGACATCGTATTTGTGGCAAAGCCACCGTTCATAATTTTTCCATACATGTCACTCTTGAATTATTGCACATCATGGTACACCGCCGGAGGCATTCACATAGAGTCATATTTTGTTCTAAGCATTGAGTTGTGATTCTTGAGTTGTAAGTAAATAAAAGTGTGATGATCTTCATTATTAGAGCATTGTCCCATGTGAGGAAAGGATGATGGAGACCTTGATTACCCCGCAAGTCGGGATGAGACTCCGGACAAAAAATAAAAAAAAGGGAGAAAAAAAGAGGACATAAAAAAGGCCCAAACAAAAAACAAAAAAGAGAGAAAGAGAGAGAAGGGGCAATGCTACTATCCTTTTACCACACTTGTGCTTCAAAGTAGCAACATGATCTTCATGATAGAGATTCTACTATGTTGTTAGTTTCATATACTAGTGGGAAATTTTCATTATAGAACTTGGCTTGTATATTCCAATGATGGGCTTCCTCAAATTGCCCAAGGTCTTCGTGAGCAAGCGAGTTGGATGCACACCCACTTAGTTTCTTTTTGAGCTTCCATAAACTTATAGCTCTAATTCATCCGTTTCATGGCAATCCCTACTCACTCGCATTGATATCTATTGATGGGCATCTCCATAGCCCGTTGATACGCCTAGTTGATGTGAGACTATCTCCTTCTTTTTGTCTTCTCCACAACCACCAATCTATTCCACCCATAGTGCTATATCCATGGCTCATGCTCATGTATTGCGTGAAAGTTGAAAAGGTTTGAGAACATCAAAAGTATGAAACGATTGCTTGGCTTGTCATCGGGGTTGTGCATGAATTATATATTTTGTGTGATGAAGATAGAGCATAGCCAGACTATATGATTTTGTACGGATAACTTTCTTTGGCCCTGTTATTTTGAGAAGACATGATTGCTTTGTTAGTATGCTTGAAGTATTATTGTTTTTATGTCAATATCAAAGTTTGGTTTTGAATCTTATGGATTGTGATGCCCTCGATTAAATCATACACTAATCATACACGCAAATGTGTACGATCAAGATCAAGGACTCACGGGAAGATATCACAACACAACTTTAGACACAAATAAAATAATGCAAGCTTTATATTACAAGCCATGGGCCTCGAGGGCTCGAATACATAAGCTTGAATACACAAGAGTCAGCGGAAGCAACATTATCTGAGCACAGACATAGGTTAGACAAGTCTGCCTTAAGAAGGCTAGCACAAAAGCAACATCAATCGAAAAGGCAAGGCCTCCTGCCTGGGAGCCTCCTAACTACTTCTGGTGGTCGGCAGTCTCCACATAGTAGTAGGCATCGACGGTGGCATCTGGCTCCTGCGCTCCGACATCTGGTCGCATCAACCGGAAAGAAGAAGAAAGGGAGAAAATGGGGAGCAAAGCAACCGTGAGTACTCATCCAAAGTACTCGCAAACAAGGATCTACACTACATATGCATCGGTATCAATGAAATGGGCTGTATCTGTGGACTGGACTATAGAATGCCAGAAGAGAAGGGGAAAGCCTAGCCTATCAAAGTCTAGCATCTTCAAGCAGCTCCAAGCATCCTGCAGCATCAGAAGAGATAAGAGTAGCATAAGGTAAAGTAGTAGTAGTGACATCAACCTCGGCCAGAGATCCTTTCTCGACTCCCTACGAGAAAGCAATCCCAGAGCCATACTATCCATTTTTCATCACAATCCATTTCTCATCATGAGTATCTAGTTCTAGTTGTATCGATCAGGATACAACTCCAAGTGTCCGTTACCATAGGACTGGCTATCAATAGATGTTTTCTTCCCTGCAGGGGTGCACCAACTTACCCACCACACTCGATTAACTCCGGCCGGACACACTTTCCTGGGTCATGCCCGGCCTCGGCCAAACAATACGCCGCAACCCGACCTAGGCTTAATAGAGAGGTCAAGCACGCCGGACTAAACCTATGCCCCCAGGGGTCATGGCCCATCGCCCTGGGAACTCCTGCACGTTGCGAACACGGCGGGTGAGCAGACCTAGCTACCTCCTTCAAAAAGGCAGGTGTTTACGCAGTCCAACCCGGCGTGCGCCTCTCAGTCGCTGACATCTATTAAGCTTCGGCTGATGCATAGGACGCAGAACGCCCATACTATGCCCACGTGATGGTTAGTGCTATCAAGCCAGAGGCCCCTCAGATCAAATATCCAAATTGTAGTGGATTAGGAACGCGCGGTAACAAACAGAGACTCACGAAAGATGTGAACCCGTCGCCCTGTCTCGAGGACTTGTGGCAAGGGCTAAGAATGCCCGGCCACGCCTTGTAAGTATCTCGCGGGCACCTTCTAGGTCAACCCGATTCCACATCACTCGCAATTAAGCTCGCACGGGTACCCCTCAGGGCCGACCCATCTTTAGTAACATGGTTTAGTGTAAAGTCATAGTAACCATAGTAACCGTGTGTCCAAACATCAAGAGGAAAACTCGAGGAATCACCCCCGGTGAATTCCACTCGATGTAAACATCAAGGTGAATGTAAGAGGGAGCACCCTCGAGGTTCACACTTGAGGGGTTGCACGACAAAGTCGTATCGGAAGTGGTTAAAGATGAAATCACCCTCGATGACCACAACCAAATAGCTACACTACAGGGTTAACATCAGAAGTGCTGATAAGGTCTCACCCTCGGTACTCGATAGTAACCCAGTAGTGTCAAGCAACTAAGGGGAAGTGATGTGCGGTGCCGGGGTCTGGTCTTCCATCCTGTTGATCGGGTCTCCGATGATGAAGCAGGGGCAACAAGGACAAGGTGGGGGGTCACTGATGGATCACTAACCAACCTATACTAAGAAGTTTAGGATAAGCAGGTAGGTAACAATAAGCAGGTTACAAAAGCAGGCTATGCATCAGAATAGGAGCATTACAGTAGCAAAATCTAATGCAAGCACGAGAGAAAGGAAATGGACGATATCGGCTTGATCAAAGGGGGGCTTGCCTAGTTACTCTGGAAAGGAGGGGTCATCGTTGACGTAGTCGATCACAAGGGCAGCATCGGTCTCGGGGTCTACCGGAGAGAAGAGCGGGAATAAACAATAAATATAAAGCAAACATAGCATCATAAATCATAACATGGTAATGCGCGGTGTCAGGGGTGACCTAACGCGGTACTACACGTGGAGGGGTTTTCCTGGTGTTAAGCATTTTCTGGACAGATGAAAGAGAGGGGAAAGTTCCATGTTCAGCATGCTAGGGGCATGTGACAGATGAACGGACCGCGCATTCAGATTCGTTGGATTTTTCTGAGCAACTTTCATGTAGAAAACATTTTCATCCGAGTTACGGTTTATTTACTCCGAATTTCTAAAGGTTTAAACATTTTTTGGAATTAAATAAATTATCCGAAAAGAATTACTATGTCAGCATGACATCACTGTGACGTCAGCAGTCAACAGGATGGCTGACCAGGTCAAACTAACCAGTGGGTCCCACCTATCATAGATAGTGGACTAACATAAGTTTAAAACTACCTAAACAGAGTTATTTAGCAGGAACGCCCCACCTGTCATAGACTAAATAGCTAAACTAATTAGTTTTAATTATTAAAACGTTTAATTAGAGGATTGAGCGGTGGGGCCCGCACGTCAAGTGGCTGGGGCTGCCCAGTCAGCAGTTGACTGGGTCAACCCAGTCAACTGGGGCCCATGGGGCCCGCTGGCAGCGACCCTGGGGGTGGCCCCAGGTCAGCCACGTCGGCGGCCGGCGCCGGAGTTGCGCCGGCGAGCTCTCTACGGTGGCGAGTTCGCTGGAGAGGCTCGGATCTTCGCTACAGAGCGCCAAATCACGCGTTTTCACCTGCGTTTGAACGCTGACGCTGTCGTGCATCCAGTGGTGCTGCTAGACTACGCCGAGGAGGCCGGAAACATCGCTGGCGTCAAGCTTTGCGGCGGTGGCTTCGGGCGTGCTCGCGCTCGTCGCTGCAGGGAATGGCAAGGACCGTGGAATATGGCGTTGGACTGCTGGGAGCGTGCTGACCACGATGTCGTGGTCATCCGAGCTGGGCGGAGAGTGTGGACACGGCGATGAGTACGACAGCGGAGGAGCGCTACAGCAAGGATGGTAGCTATGGCTAGGGGCACGGTGAGGCGAGGAAGGAGAGGGGAGAGGATGGAGTGGAGCTCACCGAGCGGCCACGGAAGGCCCTTGAGGGCTTAGGAGCAGCAGGGGTTGCTCGAGGTCATCGGCGAGCATCGGAGACATAGGCGAAAGGGGACGACGGTGATCGGGAGCTGCAGGGGCCCTCGGCTCCAACAGAGGACCCCAGGCGACGTGGATGAGGACGGCGGAGCAGAGGACAGGGCCGGTGGCCTCGGGGCCGCCGGTGGCCGCAGGATCGACGGAGGTACGGCGGCGATGGCGCTCGACAAAGGGGGAGAGGAGCGAGCATGCGAGAGAGAGGAAGTAGAAATATCTGCGGGGGGGAGGGATCTGACGAGGCCGAGAGGGGGCCGTGGCACCCTTATCCTCGTCGGGGAGGGGGTCCGGTGGCGACCGTGGGCACGGTCGGGCGTGCCCGATGAACAGGAAAGGGGACGACTGGCCAGCTGGGCAGGGCCTCACTGTGCACTTGGGGCCCAAGTGCACAATGGGGTGGGGGCTTTATTTTATTTAGCTTTTCCATTTTCCTTTCATTTAATTACGAGAGAAGGAAAATGATTTATCTGGGGAACCTAATGATTTAGGAAAAATGTGGAACTGGATCATAAAAGTCCAGTGCATTTTTAGGCACTGCCTCAATTATTTTTGGGAGTGGTTTAGATTCATTTGGAATTTTCATATATGAATTTGCATTTTAAATTGCTGGAATGGCACTGTTGTAAATGTTAGTGTCCATTTTAGCATAAGAGTGATGTTATTTTTCTTTACATCAAATTGTATTGGAATATTTGCTAAATGATGAACATTTTTCCAGCAACTTTTGTGCAACTTCAAATTTCACTTATGATTTGAATTTGAATTTTGATTTGGATCAAGTGAAGATTAGCAACAGTAATGTGATGACATGGCACCATTAACAGGGGATTACCATAGCATGACACTGGGGGTGTTACAAATCTCCTCCACTACAAGAAATCTCGTCCCGCGATTTAAGTGGGGAAGTAAAGAGTAACTTCGGGAGAACTGACACTGATAGGGTTAATTATCTGGTGAACAATTCAGGGAATGAGGCAGACGTATCTCTCGAGTTGAAACTTAATAAAACATCCAGAGCAGGTAAGAAGGTACAATAGGAAGTTTCAAGCAAATGGACAATCGATTATACCTGAACAGAGTGTGAGAAAGGGGTTCAGAGCATCGGGAATAGATCATCTCTCAGAAGGTGGCTCGTGACATGATACGAAGCCAAATGCAAGAATATTTCGGAATCAAAGATATACAGGAGAGTTGGGTTTTGATCCTGTGGAACTGTGGGTTATGGGCCTAGAATGTGGGTTAAAGGTAGAAAGGGGGATGACATCTTGCATGGTCATGATAGTAAAGCATGTCAGAGAATAATCTGTCTGTTATGTCGAGAACAACGTTGGTACCAAGGGCGAGGGACGAAGAGAACCATTTTCCTGCTCGTAAGACGAGGCGGACCAATAGGCAAAGTTGTCGTCCATTGGTGGTTACCGGAATGTCATCAACAATAGTAACAGGGTCATACTAACAGAGTTGTACACCGAGGTGCTTACTTAAGCAGGGATTTATCTCTGCCCAGACAAGTTAGATTACAAGAAAGGCGAAACGAAACAATGGAAAGGAAAATGTGATTATTATGATAATCATACCAATGGAAAGGAAAGGTGTTTATACCCAAGTATTGGAGTATAACTTTTCCAAGGAAAGGCAGAGCATGATAAGGCTCCAAGTATTAAACCATTTAGACAAAGGGGCAAGGAATTTATGAGGTTTACCCATACAACGGTATTCAGATGATAGATCCAGAACCTTTGGTAATGTGCTACCAATGTTCTTGTCGATATTTGGAATACCACAGTCATGCTTCGTGGTAGCATTTATATGGTGTTTCTAGTAAGGTTGGATCTAAAGATCACAAGAGATACAAAGGAACATTTCCAAGATTATCTTGGAACGTAAGGAATAACCGAACACAACCAGGTATGTGTTGGCAGGAAGTCAAGGAAGTTGTCAATGATAACACAATCATCGAGGGGCGAGGATGGTATTTCTCATCATGAATTCGATTGATATCCTGAAACAAGCTAGTATATTGATGGGGATCACGACAGATTTTGTCGAGGTACTATGAAGAGGCCATCGAACAACGACGACATAAAGCAAAAGGAATGATGAAGCGAAAGGTTATTGGAACCACGGATGTGACACAAGCTCGAAATCAAGCTTATTGTTTGAGGTGAAATGATAAGATGAGGGAGATTGACGTAAGTTTAGCTCATCGTCAGGAGTTGTGTCCGGGAAGAAGGATCGAGTAGCACAGTTAAAATTAGCTCAATAATGATAGAGCCGATCAGGCTATGAATGATGTGATGGAGTATCATTCCGATGATAATTCACAGGAGGTAGTGCAATGACACAATATCCTCGAGATAACAGGGGGCAATACTCGAGATAGATCAAAATAGAGGTTGGACAGATGAAATGATCTGCAGAAGATAAGTATTTTAACTTGTCCGGGAAATGGAATCAAGGAGAAAATATGGTCGGAACCACGATTGCAAAGAATCAATTTACAGATGCAAGATGAGCTTATACCAAGGGAACATTTGATTATAAGACAAGCTTCCATGATAAGATCTACATCGTGTCTATGGGCATGAACACAAAGTTCAAGGTCGACTCCCATTTCTTCAATGCATAACCTTTCATTCACTCCTCGTTCCGGAGAATTTGTAGTCCGAAAGATTTATCTGGTGAAGCACCAGAAGAGTATGACTCACATCTCTTTCGAGTTCAGACGGATTAGGGAAGGCATAGGTTCAACCCGTAGGGGTATCTTAGGAACATCTACCACAAACTTAAAAAGTAAATTATAGAAGCTTGAAAATAGAGAAAGGTTGAGAAGGCAGAGGATACAATTTACCAAAGGCAATATGTATTAGGGGAAGAGTGCACAAAATTTTGAATATGAAGGAATCTGCCGGATAATAATCCAACAAGGGATTCAGCGGTCCTTGATGAATCTGATGTGAGTATTAGTACTCAATCAGAAGAAGGAAAGAATGCAAAGGCATTGGATTACATAAACAACTGACTAATTCAAAGCTCAATTGCAAAGGAATTATGATTATCAAATCAAGGGATCAAAAGAAAACGCTCTGATCAAGGATGGATAAGTAGAAAGGACTTAGGGGAACAATCGACTACCAATTTGATTGATCAAGGACTAGCTCAGGTTCAAAATGACGCCTGAGCCGGAAAGATAATATATAAGGGTCAACTGATGGTTGCGTGCATGTGCACACCTGTTGAATCAAATAGGACCAAAATGGGAATCACAAAGGATTTTAAGGAATATTGCTAAACATATGGAATTAACCATAGTGCAAGCAGGCAAGACTTTCGGGAGCACTAGGCTATAGAGGATCATCAGAAGATCGAATTGCATTCGAAGAATTTTGTGCGACATATGATCAACTGGGGATGAACGAATCCCCGATAAGTGTGAGGAATTATTCGTAGGGGTATTCAGGCGGAAAAGGAGCTGCAAGGCAGCAGGCGCAAAAGATTCTAGGAAAAATCGAAAGTATTTCAGGGTATCTTGTAGTAACAAGAGAAATCGGAAAAAGAAGGTAAGGACAACAAGTGTATGTAGCTATCCATGGGGATTTATCAGTGGTAGGGAATTGCAACGGCGAAGGGCACAAGGGTCTCGGGAAAACATCAAAGAGTATCTTCAGAATCTTCTGGTGCACCAAACGACCATCTAGAATGAGGGGCTCTCCGGGAGGAAGTACTTACGAGAACATAAGATTAGAGTTAGTAAAATCTTTAACCCGAATAGAAGGGAGATCAGGGTCCCAGAGTAAAGACGGGGAATAAAAGATCCTAATACCGCCCAATTGGCGACGTGGGCCCGTAAGCCACACAACCATGTTAGTAAATCAGTTTTGGGCGACTAGACTCAACTTTGGCCAAGGAGTTGGAAATGGGGCTACCTACAGGCAGTCAGGTCTAATACCAACTTGTAACACCCTCAATTAAATCGTACACTAATCATACACGCAAATGTGTATGATCAAGATCAAGGACTCACGGGAAGATATCACAACACAACTCTAGACACAAATAAAATAATACATGCTTTATATTACAAGCCATGGGCCTCGAGGGCTCGAATACATAAGCTCAAATACACAAGAGTCAGCGGAAGCAACAATATTTGAGCACAGACATAGGTTAGACAAGTCTGCCTTAAGAAGGCTAGCACAAAAGCAACATCAACCGAAAAGGCAAGGCCTCCTACCTGGGAGCCTCCTAACTACTCCTGGTTGTCGTCGGTCTCCACGTAGTAGTAGGCATTGACGGTGGCATCTGGCTCCTGGGCTCCGACATCTGGTCGCATCAACCAGAAAGAAGAAGAAAGGGGGAAAGGGGGAGCAAAGCAACCGTGAGTACTCATCCAAAGTACTCGCAAGCAAGGATCTACACTACATATGCATCGGTATCAATGAAATGGGATGTATCTGTGGACTGGACTGCAGAATGCCAGAAGAGAAGGGGAAATTGTGACGCCCGGATAATTAAGCTACAGTAATCCCTCGTTAATGGTGCCATGTCATCACATTACTGTTGTTGATCCTTACTTTATACAAATCCCAATTCAAATTCAAATTAAAGTCCAAAATTCAAATTTCTCAAACATGCAAAATAAAATGTTCAAAGTGTGGCAAATAATCCATGGATATTTGTCATGTTGGAACCAACCTCTTTTGAATCCTCAAAATGTCCTTGGAGTTAATTTTTGGTCCAGCAATAAATTAAATGGCCTTTGCAAAATAAATAATTATTTATTTAACTCCAATTGCCTCCAAACTTTATGTGCCACTCCAAAATATTGCGCTGGAATATTGTGCCAAATTTCAAGCGCAACTAAATTCTTTTGCTATGGCAACTAAATAGGAAATAATAGCTACAATTTGAAAACAGATTTAAAAATGTGAAAAAGGAAAAAGTCCCCCTCCTTGGTGGGCCTTGTCCCAGATGGCCAACTGGCCCAACAAGCCGCCAGGCTGGCCCACCCATGCCTACACCTAACCCCACTCCCCGAACCCTAATCTCTCTCGATCCCCACTCTCTCCTGCATGACCCCCCCCCCCCCCCCCCCCCCCCCCCACTTCTCCCTCGTTCCCTCGCTACGCCGTCACCCACGACACACACACACACACACACACAGACACACAGGGGAGGGCGCATATGTTTGATTCCCCTCCTCCTGACGCGCCCGCGCCCGAAGGCCGCCATCAGCCGGCGCCGAGCGGCGCCCCCAACATCTCACGTCTTCGCCGACCCCGCCTCTCACGCGCCGGTGCTGACTAGTGCCTCCCACCGCCGCTGCTGCCCAGCGCCGCCCGACGACGATGGCCTTCCCCGACACCGCGCCTGAACCGCCGGCCATGGAGGCTCCCCCGTGCGCCTGCAGCTTCGCCTCCAGCAGGCCGACCGCCTCGCGCTGTCCCCATCTCCGCTCACCCTCAAGCACGGCCACGCCCGAGGACGACGTCGCCGACCCCGTCCCCCTCGTCGCCGTTCGCCGCCGTCTTCTTCAACGCCGGCGCCGTTTGCTGCTACTAACCCCATCGCCGGGCCACCGTCTGCCCTCCCCGTGAGCTTCCCCTTCTCCTCTCTTCCTCGCACGCTCGCACTGACCGCACCCCGCGCACGCCCGTCCGCCTGTGCTTGTGGCCACGCTGCGCCTCTGGCCTCGCCTGACCTCACCGCTACCGGCGTCGCTCGCCCACCCCGGCTGCGTCGCCTGCCCCGCTCCCTGTCCGTCGCCCGCGTCTGGGCTCGCCGCCCCATCGGACGCCCGCAACCGCGCCCGAGACCCGCGCCCGTTAGGCCTTCTAGGCCTATGACACGAGGGGCCCAGCCCCTGAACCTTTAAAAAAAGAGAAAGAAAGAAATAAATATATAATAAAACTATTAATTAATTACCTAATTACTTAATTAATTATGTTTAAATAAACTAATAAAATTTAGTTAATCTAATCTTTTAGTTAAAATTAATTAACCTTGCTTAATTACTCTGAGCCTATGACGAATGGGACCCACGCGTCAGTTTGACTGGTCAACGGTCAACTTTGACCGATGATGTCATGCTGACATCATGATGACACAGTAATTCTTTTTCGAATTAACTAAATAATAATAATCCCAGAAAATGTTTAATTCTTTATAAAATCATATAAAATAATCCATAACTCGGATGGAAAAACTTTGTACATAAAAGTTGCTCAGAACAACGAGACGAATCCGAATACGTGGTCCGTTTGTCCGCCGCACATTCCAAGCATAGCAAACGTTGAACTTTTCCCCTTCGGTTCATCTGTTTGACAGACGTCCGGAACCGGAAAAACTTTCCCGGATGTTATCACCCGTCGTCGGTATCGTGTAGCACCGCGCTAGAACACGTCTAGCTCTGCCTGCCGTCCTGTTATACACTTGCTTGCTATGTATTTACTGTTTCTTCCCCCTCTTCTCTCCGGTAGACCCCGAGAGCGCTGCTGATGCCCCTGTGATCGACTACGTCGACGAGGACCCTCCTTCTTGTCTGAGCAACCAGGCAAGCCTCCCCTTTGATCATCCCGATATCGCCCATTCCATTATCTCATGCTTGCATGAGATTTTGCTATTGTTATTGTTTGTTCCTATTCTGATGCATAGCCTGCTTTTGTAACCTGCTGTTGTACCTTACCTGCTTATCCTAAACTGCTTAGTATAGGTTGGTTAGTAATCCATCAGTGACCCCCCCACTTGTCCTTGTTACCCCTGCTTCATCATCGACGCCTCGATCGACGTGATCGACGACCAGAGCCCAACACCTCACATCACATCACGCCCCTTTTGTTGCTCGACTCTGCAGAGCTACTATCGAGTGCCGAGGGTGATCCCTCATAACGCACTCCTGATGATAATTCTGTAGTGTAGCTATTCGGTCGTGGTCATCGAGGGTGATTTCCTCTTTCACCATTCCTGATACGGCTCTGTCGTTCAACACCTCAAGTGTGAACCTCGAGGGTGGTCCCTCTTACGTTCACATTGATGATTACATTGAGTGGAATCCACCGGGGGTGATTCCTCGGGTTTTCCCCTTGATGTTTGGACACACGGTTACCTTGACTTTACTTGAGACCTTGGTGAAAGTCGGGCGGGCCCGGAGAGCACCCGCAAGATGGTTACGTGGCACGGCCGGGCATTCTAGGCCCTTGTCGTAAGTCTACGAGACGGGGCGACGGGGTCACTTTCGATCGTGAGTCTCTGCTCGTCTCCGCAAGCTAATAATAC
The DNA here is from genome assembly GCA_963921465.1 of Triticum timopheevii. Lineage (NCBI taxonomy): Eukaryota > Viridiplantae > Streptophyta > Magnoliopsida > Poales > Poaceae > Triticum > Triticum timopheevii. The sequence goes on from OY997266.1 coordinate 161,639,856, forward strand.
ACTATGGTTTGGGTATTTGTTTTGAGTTGGCCTCTGGCCTTTACGCACTAACCACCACGCGAGAACAGATATGGGCCTCGACGTCGCAGTATCAGCCGAAGCTTTGTCAGACGTCCAGTTCAGCATTGTGGCCGGGCCGGATCGTGCCATCCACTTCATGGGTGGTGCTGGTATCCCCTTGTGCACAACAACCCGGAGTGCAACGGGCGATGGGCCCAAACCCCAGAGTGCTTAGGATGTAGACCGGCGGGGACCTCTCTGCTGAGCCTAGGTAGGGCCGCGACGTGTTGATCTTCCGAGGGCGGGCATTGACCCTAGAAAGGTGTGTCCGGCCAGAGTGATCGAGCGTGTTGGGTAACGTGGTGCACCCCTGCAGGGAAGTTATATATTCGAATATCGTGTCCATGGTAATGGACATTCAGACTTATATCCTGATCTTATACAACTACAAACAGATACTTGAGATATGTGGCTCTGAGATTGCTTTCTCGCAGGGAGTCGAGGAAGGATCTCTGGGCATTAATGTTACAACATGTTTGTTAAAGTTAAAATGCTATTCTTTACTCTTCTACATGCTGCAAGATGCTCGGAGCTGCTTGAAGATGCTAGTCTTCGATAGGCCAGGTCTTCCCCTCTATTCTGGCATTCTGCAGTTCAGTCCACAGATACAACCCTTCCATTTGATACCAATGCATACTTAGTATAGATCTGATGCTTGCGAGTACTTTGGATGAGTACTCACGGTTGCTGTGCTATCCCTTTTCCCCCTTCTCTCTTCTTTCCAGTTGATGCAACCAGATGGTGGATCCCTGGAGCCAGATGCCACCATCGATGGATGTTGCTACGTGAAGACCGCCGACGACGAGGAGTAGTTAGGAGGTCCCAGGCAGGAGGCCTTGCCTCTTCGATCGTGTTGCTTTTGTGCTAGCCTTCTTAAGGCATCCTTATTTAACTTATGTATGTTCTCAGATTTTGTTGTTTTCGCTGAATCTTGTGTATCGAGCTTGTATTCGAGCCCTCGAGGCCCCTGGCTTGTAATATAAAGCTTGTTTTATTTTGATTTGTGTCTAGAGTTGTGTTGTGATATCTTCCTGTGAGTCCCTGATCTTGATCGTACACATTTGCGTGTATGATTAGTATACAATTGAATCGGGGGCGTCACAGAAAGCCTAGCCTATCAAAGACTAGCATCTTCAAGCAGCTCCAAGCATCTTGCAGCATCAGAAGAGATAAGAGTAGCATAAGGTAAAGTAGTAGTAGTGACATCAACCTCGGCCAGAGATCCTTTCTCGACTCCCTACGAGAAAGCAATCCCAGAGCCATACTATCCATTTCTCATCACAATCCATTTCTCATCATGAGTATCCAGTTCTAGTTGTATCGATCGGGATACAACTCCAAGTGTCAGTAACCATAGGACAGGCTATCAGTAGATGTTTTCTTCCCTGCAGGGGTGCACCAACTTACCCACCACGCTCGATTAACTCCGGCTGGACACACTTTCCTGGGTCATGCCCGGCCTCGGCCAAACAATAAGCCGCAACCCGACCTAGTCTTAATAGAGAGGTCAAGCACGCTGGGCTAAACCTATGCCCCTAGGGGTCATGGGCCATCGCCCCGGGAACTCCTGCACGTTGCGAATGCGGCCGATGAGCAGACCTAGCTACCTCCTTCAAAAAGGTAGGTGCTTACGCAGTCCAACCCAGCGTGCGACGCTCAGTCACTGACATCTATTAAGCTTCGGCTGATGCATACGACGCAGAACGCCCATACTATGCCCACGTGATGGTTAGTGCTATCAGGCCAGAGGCCCCTCGGATTAAATATCCAAATCATAGTGGATTAGGAATGCGCGGTAGCAAGCAGAGACTCAAGAAATATGTGACCCCGTCGCCCCGTCTCGAGGACTTGCGGCAAGGGCTAAGAATGCCCGGCCACGCCTCGTAAGTATCTCGCGGGCACCTTCCAGGTCAACCCGATTCCACATCACTCACAATTAAGCTCGTGCCGGTACCCCTCAGGACCGACCCGTCTTTAGTAACATGGTTTAGTGTAAAGTCATAGTAACCATAGTAACCGTGTGTCCAAACATCAAGGGGAAAACCCTGAGGAATCACCGCTGGTGAATTCCACTTGTTGTAATCATCAAGGTGAACGTAAGAGGGACCACCCTCGAGGTTCACACTTGAGGGGTTGCACGACAGAGTCGTATCGGAAGTGGTTAAAGAGGAAATCACCCTCGATGACCATGACCAAATAGCTACACTACAGGGTTAACATTAGAAGTGTTGATGAGGTCTCACCCTTGGTACTCGATAGTAACCCAGTAGTGTCGAGTAACTAAGGGGAAGTGATGTGCGGTGTCGGGGCCTGGTCTTCGATCCCGTTGATCGGGTCTCCGATGATGAAGCAGGGGCAACAAGGACAAGGTGGGGGGTCACTGATGGATCACTAACCAACCTATACTAAGCAGTTTAGGATAAGCAGGTAGGTAACAATAAGCAGGTTACAAAAGTAGGCTATGCTTCAGAATAGGAGCAAACAATTACAGTAGCAAAATCTAATGTAAGCATGAGAGAAAGGAAATGGACGATATCGGGATGATCAAAGGTGGGGCTTGCCTGGTTGCTCTGGCAAGGAGGGGCCATCGTCGACGTAGTCGATCACAGGGGCAGCATCGGTCTCGGGGTCTACCGGAGAGAAGAGTGGGAAGAAATAGTAAATATAAAGCAAACATAGCATCATAAAGCATAACATGGTAATACGCGGTGTTAGGGGTGATCTAACACGGTACTACACGTTGCAAACGGAGAGGGAAGACATCCGGAGGGGTTTTCCTGGTGTTAAGCATTTTCCGGACACATGAAAGAGAGGGGAAAGTTCCATGTTCAGCATGCTAGGGGCATGTGACAGATGAACGGACCGCGCATTCGGATTCGTTGGATTTTTCTGAGCAACTTTCATGTAGAAAACATTTTCATCCGAGTTACGGTTTATTTACTACGAATTTCTAAAGGTTTAAACATTTTCTGGAATTAAATAAATTATCAGAAAAGAATTACTACGTCAGCATGACATCACTATGACATCAGCAGTCAACAGGACGGCTGACCAGGTCAAACTGACTAGTGGATCCCACCTGTCATAGACAGTGGACTAACAGAAGTTTAAAACTAACTAAACAGAGTTATTTAGCAGGAAGGCCCCACCTGTCATAGACTAATTAGCCAAACTAATTAGTTTTAATTATTAAAACATTTAATTAGAGGATTGAGCGGTGGGGCCCGCATGTCAGGTGGCTGGGGCTGCCCAGTCAGTAGTTGACTGGGTCAACCTGGTCAACTGGGGCCCATGGGGCCCGCTGGCAGCGACCCTGGGGGTGGCCCCAGGTCGGCCATGTCGGCGGCCGGCGCCGAAGTTACGCCGACAAGCTCTCCGCGGCGGTGAGTTGGCCAGAGAGGCTCGGATCTTCGCTACAGAGCGCCAAATCACGCCTTTTCACCTACGTTCGAACGTCGACGCTGCCGCGCATCGAGTGGTGCTGCTAGACTACGCCAGGGAGGCCGGAAACGTCGCCTGGGTCGAGCTTGGCGGCGGTGGCTTTCGGGCGTGCTCGTGCTCGTCGCTGCAGGGCATGGCAAGGCCCGTGGAAGGTGGCATTGGACTGCTGGGAGCGTGCTGAGCACGATGCCATGCTCATCCGAGCTGGGCGGAGAGTGTGGACACGGCGACGAGTACGGCGGCGGAGGCGCGCTACGGCAAGGACGGTAGCTACAGCTAGGGGTGCGGTGAGGCGAGGAAGGAGAGGGGAGAGGACGGAGTGGAGCTCACCGAGCGGCCACGGAAGGCCCTTGACGGCTTAGGAGCAGCAGGGGTTGCTCGAGGTCGTAGGCGAGCGTCGGAGACAGAGGCGAAAGGGGACAATGGCGAACGGCAGCTGCAGGGGCCCTCAGCTCCAACGGAGGATCCTAGGCGACGTGGATGAGGACGGCGGAGCGGACGGACAGGGCCGGTGGCCTCGGGGCCGCCGATGGCCCCGGGATTGATGGAGGTACGACGGCGATGGCGCTCGGCAGAGGGGGAGAGGAGCGAGCATGCGAGAGAGAGGGAGGGGAAATATCTGCGGGGTGAAGGGGGGGTCAGACGAGGCCAAGAGGGGGCCGTGGCGCCCTTATCCTCGCCGGGGAGGGGGTCCGGTGGCGACCGTGGGCACGGTCGGGCATGCCCGGTGAATAGGAAAGGGGACGACTGGGAAAGGACACCGCAAGATTGAACCCAAAGCTAAGCACTTCTCCCATTACAAGAAAGATCAATCTAGTAGGCCAAACCAAACTGATAATTCGAAGAGACTTGCAAAGATAACCAATCACACATAAAAGAATTTAGAGAACATTCAATTATTTCTCATAGATAAACTTGATCATAAACCCACAATTCATCGGATCTCGACAAACACACCGCAAAAAGAGTTACATCGAATAGATCTCCAAGAAGATCAAGGAGAACTTTGTATTGAGATTCAAAGAGAGAAAAGAAGCCATCTAGCTAATAACTATGGACCCGAAGGTCTGTGGTAAACTACTCACAACTCATCGGAGAGGCCTTGGAGATGATGTAGAGGCCCGCCGTGGTCTATTCCCCCTCCGGCGGAGCACCGGCGAAGGCTCCAAGATGGGATCTCGTGGATACAGAAGGTTGCGGCGGTGGAATTAGGTTTTCGTGGTGCTCCTGGATGTTTTCAGGGTACGTGGATATATATAGGCGAAGGAGGTAGGTCAGGGGAGCCATGAGGGGCCCGCGAGGGTGGGGGCACGCCCACCCCCCTGGGCGTGCCCTCCTGCCTCGTGGCCGCCTCGGCTGCTTCTTGACATCCACTCCAAGTCTCCTGCATTGCGTTTGTTCCAAAAAGATTGCTCCCGAAGGTTTCATTCCGTTTGATATTCCTTTTCTTCGAAACAATGAAATAGGCAAAAAAACAGCAATTCGGGCTGGGCCTCCAGTTAGTAGGTTAGTCCCAAAAATGATATAAAAGTGTAAAGTAAAGCCCATAAACATCCAAAACAGGTAATATACGTTGGAGACGTATCAGTGGTCGCGCTGAGAGGCCTCATGCCTTGGCTCGGGGACGACATCTTGCCGGAGAGGAGGAGGCGCGCCGTGAACCACGTCACCCGCTTGGGGCTGTGGGGGAGGCAGCGAACGAGACAGTGCAGGAGCCTCTCCAGCAGCACTGACAAGCTCGATGATGCGGTCCAGCCAATCCTCCTAGAGGTCGTCAGCAGGACGGTAGCGCAGAAGCTCGCGCGTCATGAGCAGCGCCGACTGCGCAATCGCCGGCCCGCGATGAGCATGAGAAGACGAAGCAGTGGTCGGGGTCAGCGATGCAGTAGCGGTGCGACCGTCGCATCGACCGGAGGGCAGCAGCAACAAATCCTGTTTCTCGTGGGCCGCAGGGCCGATGGTGGCGTTGGCCACAGGCGATGGGGAGCGGCGGGGAGCATCGTTGCTCGCGGGCACTGTCTGAGCGACGCTCGTGGCGAGGGCTACCCGACGCTCAGCACGAACTCGACGAGCATCCACCATGAGAATAGTGGAGCGGTGGCGAAACAACCGACAAAAGAGAGGCTTCAACACGCCCCTACCAGACCCAAGAAAGTATCGAACTCTGGGGCGTGTGTGAAGAACTCAACCTCTCAAGCCGATCGACTCGCTGCTCTCATGGCCTAGCTCGATGAGCAGGAAGGAAATGGACACGGCAGTTTACCCAGGTTCGGGCCACCTTGCGGTGTAAAACCCTACTCCTTCTTTGTGGTGGATTAGCCTCGCGTGGGCTGAGGATGAATTAGTACAAGGGGAAGAACAACCTCAGGAGGCTTGCTCTTGTGATGAGCTCTAGGGATTCGGTCTTTGGGGTCTGATACCTTCTATGGTGGTGGCTAGGCTATATTTATAGTGGCATTGGTCCTCTTCCCCCAAAACTTAGGCGGGAAGGGATCCCACAGTGGCCAAATTTAAAAGGGGACAAGTAGTACATCTTATCCTGACGAAAGGTGGTCTTCGCCTGCAAAGCTTCTGATTGTGATATCGTGGTGGGCTCAACGATGACATCCATCCTGCCGTTCTGGCAGTCCTGGTCTTGTTGCACACAAACGGCAACCTTTGGTTGATTCCTTGGGACTCTACACATGTGCTTGTCTCCTTAGCACCGAAGAGGAAATCTGCCGCTCTGCGCCTGCTGACGCGCGCTTGGCCTTGGTCGTCATGGCTGGTGAGGGAGTCCTGGACTAGGGGGTGTCCGGACAGCCGGACTATCATCGTCAGCCGGACTCCAAGACTATGAAGATACAAGATTGAAGACTTCGTCCCGTGTCCGGATGGGACTTTCCTTAGCGTGGAAGGCAAGCTTGGCGATATGGATATGTAGATCTCCTACCATTGTAACCGACTCTGTGTAACCCTAGCCCTCTCCGGTGTCTATATAAACCGGAGGGTTTTAGTCTGTAGGACGGACAACCATTACAACAATCATACCATAGGCTAGCTTCTAGGGTTTAGCCTCCTTGATCTCGTGGTAGATCCACTCTTGTACTACCCATATCATCAATATCAATCAAGCAGGAGTATGGTTTTACCTCCATCGAGAGGGCCCGAACCTGGGTAAAAACATCGTGTCCCTTGTCTCCTGTTACCATCCGCCTAGACACACAGTTCGGGACCCCCTACCCGAGATCCACCGGTTTTGACACCGACATTGGTGATTTCATTAAGAGTTCCTCTGTGTCATCGCCGATAGGCTTGATGGCTTCTTCAATCAACAACAATGCCGTCCAGGGTGAGACCTTTCTGCCCGGACAGATCTTCATATTCGGCGGCTTCACACTGCGGGCCAATTCACTTGGCCATCTGGAGTAGATCGAAAGCCACGCCCCTGGCCATGAGGTCAGATTTGGAAGCCTAAACTTCACGGCGGATATCCGCGGAGACTTGATCTTCGATGGATCCGATCCGCAGCCGAGCGTGCCGCACTGTCACGATGGGCATGATCTAACTTTGCCGCCGGACAGTACCTTGGAGGCCGCACATGAATCCGCTCCAACCCATAGTCCGGAGCCAATTGCGCAGATCGAGGACGGGTGGCTGGACACCGCCTCGGGAGCTGCGACTTCCACGGCGATGGAGCCGAACACTGACATTGTCCTTTATAAAGCTCGTGACTTCGAGGTGCCGGACTCCCTGCGGGACTCCGAACCTCCTGCGCCCCTGCCAATCAAATCTGATCGGGCGCCGATCATGGAGTTCACCGCCGCAGACATCTTTCAGCACTCACCCTTTGGCGACATCTTAAATTCGCTAAAGCATCTCTCGCTATCCGGAGAGCCCTGGCCGGACTATGGCCAGGATGGTTGGGATGCGGACGACGAAGAAATTCAAAGCCCACCCACCACCCACTTTGTAGCAACTGTCGACGATCTAACAGACATGCTAGATTACGACTCCAAAGACATCGACGGTACGGACGACGATGCCGGAGACGATCAAGAACCAGCGCTCACCGAGCACTGGAAGGCCACCCCAACCCATGATGTATATATGGTGGACACCCCAAAAGGAAGCGATAACAAGGACCAACGGGGCGCGGCAAAGGATAATCCCGCCGACAAACAACCAAAACGGCGACGCAGACGCCGCCCTAAGTCCCGCCTCGACAAAAACAGCGCTCCTAATGACCCAGCAATAGAGCAGGGCAAACCAGTGGACGACGAACATGCAACCAAGCAACCGTCCGAACAGGACGAATCGGATAATCAATCCATGCCCGGCGAAACCAACAGTCCAGACGACCTCACGCCGGACACACCATCGGAGCATAAGAACCTCCACAAAAGACTCGTCGCCACTGCAAGAAGTCTGAAGAAGGAAAAATGGAAGCTCAAAACAGCGGAAGACATACTCAGAATGAGGTGGAGCAAAGTGCTCAAAACCGCAGACAAATACGGCAATGGCCATCAATCAAAGAGCTACCCGAAGCGCAACTGCTGCCAGAATTTGATGAGGAAGCCATATAGCCACCACAGTCAAAAATTAAAGAAGCCGCGTGGCCGGATAGACAACCAGATGACAGGCCAAAAGCGACAAGCAGCGCCGCGCACAAGCCGACTCATGATCCTCGGAAAACAAATGGCCCGGTCAGGTCCATTTACGGGCCAAAAAAGAGGGCCCCAGGAAGCAACACAACACGCCAAGTGTTCAAAGACAGCGGCGCACCGAAATACAGGGGCGTCGCACACCCACTATGTTTCACCAATGAGGTGCTGGACCATGAATTTCCAGCAGGATTTAAACCCATAAACATAGAGGCTTACGACGGAACAACAGACCCTGGAGTCTGGATAGAGGATTATATACTACACATACACATGGCCAGAGGAGATGATCTTCACGCCATAAAATATCTACCCCTCAAGCTCAAAGGGCCAGCTCGGCATTGGCTTAAAAGCCTCCCAGAAAACACTGTTGGAAGTTGGGAAGAGCTCGAGGACGCATTTAGAGCAAATTTTCAAGGGACTTATGTCCGAACTCCTGATGCAGACGATCTAAGTCATATAACTCAACAGCCCGGAGAGTCAGCGCGCAAATTCTGGAACAGGTTCCTTACCAAAAAGAACCAAATAGTCGACTGTCCGGACGCTGAAGCCTTAGCAGCTTTTAAACACAACGTCCGAGATGAATGGCTCGCCAAACACCTCGGCCAAGAGAAGCCGAGGACAATGGCCGCGCTAACAAGCCTCATGACCCGCTTTTGCGCGGGGGAAGACAGCTGGCTAGCAAGACGCAGCACCAGCGACCCGAGTACATCCGAGATTAGAGATGGAAACGGAAAATCACGGCGCCGAAAGGATCAGCGCAGGAATAAAGAAAAAAGCCCAAAGAACACGGCGGTCAACGCCGGATTCAAAAGCTCGCGGCCAAACAACAAAACACTGCCTTTTAAGGACAACAGTGATGAGCTATCCAACTTAAACAAAATTTTGGATCGGATATGTCAAATCCACAGTACCTCCGGAAGGCCTGCAAACCACACCCACCGAGATTGTTGGGTTTTCAAACAGTCCGGCCGACTCAACGCCGAACACAAGGGGCTCGACACACCAAGCAAGGATGATGATGAACCCCACTAGCAGAGCACTGAAAAACAAAAGACTTTCCCACAAGAAGTCAAAACAGTAAACTCACTTCATGTGATATTACGGAAAAACAATGCGGCACCCGCTAAAATAAGTACCGCACAGTCCACCCCAGCGGAACCTCGAAGTTGGATGTCAAAACCAATCACTTTCGACCATCTGGATTATTCCAGAAGCATTCGAAACGCAGGATGGACTGCTCTGATATTGGATCCTATAATCGACGGACTACAATTTATACAAGTCCTGATGGACGGCGGCAGCGATTTAAACCTGCTATATCCGAACACAATCCGCAAGTTGGGGATAGACCTTACTAAAATTCGACACAGCCGCACTCCCTTTAAAGGAGTGACGCCAGGCCCTTATGCCAAGTGCACAGGCTCCTTATTACTAGAAGTTGTGTTCGGGTCACCGGACAACTTCCGACACGAAAAGCTAATCTTTCATGTCGCCCCATTCAAAAGTAGCTATCAAGCACTATTGGGACGTGAAGCTTTTGTCCGATTTAACGTAATACCACATTACGCGTCTCTTACACTTAAAATGTCTGGTCCACGTGGCATCATTTCATTAAGAGGGTCATTCAAAGACCCCGGACACGGCTAGACGAGTCCGGCATAAATAAGCTAGGGGCTCCCTAGCCGCACACCCCTTCACAAGGGGCTGTGCATATAAGCAACAATGGGCTAATATAGGCTCAGCTTTATTAATTTATTAATATTTCAATTTTTATGCACTTTTCGCACGATTTCTTTTCAAACTAAGTTCCTCTCTTTTTACAGATGAACAATGTGCACACCCATCCAGGATATACGGCACAACGGAGACACAGGCGCAGACGTGCAGTAGGGACCCGTTGCAAGGATTCTTTTCAGATTAAGACCCTGCGTAAACCTTTTTTACTATCTCTTGTTGCTATAATCCCTTGGTATTTCATGATAACCAGAGAGGAGACTGACGTTTTGGCATCGGCCGCGTCAGAGGACCTCGCCCGTACCTGGACACTAGGGGCTTAGGGCATTGTTCCGCCCGTTATTATAAAGACCGAACACCTTAGGGAGTGTTCGGCGTCTCGAGTTAGGCATTATATGCATCAGCTCCGAATCATGTCTTTGGTCAAATGTTGGGTTTGCCCGGCTCCTGTGTTTTGTTGCCTTATGTTCCATATCATCGGCTAACACGGCACCAGGAGAACTACTGCGATTGTGCCCCAGTTCGGCTGGGCGAGCGCCTCAGTAGAGAAAGCCGAAAACTGACTGTCATGATACAGCGAGAGACTAGTCAACCACTCGATCGACCACCAGAATGTTTAGAATTCCTCCGCTTTGACGAAGGACCGTTTCCCGGTCAGGCACATACGCGCCCCGAATTCGGAGAGCGCGGTGCCCCCAGGGGCTATATCGTAGTCCCACCCTCGAACTCCAATGGCTAAGTGAAAGTGATAAAGCATTATAGTCCGGTTGCCTCGTTTGCTATGCTACCACCTCCTTAACAGGACCAAGACATCGGATTAAGTGTGAAAATGCGCTATTTTTGCGAACACCCCCGCACCTTGTGCGTGGGGGCTGAAGCCGACGACTGCCATCTTTCAGGTTATACATACGTATACATAAACGGCCGCACAGGAGATATTTCAATACTTGAACGCACAAGTATAAAAAGCGCCTACATCATAAACATTGTTTTATAAATTAAACGTTCATTTGAACGTGACATTTTTTGAGCACTGCGACTCTATTACATGAGCACCACGCAGAACTTCCCCAAAATAGTGCTCAGCGGGTAACCGGCTCTCGTCCGAACCCTGGGTCGCAACAGCGGTGGCATCCATCTCTGTCCAATGTGTCTTCACACGGGCGAGTGCCATCCGTGCACCCTCTATGCAGGCCGACCGCTTCATCGCCTTGATATGCGGCACCGCCCCAAGAAATTGTTGCAATAAGCCAAAATAGCTCTTCGGCTTGGACCTATCCGGCCAGACATGAGTCACGATATCCGTCATGGCAAGTCCGGACAACCTATTCAGCTCAGCCCATTCGGCCAACCGATCGGTCAGCGGAAGTGAACGATCCGGACTATGGAATTGAGGCCAAAACAGCTCTTCCGTCTTGTGATCCTTCTGACTTCGGAAGTGCACAATGGCATCCGCCGCACTCGCCGCTAAGTCCATATAAGGATCCTCCGGACCCCACAGCTGGGCAAGCTGGGCATACTTTGGATCCATAAACCTGCGGCACAGCAGAAAAGGCTTGCCAGCCACAATGTCTCCGTCTGGCGCAGCTCCTCCTTTATAGCCCGCATTGCAGAACGGGCATCCTTGGCTTCGGCGGTGGCCTTCCCCAGGTCTTCTCGCTCCGATAGGCGCTCCTTTTCAAGAGCCTCATTGCGGTCGGTAGCATCCTTTAACTTAACGTCCATTTCGGTCATCTCTTCCCTGCTTCGGCAGTGTGCAGCCCTTTCGGCTTCTAACTCCTCGGCCGCCCTCGAGGCAGCCGCATCACTCCTTCTGGCTTGCTCCTTGGCTTGAGCAAGTTCTGCCCGAAGGCTCTCCATAGCAGCGTCACCATCTGCGTCAAGCACAAATATTGTAAGTGGTGGGCTTCGGCTCCCTTAATAGGTGACTGCGGAGAAACAACTTACCTTGCGACTCGTCAAGTCGCTTGTTGACTAGCGCGATGTCCGCATCCGCAACATCGAGTTGCCGCTTTAATTCAGCAATTCCATCAGTCTGGCTGGCCCCCAGACTATCCGCCACCTGCATAGGAAGGGCGACACTCAATACCTGCGATTTTGATCCTCGGCACGCTGTCGCTTTCGACAACCTACCGAGTCTCAGGGGCTACTATCTATACAGGGCGCACTTTATGTGCAAAACTGTCAAAAAGGGGTGTCATTTTTACATACCTCAAACCCCGCCAGCAAACTCCTGACGGCATTATGCAATCCGCTTTCGGCGGACGAAACCCTTCCAATCACCATGCTCATCAATGCACGGTGATCTTCTGAGGTGGACGCCCTCTCAAGCAGATCCTTCGGCTCCCCCGTCCGAACACTAGTCGGCGCCGAACTCTTCGGCTCCGTCGGGCTCGGGGATACCCTCCGTGATGACACTTCAGGATCGTCCGCCTATCTGACGGCGCAGCGGACGGAGGCGTCTCGCTCTCCACCATCTCCGGACGAAGATCCCCCGAAGACGAGCTCATCTGAGAAGGTCGGAGATCCAAACTACAAGGTAAAAATTCAGTTATCCTCAGAAGCACAAATAGGGATGTCTCTTGTTACCGAGCTCTCTTTTTTCTACTTACAGCTCGCTGGAGGGCTGATGCTTTAGGGGAGACTGTGCGGCCGGGGCCTCCCCGGACGCAGGACCCTCTGGTGAAGACTTCTTCCCCCGCTTAGGGGCTTTGGCTTCCGGGTCTCCAGAGGCGGTCCTCTTCTCCCCTTGGAGGGAGGGATTCTCGATCCCCCCTTTTTCAAGAGCCTCCTCGGGCGAGGCGGTAGCTCCCTTATTTTCCCCTCCGCCTTCTTCTGAAGGCGCAACCTCCAGCATCTTGACCAGCAAGAGATCCGGCGCAGTCTCTGGGAGGGGGGCCGGACGCCGTATCAGCTTTGCTTGCGCTATCCATTCCTGTTGAAGGATAACGGGTTAAAAGGCGAAGAAAGGCAAACAAATGGTACGTCCGAACACTGAGCTACTTACTTGAGTATCCGGGCGATTGCAGCTTAGGCCGGCGTCCTCGGTCAATTCTGGACACACCTCCTATGATCCGAAGAACAATTTGTACATCTCCACGGGTGTCGAACCCATGAAGTGTTGGAGAATCCGTGGGATTAAATTCCCATAGCCGGAGAGGGCGGCGTTTGCAGGGCAGGAGACGCCTAATCAGCATAACCTGGATCACCACGACCAGATCGATCTCCCTCGCTTGGAGGTCTCGAATCCGGCCCTGCAATAGGGGCACGTCCTTTGACGGCCCCTAGTTGAGCCCTTGGTTGACCCACGACATCAACCGTCGAGGAGGTCCCGGGCGGAATATGGGCGGCGGCTTCTGCCTGCTGCCCTTCGGAGCGGTGATATAGAACCACTCCTGTTGCCATAAGCCAAGCTCCTCTTGGAAGGATCCCACGGGCCACGGGGCATCGGCCCTCCTGCTTACGGCCGCCCCGCCACACTCTGCTTGACGCCCCCCGATCATCTTCAGCTCCACATTGAAGGTCTTCAGCCACAGGCCGAAGTGGGGGGTGACGCGGAGGAAGGCTTCACAGACGACGATAAATGCCGAAATATGGAGGATGGACTCCTGAGCCAAGTCATGGAATTCCAACCCATAGTAGAACATGAGCCCTCTCACAAAAGGATCCATCGGGAAGCCTAAACCCCGACGGAGGTGGGATACAAAGACGACGTACTCGCCGGGCTCGGGGGTGGGGATGGCCTGCCCTTCGGCGGGCAACCTGTGCGAAATCTCGTAAGACAGGTACTTGGCCTCTCGCAGCTTTAGCACGTCCTCCTCCGTGACGGAGGAGGGCATCCACCGGCCCTGAAGGTCGGAGCCGGACATTGTTGAAGGTCCGAAGCGCTCGAATCTGGGGCTCTGGGTGCTGGAACTTGGAGCAAGGAGAAGATTCGATGGAGGATTGAAGAAAAGAAACGAGCCTTGGTCCTATTATAAAGAGGGAGAATACCAAGAGCCGTCTCCGTGACCGTTCGGGACTCGCCTTCGATAGAGGGGGCGTGGCGACGGGCGCGGTTGGGTTACCCACGTCCGTATTGATGAGAATCCCGGTACAAGGGGAACACGACCTCTGCTTCGACAAGACGTGCCAAGGAAACCGCTTCGCTAAACGCGCTGAGGTGGTATAATAAAAAACGATTCCAGTAAAGGCTTGGTGGTGGTGTGACGTCATGCCACAAAATACGTCAGCAGATTAAGCTTGTGTACATAATATTCTCTCTACGGTGGTATGTGGAATTTATTTTGCAGAGCCGGACACTATCCTGGTGTTCACAATCTTCTATGAATTATTTTGAGGAGGAACCCGCCTTGCAATGCCGAACAATATGCACGCCGGACTCATCGTCATTGAAGCCTGGTTCAGGGGCTACTAAGGGAGTCCTGGACTAGGGGGTGTCCGGACAGCCGGACTATCATCGTCAGCCGGACTCCAAGACTATGAAGATACAAGATTGAAGACTTCGTCCTGTGTCCGGATGGGACTTTCCTTGGCGTGGAAGGCAAGCTTGGCGATACGGATATGTAGATCTCCTACCATTGTAACCGACTCTGTGTAACCCTAGCCCTCTCCAGTGTCTATATAAACCGGAGGGTTTTAGTCCGTAGGACGGACAACCATTACAACAATCATACCATAGGCTAGCTTCTAGGGTTTAGCCTCCTTGAGCTCGTGGTAGATCCACTCTTGTACTACCCATATCATCAATATCAATCAAGCAGGAGTAGGGTTTTACCTCCATCGAGAGGGCCCGAACCTGGGTAAAAACATCGTGTCCCTTGTCTCCTGTTACCATCCGCCTAGACGCACAGTTCGGGACCCCCTACCCGAGATCCGCCGATTTTGACACCGACAGCTAGCGTCACCTCAGCCTCATGAGGTGTGTGCTTGCATAGAAATATCCGCTTCTCAGGAGGCCGCCTGCGGTGGCCGCTCCTTCAGGAGGTCTTGATGTCGTTCGCCTCACGAGGGTCTTGTCTTGTCATTGCTGAAGATGGGTCATACCAGGCCGTTGATGGAGCCACGCCATGGGCCGCAGGTAGGCAAGTCTGGGGACCCTGGTTCCTAGAACGCCGACAAATGCACCGGCGAAAGTTGCGCCGGTACTAGAGAGGCTAGCAATGGTGGAAAGGTGAGAGTGCGTATAATTCATGGACTCAACATTAGTCATGAAAGAACTCACATACTTATTGCAAAACTTTATTAGCCATCGAAGCAAAGTACTAATAAGCATGCTCCCAGGGGGGTAGATTGGTAGGAAAAGATCATCGCTCGTCGCCGAATGCCACTCATAAGGAAGACAATCAAAAAGAAATCATGCGCTAACTTCATCACATGACAATTCACCATACGTGCATGCTTCGGAAATCACAAACCTTAACACAAATATTCTTACTAATCATCAATTACTCACTAGCATGACTCTAATATCACCATATTCACATCTAAAAACAAATGCAAGGAATCAAACTTCTCATATATTCAATGATCTTCATGAAAGTTTTTATTATCCCTCTTGAATACCCATCAAATTAGAACTAAATTCATAACCTAAGCAAATTACCGTAATATTTTTAAGACTCTCAAAATAATATAAGTGAAGCATGAGTGTTCATCAATTTCTACAAAATAAAACCACCACCGTGCTCTAAAAATATATAAGTGAAGTACTAGAGCAACTGCCTAGCTCAAAAGATATAAGTGAAGCACATAGAGTATTCTAATAAATTCACAAGTAATGTGTGTCCATCTCATAAGGTGTGTACAGTAAGGATGATTGTAGCAAACTAAAAAGAAAAAACTCATATAATACAAGAGGCTCCAAGCAAAACACATATCATGTGGTAAAAATATAGTCTCAAGTAATTCTACCGATGGATTGAAGACGAAAGAGGGGATGCCATCCAGGGCATCCCCAAGCTTAGATGCTTGGTTGTCCTTGAATATTTCCTTGGGGTGCCTTGGGCATCCCCAAGCTTAGGCTCTTGCCACTCCTTATTTCGTAGTCCATCAAAACTTACCCAAAACTTGAAAACTTCACAACACAAAACTCAACAGAAATCTCATGAGCTTCGTTAGTATAATAAAACAAATCACCACTTTTTAGTACTTTTGCGAACTCATTATAAATTTATAATGGTGTTATATCTACTGTATTCCAACTTCTCCATGGTTCATACCCCCCGATACTACCCATAGATTCATCAAAATAAGCAAACAACACATAAAAACAGAATCTGTCAAAAACAGAACAGGCTGCGAAAATCTAAAATTCTCATACTTCTATAACTCCAAAAATTCTAGAAAAATAGGAAAACGTGATAAATTTGTACACATCAATCTTGTGTAAAAAATTCAAAAGATTTCATCGCATCTATGAATTTTAACAATCTTCTACTGGACGCAAAAGTTTTTGTTTTTCAGCAAAATCAAATCAACTATCACCATAGATCATCCCAAAGGTCTTACTTGGCTCAAACTCTAAATAAAACACTTAAACACAATTAGTACAAAAGTAATAATGTGTCTTTATTGAAAAACAGAAGCAAAATCAAAAAACACAAAATAAAATTGGGTTGTCTCCCAACAAGCGTTATTGTTTAACGCCCCTAGCTAGGCATAATGCATAGATCTAGGTTTTGTCATCTTTGGTATTCAATCCACAAGTGGCCCTCGTAATAGTTTCATATGGCAACTTAATTTTCTTTCTTTGAAAGTGTTCCATGCCCTTCCTTAATGGAAATTGAAATCTAGTGTTTCCTTCTTTCATATCAATAATTGCACCAATAGTTCTATGGAAAGGTCTACCAAGAATAATAGGGCATGAAGGATTGCGATTTATATCAAACACAATAAAATCTACGGGCACATAATTGGTATTTGTAATAATAAAAACATCATTAATCCTTCCCATAGGTTTCTTAATAGTGAAATTCGCTAAGTGCAAATTTAAGGAACAATAGCAAGAACAATAAAAAAATAGCAAGTGGCACTGGGCACTAGGTTAATAGGTTAGTCCCAAAAAATGATATAAAATAACATATTAATGCATACAAAATATCCAAGATGGATAATATAATAGCATGGAATAGTCAAAAAAACTATAGATACGTTGGAGACGTATCAAGTATAACTTAACCAATCACGCTAGAGAGGAACATATCTTTTGAAGAATGTAGCAATAATCACTCTGGCATAGGTTATCACAGGTTTGACTACGATGATGGTAATGCAATATGCAAACAGGTGCAACAGCATGAATGAAAACGGGGTATGAACTATGAAGGAAAACACATGAATGAGCACGGACAAGGTGTATGAAAATAATACAGTGAAGACACGCCAGAGTTAATCAGAGCAAACAGAATGTAACGACTGGAGGGACTACACAGAGAAATGAGAATGCAACAGGGTAAGTGACGAAGGATAACTGAGGGGAATGACAAAGACGAATGATATGCAACAGATAGATAAAGATTAGATAAACTATCGACACAGAGCACGAAAGTAAACTGCCGAAAGTAATGCAGTAAAGTAGATTGAACCAGTGGTGCTCGATGGCAATAGAGAGATTTGGTATACCAGTTCGCCCTTCTGCCAAAGGGCTACGTCTGGTTGGAGGGGTTTTGATTTAACACAGAAGACAAACTCTCTTCGCCCTATTCTCCTTCAACTCGGAGTTGATCAGACTCCAGTTGATTTCACTCGTGGTAGATACTTGTTGGCGATCTCCAAACCTTCGGACGAACTTCGCAAACCACAATGACTCTTGGTTGCTGAAGATCTAGCTCGGTGAAGACAACAACTCTTCAACACTCAAGCCAAAACCTATCCGTCTAGAGAGTGCGTAGCTCTCAAGAGTAATAGGTACAAGAACTCTAACTCAGAACTATTGTGATGCTCAACCACTGTCTAAGTTTGGGCTCTTGATTTTTCTCTCGGTGGATCTTAAACTCAAATCACTCGAAGAGGGGATGCTGAGCCAATCTTCTCAGAAATCTTAAGCGGAGCAGCCAACGGACAATGTTGGAGCGCGGTGCCTATTTATAGCCGCAGCCTTCCATGAAGAGAAAAGACCAAATTGGACATGCGCAGCAGCCAATGGCCGGATGATACGAGTCCAACAGTCGGATTTTGAGCACAATGGTAACATTACTTGCGGAGCAAGTAATGCTAACTCCTCAGTTCGAAGAATATCTCCTGCAACACGAAGAACAATGTCTACTGCTGCGAGTTAATCCTTCAAAGCATAAAGAGATTTCTCTCGCATCTTTCATAGGTTTGGGCTAAGCATCATAGCGGACCTAAGCTTCGAGAACCTATACCCCTCTTAATAGTAGGAGGTCCTATGACTCAAATAAATGAAAGAAGAACAACGAAATGAATACTACGTCTTCACTATGTATTCGACTTCCATTCGCTGCAGTCATTTTCCTTCGGACGTAAACTCTGAACGAATTGCTTCACGTCAGCAATAAATCTCCGAGAGGTTAACTCCTTCACATTAATCTTCTTGCCTACATGTCTTCAAAAGAAGTAGCTCGTTCTTCTCTGCAACGCAGATATTCTTCGGTGAAGTTCCTCGAACTTGGCACCAGAGACAACATTCTCTTCGGTTCTACATGGACTATTTCTCTCTGCATGCACTAGCAAACAAATGAGTCCATGCCTGTTTCTGCCAACAATCTTCAAAACACAGGAGGGCGAATATTGCACCAACAAAATCACAAGCCCACATCCTCCTTGAGTGCTCCTCGTCGACGCCTTTAGCGCCGGTAAAGGATCCTAGACCTCACGCCTCGCTTAGCTAGGCCCGGGCCCAACAAAGGCGACGCGACCAGATCGCTCGGGTAGCAGCCTCGTAGGTTTGTTTGGTCGATGCTTGACCGGTCAACCATTTGAATTTTGTAAAAGAAAAATCTTAAAAATCCGTAAAAAATAAAACACGAAATTGAAAAAAAAAGTGGATTTGAAAAAAGTTCATTGCAAAAAAGTTCACAAATATGAAAAAAAAATCAAAATTTTAAAAAGGTTCTTGATTTTGAAAAAAAAATCAAGGATTTTGACAAAGAATCATAGAACTATAAAAAAAGTTTGTGGATTTAAACATGTTCATGGATTCAAATATATTCATGCATTTGGGAAAAGTTTGCAGATTCAAAAGTTCATGTGTTTAAAATAAGGTTCATGAATTTGAAAACATTCGCGGATTTTAAAGAAAATGTTCATGCACTTGAAAATACTTTGCGAATTTGAAAAAAAAGTTCAAGAATTTGAAAGAAACTTCATGCTTTTGAAAAATATCACGAAATTGAAAAAAGTTCACAAAATTTTAAAATTTTCATGAATTAGGAAAATATTCATGGATTTGAAAAGGAATTGGATTAAACTAGAAAACTAAAACACATAAAAATGGTTGGGAAGCTTATGGAAGCTTCCCAAAATCGGAGGGACTTCTGAAAAACCGAATATGGGGGACTCTTATATGGGTCGGCAGGTTAGGATCGATATGAACGAGGGGAGTAGGGGCATGCGCCAGTTGTAAATAATCATTTGTTTGGTGCGTAAGGCGCCGAATAGGGTTTGGACTCCTGTTTGTGGTCCTTTCCCCTTTTTCTTTTGGGTATTGGGCCAACATACTCATTTGCTTACCCCTCCACCTTCTTCTCCTGATGGGCTGCGTATAGGGTAATGGGCTAAACAATTGGACTAGTATTTCTTATGTGCTGGAAAACAACATGCTTACAGAACTATTGTGTTCTAAAAAAAAAAACTATTTTTTTTAACTCAAGACAAAACTATTTTTTTTTTTGCATGGAGACAAAACTAATATGCCAAGTGAAAAGAAAAGGTCAGAGTACTAATATTGTACATTCTTTCTTTGAAAGCATAGACTTTATTTCTCAGTTAATCTATAGCTTTAACATATGAAAGTAAAGACAAACATTTTCCGTTGTGAGCAATCGTGCCTGTTGCACCCGAAAGTGTTTCATACTGGAACGCCGCATCTACATTAATTTTAATAACATCACTGCTCGGCTTCTTCCACATCTGATTTTGCGTCCTCATAGGCTGCTTTGTTGTATGTGCTCTGGTATAATTCGTTGCCAGTACTTTGGTAGAAACTATTGTTCTGTCAGGTGCTTGAATTGTTTTGCCTTGCACATGTCAGCGGTGCCACCAAATATACCAAGAAGCTATCATGATCAATTCTGCTATAGGTAATCCGTTCAGAACTGAATGATTCCTAGCCAGGATCTCCATCGTCACGAACCCGACCGATCCTCTTTCACTGCATCATTTACGATATTATGTAGTCATATCTCTGTCCACACATCCATAGCTCGACAGCAGCCGAATAAAATGTGCCGGATGACCTCAAGTCCAACGCGACAAATCAACAAAGAGTAAACTAATATTACATTCTAAAAAAGTTGATCCCACTACTAGCAATTCTCTCGACTTACAGCCCTCCACGTCACCAACATGCCGCATCGGCATTTTCCCTTTTATTTACCTATCCTCTTCTTTGCAATCATTTTTTTTTATCTTTTCAGTTACCCCAGCCGATTGCTTCTCGTGTCAATCTAATTGATCTGTACTCCCTCCATTCCCGTATACAAGGTTACTATCAAAAATACATTCTGCATCTATACAAGGCCACCAACAATAAACAAGGACACTATAAAAAATAACCAACCTGTGGTTGGATGGTTAGAGGAACTGTGGTATCCCCAGCCCACCAGGGTTCAAATCTTAATGCTCGCATTTATTTCTGGATTTATTTCAGGATTTTTCACGATGCGCATTCAGTGGGAGGAGACGTTCCCGTCGACGACGAGGCGCCTACGGTGACTTCGTAAATCTCAAGATGATATGTCGGCTTAGTGTTTCAGAGGCGCTCATAGGGATAGGGTGTGCGTGTGTGCGTTCATAGGGGTGAGTGTATGCGTATGTATATGAGCGCTTGTGTGTGTATTGATCTTTAAAAAAAATATTTTACATCTATACAAGGCCATCAAAGTAATCGAGGCAAAAATTATTGATGTTTCCTCGTACTAAGAACTTGTATAAAATGTTCTAATCAATAAAGAGTAGACTAATGTAATCACGTACAAGATGTAAGCCCATACTTACATGACTAGCGTGATTGAATTGAGTGCGTCTAATTACACACAATCGGGAATCCGGACAAATGGCATCACGGCCGATTATTTGATTTTGTTTATTCATCTCTGCAACTCGTGGGCTCACCAACTGTGGTTTGATCCTTAGAGCATCATAGCCGGACCTTTCAAACTCGTCTCATACGTCTGGGCGGGTCGTCCGGTCACTAACCGGTCACGATTTTTTGACCTAGCCGGGCCTCTCAAACGGTCCTCAAACGCCTGGACTGACCGGCACCCCCATATCTAGCCCAAATAAGGGGCGGATATGGGGTGCCCGGACGCGTCCGGGCACGCCCGTCACGTCGGACTGATGAAGGGGTCCCAGCTGGAAATGCCCTCAAACCCGGCGGTCCGAAACTCGTCTCCTCCGTCGGACCGGTGGCGCCGCTTGGCGCAGCTCCGGTGGGCCGTGTAGTGCATTGTTCGGGTATTTAAGTCGACCGGCGGCACCTAAACCCTACCATGCATCCATATTTTCCTCCTCTTATCCGCTGTCGCCGCCACTTTCCACTCCACCCGTCCGCATAGTAGCCATGCCCCCACGCCGCCGGGTGAGGAGCGAGCTCTTTCTGACGCCGGAGCGCCGGCTCGAGCTCCTTGAGCAGATCCGGGCTAGGCACGAAGCCCGGATCACCACGGGGCTACCTCCGGATGCAGTGGATCCGGAGGAGGAGTTGAAGGAGGAGGAGGACTTTAAGGAGAAGGAGGATGAGCCAGAGGAGGAGGATGTGGGGGACATTGTCAACGGGGATCTGCAGGTGGAGCAGCAGGCCAACCTCGATTCCCTCTGGTCGAAGTCGGCTGCGGAGGCAAGACACCGTCGCCGACAGGAGATGGAGGTGCAAGAGGCTATGGAGGAGGCGGATATGTTCACCTACATGGACGAGGTCGAGCACGAGGATGATGAGTCGGAGGCCTCCTAGCCGCTAGTCCAACCGGCGCCCGGCACCGGCTTTTCGCGAATACGCAAGCTGCGTATCTTTGTATTGATAGAAGGAGAATGTAGCATAGGATTACAACGCATACAAGGCCATGTACGCAGAGGCATGATGCACAAGCGTTGGAGCAAACTAGAACAAGGGGTCTGCTCAGCCCTAGGCGCCTACACTAGCAACTACTCGCCAGGGATGATGTTAAGCAGTCCGTTGGCGCTTGCCTTTGCCCATAGGCGCGCCTCGTCTTTGATGGTGTCGGAGATCAGCGAGAGAGAAGGGGTGGCTCGGTCGAAGATGCACGCGTTGCGGTGTTTCCATAGCCACCACGCCGTGAGGAGTAGATAGGGTAGATTGGGTAGTACGTAGATGTAGTACGTATGATTCCTTTTGCATGCTTTTATATGAATATATAGGGGATGAAATATGAGAGAGGCAGATGCAAAATGATTAATTTGAGACGTGCCCGGTCAATGCCCGCGGACGCGTCCAGATATAAGAGAGGCGGATACACAATGATTAATTTAAGGTGTGTCCGGCCTGTGCCCGCGGACGCACGTCCGCGGGCATTTGTGGGGCCAGATTTGTAAAGTCTGACTATAGATGCTCTTACCTATCGCGCGGCGCAATGAAAAAGGAAAGAAAAAGGGAAAGCGAGACGATACAGCACGCACGGGCATTCGATTTTTTTTTTTTTTGAAACGGAGGCATCCGATTATTCATGCATGGACAAGTGGCTGCTGGCTCACATGTCCGCGGCCGCGCCGTCGCATGACTGTGACGGCGTTCTGCGCGGCGATGTCGAGGAAGGTGCTGGCCTCGTTCCCGAGCGCGGAGCCTCACCCGGCCAGGTCTGAGAGCGAGCGGATGGTGATCGAAGCATGTTGTGATTATAAAAAGTATGTGTTGTGTTTTTTTTTTTGAAAATGGAAGCAGTTTTTTGTCTTATCCATTAAATAAAAAGAGAGTAGAGTTGTTATTACTTATTACATATTACATGCCCGACGCTACAAAGGGATTATTCTCCCGGTATGGTAAGCTTCTTTGCTCATGCTGTGACCCATAGTTTTGCTTCAAGTTTGATGTTGTCGAGAATGAGCAATACCGGAGGCGGCATGCACTTGTTTCAGAAAACACGAGCGTTGCTTTCATTTTAAATGGACCAACAAATGGGCAGGATGATGGAACCTCTCTCTTTATGGTAGGCATGCCCATTTCCGAGTGGTTGATACACCATACACCATAAGCAGTGTTTATAACATACTCCGCCCGTTCTCAAATATAAGTCTTTTTAGATATTCCAACAAGTGACTACATTTTTTTTTGACAAAAGAGAGCATTCTCTCCGATTTCCATTAAGAGAAATCACCATGTCTTGCTACAGAGCAGAAAGAGAAACTAAAAAGACATAGCATAATACTCCACTCCCCTACGAAATGCATTTTTGCCAAACTGAGGAAGGGGGAGAAGCCATCCCTTCCCCCCCCCCCCCCCCCCCCCCCAAAAAACCCTCAAGGCAAAAAGAACCTACGGGAGTGGTCCAAGGCCTGAATTCAGAGAGAAATCCAGCCCCCAGAACATTTACAACTCTGTTACTAGGAACAGAGGCATACATCAGGACTACAGTCTTATCATAGATTCTTACAAGACCACATATTGTCTGAAAAGCAAAATAAAGCAAGCTAGAATGTAATGGCAGAAGTTCTTTCGTCGCAGCAACGGGATCTTCCTGTAGTCACCACTGGATTCTCCCAGTCTTCAGGCGCCACCCATGAGCTGCTTTGAATACTTCTTCCGCCACCTTACTTGCTTCACTCCAGCCTCCATCAACTCACTTCTTGCGGGATTTGTCTGCAAAATATTCCAATCATTTAAATTCTTGAGAAACAGAGTAACAGGAACACAGGGGTCATTTACCCTATTGTTATAAAAAATAACATTGTTTCTTAGTTTCCAGGTAGTTCAGCAAATCGCTGAAACACCTATCATGACCAAACTTTTTTCATCTTTTCCAATGTATTTACCCAGGTTTTCATAACAGCATCCAGGGTTTCTGGAATGTCTCTCAGATTGAAAGCACATTTTAAGATGTTCCGCAATAATCTAGCAACTGAACAGGACAAAAAAAGATGATTTATATTTTCTTTACGTCCATAAAAAGGGCATTTATCATCTCCTTTCCACCCCCTACGAAGCAGATTATCTTTTGTAAGAATTCTTTTTCTAAGAGCCAACCACATGAACACCTTGATTCTGGGTGGCATTTTAATCTTCCACATATACAAGTGTGGATATTTGACCCCATTTCCAATCAGGTGCCTGTAGAAGGATTTTACAATATAAATTCCTTTTTTAGTCAAAGACCATTTTATTTCGTCTTTGTCTTCATTCAAAGTCACCGATCTACATGCTTCTCTAATATGTCCCCATAGCTCTCTAGCGTCTCCTAATAAAGTTCTTCTAAATTATACATTATCTAGACCATTGTCAAAAACTTCTTTAACTGTTTTCTTTTTATCAAAGCAAAGATCATACAGCCTAGGAAAATTCTTGCTTAGTGGAGCAGTGTCAATCCACCAATCTTCCCAAAAGCGAGCTCTATCTCCATTCCCAATTTTAAATTTGCACAAAGAAACAAAATGGTCTCTGTGTTTCAGTATACCCCTCCAAAACTGGGAATCTCCCTGTTTGGCCTGAACAGTGCCCAGATTTCTATTCTTAATATATTTTTTCCAAATGATGTCTTGCCACAGCCCCTCAGTTGTGTATAATTTCCACCACCATTTACACAGCAATGCTTTGTTCATGCATGCAAGATTTTGGATCCCAGGCCCCCCATATCTTTTGGTCTACACACCTCAGACCATTTCACCGAATGGTATTTTCTTTTTTGATCATTTTCTTGCCATAGAAGTCTGACTTTGAAAAAATCCATGCGTTTTTCGACCCCAATGGGGAGCCCATAGAAGGACATCATAAGATAGGGTATGCCTGTGAGAGCTGACTGAATCAATGTAACTCTCCCTGCACTGGCCAGCAATCTGCCTTGCCAAGTTTCACATTTTTTCTCCATCTTAGTCTCTAGATGTTTCCAATGTTTGTTACATATTCTATTCATATCTATAGGTAGCCCTAAATATTTCAAGGGTAAGGTACCCACTGGGCATGTGAAAATTCTAGCATATTCATCTTTCTTATCAACTGCCTCTCTAAATAAAAAAGCTCACTTTTATGAAAATTGATCTTCAAACCAGACATTTGCTCAAACAGACACAAAATATATTTCAAATTGTGTGCACTTTCTATATCATCTTGCAATAGGAAGATGGTATCATCTGCATATTGTAACATATTGACCCCATTTGGTATATATTCATTTAGGACCCCCTTGACCAGCCCATTTTCACTGGCTTTATCTAACATAATTGCCAGGGCATCAGCAGCCAGATCAAAATTCAGAGGGGATAAAGAGTCCCCCTGTCTCAAGCCCTTATGAGAGATAAAGTATTTTCCTAGATTCTCATTAACCTTGACACAAACTTTCCCCCCTCTAACCGTCTCCATTATCCAATCAATCCATTTATCTGGGAATCCCTTCAATTTCAGCATTTGAAAGAGGAAGGACCATTTGATTTTGTCATAGGCCTTTTCAAAATCAATTTTCAGAAGCATAACACTTTCTTTTTTTTTCTTTTTTATGCTATTCAAAGCCTCATGAAGGATCAGAACTCCCTCCATAATATACCTGCCCTTAATAAAAGAAGTTTGAACAAGAGAAATAACATCAGCAGCTACCAAGTTCAGCCTATTCATCAACACTTTTGTGATGATTTTAAAGCAGACATTTAGTAAGCAGATTGGCCTGAATTTCTGTATTTGATTAGCATCTGTCCTTTTTGGGACAAGGGTTATAATCCCATAGTTTAGTCTACTAATATCAATTTTCCTATTGGCAAAGTCATCTAACATAGCTTTTAGATCAAATTTCACCAGATCCCAATAATGCTGATAAAATTCAGCAGTGAAGCCATCTGGTCCAGGGGATTTATTGTGTGCCATTTTAAAGACAACCTTCTTAATTTCCTCCAAAAAAAAGTCCTCAACTATTTTTTTTCATAGTCCTTTTGAATCCTAATTGGATTATCAATATTAAGTGAAACAGAAGAATTATCTGGTGGACCAAATAAGTTTTTGTAAAAAGTGGTGATATAGTCTATCAAGTTTTTATCCCCTTCTATTATCCCCTCATCTTGCTCTAGCCTGTTGATTTTATTCCTCCTAAGTCTCCCATTTGCCTTGGCATGAAAGAATTTAGTATTACTGTCCCCCTCTAGTATCTCATCAATTTTGGCTCTCTGTCTCCATTTAGCCTCTTCCTGTTTAAGAAGTCTATCAAGCTGGGCTCTTAAATCTATCTGCTCTTTTCTATCAGCAGATGTAAGGCCATTAACCTCACAATTTTTATCAATAATATCAAATTTAAGCAGGATATCTTTCCGCGCATTCATATTCCTGTTCCACCCTTTAAGTTTAGGTCTTAGATTTCTAAACTTTCCCAACAATCTATCTATGTTGTCCCCCTTAATGGTAGGATCATTCCAGACTTTCTGTACAATTTATCAATCCCTTCTCTCAAAAACCAGGCATTTTCAAATCTGAAAAGTGGCTTAGTTTTTTGGAAGTCTCCAGAGTCCAAGTAAAGAGGAGTGTGATCAGACTTCTCTCTAGTCAAAGATGTTACTTGGGTTAAGGGGTATGTCTCTTCCCACTCAGTGCTACAAAGTGTCCTATCTAGTTTTTCAAAAGTAGGGTTGTGCATATTATTTCCCCAAGTGAATTGTCTCCCATTCATATCAAGCTCTCTCACCCAGCTTGTTCCAAGATAGCATTGAAAAGGAAACTCCAATGCCCAGGGGATCCTGGCTTATTTTTCTCACTTGCTTTTTTAATAATATTGAAGTCACCTCTGATCAAAATTGGATTAACACAGGTTTGACATACTCTGGATAACTCAGCCAGAAATAGAGCTTTTCTTTCTGGTTGTGCATCTCCATAGATCACTACTAAATCCAAAATAAACTTATTTTTAACATCTTGGACTGTCATTTTTATGTGATAATCTCTCTCATCTTGAGAAATCACATCTAAAGTGGTATAATTAACTCCCAACAGAAGGCCACCAGATTTCCCCCTAGCTGGAGTAAAATGCCAGTGGAAATCCCTCCCTGCACAAATTTGTTGTAAATCATTTCTAGAGAATTGTTGTCTCATGGTCTCCTGCAGACCCAAGAAATCAACTCTCATATCCATGATCATCTCCCTCAAGAATCTTTTTTTGATATCTCCCCCAAATCCTCTCATATACCAAAAGATACCCCTCATCTTTTTTTCTTTTTCTTCCTATCAGAAAATTCTAGGGTTTTGACAGCAGAGGCAATTTTAATTCCAGAACCTCTGGTAGTTTTACCTCTTTTCTTCTCTTTTTTTGATGAGAAAAGTTCTTTGATTAATTCCCATTCTTCATTCTCTTCCTCTTCTCTCTCATTTTCCCCATCCTCTAGTAAATCTTCCAGAGAATGTTCTCCAATATCAATGATATTATGCTCCTCAGGTAGAGAGGTTTGTTTCTGATTATTATTGTAGTCTGCTAACCACATATCAATCCTTGCCTGTTCAGCCATTTTTATCAATTCCAAATTATGATTCACAGTGTCAGGTTTATTTCCCAAACTAACCCCAACCCCCTCAGCAATCTGCTGCAAGATATTATTGGATCTAGAAATAATATCAGAAGGAGTAAACTCACCATAGTTGTTTTTCTCTGCTACTCTCTCTTTAGCCAAATCAGTGATTTTTTTTGTCTTCTTTGCCTTTCAGTTTATTACATCTTCTCAACTCTTCTTCTTCTTGGGATTCCAGTTCTCCTATGCCAGCCTTCTTGATTTTTGTTTCAAAAGATTCAGTTTCCTGACTAGCAGTGTAATCCACAGGCTCCATATATCCTAGCCCGACAGCCTGTTCCATTAATTCCAAGTCTGTCATTCCCTCTCCCCCTTCCAGTCTGCCTTATGCTGCTGCTCCTCCCTCAGTGTCCTCTTTTTCATCTTCACTTCCAATAATTTTCTCCCCTGACTGTGACCCTCTCACCTCTTCACTTGCTTTCATAATGATTTGCAGCAGTTCATGTTGTCTCTTGACCTCTTTTTCTAAAGTTTTTCTTATGATGTCCATTTCCTTCCTCTTTTTTTCCTCCAGCATAAGTTGAGCAGTCTGCCTTGCTGCAAGTTCCTCTACTTTCTGAAGCCTAGCCTTCAAACTTTCTTCTTCACCCTGGCCCTCTCCAGCAAACCCTGTTCCCGTCTTTTCCTTGAGCATCTCATTTTTGTGACCCATGTCTCCTGCTTTAAGCACCACTTGTTCATATTGTTTCAACCCCAAACTCCCCAAGCTAACAAAGGACTTCCAGACTCAGATTGTTTACTTTTTTTCTGCATCTCATTCTCCCTCTGTGTTTCAGAGCTCTCCAGATCAAGGTAGTCAAAGATTTTCCCTTTATTCCCTTCTTCAAACTTGTACCACCCCTGTTCTGCTATGAAATCAAACTCAAAACCAATATCATAAAGCAGCAAATCTTTAGTAGTTATCTCAGTGCCAGCAGGAATTTTGTGTAAGTCCCTCACTCCCACCATCACTCTAATTTCTTCCTTAGAATAAATGTGTTCCACATCTACTTCAACCACTAGCCCCAGAGCTGAACCAATTTCACATACACCTAAATAATGCCTCAGGGTGTCAGGAACACCCCACATCTTGATCCAAACTAAATGAAGTTTTCCTTTTGCTTTATCATCTGGACTCCAGAAGTCAACCTCCACCATAGCCCCAGTACCAAGCAGGGTGAATTTGCCAAAGTTCTTCAACTCCACCAATTTGGCCTTGCTAGGAAATCTCATAAGGAAAGTTTTTGGACTCTGAAAGTTTGCTCTCCAAGTCCACCCCCAATCAAACATTTTGCTGAAACCATATGCCACTGTGGTGTCATTCAGCTGTCCCTCCTGTACAGTAACCAAGGCCATGGGGTTAATGTGCTCTGTAGCTACAATCTCCTTGGTGTTCTGCACCAGAAGACATCCCAGCCCCCTGGCTCCATAACCAACATATTTGGCAACTGGTTTGGGCTGTTTTAGAATGGTGCATTCTTCAGTATTGTGAGATGGCCTCTGGCAAACCACACAGAAGACCTTAATTTTTGCAGTCACTTTTTACATGCCCATGTTCTTTGCATTTAACACAGAAAAATTCCTTTGGATTTCCTATTTCTTTCTTTTTAGCTGTCTCTTTAACTCCCTCCACTCTAGCACCTACTTGCGGCTGCAGAGTTTCCTGTTTTGGCATATTGGACAATAGAAACTGATACTGATGTGCCATTTGTTCTTGTGGCATAAAACCAAACTGCCCAAGCCCCATCCCTATTGACACAAGCTGAGGGAAACCACTGCTGCTCATCATAGGGAATCCTCCTGCCAACTGAACTGGTCCTCCCTGCGTCCCCAGCTATGCAATGTTTGTATTGGCCCCAGACCCACTCTCCTGCCTGTTTTCACTCATCCCAGCCTGGTATCTTTCCTGCTGATTACCACCTCTGTCTGATGCAACTCTGCCAAACTTATTGTCTCCATCCCTACCACTCCCAGTGGAATTTCCATCCCCACCAGAACCACTGCTATTGGTCCCTGATCCTCCTCTGAAACTCCCCTCTTTGTTCCTCCAACCGTATCCATCCAACTCTCTCTCTTCTTGCCTATTGAAACCTCTCCCAAAACTCTCAGATCTGCCATAGAAGTTACCTCTCCCTCCTGGATTGGTTCCTCTTCCAGGCCTTGGCCTCCAACTCTCCTGTCTGCCAGTCATAGCTTCTTCTTCTTCCCAAAGTAGATCCCTCTTCACCACTTCCTCATCTTCAATGGTCGCCGCCAAGGTTTTGCTAGGGTTTGGTAGGTGGAGGAAATCGGGATCAGGGATAAAGGATGGGATCCCCCCTATATATAGGCACACTCCCCCACTATCTGTAGCTGGGCTTTTTTTGCACACCCCACTACTGGACCACTTTCTTCCAGAGCCCACCCGGTCATCCTTTCCCCCCACACTGTCCCCAATTCTACCTGCACCTTTTCTGCTCCTGATTCGTGTCTTTTTTTATAATCCTGACTTTCCTCAATTGCTTCTTCCAGCATAAAATTTTCTGGGATATTGTTCATCCTCACTTTCCTATTATCTAATGTTTCTTCACAGAGAATCATGTCTCTCTTATCAATTCTATTATCATCAACCTCACAACCCTCATAGACAGTGTCTATATCTGACAAATATTCAGGAAATCTGGGCAGATCCCA
Source organism: Triticum timopheevii (assembly GCA_963921465.1). Classification (NCBI taxonomy): domain Eukaryota; kingdom Viridiplantae; phylum Streptophyta; class Magnoliopsida; order Poales; family Poaceae; genus Triticum; species Triticum timopheevii. Next base: position 161,670,272 of record OY997266.1, read on the forward strand.
TATCTTGGGTATCTTATCCCTAATCCTGATCAATGCCATATCAATTTTTTTGTTATGGAAATCCCCCCAACCAGGTGAATCAATGTGAATGAGTTCATTTTGATTTATACCTCTCTGTCTTTCATCCCCAATTTTTCATTTTAAGCAGAAGGCTCTGAACATAAGTGTTCATCCTCTTTTTCAACCTACGATTAACTTGTCTAATTCAACGTTGAGTATCAATATCCCCCTGACTATCCTTACAATCGCAAGTGTGTGTCAGGTATTTAAGAACAGAGGGATAAATCATACCTGAATTAGCGAGATCCTCGTCAGAAACATCATCTGAATCATCACTAGCTAGCACCCAAAAGCGGTTGCCATCTAGCAGAGGATTCAGACTCTGTTCCCGGCGAGGCGTGCTGAACGACGAGGGCTCTGCAATCTCCGATGTTGATGGTGCTGCGGCGAAACAAGCAGAGCAGAGCGGCGCCCCCGCCGCCTCCTACAGCGCCTGATCCACCGGATCTTCGCGGATCTCGATCGGAGCCATGGCCGACCCCGGAGCGGGGAGGGCCAGGACCCCCTCTCGAGGGTGAAGCGCCGATTCCCTCATGACGGGGGCGAGGTTTGCGGTCGCGAAGATGGTGAAGGCCACCCACTTCCTCGCCATCGCCCTCACCGGCGAATCTGCCTGATTCACTGCCCACAACAGCACCTGCAGCGGGTGCTTGCGCCCTCCGCGCCCGAACAACGATCTTTCCTCCTCCTCCGTCAGATTCTCCACAATCGCCTCCGCCTCCGCATACATCTCGCGCTTGCTCAAATACCAGGCCCCGATCTCTCTCAGGCGGATCCGCAGGCGCGCATCCCTGCCCGCGAACCTCTGCATCTTCTCTTCGTTGATCTCCACCATCTCCGCCGCGAGCTCGAGCAGACAGAGCAGAGGATGAGGCGTGCTGGAGAGGAAGAGTGGGATGGGGAATAACCTGCGCAGATTTCTTCGATCTTAATCCCCCCTCCGCCTTAATTGCTCTCCCACCGGCCACATTTCCTCCTTCCCGTCTCCCGAGACGCCGTCCCCGCCGGTGATGTCCTCCTCGATGTGCGCAACATGACAGGGGAACGCAACCGTAGCCCCAGGAGCCAACACAAACCCGCCCCCCGACCGCCTATCAACCGTGCACCCGCGCTTGTCGATGAGGCGCACCGTCGTGGTGTGCGGGTGTAGCACCACCACGCCCCGGTGGTACTTGGGGATCGTCACCGATTTCAGATCGGCGGCGAACCACGCCGACCACCGCGCCGTGACGGGCTCACAAAACGCGTCGCCCATCAGGGAGCTCAAATGAGACATGTATTATCATCCGCGGAACGGTCAACAAATGACTACATACAGAGCAAAATGAGTGAATCTACACTCTAAAACATATCTATATACATATGTATGTCGTATTTCATTTGAAATGTCTAAAAAGACTTATATTTAGAAACATAGGGAGTATATGCTTTGGGACTCATGCTTGACCATTCTTTGAGAACTTTGGAGGTTTCTACTCCTCCCTCCGTTTCCTTTTCTTTGCATGTTAATTCTGTCATAAGTCAACCTTTGTTTTTTATATCAAAATTACATTAAAAACCCAAAATTTACAATACGAAATAAATACAGTATAAGAATATATTTCATGATGTATCTAATAATGTTGATTTGACATTATGAATGTTGATTTTTTTATGAATATGGACTTATTTTTTTTAACTCAAGACAAAACTAATATGCCAAATTAAAAGAAACGGTGAGAGTACTAACATTGTACTAGCATCACGTAGATGTAAGCACATACGTACATCAGTGGCGTGATTCAATTGAGTGCGTCTGATTAAATTACACACAATTGGGAATCCGGACAAACGGCATTACGACCGATTATTTGATTTATTTATTTATCTCTGCAACTCGTGGGCTCACCAACTGGGATTTGAGCTAGGGCTCGCAAGCCTTACCGATAGCGCGGCCCAAGAAAAAAAGGAAAAAGGAAAAGCGAGACAATACACCACGCACGGGCACCCGATTATTCATGCATGGACAAGTGGCTACTGGCTCACATGTCAGCGGCCGCGCCGTCGTCCATCTCGTCGCCGCTCTTGCCGAGCAGCGGCACGAACTTGAGCATGACGGTGACGGCGTTCTGCGCGGCGATGTCGAGGAAGGTGCTGGCCTCGTTCCCGAGCGCGGAGCCTCCCCCGGCCAGGTCGGAGAGCGAGCGGATGGTGAGGAACGGCACCCCCTGCGTGTGCGCCACGAGGGCGACGGCGGCGCTCTCCATCTCCACGGGGGTGCACCCGAACTGCTTGCGGAGGAACTGGCGGTACTCGGCGTTGTCCAGGAACACGTTGGCGCTGCAGCCCTTGCTGACCCGGGTTACCCGCGGCGCGCGGGGCAGGCACGTCGTCGCGTTCACGCACGCCGGCAGCTCCATGCCCTCCAGCTTCTTCGCCAGCGCGTAGTATCGCTTGCTGGCGGGCACCCAGAACGCGTGCTGCCGCTCCTCCGGCTCGCCGGACTTGGGGAAGATCTCCTCCGGCTGGTACCAGATGCTGTTGAGCTGGTTGGCGGATAGCGCCGGGTTGCTCTGCCCCACGGTGTAGTCGGAGAAGTTGAGGAAGCCGTACTCCCGGGTGTAGTCGCCGGCGGCCTCCAGTGACAGCTCGTTATCCTTGCCGTCGCCGAACCGCTGGCCGCCCAATCCACAAAAGTTTGTTAGCACCACAAATCAAAATCCTGGACGACCATGACATGTTCACGTTTTCCTAATACCAAATCTGTACTACCTGCCAGTTCCAGAGGGAGACGTGGGCCCAGTATTCGGGGATGGTGACGTCGCCGATCTGGAGGTCCTCGTTGGCGTTGCCAGCGATGCCCCAGTGGACGATGCCCTTCACCCGGAACAGGCTCAGCAGCATCTGGGTGGTCAGACCAGCGTTGAGCTGCATCCATTCCATGGTGTGCAACAGTACGTTAAGTTCTGAGTATTTGTAAGATACACTGCTACACAAAATATAATGCTGTAGTATGTACGGACTTACCATGCTCAGTCCAGTCATGACCATGACGACGCTTTGGCCTTCGATGGTTCCGAAGCGAAACCTTCGCCCTTCAAGCAAAAATCATGCAATAATGTTACTGTAGTATTTGATTATCAACGACATACACGGTGTAGTTACGACCGATTTTAACTTTTACGTATTATTTTTCACTTCGATCGTACAAACGTTCACTCTGCTTGCTCATGTGTGCCTGGTTAGGTCCGTCAATAGGCACATGCATTTCATGTGCTTTCATGCAAGTCGTCCATGAAACGTCCGGTCTCGCGCGCGTTCCATCATCATGTGCTTTCAGGTCATGCATAAGTGTTTCAGCACGTCCGGTCACTTCTTTTGCGTACCATTTAAATTCACTACAGTACATAATTCAGACGGTTCTTATACATGAGCAGGCTTGTTAATCAATTCAACCATAATCGTTCTGTGTTCTGACTCTGACAGTGATATTACGAACAGGCTTGTTTCTTATTACGTTTTATTTCTTTGACCCACCAAACTGTTGACATTTTTCAAGCTTAAGAAAAGATCATCCATCACGTAATACCAACAGTGTCATTCCATGCTTGATCTGATTAGACTGAAGGTACCATTTGAGTAGAGCATCTTTACCTTGGATGTCCATGTTAGGGATGCTGTTGCTGGCCACGAAGCTGGGCGACTCGAGCACGGGGACCATCTCGTATGTGTTGGGCACGACGAGGCCGACGAACGGCCCGGCGCGGTTCGCCCGGCGGATGGCGCCCCACGTCTTCTGAGTGATGTACCCCTCCGCCGCCGTGGCCATCAGCGCCACCGCCACGAGGACGGCGGCCATGAGCTGCTGCCGAACACCACCCATGGTCGAGCTAGCTAGCTTCCTTAGCTCCGTTTCTCTATACCACGAGACTTGTTTTGTGTGCTGTGCCTGTGGTTGGAGTCTGAGCGTCCCTGTGTAGAGCTGGTGCACGTATATATAGCAAGTTAGGTTAGGTACTAGCTAGGGTTGGAGCTGTGGGGGGAGTGGCTACGGAGTACATCAAATCAACGGGATCCGAACTATGCGGTGCACAATTTTTCACGTATATTATCTATAGCTAGCTGGTACTAAAAATGTCAACTAACAAATCCCAAAAATTTGCAGATCCCGAAACTAAGTTGGTGGAGATCGATCGCTTAAAGATGCTGTTGTGGTCAAGGGACCATGCATCGGAGGTGTATGCCATTGCCATCCCCGTATAATAACTACAACTTATATTAACACAACTCGCATCATATAAAATCTCTCATAGAGCATTTTAGAACATGTACAGTTCAAGTGGTTGGATAAACGCTCAGCAAAACGAGTCGCTTTTTTTTTGCTACACGGAATAGCATTGGTGCTTTATTTTATGAAAGAGTGCTTGATTAGGCATCAATGTTCTAAGTGGTGAACCAACCTGTAGTTGGATGATTAGAGGATAGTGGTATCCCAGCCCATCAGGGTTCAAGTCCTGGTGCTCGCATTATTCCTGAAATTATTTCAGGATTTCCGGCGATGCACTTTCAGTAGGAGGAGATGTTCCCGTCGACGACGAGGTGCCAACGATGATTTCGTAAATCTGAAGATGTTATGACGGCTCAGTCTCTCGAAGAAGCTCATAGGGGTAGGGTCTGTACTGTGTTAGAAAAAATGTTTCTAAGAAGCGTCTAAGCATTTGTTAAAAGGTCCTCGGATTATATTAAAAATAAGCAGTGGTACACCACACCCCACAAGATAAGGGAATTACAACGAACACTCTGGAGAACCAATCTAGAAACATCGCCGGCGCGGGATGAGGGCGCGCCGCAGCCGCCGTCACCGCCGCTCCAGGAGGGAGCGGTGATAACCTTAGTCATGCGCACGGACTGTTGACGACGGAAGTCACCATCCTCGACCAAGTAGGACCAGCACGCCGGAAAAGAAGCAGATCGGCAGAGCGCCAACACTTGCGCCGGCTTGAACAGTGACGAACACAAATATAATGCCAGTAGCTTGTATTTAACTAATCACAATATACAAAACCATCTGCTAAAGTGTTATAGAGCATGAATCTACCAGTTTCGAAATATAAGGCACGGAAAAAATGTACAGATGCCTGTCAGGATTTATCTTTTACCAAAACTTTCTTCAACAATACATGCATAGTTTCCATTATATACTTTATTACAAAGTTTGACCTAGGACAGAACAAATATACAGAATATAAATAAATTGGAGTACGAAATCATCATCTTTCTTTACCAAAATTTTGCTCAACTATAAAAGTGTTACTTTTGTCTTTGTATTAAAGAAACTTTTCACTACTATCTTGTTTATATACAGATAATTCATGTATAGCGGAACTAATTGTTAATCAAAACTAAATTTTAGGGCGAACCAACCGTGGTTGGATGGTCAAGAGTACAGTGATATCCCGGCTACTAGAGTTCAAATAGTAGTGCTCGCATTTTCTGGAGTTATTCAGACTTTTCGGTGATGTGCATTCAGTGGGAGCAGACGTTCCCATCGACTATGAAGGCGTCCGCGGCGACCAATGCCAAGAAGTTATGCCGGCTCAGTCTCTCAGAGTTGCTCACAGAGGTAGGGCGTGATCACGTGTGTTTATAGAGGTGAGTGTACGTGTGTATGAGCGTATGTATCTGTACTGTGTTAAAAACAAACTAGATCTTAGGAAAGGCTTCCTCCTTATATTTCTGGAAATGCAAATATGAATAGATGCTTTACAGAACAAATCAGTTTTCGTCTCTTCATGTTAAAATGAGTATTTGATTGAACATCGATGCTCTTAAATACACTACTCCCTCCGTTCCGATTTACTTGTTGTGGTTTTAGTTAAAATTTGAACTAAAACCACGACGAGTAAATCGGAACGGAGGGAGCACTTGTATAGCCTCGCAAAAAAAAAAGTACTACTCCCTCCGTTCCAAAATAGATGACCCAACTTTATACTAAAGTTAGTATAAAGTTGAGTTATCTATTTTGGAATGGAGGGAGTACTTGTATAGTAGTTTAAGCATTAAAGTATTACTGGTTAATGCCTTCAGAGAGCATGTTGTATAGCAGTACATTATGCACTCTCTACATCTACAGAAAGTTTATTATGGACAGTATTTGCGGGACGAAGTGGTTGGCTCACGGTCACGAGCCCGTTCCCGTAGCCATAGGGACTGCCGAAACTACCCCACGTACCCCGTTCCATATCCATCACTTTACATTGGCGTCAGGTCCCTTCATTTCGCCAATGAAAATCAGCGGTTTCTATTGGCCACCATGGGCCATTGGGCCATGCGATTTGGACGTGCGCGGGCCCTTGTGATAGGATGCGTCGTCAGCTAGGGACCTCGTGCTCGTGGTGGGGACGATCCATTCTGCAATCCTCCATCAATCACGTAGGACGTCTATGGGTACATCCAGCCATGAATAAAATTCCCTATATACAGTACATAAAGTATCAGTAGACATGTTCACCGTGTGTCATATTTTCGGTTCGCTGTCCTGGTGGTTGCTCTCACGAGTTATATAATAGTGCCCCCGTGGATCGCATGGGAGATTAAGATGTGGTCCGTATTTATGGCTGCACATGAAAATCGCTGCTTGGTTGGTGGTACATATGCTGGCCGCTGCCGCTCATGTCGGACAAGCGATGACAGACAAGTGGACCGTGCGCATCCATCGACATGAAAAATTCAGGATAACTTATGTGTGTGGACGCTGTGTTTTCGTGTGAAAAATTGGCTGCTAACATTCATCAAAAGGAAAATTTGTAATCTCTGCCGTCCTGTGAAACAAAGATAGTTGTCTGAGTATCTTGTCAAAAAAAGAAAGAGATAGCTGCCTGAGTAATTTGAAAAAAATGGAAATAAGAAACAGTGGCCACACTACCCAGCAAAATCTAGACGAGCACCACCGGCTGTCCACCGAGCAATGGCAACGCGGGCACAACCTCGACCCAAGCCGCTGCAAAGCACGACGTGCCCCCTCCGTCTATAACTAAGAAGAGTGACGAAGGAAGAAAGGCAACTTCTTGATTTTAAAAAGGGCCCCGCTTTATAGATAAAGTACCAACAAAAATACACAACCTAACGATACAAGTGAAGATGTAGTCTTCTTAGGCCTTGTACAATAAGAGATGCTTAGAAAAATAAATCGAATTTTTTTAAAGCACCAGTGCCTATTTATACAGGAGAGACGCTTAGTTAAGTGTATATCCTGTACAAGTAAGCACCGATGCTTAAGGAAAGCCTGGTTTATTTCTCTAAGCACCTCCCCTATGCATCTTGCAGTGTACAAGGCTTTAGGGCATCTCCAACGGCAACCATCAAAAAATCTCCTGCATCCGTCTGCGGACAGGGAAAACCCGTCCGCGGACAGGAATGCGGGAGGCAACCATCCAACCGAGCCGCATACATCCTGCCTTCCTCATTTTTTTTTCAAGTCCACACGATCAAATAGCCGCATGCAAAGGATACAAACGTTCAAATAGCCGCATGCAGCATAAGTTCAAATTTTAAAAAGTTTAAATATTACATACCAACGGTGTTGTCCCCTTTCACCGCCCACTGATGCTCAATCAGATCTTCCTTCAGCTACTCGTGAGTTGGTCGATGCCGAATTTGTTGATGCATTTGAATAAACTCCTCAAATATGGCCGGATTCTGGTCCGAAAGTTGGATAGGATCACTCATGTTCTCAAATTCCAGAGCTGCGGCAGCATCATCACCCTCATCATCGATGATCATGTTGCACATGATCACATAATATGTCATCACCTCCCACAAGTTCTTCGGATCCCATTGTTTTGCAGGTCTACGAACAACTGCAAAACTGGCCTGAAGAACTCCAAATGCTCTCTCGACATCTTTTCTAGCTGCTTCTTGTGTTTGGGCAAAGTGAGCCTTTTTCTGGCCAACTGGGTTTGAGATGGTGCTGACAAATATAGCCATGGAGAATAGATACCGTCAACCAGATAGTAGCCCATGTTGTACTCATGTCCATTGACAGTATAGTGGCAAGGAGGAGCTTTTCCTTCAGTCAATCTCGCAAACAACGGCGATCGTTGTAGCACATTGATGTCATTGTGAGACCCGGGCATGCCAAAGAAAGCGTGTCAAATCCAAAGATCATGTGATGCAACTGCTTCAAGAATGATGGAGCATGGCGAAGGCGTTATGGCCGGCAGATGTGCCACCAGAGCGCATGGCTGAACTAGCCAGTCGCTTTAAAGGAGATCGGCGAAGGTTTGAATTTGGGAAGATCTCATCTTGCCGAGAAGGAGTACGCGTGGCCTGGGCAATGGTAAAGACCAGTTTCACCAAGCTAGACCCAGAGCATATGGCCCAGGTTGGTCCAGTGGGCCCTGCCGGCCAAGAAATACTGCTTAGCTTGGTGTATGATGATGTGATGCCCACCGCTTGCTATTCTTAGAAGGATTGTGCTTTAGAGCAATTAATAGACGATGTTGAGCGAGAATAGTTTGTCAATTGTATGTATCTGTGTACTTGACATTGACCGGGCTCGATCCTCATTCTTATTTTTATGTTGAAAGAATGTTGTCTCAACTGGCCATCGGCTTCTACCTCCCCGACCAATGATCGGGATGTGTTCTGTATTACGTGCCTTGGGAAACAAGGCAACTCTTTGGGAACCAGGCAATCCGGCCATCTGGCTCGAACAGATGAAACATGTGCGGAGAGTTATGCTATATTACTGTTTGACATAATAAACATCTCCCGACGAAAATAGTTCCTCCAAGGGTTCCTTTCTTCGGGTAAAATTATAGTCCTGGTCCGTAAGATCAATGGGAACCAATGGTTGCAAAAAGCCCTGGTGGTAAGAGCGAGGCCATATTCACTTCCCTTAGGCCGACTTATTATATTCTATGAGAATGCTAGCTTTCGGCTTCACCAGTCTGAGGTACGGTCCCAGATAACCTAGTCGTAACAATCGCAGAGGTGCTCCCTTTACTCCCTAGCCGAACAATCGGGAACGTAGGGGTAAACACAGGAGCCAGGCAACCCAGCTTGGCAAAGATCTTGAGTCAAATAAGTGCATATGTTGGCTCGAAAGATATGAGAAGGCTGCAATCAGAACGAATGTGATTTATATTATATTATTCGGCTCTTCTAAGGAAGCCCCCAGGTAAAGCTGGGAGTTACATTCAATGATGTATATAGTATGAGCTTGATATAGTTCGTTTTAGCTGAACGCTCTCCATATCAGAGTTAGAGGAAAAACAAAAAAGGAGGTGATGATGTATGCGGACAGCGGTGCGGCCTCAGGCGTAAAAGTGCCGCAACCAGGTTGCATTCCACGGGTTCAGCTCGAGGCAATTGTCGGACGGGAGGCGAAGGCGATATGCTCCTCCGATATGAACTTCATCTATGATGTACGGGCCCTCCCATTTGGGCGAGAGTTTATGCTTCTGCTTTTCGGGGAGCCGGAGGACGAGGTCGCCCATGTTGTATGTCTTCGCATGGACTTCACGGTTTTGATAGCGCCGTGCTTGTTGCTGATAAAGCGCGGATCGAGCCCGAGCATATCCCGTTCTCCTTCAAGAGCGTCCAAGTCGTCCTGCCGATCCAGTTCGGCTTCCTTTTCTTCGTACATGCGCACTCGAGTCACATCATGGATGAGGTCGCATGGGAGGACTGCTTTCGCACCGTATACCATGAAAAATGGTGTGTATCCGGTTGATCGGTTAGGAGTAGTGCACAGGCCCCATAATAAGGAATTGAGTTCCTGGACCCAATGGCAATCTGATTGTTTAAGTGACCGGACCAGGCGTGGTTTTATGCCGCTCATGATGAGCCCGTTGGCCCGTTCCACCTGTCCATTGGTCTGTGGGTGGTGCACCGAAGCGTAACTGAGCTTAATGCCCATTTTGCCGCACCAGTCTTTGACTTCCTGGGCAGTGAATTTGGTGCCGTTATCGGTAATTATGCTGTGGGGGACACCATATCGATGTATGACATCCGATAAGAAGTCAACAACCGGTCCGAATTCTGCCGAAGTGACGGGTCTTGTGTCAATCCACTTGGTGAATTTATCGACCCTGGCCAATAGGTACTTCTTTTTCTTTATCCCCCCTTTGAGTGGCCCGACCATGTCGAGTCCTCAGACCGCAAAAGGACATGTGGTATCATCTGAAGAGCTATGGGAGGCATATGGCTTTGATTTGCAAACAACTAGCATCCGACGCAACGTTGGACCAGTGTCTGGGCGTCCTCGCGGGCGGAGGGCCAGAAGAATCCTGCTTGGAAAGCCTTGCTGACCAAAGCCCGAGCTGTCGCGTGGTGGCTGCCCATGCCCGCGTGTATTTCTGCCCAGAGTTGCTGCCCCTCTTCTTCGGAGATGCATCTTTGTAAGATTTTTGTAGTGCTCTTTTTATAGAGTTCACCCTCATGGATTTTGTACGCTTTAGAGCGCCGGACTATACGCCGTGCCTCTGTATGATCCTCCGGGAGTTGTTGTCGTGTGAGGTAGGTGAGCAGAGGTTCTGTCTAAGGGGCGATTACGGCCATGATTTTGTGGGCCGAAGTTGTTTCCTTGAATGCGGGACCACTGACAATGTGATCGTCAGGTTCGTTCTCTTGGGACATATTGTTAGCGGGTTCATTGATTAGTGCCTCGGCGGCATCATCCTGCCATACGACGGAGGGCTTGAAGAGTCACTCAAGGAAAGTGTTTTTGGGAACTAAGTCACACTTGGCACCCATGAGGGCGAGGACGTCTACGGCTTGATTGCTGTCTCTAGAGACATGGTGGAATTCTAGGCCCTCGAACCTGGCCGATATCCGAAGGACTAGGTTTCTGTATGCTGCCATTTTGGGGTCCTTGGCGTCGAATTTTCCATTGACTTGCGAGATCGCTAGGTTTTATTCTCCCCGTACTTCGAGGTGCTGCACCCCATGGACGTGGCCATCCAAAGACCATGTAGTAGCACTTCATATTCGGCTGTACTGTTGGAGTCTGTGTACATTATTTGTAGGATGTATCAAACAGTGTCGCCTGTAGGGGATATTAGAATCACCCCAGCCCCCAGTCTGTCTAGCATTTTTGAGCCGTTGAAGTACATCGTCCAGTGCGAATATGAACTGTATTCCCGGGGTAGTTCGGCTTCAGTCCATTCGGCTGTAAAATCGGACATCACATGAGATTTAATAGCTCAGCGTGGTTTGTATGTTATTTCGAAAGGAAGGAGCTCAATGGCCCATTTCGCATTGCGGCCAATGGCGTCCCTGTTGTTGATTACATCATTCAAGGGGACCTCTAATACCACCGTGACCGAACATTCTTGGAAATAGTTTCGGAGCTTTTGGGACGCCATGAAACCGTATAGGCTATGTTTTGATAGTGTGGGTATCGTGATTTGCATGGCTTAATTACTTCGGACATGTAATAGACCGGCTTCTGGACTTGGAACTTGTGGCCCTCAGACTCCCACTCCACGACGAGCACCGCGCTGACCACCTGATTGGTGGCTGAAATGTATAGTAGCATGGGCTCGCCGATGCTAGGTGCGCCGAGGATAGGGTTGCTCGCGAGGAGTGTTTTAATCTCCTCAAGCGCCGCAATTTCTTCATCTGTCCATTGGAAGTTCGTGGTCTTTTTGAGTAGTCTGTAGAGTGGCAGTGCTTTCTCTCCGAGGCGAGATATGAAACGGCTCAAAGCTGCCACGCATCCAGCAAACTTTTGGACATGTTTGAGCTCTGTTGGTATTGCGAGCTGGGACAACACTCTGATTTTGGCCAGGTTGGCCTCGATTCCTCTGTGGGAAATAATGAATCCGAGTAATTTCCCGGCAGGGACCCCGAAGACGCATTTTTCTGGGTTGAGCCGTATATCATAGGCTCGCAAGTTGTCAAATGTTTGGCGGAGGTCGTCTCTCAGTTGGTTGATGTTTTTGGTTTTGACAACCACATCGTCCACGTATGCCTCGACCATCCTGCCGATTTGACTCTCGAGGCATGTTTGAATCATGCGTTGGTATGTGGCTCCTACGTTTTTACCGAATGGCATGGTATTGAAGCAGAAAGGCCCGCAAGGGGTGATGAATGCGGTTGTCGCCTGGTCGGACTCCTTCATCTTAATCTGGTGGTATCCGGAGTATGCATCGAGGAAGCATAGAGAGTCGTGTATGGCAGTGGCGTCGATGATATGGTCTATTCTTGGCAAGGGGAAAGGGTCCTTAGGGCAGGCCTTGTTGAAGTCTTTAAAATCGATACAAAGCCGCCAGGACTTGTCCTTCTTGGGCACCATAACCAAGTTCGCTAACCACTCGGGGTGCTTGATATCGCAGATAAATCCGGCCTCTAGCAGTTTTGCGAGCTCTTCGCCCATAGCTTGTCGTTTGGGTTTGGGAAATCGGCGTAGAGTCTGTTTCACCGGCTTGAAGCCTTTGAGGATGTTTAGGATGTGCTCTGTCAGCCTGCGTGGGATTTCTGGCATATTTGAGGGGTGCCAGGCGAATATTTCCAGTTTTCACGCAGAAATGTACTTAGCGCCTCATCGATTGCGGGGTCCAGCTGTGCTCCTATGGAAGCCGTTTTATTGGGATCTGTTGGTTGCACTTGAAATTTTACTATTTCATCTGCTGGCTTGAATGATGTGGATTTTTGTCTTTTATTGAGAACCACATCGTCCCTGTCGACTGTAGTGTGTAGCGCTATCAATTCTTCGGCCGTGAGGGCTTCAGATAGTGCCTTTAGGGCGAGGGATGCCGTCTTGTTTTCGGCTCGTAGGGCTTTGCTTGGATCGCTTTTTACTAAGATCACCCCGTTGGGCCCTGGCATTTTGAGTTTCATATACCCATAATGTGGTATAGCCTGAAATCTTGAGAATGCCTCACGTCCTAGAAGGGCGTGGTATCCGCTAGAAAGGGCACAATGTCAAATAGTAGGGGTTCGGATATGTAGTTATCGGGTGTGCCAAACACAATGTCCAGGGTTACGCGTCCCAAGCAGTGTGCCTCCCTACCTGGTATAATGCCTTGGAATGTGGTATGGCCGCCTTCGATGCGATACTTGTTGAACTGCATCTTGTCGAGAGTATCCTCATAAATGAGGTTGAGGCCACTGCCTCCGTCCATGAGCACTTTAGTCATCCGGAAACCATCGATGATGGGGTCGAGGACCAGTGCAGCCGGTGTGTGGATGGTGCGGGGGCTTGGCTCGTCCTTCTCATCGAAGGTGATAGGAGTAGTTGCCCATGGGTGTTTGGCCGTTACTTGATATATCTGCCTGAGCTCTCGAAGAGCCTTTTTTCCTTTTATTGTTTGAGGCAAACATCTCATAGACCGTGAGGACATTCCAGTCCTGTGTTGAGGCTGCAAACTGTTTATCTAGAGGTGTAAGGCCCAAGACTCGCCATGTTTGTCTACTTGTCTCACCACCCAATAGGCTCAAAGTATGATGGTTGGGTTTGCATCTAGTTGGACCGAGTGTATTGGGCATGTTTTATCCAACATCTCGTCCAACACTAATCTTGGATTGGTTTTATTTTTGTCGGGAATGCTCTTTGGTGATCGACGTGTATATGCTCGTTTGACACGAGACTTTTCGTGCTGCGTGGCAGGCGGCGGCCCCATGTTCATCTGTTGCGCCTTCCACCTGTTCTCCATGGCACAATACTTGTGTACCATGTGTGATAGTTCGCTGAAGCTTTGAATTCAGCGACATGTGAGGGTGTTTAAGAGGCCCTCGTCCTTGAAGTTGAACTAGAAGGCTTCAATTACCTCTTTTTCGCAGCAAGGTGCCATCCTGTTCTTCACCAGGAGAAATCTAGCCCAATAGTGATGGACTGTCTCGTTTGGCAGCTATTTAACATGCATAAGGTCCCATATGTCCGGGCTTCTCGGATCCGGGGAGTATTCAATGTGGTGGGTGGGTGGGAAAAATTCGAGGATTCCTTCCTACGGCGGACACGGACTATCCTTAATGGGTGGTTGAGTCGTGTCCGGTTCCGATCGTGCTGGGCTTGGATCCGGGCTGGCATGCGGCTGGATCGGCTGAAGGCTGGATCTTGCATTGGGGGTCAAGTCCGGATGTACATCTGGAATGGTGTCTGACTTCGAGCTGGAGACTCGAGTGTACACCATTTTTAGCTTGTAAGGCTGTGGCCCCTCCTGGGTCACTTAGATGGTGGCGACGAGGTGTGTGACCGGATGGACGTTGATTTCTCAGTCATAGGGTTTAAGCCCGATCCGATCATAGGTCGTGGGCTTGATAACGGACACTGCCACTGCACACGGAATAGATTTACCAAGTGGTCTACCGACTGGGCGCATGGAGGTACCGGACACTCTGGCGATTCAACGGGGATCGGTGATACGTATCCAACGTATCTAAATTTTTCGATTGTTCCATGCTATTATATTATTTGTTTTGGATGTTTTATATGCATTAGTATGCTATTTTATATTATTTTTGGGACTAACCTATTATCCTAGAGCCCAGTGCCAGTTCCTGTTTTTTCCTTGTTTTTGAGTTTCGCAGAAAAGGAATACCAAACGGAGTCCAAATGGAATGAAACCTTCGTGATGATTTTTATTGGACCAGAAGACAACCAGGAGACTTGCAGATGAAGTCGGAGGAGCCACGAGGCGGCCACGAGGATGGAGGGTGCGCCCAAGGGGGTAGGGCGTGCCCCCACCCTTGTGGGCCCCTCATGACCCTCCTGGCCTAATTCTTTCGCTTATATATTCCCATATATCCCCAAACCACCAGGGGAGCCATGAAAACACTTTTCCACCGCCGCAACCTTCTGTACCCATGAGATCCCATCTAGGGGCCTTTTCCGGCGTTCTGCCGGAGGGGGATTTGATCATGGAGGGCTTATACATCAACTCTATTGCCCTTCCGATGAAACGTGAGTAGTTTACCATAGACCTACAGGTCCATAGCTAGTAGCTAGATAGCTTCTTCTCTCTCTTTGATTCTCAATACCAAGTTCTCCTTGATGTTCTTGGAGATCCATTCGATGTAATACTCTTTTGCGGTGTGTTTTCCGAGATCCGATGAATTGTGGATTTATGATCAGATTATCTATGAATATTATTTGAATCTTCTTTGAATTCTAATATGCATGATTTGATATCTTTGCAAGTCTCTTCAAATTATCAGTTTAGTTTGGCCTACTAGATTGGTTGTTCTTGCAATGGGAGAAGTGCTTGGCTTTGGGTTCAATCTTGTGGTGTCCTTTCCCAGTGACAGTAGGGGCAGTGTCGGTGTCAAAACCGGCGGATCTCGGGTAGGGAGTCCCGAACTATGCGTCTAGGCGGATGGTAACAGGAGACAAGGGACACGATGTTTTTACCCAGGTTCGGGCCCTCTTGGTGGAGGTAAAACCCTACTCCTGCTTGATTAATATTGATGATATGGGTAGTACAAGAGTAGATCTACCACGAGATCAAAGAGGCTAAACCCTAGAAGCTAGCCTATGGTATGATTGTTGTTCGTCCTACGGACTAAAACCCTCCGGTTTATATAGACACCGGAGAGGGCTAGGGTTACACAGAGTCGGTTACAATGGTAGGAGATCTACATATCCGTATCGCCAAGCTTGCCTTCGACGCCAAGGAAAGTCCCATCCGGACATGGGACGGAGTCTTCAATCTTGTATCTTCATAGTCTAGGAGTCCGGCCAAAGATGATAGTTCGGCTATCCGAACACCCCCTAGTCCGGGACTCCCTCAGTAGCCCCTGAACCAGGCTTCAATGACGACGAGTCCGACGCGCATATTGTTTTCGATATTGCAAGGCGGGTTCCTCCTCCGAATACTTCATAGAAGATTTTGAACACAAGGATAGTGTCCGGCTCTGCAAAATAAGGTCCACATACCACCGTAGAGAGAATAATATTTACACAAGTTCAATCTGCTGACGTATTCCGTGGCGTGACATCACACCACGGCCAAGCCTTTATTCGAATCATTTTTACTGTTCCACATCAGCGCGTTTAGCGAGGCAGTTTCCTTGGCACGTCTTGTCAAAGCAGAGATCGTGTCCCCTTATTCCGGGATTCTCATCAATACGGGCGTGGGTAACCCAACCGCGCCATTGATTACGGCGCTTGGGAGATAAGCGAGTTTTACCAGGCTGGTGGGGACGCATAGTTTCGTCCGTCCATATATAAGGGGATAAGGATCCACCTTTCTACCTACGCCTTCTTCCTCCTTTGCTTATCCATTTCCGCGTACTCGAGCTCCAGCGCCCAAGTCCACACATCTCGCCTCAACCTTCCCCAGCCATGTACGGAGCGGGAGGCAAGTGGATGGCCTCCTCCGTCACGGAGGGGCACATCAAGAGGCTGCGAAAGGCCGGATACTTGTCCAGTGACATCGCGCATCGGATCCCCGACGAGGGGCAGCTCATCCCCACCCCGGGCCCCATGAGAGGGTGGTGTTCCTCACCCACTTCCTCCGCGGACTAGGTTTTCCACTTCATCCATTTGTCTGGGGGCTCATGTTCTACTATGGCCTGGATTTCCACGATCTGGCCCCAAACTTCATCTCAACGTCTCAGTGTTCATTGTCGTGTGCGAGGCCTTCCTCTGCATCCAGCCTCACTTCGGCTTATGGCTGAAGACCTTCAATGTCAAGCCGAAGGTAGTGGGCGGCCGCCAAGCGGAGTGCGGAGGTGCCATGGTGGGCAAGATGCCCAACGTCCTATGGCTCGAGGGCTCCTTTATGGAGACCATAAAGGGGTGGCAATCGGGGTGGTTCTACATCACCGAGCCGCGTGACCCTAAATGGGCAGCGGCCCCCGAATTCAAATCTGGCATCCCCACACGGCTCACCTCCTGGAAAGAGAAGGGCCTATCATGGGGGGATTCGGAGGAGCTGACCAGACTCCAATCCTGCGTCCCATCCTTGGTGAACAAGAAGCTCAAGCTTGTCAACGTAGTCCAGGTCATGCTCATCCGCCGGATCCTCCCGTGCCAACAACGGGCTTTTAATCTGTGGGAGTTTGATCCAGCACAACACCGAACCTTGAGCAAGCTCTTCGACACTACGTACGAAGATGCCTGGAAGGTGCTGTTCAAGGGCGCCGAGGCTCCCGCATCCGCTACCGAAGATCGCGGATTCAGCTCGCAGCGTCAAGCCGGCGAGGTAAGCTATTTTACCCTTTATAGGACGCTTATTATCCATAGTTTGACTCTATGCAGGATCTAAACTCCCTTTACCTTTGACAGGCCTGGCAAAAGACGTCCGGGCAGGTTAACTGTGCGGCTCCCTTGCCAGAAGACCCAGTGGATGCCCAATTAACGGGGCTGCTAGCTCCGGCGCCTTATGTGGTGCCGGAGAAGAAGGCCAAGAAGAAGGCCACGGGAACCCGAAAGAGTTCCCGGCGTCAGGTGTTATCGGACTCATCGTCCGATGACTCCGAGGCGAACTCCTCCCGCGAAGACAAGGAGGAGAAAAAAGAGGCCTCTCCCCCAGCGGGGGGAGAGAAGAAAAGGAAGGCCTCCCCAACAGGGGAGGCTGAAGGGTCCAAGAAGGGAAGGACCCTCCCCCCGGACTACTCCACCAACGCCGATGATGATGAAGAGGAGTGGCCACCAAGGACTAAGCCCCTGGCTACTTCGTAAGTGTCCGGATACTAGAATAACTCATGGTGCTTCATTTGTTGCATAGAATCTCTTAACGCCGAATATAACCCTGCAGGCCGCCCAAGGACGGGCTCGATACTTTAACGAGCGGGTCCCTGGCGCCATCGGACGTGGATAGCACTTCGCATCCGGCCGTCTCCTCTCCTTGTGCTGCGGATGACGCCGAGGTGGGGTCCCAAAATGGGCCCAGCCAGGAGGAGGAGGTTCCGGAGGTGCCGCAGGGCAACCTCCCGGACTTTGGGCACGAGGGGGATCAACCCCCAAAGGGTTCTGAGTTCGGCCCGGGGCCGGACTCCGCACCGGAAGCTTTAGTGGTTCCGAAGTTCGGTGGGCGTCCCCTTCATAAGAAGGGCGAGACTGCGACGTCGGTGACCTCCGTCCAACTGGAGGCGCCGGATAATTTGCTGGAGGCGCTTAATGGCACCTCCATTGACGAGGAGCACCGCACTGTTATGAGTGCGGTGATCCAGAAAGTCTAGTCCGCCAAGAGCGGGCTGACTGAAGCCTGTACCAGCCTTCTAACGGGCTTTGAGGTATGTAATTAAGATATGTAGAAATAGTACCGCATAGACAGTAGCCCCTGATGCTCAGTTTGGTGTTCGGAAAGAAAAGCCGAACTGAGGATCTAAAAAGATATACGCAGGAGTCTAACATAAGCATGTCAATATGGGAATGCAGGCTGCGCTGCTGACCTCTGCCGCACTGACTACGGAGGTCAATGAATTGAAGCAGGACCTCGAGCGGTCCGAGAACGAGCTCGGCCTTGCCAAGAAGCAGCTCGAGCACAAGGAAGGTAAGTAATACCTTATTAAAGTAATACCTTATAGAAAGGATTTGGTTGCAAAAAATGACAGGAATAGCGTGAGTATTGCAGGGGCCACGAACGAGGTGGCGACCCTGAAAGAGGCGTTGTCCAAGGCCGAAAAAAGTGCGGCCGCGGAGCGCACTGAGCGAGAGAAGCAGGGGGCGCGGGTGGCGGAGGTGCGGCAAGAGCTCCAGGCTCTCGTGGAAAAACATGAGAGTTTGGAGCGTGACTCAAAGACTCGAGAGTCCGAGCTCGCCTCGGCTCTTGAGAGTGCCAAAGCCGCTAAGGCCAAAGCCCAAAAAGCCCTCCAGGAGATTGAGGCGATAAAAAAGATAGCGGCGGGTAAGGCATTCTTCATGCAAAGCAAGCATGTAAAAGTGAATTATCTGTTACTTACCCGAATTCGGAGCTCTCCAGGAGCTTTCACAGATCTGCCCTATAGTGTGTCCGATGCTGCCGCGTTCTACCGAGCCGAGGAGGGGAGCTCGACGGAGAAGGTGTTCTGGTCTCAATATGCTGAGGCCGGACATCCGGTGCCCCTGAGCGACCAACTGAAGCAGCTGGTTGAGCTCCACAAGGTGGCCGAACAGGCCATGAAGGGCCTCATAGTTCGGCTGTGGCCTAAAGAAGCCATGCCTGGGAGCTACTTCGGTCTGGTGCGGCGGCTGGTGGACGCCTGTCCATGGATTGAAGTCATCAAGCATTCCGTCTGCATTGAAGGTGCCCGTCGGGCCCTTGCACACGCTAAGGTGCACTAGGGCAAGATGGGCGCCGAGAAGCTTGTGACGGACGCGCCACCGCCGGACAAGGAGTATCGCATGCCCAAGATGTACTATAAGGGTGTCCTGAAGGGTGCCCGCCTTATAGTGGGTGAGTGCTCCAAAGATGTAATTTTTAGTAGACTCGCATTTGTTATCCCGTGCGCTGAAAACTTTGTTCATATGTGCTAAGCAACGCTTGTTAATTTAAAATATTACCTTATGTGCGGCCGTTTATCAAATTTGAGAGATGGCAAGTCATTGGCTTCAGCCCCCATGCCACGAGTGCTGGGGTGTTCGGGATAAACTTGAGCGCTCTTGTTCCCATTCTTGGGTCCTTCGAGGGAGGCGCTCAACACAACGAACAAGGCAACCGAACTTATAATGCTTGAACACTCCCACTTAGCCATAGAATTCTATAATTTTAAATTTCGGCGAAGCCCCTAGTGTTCGGAAGACCGAATTCGGGGCGCTATCCACGCCTGGGCCGGTCGAAGCCGACTCCTCGCTCTAAGCGGCATAAGTCTTTAGGGACTCGAAAAAACCTCTCGAACATCGACTGGCTCTCGCCCTATCATGACGATCAGTTTTAGCTTTCTCCACTGAGGTGCTCAACCAGCTCAACTGGGGCACAATCGCAGTGGTTCTCCCAGCGCTACCTTAACCGATATAACGGAACGTAAGGTACCAAAACATGGGAGCCGGACAAACCCAACTATTGACCCAAGACATGATTCGGAGCCGATGCATATAATGCTATAAGTTTGGGGTGCCGCACTTGTGAAAGTGTTCGGACTTATCACACCATATTTTGGGGAACTTAAGCCCCTGGTGTATTTGGCCGTACCAAAGCGTACGGATGCAACATGTCATATGTGAACATGTATAGATAGAAAAAGGAATGCAATAATAGGCAAAAAGCGATGCATTGTTTATAAAAAATACTCAATGAAAGCAGAACGATACAAATAGTGCGATAAGCAAGGAGTGGGACTATTTAACATGTCCCCCTCCAGGGGTAGTGAGGGAGTCCTGAACTAGGGGGTGTCCGGACAGCCGGACTATCAATATCCGCCGGACTCCAAGACTACGAAGATACAAGATTGAAGACTCCGGCTCGTGTCCGGATGGTACTTTCCTTGGCGTGGAAGGCAAGCTTGGCAATACGGATATGTAGATCTCCTACCATTGTAAGCGACTCTGTGTAACCCTAGCCTCCTCCGGTGTCTATATAAACCGGAGGGCTTTAGTCCGTAGGACAACATACATCTCAACAATCATATCATAGGCTAGCTTCTAGGGTTTAGCCACCTTGATCTCGTGGTAGATCTACTCTTGTACTACCCATATCATCAATATTAATCAAGCAGGACGTAGGGTTTTACCTCCATCGAGAGGGCCTGAACCTGGGTAAAAACATTGTGTCCCTCGTCTCCTGTTACCATCCGCCTAGACGCACAGTTCGGGACCCCCTACCCGAGATCCGCCGGTTTTGACACCGACATTGGTGCTTTCATTGAGAGTTCCTCTGTGTCGTCACCGATAGGCTTGATGGCATCTTCAACCAGCAACGCTGTCCAGGGTGAGACTTTTCTCCCCGGACAGATCTTCATATTCGGCGGCTTCGCCCTGCGGGCCAATTCACTTGGCCATCTGGAGCAGATCGAAAACTACGCCCCTGGCCGTCAGGTCAGATTTGGAAGCTTAAACTTCACCGCCGATGTCCGCGGAGACTGGATCTTCGACGGACTCGAGCCACAGCCGAGCGTGCCGCACTGTGACGATGGGCATGATCTAGCTCTGCCGCCGAACAGTGCCTTGGTGGCCGCACACGAATCTGCTTCGGCCATTAGCCCGGAGCCGATCGCCCAGATCGAGGGCCGGTGGATAGAAGCCGCCCTGGGGGCTTCCACATCCACGGCGATGGAGCCGAACACCAATCTTGTCCCCCGCGAAACTCGTGATTCCGAGGCGCCGGACTCCTTGCCGGACTCCGAACCTCCCGCGCCCCCGCCAATCGATCTGGATTGGGCGCCGGTTATGGAATTCACCGCCGCGGACATCTTCCAACACTCGCCTTTTGGCGATATCCTGAATTCACTAAAGCATCTCTCGTTATCAGGAGAGTCCTGGCCGGACTATGGCCAGGATGGTTGGGGTACGGACGACGAAGAAATTCAGAGCCCACCCACCACCCACTTTGTAGCCACTGTCGACGATTTAACCGACATGCTAGACTTCGACTCCGACGACATCGACGCTATGGACGACGATGCCGGAGACGAACAGGAACCTGCGCCCACAGGGCACTGGAAGGCCGCCTCGTCATATGACGTATACATGGTGGATACCCCAAAAGAAGGGGACGACGAAGAAGCAGCGGAGGCAGACTCTTTAAAGAAGCAGCCCAAGCGCCGGCGTCAGCGGCGCCGCTCTAAATCCCGCCACAGCAAGAATAGAGATTCCGGCACAGGAGACAATAACACTCTAGAGAGCGCCGAAGACAATCCCCTCCAGCAAGACTCAGCGCAGGAGGATGCAGAAGCAAGCCCCCACGAGAGGGTGGCAGACGAAGAGGTCGAGGATCATAACTATATACCTCCCTCCGAAGACGAAGCAAGCCTCAATGACGACGAACTCGTCGCGCCCGAGGACCCCGTCGAACAGGAGCTTTTTAAGCGCAGGCTCGTCGCCACAGCAAGAAGCCTGAAGAAGGAAAAACGGAAGCTCAAAACAGCGGAAGACACGCTCAGAATAAGATGGAGCAAAGTACTCAAAACCGCAGATAAATATGACAATGGCCACCAATCGAAGAGCTACCCGAAGCGTAAGCTGCTACCAGAATTCGACGAAGAGGCCATAGAGCCTCCACCGTCAAATGGCCCAGCCAGGTCCATCTACGGACCAAAAAAGAAGGACCCAGGAAGCAAAGTAACACGTCAAGCGTCCGATGATAGCGGCACATACAAGTACAGGGGCGCCGCACACCCACTATGTTTCACCGATGAGGTGTTGGACCATGAATTCCCAGCAGGGTTTAAACCCATAAACATAGAGGCCTACGATGGAACAACAGACCCTGGAGTCTGGATAGAAGATTATATACTGCATATACACATGGCCAGAGGAGACGATCTCCACGCCATAAAATATCTACCCCTCAAGCTCAAAGGGCCAGCCCGTCATTGGCTCAAAAGCCTCCCAGAAAACACTGTTGGAAGTTGGGAAGAGCTCGAGGACGCGTTTAGAGCAAATTTTCAAGGGACTTATGTCCGTCCTCCGGATGTAGACGATTTAAGTCATATAACTCAACAGCCCGGAGAGTCAGCGCGGAAATTCTGGAACAGGTTTCTTACCAAAAAGAACCAAATAGTCGACTGTCCGGACGCCGAAGCCTTAGCAGCTTTCAAGCACAATGTCCGAGACGAATGGCTCGCCAGGCACCTCGGTCAAGAGAAACCGAGGACAATGTTCGCACTAACAAGCCTCATGACCCAGTTCTGTGTGGGAGAGGATAGCTGGCTAGCAAGAAGCAGCACCAGCGACCCAAGTACATCCGAGATAAGAGATGGAAACAGAAAATCACGGCGCAGAAAAGAGCAGCGCCGGAATAAAGAGAAAAGCCCAAAGAGCACGGCAGTCAACGCTGGATTCAAAAGCTCGTGGCCCAATAACAAAACTCAACCTCTCAAGGATGACAGCGACGAATTGTCCAATTTAAACAAAATTTTGGGTCGGATATGTCAAATCCACAGTACCCCCGCAAGGCCTGCAAATCACACCCACAGGGATTGTTGGGTTTTTAAACAGTCCGACCGACTAAATGCCGAACACAAGGGGCTCGACGCGTCAAGCGAAGAAGATAAACCCCACCAGCAGGGCACCGGAAAACAAAAGGCTTTCCCACAAGGGGTCAAAGCAGTAAATTCACTTCATGTGATAACAAGGAAAAATAGTGCGGCACTTTCTAAAAAGAGCTTCGCACGGTCCAACCCAGCAGACCGTAGAGATTGGATATCAAAACCAATCACTTTTGACCACCTGGACTATTCCAGAAGCGTTCGAAATGCGGGACGGACTCCCCTGATATTGAATCCCATAATGGACGGATTACAATTTACTAACGTCCTAATGGACGGAGGCAGTGACTTAAACCTGCTATATTCAAACACAATCCATAGGATGGGGATAGACCCTACCAAAATTCGACACAGCCGCACTTCCTTCAAAGGAGTGACACCAGGCCCTTACGCCAAGTGCACAGGCTCTATATTATTAGAAGTCGTGTTCGGATCGCCGAACAATTTTTGACGTGAAAAATTAATTTTTCATACCGTCCCATTCGAAAGTGAATATCAAGCACTCTTGGGACGAAAGGCTTTTGTCCGCTTCAACGCCATACCGCATTACGCGTCTCTTACACTCAAGATGCCCGGTCCACATGGCGCCATTTCAGTGCGCGGGTCACTTAAAGACCCCGGACTCGGATAGATGAATCCGGCCTCAGCAGGCTAGGGGCCCCCTAGCCGCATACCCCTTCACAGGGGGCTGCACGCACAAACAATCACGGTTTCATATAAACCTTGCTTTAATTATTTATATTTCTTATTTTACATATTTTTAGCATGAATTGTTTCTAAAACTAAACGTTCCTCTTTTGCTACAGATGAACAACATGCATACCCATCCAGGATAATGGCGCAACGGAGACACATGCGCAGACGTGCAGTAGGGACCCGTTGCAAGGATTCTTTTCAGATTAAGACCCTGCGTAGACCTTTCTTACTGTCTCTTGTTGTTACTCTCCCTTGGTTCCTTCCTATAGCCAAAGCGGAGCCTGACGCTTTGGCATCGGCCGCGTCAGAAGACCATGCCCGTACCTGGACACTAGGGGCTTAGGGCATCGTTCTGCCCATTATTATAAAGACCGAACACCTTAGGGAGTGTTCGGCGTCTTGAGTTAGGCATTATATGCATCAGCTCCGAATCATGTCTTTGGTCAAATGTTGGGTTTGCCCGGCTCCTGTGTTTTGCTGCCTTACGTTCCGTATCATCGGGCTAACGCGACACCATGAGAACTACTGCGATTGTGCCCCAGTTCGGCTGGGCGAGCACCTCAGTAGAGAAAGCCGAAAACTGACTGTCATGATACAGTGAGAGTCTGGTGAACCACTCGATCGACTATCGGAATGTTTAGAATTCCCCACTTTGACGAAGGACCGTTTCCCGGTCACGCACATACGCACCCCAAATCCGGAGATGTGCGGTGCCACCAGGGGCTATATCGTAGCCCCACCCTCGAGCTCCTCTGGCTAAGTGAAAGTGATAAAGCATTATAGTCCGGATTGCCTGGTTCGCTACGCTACCACCTCCTTAAACAGGACCGAGACGTCGGATTAAGTGTGAAAATGCGCTATTTTTTGCGAACACCCCCGCACCCTGTGCGTGGGGGCTGAAGCCGAAGACTGCAATCTTTCAAGTTATACGAAAGTATACGTAAACTGCCGCACAGGAGAAGTTTTACTACTTGGACGCACAAGTATAAAAAGCAGTTATAACATAATCATCGATTTACAAGCTACGACGTTCATTTGAACGTTACATTCTTCGAGCACTGTGACTCTATTACACGAGCGCCACGCATAACTTCCCCGAAGTAGTGCTCGGCAGGGAGCCGGCTTTCATCCGGACCCTGGGAGGCAACAGCGGTGGCATCCATCTCCGGATAATGCGCCTTTACACGGGCAAGAGCCATCCGCGCACCCTCGATGCAGGCCGACCGCTTCATGTCCTTTATATGCGGTACCGCTCCAAGGAATTGCTGCAGTAAGCCGAAGTAGCTCGTCGCCTTGGACCTCTCTGGCCAGACATGGGCCACGATGTCAGACATGGCAAGTCCGGACAATCTATTTAGCTCGGCCCATTCGGCCAACCGGTCCGTCAATGGAAGGGAGCGATCCGGACTGTGGAATTGAGACCAATACAGCTCTTCCGTCTCGTGATCCCCCTGGCTCCGGAAGTGCTTAACGGCATCAGCCGCGCTTGCAGCTAAATCCATATACGGATCCTCCGGACTCCACAGCCGCTCAAATTGAGCATACATTGCATCCATAAACCGGCGACGCAACAGAATAGGCTTGCCAGCCACGATCTCTCCGGCCTGGTGCAGCTCCTCCTTCATAGCCCGCATTGCAGAGCGGGCATCTTTGGCTTCGGCGGTGGCCTTCTTCAGGTCTTCCCGCTCCGATAAGCGCTCCTTCTCAAGAGCCTCATTGAGGTCGGTAGCATCCTTTAATTTCCTGGCCAATTCGGCCACCCCCGCCCTGCTTAGGCAGTGCGCAGCCTTTTCGGCTTTCAACTCTTTGGCCGCCTTCGAGGCAGCCGCGTCATTCCTTCGGGCTTGCTCCTTAGCTCGAGCAAGTTCGGCCCGAAGGCTCTCCACAGCAGCAGCACCGTCTATACAACAGCATACAATTTATCAGAGGAGGGCTTCGACCCACCTTACATAAAGCAACTGCGGAGAATTTATTTACCTTGCGACTCGTCAAGTCACCGGTTGACAAGTGCGATGTCAGCATCTGCCACGTCAAGTTGCCGGCTTAATTCGGCAAACTCATTAGTCCGGCTGGCCCCCGGACTATCCGCCACCTGTATAAGGACAGCGGTATTCATTACTTGAGATTTTGAGATTTCGATCCTCGGCACGCTGTCATTTCCGACAACCTACCGAGTCTCAGGGGCTACTATCTATACAGGGCGCATTTTTTATGTGCAAAACTGTTAAAAGACAAAAGGATGCGTCATTGTTGCATACCTCAAATCCCGCCAGCAAACTCATGGCGGCATTACACAATCCGCTCTCGGCGGACGAAATCCTTCCAATCACCATATGCATTACTGCACGGTGATCTTCTGAAATGGACGCTGTCGGTGTCAAAACCGGCGGATCTCGGGTAGGGGGTCCCGAACTGTGCGTCTAGGCGGATGGTAACAAGAGACGAGGGACACAATGTTTTTACCCAGGTTCGGGCCCTCTCGATGGAGGTAAAACCCTACGTCCTGCTTGATTAATATTGATGATATGGGTAGTACAAGAGTAGATCTACCACGAGATCAAGGAGGCTAAACCCTAGAAGCTAGCCTATGGTATGATTGTTGAGATGTATCTTCGTCCTACGGACTAAAGCCCTCCGGTTTATATAGACACCGGAGAGGGCTAGGGTTACACAGAGTCGGTTACAATGGTAGGAGATCTACATATCCGTATTGCCAAGCTTGCCTTCCACGCCAAGGAAAGTACCTTCCGGACACAAGCCGGAGTCTTCAATCTTCTATCTTCGTAGTCTTGGAGTCCGGCGGATATTGATAGTACGGCTGTCCGGACACCCCCTAGTCCAGGACTCCCTCAGTAGCCCCTGAACCAGTCTTCAATGACGATAAGTCCGGCGTGCATAATGTTCGGCATTGCAAGGCGGGTTCCTTCCTTGAATAATCCGGAGAAGATAATGAACACCAGGATAGTGTCCGACTCTGCAAAAATAATTTCCACATTCCACCGTAGAGAGAATGAAACATATACACTAGCTCAATCTGCTGACGTATTATGCGGCGTGACATCACACCGCAGCCAAGCCCTCGTTTGAATCGTTTTTTACTATTCCACCTCAGCACGTTTAGCGAAGCGGTTTCCTTGGCACGTCTTGTCGAAGCAGAGATCGTGTTCCCCTTATTCCGGGATCCTCATCAATACGTGCGTGGGTAACCCAACCGTTCCCGTCGCCACACCTCCTCTATCGAAGGGGAATCCCAAACGGTCACGGAGACGGCCCTTGGTATTTCTTCCTCTTTATAAGAGGACCAAGGCCAGCCCTTGTTCTTCAATCTCGCATCGAATCTTTTCCCCGCTCCCAGTTCCAACACCCAGAGCCTCAGATTCGAGCGCTTCGGATCCTCAATCATGTCCGGCTCCGACCTCCAGGGCCGGTGGATGCCCTCCTCCGTCACGGAGGAAGACATACTGAAATTGCGTGAGGCCAAGTACCTGGCCTACGAGGTTTCGCACAGGTTGCCTGGCCAAGGGCAGGCCGTGCCAGCCCCCGAGCCCGGCGAATACGTCGTTTTCGTATCCCACCTCCGCCGGGGTTTAGGCTTCCCGACGGATCCCTTCGTGAGAGGGCTCCTGTTCTACTACGGGCTGGACTTCCACGACCTGGCTCCGGAGTCTATCCTCCAAATCTCCACATTCATCATCGTCTGCGAAGCCTTCCTCCGCGTCATCCCCCACTTCGGCCTATGGCTGAGGACCTTCAAGGTGGAACCGAAGATGATCAGGGGGCGTCAAGCGGAGTGCGGCGGGGCGACCATAAGCAAGAAGGTCGATGCCCCGTGGCTCGAGGGTTCCTTCCAAGAGGAACTCGGACTGTGGCAGCGGGAGTGGTTCTATATCACCGCTCCGAGGGGCAGCAGGCAAAAGCCGCCGCCCTCATTCCGCCCGGGACCTCCACGCCAGCTGATGTCGTGGGTCAACCAAGGGCTTAACTGGGGGCCGTCCGAAGACGTGCCCTCGCTGCAGGGCCGTATTCGAGATCTCCAAGCAAGGGAGATCGATCTGGTCAAGGTGACGCAGGTTATGCTAGTCAGGCATCTTCTGCCCTGCAAACGTCGTCCTCTCCGTCTATGGGAATTCAACCCGGAGGGACCTCGGATTCTCCAACACTTCATGGGTGCGACACCCGCGGAGATGTACAAGTTGTTCTTCGGACCGCAGGTGGCGTGTCCGGATTCAGCCGAGGATGCAGGTCTAAGCCGCATTCGCCCGGATACTCAGGTAAATAGCTCATAGTCCGAACATTCTGTTTATGCGCCCTTCTAGAGTTCGCATCCTTACCCTTTTGTTCTTTACAGGAATGGGTGGCGCGATCCAGGCTGATAAGGTGTCCGGCCCCCCTCCCCGAGACCGCACTGGAGCCCGTGCTGGTCAGAATGTTGGAGGTTGCTCCTGCAGAAGGGGGCAATGGGGAAAATAGAGGAGCTAATACTTTGCCCAAAGGGGCGACAGAGGAGGAGGGAACCAAGAATCCCTCCCCTCAGGGGGAGAAGAGGACCGCCTCCGAAGATCCGGAGGCCAAAGCCCCTAAACGTGGGAAGAGATCTTCCCCGGGGGGTCCGGCGCCCGGAGAGAATCCGGACGCACAATCATCACCAAAGGATCGGCCCTCCAGCAAGCCGTGAGTATAAAAGAGAGAGTTAATTAGTAACGAAATACCTTCATTTGTGCCTCCGTAGGTAACCGAAATATTTATATCGCAGTTCGGATCTGCAGCCTTCTCAGATGAGTTCATGTTCGGGGGACCTTCTTCCGGAGATGATGGAGAGCGATACGCCTCCATCTGCAGCGCCGCCAGATGAGGCAGGCGAACCCGAAGTGTCATCACGGAGGGTATCCCCGAGTCCGGAGGGGCCAGAGAGTTCGGCACCGACTAGTATCCGGCCGGGAGAACTGAAGCATCTGCTTGAGAGGGCGTCCATTTCTGAAGATCACCGTGCGTTAATGCGTATGGTGATTGGAAGGATTTCGTCCGCTGAAAACGGATTGCGTAATGCCGCCATGAGTTTACTGGCGGGATTTGAGGTATGCAGTAATGACGCACCCCTTCATCTTTTAACAGTTTTGCATATAAAAATGCGCCCTGTATAGATAGTAGCCCCTGAGACTCTGTAGGTTGTCGGAAATGACAGCATGCCGAGGATCGAAATCTCAAAATCTCAAGTAATGAATACCGCCGTCTTGATACAGGTGGCGGATAGTCCGGGGGCCAGCCGGACTAATGAGTCTTGACGTGGCGGATGCTGACATCGCGCTTGTCAACCAGCGACTTGATGAGTCGCAAGGTAAATGAATTCTCCACAGTTTATTTATTTAAGGGGATCGAAGCCCTCTGCTGATAAATTGTATGCTTTTGTTCAGACAGTGCTGCTGCTGTGGAGAGCCTCCGGGCCGAACTTGCTCGAGCTAAGGAGCAGGCCCGAAGGAGTGACGCGGCTGCCTCGAAGGCGGCCGAAGAGTTGAAAGCCGAAAAGGCTGCGCACTGCCTAAGCAGGGGGGAGGTGGCCGAATTGGCCAGGAAATTAAAGGATGCTACCGACCACAATGAGGCTCTTGAAAAGGAGCACTTATCGGAGCGGGAAGACCTGAAGAAGGCCACCGCCGAAGCCAAGGATGCCCGCTCTGCAATGCGGGCTATGAAGGAGGAGCTGCGCCAGGCTGGGGAGATCGTGGCTGGCAAGCCTATTCTGCTGCATCGCCGGTTTATGGATGCGAAGTATGCTCAATTTGAGCAGCTGTGGAGTCCGGAGGATCCGTATATGGACTTAGCTGCGAGCGCGGCTGATGCCGTTAAGCACTTCCGGAGCCAGGGGGATCACGAGACGGAAGAGCTGTATTGGTCTCAATTCCACAGTCCGGATCGCTCCCTTCCGTTGACGGACCGGTTGGCCGAATGGGCTGAGCTAAATAGATTGTCCGGACTTGCCATGTCTGACATCGTGGCCCATGTTTGGCCAGGGAGGTCCAAGGCGACGAGCTACTTCGGCTTACTGCAGCAATTCCTTGGAGCGGTGCCGCATATAAAGGATATGAAGCGGTCGGCCTGCATCGAGGGCGCGCGGATGGCTCTTGCCCGTGTGAAGGTGCATTATCCGGAGATGGATGCCATCGCCGTTGCCACCCAGGGTCCGGATGAAAGCCGGCTCCCTGCCGAGCACTAGTTCAGAGAAGTCATGCGCGGTGCTCGTAAAATAGAGGCGCAGTGCTCAAAGAATGTAACGTTCAAATGAATGCATTAGCTTGTAAATTAATGATTATATTATAACTGCTTTTTATACTTGTGTGTCCAAGTAAAACTTCTCCTATGCAGCCGTTTATGTATACTTGTGTATAACCTGAAAGATGGCAGTCTTCGGCTTCAGCCCCCACGCACAGGGTGCGGGGGTGTTCACAAAACTAGCGCGTTTTCACACTTAATCCGACGTCTTGGTCCTGTCATAAGGAGGTGGTAGCGTAGCGAACTAGGCAATCTAGACTATAATGCTTTATCACTTTCACTTAGCCAGTGGAGCTCGAGGGTGGGGCTACGATATAGCCCCTGGGGGCACCGCACATCTCCGGATTCGGGGTGCGTATGTGCCTGACCGGGAAACGGTCCTTCGTCAAAGCGGGGAATTCTAAACATTCCGATAGTCGATCGAGTGGCTGACCAGACTCTCGCTGTATCATGACAGTCAGTTTTTGGCTTTCTCTACTGAGGTGCTCGCCCAGCCGAACAGGGGCATAATCGCAGTAGTTCTCCTGGTGCCGCGTTAGCCGATGATACGGAACGTAAGGCAGCAAAACACAGGAGCCGGGCAAACCCAACATTTGACCAAAGACATGATTCGGAGCTGATGCATATAATGCCTAACTCGAGACGCCGAACACTCCCGAAGGTGTTCGGACTTTATAATAATGGGCAGAAAGATGCCCTAAGCCCCTAGTGTCAGGGTACGGGCATGGTCCTCTGACGCGGCCAATGCCAAAGTGTCAGGCTCCGCTTTGGCTATAGGAAGAAACCAAGGGAGAGTAACAACAAGAGACAGTAAAAAAGGTCTACGCAGGGTCTTAATCTGAAAAGAATCCTTGCCACGGGTCCCTACTGCACGTCTGCGCCTGTGTCTCTGTTGCGCCGTTATCCTGGACGGGTATGCACGTTGTTCATCTGTAGGAAGAGAGGAACGTTTAGTTGTAGAAACAATTCGTGCGAAAAATATGTTAAATAAGAAATATAAATAATTAAAGTAAGGTTTATATGAAACCGCGATTGTTTGTGCGCGCAGCCCCCTGTGAAGGGGTATGCGGCTAGGGAGCCCCTAGCCTGCTGAGTCCGGATTCGTCTATCCGAGCCCGGGGTCCTTAAGTGACCCTCGCACTGAAATGGCGCCATGTGGACCGGGCATCTTGAGTGTAAGAGACGCGTAATGCGGTATGGCGTTGAAGCGGACAAAAGCCTTTCGTCCCAAGAGTGCTTGATATTCACTTTCAAATGGGAAGATATGAAAAATTAAATTTTCGCGTCGAAAATTGTTCGGCAATCCGAACACGACGTCCAGTAATATAGAGCCTGTGCACTTGGCGTAAGGGCCTGGCGTCACTCCTTTGAAGGAAGTGCGGCTTTGTTGAATTTTGGTAGGGTCTATCCCCATCCTACGGATTGTGTTTGAATATAGCAGGTTTAGGTCACTGCCTCCGTCCATTAGGACGTTAGTGAATTGTAATCCGTCTATTATGGGATTCAATATCAGAGGAGTCCGTCCCGCATTTCGAACGCTTCTGGAATAATCCAGGTGGTCGAAAGTGATTGGTTTTGATATCCAATCTCTACGGTCTGCTGGGTTGGACCGTGCGAAGCTCTTTTTAGAAAGTGCCGCACTATCTTTCCGTGTCATCACACGAAGTGAGTTTACTACTTTGACCCCTTGTGGGAAAGTCTTTTGTTTTCCGGTGCCCTGCTGGCGGGGTTTATCTTCTTCGCTTGACGCGTCGAGCCCCTTGTGTTCGGCATTTAATCGGCCGGACTATTTAAAAACCCAACAATCCCTGTGGGTGTGATTTGCAGGCCTTCCGGGGGTGCTGTGGATTTGACATATCCGACCCAAAATTTTGTTTAAGTTGGACAATTCGTCACTGTCATCCTTAAGAGGTTGAGTTTTGTTATTGGGCCGCGAGCTTTTGAATCCGGCGTTGACTACCGTGCTCTTTGGGCTTTTCTCTTTATTCCGGCGCTACTCTTTTCTACGCCGTGATTTTCCGTTTCCATCTCTTATATCGGACGTACTTGGGTCGCTGGTGCTGCTTCTTGCTAGCCAGCTATCCTCTCCCGCACAGAAGCGGGTCATGAGGCTTGTTAGTGCGGACATTGTCCTCGGTTTCTCTTGGCCGAGGTGCCTGGCGAGCCATTCGTCTCGGACATTGTGCTTGAAAGCTGCTAAGGCTTCGGCGTCTGGACAGTCGACTATTTGGTTCTTTTTGGTAAGAAACCTGTTCCAGAATTTCCGCGCTAACTCTCTAGGCTGTTGAGTTATATGGCTTAAATCATCTGCATCCGGAGGACGGACATAAGTCCCTTGAAAATTTGTTCTAAATGCTTCCTCGAGCTCTTCCCAACTTCCAACAGTGTTTTCTGGGAGGCTTTTGAGCCAATGACGGGCTGGCCCTTTGAGCTTGAGGGGTAGATATTTTATGGCGTGGAGATCGTCTCCTCTGGCCATGTGTATATGCAGTATATAATCTTCTATCCAGACTCCAGGGTCCGTTGTTCCATCGTAGGCCTCTATGTTTATGGGTTTAAACCCTGCTGGGAATTCATGGTCCAGCACCTCATCGGTGAAACATAGTGGGTGTGCGGCGCCCCTGTAATTGTATGTGCCGCTATCACCGGACACTTGACGTGTTGCTTTGCTTCCCGGGGCCTTCTTTTTGGGTCCGTAGATGGACCTGGCTGGGCCATTTGACGGTGGAGGCTCTATGGCCTCTTCGTCGAATTCTGGGAGCAGCTTACGCTTTGGGTAGCTCTTTGATTGGTTGCCATTGCCGTAGTTATCTGCGGTTTTGAGTACTTTGCTCCTTCTTATTCTGAGCGTGTCTTCCGCTGTTTTGAGCTTCCGTTTTTCCTTCTTCAGTCTTCTTGCCGTGGCGATGAGCCTGCGCTTAAAAAGCTCTTGTTCGACGGGGTCCTCGTGCGCGACGAGTTCGTCGTCATTGAGGCTTGCTTCGTCTTCAGAGGGAGGTATATAGTTATGATCCTCGACCTCTTTGTCTGCCGCCCTTTCGTGAGGGCTTGCTTCTGCATCCCCCTGCGCTGAGTCTTGCTGGAGGGGGTTGTCTTCGGCACTCTCTGGAGTGTTATTGTCTCCTGTGCCGGAATCTCCATTCTTGCTGTGGCGGGATTTAGAGCGGCGCCGCTGACGCCGGCGTTTGGGCTGCTTCTTTAAAGAGTCTGCCTCCGCTGCTTCTTCGCCCTCCCCTTCTTTTGGGGTATCCACCATGTATACGTCATATGACGAAGTGGCCTTCCAGTGCCCTGTAGGCGCTGGTTCCTGTTCATCTCCGGCATCGTCGTCCATAGCGTCGATGTCTTCGGAGTCGTAGTCTAGCATGTCGGTTAAATCCTCGACAGTGGCGACTAAGTGGGTGTTGGGTGGGCTCTGAATTTCTTCGTCGTCCGTACTCCAACCATCCTGGCCATAGTCCGGCCAGGAATCTCCTGATAGCGAGAGATGCTTTAACGAGTTTAGGATATCGCCAAAAGGCGAGTGTTGGAATATGTCCGCGGCGGTGAATTCCATAACCGGCGCCCAATCCGAATTGATCGACAGGGGCGTGGGAGGTTCGGAGTCCGGTGAGGAGTCCGGCACCTCGGAATCACGGGTCTCGCAGGGGACAAGGTCAGTGTTCGGCTCCATCGCCTTGGATGTTGAAGCCCCCGGGGCGGCGTCTATCCACCGACCCTCGATCTGGGCGACCGGCTCCGGACTAATGGCCGAAGCGGATCCAAGTGCGGCCACCCAGGCACAGTCCGGCGGCAGAGCTAGATCGTGCCCATCGTCACAGTGCGGCGCGCTTGGCTGTGGCTCGAATCCGTCGAAGATCAAGTCTCCGCGGAGATTGGCCGTGAAGTTTAAGCTTCCGAATCTGACCTGACGGCCAGGGGCGTAGCCTTCGATCTGCTCCAGATGACCAAGAGAATTGGCCCGCAGTGCAAAGCCGCCGAATACGAAGATCTGTCCGGGGAGAAAAGTCTCACCCTGGACAGCGTTGCTGGTTGAAGATGCCATCAAGCCTATCAGTGACGACACAGAGGAAATCTCAATGAAAGCACCAATGTCGGTGTCAAAACCGGCGGATCTCGGGTAGGGGGTCCCGAACTGTGCGTCTACGCGGATGGTAACAAGAGACGAGGGACACAATGTTTTTACCCAGGTTCGGGCCCTCTCGATGGAGGTAAAACCCTACGTCCTGCTTGATTAATATTGATGATATGGGTAGTACAAGAGTAGATCTACCACGAGATCAAGGAGGCTAAACCCTAGAAGCTAGCCTATGGTATGATTGTTGAGATGTATCTTCGTCCTACGGACTAAAGCCCTCCGGTTTATATAGACACCGGAGAGGGCTAGGGTTACACAGAGTCGGTTACAATGGTAGGAGATCTACATATCCGTATTGCCAAGCTTGCCTTCCACGCCAAGGAAAGTACCTTCCGGACACGAGCCGGAGTCTTCAATCTTCTATCTTCGTAGTCTTGGAGTCCGGCGGATATTGATAGTCCGGCTGTCCGGACACCCCCTAGTCCAGGACTCCCTCAGATGCCCTCTCAAGCAGATTCTTCAGTTCCCCCGGCCGGACACTAGTAGGTGCCGAACACTCTGGCCCCTCCGGACTCGGGGATACCCTCCGTGACGACACTTCGGGTTCGCCTGCCTCATCTGGCGGCGCTGCGGATGGAGGCGTATCGCTCTCCATCATCTCCGGAAGAAGGTCCCCCGAAGATGAACTCATCTGAGAAGGCTGCAGATCTGAACTGCAATATAAATATTTTGGTTACCCACAGAAGCATAAATGAAGGTATTTTCCTACTAATTAATTCCCTCTTGTCATACTCACGGCTCGTTGGAGGGCTGATCTTTTGACAATGATTGTGCGTCCGGATTCTCTCCGGACGCCGGACCCCCCGGTGAAGATCTCTTCCCACGCTTAGGGGCTTTGGCCTCCGGATCTTCGGAGGCGGTCCTCTTCTCCCCCTGAATGGAGGGGCTCTTGGTTCCTCCCTCTTCGGTTGCCCCTTTGGGCGAAATATTAGCTCCTTTATCTTCCCCGCCGCCCCCTTCTACGGGCGCAACCTCCAACATTCTGACCAGCACGGGCTCCAGTGCGGTCTCTGGGAGGGGGGCCGGACACCTTATCAGCCTGGATCGCGCCACCCATTCCTGTAAAGAACAAAGGGTAAGGATGCGAACTCTAGAAAGGCACGTAAACAGAATGTCCGGACTCTGAGCTATTTACCTGAGTATCCGGGCGATTGCGGCTTAGACCTGCATCCTCGGCTAAATCCGGACACGCCACTTGCGGTCCGAAGAACAAACTGTACATCTCCACGGGTGTCGCGCCCATGTAGTGTTGGAGAATTCGAGGTCCCTCCGGATTGAACTCCCATAGACGGAGAGGACGGCGTTTGCAGGGCAGAAGATGCCTGATTAGCATAACCTGCATCACCTTGATCAGGTCGATCTCCCTCGCTTGGAGATCTCGAATCCGGCCCTGCAGCGAGGGCACGTCTTCGGACGGCCCCCCAGTTGAGCCCTTGGTTGACCCACGGCATCAGTTGGCGTGGAGGTCCCGGGCGGAATGAGGGCGGCGGCTTTTGCCTGCTGCCCCTCGGAGCGGTGATATAGAACCACTCCTGCTGCCACAGTCCGAGTTCCTCTTGGAAGGAACCCTCAGGCCACGGGGCATCGACCTTCTTGCTTATGGTTGCCCCGCCGCACTCCGCTTGACGCCCCCCGACCATCTTCGGCTCCACCTTGAAGGTCTTCAGCCATAGGCCGAAGTGGGGGATGACGCGGAGGAAGGCTTCGCAGACGATGATGAATGCGGAGATATGGAGGATAGACTCCGGAGCCAAGTCGTGATAGTCCAGCCCGTAGTAGTACAGGAGCCCTCTCACGAAGGGATCCATCGGGAAGCCTAAACCCCGACGGAGGTGGGATAGGAAAACGAAGTATTCACCGGGCTCGGGGGCTGGCACGGCCTGCCCTTGGGCAGGCAACCTGTGCGAAACCTCGTAGGCCAGGTACTTGGCCTCACGCAACTTCAGTATGTCCTCCTCCATGACGGAGGAGGGCATCCACCGGCCCTGGAGGTCGGAGCCGGACATGATTGAGGATCCGAAGCGCTCGAATCTGAGGCTCTAGGTGTTGGAACTGGGAGCAGAGAAGGGATTCGATGCGAGATTGAAGAACAAGGGCGAGCCTTGGTCCTCTTATAAAGGGGAAGAAATACCAAGGTCCGTCTCCATGACCGTTTGGGATTCCCCTTCGATGGAGGAGCCGTGGCGACGGGAACGGTTGGGTTACCCACGCACGTATTGATGAGGATCCCGGAATAAGGGGAACACGATCTCTGCTTCGACAAGACGTGCCAAGGAAACTGCTTCGCTAAACGTGCTAAGGTGGTATAGTAAAAAACGATTCAAACAAAGGCTTGGTTGCGGTGTGATGACATGCCGCGTAATACGTCAGCAGATTGAGCTAAGTGTACATTTTATTCTCTCTACGGTGGAATGTGGAAATTATTTTTGCAGAGCCGGACACTATCCTGGTGTTCATTATCTTCTCCGGATTATTCAAGGGAGGAACCCGCCTTGCAATGCCGAACATTATGCACACCGGACTTATCGTCATTGAGGACTGGTTCAGGGGCTACTGAGGGAGTCCTGCACTAGGGGGTGTCCGGACAGCTGGACTATCAATATCCGCCGGACTCCAAGACTACGAAGATACAAGATTGAAGACTCCGGCTCGTGTCCGGATGGTACTTTCCTTGGCGTGGAAGGCAAGCTTGGCAATACGGATATGTAGATCTCCTACCATTGTAACCGACTCTGTGTAACCCTAGCCTCCTCCGGTGTCTATATAAACCAGAGGGCTTTAGTCCATAGGACAACATACATCTCAACAATCATACCATAGGCTAGCTTCTAGGGTTTAGCCACCTTGATCTCGTGGTAGATCTACTCTTGTACTACCCATATCATCAATATTAATCAAGCAGGACGTAGGGTTTTACCTCCATCGAGAGGGCCTGAACCTGGGTAAAAACATTGTGTTCCTCGTCTCCTGTTACCATCAGCCTAGACGCACAGTTCGGGACCCCCTACCCGAGATACGCCGGTTTTGACACCGACAGGTAGGCTGCGGGATGGTATGTAAAACAGGTATACTGCTCGTAATAGAGACCACCTGGACACTCGACGTAGCTTTTCTACTTCCCTGGCTATTGCATCGTGAGTTCGGCAATTCTACTGGCGGACAGGGCTTCTAGAAAACGGAGTCCTGCGAATAAGAAAAAAAGGAATGACACAATTGGGAGCCCCTGGTGCGGTTGAGCTGCTCTCCGGGCATGCCGTGGTCGTGCCCCTAACCCTATGCCCATGGTATCTCCAGAGCGTAGTTATGTACGCGTGGTACTGGTCTCGCGATTTCGCGAGGGCTGGGGTTGGGGCCGCATTGCTACACATGCTC
Source organism: Triticum timopheevii (assembly GCA_963921465.1). NCBI lineage: Eukaryota > Viridiplantae > Streptophyta > Magnoliopsida > Poales > Poaceae > Triticum > Triticum timopheevii. The sequence goes on from OY997266.1 coordinate 161,707,857, forward strand.
GGAACGTGCCAGACGGTCTTGTTGTAGGTTACTCCGGGCGCGCTTGACGGTGTCCGGCTGCTTAACAGCCGGACTCGAGAATTGCCTTAAGAGGCTGCTTTGTACTTCTGCCGCGAGAGCCGCTGTATGCTCCTCCGTTCGGAGAGAGCGTTCGGTGTTTCCGTTGACCGTAATGACTCCTCGAGGGCCTGGCATCTTGAGCTTGAGGTATGCATAGTGCGGCACCGCATTGAACTTTGCAAATGTGGTTTGTCCAAGCAGTGCGTGATAGCCGCTGCGGAACGGGACTATGTCAAAGATTAACTCCTCGCTTCGGAAGTTATCCGGGGATCCGAAGACCACTTCAAGTGTAACTGAGCCTGTACAGTTGGCCTCTGCACCTGGTATGACGCCTTTGAAGGTCGTCTTTGTGGGTTTAATCCTTGAGGGGTCTATGCCCATCTTGCGCACTGTATCCTGATAAAGCAGGTTCAGGCTGCTACCGCCGTCCATCAGGACTCTAGTAAGGTGAAATCCGTAAACGATTGGGTCTAGAACCAATGCAGCGAATCCGCCATGGCGGATGCTAGTGGGGTGGTCCCTTCGATCAAAAGTGATCGGGCAGGAGGACCACGGATTGAACTTTGGGGTGACTGGCTCCATCACATATACGTCCCTGAGTGCACGCTTCCGCTCCCTTTTGGGTATGTGGGTTGCGTATATCATGTTCACCGTCCGCACTTCTGGGGGAAAGCCCTTCTGTCCTCTATTGTTCAGCGGCCGGGTCTCTTCCTCGTCATTGCTATGCAGCCCCTTGTCATTGTTTTCGGCAATTAACTTGCCTGCCTACTTGAACACCCAACAATCCCTGTTGGTGTGATTGGCTGGCTTTTCGGGGGTGCCGTGTATCTGGCACGAGCGATCGAGTATTCGGTCCAAATTGGATGGGCCCGGAGTATTTCTTTTGAATGGATTTTTCTGCTGACCGGGTTTAGAGCCTCTGAATCCGGCATTGACTGCCATATCGTCAGTATTGTCGCCATTAATGTGGCGCTTGTGCTTGTTGCGACGCGACCTGCCGTTGATGTCCTTGGTATCCGAATTACCAGGGCTCTTGGTCATGTTGTTACTACAAGCTAGCCAGCTATCCTCTCCCGCGCAGAAGCGGGTCATGAGTGTTGTGAGGGCTGCCATGGATTTCCGCTTTTCCTATCCTAGGTGCCGGGAAAGCCACTCATTGCGGATGTTGTGTTTGAAGGCTACAAGGGCCTCTACATCCGGACAGTCGACGATTTGATTTTTCTTGGTTAGGAACCGTGTCCAGAATTGTCTGGCCGATTCTTATGGATGCTGAATTATGTGGCTTAGGTCATCGGCATCTGGTGGTCGCACATATGTGCCCTGGAAGTTATCAAGGAATGCGGCTTCCAGGTCTTCCCAACAACAAATTGATTCTGCTGGCAAGCTGTTGAGCCAATGCCGAGCTGGTCCTTTAAGCTTGAGTGGGAGGTATTTGATGGCGTGTAGATCATCACCGCGGGCCATGTGAATGTGAAGGAGATAGTCCTCGATCCAAACCGTAGGATCTGTTGTGCCGTCGTACGATTCAATGTTTACGGGCTTGAAACCCTCGGGGATTTGATGATCCATTACTTCGTCTGTGAAGCATAGTGGGTGTGCGGCGCCTCTATATTGGGCTATATCACGATGCAACTCATATGAGCTTTGTCTACTATGTTCGGCCCGGCCGGAATTGCTATATCCGGCGTGACGGTTGTCATCACGTATCGTGGAGCGCCCACGCAATCCGTAGATCGATCTTGTTTGCCTTGCCTTGTCCTCGAGTATATCCCGCAGGTCTGGCGCATTTTCCCGTGCCTTGGTATTTTTTGAGCGGCACCGGGGTACGGCTTGAGTGTAGGGCCGAGAGGCCTCTCTGTCGCGGCCACGAGGTGGCCGGTCGGCCGTATTATGCATTGGTGATGTAGGTTTGGGTGCTTCCTCCTCTAATCGGGGTAGCAGCCTGCGTTTTGGGTAGCTCTTGGAGGGGCATTCGAGTTCATACTGTTCGGCCACAAGGACTTCAGTCCATCTGTCGGCTAGCAAGTCTTGGTCAGCTCTAAGCTGTTGCTGCTTTTCCTTGAGGCTGCTTGCCGTGGCCATAAGCCTGTGTTTGAAACGCTCTTGTTCGACGGGATCCTCAGGCACGACAAATTCGTCGTCGTCGAGGCTTGCCTCATCTTCGGAGGGAGGCATATAATTATCATCCTCTACCTCTCTGTCTGCCGCTCTCTCATGAGGGCTGGCTTCTCCATCCTCCTGCGCTGAATCTTGATGGAGGGGGTTGTCTTCGGCACTGTCCGGGGTGTTATTGTCTCCGGTGCCGGAATCTCCATTTTTGCTGTGGCGGGATTTAGAGCGGCGCCGCTGACGCTGGCGCTTAGGCTGTTTTTTGGAGGGGTCGTCCTCCATTGTTCCATCGCCATTCCCATCCTTTGGGGTGTCCACCATGTAAATGTCGTATGACGAGGTGGCCTTCCAGTGCCCTGTAGGCACTGGTTCTTGGTCGTCTCCTGCATCGTCGTCCGTACCGTCGATGTCTTCGGAGTCGAAGTCTAGCATGTCGGTTAAGTCCTCGACAGTGGCTACGAAGTGGGTGGTGGGTGGGCTTTGAATTTCTTCGTCGTCTGCATCCCAACCGTCCTGGCCATAATCCGGCTAGGGCTCTCCTGATAAAGAGAGACACTTTAGTGAATTCAGGTTGTCGCCAAAGGGCAAGTGCTGAAAGATGTCCGCAGCAGTGAACTCCATGATCGGCGCCCAATCGGATTCGATTGGCAGGGGCGCGGAAGGTTCGAAGTCCGGAGAGGAGTCCCGCACCTTGGAGTCTCGAGCTTCACAAAGGACAGGGTTGGTATTCGGCTCTATCACCGTAGAGGTAGCAGCCCCCAAGGCGGTGTCCAGCCACCCGTCCTCGATCAGCGCAGTCGGCTCTGAGCTAAGGGTCAGAGCGGACACTTGTGTGGACTCCAGGGCACTGTCCGGCAGCAGAGCTAGATCATGCCCATCGTGACAGTGCGACGCGCTTGGCTGTGGCTCGAACCCATCGAAGGTCAAGTCTCCGCAGACGTCAGCCGTATAGTTCAAACTTCCTAATCTGACCTGATGGCCAGGGGCGTAGCTTTTAATCTGCTCCAGATGGCCAAGTGAATTGGCCCGCAGTGAAAAGCCGCAGAATACGAAGATTTGTCCGGGGAGAAAAGTCTCACCCTAGACCGTGTCGTTGTTGATGATCGAAGGAGCCATCGGGCCTAAAGGTGACGGCACAGAGGAACTCTCAATGAAAGCACCAATGTCGGTGTCAAAACCGGCGGATCTCGGGTAGGGGGTCCCGAACTGTGCGTCTAGGCGGATGGTAATAGGAGACAAGGGACACGATGTTTTTACCCAGGTTCGGGCCCTCTCGGTGGAGGTAAAACCCTACTCCTGCTTGATTAATATTGATGATATGGGTAGTACAAGAGTAGATCTACCACGAGATCAGAGAGGCTAAACCCTAGAAGCTAGCCTGTGGTATGATTGTTGTTCGTCCTACGGACTAAAACCCTCCGGTTCATATAGACACTGGAGAGGGCTAGGGTTACACAGAGTCGGTTACAATGGTAGGAGATCTACATATCCGTATCGCCAAGCTTGCCTTCCCTTCCAAGGAAAGTCCCATCCGGACACGGGACAAAGTCTTCAATCTTGTATCTTCATAGTCTAGGAGTCCGGCCAAAGATGATATTTTGGCTATCCGGACACCCCCTAGTCCGGGACTCCCTCAGGCAGCAAGGCACGTATTGTATTGTTGCCATCGAGGATATATAGATGGGGTTTTCATCATATTGCTTGAGTTAATTCCTCTACATCATGTCATCTTACTTAATGCGTTACCCCGTTCTTTATGAACTTAATACTCTATATACATGCTGGATAGCAGTCGATGTGTGAAGTAATAGTAGTAGATGCAGAATCATTTTGGTCTACTTGACACAGATGTGATGCCTATATTCATGATCATTGCCTTAGGTATCGTCATAACTTTGCGCTTTTCTATCAATTGCTCGGCAGTAATTTGTTCACCCTGCTACGTCTTAAGCTTGCGTTGGTTTTCCTCGAAGAGGAGAGGGTGATGCAGCAAAGTGTAGCGTAAGTATTTCCCTCAGTTTTGAGAACCAAGGTATCAATCCAGTAGGAGGCTCCTCAAAAGTCCCACGCACCTACACAAACAAACTGAGAACTCGCAACCAACACAATAAAGGGGTTGTCAATCCCTTCACGACCACTTGCGAAAGTGAGATCTAATAAAGATAGTATGAAAAGATAAATATATTTTGGTATTTTTGATATAGATGCAAAAAGTAAAGATGCAAATAAAAGTAGACTAAAAGTAAATATGATAAGAGATAGACCCGGGGGCCATAGGTTTCACTAGAGGCTTCACTCAAGATAGCATAAGTATTACGGTGGGTGAACAAATTACTATCGAGCAATTGATAGAAAAGCGAATAGTTATGAGATTATCTAGGCATGATCATGTATATAGGCATCACGTCCATAAGAAGTAGACCGACTCCCGCCTGCATCTACTACTATTACTCCACACATCGACCGACTCCTGCCTGCATCTAGAGTATTAAGTTCATTAAGAACAGAGTAACGCATTAAGCAAGATGACATGATGTAGAGGGATAAACACATGCAATATGATATAAACCCCATCTTGTTATCCTCGATGGCAACAATACAATACGTGTCTTGCAACCCTTTCTGTCACTGGGTAAGAACACTGCAAGATTGAACCCAAAGCTGAGCACTTCTCCCATGGCAAGAAAGATCAATCTAGTCGGCCAAACCAAACTGATAATTCGAAGAGAGTTGCAAAGATAACTCAGTCATACATAAAAGAATTCAGAGAAGATTCAAATCTTATTCATAGATAAACTTGATCATAAACTCACAATTCATCGGAAATCGACAAACACACCGCAAAAAGAGTTTACATCGAATAGATCTCCACAAGAGAGGGGGAGAACATTGTATTGAGATCCAAAAAGAGAGAAGAAGCCATCTAGCTAATAACTATGGACCCGTAGGTCTGTGGTAAACTACTCACAACTCATCGGAGGGGCAAGGATGTCGATGTAGAGGCCCTCCGTGGTTGCTTCCCCCTCCGGCAGAGTGCCGACAAGGGCTCCAAGATGACATCTCGCGGATACAGAAGGTTACGGTGGTGGAAATTGTGTTTCGTGGTGCTCCTGGATGTTTTCGGGGTACGTAGGTATATATAGGAGGAAGAAGTACGTCGGTGGCCGCCCAAGGGGCCCATGAGACAGGGGGCGCGCCCTCCTATCTCGTGGGGCCCTCGGAGCTTTCTTGACTTGCACTCCAGGCTCTCCGGATCAGATTTGTTCCAAAATTAACGCTCCCGAAGGTTTCATTCCGTTTGGACTCCGTTTGATATTCCTTTTCTTCGAAATACTGAAATAGGCAAAAAAACAGCAATATGGGCTGGAACTCCGGTTAGTAGGTTAGTCCCAAAAATGATATAAATGTGTAAAATAAAGCCCATAAACATCCAAAAGGGGTAATATAATAGCATGGAACAATAAAAAATTATAGATACATTGGAGACGTATCAAGCATCCCCAAGCTTAATTCCTGCTCATGCTCGAGTAGGTAAATGCTAAAAAGAGAAATTTTGATGTGGAATGCTACCTAGCATAATTCATAATGTGATTTTCTTTATTGTGGCATGAATGTTCAGATCCAAATGAATACAAAATAAAAGTTCACATTGACATAGGAAATAGTAACACTTCCATCATACTAATCAAAGTAATCATGTCTTCTCAAAATAACATGGCAAAAGAAAGTTCATCCCTAAAAAATCATATAGTTAGGCTATGCTTCATTTTCATCACACAAATATGTTCCCAACTTCTATACCCCCGATGACAAGCCAAGCAATTATTTCATACTTAAATAACCTCAAACTTTTTCAACCTTCATGCAATACATGAGCGTGAGCCATGGACATAGCACTATGGGTGGAATAGAATATGATGATGGGGATTGTGTGGAGAAGACAAAAAAGGAGAAAGTCTCACATTGACGAGGATAATCAACGGGCTATGGAGATGCCCATCAATTGATGTCAACATGAGGAGTAGGGATTGCCATGCAACGGATGCACTAGAGCTATAAATGAATGCTCAACAAAAGAAAACTAGTGGGTGTGCATCCAACTTGCTTGCTCACGGAGATCTAGGGCATTTGAGGAAGCCCATCGTAGGAATATACAAGCCAAGTTCTATAATGAAAAATTCCCACTAGTATAAAAAAGATAACTTATGAGACTCACTATATGAAGAACAAGGTGCTACTTTGAAGAACAAAATATGAGACTCACTACATGAGGAACAAGGTGCTACTTTGAAGCATAAAATATGAGACTCACTACATGAAGAACAAAGTGCTACTTTGAAGCACAAGTGTGGAAAAAGAGATAGTAACATTGCCCTTTTTATTTATTTTCTCTTTTTTTTTCTTTCTTTTCTTTTCTTTCTCTTTTTTTGGGCCTTTTTTTTGGGATTTTTTTCTTCTTTTTTTCTTTGGGCAATGCTCTAATAATGATGATCATCACACTTCTATTGATTACAACATAAGGATTACAACTCGAAACTAGAACAAGATATGACTCTATATGAATGCCTCCGGCGGTGTACCGGGATGGTGCAATGAATCAAGAGTGACATGTATGAAAAATAATGCTTGGTGGCTTCACCACAAATACGATGTCAACTACATGATCATGCAATGGCAGTATGACAAAAGTAAAGTATGTCATGAAAATGATGAACGGAATGGTGGAAAGTTGCATGGCAATATATCTCGGAATGGCTATGGAAATGCCATAATAGGTATGTATGGTGGCTGTTTTGAGGCAGATATAAGGAGGTTTATGTGTGATAGAGCATATCGTATCACGGGGTTTGGATGCACCGGCGAAGTTTGCACCAACTCTCAAGGTGAGAAAGGGCAATGCACGGTACCGAAGAGGCTAGCAAAGGTGGAAAGGTAAAAGTGCGTATAATCCATGGACTCAACATTAGTCAAAAGAACTCATATACTTATTGCAAAAATTTAGAAGTCATCAAAAATCAAGTACTAAGCGCATGCTCCTAGGGGGATAGATTGGTAGGAAAAGACCATCGCTCGTCCCCGACCGCCACTCATAAGGATGCACAAGCCAAGTACACTTCATGTTTCAAATTTGTTACACAAGTTTAACCATACGTGCATGCTATGGGATTTGCTAACTTCAACACAAGCATTATTTGAATTCATAAGCACCCAACTAGCATGACTTTAATATCACTACCTCCATATCTCAAAACAATTATCAAGTATCAAGTTGATCATGGCATCCAATTCACTTTTCTATGATAGTTTTTATTATACCCAACTTGGATGCTCATCATTCTAGGACCAAATTTATGACCATAGCAAATACCATGCTGTTCTAAAAGACTCTCAAAATAATGTAAGTGAAGCATGAGAGACTAGTAATTTCTTCAAAATTAAGACACCACCGTGCTCTAAAAGATATAAGTGAAGCACTAGAGCAAAAACTATCAAGCTCAAAAGATATAAGTGAAGCACATAGAGTATTATAGCAAATTCTAATCAAATAGGCTTCTCCCAAAAGGTGTGTACAGCAAGGATGATTGTGGTAGACTAAAAAGCAAATACTAATATAATACATGACGCTCCAAGCAAAACACATATCATGTAGCGAATAAAAATATAGCCCCAAGTAAAGTTACCAATGAACGAAGACGAAAGAGGGGATGCCTTCCCGGGGCATCCCCAAGCTTAGGATTTTGGCTATTCTTGAATATCTTGGGGTGCCATAAGCATCCCCAAGCTTAGGCTCTTGCCACTCCTTATTCCATAGTCCATAAAATCTTTACCCAAAACTTGAAAACTTCACAACTCAAAACACAACAGGAAATCTTATAAGCTACGTTAGTTAAAGAAAACAAAACCACCACATAAGGTACTGCCATGAACTCATTCTTTATTTAATTTGGTGTTAAACCTACTGTATTCCAACTTCTTTATGGTTCATAGACTGATTTACTAGCCATAGATGCATTGAAATAAGCAAACAACACAGGAAAAGCAGAATCTGTCAAAAACAGAATAGTCTGTAGCAATCTGTAACTAACGCAAACTTCTGGAACTCTAAAAATCCTACCAAAATAGTAAGTCCTGGACAATTTGTCTATTGAACAGAAGAGAAAAGAATCAGCGCAAAATCACGTTCCTGTGATTTAACAAAATTATATTCATGCGTGCAAAGTTTCTGTTTTTCAGCAGAACCAAATCAACAATGATTGTAGGTTATCCTATAGGTTCTACTTGGCACAAACACTAATTAAAAGATAAAAACACATCTAACCAGAAGTTAGATGCAAGATTTATTACTAAACAGGAGCAAAAACAAAAAACATAAGGAAAATTGGGTTGCCTCCCAACTAGCGCTATTGTTTAACGCCCGTAGCTAGGCATAAAAACAAAGATAGATCTAACGAGTGCCATCTTTGGCACTAAACTCATAAGTAGCACGCATGATAGATTCATAAGGTAATTTAACTTTATTTCTTGAAAATTTCTCCATGCCTTTCTTTAATGGAAATTGGAATCTAATATTCCCTTCCTTCATATCAATAATCGCACCAATCGTTCTAAGGAAAGGTCTACCAAGAATAATTGGGCAAGAAAGATTGCAATCTATATCAAGAACGATGAAATCTACGGGCACCAAATTTCTATTTGCAACAATGAGAACATCATTGATCCTTCCCATAGGCTTTTTAACGGTGGAATCCGCAAGGTGCAAATTTAAAGAGCAATCATCAAGATCATGGAAACCTAGAATATCACATAAAGTTTTCGGAATCGTGGAAACACTAGCACCCAAATCACACAAAGAAAAACACTCATAATCTTTAATTTTAATATTTATAGTAGGTTCCCACTCATTGAGGGAGTCCTGGACTTGGGGGTGTCCGGACAGCTGGACTATCATCGTCCGCCGGACTCCAAGACTACAAAGATACAAGATTGAAGACTCCGTCCCGTGTCTGGATGGGACTTTCCTTGGCGTGGAAGGCAAGCTTGGCGATACGGATATGTATATCTCCTACCATTGTAACCGACTCTGTGTAACCCTAGCCTCCTCCGGTGTCTATATAAACCGGAGGGCTTTAGTCCGTAGGACACAACATAAATTACAACTATCATACCATAGGCTAGCTTTAGGGTTTAGCTCCTTGATCTCGTGGTAGATCCACTCTTGTACTACCCATATCATCAATATTAATCAAGCAGGACGTAGGGTTTTACCTCCATCGAGAGGGACCGAACCTGGGTAAAACATCGTGTCCCTCGTCTCCTGTTACCATCCGCCTAGACGCACAATTCGGGACCCCCTACCCGAGATCCGCCGGTTTTGACACCGACATTGGTGCTTTCATTGAGAGTTCCTCTGTGTCATCACCGATAGGCTCGATGGCATCTTCAACCAACAACGCTGTCCAGGGTGAGACTTTTCTCCCCGGACAGATCTTCGTATTCGGCGGCTTCGCACTGCGGGCTAATTCGCTTGGCCATCTGGAGCAGATCGAAAGCTACGCCCCTGGCCGTCAGGTCAGATTCGGAAGTCTAAACTTCACGGCCGACGTCCACGGAGACTTGATCTTCGACGGGCTCGAGCCACAGCCAAGCGCGCCGCACTGTTACGATGGGCACGATCTAGCTCTGCCGCCGAACAGTGCCTTGGTGGCCGCACACGAATTCGCTCCGGCCCTTAGTCCGGAGCCGATCGCCCAGATCGAGGATCAGTGGATGGACACCACCTCGGGGGCTTCAACTCCCACGGCGATGGAGCCGAATGCCAATCTTGTCCCTCGCGAAACTCGTGATTCCGAGGTGCCGGACTCCTTGCCGGACTCCGGACTTCCCACGCCCCTACCAATCGAATTGGATTGGGCGCCAGTTATGGAATTCACCGCCACGGACATCTTCCAATACTCGCCCTTTGGCGACATCCTGAATTCTCTAAAGCATCTCTCGTTATCGGGAGAGTCCTGGCCGGACTATGGCCAGGATGGTTGGGATACAGACAATGAAAAAATTCAGAGCCCACCCACCACCCACTTTGTAGCCACTGTCAACAATCTAACCGACATACTAGACTACGACTCGAAGACATCGACGCTATGGACGACGATGCCGGAGACGAACAGGAACCAGCGCCTACAGGGCATTGGAAGACCACCTCACCATACGACATATACATGGTGGACACCCCAAAAGACGGGGACAGTGAAGAAACAGCTGTCGTGGTTCTAAGTCTGACAGTAGAGTGGGGGGTAGGTATGGAGAGGCAAGGTCCTAGCTATGGAGAGGTTGTAAACACAAGCGATGTATGAGTTCAGGCCCTTCTGGGAGGAAGTAAAAGCCCTACGTCTCGGAGCCCTGAGGCGGTCGAGTGGATTATGTGTATAGGTGTTACAAGAGTGCGAACCCTTCTGCCCGTGGAGGAGGGTGGCTTATATAGAGTACACCAGGACCCCTGCCAGCCCACGTAATGGAGGGTTTAAAGTATATTAAGTCTGGGGCGTTACTGGTAACGCCCCACATAAAGTGCCTTAACTATCATTAAGTCTATTCAATTACAGGCCGTTGTAGTGTAGAGTGCATTCTGACCTTCTGGTGGTCGAGTGTATCTTCATGGTCGAGTGAGTCTCCATGGTCGAGTCCTTCTGGTCAGTCGAGTGGGTTCCTCGTTGGTCGACTGGAAGGTGATCTCTTCTAAGGGTGTCCTTGGGTAGGACATCTAGGTCAGGCCTATGACCTTACCCTAGGTACATGAATCCATCATTAGCCCCCGAATGGATTGAGGCTTGAATGAGGAAGGAGTTGATGCTGTTTCCGATTGATTTTTGGTATACTGGCTATGCGTCGTTCGTGACCAAGATCTTCTTTGTTGATAACGAACAACTTTTCTTCAGTCGACTCGATCCATTCTTGTCTTTCGTCGAGTGATCTTTTAGAATTTGCTGGTTCCCGGGCGACGGATCACAGGAAATCTCGCGTTTGACAGACCGATCTGCCGCTCGCGGATTCCACGGGATACGAAATTTGGGGAAGCGCGCGAAGCGGAACGAACCGCGGCGCTCGGATGGGACAGGACATAGACGCCTCGATCTCTGTGCCGCTTTTTCCACCACGTATCATGTCAATGCAACTGTTTCAGTCGTCTGGTGAGACGAAGCCTGTTCACATTCACCAGGAACTCCGAATGTGCACTTCAATGGATTGAGCTTGATATCGTACCTTCTGAGGTTGGCAAATGTTTCGGCGAGGTCAGCAAGCAGGTCAGAACCTTTTCGCGACTTAACGATGATATCATCCATATACGCTTCCACATTCCGACTGATTTGAGTGAGAAGACACTTCTGAATCATTCGCATAAATGTGGCTCCGGCATTCTTGAGGCCGAATGGCATGGTGATATAGCAGAAGCACCCGAATGGAGTGATGAAAGCTGTTTTTATTTCGTCGGGTCCATACAGACGGATCTGATGATACCCGGAATATGCGTCTAGAAAAGACAATCTCTCACATCCCGTGGTCGAGTCAACAATTTGATCTATGCGAGGGAGAGGAAAATGATCTTTCGGGCAGGCCCGATTGATGTGCTTGAAGTCAATGCACATGCGGAGTGAGTTGTCCTTCTTGGGAACCATGACGACGTTAGCGAGCCACTCGGAGTGGTATATCTCTCGGATAAATTCTGCCGCCAACAGTCGAGCCACTTCCTCACCAATAGCTTTTCTCTTCTGGACGGTGGACCGCCGAAGATGCTCTTTGACTGGTTTTGCTAATTTGTCGACTCTGAGGCGATGCTCAGCCAGTCCCCTGGGAACACCTGGCATGTCAGCTGGCTTCCATGCGAAAATGTCCCAGTTCTCACGGAGGAACTGGATGAGCGCTTCTTCCTATTTCGGGTCGAGTGTCTTGGAGATGTGGGTCGGGGCTGCATTGGGGTCGGTCGAGTGAATGTGAACAGGCTTCGTCTCACCAGACGACTGAAATGCATATTCTGTGGCTGGTTTCTTGGATCGCAACAAATCAATCGGATCTGCGTTTTTCTTGTATTCTTCAAACTTGACCGCTGTCACCTGGGAATCGGCAATCTTCGAGCCCTTCTGAAAGCACTCTTCTGCCTTTTTCCGATCGCCAGTGACAGTGATCACTCCTTTGGGACCTGGCATTTTCAGTTTGAGGTACACGTAACATGGTCGAGCCATGAACCGTGCATAGGCGGGCCTCCCCAAAATGGCGTGGTACGTGCTCTGAAAATCCACAACCTCAAAGGTCAACTTTTCCTTGTGAAAATGCTTTGAGTCGCCAAAAACCACGTCCAGAGCTATTTGGCCGAGTGAGTCGGCTTTCTTCCCTGGTATGACTCCGTGGAAACTCATGTTGCTGGTGCTCAGTCGGGACATCGGGATGCCCATTCCTTTCAGTGTGTCTGCATACAACAAGTTCAGCCCACTACCACCGTCCATCAGCACCTTCGTCAATCGAGTGCCTTCGACAACTGGATCGACCACCAAAGCTTGCCTCCCAGGGGTGGCAATATGAGTCGGATGATCAGATTGGTCGAATGTGATGGGTGTTTGGGACCATCTCAGATAACTTGGTTTTGCTGGGGCAACCATATTCACCTCACGGTTAATGACTTTCAGTCGACTCTTGCTTTCCACATATGCGAAGATCATCAGAGTAGAGTTGATATGCGGATATTCTTCCTCACTGTCCTCTTTGTCTCCGGCCTTGTCTGACTCCTTCTCCTTGTCCTTAGACTGTTTTCCCTGAAACTGCTGGATCAGGAGTCGACACTGGCGAGTGGTGTGCTTTGGGTAAATGATGTTGCCCTCTTCATCTTTCTTCGTGTGGATGTGGCATGGCATATCCATCACGTCGTTTCCTTCTTTATCCTTTACTTTCTTAGGATTCCAGGATCCTTTTGGCTTCCCTTTAAACTTTCCCTGAGTCACGGCCAGGGCCTCTCCAGGAGCTGCTGGCTCGGCTTTCTGCTTCTGTTTCCGACTGGAATTTCCCTTCTCCGACTGACTTGGCTTATGCTTGCCGCTTCGGAGTCGGTCCTCTTCCTCGCCATTGGCGTACTTGGTAGCAATCTCCATCATTCGACTCAGGGTCATGTCCCCGGTTCGACCAAACTTCAGACTCAATTCCCTGTTCTTGACGCCATCTTTGAAGGCGCAAACTGCTTGGTGACCAGACACATTTTCTACAGTATGGTGCAGAGTGATCCACCTCTGAATGTACTCTCTGAGAGTCTCATTGGTCTTCTGCACACAAACTTGCAGCTCTGTCAAGCCAGCTGGTCGCTTGAAAGTTCCTTCAAAAGTTCTGACGAACACTCGGGACAAATCTTCCCAAGTGTAAATACTGCTAGGAGGTAACTGATTCAACCACACTCTGGCTGAACCTTCCAGCATGAGGGGCAAATGCTTCATGGCCACCTCGTCATTCCCACCACCAATCTGAACAGCCACTCGGTAGTCCTCAAGCCAAGTTTCAGGCTTGGACTCCCCAGTGAATTTGCTGACTCCTGTCGCCAACCTGAAATTGGAGGGAATCACTGCGGCTCTGTTAGCCCTGCTAAAACACTCTGGACCAGAAACATGCACTCGACTGCTCGTGGGTGCATCTCTCTCGGGTCCACCTCGATGGGCTCTGTTCCGGTCGACCAAGCCTTGCACGATAATGGATCGCGCGTCAAAGCCTGGTTCCCGGGGGTCGACTGGAACTCTTCGCCCCGCACTGAACTGACGCCTGTCATCCTGTCGCCGAGGGGCGTAAGACCCTTCCCTCGGAGGGGAAACGGGCACTCGACGCCTGTCATCTCGGTCGTGTCGGTCTCCATACTGATCTCGCTGGTTGTCGCGCCCTTCCCGCCGCGGAGGCGATCTGGGACTGTGAGCCGACTGAACCGTATTCGCAGCGACGGATCGACTGTGAATTCTGTTGCGCGACTGCGACACGGCTGAGTTCTGGTCCCCTGCTGCTCGGAGCAAATCTCTGATCTGCATCAAGCCTCTCCCAGCTTCCAACTGTGAAGGCTGGATGGACTCTGCTATACGGGTTGCAGCTGCTAAATTCTGAATTGGCGTGCGGTATACCTGAGTCGGCGGGAAGAGTCGACGTCGACTGGCTTCGGGAACTCGTCGCCGCACGCGCTCGTCGAGTGCTCGCTGAAGGTTCTCCAGACGAGCGCGTTCAGCCACATTGGCCAAACGTGCCTCCTCCAAGGCGCGAGCCTCGGGGGTTTCTCCCGCAATGGGAGTATGCAGGGCATCCATGTTCCTGCGGCGAAGCTCTTCTCTCTGCAGAGAGTCGAGTGTCTCGGGCTGGTACTCTTCGTGGTCTTGTGCGGGGTCACCTCCACCGCCCGCTCCGCCACCATGGGCGAAGCTGGGAGGACTGCGAGGCCCGTCGACCATGAGAATTTCCGCCACTGGATCACTGCTATCGCATTCGGATGCAGTCTCTACGGAGCCAGTCGACAGATCGAACAGACCGTAGAGAGATTCATCGGGCTCGATTGCCGCAACTTGCGCGATGGCCGTCTGGCGAGCTACCACGTGCTTTACCCACCGCTGAAGCCTCGACCGACCAGAGCGCTTGCGCTGGTGGGAGACCGGACGGGGGACCGATGAAGGAGTCGACCGATAGGGGGCCGACGGTTGCCGCAGCAGAATGCCGCGGACACATGCGCGAAAATGCGTCGCATCGCGGATGGGGAGCGCATCAACGTCGAGTGGAGCCTCCCGGAGCCACGCGGAGTCGTCGGCAACAAAGGTGAGAGCGCCAAGACGGATCTCGTGCCCCTCGACCAAAACCCCATCAGTCATCATGATGAAAGTACTCGAAAATACCGCAACTTCTCCACAAAATCGCTAAAACACCCGCCCCACGGTGGGCGCCAACTGTCGTGGTTCTAAGTCTGACAGTAGAGTGGGGGGTAGGTATGGAGAGGCAAGGTCCTAGCTATGAAGAGGTTGTAAACACAAGCGATGTACGAGTTCAGGCCCTTCTTGGAGGAAGTAAAAGCTCTACGTCTCGGAGCCCTGAGGCGGTCGAGTGGATTATGTGTATAGGTGTTACAAGAGTGCGAACCCTTCTGCCTGTGGAGGAGGGTGGCTCATATAGAGTACGCCAGGACCCCTGCCAGCCCACGTAATGGAGGGTTTAAAGTATATTAAGTCTGGGGCGTTACTGGTAACGCCCCACATAAAGTGCCTTAACTATCATTAAGTCTATTCAATTACAGGCCGTTGTAGTGCAGAGTGCCTTCTGACCTTCTGGTGGTCGAGTGTATCTTCATGGTCGAGTGAGTCTCCATGGTCGAGTCCTTCTGGTCAGTCGAGTGGGTTCCTCGTTGGTCGACTAGAAGGTGATCTCTTCTAAGGGTGTCCTTGGGTAGGACATCTAGGTCAGGCCTATGACCCTACCCTAGGTACATGAATCCATCAACAGCGGAGGCAGATTCTTTAAAGAAACAGCCCAAGCGCCGGCGTCAGCGGCGCCGCTCTAAATCCCGCCACAGCAAGAATGGAGATTCCGGCACAGGAGATAATACTACCCCAGAGAGTGCCGAAGATAACCCCCTCCGGCAAGACTCAGCGCAGGAGGATGCAGAAGCAAGCCCTCACGATAGGGCGGCAGACGAAGAGGTTGAGGATTATAACTATATGCCTCCCTGCGAAGACGAGGCAAGCCTCAACGACGACGAATTCGTTGTGCCCGAGGATCCCGTCGAACAAGAGCGTTTTAAACGCAGGCTTATCGCCACGGCAAACAGCCTAAAGAAAAAGCAGCAGCAGCTTCAAGCTGATCAGGACCTGCTGGCCGATCGATGGACAGAGGTCCTCGCGGCCGAAGAGTATAAACTCGAACGCCCCTCCAAAAGCTACCCAAGACGCAAGTTGCTCCCCCGATTAGAGGAGGAAGCATACATACCTCCATCACCAACGCACGATACGGCTGACCGACCACCCCGTGGTCGTGACAGAGAGGCATCCAGGCCCCCAACCAAGACCGTTCCCCGGCATCGCTCCAAAAGTACGAAGCCAAGAGGGAATGCGCCGGACTTGTGAGATATATTGGAGGACAAGGCAAGGCAATCCAGATCCATCTACGGATCACGTGGGCGCCCCACGACCCATGACGAATACCGTCGCGCCGGATACAATAACCCCGGCCGGGCCGAACACAGCAGACAACGCTCTCTCGAGCTGCGTCGTGATATTGCTCAATACAGAGGCGCCGCACACCCGCTATGCTTCACTGACGAAGTAATGGATCATCAAATCCCTGAAGGGTTTAAACCCGTAAACATTGAATCCTACGATGGCACAACAGACCCCGCGGTTTGGATCGAAGATTATCTTCTCCACATCCACATGGCCCGCGGCGATGATCTCCATGCCATCAAGTATCTCCCACTCAAGCTTAAAGGACCAGCTCGGCATTGGCTCAACAGCTTGCCCGCAGAGTCAATTGGGTGTTGGGAAGATCTGGAAGCCGCATTCCTCGACAACTTCCAGGGCACGTATGTGCGACCACCAGACGCCGATGACCTAAGCCACATCATTCAGCAGCCAGACGAATTGGCCAGACAATTCTGGACACGGTTCTTGACAAAGAAAAACCAAATCGTCGACTGTCCAGATGCAGAGGCCCTTGCAGCCTTCAAACATAACATCCGCGATGAATGGCTAACCCGGCACCTGGGACAGGAAAAGCCGAAATCCATGGCAGCCCTCACATCATGAATGATCCTCTTTTGCACGGGAGAGGATAGCTGGCTAGCTCACAGCAATAATCTCCGTAAAAATTCTGGCAGTCCGGATACCAAGGACAACAACGGCAGGTCACGTCGTAACAAAAACAAACGCCGCATTAACGGCGACGATAAGGAGGTTACGGCAGTCAACGCCGGATTCCGAGGCTCTAAACCCGGTCAGCGGAAGAAGCCATTCAAAAGAACCACTCCGGGTCCGTCCAATTTGGACCGAATACTCGACCGCTTATGCCAGATACATGGCACCCCTAAAAAGCCAGCTAATCACACCAATAGAGACTGCTGGGTGTTCAAGCAGGCAGGTAAGCTAATTGCCGAAAACAATGACAAGGGGCTAAACAGCGACGACGAGGAAGAGACCCGACCGCCGAACAATAGAGGACAGAAGGGTTTCCCCCCACAGGTGCGGACGGTGAACATGATTTAGGCAACCCATATACCCAAGAGGGAGAGGAAGCGCGCACTAAGGGATGTCTATGCGATGGAGCCAGTCGCCCCGAAGTTCAATCCATGGTCCTCTTGTCCGATCACTTTCGATCGAAGAGACCATCCGACCAGCATACGCCATGGCGGATTCGCCGCATTGGTTTTAGACCCAATCGTCGATGGATTTCACCTCACGAGAGTCCTGATGGACGGCGGTAGTAGCCTGAACCTGCTTTATCAGGATACAGTGCGCAAGATGGGCATAGACCCCTCAAGGATTAAACCTACAAAGAAAACCTTTAAAGGTGTCATACCAGGTGTGGAAGCCAACTGTACAGGCTCAGTCACACTGGAAGTGGTCTTCGGATCCCCGGACAATTTACGGAGCGAGGATTTAATCTTCGACATAGTCCCGTTTCGCAGCGGCTATCACGCTCTACTCGGACGAACCGCGTTTGCAAAATTCAACGCGGTGCCGCATTATGCATACCTCAAGCTCAAGATGCCAGGCCCTCGTGGAGTCATCACGGTCAATGGGAATACGGAACGCTCCCTCCGAACGGAGGAACATACAGCGGCTCTCACGGCAGAAGTACAGAGCAGCCTTTTCAGGCAATTCTCGAGTCCGGCCGTTAAACGGCCGGATACAGCAAAACGCGCCTGAAGCAATACCAACCAAGACCACCTGGCGCGATCTGAGCACGCGTAGCAATGCGGCCCCAACCCCCGCCCGCGCATGATTGCAAGGACAACCCTCCACGTACATCATTATGCTTTGGAGATACCATGGGCGCAGGGGAAGGGGCACGATCGCAATGGACCCAGAGTGCGGCTCGACCACACCAGGGGCTCGCAAGCGTGCCCCCCTTTTTTATTTATTTATCACTTTACTTCTTTGTGTACACAGGACTCCGTTAACCAGGGGCCCTGTCCGGCGATGAACCTGCCGAACTCATGATGCAACAACCAGGGAAGAAAAGAAGGCTGCGACGAACACTCAGGTGGTCTCAAGTACGAGCATTAAATTCGATTATATACACCAAGTCCACAGCTCACCCCTGGAGGGGGACATGTTTAATTAGTCCAAATCCCTTGCTTACCGCACTATTTGTATCAGTCCGCACTCATAGCAGACTTTCTTTAAATAATGCAGCACCTTTTTGACTGCAATTACATTACCTTATATATATATGTTCATTACATGACATCTTGCACCCGTATATTTTGGTATGGCCGAATACACCAGGGGCTTATGTTCCCCACATTATGGTGTGATAAGTCCGAACACTTTCATAAGTGCGGCACCCCGAACTTGTAGCATTATATGAATCGGCTCCGAATCATGTGTTGGGTCAATAGTTGGGTTTGCCCGGCTCCCACGTTTTGGTGCCTTACGTTCCGTTCTGTCGGCTAAGGTGGCACTGGGAGAACCACTGCGATTGCGCCCCGGTTGAGCCGGGCGAGCGCCTCAGTGGAGAAAGCTAAAATTGACCGGCATGATAAGGCGAGAGACTGGTCGCTGTTCGAGAGGTTTTTTCGGGTCCTTAAAGACTCACGCCGCTTCGAGCGAAGTTCCGGACAATGTCCGACGAAGGCGTGGATAGCGCCCCGGATTCGGCCTTCTGAATACCAGGGGCTTCACCGAAATTTAAAATTATAGAATTCTATG
Organism: Triticum timopheevii; assembly: GCA_963921465.1. NCBI lineage: Eukaryota > Viridiplantae > Streptophyta > Magnoliopsida > Poales > Poaceae > Triticum > Triticum timopheevii. Next base: position 161,726,945 of record OY997266.1, read on the forward strand.
GCTAAGTGAGAGTGTTCAAGCATTATAAGTCCGGTTGCCTTGTTCGTTGTGTTGAGCGCCTCCCTAGATGGACCCAAAAATGGGAACAAGAGTGCTCAAGTTTATCCCGAACACCCCAGCACTCGTGGCTCGGGGGCTGAAGCCAACGACTTGCCATCTCTCAGATATAAACGGCCGCACAGAAGGTAATATTTTAAATTAAAACAAGCATTGCTCAAGGCGCATATGAACGAAGTTTTCAGCGCACAGGATAATACATAGCGAGTTTACTCAAAGATTACATTTCTGGGGCACTCATCCGCAATATCGCGGGCTCCCTTTAGGACAGTTCTATAATACATTTCAGGCGTGCGATACTCCTTGCCCGGTGGCGGTGGGTCCGTGAGAAGCTTCTCCGCATCCAGCCTGCCCCAGTGCACCTTTGTGCGGGCAAGGGCCCGACGAGCACCTTCAATACAGGCGGAGCGCTTGATGACCTCCACCCAGGGGCGCGCATCCATCAGCCGCCGCACGAGGCCGAAGTAGCTCCCCGGCATGGCCTGTCCAGGCCACAGCCGGACTATGAGGCCCTTCATGGCCTCCTCAGCTACCTTGTGGAGTTCGACCAGCTGCTTCAGCTGGTCGCTTGAGGGCACCGGATGGCCGGCCTCAGCGTACTTAGACCAGAAGACCTTCTCCGTCGAGCTCCCCTCCTCGCCACGATAGAATGCGGCGGCATTAGACGCACTATGCGGCAGATCTGCAAACGCCCCTGGAGAGCTCCGAATGTGGGTCAGTGTCAGGTAGTTTACATTATCATGCCTGCTTTACATGAAAAATGCCTTACCCGCCGCTATCTTCTTTACATCTTCAACCTCCTGAAGGGCCTTACGGGCCTCGGCCTTGGCGGCCTTGGCACTTTCGAGAGCCGAGGCAAGCTCAGACTCTCGAGTCTTGGAGTCACGCTCCAAACTCTCATGCTTCTCCATGAGAGCCTGGAGCTCTTGCCGTACTTCCGCCACCCGTGCCTCTTGCTTTTCTCGCTCTGCCCGCTCCACGGCCGCACTACGTTCGGCCGCGGACACAGCCTCCTTCAGGGCTGCCACCTCGTTCGTGGCCCCTGCGATACCCATATTATCCTTGTTAATTTTATTGCAACCAAAATCCTTTTCTGTAAGGTAACTATTCAAAGGGGTGTTACTCACCTTCTTTGTCCTCGAGCTGCTTCTTGGCATGGCCGAGCTCTTGCTCGGACCGCTCGAGATCCTGCTTCAACGCACCGACCTCCGCAGTCAGTGCGGCTGAGGTCAGCAGCGCAGCCTGCAAACCCATATTGACATATTTTAAGCAACCCTGCGTATATCTTATTAGATCCTCAGTCCGGCTTTTCCTTCCGAACACCGAACTAAGCATCAGGGGCTATTGTCTATGCGGTACTATATTACATAACTTTAAACTTCTTACCTCAAAGCCTGTTAGAAGGCTGCTGCAGGCTTCGGTCAGCCCGCTCTTGGCGAGCTGCACCTTCTGAATCACCACACTCATGATAGTGCGGTGTTCTTCCTCGATGGAAGCACCTTTAAGCGCCTCCAACAAGTTATCCGGCGCCTCCGGTTGGACGGAGGCCGCCTGTGTCACGGTCTTGCCCTTCTTTCGAAGGGGCCGCCCGCCGGACTCTGGAACCACTGCGAGTTCTGATGTAGAGTCCGGCGCAAAGTCCGGGAGGCTGCCTGACGGCGCCTCCGGAGCCTCCTCCTGATGGGTCCCTCTCTGGGATCCCACCTCGGCGTCCTCGTCGGCGCGGGGAGTAGAGGCAATCGGAAGTGAATCCACATCCGACGGGGCCAATGACCCGCTCGATGAAGCGGGGAGATCATCATCGGCCGGACTACGGACAGAATGCGGCATTAGAAGGACACTACACGACATGAAAAAAATTGCATATCAGGGATCCGGATACTTACGATCTTGCCGGACGCCTGGTCCATAAAGACCACTCCTCCTCGCCAACGATGGTGTTGGCGAAACTGTCCGGGGGAATAGTTCTCCCCCTCTTGGACCCTTCAGCCTCCCCTATTGGGGAAGCCTTCCTCTTCTTCTCTCCCTCCTCCGAGAGAGAGTCATCTTCCTCCTCCTCGTCTTCGGGGGAGGAGTCCGCCTCGTCGTCGGACGCTTGATTACGGGAACTCTTTCGAGTCCCCGCGGCCACCTTCTTGGCCTTCTTCTTCGGCACCACGTGTGGTGCCGGAACCAGCAGTCCTGCTAGACGGGCGTTCACCGGGTCTTCTGGCAGGGGAGCCGGGCTGATGAGCTGCTCGGCCTTCTCCATCCATTCCTGTCAAAGGAAGAGAGAGAAATTGAAACCCTCTTAGAATCAATTTGATTACCACAAGTGTCCCGTAAAGGGGTTGAATCACTTACATCGTCAGCCGGACGCTGCGAGCGAAATCCGCGATCTTCCGTCGCGGATGCGGGGGCTTCGGCGCCCTTAAACAGCACCCTCCAGGCGCCTTCGTATGTCGTATCGAAGAGCCCGCTTAGTGCCTGGTGCTGTTCCAGATTGAACTCCCACAGATTGAATGCCCGTTCTTGGCATGGGAGGATCCGGCGGATGAGCATGACTTGGACCACGTCGACGAGCCTGAGCTTATTGCTCACCAGCTTCTGGATGCAGGCTCGGAGTCCCGTCAGCTCCTTCGGATTGCCCCACAGCAAGCCCTTCTCTTTCCAGGAGGTGAGCTGCATGGGGATGCCAGATCTAAACTCGGGGGCCGCCGCCCATGTGGGCTCGCGCGGCTCGGTGATGTAGCACCACCCCGATTGCCACCCCTTGACGGAGTCCACGAAGGCCCCTTCGAGCCAAAGGACGTTGGGCAACTTACCCAACATGGCGCCTCCGCATTCCGCTTGCGTGCCCTTCACAACCTTCGGCTTGACGTTGAAGGTCTTGAGCCACAGGCCGAAGTGGGGCCGAATGCAGAGGAAGGCCTCGCACACGACGATAAACGCCGAGATGTTGAGGATGAAGTTTGGCGCCAGATCGTGGAAATCCAAGCCGTAGTAAAACATGAGCCCCCAGACGAATGGATGGAGTGGAAAGCCCAGTCCGCGGAGGAAGTGGGGAAGGAAGACGACCCTCTCATGGGGCCCAGGGGTAGGGATGAGCTGCCCCTCGTCGGGCAGCCGATGCGCGATATCGCCGGAGAGGTATCCGGCGCTGCGCAGCTTGGTGATGTGCTCCTCCTTAACGGTGGAGGCCAGCCATTTGCCTCCCGCTCCGGACATATTCGGAGAAGGTCGAGGCGAGATGCGCGAGCTTGGGCATTGGAGCTTGAGTGCGCGGAGATGGATAAGCAAAGGAGGAAGAAGGCGTAGGTGAGAAGGTAAATCCTTATCCCTTATATATAGGCGGACGAAAACTATGCGTCCCCCACCGGCCTGGTAAAACTCGCTTATCTCCCAAGCGCCACCATCAATGGCGCGGTTGGGTTACCCACGTCCGTATCAATGAGAATCCCAGAATAAGGGGAACACGATCTCTGCTTCGACAAGACGTGCCAAGGAAACCGCTTCGCTAAACGTACTGAGGTGGTATAACGATTCAAATGGAGGCTTGGTAGCGGTGTAATGTCACGCCGCGTAATACGTCAGCAGATTGGACTGGTGTACATTTTATTCTCTCTACGGTGGAATGTGGAATTTATTTTGCAGAGCCGGACACTATCCTGGTGTTCATGATCTTCTCTGGATTATTCAAGGGAGGAACCCGCCTTGCAATGCCGAACATTATGCGCGCCGGACTTATCGTCATTGAAGCCTGGTTCAGGGGCTACTGAGGGAGTCCTGGACTAGGGGGTGTCCGGACAGCCGGACTATGATCGTCCGCCGGACTCCAAGACTACGAAGATACAAGATTGAAGACTCCGTCCCGTGTCCGGATGGGACTTTCCTTGGCGTGGAAGGCAAGCTTGGATACGGATATGTAGATCTCCTACCATTGTAACCGACTATGTGTAACCCTAGCCTCCTCCGGTGTCTATATAAACCGGAGGGCTTTAGTCCGTAGGACACAATATACATTACAACCATCATACCATAGGCTAGCTTTAGGGTTTAGCCTCCTTGATCTCGTGGTAGATCCACTCTTGTACTACCCATATCATCAATATTAATCAAGCAGGACGTAGGGTTTTACCTCCATCGAGAGGGCCCGAACCTGGGTAAAACATCGTGTCCCTCGTCTCCTGTTACCATCCGCCTAGACGCACAGTTCGGGGCCCCCTACCCGAGATCCGCCGGTTTTGACACCGACACTCATCATTAAGTTTTCTAGGTATAGAAACTTCCAAATTAAGTTTTTCATAATAAGATTGCATCAAGGCATCAACAATATGTTTGGTAAATGCTTTGTTTCGACTATAAGCATGAGGAGAATTAATAACAGATTGCAACAAGGAAATACAACCTTTTAAAGAGCAATTATCATAATCAAATTCCTTGAAATCCGAGATAGTAAGTTCAATATTATTAGAAGTTGAGGATTCTCCAATCACTTTTAGCAAATTTAACATCAAGATCTAAAGACTCCAAGTTTTTGGGACGCCTTCTAGGCAAAGTTGGTTCATCATCACTCCCATAATCATCAAAATTCATATTGTAAAACATAGATCTAATCGGAGACGCATCAATAACTTTAAGATCCTCATCATTATTTTCATGAAGACTAGAAGAACACGCTTTTATAAAGCTTTCTTTTTTAGCACGCAATCTAGCGGTTCTTTCCTTGCACTCTTGTCGGAGTAATGGGCCACGGGTAGGCAAACCCGAGTCCCAGAACCTTTCAAGACATCAGGGCAGGCTGCGCCCCACGAGTCCCAGAGACGACTCCAAGATAAGCCGAGTCCCAGAGATGACTCCAAGACAAGCCGAGTCCCAGAGACGACTCCAAGATAAGCCGAGTTCCAGATACGACTCCAAGATAAGCCGAGTCCCAGAGACAACTCCAAGATAAGCCGAGTCCTGGCCGGCGACTTCCGGAGAAGCCGGCTATAGGGAGTCGACCCGCGACTCCAACCACCCCGAGCCTTCGCGATGATGGACGGGACGGGGAACGGCCACCCCGCGGCCCATTCCCGCCCCGTTTACCGAGGGCAGGCATGGCCACAGTGTGCCGTACCGGCGGAGATCTCCGTCCGGCGCGGCACTGTCGCCATGCCAGCCCTGACATCAGCCCCTGGGGGCGGAGCCCTGTGCCCACGACGGCCTGTCTGTACTACCCAGAGACGGCGGGTCCCACTCGTCGGCGGGAGTACAGAAGACAGTAAGAGCGCCCCAAGACGGACCCGTTGGGAGTCGGCCCCTGGGAGTCGGCTGGCCCCTCCCACAGGCCCCGCACGCCATTAACCAGACACGACGGGGAATGGCAATAGTGATCGCCCGCCAGGCGGCAGCACTGTTGCCATGACCCCACGACCAAGCCAGCGTCATTAGAAGCACGGCTACAGTAATCCGCAGCCGGCAAGACTCGCCAGCGGCGGACAAGGGCTGTCGGCCCCGTACCAGGCAAGTCAGCGGGGCCCACCAGTCGGCGGGCCCCAGCAGCCGACGGAGAAGACGGCGGCATGAGAGACAGACGGCTGGGACCCGCGCCCAGCTGGTTTTACCATTGTACCCCTGGGGGGTAGGCCTATATAAACCCCCAGGGCACCCATGCAAAGGGTTGGAATCCATTAGCACTAGACCAGATCATATAGGAAGGAGAGAGCTAGCCTTGCGTTGTACCTCCAGAATACAGCTCAAGGAGCGACCTTGTACTCACTTTTCCTTAGTGATCATGCGGAGACCCCGCAGAGCAGCAGTAGGGGTGTTATCTCCACGGAGAGCCCTGAAGCTGGGTAAGATCCGCCGGCGTGCATATCTTCGCCTCATCCCGTTTCCAGGCACCGGCGACGTTCTACTCGCCCCCACCATGATAAGCCATCCCTTGGCATATGTCGTACCCAACCCCCGATATTTGGCACCCACTGTGGGGCGAGGTGCACCGTCGTCCGGAGATCTGTTCTGGATGGGAACCTTTTTCCTCCCTGGCGAGCGTAGCCACCCAGGCACGCCAGACGGAGTCTGTGGAGACGCGCTGCGCGGCGCTGAGGTCGCCTGCGCAGCCAGCTGCCTCGCCGAACTTGTCGGTGAGGTTCGCCTCTCTGACGAGCCTGCATCTGACGCAGGCACGGGCGGCCCCGAGAGCCTCCTCGTGGGCCTCCTCGACCAACTCCACGTCACCGGCGAGCCTGCCGTGGATTTGGAGTCCATAGGCTCCACCGACCCGATGCTGGTCAACTCCGACGCCGCGTCGCTCGACGCGTTCCCCACCAACGTGGTGGTCTATGACGAGCCAGTCCCTCACGAGGACAGCGGCGGAAGCGTTGTCATGGAGGTGCTTGTCATCAGCCACGGCGAGCATTCCGGTGAGGGAGCTCACGACCCACTCGACGCAGCTCTACGAGACCTGACCGCGCCTATTCCGGAGGATGCAGACACCGAAACGCTGGAGGCGCGCCGGCTACAGACCGTCGAAGGAGCGAAGAAGCTGGCAAGCATGAGACGCTTGTAAGAAGCCTACCAGCGCGAGATAGATTGCACTGCGGGCGGCTCGCCGGCCCCGACCGGGCCTAGCTGCCTAGGCGTGGTCCAGCAGTGCGGCATAGCCATCGCCAACCTGTTCGGGGCCAATCGCCCCGTGTATGCCACGCCTGCGGAGAACATCCGTGCCGCCCAGGCGGCGACTGACAAGCTGAAAAACTTCGAAGGAGAAGAGCGCCGCCTGATGATGGAGCGGGTCCAGCAGCTCCTCGACGCGGCTGCCGCGTAGAATGCAGCCGGCTGCCGCACAAAGGCGCCGCAGCGACCAAACGACGACCTGCCTCCCCGCCGAGATCAAGGCGCGATGTCTCGGACACCGACTGGCGGCGTCCGCGGAAGAAAAGACAAAGAGCCGGCTGTCAGCCATAGTCGGACTCGCATCACCATCGAACGCGACCAAGATGGCCGCCCAAGAGCAGTGGAACGGCAGGGCGACTATCTGCCTCCCCCACCGCGAAGAGAGAGGCGAGTCTCCCCGCCACCCGTTGAGCATCCGACTCTCGGTGGCCGCCTTGGCCGCCAAGAGGGAGTCGGAGAGAATGACGCCCGCCATCGGATCAACCGACTCCACCGATCCCTGGCGCTGGAAGAAGAAGACGAGTTGGGTCCGCCCTGCTTCGGACCTCGCATCCGAGATGAGACCTTTCCCAAAGGGTTCATGCTCCCCCAAGATACGCCCAAGTATACCGGCTCTATAAAGCCGGAAGACTGGCTAGTTGACTACTCCACGGCCGTCAACATAGCGAACGGCAACAAGCGTGTTGCCGTGAAGTATGTTCCACTCATGCTCCAGGGCATGGCCCGGACATGGTTGAACAGCCTGAAGCCTCGCAGCATCAACAGCTGGGTCGACTTCATCGAAGCCTTCGTCCGCAATTTCACAAGCACGTACAAGCGACCTCCCAAGCCTCGCCAGCTTTCCATGTGTGTGCAAGGCCCCGACGAGTCAACTCGCGACTACCTCACGCGCTGGGCCGAGCTTCGGAACTCCTGCGAGGGCGTGCACGAGGTGCAGGCTATCGAGTACTTCACCGCCGGGTGCAGAGAAGGCACCCTCCTCAAGCACAAGCTCCTCTGCGGCGAGCCGGAGACCCTCGACGAGCTACTGATCATAGCAGACAAGTACGCCACAGCCGACTCCTCCATGAAGGCGGAGATCCAAGTTAGTGCGACTGGCAAAGTGGCCCCTCAGGCTCCCAGAACTCCGGCTGGAGACACCAGTCGGCGACAGCAATAGAACGATCACAAGCGTAAGGCCCCGCAGCTAGCTTCCAGTAGCCGGCAGGTTGCGACAGTCGAAGACCACCAGCCGGAGGGGCAGCCTTCGACCAAGTGACAGAAAGGCGGCAAGTCCAACTGGTTGCCGGCCTTCTCTTACGAGCAGACTCTAGATGGTCCCTGCAAGTTCCACAGCGGCGCGAAGCCGTCAAACCATACCACTCGGAAGTGCCACTGGCTCACCAGGATCGCCAAGGGAGACGACCTCCTCCCTCCCCCACCTGCTGGGTTGCCGCCTCCACCGCCACCCCAGCAGCCGGCTGCCAGGCCAGTCGGCGCAGTACGGGATGAGTACCCAGAAGAGCACGGAGCCTATGTGGTGTTCACCAGTGTGGCTGATGATCGACGCAGCAGGTGGCTGCAGCAGCAAGAAGTAAATGCAGTAGCATCAGATGCTCCAGAGTTTATGCATTGGTCCAAGAAGCCTATCAGTTGGAGCCGAGCTAATCACCCAGAGGTGATGCCGAATCCGGGCTCCTACGCCCTGGTTTTAGGTGCCACCTTGGCCACAGATAGGCGGGCCGCTCGCTTCTCGCGAGTGCTGATAGACGGAGGCAGTAGCATCAACATCCTGTACAAGGATACCATGGAAAAGTTAGGAATCAAGCAAAGATAGCTTCAGAACAGTCAGACCGTGTTCCACGGCATTGTACTTGGCCTTTCCTGCTCACCAATCGGCAAGATCCTGATAGACGTCCTCTTTGGAGACAAAGATCATTTCCGCCGAGAGCCAGTTTGGTTTGAAGTGGTGGACCTTGAAAGCCCGTACCATGCGTTGCTTGGCCGACCCGCTTTGGCCAAGTTCATGGCGGTCCCCCACTACTTTCTACCTCAATATGAAGATGCCGAGTTCAAAGGGGATCCTGACCGTAGTCGGCGACTACAGAAAGTCGTCCGCTTGCGCAACAGAAAGCAGTCGGCTAGCCGAGTCCCTGGTGATCGCAGCCGAGAAGCGGCTGCTTGATCGGGTTGTGGCGATGGCCGACAAGCAGCCTGAGATGTCGCCCAACCCCAAGGAGTCGGAAGCTGAGGGTTTGTTCAAGCCGGCCAAAGAAACGAAGAAGATACCCTTGGACCCGGAGCACCCAGGGAGGTACGCTGTCATGGGTACAAACCTTGACAGCAAATAGGAAGGCGAGCTCGTCGATTTCCTCCGTGAGAATCGAGACATCTTCGCATGGTCCCCTAAAGACATGCTAGGTGTACCGACGGAATTCGCCAAGCACAAGTTACATGTCCGACTTGATGTGAAGCCCGTTAGGCAGCTGTTGCGCCACCTGTCAGAAGAGAAGAAAAGAGTTGTTGGAGAAGAGATAGCCCGGCTCCTGGCAGCCGAGCTTCATTATGGAGGTGTTTTTTCCAGAATGGTTAGCAAACCCGGTCCTGGTGCTGAAGAAGAACAAACAGTGGCGGATGTGTATTGACTACACAAGCCTCAACAAAGCTTGCCCCAAGGACCCATTTGCTCTGCCAAGAATTGACCAGGTGATAGACTCCACAGCCGGATGCGAGCTGTTGAGTTTCTTAGATGCATATTCAGGATATCATCAGATCAAGCTGAAACCGGCAGACAGACTAAAGACTGCCTTCATCACGCCGTTTGGAGCCTTCTGCTACTTGACCATGATGTTCGGCTTGAGGAATGCCGGCGCCACCTTTCAGCATTGCATGCAGAAGTGCCTCCTCAAGCAACTCGGCAAAAACGCCCATGTCTACGTGGACGATGTGGTAGTGAAGAAGGAAAAGCGTGGAACACTGTTGGAAGACCTCAAGGATACCTTTGAGAACCTGCGCCGATTCCAGATCAAGCTCAACCCTGAGAAGTGCGTCTTCAGAGTACCAGCCGGCCAACTCTCGGCTTCCTGGTCTCTGAACGCGGCATAGAGTGTAACCCTGTGAAGATCAAGGCCATCGAGAGGATGGAGGTACCCAGCCGACTGCTGGATGTGCAAAAGTTCACCGGCTGCTTGGCGTCAATCAGCCGATTCATCAGTCGGCTGGGCGAGAAAGCTCTCCCCTTATACCAGCTGATGAAGAAGACCACCTTTTTCGAGTGGAACCACAAGGCGGATGAAGCATTTCTCCAGTTGAAGAAGATGTTGACTACTCCCCCTGTGCTGGCGGCTCCGACTCCTAAAGAGCCCATGCTCCTATACATTGCCGCCACCAGCCGGGTAGTCAGCACAGTCATTGTAGTTGAGCGCAAGGAGGAAGGCAAGGTGCTCCCTGTCCAGAGACCGGTATATTACCTGAGCGAGGTACTGTTGACCTCCAAGAAGAACTACCCCCACTACCAGAAGATGTGCTACGGTGTGCACTTTGCCGCCAAGAAGTTGAAGCCTTACTTTCAAGAGCATCCAATCACTGTGGTCTGCACAGCTCCACTACGCTTCGGGCCGAGTGGCCAAATGGGCCATAGAGTTGCCCCCTACACCATCTACTACCAGCCCCGCACCGCCATCAAGGCAAGTACTGGCCGACTTCCTTGTCGACTGGGCCGAGACCCAGTACCTGCCACCAGCGCCCGCTCCACCCATTGGCGGATGCATTTCGACGGCTCCAAGATGCACACCGGCTTGGGAGCCGGCCTTGTCCTCACCTCCCCTAAAGGCGACAAGCTCAAGTATGTGCTACAGATCCACTTCGCCACCTCCAACAACGTCACCGAATACGAGGCGCTCATTCACGGGCTCCGGCTTGCCAAAGAACTCGGCATTCGCCGGATCCTGTGTTATGGCGACTCCGATTTGGTGGTCCAGCAGTCATCTGGCGACTGGGACGCCAAACATGCAAACATGGCGAGCTACCACTTCCTGGTGCAGCAACTCAGCGGATATTTCGAGTGGTGTGAGTTCCATCACGTGCCAAGAAATGACAACGACCAAGCAGACGCCCTAACACGAGTCGGCTCCACCCGCCAAGCAATACCATCAGGTGTCGCCCTTCAGCGTCTCCTTAAGCCGTCTATCAAGCCTTCACCAGAATCAGACTCCATCTTTGTGCCGGCTCCCCCCAAAGAAGTCGGACTGACTCAAGAGCACCAGCAGACAGCACGAGAATTCTTACAGATGGCTCCAAGAACACCGCAGTTGAAGCCGGCCCGGGGACTGCGGCAACCAGCCCGAAGACTCCAGAGCTCGGCCCGAGGACTGCGCCAGTCGGCCCGGGGACTGCGCCCGCCGCCTCCCAGCCTAGCCGCCCTTGTCCAAGTTGTAGTGGTGGCAATCGAAGAAATAGCAGCACCGTCATGGGCCTAGCCCATCCTCAAGTTCCTAGTGAGCAAAGAGTTGCCAACCGATGAAATCTTGGCTCGGCAAGTGCAACGCCGAGCGGCAGCCTCACCATAGTCAACAGAGAGCTGGTCAGGCGCAGCGTCACTGGTGTCTACCAGCGTTGCATCGAGCCAGAACAAGGCCAATCAATTCTCAAAGACATCCATCAAGGCGAGTGCGGCTACCATGCGGCCTCATGAGCACTCGTCGCCAAAGCCTTTCGACACGGCTTCTTCTGGCCAACTGCCCTAGAAGAGGCCAAGGAATTAGTCCAAAAATGCAAGGGGTGCCAGAAGCCACTCCAAGCCGCATCAGCTGACTTTCGCACTCAAGACCATCCCCATCGCCTGGCCCTTTGCGGTTTGGGGCCTGGACATGGTGGGACCATTCAAGATGGCATGAGGCGGCCTAACTCATCTACTTGTCGTGGTGGACAAGTTCACCAAGTGGATAGAAGTAAAGCCCATCAAGAAGTTGAATGGTCCGACTGTAGTGACTTTCATCTCCGACATGACGATTCGGTACGACATACCACACAACATCATCACCGACAATGGCACAAATTTCGCTAAAGGTGCCTTGGCCCGTTTCTGCGCGACACAGGGCATCCGACTGGACTTAGCGTCCGTTGCCCAAGCGGCCAGGTAGAGCGAGCAAACGGCCTCATCCTGTCTGGCATCAAGCCTCGACTGGTCGAACCACTGGAGCGTTCAGCCGGCTGTTGGCTTGAGGAGCTGCTAGCCGTCCTCTGGAGTCTGCGCACGACTCCAAACAAGTCAACCGGCTTCACGCCTTTCTTCCTCGTCTACGGTGCTGAAGCCGTCATCCCAACGGACATAGAGTTCGACTCCCCGCGAGTCACCATGTACACCGAGGAGGAAGCAGAAGAAGCACGTCAAGACGGCGTCGATCTGCTGGAAGAGGGCCGGCTGTTGGCACTCAACCGGTCTAGCATTTACCAGCAGAGCTTGCGCCGATACTACAACAGGAAGGTTAGGCTGAGATCTTTCCAAGAGGGCGACCTTGTGCTCCGACTAATCCAGCGAACAGCCGACCAGCACAAGCTGTCGGCGCCTTGGGAAGGCCCTTTCATCATCAGCAAAGTGCTGGGAAACGACTCCTACTACTTGATCGACGCTCAGAAGCCCCGAGCACGCAAGAGGGACGACTCCGGCAAAGAGACGGAACGGCCGTGGAATGCAAATCTTCTCCGAAGATTTTACAGTTGATGAAGTATGTACCACGCTATCCTTTGTATTAAAGTACCGAGACTTCGGGCCCCCGGAGACGAGCTCGGGGACTGCCCTTTTTGTTATCTATATGATAATAATTATGCCTTCGAGTATGCCACTCTTTGTTATGCCGCTTGGCACCGGGTTCGACTAGTCGGCCCAGGGACTCGCCGCCTTGCGCTATGAAATGCTTCCCGCAGTCGGACAAGTAGTGTGTGGTGCCTAAGCCGTCTCCTGTCAGAAGCTGCAGCTCGCTGAGCGACTGTTTGGTGGGAAGGAGTAAGGAAGAATGGGCGACTACATGAAAAATGGCTAAGGACTCAAAGCATAAACATAGCTCAAGCCAGCTTCCAGCCTCTCTTCTCAAAGCCGACTCTTGAGTAGTCGGCTTGCCGCCTTCTATCCAACTTGTTAAAAGACTCTAAAAATGGCCAAGTACTTGCCTTCCCTACGGTAGCCAAGCATTTGACCCAGCGGCAGTCCGCAGGGCGGTTGTCCGACTGGCAATGCGGCGACTAAGGGAAGGCGGCAAAGGAAAAAGCCAAAAGAGCAATGAGCAAGGAAAGATAGAATTCGGATAAATATTTAAATAACATAGGCCCTTGGCCGAATCTTCATGCAGAAGTTCAAAATACACCCCGCGGGTGGAATTGTGCAAATTAACAAGTTTTTCAAAGACTATTAAAGCAGATAAAATAAAGGCAAGACGGCAGCCTAGGAAGCGGCAGACGGGTTTGGAGGATCGGAAGAGACGGCGGTGTCAGGCGCCGGGGCGGCCGGCTGGGCAGTCTCTGCTTGATCGTCTCCGGTGGCGGCCGGCTCGGTCGGGCGCGGCTCGTTGCTGGAGGCACGGTCGAGCTGAGGCTGGTCCCTCGCTCCGTCTTCTGGCGCCTCTATCTCGGCTCCAGCGCCGACCTCCATCCTCCGCCTTGCCTTCCTCCTCGGCGCTGGAGCCGATCACCTCCGCCGAGTCCTCGTCGTAGTCCGGGTTCATCCCGAACCACTCCGGCGGCACCTCCTCGCTGTTTGCGGCCCGCTCAGGGACGAAGACGCTGGTGACTGTATAGTCGGCAATCGCCGCCGCACGCTCGACGAGGGCGTCTTCCACAGCCACCAGCTCTGCCTGGGCCTCTGACCGGAACGCGGCCAGCCGATCCAGGTCCAGCCCTGGATACCACGCCTTGACGAATTCCAAGGCCTGGCATGCTCCAGCCCGGGCCGAGGAACCCTTCCAGGCCTCAAGACGGCCAACCGCGACCTCCAGCCAGTCGGCAGTCCGACTGGGAGTGCGCAGAACCGGCATGTCTGTCCACAGGGTGGCAATCGCCTGGGCACAGGCACGTTGAAGACGGCGCAACAGCCGATGGGCCGGTCGCAGACGAGCCTCGATGCTCAGAAGCTGCTCATCGAGGGTCAGGGGGGCGTTGGCGGCGATCTCCGCGCCATTTTCCCACCGCGCCTCGCGATCAGCCTCGATGGCTCGAGTGACCGCCTGTGATTGGCCAAGGAAGAAGTCTGCCAAAACAAAAAGAAGCAAGACAAAGAATCAGGAGTCGGCCTGACTTATAGTCAGCGGCTCAAAGAAAGAAAGTAAAGAAACTCACCGTCGACGATGTCTTCGATCTCATGGAAGCCGGAGGTCAGCAGTGCCTCCTTGTTAGTCCAGGAGGAGTGCTCGCTTTCGAACTCGGCCAGGAGAGCAGTCTCTCTCTTCTCTGCCTCGTCCTGAGCCTTCTTAAGCAGCTCCTTCTGCTCCGCCAGCTGCACTCCTCCCCCTTGGCGTGCAAGGTAGTGTTAGCCTCGCGCAGCAGCTCCTGAAGAGCGGCATTGGCCCCTGAAGAACAAAAAAGGGAAAAGACGTTAAGTCGTCAACAAAGAAGGTCGCCTGGAAGATCCGGCGGGACTGCTCAGCAGTCAGCCCGAATCTCGGGGACTACAGCCCGCGGGTGCGCCAGCGCGCCCCCGCGAAAAAGAAGGACTCACTCCGGCTCTCTGACAAGTCGGCAGTCCGCCTGCCCAACTCCTCAACATTGCGGTTGAAGGTAGTGACGCGGAGGTTGTGATACTCCTGTAATAAATATTTCAGACAAAGATAAATATTTGGAACTCACTAGATGGAGTTCCGAGCCGCCTGCTCAGCAGCCGACCCGAAACTCGAGGACTACACCCAGTGGGTGCGCTGGCGCACCCCCACAGAGAAGAACAAGAAAACAGAATCAAAAGAAAAAAGCATACCCGGACGGCTGCTCGCGACGCTAGATGCGCTTTGGTGAAGCTCTGGATGGCGTCGCCTTCAGCTCGCAGCTTCGCCTGGACGTCCAGAAGCGTCTGGTTCAGCGGGCCTGTGCCGCCTCCTCGCACCCACCCAACAGGCGCGGCACTCGTCGCCTCGGCGTCTGGGATGGCCGAGCTAGCGGCACCGGTCCAAGGGCCGTGGCGCCGTAGTCGCCTTCTCAAGGCGGCGGCGCGCTGGCGAGGCGACTTGAAGGAGTAGCTTCGCCACGGCCTCGTCCTCAGTCGGTGGCACCGGCGGGGCGGCCGGCTGTTTACCATGCGTGCTCCCAGACAGCGGCGGAGGCGGTGGTGGAGGCACGGCCGTGTCTGACATGGAGGCCTCGCCGCTTTCCTCTCCACGTTGGGGTTCTCGGCGCCGGCATCTCCAGTCTGCCCCGTGAACTCCGGGGGCGGTGCTGCGGAGCTCAGCGGGATGACGAGCAACGCCGATCGGTGGTGCGCGGTCTCCTCAGCTCGCCGTTTTGCTGCGACGGCGGCTTCGGCCTCTTCCAGCTTCTTCTGGGTGGAGGCTGCCGCCTTCTTGGCCTCCGCCTTCTCCAGGCGGTCGGCCTCCTCCTCGTCGCGCTTGTCCTGCGCGTTTTGCTCCGTCGCCTCCCGGAGGTCGGCGGCGGGGTCAATCCGCCGAGTGTTGGCGGACATCTCGGCCGACCCCATGATGGAGGGGGCGGCGACCCTCTCAAGGGTAAGGGGGGCCCTGAAGCGAAGAAGGCATGTAAGAAAAATTTGACAAGATTCGCCAGAAGAAAACATGTCAAAGACGGAGCAATTACGCAGAGACGAGTGGCGGCCTTTTTACTTCCTTGCGGAAGCGGTTGGCCTTCGCGACCGCCTCCTCCCGCTTGGTCGCGGCGCCCGCCCCCTTGAACTTCTTCGACCGGCCGCCGAGCGAACTCGGCCCGGCCCGACGGTTCTTCGCGCCGCCTTGACCGGCCAAGCCGGCAGAGGAACTCGTGCCCGGCTGGCCGACCTTTGGCTGGTGGCGTGGGGCGACTTCCCCTTTGGCGTCATCATCAGGCCAGTCGGCGATGGTGGCCGAGGGCCTGAAGCCGCCTCCTGCTCCTCCTCCTCCTCCTTCGGCATCGGTCTCCATCGCCGCCGCCCCCAAGTCGGGGTCGTCGACGTCGCTCTCCGCTCGGTCGGGGACGAACTCACGAGGCGGTCCCGTGGCGCCAGCCGAAGGCTGCATGAGGGGGTTCTGGCTCGAAGAAACCAAAAAGATCAGAAGTTGGATTCGGCTGCAAAAGAAAACAGAGGAACAAGAGATACGACTTACCACAGGCGGGGGGTTGCCGCGCGAGTACGGCTCTTTGCCGAACTGCCAATCCGCTGCAAGATCGCAGTTCGCGATGTGGTTCACCATGTTCCCCACCTCCGCGTGGGGCATGTCCCTCGTGCACATCCGACTCGGGTCCCGGTGGTCGCTCATCTGACTGATCAGATGAGGTCGGCCTTGGAGAGGGAGGACTCGGCGCGCTATGAAGGCGGCCAGCAAGTCGGCCCCGGCCAAGCCCTCCGACTGCGTCAGCACTCGGAGTCGCGCGACGGCGGCGGCACCTGCGGGTGTCAGCGTCCTGGTCCAGTGGGACCAGCTGGGGAGCCTCCCAGCCGGCGCGCCGGCTTCGTAGGGCGGGAGATTGACCCAGTCGCCTTATGGGGCGACGTTCTTCATGTAAAAGTAGGACCGCTGCCACATCTTCACTGACTTAATCAGCGGGATGAAGGCACCGCACTGAGCTGGCACGCCGGCGACGTGCGTGCCGAGCTTGTATTGGAAGAATTCTCCCCACAGCTCGATGGTGGGGAGAACGCCGAGGAAGCCCTCGCACAGGGTGGCGAAGGCGGCCAGCAGCACCACCGTGTTCGGAGTAAGGTGGTGCGGCTGGAGCCCGTGGAACTCCAAGAACGAGCGGAAGAAACCGCTCGCCGGCAGCCCTAGGCCTCGCATGAGTTGCGAGCGGAATATGACCCGCTCGCCCTCCTCCGGCGCCGGCGATATCTTCCTCGCCGGCGTAGCATGGGCCCGCACTAGGTTCGCGCCGGGGAGCCGACGCGTCTTGCGGAGGAGCTCGATGTGGTCGTCGTCCACCTCGGAGCCGTCCCACATGCTGGAACGCACGGCAGGAGGAGCAGCGGCGGAGGAGGAGCTCATCACTGCGGGCGCGGTGTGGTTCGGCACGACGGCGGCAAGAAGGAGAGGAAGCAAGAGGAAGCGAGAGGAAGCGGGGGGGGGGGGGGGGGGGGGGGGGAACAGGGAAGATGGGCACGCGTGCTTCGCCGTCCTGCTCCCCCCGCCTACTTATAGGCCCATAGGCTGAGAAGCCGATGGGGCGGGCGTGGTATTAACTGCGCGCAGGACCCCATGCCCCCCACGATTTACCCCACGAAGTTACTGCGCACAGTAACAACGTGGGAACCCCAACCGTCCGCTCGGCCGCAATGGATCCGTTCGCGTGCCGAGGCACGGTAGTGGCAGGCCCCGCCTGACGGCCTGTCCCGTCGCGCGCGTGGGTGGGCAGACTGTCCCTGCCGCGTGGCGCCGCGCGACGGGTCCACAAGGGGAGACTGCGGGCAAGCGTATCAGGCACACCGCATGGATCCCGCTGCGACTTTCGGACTCTTTAAGGGGCAAGACGGCCTCCTACGAGTCCGACTCCCGTTAGTCGGCCTGAAGGAAGACGGCAAGCAAGGCCCAGATTCCACCACCAGAAGAATAAAACTGTTGAGGCCCCACGACGTATCACCCTCGGAGCCTCACCAGCTTCGGGGACTACTGTTGGAGTAATGGGCCATGGGTAGGCAAACCCGAGTCCCAGAACCTTTCAAGACATCGGGGCAGGCTGCGCCCCTCGAGTCCCAGAGACGACTCCAAGATAAGCCGAGACCCAGAGACGACTCCAAGACAAGCCGAGTCCCAGAGACGACTCCAAGATAAGCCGAGTCCCAGAGACGACTCCAAGATAAGCCGAATCCCAGAGACAACTCCAAGATAAGCCGAGTCCTGGCCGGCGACTTCCAGAGAAGCCGGCTATAGGGAGTCGGCCCGCGACTCCAACCACCCCGAGCCTTCGTGATGATGGACGGGATGGGGAACGGCCACCCCGCGGCCCATTCCCGCCCCATTTACCGAGGGCAGGCATGGCCACAGTGCGCCGTACCGGCGGAGATCTCCGGCGCGGCACTGTCGCCATGCCAGCCCTGACATCAGCCCCTAGGGGCGGAGCCCTGTGCCCACGACGGCCTGTCTGTACTCCCCAGAGATGGCGGGTCCCACTCGTCGGCGGGAGTACAGAAGACGGTAAGAGCGCCCCAAGACGGACCCGTTGGGAGCCGGCCCCCGGGAGTCGGCTGGCCCCTCCCACGGGCCCTGCACGCCATTAACCAGACACGACGGGGAATGGCAATAGTGATCGCCCACCAGGCGGCGGCACTGTTGCCATGACCCCACGACCAAGCCAGCATCATTAGAAGCATGGCTACAGTAATCCGCAGCCGGCAAGACCCACCCGCGGCGGACAAGGGTTGTCGGCCCCGTACTGGGCAAGTCAGCGGGGCCCACCAGTCGGCGGGCCCCAGCAGCCGGCGGAGAAGACGGCGGCCTGAGAGACAGACGGCTGGGACCCGCGCCCAGCCGGTTTTACCATTGTACCCCTGGGGGGTAGGCCTATATAAACCCCCCAGGGCACCCATGCAAAGGGTTGGAATCCATTAGCACTAGACCAGATCATATAGGAAGGAGAGAGCTAGCCTTGCCTTCTCCTACCTCCAGAATACAGCTCAAGGAGCGACCTTGTACTCACTTTGCCTTAGTGATCATGCGGAGACCCCGCCGAGCAGCGGTAGGGGTGTTATCTCCACAGAAGCTGGGTAAGATCCGCCAGCGTGCATGTCTTCGCCTCATCCCGTTTCCAGGCACCGGCGACGTTCTACTCGCCCCCACCATGATAAGCCATCCCTTGGCATATGTCGCACCCAACCCCCGACAACTCTTCAATGGAAATTCTCATTACTTTGAGAGACTCATTGATATCATACTTAGGAGAAGAAGATCCAAGTTTAAGAGAATTAACATCAAGCGGAAGTCTATCAACGTTCCTAGCCAAATCATCAACTTTGAGCAATTTTTCTTCAAGCATGGCAATAAAATTCTTTTGAGAAATCATATATTCTTTCACACTATTCTCAAAATCAGAGGGCATCTTATTACAATTACCATAAAAATTATTGTAGGAATTTCCATAATTATTAGAGGGATTACTAGGGAACGGTCTAGCATTAAAATTTCCTATATAAGCATTGTTCCCAAAACTATTCCTACCAACAAAATTCACATCCATAGATTCATTATTATTCTCAATCAAGGAAGACAAAGGCATATCATTGGGATCAAGAGGAGTATTTTTAGTAGCAAACATCTTCATAAGTTCATCCATCTTTCCACTCAAAACATTGATTTCTTCTATAGCATGCACTTTTTTACTAGAAGATCTTTCGGTGTGCCATTGAGAATAATTATCCATAATATTATCAAGCAATTTTGTAGCATCTCCTAATGTGATTTCCATAAAGGTGCCTCCCGCGGCCGAGTCTAAGAGATTTCTAGAAGCAAAGTTCAAATCGGCATAAATTTTTTGTATGATCATCCATAAATTCAAACCATGAGTAGGGCAATTGCGAAGCATCAATTTCATTCTTTCCCAAGATTGGGACACATGCTCACGATCAAGTTGTTTAAAGTTCATAATATCATTCCTAAGAGTGATGATCTTAGCGGGAGGAAAATACTTGGAGATAAAAGCATCTTTGCACTTGTTCCAAGAATCAATACTATTTTTAGGCAAAGACGAAAACCAAACTTTAGCACGATCTCTAAGTGAAAACGGAAATAACTTCAATTTGACAATATTGTTATCCGTATCTTTCTTCTTTTGCATGTCACACAAATCAACAAAATTGTTTAGATGAGTAGCAGCATCTTCACTAGGAAGGCCGGCGAATTGATCTTTCATAACAAGATTCAACAGAGCGGTATTGATTTCACAAGACTCAACATCATTAAGAGGAGCAATCGAATTACTAAGGAAATCATTATTATTGGTATTCGAGAAGTCACACAACTTGGTATTATCTTGTGCCATGGCAACAAGTATTCCAACAAACAAGCACACAGAAAAACGGCAAGCGAAAAGAGAGGAGGAGATTGGGAAAGAGAGGGCGAATAAAATGGCAAGGGTGAAGTGGGGGAGAGCAAAACGAGAGGCAAACGGCAAATAATGTAAATGCGAGGGAGATGGGTTTGTGATGGGTACTTGGTATTTCTTGACTTGAACGAAGACCTCCCCGGCAACGGCGCCAGAAATCCTTCTTGCTAGGTCTTGAGCTTGCGTTGGTTTTCCTCGAAGAGGAGGGGGTGATGCATCAAAGTGTAGCGTAAGTATTTCCCTCAGTTTTGAGAACCAAGGTATCAATACAGTAGGAGGCTCCTCAAAAGTCCCACACACCTACACATACAAACTGAGAACTTGCAACCAACACAATAAAGGGGTTGTCAATCCCTTCACGTCCACTTGCGAAAGTGAGAACTAATAAAGAGAGTATGAAAAGATAAATATATTTTTGGTATTTTTGATATAGATGCAAAAAGTAAAGATGCAAATAAAAGTAGATTGAAAGTAAAGATGATAAGAGACAGAACCGGGGGCCATAGGTTTCACTAGAGGCTTCTCTCAAGATAGCATAAGTATTACGGTGGGTGAACAAAGTACTGTCGAGCAATTGATAGAAAAGCGAATAGTTATGAGATTATCTAGGCATGATCATGTATATAGGCATCACGTCCATAACAAGTAGACCGACTCCTGCCTGCATCTACTACTATTACTCCACACATCGACCGACTCCTGCCTGCATCTAGAGTATTAATTTCATAAGAACAGAGTAACGCATTAAGCAAGATGACATGATGTAGAGGGATAAACACATGCAATATGATATAAACCCCATCTTGTTATCCTCGATGGCAACAATACAATACGTGTCTTGCAACCCTTTCTGTCACTGGGTAAGAACACCGCAAGATTGAACCCAAAGCTGAGCACTTCTCCCATGGCAAGAAAGATCAATCTAGTAGGCCAAACCAAACTGATAATTTGAAGAGACTTGCAAAGATAACTCAATCATACATAAAAGAATTCAGAGAAGATTCAAATATTATTCATAGATAAACTTGATCATAAACCCACAATTCATCGGATCTCGACAAACACACCGCAAAAAGAGTTTACATCGAATAGATCTCCACAAGAGAGGGGGAGAACATTGTATTGAGATCCAAAAAGAGAGAAGAATCCATCTAGCTAATAACTATGGACCCGTAGGTCTGTGGTAAACTACTCACAACTCATTGGAGGGGCAAGGATGTTGATGTAGAGGCCCTCCGTGGTTGCTTCCCCCTCCGGCAGAGTGCCGGCAAGGGCTCCAAGATGAGATATCGCGGATACAGAAGGTTACGGCGGTGGAAAATTGTGTTTCGTGGTGCTCCTGGATGTTTTCGGGGTAAGTAGGTATATATAGGAGGAAGAGGTATGTCGGTGGCCGCCCGAGGGGCCCACAAGACAGGGGGGCGCGCCCTACAGGGGGGGTGCCCTCCTATCTCGTGGGGCCCTTGGAGCTTTCTTGACTTGCACTCCAGGCTCTCCGGATCAGATTTGTTCCAAAAATAACGCTCCCAAAGGTTTCATTCCATTTGGACTCCGTTTGATATTCCTTTTCTTCGAAATACTGAAATAGGCAAAAAAACAGCGATATGGGCTGGGCCTCCGGTTAGTAGGTTAGTCCCAAAATGATATAAATGTGTAAAATAAATCCCATAAACATCCAAAAGGGGTAATATAATAGCATGGAACAATCAAAAATTATAGATACGTTGGAGACGTATCACACCCACCGTGTTATTTGCTATCTTGAGAGAAGCCTCTAGTGAAACCTATGGCCCCGGGTCTATTTTCCATCATATAAGTTTCCGATCTACTATTTTGCAATCTTTTACTTTCCGATCTATTAACAAAAAATACCAAAAATTATTTACTTTATCATTTATCTATCTCTATCAGATCTCACTTTTGCAAGTAACCGTGAAGGGATTGACAACCCCTTTACCACGTTGTGTGCAAGTTTGTTTGATTGTTTGTGAAGGTCTTGGTGATTTGTGCGTTTTCTCCTACTGGTATGGATACCTTAGTTCTCAAACTGAGGGAAATACTTATCTCTACTTTGCTGCATCACCCTTTCCTCTTCTAGGGAAAAACCAACGCAAGCTCAAGAAGTAGCAAGAAGAATTTCTGGCGCCATTGCCGGGGAGATCTACGCCAAGTCAAGATATACCAAGTACCCATCATAAAACGCTCATCTCTTGCATTACATTAATCGCCATTCGCCTCTCTTTTTCCTCTCCCCCACTTCTGACACAATTTTCAAAAAGATTTACCTTTTCTTCGCCCCTCTTTTGTTCATCTTCTTCCCTTGCCTTTTGTGTGCCCATGTGTTGGATTGCTTGGTTTGTCATGATGGCTCAAGAGAATACCAAATTGTGTGACTTTTCCAACACCAATAATAATGATTTTATTAGTACTCCGATTGCTCCCGCCACTAGTGCGGAATCTTGTGAAATTATTGCCGCTTGGCTGAATCTTGTTATGAAAGATCAATTTTTCGGCCTTCCTAGTGAATATGTCGCATCCCATCTAAACAATTTCGTTGATTTGTGTGATATGCAAAATAAAAAAGATGTGGATAATGATATTGTTAAATTGAAGCTATTTCCATTCTCACTTAGAGATCGTGCTAAAACTTGGTTTTCATCTTTTCCTAAAAATAGTATTGATCCAAGTATTTTCCTCCCGCTAAGATCATCTCCCTTAGGAACGATATTATGAATTTTAAGGAACTTGATCATGAACGTGTTGCACAATCTTGGGAGAGGATGAAATTGATGATAAGAAATTGCCCTACTCATGGTTTGAATTTGTGGATGATTACACAAAAAATTATGGCGGATTAAATTTTGCTTCTAGAAATCTCTTAGATTCGGCTGCGGGAGGTACTTTTTGTTGGAAATATGCCCTAGAGGCAATAATAAATGGTTATTATTATTATATTTCTGTGTTCATGATAATTGTCTATTATTCATGCTATAACTGTGTTATCCAGAAATCGTAATACACGTGTGAATACATAGACCACAACAAGTCCCTAGTGAGCCTCTAGTTGACTAGCTCGTTGATCAACAGATAGTCATGGTTTCCTGACTATGGGCATTGGATGTCATTGATACGGGATCACATCATTAGGAGAATGATGTGATGGACAAGACCCAATACTAAGCATAGCTCAAAGATCGTGTAGTTCGTTTAGCTAGAGCTTTTCCAATTGTCGAGTATCATTTCCTTAGACCATGAGATTGTGAAACTCCCGGATATCGTAGGAGTGCTTTGGGTGTACCAAACATCACAACGTAACTGGGTGGCTATAATGGTGCACTACGGGTATCTCCGAAAGTGTCTGTTGGGCTGGCACGAATCCAGACTGGGATTTGTCACTCCGTATGACGGAGAGGTATCTCTGGGCCCACTAGGTAATGCATCATCATAATGAGCTCAATGTGACCAAGTGTCTGGTCATGGGATCATGCATTACGGTACTAGTAAAGTGACTTGCCGGTAACGAGACTAAACGAGGTATTGGGATACCACGATCGAGTCTCGGGCAAGTAACGTACCGATTGACAAAGGGAATTGAATACGGGTTTGTTTGAATCCTCGACATCGTGGTTCATCCGATGAGATCATCGAGGAGTATGTGGGAGCCAACATGGGTATCCATATCCCGCTGTTGGTTATTGATCGGAGAGGCGTCTCGGTCATGTCTGCATGTCTCCAGGACCCGTAGGGTCTACACACTTAAGGTTCGGTGACGCTAGGGTTATTAGGAAGACTTGTATGTGATTACCGAATGTTTTTTGGAGTCCCGGATAAGATCCCGGACGTCACGAGGAGTTCCGGAATGGTTCGGAGGTGAAGATTTATATATGGGAAGTTGTCATACGGTCACCGGAAAGTTTCGGGGTCATATCGGTATTGTACCGGGGCCACCGGAGGGGTTCCGGGGGTCCACCGGGAAGGGCCACCTCTCTCGGAGGGCCTCATGGGCCGTAGTGGGCAAGGAACCAGCGCCTAGAGGGCTGGGCGCACCCCCCTTGGGCCCATGCGCCTAGGGTTGGGGGGAAACCCTAGTGGGGGTGCCCCCTTGCTTGGGGGGCAAGCCCCATCCCCTTGGCCGCTGCCCCCCTCTAGATCTCATCTAGAGGGGGCCGGCCCCCTTCCCCCTTCCCCTATTAATAGAGGGGCGAGGGGAGGGCTGCATACAACATCCAAGGCGCAGCCCCTCCCCTCCCCAACACCTCTCCTCCTCCGCGTAAGCTTGGCGAAGCCCTGCCGGAGAACTATCACTTCATCACCACCACGCCGTCGTGCTGCTGTTGGAGCCTTCTTCCTCAACCTCTCCCTCCTCCTTGCTGGATCAAGGCGCGGGAGACGTCATCCTCTCCGTACGTGTGTTGAACGTGGAAGTGCTGTCCGTTCGGCACTTGGTCATCGGTGATTTGGATCACGGCGAGTACGACTCCTTCATCCCCGTTCTCTTGAACGCTTGCGCTCGCGATCTACGAGGGTATGTAGATGCACTCCTTCCTCTCGTTGCCAGATGAACTCATAGATGGATCTTGGTGAAACCATAGGAAATTTTTTATTTTCTGCAACGTTCCCCAATAGTGGCATCATGAGCTAGGTCTATGCGTAGTTCTCTATTGCACGAGTAGAACACAAATCTGTTGTGGGCGTAGATGTTGTCAACTTTCTTGCCACTACTAGTCTTATTTTGCTTCAGTGGTATTGTGGGATGAAGCGACTGTTGGGAAACGTAGTAATTTAAAAAAATTTCCTACGCACACGCAAGATCATGCTGATGATATAGCAACGAGGGGAGAGTTTTGTCTACGTACCCTCGTAGACCGAAGCGGAAGCGTTGACGCAACGTAGAGGAAGTAGTCGTACGTCCTCCCGGTTCGACCGATCCAAGTACCGTTACTCCGGCACCTCCGAGTTCTTGACACGCGTACAGCTCGATGACGCACCCTCGATCTCCGATCCAGCAGAGGCGCCGAGGGGGAGTTCCGTCAGCACGACGGCGTGGTGACGATCTTGATGTTCTCCTGTCGCAGGGCTTCGCCTAAGCACCGCTACAATATGACTGAGGTGTAATATCGTGGAGGGGGGCACCGCACACGGCTAAGGAACGATCAATGATCAACTTGTGTGTCTAGTGTGCCCCCCCCCGCCCCCGTATATAAAGGAGGGAGGGAGGAGGAGGCCGGCCTAGGGAGGAGGCGCGCCATAGGGGAGTCCTACTCCCACCGGCAGTAGGATTCCCCCTTTCCTAGTCCAACTAGGGATCCTTCCAAGTAGTAGGAGTAGGAGACTAGGAAGGGGAAGAGAGAAGGGAAGGAAGGAGGGGGTGCGGCCTCTCCCCCTAGTCCAATTCGGACTAGGCCTTGGGGGGGCACGCAGCCTGCCCTAGGCATCCCCTCTCTCTTTCCCGCAGGGCCCAATAAGGCCCAATACTTCTCCCCGGCGAATTCCCGTAACTCTCCGGTACTCCGATAAATACCCGAATGACTCGGAACCTTTCCAAACTCCGAATATAGTCGTCCAATATATCGATCTTTACGTCTCGACCATTTCGAGACTCCTCGTCATGTCCCCGATCTCATCCGGGACTCTGAACTCCTTCAGTACATCAAAACTCATAAACTCATAATATAACTGTCATCGAAACCTTAAGCGTGCGGACCCTACGGTTCGAGAACAATGTAGACATGACCGAGACACGTCTCTAGTCAATAACCAATAGCGGGACCTGGATGCCCATATTGGTTCCTACATATTCTACGAAGATCTTTATCGGTCAGACCGCATAACAACATACGTTGTTCCCTTTGTCATCGGTATGTTACTTGCCCGAGATTTGATCGTCGGTATCCAATACCTAGTTCAATCTCGTTACCGGCAAGTCTCTTTACTCGTTCCGTAATACATCCTCTCATAACTAACTCATTAGTTACATGCTTGCAAGGCTTAGGTGATGAGTATTACCGAGAGGGCCCAGAGATACCTCTCCGACAATCGGAGTGACAAATCCTAATCTCGAATTATGCCAACCCAACATGTACCTTCGGAGACACCTGTAGAGCACCTTTATAATCACCCAGTTACGTTGTGACGTTTGGTAGCACACAAAGTGTTCCTCCAGTAAACGGGAGTTGCATAATCTCATAGTTGTAGGAACATTGTATAAGTCATGAAGAAAGCAATAGCAACATACTAAACGATCAAGTGCTAGGCTAACAGAATGGGTCATGTCAATCACATCATTCTCGTAATGATGTGATCCCGTTAATCAAATGACAACTCTTTTGTCCATGGCTAGGAAACATAACCATCTTTGATAAACAAGCTAGTCAAGTAGAGGCATACTAGTGACACTATGTTTGTCTATGTATTCACACATGTATTATGTTTCCGGTTAATACAATTCTAGCATGAATAACAAACATTTATCATGAAATAAGGAAATAAATAATAACTTTATTATTGCCTCTAGGGCATATTTCCTTCAGTCTCCCACTTGCACTAGAGTCAATAATCTAGTTCACATCGCCATGTGATTTAACACCAATAATCATATCTGTATATGATTAACACCCATAGTTCACATCGTTATGTGACCAACACCCAATGGGTTTACTAGAGTCAATAATCTAGTTCACATCGCTATGTGATTAACACCCAAAGAGTACAAAGGTGTGATCATGTTTTGCTCGTGAGAGAGGCTTAGTCAACGGGTCTGCAATATTCAGATCCGTATGTATATTGCTAATATTTTATGTCCACAATGCTCTGCACGGAGCTACTCTAGCTAATTGCTCCCACTTTCAATATGTATCCAGGTTGAGACTTAGAGTCATCTGGATCAGTGTAAAAGTTTGCACTAATGTAACTTTTACAACAAACTCTTTTATCACCTCCATAATCGAGAAACATCTCCTTAGTCCTTACTAAGGATATTCTTGACCAATGTCCAGTGATCTACTCCTAGATCACTATTGTACTCCCTTACTAAATTCAGAGCAAGGTATACAATAGGTCTGGTACATAGCATAGCATATTTTATAGAACCTATGACTGAGGCATAGGGAATGACTTTTCATTCTCTTTCTATTTTCTGCTGTGGTCGGGATTTGAGTCTTACTCAATTTCATACCTTTGCAACACATGCAAGAACTCTTTCTTTGACTGTTCCATTTTGAACTATTTCAAAATCTTGCCTAGGTATGTACTCATTGAAAATCTTATCAAGCGTCTTGATCTATCTCAATAGATCTTGATGCTCAATATGTATGTAGCTTTTACTGAGGTCTTTTCTTTTTAAAGAACTCCTTTAAAACACTCCTTTATGCTTTGGAGAAAAATTCTACATCATTTCTGATCAACAATATGTCACTCACATGTACTAATCAGAAAGGCTGTAGTGCTCCCACTCACTTTATTGTAAATACAGGCTTCATCGTAAGTCCATATAAAACTATATGCTTTGATAAACTTATCAAAGCGTATATTCCAACTCCGAGATGCTTGCAGCAGTCCATAGATGGATTGCTGGAGCTTGCATATTTTGTTAGCACCTTTAGGATTGACAAAACCTTCTGGTTGCATCATATACAACTCTTATTTAATAAATCCATTAAGGAATGCATTTTTGACATCCATTTGCCAGATTTCATAAAATGTGGCAATTGCTAACATGATTCAGAC
Organism: Triticum timopheevii; assembly: GCA_963921465.1. Classification (NCBI taxonomy): domain Eukaryota; kingdom Viridiplantae; phylum Streptophyta; class Magnoliopsida; order Poales; family Poaceae; genus Triticum; species Triticum timopheevii. The sequence goes on from OY997266.1 coordinate 161,754,563, forward strand.
AGAGTTAAGCATCAATACGAGTGAGAAAATCTCATCGTATTCAACACCTTGAACTTGTTGAAAACCTTTCGCAACAAGTCGAGCTTGGTAGATAGTAATACTACTATCAGTGTCCGTCTTCCTCTTGAAGATCCATTTATTTAACATGGCTTGCTGATCATTGAGCAAGTCAATCAAAGTCCATACTTTGTTCTTATACATGGATCATATCTCAGATTTTATGGCCTCGAGCCATTTCGCGGAATCTGGGCTCATCATCGCTTCCTCATAGTTCGTAGGTTCATCATGGTCTAGTAACATGACTTCCAGAACATGATTACTACACCACTCTGATGCGGATCTTACTCTGGAAGTCCTACGAGGTTCTGTAGTAACTTGATCTGAAGTTTCATGATCAATATCATTAGCTTCCTCACTAATTGGTGTATTTGTCACAGGAACTGATTTCTGTGATGAACTACTTTCCAACAAGGGAACAGGTACAGTTACCTCATCAAGTTCTACTTTCCTCCCACTCACTTCTTTCGAGAGAAACTCCTTCTCTAGAAAGGATCCATTTTTAGCAATGAATATCTTGCCTTCGGATCTGTGATAGAAGGTGTACCCAACAGTTTCCTTTGGGTATACTATGAAGACGCACTTCTCCGATTTGGGTTTGAGCTTATCAGGATGAAACTTTTTCACATAAGCATCGTAGCCCCAAACTTTAAGAAACGACAGCTTATGTTTACTGCTAAACCATAGTTCATACGGTGTCGTCTCAATGGATTTAGATGGTGCCCTATTTCAAGTGAATGTAGCTGTCTCTAATGCATAACCCCAAAACGATAGTGGTAAACCGGTAAGAGACATCATAGATCGCACCATATCTTATAAAATACGATTACGACGTTCGGACACACCATAATGTTGTAGTGTTCCAGGTAGCGTGAACTGTGAAACTATTCCACATTTGTTTTATATGAAGGCCAAACTCGTAACTCAAATATTCTCCTCCACGATCAGATCGCAGAAACTTTCTTTTCTTGTTACGATGATTTTCCACTTCACTCTGAAATTCTTTGAACCTTTCAACTATTTCAGACTTATGTTTCATCAAGTAGATATACCCATATCTGCTTAAATCATATGTGAAGGTTAGAAAATAACGATACTCGCCACGAGCCTTGATACTCATTGGTCTGCATACATCAGTATGTATTATTTCCAACAAGTTTGTTGCTCGTTCCATTGTTCCGAAGAACGGAGTTTTAGTCATCTTGCCCAAAAGGCACGGTTCGCAAGCATCAAATGATTCATAACCAAGTGATTCCGAAAATCCATCTTTATGGAGTTTCTTCATGCGCTTTACACCGATATGACCCAAACGGCAGTGCCACAAATAAGTTGCACTATCATTATTAACTTTGCATCTTTTGGCATCAATATTACGAATATGTGTATCACTATGATCGAGATCCAACAAACTATTTTCATTGGGTGCATGACCATTGAAGGTTTTATTCATGTAAACAGAACAACAATTATTCTCTGACTTTAAATGAATAACCGTATTGCAATAAACATGATCAAATCATATTCATGCTCAACGCAAACGCTAAATAACATTTATTTAGGTTTTAACACTAATCCCGAAAGTATAGGGAGTGTGCGATGATTATCATGTCAATCTTGGAACTACTTCCGACACTCATCGTCACTTTCCCTTCAACTAGTCTCTGTTTATTCTGTAACTCCTGTTTTGAGTTACTAATCTTAGCAACCGAACAAGTATCAAATACTCAGGGGCTACTATAAACACTAGTAAGGTACACATCAATAATCTGTATATCAAATATACCCTTGTTCACTTTGCCATCCTTCTTATCCACCAAATATTCAGGGCATTTCTGCTTCTAGTGACCATTTTCTTTGCAGTGTAAACACTCAGTTTCAGGCTATGGTCCAGCTTTGGGCTTCTTCGCAGGAGTGACAACTTGCTTGTCTTTCCACTTGAAGTTCCCTTTCTTTCCCTTTGCCCTTCTCTTGAAACTAGTGGTCTTGTCAATCATCAACACTTGATGGTCTTTTATTGATTTCTACCTTCGTTGATTTCAACATCACGAAGAGCTCGGGAATCGTTTTCGTCATCCCTTGCATACTATAGTTCATCACGAAGTTGTAGTAACTTAGTGATGGTGACTAGAGAATTCTGTCAATCAATATCTTATCTGGAAGATTAACTCCTACTTGATTCAAGCGATTGAAGTACCCAGACAATCTGAGCACATGCTCACTAGTTGAGCGATTCTCCTCCATCTTTTAGCTATAGAACTTGTTGGAGACTTCATATCTCTCAACTCGGGTATTTGCTTCAAATATTAACTTCAACTCCTGGAACATCTTATATGGTCCATGACGTTCAAAACGTCTTTGAAGTCCCGATTCTAAGCCGTTAAGCATGGTGCACTAAACTATCAAGTAGTCATCATATTGAGCTAGCCAAACGTTCATAACGTCTGCATCTGCTCCTGCAATAGGTCTGTCACCTAGCGGTGCATCAAGGACATAATTCTTCTGTGCAGCAATGAGGATAAACCTCAGATCACGGATCAAATCCGCATCACTGCTACTAACATTTTTCAACACAATTTTCTCTAGGAACATATCAAAATAAACACATGAAAGCAACAACGCGAGCTATTGATCTACAACATGGTTTGCAAAATACTACCAGGACTAAGTTCATGATAAATTTAAGTTCAATTAATCATATTACTTAAGAACTCCCACTTAGACAGACATCTCTCTAGTCATCTAAGTGATCACGTGATCCAAATCAACTAAACCATAACCGATCATCACGTGAGATGGAGTAGTTTTCAATGGTGAACATCATTATGTTGATCATATCTACTATATGATTCACGCTCGACCTTTCGGTCTCCGTGTTCCGAGGCCATATCTGCATATGCTAGGCTCGTCAAGTTTAACCTGAGTATTCTGCGTGTGCAAAACTGGCTTGCACCGGTTGTAGATGGACGTAGAGCTTATCACACCCGATCATCACGTGGTGTCTCGGCACGACAAACTTTGGCAACGGTGCATACTCAGGGAGAACACTTCTTGATAATTTTAGTGAGAGATCATCTTAAAATGCTACCGTCAATCAAAGCAAGATAAGATGCATAAAGGATAAACATCACATGCAATCAATATAAGTGATATGATATGGCCATCATCATCTTGTGCTTGTGATCTCCATCTCCGAAGCACCGTCGTGATCACCATCGTCACCGGCGTGACACCTTGATCTCCATCGTAGCATCGTTGTCGTTTACGCCATCTATTGCTTCTACGACTATCGCTACCGCTTAGTGATAAAGTAAAGCAATTACAAGGCGTTTGCATTTCATACAATAAAGCGACAACCATATGGCTCCTGCCAGTTGCCGATAACTTCGGTTACAAAACATGATCATCTCATACAATAAAATATAGCATCACGTCTTGGCCATATCACATCACAACATGCCCTGCAAAAACAAGTTAGACGTCCTCTACTTTGTTGTTGCAAATTTTACGTGGCTGCTACGGGCTTAGCAAGAACCGTTCTTACCTATGCATCAAAACCACAACGATAGTTTGTCAAATAGACTCCGTTTTAACCTTCACAAGGACCGGGCGTAGCCACACTCGGTTCAACTAAAGTTGGAGAAACTGACACCCGCTAGTCACCTATGTGCAAAGCACGGCGGTAAAACCAGTCTCGCGTAAGCGTACGCGTAATGTCGGTCCGGGCCGCTTCATCCAACAATACCGCTGAACCAAAGTATGACATGCTGGTAGGCAGTATGACTTATATCGTCCACAACTCACTTGTGTTCTACTCGTGCATATAACATCAAACCATAAAAACCTAGGCTCGGATGCCACTGTTGGGAAATGTAGTAATTTCAAAAAATTTCCTACGCACACGCAAGATCATGCTGATGATATAGCAACGAGGGGAGAGTGTTGTCTACGTACCCTCGTAGACCGAAGCGGAAGCGTTGACGCAACGTAGAGGAAGTAGTCGTAGTACCGTTACTCCGGCACCTCCGAGTTCTTGACACGCGTACAGCTCGATGACGCACCCTCGATCTCCGATCCAGCAGAGGCGCCGAGGGGGAGTTCCGTCAGCACGACGGCGTGGTGACGATCTTGATGTTCTCCTGTCGCAGGGCTTCGCCTAAGCACCGCTACAATATGACCGAGGTGTAATATCGTGGAGGGGGGCACCGCACACGGCTAAGGAACGATCAATGATCAACTTGTGTGTCTAGGGTGCCCCCCGCCCCCGTATATAAAGGAGGGAGGGAGGAGGAGGCCGGCCTAGGGAGGAGGCGCGCCATAGGGGAGTCCTACTCCCACCGGGAGTAGGATTCCCCCTTTCCTAGTCCAACTAGGGATCCTTCCAAGTAGTAGGAGTAGGAGACTAGGAAGGGGAAGAGAGAAGGGAAGGAAGGAGGGGGTGCGGCCTCTCCCCCTAGTCCAATTCGGACTAGGCCTTGGGGGGGGGGGGGGCGTGCAGCATGCCCTAGGCAGCCCCTCTCTCTTTCCCGCAGGGCCCAATAAGGCCCAATACTTCTCCCCGGCGAATTCCCGTAACTCTCCGGTACTCCGATAAATACCCGAATGACTCGGAACCTTTCTGAACTCCGAATATAGTCGTCCAATATATCGATCTTTACGTCTCGACCATTTCGAGACTCCTCGTCATGTCCCCGATCTCATCCGGGACTCCGAACTCCTTCGGTACATCAAAACTCATAAACTCATAATATAACTGTCATCGAAACCTTAAGCGTGCGGACCCTACGGTTCGAGAACAATGTAGACATGACCGAGACACGTCTCTGGTCAATAACCAATAGCGGGACCTGGATGCCCATATTGGTTCCTACATATTCTACGAAGATCTTTATCGGTCAGACCACATAACAACATACGTTGTTCCCTTTGTCATCGGTATGTTACTTGCCCGAGATTTGATCGTCGGTATCCAATACCTAGTTCAATCTCGTTACCGGCAAGTCTCTTTACTCGTTCCGTAATACATCATCTCATAACTAACTCATTAGTTACATGCTTGCAAGGCTTAGGTGATGAGTATTACCGAGAGGGCCCAGAGATACCTCTCCGACAATCGGAGTGACAAATCCTAATCTCGAATTATGCCAACCCAACATGTACCTTCGGAGACACCTGTAGAGCACCTTTATAATCACCCAGTTACGTTGTGACGTTTGGTAGCACACAAAGTGTTCCTCCGGTAAACGGGAGTTGCATAATCTCATAGTTGTAGGAACATTGTATATGTCATGAAGAAAGCAATAGCAACATACTAAACGATCAAGTGCTAGGCTAACGGAATGGGTCATGTCAATCACATCATTCTCCTAATGATGTGATCCCGTTAATAAAATGACAACTCTTTTGTCCATGGCTAGGAGACATAACCATCTTTGATAAACAAGCTAGTCAAGTAGAGGCATACTAGTGACACTATGTTTGTCTATGTATTCACACATGTATTATGTTTCCGGTTAATACAATTCTAGCATGAATAATAAACATTTATCATGAAATAAGGAAATAAATAATAACTTTATTATTGCCTCTAGGGCATATTTCCTTCAGCGACCCGGACCGACCTTACACGTACGCTTACGTGAGACAGGTTCCACCGACTGACATGCACTAGTTGCATAAGGTGGCTAGCGGGTGTCTGTCTCTCCCACTTTAGTTGGAGCGGATTCGATGAAAAGGGTCCTTATGAAGGGTAAATAGAAGTTGGCAAATCACGTTGTGGCTTTAACGTAGGTAAGAAAACGTTCTTGCTAGATCACCTATAGAAGCCACGTAAAAACTTGCAACAACAATTAGAGGACGTCTAACTTGTTTTTGCAGCAAGTGTTTTGTGATGTGATATGGCCAAAGTTGTGATGAATGATGAATGATATATATGTGATGTATGAGATCATGTTCTTGTAATAGGAATCACGACTTGCATGTCGATGAGTATGACAACCAGCAGGAGCCAACTACTTTACTTTATTGCTAAACGCGTTAGCCATAGAAGTAGAAGTAGTCGTTGGCGTGACAACTTCATGAAGACACGATGATGGAGATCATGGTGTCATGCCGGTGACGAAGATGATCATGGAGCCCCGAAGATGGAGATCAAAGGAGCTATATGATATTGGCCATATCATGTCACTATTATGACTGCATGTGATGTTTATCATGTTTTTCATCTTGTTTACTTAGAACGATGGTAGTAAGTAAGATGATCCCTCACAATAATTTCAAGAAAAATGTTCCCCCTAACTGTGCATCGTTGCGAAGGTTCGTTGTTTCGAAGCACCACATGATGATCGGGTGTGATAGATCCTAACGTTCGAATACAACAGGTGTAAGCCAGATTTACACACGCAATACACTTAGGTTGACTTGACGAGCCTAGCATGTACAGACATGGCCTCGGAACACGGAAGACCGAAAGGTCGAGCATGAGTCGTATAGAAGATATGATCAACATGAAGATGTTCACCGATGTTAGCTAGTCCGTCTCACGTGATGATCGGACACGGCCTAGTTGACTCGGATCATGTTTCACTTAGATGACTAGAGGGATGTCTGTCTAAGTGGGAGTTCATTAAATAATTTGATTAAGATGAACTTAATTATCATGAACTTAGTCTAAAATCTTTACAATATGTCTTGTAGATCAAATGGCCAACGCTCATGTCCACCTGAACTTCAACGCGTTCCTAGAGAAAACCAAGCTGAAAGACGATGGCAGCAACTATATGGACTGGGTCCGGAACCTGAGGATCATCCTCATAGCTGCCAAGAAAGATTATGTCCTAGAAGCACCGCTAGGTGAAGCACCAATCCCAGAGAACCAAGACGTTATGAACGTTTGGCAGTCTCGTGCTGATGATTACTCCCTCGTTCAGTGCGGCATGCTTTACAACTTAGAACCAGGGCTCCAAAAGAGTTTTGAGCAACACAGAGCATATGAGATGTTCGAGGAGCTGAAAATGGTTTTCCAAGGTCATGCCCGGGTCGAGAGATATAAAGTCTCTGACAAGTTCTTTAGCTGTAAGATGGAGGAAAACAGTTCTATTAGTGAGCACATACTCAAGATGTCTGGGTTGCACAACCGCCTGACTCAGCTGGGAGTTAATCTCCCGGATGACGCGGTCATTGATAGAATTCTCCAGTCGCTCCCACCAAGCTACAAGAGCTTTGTGATGAACTTCAATATGCAGGGGATGGAAAAGACCATTCCTGAGGTATATTCAATGCTGAAATCAGTTGAGGTAGAGATCAAAAAGGAACATCAAGTGTTGATGGTGAATAAAACCACTAAGTTCAAGAAGGGCAAGGGTAATAAGAACTTCAAGAAGGACAGCAAGGAAGTTGCCGTGCCTGGTAAGCCAGTTGCCAGGAAGAAGTCAAGCAATGGACCCAAGCCTGAGACTGAGTGCTTTTATTGCAAGGGAAGTGGTCACTGGAAGCGGAACTGCCCCAAGTACTTAGCGAACAAGAAGGCCGGCAAAACCAAAGGTATATGTGATATACATGTAATTCATGTGTACCTTACCAGTGCTCGTAGTAGCTCCTGGGTATTTGATACCGGTGCGGTTGCTCACATTTGTAACTCAAAGCAGGAGCTGCGGAATAAGCGGAGACTAGCGAAGGACGAGGTGACGATGCGCGTCGGGAATGGTTCCAAGGTCGATGTGATCGCCGTCGGCACACTACCTCTACATTTACCTACGGGATTAGTTTTGAACCTCAATAATTGTTATTTAGTACCAGCTTTGAGCATGAACATTGTATCAGGATCTCGTTTAATTCGAGATGGCTACTCATTTATATCCGAGAATAATGGTTGTTCTATTTATATGAGTGATATGTTTTATGGTCATGCCCCGCTGGTGAATGGTTTATTCTTAATGAATCTCAAGCGTAATGTTACACATATTCATAGTGTGAATGCCAAAAGATGTAAAGTTGATAACGATAGTCCCACATACTTGTGGCACTACCGGCTTGGTCACATTGGTGTCAAGTGCATGAAGAAGCTCCATGCTGATGGACTTTTAGAGTCTCTAGATTATGAATCGTTTGACACATGCGAGCCATGCCCCATGGGAAAGATGACCAAGACTCCGTTCTCCGGAACAATGGAGCGAGCAACCAACTTATTGGAAATCATACATACTGATGTGTGCGGTTCAATGAGCGTAGAGGCTCGCGGAGGATATCATTATGTTCTCACTCTCACTGATGACTTGAGTAGATATGGGAATGTCTACTTGATGAAACACAAGTCTGAGACCTTTGAAAAGTTCAAGGAATTTCAGAATGAGGTAGAGAATCAACGTGACCGTAAGATAAAGTTCCTACGATCAGATCATGGAGGAGAATATTTAAGTCACGAATTTGGTACACACTTAAGAAAATGTGGAATCGTTTCACAACTCACGCCGCCTGGAACACCTCAGCGAAATGGTGTGTTCGAACGTCGTAATCGCACTCTATTGGATATGGTGCGATCTATGATGGCACTTACAAATTTACCGCTATCATTTTGGGGATACGCTCTAGAGACAGCTACATTCACTTTAAATAGGGCACCGTCTAAATCCGTTGAGACGACACCATATGAATTATGGTTTGGGAAGAAACCTAAGTTGTCATTTCTAAAAGTTTGGGGATGCGATGCTTATGTCAAGAAACTTCAACCTGAGAAGCTCGAACCCAAGTCGGAAAAATGCGTATTCATAGGATACCCTAAGGAAACCATAGGGTATACTTTATACTTAAGATCCGAAGGCAAGATCTTTGTTGCCAAGAATGGGTCCTTTCTGGAGAAAGAGTTTCTCTTGAAAGAATTAAGTGGGAGGAAAGTAGAGCTTGATGAAGTACTGCCTCTTGAAACAGTGAGTAGCGCAACTCAGGAAGATGTTCCTGTGGTGCCTGTGCCGACAAGAGAGGAGGTTAATGATGATGATCAAGATACTTCGGATCAAGATCCTACTGAACTTCGAAGGTCCACAAGGACACGTTCCGCACCAGAGTGGTACGGCAACCCTGTCTTGGAAATTAGGTTGTTAGACAATGGTGAACCTTCGAACTATGAAAAAGCGATGGCGGGCCCAGATTCCAACAAATGGCTTGAAGCCATGCAATCCGAGATAGGATCCATCTATGAAAACAAAGTGTGGACTTTGACAGACTTGCCCGACGATCGGCAAGCAATAGAAAACAAATGGATCTTTAAGAAGAAGACGGACGCGGATGGTAATGTTACTATATATAAAGCTCGACTTGTCGCTAAGGGTTATCGACAAGTTCAAGGGATTGACTACGACAAGACATTCTCTCCCGTAGCAAAGCTGAAGTCCGTCCGAATCATGTTAGCAATTGCCGCATACTATGATTATGAGATTTGGCAGATGGACGTCAAAACGGCATTCCTTAACGGTCACCTTAAGGAAGAACTGTATATGATGCAGCCGGAAGGTTTTGTCGACCCTAAGAATGCTAACAAGGTATGCAAGCTCCAACGCTCCATCTATGGGCTGGTGTAAGCATCTCGGAGTTGGAACATTCGCTTTAATGAGACGATTAAAGCGTTTGGGTTTATGCAAACTTATGGAGAAGCCTGCGTTTACAAGAAAGTGAGTGGGAGCTCTGTAGCATTTCTCATATTATATGTGGATGACATACTTTTGATGGGAAATGATATAGAACTTTTGGACAGCATAAAGGCCTATTGAATAAGTGTTTTTCAATGAAGGACCTTGGAGAAGCTGCTTACATATTAGGCATCAAAATCTATAGAGATAGATCGAGACGCCTCATAGGTCTTTCACAAAGCACATACCTTGATAAGATATTGAAGAAGTTCAATATGGATCAGTCCAAGAAGGGGTTCTTGCCTGTGTTGCAAGGTGTGAAATTGAGCTCGGCTCAATGCCCGACCACGACAGAAGATAAAGAAGAGATGAGTGTCATCCCCTATGCCTCAGCCATAGGTTCTATCATGTATGCCATGACCTGTACCAGACCTGATATAAACCTTGCCGTAAGTTTGGTAGGAAGGTGCCAAAGTAATCCCGGCAAGGAACACTGGACAACGGTCAAGAACATCCTTAAGTACCTGAAAAGGACTAAGGACATGTTTCTCGTATATGGAGGTGACGAAGAGCTCGTCGTAAAGTGTTACGTCGACGCTAGCGTCGACATAGATCTGGATGACTCTAAGTCACAAACCAGATACGTGTATATTTTGAATGGTGGGGCAGTAAGCTGGTGCAGTTGCAAGCAGAGCGTCGTGGCGGGATCTACATGTGAAGCGGAGTACATGGCAGCCTCGGAGGCAGCACATGAAGCAATCTGGGTGAAGGAGTTCATCACCGACCTAGGAGTCATACCCAATGCGTCGAGGCCGATTACACTCTTCTGTGACAACACTGGAGCTATTGCACTTGCCAAGGAGCCCAGGTTTCACAAGAAGACCAGGCACATCAAGCGTCGCTTCAACTCCATCCGTGAAAATGTTCAAGATGGAGACATAGATATTTTTAAAGTACATATGGACCTGAATGTAGCAGATCCGTTGACTAAACCTCTCCCTAGAGCAAAACATGATCAACACCAGGACGCAATGGGTGTTCGATACATCACAATGTAACTAGATTATTGACTCTAGTGCAAGTGGGAGACTGTTGAAAATATGCCCTAGGGGCAATAATAAATGGTTATTATTATATTTCTGTGTTCATGATAATTGTCTATTATTCATGCTATAATTGTGTTATCCGGAAATCGTAATACACGTGTGGATACATAGACCACAACAAGTCCCTAGTGAGCCTCTAGTTGACTAGCTCGTTGATCAACAGATAGTCATGGTTTCCTGACTATGGGCATTGGATGTCATTGATACGGGATCACATCATTAGGAGAATGATGTGATGGACAAGACCCAATACTAAGCATAGCTCAAAGATCGTGTAGTTCGTTTAGCTAGAGCTTTTCCAATTGTCGAGTATCATTTCCTTAGACCATGAGATTGTGCAACTCCCGGATACCGTAGGAGTGCTTTGGGTGTACCAAACGTCGTAACGTAACTGGGTGGCTATAAATGTGCACTACGGGTATCTCCGAAAGTGTCTGTTGGGTTGGCACGAATCGAGACTGGGATTTGTCACTCCGTATGATGGAGAGGTATCTCTGGGCCCGCTCGGTAATGCATCATCATAATGAGCTCAATGTGACCAAGTGTCTGGTCACGGGATCATGCATTACGGTACGAGTAAAGTGAGTTGCCGGTAACGAGACTAAACGAGGTATTGGGATACCGACGATCGAGTCTTGGGCAAGTAACGTACCGATTGACAAAGGGAATTGAATACGGGGTTGTTTGAATCCTCGACATCGTGGTTCATCCGATGAGATCATCGAGGAGTATGTGGGAGCCAACATGGGTATCCAGATCCCGCTGTTGGTTATTGACCGGAGAGGCGTCTTGGTCATGTCTGCATGTCTCCCGAACCCATAGGGTCTACACACTTGAGGTTCGGTGACGCTAGGGTTATTAGGAAGACTTGTATGTGATTACCGAATGTTGTTCGGAGTCCCGGATAAGATCCCGGACGTCACGAGGAGTTTCGGAATGGTCCGGAGGTGAATATTTATATATGGGAAGTTGTCATACGGTCAGCGGAAAGTTTCGGGGTCATATCTGTATTGTACCGGGGCCACCGGAGGGGTTCCGGGGGTCCACCGGGAGGGGCCACCTCTCTCGGAGGGCCTCATGGGCCGTAATGGGCAGGGAACCAGCCCCTAGAGGTCTGGGCGCACCCCCCTTGGGCCCATGCGCCTAGGGTTGGGGGGGGGGGAGGGAAACCCTAGTGGGTGCGCCCCCTTGCTTGGGGGGCAAGCCCCCTCCCCTTGGCCTCCGCCCCCTCTAGATCTCATCTAGAGGGAGCCGCCCCCCTTCCCCCTTCCCCTATAAATAGAGGGGCAAGGGGAGGGCTGCATACAACATCCAAGGCGCAGCCCCACCCCTCCCCAACACCTCTCCTCCTCCGCGTAAGCTTGGCGAAGCCCTACCGGAGAACTGTCACTTCATCACCACCACGCCGTCGTGCTGCTGTTGGAGCCTTCTTCCTCAACCTCTACCTCCTCCTTGCTGGATCAAGGCGTGGGAGACGTCATCCGCTCCGTACGTGTGTTGAACGCGGAGGTGCTGTCCGCTCGGCACTTGGTCATCGGTGATTTGGATCACGGCGAGTACGACTCCTTCATCCCCGTTCTCTTGAACGCTTCCGCTTGCGATCTACAAGGGTATGTTAGATGCACTCCTTCCTCTCGTTGCTAGATGAACTCATAGATGGATCTTGGCGAAACCGTAGGAAATTTTTTATTTTTTGCAACGGTCCCCAACACTTTTATGGAAATTTGTTAGAACCTCGATCCTATGCCACACCGATCTAGCATGTAACACCTCATATCACTTTGCGGCCTCACGCACGGTATTCCCACGGGTGTCGCCTTACTAGGCCCGGGACCATTTGCGCCTTTTGGCTCACGTATATGACAGTGTCGCTAGCATCCACATGAAAAAGAACCCGGGTTGACATGGCTAGTTTTGAAGCCAAAGTGGCGCTAACTTACAAGGACAGGCATACATGACCCAGCAATGAACGTGTCGATCAACAGTGAATGAATCCCAAGTCGTAGCAAGCTACAAGGACATAAAGGATCACCGCGTGACATTTCCTCGAAGGGACAGACGCAGGAACGACGAAGGACACATGCCGGCCAGCCTAAGTGTTTCGGAGCAGTAGAAAGCTACCATGGCTCAGTGGAAGCACTAGGAGACATTTCCCGGTAAGAGAGGCTACCAAGGATAAACAACTAGATAATCAGATCCCACAAATACCAAGCATTTCAATAACATTCACACAATATGCTCGATATGTGAAAATACAACATGGCATCACAACATGACTCTACAACTCAAGTATTTTATTCAATAGGATCCTAGGAGCGAGATATTACAAACATGGGTCTCTTGACACAGCATTCAGAGCAAACAAGTCAAAGCACATGTGGAAGCTTAACATGTCTGAGTACAGACAACTATAAATTAAAAAGGCTGAGAAGCCTAACTATCTACCAGATCCTGCCGAGGGCACAAGATCGTAGCCGAGGTAACAAGCTAAGCGTCGAAGTCCACGCGGAACTACTAGTGAGACTGCAATCTCTCTGCAAAAACATAAATTAAGCAAACATGAGTACAAATGTACCCAGCAAGACTTACATCAGAACTAACTACATATGCATCAGTATCAACAAAGGGGATGGTGGGGTTTAACAATAGCAAGCCGAGTTTGACTCGGTGGCTATCCTGAACTACGACTGCAAGAAACTCTTTTGAGGTGGCGCACACGAGTCCACATATTCACCATATCAATACACCACTATGGATCCGCTCATGTCTCCCTACGAGAATGCCATCCATAGCACTCACGCTTATCTTGCGCATTTAAAGTATCCACTTTCACTTGTCTATGAACTGTATAGGCAACCCAGAGGTCCTTTACCGCGAACGTGGCTATTCGAATAAATCATTTATAACCCTGCAGGGGTGTACTTCTTCACACATGTTTCCACCACTTAGCGTCTGCACACGACATGTGCTTGGCAGACTTAAAGCGAAAGCCGACGTGGGTGTAGACCACGACCTGACTAACCACACAAGTCTCTAGTCCAGGTTTATCGCCTATTCATGTTCCATCCGCAGGGAGTCCGGCCGAAGTTTCCACATACGGCCCCAAACGATGTGTGCAGGGTTCCCGAGACACCAAACGGGCGCCCGGTACACCGTGCCACGTGCCTACCGCATCACAGCCCACCCCTCGGGTCAGCGCTGCGCACGGCCTCCAGCATACTACAAACACCAGAAACTACTTGCAACTCCTGGAGAGAGGACAAAGGCGGTTAATAAGTCGAGTGGGGTCATATTTCAGGGCCCAACATGTGGTAGTAGCTGTTTCATGGATCACAAACACAGAACTCAATTCCTGAGGACGGCTTCAATGAGATAACCCACTATGTACTCCTACATGGCCTCTCACCGCTACCTTTACCAAATCACATTCACACACTTAGCTCACACACAATAGGACATGTTCACCACTTTCCAATTCATTCCGGATGAATCAGACCTGACACAACTCTAAGTAGTAGCAGGCATGACAAACAAGCATGAATGAGTAGGCACATCAGGGCTCAAACAACTCCTACTCATGCTAGTGGGTTTCATCTATTTATTGTGGAAATGACAGGTCATGCAGAGGAAAAGGGGTTCAACTACCACAACAAGTAACAGATGAATCATTGTTGTCCTAATGCAGTAAAAGAGAGCAGAAGCGAGGGAGTGGGATTGTATTAGAATGAACAAGGTGGTTTTGCTTACCTGGCACTTCTGAAGATAAAATAGTTTCTTCATCGGTGTCATCGAACTCATCGTTGAAACCACGTCTATCGAGAGGGGACGAATACCGGCAACACAGAAGGAAACACAATCAATGCAATGCACAATATGATGCATGATCATGACATGGAAAAATGAGTGTGTTGGGCTAATGCAACTACAATCAGATGGGTTTGGGTCATTTTGAACCAAAGGTTCAATCCCAAACTCAACTTATGAATTTAAATGGTGCCTTATCATGTTTTGCACTAAACAACAAGGTTAAGTTGTTTAAACATGCATGGAACTAGTACAAATGGATAGATTAGATTTTTCTGATCATTTTTCATATATAACTTATTTCATTCTGAGTTATGGTTGAATTTATATGAATTTTAGAAGTTTTAGGATATTTTCTGGAATTTCTGAATTGTTTTTAATCCAGAAAATGATTTACTACGCCAGCCTGACGTCAGTGTGACATCAGCAGGTCAACATGGTCGGTCCAGGTCAAACCCGACCTGTGGGTCCCACGTGTCAGTCACAAACTAAACTAACCAAGTTAATTAATACCAACCTAGGTTAATTAGCAGGGCTGGCCCCACGCGTCAGTGACCCAGGGCGGTCAAACCCTGGTCAGACGGGGTCAAACCCCGGGTCAACTCGCCGGAGTTGACCCGTGGCTCGTCACCGACGATGCCAGAGACGGCGGAGGGCGTCGGGATTCCTCCTCCGGCGACCAAATGGCCAGCGGAGAGCATCTACGTGACGTGGGCACTAATTTGCGTCGAGTGGTGGCAGTGGCGGGGCCTGAGATGGCCGGAGTCGTCACCTGCGTTGACCTTGGCGGTTGCCAGAACTCAGGTGAGCACGTGGACAAATCGAGCACCTGAAATTTGCCAGAATGGAAATGAATCAACATTCCGGAAAACATAGGTGTCGGTGTACAAAAGTATGGGTACTTCTGTACCCCTTACTTATGCATGGACGATCGCGGCCAGCCCTACAGCAGGGTTTGGCAAAGCAAAGGAGGACGGTAGGAGGCAAGGCAGGAATGAGGAACATCAAGACAGATGCTTAGAGTAGCAAGCAGCAAGAGGCAAGTAGGTCCACGCCCGACAACAAGCCTTCCCAAGGCGACCTGCGAGGCCCCCGGCAAGTCCCTTGCTGGGGCGGCTTGCGAAGAGACCAACAGAGCCACCACCCTTGGGGTTGAGAGCTCTGACACCATCGAAAAAGTTAAAAACCAAAATTTAGAGAGCGCACGCTTGGTAGCATGCAGCCTCCCCCCTCGCGAAGATTGGCAACCCACGAATCCGTGTGGGATCAGAAGACGAAGACACCCGGCAAGACCCTTGCCGGGAACGACTCCAAGGCCCCCGACAAGCCTTGCAGGGGACGACCGCTGGGCCGCGGCCAGGTCCGCGCCCAACAAGGTTCCTCCACTTCACCATCACTCCAGCGTAATGATAAGAACGCTAGCTAAGCAGGTGACTGCGTGCCGGCATGTAAATCTTCGCGGAAACCTACCACTTCGCCAACACAGTAGCTGGGCCAGCGTGGCGCTGCATGCCTCATCGGCCCAAACGCGTGGCGAGGCGAGGAGGAGCGGTGAAGGATAAGATGGCTGAAAGTGCAACTAATCCCCGGGTGGTTTTGGTAATTAATAACAACATATATATCATTGAACTAATAGTTACTTGAGAATCATTTCAGAAAGTTCAGTGATATGGGTATGGCAAGGACTGAAGAAGTGGACCCCTCAAAATGCTAAGGCAAGCATTGGCAAAAGCTCAAGACTCCATTTTTGGTTTAGTGATCCAAGATCACATTGAGTCCATAGGAAAAGCCAATACTATTAAAAGGGGATGAGGTTATGATGATGATCTGGTTGCTCAAGTGCTTAGTGATACATCTCCTAAACTATCAGCAATTTCTTTCCACATGTGCATGAAAGTTTCACTGCATGTGGCATTGCAGACTTTGTAGGTCAGAAATTGACCAGTTGGAACGATGAGATGATAATGCAATTCTATGCCACAGCTCACTTCTACCCTGATGGAAAGATTACGTGGATGACTGAAGGTCAAAGGTTTTCTTCTTCTGTTGAAGAATGGGCAGAAATTCTGAATGCTCCAGTGCAACGAGAAGATGATATTGATGTATATGGGATTCCAAAGAAGAATCATGAATCCATGAAGAACATGTATAAAGAGATTCCAGCAGAGGATTTGGGAATCTGGAAGCTCGGCTCAGTCTACTATCTCCAGGCAGGCCTACCTACCACTAATACCATTTTGAGGCATACCTTGATGCCCAAGTCTGGAGATCATCGCATGATTAGAGGATACTCTATCAACATGCTGCACATACTTGATGAGAAAGCACCTTTCAAGGTGATGGACTTGATGGTAGAGACCATTAAGAGGACTGCAGCTGACCAGAAAAGGTCATGTGGATTTGCCCCGCAGATTCAGATGCTTATCAATGCCAAGTTTGGCACGGGCACATTCTTGTTGGATAGAGAACATTTACCGTTGCAGCCAGAGCATGAAGACAATGTTGTTGTGATGGATGAGGAGGATCCAACATCTGTTGAAGGTCAAGCCAAGATTGAAGCTGCCAAGAAAGCCAAAGCTGACAAGGAAGCAGGAGCAGCAACAGCTAAACTAAAGAATTTCGGAGAGCAAATTCTTGAAGCTACCCAAAGGATTGAACAACGCCTGGCCAGCATTGTACAGTCTCAGGAGAGCTTAGAGAGGATTGTTGAGGACAAGATCCACGCTTTGGATGTGAAGCTGACTGAAGTGCAAGTGACTGTCAACAAGCTTGAGGCAGACATTGAGGAAGCAAAGCGGGAGAAGGAAGAGCTTATGCGTGAGATGCAGGATGACTTAGTCCAGGATGCTTATCAACAGACTGCTCCGGTTCCCACAGGACCCCGATCAGCTGCTATTCCAGTGACTGACACCAGGACTACAGCTTCAGCACCTCCCACAGTTCCAGCAGTTACTCCAACTCCAGCTCCAGTGACCACTCCTCCAGCACAGACATCAGCTGAAGTCTTCGCCGATGCTGTCATATCCACTCCAACATCAACCCAGACGGGAGCCGCCAGCAGAGTCCCCAGTGACGCTTAGCTCTATGCTTTTTCGAACTTTTTGGTAACTTGTTGCCAAAGGGGAAGAAATTGTATAGATCATAGGACTTCGAGAGAGAGAGTGCTATTGTCTTTGCGCTTTCGTTCTTTCGTTCTTTTGCGGTTTCTTTGAGATACTTTTGGTTTTCGAGTCATTCAGTGTGTTTGATACTCCGTTTGATTCTACCTTAATGAGTGCTTGGTCGTACTATGCTTTAATGTGTGCTTAATGCTTATCATATGCCATTCCTATCTCGTATGACCATTTACTCATGTCTTGGTGATTGGGTGCATGCTGTTCATTCTTATCATTTTGTGCGCTCCACCAAGATGTATGTGACATGGAAGAGTGACCCATGATCCTAATCGATTGTGCATTTGCATTCAAACGCAAATCTTAAATAATGCACAAATTTAGGGGGAGCTCTTGCTTGTCACATACTTCTCAAAGCGACGATATTATTCATTGATTATATCCTTTGTCGAAGCTTTGATCTATATGTTGTCATCAATTACCAAAAAAGGGGAGATTGAAAGTGCAACTAATCCCCGGGTGGTTTTGGTAATTAATAACAACATATATATCATTGAACTAATAGTTACTTGAGAATCATTTCAGAAAGTTCAGTGATATGGGTATGGCAAGGACTGAAGAAGTGGACCCCTCAAAATGCTAAGGCAAGCATTGGCAAAAGCTCAAGACTCCATTTTTGGTTTAGTGATCCAAGATCACATTGAGTCCATAGGAAAAGCCAATACTATTAAAAGGGGATGAGGTTATGATGATGATCTGGTTGCTCAAGTGCTTAGTGATACATCTCCTAAACTATCAGCAATTTTCACTGCCATATACACTCATAAGTAGTCTCGGTCCCACCGATATTCCAAACTCAGTCACACCGAGATGAACCACCTCAGCCATAAGCCAAACCCAAGAAAACTCGGATTTTCCGATTCTGAACTCGGTCTCACCGAAACATGAGTTGCCAAGCTTCTGTAACCTTCTGTCATCAAATCGGTGTCACCGAGATGATGAAGTCGGTCCCACCGAAACTGGCATGCTCTTGTCATTGCACGAATCGGACTAACCGAGATTGTATTTTCGGTCCCACCGAAAATCCCAACGTTCACATTATTTGAACTATCGGTCTCACCGAGTTGTCCACTTCGGTCCCACCGAGATTGCTCAAATGTGTGTAACGGTTGGATTTTGTGTGGAGGCTATTTATACCCCTCCACCTCCTCTTCATTCGTGGAGAGAGCCATCAGAAAGAACTACCACTCCTATCTTATATTTCTGAGAAGAGAACTACCTACCCTTGTGTTGAGATCAAGTTGCTCCACTCCCACCATATGAAGCTTGATCTCTAGCCTTCCCAAGTTGCTTTCCACTCAATCCTTTCTTCCACCACAGCCAAATCAGTGAGGAGAGTTGAGTGTTGGGGAGATTATCATTTGAAGCACAAGAGCAAGGAGTTCATCATCATCTACAACATCTATTACCTTTTGGAGGGTGGTGCCTCCTAGATTGGTTAGGTGTCGCTTGGGAGCCTCCGTCATCGAGATGTGGAGTTGAACCAAGAAGTTTGTAAGGGCAAGGAGATCGCCTACTTCGTGAAGATCTACCCCGAGTAAGGCTAGCCCTTCGTGGGCGTAGGCCATGATGGAATAGACAAGGTTGCTTCTTCGTGGACCCTTCGTGGGTGGAGCCCTCCGTGGACTCGCACAGCCGTTACCCTCCGTGGGTTGAAGTCTCCATCAACGTGGAAGTACGATAGCACCACCTATCGGAACCACGAGAAAAATCACCGCGTCTCCAATATTGCGTTTGCTCTTCTCCACCTCTCTTTACTACATGTGCAATTTACTTTCCGCTGCCTATACTCTAGAATTGCATGTGTAGGATGATGCTTGACTTGATCATAAGTGTGAATCTGCCAAAAACTGTTCTTTATCAAAAGGCAGAATTTTTATATTGTCAAGTAGTCTAATCACCCCCCCTCTAGACATACTTTTGATCTTACAAGTGGTATCAGAGCTTTGGTCTCCATTGTATTGGTTTCCATTGCATTGGACTCCATAAGCTTGGTTTCACAACCTAGGAGAGTATGGCGTCTAGTGAGGGTAATTTTCGTAGAGGTCCTTACTTTGATGGTACAAATTTTGCTAGTTGGAAGCATAAAATGAAAATGCATATTCTTGGTCATAATCCAGCCGCATGGGGCATTCTTTGTGTTGGTATGCAAGGTGAATTCTTCGAGGAAGGAAAAGTTCCGGATCGCGAAGCTACAACTGAAGAATTGCGGATGTTGCAAAACAATGCTCAAGCTTGTGACATTCTCTTCGATGCCTTGTGTCCCGAGGAGTTCAACAAAATCAGCTGTCTTGAGAATGCAAAAGAGATTTGGGATACTTTGGTTGAAATGCACGAAGGTACCGAGTCCGTGAAGGAATCAAAGCTAGATATTCTTCAAGGTCAACTTGACAAGTTCAAGATGAAGGATGGTGAATGAGTCGCTGAAATGTACTCTAGACTTGCTCTCATCACAAATGAGATTGCCAGCTTAGGAAGCGAAGAAATGACCGACCGATTCATCATCAAAAAGATTCTCAGAGCTTTGGATGGAAAGTATGACACCGTGTGCACTTTGATCCAAATGATGCCAAACTACAAGAATCTCAAGCCAACCGAAGTCATTGGAAGAATTGTTGCTCATGAGATGACACTTAAGGATAAGGAAGAGCTTCACAACAAGTCAAGTGGTGCTTACAAAGCTACAAGTGATGCTCCCACAACCTCAAGTGACAAGTTAGTTTCCAATGAAGAGATAAGCCTAATGGTCAAGAACTTCAACAAATTCTACAAGAACAGAGGCAAAGAGAGAAGCTCAAAGTCTAGATCATATGATGAAAAGAGATCTTCTAGTCGTGATCGAAACTGCTACAATTGTGGAAGACCCGGACACTACTCAAATGAGTGTACGGCTCCCCACAAGAGAAGAGAAGAATCTCCGAGAAGAAGAAGCTCAAGAGATGAGTCACCTCGGAAAGAGAGAAGGAGTAGAGATGATCGTTATGAACGAAGACCCTCTCGGAGAAGCAAGGATTCGGAGAGGAAAGACAAGTCATCAAGGAGCTACACAAGAAGAAAACATCAAGCTCATGTAGGTGAATGGCTCTCCGGCTCCGACTCCGACAATCAATCCGAAGGAAGCTATCACTCCGACTCCGACTACAGTCAAGATGAAGGTGTTGCCGGTCTTGCTCTCGTATCCTCCAACTCCAACTCCTACGACTTATTTGATTCACCAAATGAGGGAATTGGAAGATGCTTCATGGCTAAAGGCCCCAAGGTATCACACCCTGAATTCATTGACTTCAATAGTGATGAGGATGACTTGCTTGGTGAAGATGAGCTCTTGCTTGATAAATCCAGTGAGCCTAGTAACGATGAACATGCTAATAGTCTTTATAGTCGAGAAGAGTCGAATGACAATGCTATGAAGGAGATTGAGCATCTAACTAAAGATCTAAACACTCTTAAGTTAGCTCATGAAACAACTCAAGAAGATCATAGAGAGCTCCTAAGATCTCATGAGAAGCTACGCTTCGAGAAGCTCACTCTAGAGCAAGAACATGAGTTTCTAAAAGCAATCAATGACGATCTTCGAAAGAAGAGTTCTTCATATCTTGCCAAACGATTTCTCTTGTCTAATTTCTTGCCACCCATTAAGACTAAGCATGACAAGCATAAGAAAAATTCTTCCTCTAGCAGTAACAATAACCATGCTAAATCCAATGTTGTTGCTTCTAGTAGTTCTCTTGATTCCACTAACAATGTTTAAAGCCAAGTTACACTTGAGCAAGAAAATAGTTTATTGAAAGGGATTATAGAGAAAGGTGTCTACAAGAGCCTTGCCGGAAGCAAGAACTTTGAGGAAATTGTTCGCAAGCAAGGAAGGCACCGGAAGAATCAAGGAATTGGTCTTGAGCGAAAGTTCAATGCCGAAGGCGTTGAGTGGGAAGAAGGTCAATATCCTACTCCACAGTTTGTTCCTCAAAAGGAGAAGTATGATCCTACTTCTTCCAATGCGGAACAAGCTCAAGATGACCTTCCACCACAAGACCACAAGCTAAAAGGCAAGGACAAGCTTCAAGAGGAGATTGATGCATTTGTTGAAGCACCTCAAGCCATGGTCAAGTGGGTTCCCAAGGAAACGTCAAGTTCTACTTCGTCAAGCTCAACTACAACCCCAAGGATTCCCATCAAGATGATGTGGATCCCGAAGAAGAAGAACTAGAAAGTTCTTGAGGGTGACTCCGCCAACATACTTCACTCACATTCATTTTGGCAAAAACTTGTGCAATCAACTTCCACATCATGCACTAGTTCATGGAGTCACAAACCCTCTTGTTGGTATGTCAAGGGACAAGGTAATCATTACTTTCATGGACATCATCTGTTGTGAACTTCAATCTATGTCCATGGATATCCTTGTTTGTTCCTTGTGGGACTAACCCATGTAGGTATTGAAAGTGCCCGAATCCAAAGGATAGCTCCCAACTCTTGATGATCTCCATCAACATTGAGCATCTACATCTTCAACATCTACATGAAGTCTTCTACGACAACCCAAGGTTAGTTTGACCCTTTAAAAGGGGTTCTCACATCTAGGGGGAGCTTTGCTCTAAAAATTGAGCTAAAGCATCTTCAAATGATGTGAACACATCAATGCTTTATGTAAAAGTGGTAACCCCACTTGTGCTTAAACGATGAGTATGACCTATGATCAAATGTTCTCATTTGGCTCCTAAGTCAATATACTCATATAAAGATGACCTAGTCATCGACAAATTGTGTGTTAGTAGCTAGAGTTTTGGTTGTGCATGTTTGACACATATTTCATTTGCTATCTTATTGTGTGAGCATGTTGGATGCATGATTTCATCCATTCGAGGACATCCATTTGTTGTTTTGGTCGTTTTGATTTTTCTGACCAAATGGATGGACAAGAATGCCTAAGTACCTCCCCTAGCTATCTATGCTTTCTTGTCTCAAATTCTATTCATGCTTACATCACAAACTTTGAACAAGTCATTTTCGGACCCTCCGGGTGAGGAGCACTCGGAGCCACCGATCCGTCAAGGGCTAACTTCCAAAACCTTCTAATTGATTTCGGTCAGACCAACTCACTCAAACTCGGTCGAACCGAAAGCATTTAGACTTATCTAGGTTTTCACCTCGGTGAAACCGAGTTGTGATTTTCGGCGTGACCGAAGTGCATAACTGCCTAGCAGTTATCCATCTCGGTGCCACCGAGTTTTACAACTCGGTCCCACCGACAGCGAAGGGGTATATACTCCGAGGGCCACGCGCGTTGATTCCTCCTTCAAACGTTTCGCCCCCACACCCCTTGCTGCCGTCGCCTTGGTCTCCGGATCGTCGCCGTCGTCGCCTGTGCGCCCTCGCCGCAGGTCTCCGTCGCCGTCAACGGACATCTTCTCTGCGCCGTTGCCGCCGTAGAAAAACTCCACCAAGTTAGGGTGAGTTTTGATCCCACTCGTGCTCCCATCTCCGATTCAATGCACGTTTGGATTGCCTAGTATCTTGCCACGATTAAAATCCTCCTGTACACCAGATTAGTTCGTTTGGACTAGATTCGAGTAAAAGTTTTAGGGTTAGGTTTCCGCCGAACACATCTCGGTGAGACCGATTTTATAATTTCGGTATGACCGATTTGGCCTATGGCCATTGCACTGCACCTTTCGGTCCAACCGAGTTGTGCAAAATCGGTGTGACCGAAATGAATATTCTGTGAAACCCTAGTGTTTTCGGCAGGACCGAAACCCACTTCGGTCAAACCGAAAGTGGTGTGCCAAGCTCCTGTTTAACACTTCGGATTCACCGAACCTTAAACTCGGTCTGACCGTAATGTCTTCTGTGAAAACCTAATACTAGAATTTGAACTCATTTTTTTTTGGAAAAACTTCTGCAGTTTGTGATAACTCTTCTTCTCTGCCTACACCTTATCTATTCACAGGTTGTTAGCCATGTCAGATGCCAGTGACAGTCAGAACAGGTCAGAAACACCCATTGCAGACATTCCAGAGGCAGGCACTAGTCCTGATCCTAGCAGCTCATCTGATGATGGTGAGAGGAGTACACCAAGTGGATTGCCTCCTGCAGCCACCAGAGCTAGAAAGAAGAGGAATTCAGATGATGAGGATTCTGATTTCGTTGTTGAGGAAGAGGTCACCTCAAAGCCCAAAAGGAAGGTTGTTGCCAAAGAGCCACAGGGTCAACAAACTAAGAAGGGCACCAGCAAAGTCAAGCAGTCAACTGTTGCTAAGAAGCTGAATTTGGGAGAGGCAGCTGCAAGCAAAGTGCAGAAAACCTCCAAGAGAAAGAGGATAGTGCATTATGCAGCAGTAGAGAATGAGGATGAGGAAGCACCCCAGCCTCCTTAGAAGCCGAAGCTCATGGGTGATGCCATTAAGGCTGGAGCCACATCAAAGCCCAAGAAATCTGCTCCAGCTAAGGCAGCTCCAGCAAAGCCTGCTACCAAGCCCAAGAAGACCGTCAGAAACATTCCAGCGTCTGAAAAGAACAAGGATGATGTGCCACCAGCTGAGTCAGACGATGAAGGACCAGTTTTGCTGAAACTTCGTCCAAAACTGCCACTCCATGATGATGCTCATCCTCAAGCTGAGGATATGAAGGCAAGGAAAGATAGAGGTCTCAGGCTATGGAGACAAACTGACCCATATGCCGTGAGGAGAAGAATTGCTGTAGATCCCAGATTTCACACCAGAGAGCAGCAGGACTTCTATGAGACCGTGCTGATGGACAAGAAGCCCATAGTCGCAGACACCCGATATGTTGACTGGAAGTACATTGACAGCGAAGAGCACAGAGATTTCTTTCCACATGTGCATGAAAGTTTCACTGCATGTGGCGTTGCAGACTTTGTAGGTCAGAAATTGACCAGTTGGAACGATGAGATGATAATGCAATTCTATGCCACAGCTCACTTCTACCCTGATGGAAAGATTACGTGGATGACTGAAGGTCAAAGGTTTTCTTCTTCTGTTGAAGAATGGGCAGAAATTCTGAATGCTCCAGTGCAACGAGAAGATGATATTGATGTATATGGGATTCCAAAGAAGAATCATGAATCCATGAAGAACATGTATAAAGAGATTCCAGCAGAGGATTTGGGAATCTGGAAGCTCGGCTCAGTCTACTATCTCCAGGCAGGCCTACCTACCACTAATACCATTTTGAGGCATACCTTGATGCCCAAGTCTGGAGATCATCGCATGATCAGAGGATACTCTATCAACATGCTGCACATACTTGATGAGAAAGCACCTTTCAAGGTGATGGACTTGATGGTAGAGACCATTAAGAGGACTGCAGCTGACCAGAAAAGGTCATGTGGATTTGCCCCACAGATTCAGATGCTTATCAATGCCAAGTTTGGCACGGGCACATTCTTGTTGGATAGAGAACATTTACCGTTGCAGCCAGAGCATGAAGACAATGTTGTTGTGATGGATGAGGAGGATCCAACATCTGTTGAAGGTCAAGCCAAGATTGAAGCTGCCAAGAAAGCCAAAGCTGACAAGGAAGCAGCAGCAGCAACAGCTAAACCAAAGAATTTCGGAGAGCAAATTCTTGAAGCTACCCAAAGGATTGAACAATGCCTGGCCAGCATTGTACAGTCTCAGGAGAGCTTAGAGAGGATTGTTGAGGACAAGATCCACGCTTTGGATGTGAAGCTGACTGAAGTGCAAGTGACTGTCAACAAGCTTGAGGCAGACATTGAGGAAGCAAAGCGGGAGAAGGAAGAGCTTATGCGTGAGATGCAGGATGACTTAGTCCAGGATGCTTATCAACAGACTGCTCCGGTTCCCACAGGACCCCGATCAGCTGCTATTCCAGTGACTGACACCAGGACTACAGCTTCAGCACCTCCCACAGTTCCAGCAGTTACTCCAACTCCAGCTCCAGTGACCACTCCTCCAGCACAGACATCAGCTGAAGTCTTCGCCGATGCTGTCATATCCACTCCAACATCAACCCAGACGGGAGCCGCCAGCAGAGTCCCCAGTGACGCTTAGCTCTATGCTTTTTCGAACTTTTTGGTAACGGGTTGCCGAAGGGGGAGAAATTGTATAGATCATAGGACTTCGAGAGAGAGAGTGCTGTTGTCTTTGCGCTTTCGTTCTTTCGTTCTTTTGCGGTTTCTTTGAGATACTTTTGGTTTTCGAGTCATTCAGTGTGTTTGATACTCCGTTTGATTCTACCTTAATGAGTGCTTGGTCGTACTATGCTTTAATGTGTGCTTAATGCTTATCATATGCCATTCCTATCTCGTATGACCATTTACTCATGTCTTGGTGATTGGGTGCATGCTGTTCATTCTTATCATTTTGTGCGCTCCACCAAGATGTATGTGACATGGAAGAGTGACCCATGATCCTAATCGATTGTGCATTTGCATTCAAACGCAAATCTTAAATAATGCACAAATTTAGGGGGAGCTCTTGCTTATCACATACTTCTCAAAGCGACGATATTATTCAATGATTATATCCTTTGTCGAAGCTTTGATCTATATGTTGTCATCAATTACCAAAAAGGGGGAGATTGAAAGTGCAACTAATCCCCGGGTGGTTTTGGTAATTAATAACAACATATATATCATTGAACTAATAGTTACTTGAGAATCATTTCAGAAAGTTCAGTGATATGGGTATGGCAAGGACTGAAGAAGTGGACCCCTCAAAATGCTAAGGCAAGCATTGGCAAAAGCTCAAGACTCCATTTTTGGTTTAGTGATCCAAGATCACATTGAGTCCATAGGAAAAGCCAATACTATTAAAAGGGGATGAGGTTATGATGATGATCTGGTTGCTCAAGTGCTTAGTGATACATCTCCTAAACTATCAGCAATTTTCACTGCCATATACACTCATAAGTAGTCTCGGTCCCACCGATATTCCAAACTCAGTCACACCGAGATGAACCACCTCAGCCATAAGCCAAACCCAAGAAAACTCAGATTTTCCGATTCTGAACTCGGTCTCACCGAAACATGAGTTGCCAAGCTTCTGTAACCTTCTGTCATCAAATCGGTGTCACCGAGATGATGAAGTCGGTCCCACCGAAACTGGCATGCTCTTGTCATTGCACGAATCGGACTAACCGAGATTGTATTTTCGGTCCCACCGAAAATCCCAACGTTCACATTATTTGAACTATCGGTCTCACCGAGTTGTCCACTTCGGTCCCACCGAGATTGCTCAAATGTGTGTAACGGTTGGATTTTGTGTGGAGGCTATTTATACCCCTCCACCCCTCTTCATTCGTGGAGAGAGCCATCAGAAAGAACTACCACTCCTATCTTATATTTCTGAGAAGAGAACTACCTACCCTTGTGTTGAGATCAAGTTGCTCCACTCCCACCATATGAAGCTTGATCTCTAGCCTTCCCAAGTTGCTTTCCACTCAATCCTTTCTTCCACCACAGCCAAATCAGTGAGGAGAGTTGAGTGTTGGAGAGATTATCATTTGAAGCACAAGAGCAAGGAGTTCATCATCATCTACAACATCTATTACCTTTTGGAGGGTGGTGCCTCCTAGATTGGTTAGGTGTCGCTTGGGAGCCTCCGTCATCGAGATGTGGAGTTGAACCAAGAAGTTTGTAAGGGCAAGGAGATCGCCTACTTCGTGAAGATCTACCCCGAGTAAGGCTAGCCCTCCGTGGGCGTAGGCCATGATGGAATAGACAAGGTTGCTTCTTCGTGGACTCTTCGTGGGTGGAGCCCTTCGTGGACTCGCGCAGCCGTTACCCTCCGTGGGTTGAAGTCTCCATCAACGTGGAAGTACGATAGCACCACCTATCGGAACCACGAGAAAAATCACCGCGTCTCCAAAATTGCGTTTGCTCTTCTCCACCTCTCTTTACTACATGTGCAATTTACTTTCCGCTGCCTATACTCTAGAATTGCATGTGTAGGGTGATGCTTGACTTGATCATAAGTGTGAATCTGCCAAAAACTGTTCTTTATCAAAAGGCAGAATTTTTATATTGTCAAGTAGTCTAATCACCCCCCCTCTAGACATACTTTCGATCCTACAATGGCCTCTGTTGCCGTCCCCAATAAAGCAAGAGGACACGTAGGCAACACATTGAATACGCTTGTCCTACGTTGTTCGAGGGATAAGCTCATACCACCGTAGTTTGCCAGCTCATGTGTGCCACTGTGGCAACCCCTTGTTGTATAAAAGAAGGCCCAAGGCGCACAGAGAGTGGATTCAAACTTTTGGACAAAGCATGCACCGTAGCTAGTTCAAGAGCTCAAGAACACAGAAATAACCAGACAAAGCAGGACTAGGGTATTACGCATCCTTGTGGCCCGAACCTGGATAAAAATCCCCTATGTGCTAACGGTTCGACCTGCTCTTTGTGCAACTAACTCCCCGCCGAACGTAGAAGGGATCCTTGTCAGCCCATAGGTGATCGGTTTCCCCGACATCTTTGGCACGCCCGGCAGGGGGCATTAGTTGTGAGAATCTGGCATGTAGTTAGTACAGTAGCTCCTTCGTCGCCATGGCGCCGAGAAGAAGGCGACCGCGGTTGCCAGCCCGATCGAGGCCATCCGCGCCATCCTGGTGTGAAGGGCCAGGTGAGCGGTGGCACCCATGGCCGCAAGGACGATTTGCACAACAACAAAAAGCTAAGTTATCTAAACTTTGCGTAATTCTTCCTTTTTATGAGCTTACCAGCCGTCAAGTTCTTCAAAGGGCTAGTCTGCCATTTTGGTGTGCCAAACAGTGTCATCAGCGACAACGGCACACAGTTCACAAGCCGCACCTTCATGCGGTACATCCAAGACCTCGGCGGCAAGGACAAAGACTTTGGATAAGCTACGCAAGTGCGGAGGACGCTGGATTGATGAGTTATCGATAGTTCTTTGGTCAGTTAGAACGACGCCAAATCGAGCCACCGGCCAGACACCCTTCTCCCTCGTATACGGGGCGGAGGCAGTTCTCCCCATGGAACTCACATACGGGTCACCTCGAGTGCTCGCTTATGATGAGCTTGAGCAAGAGCGGTTGCAGCAAGATGATGCAACGGTCCTTGAGGAATATCGTCTTCGGGCGGCTGTGCGAGCTGCATGCTACCAGCAAGCCTTGCACCGCTACCATAGCCGCAAGGTTCATGCCCGAAGCTTTGAGGAAGGCAACCTTGTTCTTTGGCGCGTTCAATCGGCCAAGAATTCCAACAAGTTGACACTGATGTGGGAAGACCCTTATCGGGTAATACGAGTCACCAGGCCCGACGCAGTCCGCCTGGAGACCAAAGATGGTATTCCGGAGAGCAACTCCTAGAACATCGAACATCTTCGCAAATTTTACCCATAAGGCGCGGTTGCTAGGCCCCCCGGCATGTAACCCTTTGTGCAAAGCCAGGCGCAGACCCTGAGCAGCAGATAAATAAATGAAGCGCCGGCGCCCTAAGTTTTAGCATGCATGCTAGGTCGAGTTTCTCTCTCTCTCTCTCTCTCTCTCTCTCTCTCTCTGTTAGGGTTGTAGTGCTTAGCAGCAACTTACCCCTAGCACAGAGGTCGCGTGCGCGTCTCTTTGTCCCTTCCGGTCCTTTTTGGTTTGCAGGCTGCCCAGGCATTTCTGCCAAACCCTTGGAAGGAAAGGACACAAACCGACGTCCTGACCCTGGCAAGCGAAGGTTGCCGGGGGCTGCAAATTCAAGTATCCAACCACAACAAGCCAAGGTTGCCGGGGGCTACAGATTTAGATAAGTCTTTTGTCTCATGCTATGTACTTCCATATGGAACTTGGACTTATGAAACTTCGTTCATTCCTATACCATCGTGCTCCCTCTTCCCGTGCCCAAAAACCCTTCTTTGGGCTAGAACATGGTTGTAGTGCGATGGGACGGAAACAAATGAAGGGCCTAATCCTACTCCGCTCCTACCTCCGCCAAGGGCAAGAGTGTGGACGAGCTATGGAGCAGGAGGACGGCAAGGTCTGTTGTTGGGTGACGATGTTTATATTAAGATAACAAGGACTCGTTCCTTGGTGTGAGCCTCGGTCGTGCACAAAAGAACCCGACAAGCACCATGTTCTTCATTAATATGTTATTGACAAGTACAATTCATACGGAATGTAAACATAAGCAAGGAATAGCAAAGTCTAAATTCAACAAGTGCCCGCGGGCTTAAGATTTTAAAGAAAGATAAGGTGCCCGGAACCCCTTTCTTGTCCCTCTCCTCAGGAAGCGGACCGGATAGCAGGAGGCCAAAACGAGTGACTAGGCGAGGTACGAGCAGCAGAAGACACCAAGAGAGCCTCCCGGCGGCCGTCCAGAAGAGGGCTGGTGATGACGGTGCCGGGGAAGAAGCTGGAAGATGAGGCAGCGGTCCGCCAATACAAGACGAAGGCGTCGAGGCCATTGTACTCTGACTTGACGGCCCGCCACCCACCTTCTTCATCTTCTCCGGCCTCCCAGCGCCAGCCACCAAAAGCAGTGACCCCGAGAAGTTCAAGGAGCTGGCTTGGGAAGCCACCGCCAAGAGCTACCCCCGACAAAATTCTCTGCCGGGGGGGGGGGGGGGGGGGGCAGGTGCAGACGATGGTGCTGCTGGCGTCGCCCAGGGACGGTGAGTCCGACACCTAGTCTGTCCCGTCATCCTCCCACCCGCTACCCCCATCGTCGCTGTCGCTGTCCTCCTCGCCGCTGTCGCTCGAGGAGGAGCTCTCGTCGCCGGTCGAGCTCTCGGCACAACACCCTAACCTGTGTCCTGAGCGCCCGAAGACCTTGACGGAGAGCAGTTTGAAGTAGAGAATGTGCCCCTTCATAAAATAGTGGGGGCGTGCGAAGGTGAGCATTACATGAGGGGCGGGGAACCTTGTGTTCGCCCACATGTCGCCATTGCAACACCCCTTAATGTGAAGCCTCAGCTTTAGCGGTCGGTCGATCTCCAGCACCCTTGCGAACGCCTCGGGAAGGCGGAGACGACTACGCGGCGGCTCACGCAACTGCAAGATGAACTCCAGCACTGTGTCTCCAACATGGCCGCTCGACGAGGCAGGAGGAGATGGAGGCGGAGAAGGTGGTGCCATGGATGTCCCCCTTCCACGCCCACCTCTGCCTTGGCCACCTCGTCGACCGCGACCCTGTCCGGCGCCTCGGCCTTGAGCTTCAGGATCTTCCTTAACCGCCGTGACTTTCTGGCGGGAAGAAGATCTAGTCGCCTCCGCATAGTAACGACCACGACTGCGCCCTCTCGGCATGGTGATGGATGGAGGATGGGGAAAGGAGAAGACGTGAGAGGATGCCACTCCTCCCCCTATTGGACCCCTTTTTATAGCCGAACAAAGGAGACAGAAGGCTGGCTTTGCGCCTCTGAAGAGCCCTTACAGATCCTGCTCATTGAAAGCCACTGACAATGAGTGAGGCCGTTGACCGCCCTTCCCGCGCAAATCAAAGGTGCATGGGTATCGGCCATGGTGCGCTTTCCCATATTCCACGCATCCGTCACCTACCCTGCGCCATGCATGCGGCCTACATGGCGGAAAAGGCGGGCGCCGGAGGAAACATGGAACAACGGCTCCAAGATTGAGGAAGGAAAGGAGAGTAAATGAGCGACGGCCCCGTGATTTCCCCCTCTTTTTTGAGGCAGATGCGGGCCGCCTCTTTACTATTCACCATGGGGTGACGCAAGCATGCTGAGATCACTTCACGCACAATCCCCACGTCATGCGCTCAATGCGGGTCATGGGGAAGAGCTACTACTAGAAAGATCATGGCGGTTCGCCTCTGCTACGCCCGCCCACACACTGCTTTGGGCCTGGCCCAACTACTCCTTGCGCTTATGTGTGCCCCAGGCCCGGGGGCTCCTGTCGGTGTACAAAAGTATGGGCACTTCTGTACCCCTTACTTGTGCACGGACGGTCGCAGCCACCCCTACAGCAGGGCTTGGCAAAGCAGAGGAGGACGGCAGGAGTCAAGGCAGGAACAAGGAACATCAAGACATATGCTTAGAGTAGCAAGCAGGAAGAAGCCAGCAGGGCCACGTCCGGCAACTAGCCTTGCCAAGGCGACTTGCGAGGCCCCCGACAAGCCCCTTACCGGGGTGGCTTGCGAAAAGACCAGCAGAGCCACCACCCTTGGGGTTGAGAGCTCTGACACCATTGACAAAGTTAAAGACCAAGATTTGGAGAGCGCATGCTTGGTAGCATGCAGCCCCCCCCCCCCCCCCCCCCCCCCCGCGAAGATTGGCAACCCACGAATCCGCGTGGGATCAGAAGATGAAGACCCCCGGCAAGACCCTTGCTGGGAACAACTCCAAGGCCCCCGGCAAGCCTTGCCGGGACCCGCGTCCGACAAGGTTCCGCCACCTCACCATCACTCCAGCGCAACGATAAGCATGCTAGCTAAGCATGCAAGCGCCCGCGTGGCGGCATGCAGATCTTCGTGGAAACCTACCACTTCGCCAACAAAGCAGCTGGTTGGCCAGTGTGGTGCTGCATGCCTCATCAGCCTGAACGCGTGGCGAGGCGAGGAGGAGCGGCGAAGGATAAGATGGCCTCTATTGCCAGCCCCAATAAAGCAAGAGGACATGTAGGCAACACATTAAATGCACTTGTCCTATGTTGATCGAGAGATAAGCTCGTACCACTGTAGCTTGCCACCTCCTGTGTGCCACTGTGGCAACCCCTTTTTGTATAAAAGGAGGCCCAAGGCGCACAGAGAGAGGATTCAGACTTTTGGACAAAGCACGCACCATAGCTAGTTCAAGAGCTCAAGAACACACAAATAATCAGACAAAGGAGGACTAGGGTATTACGCATCCTTGCGGCCCGAACCTGGATAGAAATCCCCTGTGTGCTAACGGCTCGACCTGCTCTTCGTGCAACTAACTCCCTGCCAAACTAACTCCCTGCTCTAAAATAAATTTTTGCTCTAACCTAGCCAACCTACTTAACCTAGCTTGTTAACCTAATGAACCTAATTAACCTAGATATTTAACCTACTTAGTTAACCTAGCTAGTTAACCTAGTTTACCCATATAATTAACATAATTAAACTAGTTAACCTAGCTAGTTCTCTGTCAAAGCCCTAAATAAATTTTTGCACTAACCTAGATAATTAACCTAATTAAACTAGTTAACCTAACTAGCTCTCTGTCAAAGCCCTAACTAAAATTTTGCACTAACCTAGATAATTAACCTAATTAAACTAGTTAACCTAACTAGTTCTCTGTCAGAGCCCTAACTAAATTTTTGCACTAACCTAGATAATTAACATAATTAAACTAGTTAACCTAGATAGCTAGTTCTCTGTCTAGTGTTTCTGCTATGCATGAGAGAGAGAGAGGAGGGGTGGGGGCTTACAAAGGATGGCTTCGATGGTGGCGAGGGAGGTAGGGGCATCTCCGGTGACGGCCAGGGAGGCAGTTGTGGCGAGGAAGACAAGGGCGTCGAGGGTGGCTCCCGTGGTGCTGAGGGCGGCTCCGGTGGCGTTGCTGAGGCCACACGGCTCCGATGGCGTTGGGGGCAGCTCCGGTGGCGTCGACGGCGCGCGGCTCTGGTGGCTCGGGGGGCGTCGAAGTCGGCAGAAGACGACGGCGAAGTGGGGCGATGGTGAATTGGGGAGATGGCGGCGAAGTGGGGCGAGGGATTTGGGAGAGGAGTGGTGGCCGAGGGGAAACCCTTTTTAGGTTAAGTCAAACTTAGCGGTAGTGCGTTTTGCAAAACGCGCTATAGCTAAGATAGCTATAGCGATTTTTATGAAACGCGCTACTGCTATAGCTATGTATTTTCCTTTCATTTTCCTATTTCCTTTTCTATTTCTATAGCGGGGGTCTAGAAAACGCGTTGCTGCTATATTATCTTTAGCACCTCTTATGAACAGACACTACTGCTATGCATTTGTTCTTTTTTTTCCTTTTCATTTATTTTTCTTTACATTTTTTTCCTTTCTCCTTTTTCTATTTATTTCATTTTAATTTACTTTTCTATTTGTTTTTCATTTTATTTTATTTTCATCAGCAGTAGCACTTTTCATAGTAAACGCGCTGCTACATAGATCCTAGCAGTAGCGCGGTTTTTACAACACCGCTACTACTATGTGTAGCCTATCGGCTTAGTAATGGGAAAATTAGTAGTAGCACTTTTACAGGAACACGCGCTACTGCTACATTTTTATCTGTAGCGCTCTTATCCCTCATGTGCTACTGCTGTGTAGCACTAGCGCCCTTTTTTAATGCGCGCTACTGCTAAAGTTCTATGTATAAGGTTTTCCCTAGTAGTGGCACGGTGGCCTAACGCAAATAGTTTTGAAGAGAATGTCGTGTGTGATTGGTCATGATCCAACACAGTTTATTCCTAGAATCTGTGTGCGTTGACTTAGGTAATCGCCCACGGTATTTTCTCAATAACTGTTTGCAATAGCAAAAACCAATTAGTAGGCTAATTCTCCATTAGCAGGCTAATTGCCCTATTATTAATAATCCATTTATTAATCTAATTGACATTCATATTAAACACATAATATATTTCATTCCCATATTAAGGAAGGATGATTTCATAATTGAAATACATCAGAGTACAACATGATATAGCTTCAGCACTCAGCTACCCCATTACACAACTGCACCAGCACCAAGTTTCACATGCAACATATAGAACCTTTCTAAATTAGCATCATAGGCGGTACATAGACAGATGCATCTCACTGGGAAAACTGCTGAAGCCGAAGGCGAATATTGAGCCTTCATTGATGTTGAAGGTCTTTGCAACTTTAGGCCAGTGCGTGTGGATGATTGACCATCCATCCTTCGTCCTCTTCAGGAACACTTCAATATTGAACCATGGATGTTGTATGAAACCTTCCTCGCCTCCTGACCATAGAGGTGGTTTGCGAGGTAATCATGAGTGAATTGCTTTGGAAATGCCTGAAAACAAGGATATGCATAAATATCTTCTCTATATTGGAAATGGGGCAAAGGAATAAAAACAGGCAAGGTATAATTGTTAGTACCATCTTGTAGTGAACTGATGTCTTCTCCATTGTGCAAACAAAGATCTTGTTTTTTGTTGCTAATTTCTTTATGCTAACAATCTTTCTGAGTTTCTTGACTTGATTGATATTCAAGGACAACTCATTTCCCCATATGAAAAAGGGTCGAACAGTGGGTCAAAACCTCTGACATCATAACCTACATGTGCAAGACCAAATTGTTAAAAACCTAAATATTAGAATGGTTCCTGCAATTGCACAATAATTTATTTCTCACATGGAAGACAATACAAAATTGCAGCCTGAATTGAACATCACATTTGCAGAATTGAACCAAAACAGTTACCTAAAGACGACAACTAATTAACCAAACAGTTAATAAGTGAGCACCACACTCACGACATATAGAACATATACACAGGAGCAACAGATTGGATGGTAAAATTAGATAGCACAATTCACTAGAATTTGTTAAGGAAAGGCAGGAGCAGCACACGCAACGGGTAAACCGAGCATGCTTAACTGGCATAGCTAGTAAATGGCAAGGTGCTCCTCCAAGATCTGGGGGTCGGCATGAATGGTAGCCATTGCAATCTCATCTGCGCATTTGACCACGATTTGCTTCTCCATTGCCAAATGCTCCTTGAGCTCCTGGCTATACTGCATGCACCATGGCTTAGGGCGGCACTTATTTGGTAGAGGGGTCGGTGATTTGGGTGGAAGGTGTCGTGCCGGCGGTCGGGGCATGTGGTATGTGTAAGGAGGAGGATGATGGGGGTCTAGTGTGGATTACCTGCCTGGATAGACGAGGCCGAGCAGCGTGAAGGTGGGTCGTCGGTGAGGGGGGCAGCGCTGCAAGCAAGAAGTGAAGGTTTCAACTTGGAAAGGAAGGAGGAAAGAGGGGAAGTGTGGCTTTTGGTAAGGGGGAGGGGGAGGGGAGGTATATATTTCCGCGGAAGCCAAAAATTTGGAATCGCTTCAGCTAAAAAACTGGCGCACAAAGTGTCATCAGACACGGTCCCTTATTCAGAACTGTGTACGATATGTGAACATCACAAATGATTCAGATAGCTTAACCCGTGTGTGATGAGTTTGAACGTCAAAATTTTTGGTACCAATTTCCCTGGTTAAAGTGCTCATCCACGTCATTGCATAATTTGGGTACACAAAGGAGACTACAACACACCCACACTTCTTCATCGAAGAAGTTCAGCAATTAAACAGAGCTAGTTGGCCTAAGCATTACTCTAACAAATTAAAGACCGGCGCTCTTAATTAAACAAAACAAAGAGTACTACAATGGCTGGTGCTCATCGGTCTCCGCCGCCTCCTCCATGTCCAGCTCGCGCCTGATGGTCTCCTGGGGAAGGAGCTCCCTGGCATCCATTGCACCATATTCGGCAAGCATCTCGCCATCCGTGTCCGCCATCTCTTTGGAAAAGGCCACCACGAGCTGGGCATGGGCGGCCACAATCTGGGCTTTGACGGGCTCCGTCTTTGCAAGGTATATGGCGGAGGAACGGACGACTGCTCGAACTCTCTCAGTGATTTCCAACTCTTCGACCATGGGTTGCCGACCGTTGTCGGAGAAGCTTCGTTTGATTTGTGTAGTGACCGCCACGAGCTGGGCATGGGAAGCCTCGACATGGTCGTGGGCAGCCTCCATCAGGGCTAAGGCTGCCACTGTGGAACGGACAGCTGCAGTGCCGCTCTCCCAGCTGCTATCCCTGAGGCAGATGTTGCTGCCGCCACCTGAGAAGCAACAACGGCCGTTTGAGCTTCCTTGGCTGCCTGGTCACGGATTGTGGCCATGCTCATGCACCTTGTTAGCACAGGCATGGCGGCTGCGGCCGCCCTCTCGCTGAAGTGGGCTACCGAAGTTGCCCTCACAACGCAGGTCCACATCCCCATCTTTCACCGGCGACGATTGAACAGTGAAATGATATTTGGGGAGCGAGCTAGTGTGCTTGACACGCCGGCTGTGGACAATAGCCGACGCACCTTTTCGCGTAAGCCATAGGCGTACTATATACTAACGGTGCTCCAGGTTATTTTGTACTGCATCTCACACGGTTGGTGATAATAAACTGTGTGGGATCTACTTGATTTTTAATTTTGATTTGAATTACATAATGGGGTCACAGCGGCAATGGACGGTGTTTGGATTTCTAGACCTTTTATCTGCAGTGAACATGCAACTATATGTATGTCGTAAAAAAATTGGAATTATTTAGGGTTCGTTTGGAAATTTTATACATGAAATTGGTTTTCTAGCCGTTTCAGGTGCACAATTCAAATTTGAAGCACATGCTCCAGTCCATAAAAACGGGTTGCAAAGTCAAATGTTTCTCCTTGATTGCAAGCTTAGGTCACATGCAAGAAATGAGAATGAATGTCTAACACCTTGATATTGTCGCTCAGCCACTAACATTGAGATACATGCTTTTAACATTCTAGTAAATCAAAAATTCGTCTGAAATTCATGAAACTTGACATGATATCATGGAACGGGAGCGACATGCCATGGTAAAAATATTGCCCATTTGGAGCAGGTGTGGGTATAAGCTTCTCGCAAACCAGAGCTTCTCTCAGAACAAGCCTGATGGTTTCACTAGGGTACGTGCCACCTTGGGGGATGAAACGGTATATGTTGCCTCTTCTTACTTTCAAAATGTTTATCGTGTCAACATAGAACAACACGAGTGGTGTGTCAATTTTTGGGATTTTTGGGGTTCGCTTGGACATTTTTATACATTAACTGCGTTTTCTATGCATTCATGTGCATAATTCAAATTTGAGCTACACACACATGCTCTAATGCATATAAATTAGTTGAAAATTCAAATATGTGTCCTTGGTTGCATGCTTAGGTCTCTTGCAAGAAATGTGAATGAATGTCAAACACCCTGCTACCGTCACTCGACCGCAAACATTGAGATACCTGGTTTTTAAATTCTAGTAAATCCAAAACTCATCTGAAATTCATGAAACATGGCATGCTATCATGGAGCGGCATTGAGGGAGTCCTGGACTAGGGGGTGTGCGGATAGCCGAACTATCATCATCGGCCGGACTCCAAGACTATGAAGATACAAGATTGAAGACTTCGTCCCGTGTCCGGATGGGACTTTCCTTGGCGTGGAAGGCAAGCTTGGCGATGCGGATATGTAGATCTCCTACCACTGTAACCGACTCTGTGTAACTCTAGCCCTCTCCGGTGTCTATATAAACTGGAGGGTTTTAGTCCGTAGGACAACAACAACAACAATCATACCATAGGCTAGCTTCTAGGGTTTAGCCTCCTTGATCTTGTGGTAGATCTACTCTTGTACTACCCATA
Source organism: Triticum timopheevii (assembly GCA_963921465.1). Classification (NCBI taxonomy): domain Eukaryota; kingdom Viridiplantae; phylum Streptophyta; class Magnoliopsida; order Poales; family Poaceae; genus Triticum; species Triticum timopheevii. Next base: position 161,792,623 of record OY997266.1, read on the forward strand.
TCATCAATATCAATCAAGCAGGAGTAGGGTTTTACCTCCATAGAGAGGGCCCGAACCTGGGTAAAAACATCGTGTCCCTTGTCTCCTGTTACCATCCGCCTAGACGCACAGTTCGGGACCCCCTACCCGAGATCCGCCGGTTTTGACACCGACATTGGTGCTTTCATTGAGAGTTCCTCTGTGTCGTCACCGATAGGCTGGATGGCTCCTTCGATCAACAACGACGCAGTACAGGGTGAGGCTTTTCTCCCCGGACAGATCTTCGTATTCGGCGGCTTTGTACTGCGGGCCAATTCGCTTGGCCATCTGGAGCAGATCGAAAGCTACGCCCCTGGCCGTCAGGTCAGATTTGGAAGTCTGAACTTCACGGCTGACATCCGTGGAGACTTGATCTTCGATGGATTCGAGCCACAGCCGAGCGCGCCGCACTGTCACGATGGGCATGATTTAACTCTGCGGCCGGACAGTGCCCTGGAGGCCGCACATGAGTCCGCTCCGACCCCTAATTCGGAGCCGGCTGTGCAGATCGAGGATGGGTGGCTAGACACCGCCTCTGGGGCTGCAACCTCTACGGCGATGGAGCCGAATACTGACCTTGTCCCTGGTGAAGCTCGTGACTCCGAGGTGCCGGACTCCTCGCCGGACTCTGAACCTCCCACGCCCCCTCCAATTGAATCCGATTGGGCGCCGATCATGGAGTTCACCGCTGCGGACATCTTTCAACACTCACCTTTCGGTGACATCCTGAATTCGCTAAAATATCTATCATTATCAGGAGAGCCCTGGCTGGACTGCGGTCAGGACGGTTGGGATGCAGACGACGAAGAAATTCAAAGCCCACCCACCACCCGCTTAGTAGCCACTGTCGACAATCTAACCGACATGCTAGACTTCGACTCCGAAGACATCGACGGTATGGACGACGATGCCGGAGACGACCAAGAACCAGCGCCTACTGGGCACTGGAAAGCCACCTCAACTCACGACGTATACATGGTGGATACACCAAAAGGAAGTGATAACGAGGAACAACGGGACGCGGCGAAGGATAATTCCCCCGAAAAACAACCAAAACGGTGACGCAAGCGCCGCCCAAAGTCCCGCCTCGATAACAACAACACCCATACTGACCCAGCCGTAGAGCAGGGCGAACCAGTGGACGACGAACGTGCCACCAAGCAACCATCCGAACAGGATGAATTGGACGAGCAACCCATCCCCGGCGAAAACAACAGTCCAGACGATCTCACGCCGGACACATCACCGGAGCATAAGAACCTTCACAAAAGGCTCGTCGCCACTGCAAGAAGTTTGAAGAAGCAGAAGCGGAAGCTCAAAACAGCGGAAGACGTACTCAGAATGAGATGGAGCAAAGTACTCAAGACCGCAGACAAATACGGCAATAGTCACCAAGCAAAGAGCTACCCGAAGCGCAAGCTGTTGCCCGAATTCGACGAGGAGGCCGTAGATCCACCATCAAAAAGCAAAGAGGCCGCCTGGCCGGATAGACGACCGGATGACAGGCTAAGAGCGGCAAGTGGCGCCGCATACAAGCCGGCACATGATACACATAAAGATCCTCGCAAAAAGGATGGCCCGGTCAGGTCCATTTATGGGCCAAAAAAGAGGGCTCCAGGAAGCAACACAACACGCCGAGTGTTCGAAGATAATGGCACACCTAAATACAGGGGTGCCACACACCCACTATGTTTCACCGATGAGGTACTGGATCATGAATTTCCAGTGGGATTTAAGCCCGTAAACATAGAAGCATACGACGGAACAACAGACCCCGGAGTCTGGATTGAGGATTACATCCTACACATACATATGGATAGAGGAGACGATCTCCATGCCATAAAATACCTACCCCTCAAGCTGAAAGGGCCAACTCGGCATTGGCTCAAAAGCCTCCCAGAAAATACCATTGGAAGTTGGGAAGAGCTCGGGGATGCGTTTCGAGCAAATTTCCAGGGGACTTATGTCCGCCCTCCGGATGCAGACGATTTAAGTCGCATAACTCAACAGCCCGGAGAGTCAGCATGCAAATTCTGGAACATGTTCCTCACCAAAAAGAACCAAATAGTCGACTGTCCGGACGCCGAAGCCCTAGCGGCCTTCAAACATAACGTCCGAGACGAATGGATCGCCAGACACCTCGGCCAGGAAAAACCAAGAACAATGGCCGCGCTAACAAGCCTCATGACCCGCTTTTGCGCAGGGGAAGATAGCTGGCTGGCAAGATGCAGCACCAGCGACCCAAGTACATCCGAGGTCAGGGATGGAAATGGGAAATCACGACGCAGAAAAGATCAGCGCCGGAATAAGGAAAATGGCCCAAAGAGCACGGCGGTCAACGCCGGGTTCAAAAGCTCTCGGCCGAACAACAAAACACTACCTCTTAAGGACAATAGTGACGAGCTATCCAACCTAAACAAAATTTTGGATAGGATATGTCAAATCCACAGTACCCCCGGGAAGCCTGCAAACCATACCCACCGAGATTGTTGGGTCTTCAAACAGTCTGGCCGACTTAACGCCGAACACAAGGGGCTCGACACACCAAGCGAAGACGATGACGAACCCCACAAGCAGAGCGCCGGAAAACAAAAGACTTTCCCACAAGAAGTCAAAACAGTGAACTCACTTCATGTGATAACACGGAAAAATAGTGCGGCACCTACTAAAGTACGCGTCGCACGGTCCACCCCAGCGGAGTCCCGAAATTGGACGTCAAAACCAATTACTTTCGACCATCGGGATTACTCTAGAAGTATTCGAAACGCAGGAGGGACCGCTCGGATATTGGATCCTATAATTGACGGACTGCAATTCACACACGTCCTAATGGATGGCGGCAGTGATATAAACCTGCTATACCAGGACACCATCCGCAGAATGGGGATAGACCCTACCAAAATTCGCCATAGCGGCTCTTCCTTTAAAGGAGCGATGCCAGGCCCTCATGCCAATAGTACGGGCTCCTTACTACTAGAAGTTGTGTTCGGTTCATCCGACAACTTCCGTCGCGAAATGCTAATCTTCCATATCGCCCCATTTAAAAGTAGCCATCAAGCACTATTGGGACGCGAAGCTTTCGCCCGCTTTAACGCAATACCGCATTACACGTCTCTTACACTTAAAATGCCCGATCCATGCGGCATAATCTCATTAAAGGGTAACTCCGAGTGTTCCTCGACCACGGAAAAACGTGAGACTGCTTTGACAGCCACACACAAATCCGGCCTTGCTGATCAAAGCCCCTAAAACAGGTCATTTAGACCCCGGACACGGCTAGGCGAGTCTGGCATAAACAAGCAAGGGGCTTCCCAGCCACATACCCCTTTACATGGGGCTGCACGAACGAAGAATGAGAGCCAATAAAGCTCAACTTCATTCATCTTCTAAATCATACTCTGTCTTAAATACATTTTTTGCATGATATTTTGTCCAAACTAAGTTCTTCTCTTTTACATACGAACCACGTGCTACGCCCGTCCAGGATACGGCACAATGGAGACACAAGCGCAGACGTGCAGCAGGGACCCATTGCAAGGATTCTTTTCAGATTAAGACCCTGCGTAAACCTTTTTTACTGTCTCTTGTTGATACACAACCCCTGGTTCCTTATCATAACCGAGGAGGAGGCTGGTGTTTTGGCATCGGCCGCGTCAGAAGATTTCACGTGTACCCGGACACTAGGGGCTTAGGGCATCGTTCTGCCCATTTTCATAAAGACCGAATACCTTAGGGAGTGTTCGGTGTCTCAAGTTAGGCCTTATATGCATCAGCTCCGAATCATGTCTTTGGTCAAATGTTGGGTTTGCCCGGCTCCTGTGTTTTGCTGCCTTACGTTCCGTATCATCGGCTAACGCGGCACCAGGAGAACTACTACGATTGTGCCCCGGTTCGGCCTGGCAAGCACCTCAGTAGAGAAAGCCGAAAACTAACTGTCATGATATAGCGAGAGACTGGTCAACCACTCGATCGACTATCGGAATGTCTAGAATTCCTCCGCTTTGACGAAGGACCGTTTCCCGGTCAGGCACATACGCGCCCCGACTTTGGAGAGCACGGTGCCCTTTGGGGTTATATCGTAGTCCCACCTTTGAACTCCTATGGCTAAGTGAAAGTGATAAAGCATTATAGTCCGGTTGCCTAGTTTGCTACGCTACCACCTCCTTCACAGGACCAAGAAGTTGGATTAAGTGTGAAAATGCGCTTTTTTGCATACACACCCGCACCATGTGCGTGGGGGCTGAAGCCGACGACTGCCATCTTTCAGGTTATATATACATATACATTAACGGCCGCACAGGAGAAATTTCAATACTTGAACACACAAGTATAAAAAGACCTTATATTATAAATATGGTTTTACAAATCATGCATGTCATTTGAACATAATGTTTTTCGAGCACTGCGACTCTATTAAATGAGCACCCTGCAGGACTTCCTCAAAATAGTGCTCGGCGGGTAATCGGCTTCTGTCCGAATCCCGGGATGCAACATCGGTGGCATCCATCTCTGCCCAGCATGTTTTGACACGGGCGAGAGCCATCCGTGCACCCTCTATGCATGCCGACCGCTTCATCGCCTTGATATGCGGCACCGCATCAAGGAATTGTTGCACTAAGCCAAAATAAGTCTTCGGCTTGGGCCTTTCCGGCCACAGATGAGCCACGACATCCTTCATGGCAAGTCCGGACAACCTATTCAGCTCAGCCCACTCAGCCAACCGATCGGTTAACGGAAGTGGACGCCCCGGACTATGGAATAGAGACCAAAAAAGCTCTTCCATTTCGTGATCCTTTTGGCTCCGGAAATGCACGACCGCGTCCGCCGCACTCGCCGCCAAATTCAAATAAGGATCCTTCGCACCCCACAACTGGCCTAACTGAGCATACTTCTGATCCGTGAACCTCCTACGCAGCAGGAAGGGCTTTCCATCCGCAATGTCTCCAGCCTGACGCAGCTCCTCCTTTATAGCCCTCATTGCAGAGCGGGCATCCTTGGCTTCGGCGGTGGCCTTCTTCAGGTCCTCTTGCCCCGCTCGGTGTTCTCTTTCAAGAACCTCATAGCGGTCGGTAGCATCCTTCAGCTTCATGGCCATTTCGGCCATCTCCTCCCTGCTTCTGCAGTGAGCAGCCTTTTCGGCTTTTAGCTCTTCGGCTGCCTTCGAGGCAGCCGCATCACTCCTTCTGTCCTGCTCCTTGGCTCGAGCAAGCTCTGCCCGAAGGTCTTCCACAGCAGCAGCACCATCTGCATTAAACATACATGTTGTAAGGAGTGGCAATCAGCTCCCTTACTAGGTGACCACGGAGAAACAACTTACCTAGTGACTCGTCAAGTCGTTTATTGACCAGCGTGATGTTCGCATCTGCAATGTCGAGTTGCCGCTTCAGCTCGGCAACTCTATCAGTCCGGCTGGCCACCAAACGATCCGCCACCTGCATAGGAAAGGCGAGATTTTATAACTGAGATTATGATCCTCGGCACGCTGCCGCTTTCGACAACATACCGAGTCTCAGGGGCTACTATCTATACAGGGCGCACTCTATGTGCAAAACTGTCAAAAGGTATGTCATTTTTACGTACCTCAAACCCCGTCAGTAAACTTCTGATGGCCTCGTGCAACCCGCTCTCAGCAGATGAAATCCTTTCAATCACCGTACTCATTAAAGTACGGTGATCTTCTGAGATAGACGCCCTCTCGAGTAGATCCTTCAGCTCCCCCGTCCGTACACCAGTTGGTGCCGAACTCTCCGGCCCCGCCGGACCTGGGGGAGACCCTCCGCGACGACACCTCAGGGTCGTCCGCCCCGCCTGACGGCGCGGCAGATGGAGGCGTCTCGCTCTCCATCATCTCCGAACGAAGATCCCCCGAAGATGAGCTCAGCTGAGAAGCGCGGAGATCCGAACTACAAGGTAAAAAAAACTTCGGTTATCCTCAGAAATAAAAACAGGGATGCCCCTTATTACAAAACTCCCCTTTACTCACGGCTCGCTGGAGGGCTGATTCCCTTGGGGAGATGGTGTGGCCGGGGCTTCTCCTGGCGCAGGACCCTCTGGTGAAGATTTCTTCCCCCGCTTTGAGGCCTTGACCTCCGGATCTTCGGAAGCGGTCCTCTTCTCCCCCTGGAAGGAGGGATTCTCTATCCCCCCTTTCTTAAGAGCCTCCTCAGTAGAGGCGGTAGTTTTCCTGTTTTCCCCTTCGCCCTCTTCTGAAGGCGCAACCTCCAGCATCTTAACTAACACGGGATCCGGCGTGGTCTCCGGGAGGGGGGCCGGACAACGTATCAGATTTGCTTTCGCTGTCCACTCCTGTTCGAGGGATAGCCAGTTAAAAGGCAAATCTATAATAAATAAACAGAAGATATGTCCGGACACAGGACTACTTACTTGAGTATCAGGGCGATTGCAGCTTAGGCCGGCGTCCTCGGTCAAGTCCGGACACATCTCTTGTGATCCGAAGAATAGTTGGTACATCTCCACGGGTGTCGTACCCATGAAGTGTTGGAGAGCTCGTGGTCCCTCCGGATTGAATTCCCACAGGCGGAGGAGGCGACGTTTGCAGGGCAGAAGACGCCGAATCAGCATAACCTGCGTCACCACGACCAGATTGATCTCCCTCTCTTGGAGGTCTCGAATCCGGCCCTGCAATAGGGGAACGTCCTTGGACGGCCCCCAATCAAGCCCTTTGCTGACCCATGACGACAGCCGTTGTGGAGGGCCCGAGCGAAAAGCGGGTGGCGGCCTCTGCCTGCTGCCCTGGGAGCGGTGATATAGAACCACTCCTGTTGCCACAAGCCAAGCTCCTCCTGAAAAGAGCCCTCGGGCCATGGAGCATCGGCCCTCTTGCTTACAACCGCCCCTCCGCACTCTGCTTGACGCCCCTCAATCATCTTCGGCTCCACGTTGAAGGTTTTGAGCCACAAACCAAAGTGAGGGGTAGTGCGGAGGAAGGCTTCGTAGACGACAATAAATGATGAGATGTGGAGGATGGATTCCGGAGCCAAGTCGTGGAATTCCAGCCCATAGTAAAACATGAGCCCCCTCACGAAGGGATCCATCGGGAAGCCTAAACCCCGACGGAGGTGAGACATGAACACGACACTCTCGCCAGGCTCGGGAGTAGGAATGACTTGCTCTTGGGCAGGCAACCTATGCGAAATCTCGTAGGTTAAGTACCTGGCTTCTCTCAGCTTTAGCACGACCTCTTCCGTGACGGAGGAGGGCATCCATCGGCCCTGTAGGTCGGAGCCGGACATTGTCCAAGGTCCGAAGTGCCCAAATCTGGAGGCCTGGGTGTTGGAACTCGGGGCAAGGGGCGGATTTGATTGAGGATTGAAGAAAAGGAACGAGCCTTGGTCTCATTATAAAGAGGGAGAATACCAAGAGCCGTCCCCGTGACCGTTTGGGACTCGCCTTCGATGGAGGGGGCGTGGCAACGGGCGCGGTTGGGTTACCCACGTCCATATTGATGAGGATCCCGGAATAAGGGGAACACGATCTCTGCTTTGACAAGACGTGCCAAGGAAACCGCTTCGCTAAACGCGCTGAGGTGGTATAATAAAAACGATTCGAGTAAAGGCTTGGTTGTGGTGTGACGTCACGCCACGAAATACGTCAACAGATTGAACTTGTGTAAATATTATTCTCTCTACGGTGGTATGTGGAATTTATTTGCAGAGCCGGACACTATCCTGGTGTTCACAATCTTCTATGAATTATTCGGAGGAGGAACCCACCTTGCAATGCCGAAGACAATATGTGCGCCGGACTCGTCGTCATTGACGCCTGGTTCAAGGGGCTACTGAGGGAGTCCTGTACTAGGGGGTGTACGGATAGCCGAACTATCATCATCGGCCGGACTCCAAGACTATGAAGATACAAGATTGAAGACTCCGTCCCGTGTCCGGATGGGACTTTCCTTGGCGTGGAAGGCAAGCTTGGCGATGCGGATATGTAGATCTCCTACCATTATAACCAACTCTGTGTAACCCTAGCCCTCTCCGGTGTCTATATAAACCGAAGGGTTTTAGTCCGTAGGACAACAACAACAACAATCATACCATAGGCTAGCTTCTAGGGTTTAGCCTCCTTGATCTCGTGGTAGATCTACTCTTGTACTACCCATATCATCAATATCAATCAAGCAGGAGTAGGGTTTTACCTCCATCGAGAGGGCCCGAACCTGGATAAAAACATCATGTCCCTTGTCTCCTGTTACCATCCGCCTAGACGCACAGTTCGGGACCCCCTACCCGAGATCCACCGATTTTGACACCGACAGGCATCAACATGCCGTGGTATTTTTTTGTCCCATTTGGGGCAGGTTTGGGGATATGCTTCTCACAAACCAATGGTTCTCACAACGAGCCTGATGGTTTCGGTAGGGAACGTCCCACCTTTGGGGACGAAATGATATCCGTTGCCTCTGATTGCTTTCAATATTTTTCTTGTGTCAGCATAGAATAACAGAGTATTGTGTCAATTTCTGGGATTTTTCGGGTACGTTTGGACATTTTTATGCATTAATTGCGTTTTCAATGCATTTATGAGCACAATTCAAATTTGAACTACATGCACATGCTCTAATGCATATAAGTTGCTTGAAAATTCAAATCTGTGTCCTTGGTTGCATGCTTAGGTCCCATGCAAGAAATGGGAATGAATGTCAAACACCCTGCCATCGTCACTCGGCCGCAAACATTGAAATTCCTGGTTTTTAAATTTTAGTAAATCCAAAACTCGTCTGAAATTCGTGAAACCTGGCATGCTATCATGGAGCGGCATCAACATGCCGTGGTAAATTGTCCCATTTGGGCAGGTTTGGGGATATGCTTCTCACAAACCAAAGGTTCTCACAACAAGCCTAATGGTTTCGGTAGGGAACGCCCCACCTTTGGGGACGAAACGTTATCCGCTGCCTCTTATTGCTTTCAAAAATTTTCTAGTGTCAACATAGAACTACAGGAGTGTTGTGTCAATTTTTGGGATTTTTTGGGGGGTTTGTTTGGACATTTTTATGCATTAATTGAGTTTCCAATGCATTTATGTGCATAATTCAAATTTGAACTACATGCACATGCTCTTATGCATATAAATTGGATGAAAATTCAAATCTGTGTCCTTGGTCTCATGCTTAGGTCCCATGCAAGGTATGGGAATGAATGTCAAACACCCTGCCACTGTCACTCGGCCGAAAACATTGAGATTCCTGGTTTAAATTCTAGTAAATCCAGAACTTGTCTGAAATTCATGAAACTTGGCATGCAATCATGGAGCGGCATCAACATGTTGTACTAAATTTTTTGTCCCATTTGGGGCAGGTTTGGGTATAAGCTTCTCACAAACTAAACGTTCTCACAACAAGCCTGATGGTTTCGGTAGGGAACGTCCCACCTTTGGGACAAAATGATATCAACTGCCTCTTATTGCTTTCAAAAATTTTCTCGTGTCAACATAGAACAACAGGTTTGTCGTTTCAATTTTTGGGATTTTCCAGGGTTCGTTTGGACATTTTTATGCATTAATTGAGTTTTCGATGCATTTATGTGCATAGTTCAAATTTGAACTACATGCACATGCTCCAATGCATATAAATTGGTTGAAAATTCAAATATGTGTCCTTGGTTGCATGCTTAGGTCCCATGCAAGAAATGGGAATGAATGTCAAACATCCTGCCACCGTCACTCGGCCGCAAACATTGAGATTCCTGGTTTTTAAATTCTAGTAAATCCAAAAATTGTCTAAAATTCATGAAACTTCACATGCTATCATGGAGAGGCATCAACATGATGTGGTAATTTTCTTGTCCCATTTGGGACAGGTTTGGGTATAAGCTTCTCACAACAAGCCTGATGGTTACGGTAGGGAACGTCCCACCTTCGGGGACGAAATGATATCCACTACCTCTTATTGCTTTCAAATTTTTTCTAGTGTCAACGTAGAACAACAGGAGTGTTATGTTAAATTTTGCAATTTTTGGGGTTCGTTTGGACATTTTTATACATTAACTGGGTTTTCTAGGCATTTTATGTGCATAATTCAAAATTTGAGCTACATGCACATGCTCCAATGCATATAAATTGGTTGAAAAATCAAATCTTTGTCCTTGGGTGCATGCTTAGGTCCCATGCAAGAAATGGGAATGAATTTTAAACACCAGCGCATTGTTGATTGCCAGCAAAACGTTGAGATACTTTGTTTTTAAATTCTAGCAAATCCAAAACTCGTCTGAAATTCATGAAACTTGGCATGGTATCATGGAATGGCACCCGACATGCTGTGGTATTTTTAGTGTCCATTTTGAGAGAAGGAGCTTTTGAATAACAGCCAACAAAGGCATTTTCAAACAAATAGCTGCCACTCTAACATCGCAAATATTTGTATAGTTCAAATCGTGTGTGTTATGTTAACCATTCACGTGACGCCACATGTTTTGGTTATAATGGCTATAGGACGTGCCGTGCGGACAGTTGCTTGACTGAACGGGAGGCGTGCGAGCGCAGTCCGGTGCATAGGCTGACCGAGAGGCGTGCAAGCTGTCCTCCAATGCGCATGCTCACCAGGAAGCGTGCGAGCTGTACGCTGTGCAGGCTCACTGGAAATCGAGACCTTTGACTTCCATGGCCACCCTCCTTCCTCTCCATTAATGTCGCCCGAGCCGCTACTTAATACGGGTGGCCTTACTGTTCACCTCCCATTCCCCTCCCTCCCGCAGACCTCCACCAAGGCCATGGCGCAAAAAGATCATCTGCCACTAGTCTTCAAGTTTGGTGAAGTCGACTCCGAGCCAGAGGAGATAAAAAATAAGGAGGTATGGGGCCTCATGGACATGGCCCAGAATGAGCTGGCTGCGGCTGTTGCTACCCCCACTCCCGTCCTAGCTCCCATCCCCGAATCCACGCCAGCGTCCATCCCCATAGCATTGATGGGGTGGTCGCCGAGCACTATCGCAGAGCTGGAAGCCGCGGGCGTCATCGAGATCTCCGCGGACTCGCGCGAGCTCGTGTACATGCCAGCGCCTGTGCTCGTGCCCGTGTGTGCCCCTCCACCCACCGCAGCACCGATCCCCGTGCATTTGGCTGCACCCGCCGCTCTTGTGCCCATGCGCATGCCCCCCTCAGTGGCATGGGGAGCCACCGTTGACCGCTACCTCTCAGTGCCGCCAGCTGCCGTCCTCCCGCGCCCTGCTCGTCGATCGCGTGACTACATGATGTTTGATTTACAAGTGAAGACCATTCTGTGCTGCCTTGGAGACTTCTACAACGGCGTCCCAGAGGACGAGAATGACAAGGACGGCGTGGCTTGCCGCCTCCGCAGCTGCCGGAAATAGTTTTTTCCTTGGGTTTCATATTGTATCTCGATCGCAAATGTTTTAGTTAGAACACCCGTATGCAAACCGACAGCTTCCCCAGGAAGCCAAGGGAAAATGCGCCGAGCAGGATTTGTGCAGCTCTTGATTGCAAATGTTTTAGATATAACACCCATATGCAAAGCGAGAGCGGGATTTGTGCATCTCTTCACATGAAACGGTTGTTTTGGATGACCTGTGTGCAACCACTTACAAACAATTTGGTAAGATTTGAATCTGTCATATTGGGTATGTTGCCATTTGTCAAACTTGAAAGATTGACATTTGTTGATCTAGTAACAATGCCATTTGTCAACCATGTAACACTGCGATTTGTGAAAATATGCAGCTAAAAATCACTAGCACTATCTAATTTTTGCAACTAAAATTCAGTAATTGAGGATAGATTTCATTCACAGATTAAGCACTCGTGCTTAATTAATACAAATAGTTCAACTCAATAGCAGAACCAACCAAACTTTTCCCCAATTTTTGCCAACTATGTACTGAAATAGCTAGTTCTACTTTATATACTAGCTAATTTTAAGTACGTTGTACAGTTCCACCACATATATAGTCAGATGAACTGAACAAAATAGCCCCTAAATACTACTACTACTATGGAGGGGCTTTGTACTACTTCCGATAGCCTCTCCTCTACTGAGCATGCTCAGTAAGAGGCAGAGGAGGAGGAGCCTACCGACGAGCTAGACAAATGCAATATGGTACCTGCCACTGCTGCACGTTCGGCAACGCTCGCCAGCTCGAATGCCCACTGCCGCTCCAGACGATCCCTCTCGAAGTGGTGGTTGATACGTCTCCAACGTATATACTTTTCCAAACACTTTTGCCCTCATTTTGGACTCTAACTTGCATGATTTGAATGAAACTAACCCGAACTAACGCTGTTTTCAGCAGTACTGCCAAGATGTTGTTTTATGTGTAGAAAATAAAAGTTCACGAAATGTCCTGGAAATCCACGGAGGCACTTTTTGGAATTAATAAGATTTTTTGGCAAAAGAATCAACACCAGGGGGCCCACAGGCTATCCACGAGACAGGGGGCACGCCCCCCCCTAGGGCACGCCCTCCTATCTTGTGGGCCCCCTGGACCTCCACCGACCTCAACTCCAACTCCATATATTCACGTTCGGGGAGAAAAAAATCAGAGAGAAATTTTCATCGCGTTTTACGACACGGAGCCGCCGCCAAGCCCTAATCTCTCTCGGGAGGGCTGATCTGGAGTCCGTTCGGGGCTCCGGAGAGGGGGATTCGTCGCCGTCGTCATCATCAACCATCCTCCGTCACCAATTTCATGATGCTCACCACCGTGCGTGAGTAATTCCATCGTAGGCTTGCTAGACGGTGATGGGTTGGATGATATTTACCATGTAATCAAGTTAGTTTTGTTAGGGTTCGATGTTGCTATGACTTTGCTATGCTTAATGCTTGTCACTAGGGCCCGAGTGCCATGATTTCAGATCTGAACCTATTAGGTTTTCATGAATATATGTGTGTTCTTGATCCTATCTTGCAAGTCTATAGTCACCTATTATGTGTTATGATCCGACAACCCCGAAGGGACAATAATCGGGATACTTCTCGGTGATGACCGTAGTTTGAGGAGTTCATGTATTCATTATGCGTTAATGCTTTGTTCCGGTTCTCTATTAAAAGGAGGCCTTAATATCCCTTAGTTTCTGCTAGGACCCCGCTGCCACGGGAGGGTAGGACAAAAGATGTCATGCAAGTTCTTTTCCATAAGCATGTATGACTATTTAGGGAATACATGCCTACATTACATTGATGAATTGGAGGTAGTTCTATATCACCCTATGTTATAACTATTGCATGAGGAATCGCATCCGGCATAATTATCTATCACTGATCCATTGCCTATGAGCTTTTCATACATTGTTCTTCGCTTATTTACTTTTGTGTTGCTACTGTTACAACTACTACAAAAACCCAAAAACATTTATCTTTACTTTCGCTACTGTTACCATTATTATCATACCACTTTTGCTACTAAATACTTTGCTGCAGATACTAAGTTATCCAGGTGTGGTTGAATTGACAACTCAACTGCTAATACTCAAGAATATTCTTTGGCTCCCCTTGTGTCGAATCAATAAATTTGGGTTGAATACTTTACCCTCGAAAGCTGTTGCGATCCCCTACACTTGTGGGTTATCAAGACTAATTTCTGGCGCCGTTGCCGGGGAGCATAGCTCTATTCTCTGAGTCACTTGGGATTTATATCTATTGATCACTATGAAGAACTTGAAAGACGACCAAACTACTATTTTGCCCTCAACTACGAGGGGAGGTAAGGAACTGCCATCTAGCTCTGCACTAGATTCTCCTTCCGTTATTAGTAGGCTTGCGACACCTAAACCTGCTACTGCTATGAATTCTGATATGTTGCATGTTATTGATGATGCCACTTCTGCTATGCATGATGAAACTACTTCTGTGCGTGATACTACTTTGCCATTAGGTGAATTTCTTGATGAACAACTTGCTAGAGTTAGGGGGAATGAAATTACTGAAGGTCCTATTACTGATGATAGTGATGATGAAGGTTCTCCCAATGATTATGTATTACCTGTTGTTCCTAAGGGTTATGTTATGAATGAAGAAGCTGCTAGGGAAATCTTTGCTTCCAATGATAGATATGATCTTAAGAAATTATTAGCTAAATGGAAGCAGCAGTCTCTTAATGCTAGAATGAAACCCGATCCTGCTTTTGCTACTTCACCTATCTGTGTTACTGATAAGGATTATGAATTCTCTGTTGATCTTGATATTATTACTTTAGTTGGATCTGATCCTTTTTATGGCCTTAAATCTGAAACTGTTGTGGCACATCTTACTAAGTTGAATGATATAGCTACCCTGTTTACTCATGATGAGAAGTCTCGCTATTTTTATATCCTTGAGATATTTCCGTTCTCATTAAAGGGTGATGCTAAGACTTGGTATAATTCTCTTACTCCTGGTTTTGTGCGTAGTCCCCATGATATGATTTATTACTTCTCTGCTAAATATTTCCCTGCTCATAAGAAACAAGCTTGGGGGAGGCTTCTCCGGTTACTTAATGCTTTGCCCGATCATCCTCTTAAGAAAAATGAAATACTTGATATCTTTTATAATGGACTAACCGATGCTTCCAAGGACTACTTGGATAGTTGTGCTGGTTGTGTTTTCAGGGAAAGAACAGTCAACGAAGCTGAAATATTATTGAATAATATGTTGACTAATGAAAATAATTGGACTCTCCCCGAGCCAATTCCTGAAGTAATTCCTGAACCAATTGAGCCAACTCCTGAGCCAATTCCTAAACCCACTCCGAAGAAGAGACGTGTTTTATTTCTCAGTCCTGAAGATATGCAAGAGGCAAAGAAATCAATGAAAGAAAAAGGTATTAAAGCTGAAGATGTTAAGAATTTACCTCCTATTGAAGAAATACATGGTCTTAATATACCGCCTGAAGAACCACATTGTCTTGATAACCTGACACATGTAGTAAAGGTAAATTCTCTCTATAGATATGATAAAGTTGAAATTCCCTCTACTAAATTTCATAGCCCATGCTTAGATGAATTTGATGACTTTATGGCTAGACAAGAAAGTTTTAATGCTTATGTTGGTAGAGAGTTAAAGAATAATGCTTTCGAGATAGGACATGTGGGCGATAATATAGCTAGAGTTAAAGATGAACTTCACCTCGTTAGCAAATATGCTTCTATGGTTGCTACTCAAGCTGAGCAAGTACTCAAAGCTCAGAATGATTTGCTTGATGAATTAAATAATAAAAATGACTTTGCTGTTAGAGTGGCTACTAGAACTGGTAGAATGACTCAGGAACCTTTGTATCCTGAAGGCCACCCTAAGAGAATCGAGCAAGATTCTCAGAGAAATAATTTAGAGGCACCTAGTTCTTCAAAAAAGAAGAAAAAGAAAAATGATAGGACTTTGCATGCTTCTAGTGAACCTACTGTAGACACACCTGAGAATGCCAACGATATTTCTATTTCTGATGCTGAAACTCAATCAGGTGATGAACATGAACCTAGTGATAATGTTAATGATAATGTTCATGTTGATGCTCAACCTAGCAAAAATAATGATGTAGAGATTAAACCCGCTGTTGATCTTGATAACCCACAATCAAAGAATCAACATTATGATAAGAGAGAGAACCATGGGTTCAGAAACCCATGCCCTTTCCTCCTAAATCATCCAAGTCCAAGGATGATGAGGATTTTGAGCGCTTTGCTGAAATGATTAGACCTATTTTCTTACGTATGCGCTTAACTAATATGCTGAAAGTCAATCCTTATGCTAAGTATATGAAGGATATCATCACAAATAAAAGAAAGATCCCGGAAGCTGAAATTTCTACCATGGTTGCTAATTACACTTTTAAGGGTGGAATACGAAAGAAACTTGGAGACCCGGGTGTACCAACTATACCAAGCTCTATTAAAAGAAATTATGTTAGAACTGCTTTATGTGATCTTGGAGCTGGTGTTAGTGTTATGCCTCTCTCTTTATATCGTAGACTTGAATTGAATAAGTTGACACCTACTGAAATATCTTTGCAAATGGCTGATAAATCAACTGCTATACCTGTCGGTATTTGTGAGGATGTGTCTGTTGTGGTTGCAAATGTCACTATCTTAATGGACTTTGTTATTCTTGATATTCCTGAGGATGATAGTATGTCTATTATCCTTGGTAGACCTTTTCTTAATACTGCAGGGGCTGTTATTGATTGCAACAAAGGCAATGTCACTTTTCATGTTAATGGTAATGAGCATACGGTACACTTTCCGAGGAAACAATCTCAAGTTCATAGCATCAATTCTATTGAAAAAGTTCCAACTATCATTTTTGGAGGTTTTGAATTTCCTCTCCCTACTGTCAAGAAAAAATATGATATTCTTATTGTTGGGGATTTTCATATCCCCGTTGAGGTAACATAGTGTTATTCGAAAATTTCTCCGGTTCCGTGTTATTTGGAATGAGTTTGTTAGCAAGACTTGATCAACCTTGTTGATGGATTCATTTTGATGATCATGAGATGGATGAAACTAGAAGGCACAACCTTCTGTACCCTCTTTGTACTTTCTGTTATTTGGAATAAATAAAGCAAAAATAGTATTATCCGTCTGTTTTCTGAATTACCCGTGCATTAAAACAACAACAACAACAAAGCCTTTAGTCCCAAGCAAGTTGGGGTAGGCTAGAGGTGAAACCCATAAGATCTCGCAACCAACTCATGGCTCTGGCACATGGATAGCAAGCTTCCATGCACCCCTGTCCATAGCTAGCTCTGCGGTGATACCCCAATCCTTCAGGTCTCTCTTAACGGACTCCTCCCCTGTCAAATTCGGTCTACCCCGCCCTCTCTTGACATTCTCCGCACGCTTTAGCCATCCGCTATGCACTGGAGCTTCTGGAGGCCTGCGCTGGATATGCCCAAACCATCTCAGACGATGTTGGACAAGCTTCTCTTCAATTGGTGCTACCCCAACTCTATCTCGTATATCATCATTCGGGACTCGATCCTTCCTCGTGTGGCCACACATCCATCTCAACATACGCATCTCCGCCACACCTAACTGTTGAACCTGTCGCCTTTTAGTCAGCCAACACTCAGCGCCATACAACATTGCGGGTCGAACCGCCGTCCTGTAGAACTTGCCTTTTAGCTTTTGTGGCACTCTCTTGTCACAGAGAATGCCAGAAGCTTGGCGCCACTTCATCCATCCAGCTTTGATCCGATGGTTCACATCTTCATCAATACCCCCATCCTCCTGCAGCATTGACCCCAAATACCGAAAGGTGTCCTTCCGGGGTACCACCTGACCATCAAGGCTAACCTCCTCCTCACACCTAGTAGTACTGAAACCGCACATCATGTACTCGGTTTTAGTCCTACTAAGCCTAAACCCTTTCGATTCCAAGGTTTGTCTCCATAACTCTAACTTCCTATTTACCCCCGCCCGACTATCGTCAACTAGCACCACATCATCCGCAAAGAGCATACACCATGGGATATCTCCTTGTATATCCCTTGTGACCTCATCCATCACCAATGCAAAAAGATAAGGGCTCAAAGCTGACCCCTGATGCAGTCCTATCTTAATCGGGAAGTCATCAGTGTCGACATCACTTGTTCGAACACTTGTCACAACATTATCGTACATGTCCTTGATGAGGGTAATGTACTTTGCTGGGACTTTGTGTTTCTCCAAGGCCCACCACATGACATTCCGCGGTATCTTATCATAGGCCTTCTCCAAGTCAATGAACACCATATGCAAGTCCTTCTTTTGCTCCCTATATCTCTCCATAAATTGTCGTGCCAAGAAAATGGCTTCCATGGTCGACCTCCCAGGCATGAAACCAAACTGGTTTTTGGTCACGCTTGTCATTCTTCTTAAGCGGTGCTCAATGACTCTCTCCCATAGCTTCATTGTATGGCTCATCAGCTTAATTCCACGGTAATTAGTACAACTCTGAACATCCCCCTTGTTCTTGAAGATTGGTACTAATATACTCCGTCTCCATTCTTCTGGCATCTTGTTTGCCCGAAAAATGAGATTGAAAAGCCTGGTTAGCCATACTATCGCTATGTCCCCGAGACCTTTCCACACCTCAATGGGGATACAATCCGGGCCCATCGCCTTGCCTCCCTTCATCCTTTTTAAAGCCTCCTTGACCTCAGACTCCTGGATTCAACGCACAAAACGCATGCTGGTCTCATCAAAAGAGTCGTCCAGTTCAATGGTAGAGCTTTCATTCTCCCCATTGAATAGCTTGTCGAAGTACTCCCGCCATCTATGCTTAATCTCCTCGTCCTTCACCAAGAGTTGGCCTGCTCCGAACTTGATGCATTTGACTTGGCCAATATCCCTCGTCTTCCTCTCTCGGATCTTGGCCATCTTATAGATGTCCCTTTCGCCTTCCTTCGTGCCTAACCGTTGGTAGAGGTCCTCATACGCCCGACCCCTTGCTTCACCAACAGCTCGCTTTGCGGCCTTCTTCGCCATCTTGTACTTCTCTATGCTGTGTGCACTCCTATCCAGGTATAGGCGTCTAAAGCAATCTTTCTTCTCTTTAATCGCCTTCTGGACATCATCATTCCACCACCAGGTATCCTTACCTTCACTTCTCCTTCCCCTGGACACTCCAAACTCCTCTGAGGCCACCTTACGAATGCAAGTCGCCATCTTCATCCACACATTGTCCGCATCCCCTCCTTCCTCCCAAGGGCCCTCCTTAATGACCCTCTCCTTGAACGCCTGAGCTACCTCCCCCTTGAGCTTCCACCACTTCGTTCTAGCGACTTTAGCCCGCTTATCCCGCTGGACACGAATCCGAAAGCGGAAGTCAGCAACCACCAGCTTATGCTGGGGTACAACACTCTCTCCAGGTATCACCTTACAGTCTAGGCACGCACGCCTGTGTTCCCTTCTCGAGAGGATGAAATCAATCTGGCTAGAGTGTTGGCCACTACTAAAATTCACCAGATGTGATTCTCTCTTTCTAAAGAGGGTGTTGGCTACAATCATGTTGTAGGCTAGAGCAAAGCTTAAGACATCTTCTCCTTCTTGATTCCTGATGCCATAGCCAAAGCCCCCATGCGCCCCTTCAAAACCTGTGTTAGATGTACCCACGTGGCCATTGAGGTCTCCTCCTATGAAGAGCTTCTCACCAATCGGTACACTCCTAACCATGTCTTCCAGGCCTACCCAGAACTCCCTCTTGGTGTTCTCATTGTGGCCTACTTGAGGGGCATACGCGCTGATAACATTGAGAACCAAGTCCTCAACTACCAGCTTGACCAGGATAATCCGGTCCCCACGTCTCTTGACGTCTACCACTCCATACTTGAGGCTCTTGTTGATCAAGATGCCTATGCCATTTCTGTTTGCAGCCGTCCCCGTGTACCATAGCTTGAAGCCGGTATCCTCCACCTCCTTCGCCTTCTGTCCTCTCCATTTGGTTTCTTGGACGCAAAGGATATCAACACCTCTCCTCACCGCTGCATCCACTAGCTCCCGAAGCTTCCCTGTCAGAGACCCTACGTTCCAGCTACCTAAGCGAATCCTCCTAGGCTCGGCTAGCTTCCTTACCCTTCGCACTCGTCGAGTCAAATGCGAAGACCCTTGCTCATTTTCCACTACATCCGGGCGCCGATGTAGCGTGCCACTAAGGATGCGACGACCCGATCCTCGCTCACTTGCCACCGTATCCGGATCAAGATACGGCGCGCCACCTGGGGGGTGACGGCCCGGCCCTTGCCCATTTTCCACCACACCCGGGTTCCGATGTGGCGCGTCGCTGAGAGGGTTACGCCCCAACGAAAATCATTTAGGTTTCATCTCCATAAGAGTGGCTGAGTTTTTACGTTGGCTCGCCAAGCCTATCACAACCCTCCTCCTTTACCCGGGCTTGGGACCGGCTATGTTGGGACCGGGCGCCGTGCATTAAAAAATAGTCCGAAAATAAAAGTGCTCCAAATGCCCTGCAAATTTAGTATGATATTTTCTGGAATACTTGAGGATTTCAGGCACTGAAAACACTGCAGGAGGGGCAAGCACCAGGCCACGAGAGTGGAGGGCGCGCCCCCTGTCTCGTGCGCCCCTAGTGGCCCCCCTCCACTTATGCCAGCACCCACACACTTCATCTTCTACCCAAAAAATCCCCATCCATCTCAAGCATGAGTTCTAGCTTGTTTTGCTGCGATTTTCGATCTCCTTGCTCAAAGCTCCATTCACAAAACTGCTATGGGAGATTGTTGCTTGAAAATGATAAGGAAACTTTTGAGGGGCTCTCCTAGCCAAAGCTCTCAGGAAAAACAAGCCAAAGAGAAGGAAAAAGCCAAGTATAATCTTCCTCGCTTAGTGGAAGTACGGTCATGAGAATGGCCATGCGAGGATTTCTTGATAGAAGCCGGAATTCATGAAGACTTTTATGCTTTAATCGAGACTGCAGGACTCACTAGTTTCATCAACGACCGAATCGATCAGTATCTCTTACTTACCAATACTTTCGTGCAAAACTTTTATTATTATCCTAAGAAGTCACCGCCTGCAGTATCATTTCATTTATATGATGAATTCAAAGAAATGTCTTTACGTCATTTTTGTGCGGTATGTAGGATACCTTATGAGGGAGAATTAGAGGAACCCCATCGCGAAGATGTGGGTGGCTTTGTTAATACTATTGCTGTAGAGGAGCCAAAGAAGGGCTCTGAGGCAAAGGTCTCTAGCATACACTTTCTTGTTTTACGCTACTTTGCCATATTTGCTAGTAGATGCTTAATTGGTCGTGGAAATAGTGGAAACTTGAGCGTTCCTGATATTATCATTCTTCAACATGCTTTGCTTGGAGACAATACTTTTAGTATGGGTGCCGTCGTTGCTAAATGGCTAGCCCTGAATCGTACAAAAGGCCCCATTTGTGGAGGTATCTATGTTGCACGTCTTGCTAAACATTTTCAGATACCCATTAGGCACCATGAGGAGGAGGAGATAAAATTGCCTCCTCACATTTTAGACTACAAGAGCATGGTAGCATACAAGTTTATTGTTGACAACGAAGAGAAGATGCTCTTGTATAAACTTAGATTTAATAAGAAACACTTTGAGATTATTATCCTGCATGCGCCTCTGTTGTTTGATTTGCTTGCAGAGAATTTTCTTGTCACACCGGAAGCGGTGAACAATCATCGAGCTCAAGCTTTTACTCCAGAACCTGAACCTGAGCCCGAACCTGAATTGGACCCTTATCGTGCATCATCTGTCTAGTGGGATCCGGAGATGACCAGCCAGTGGAATCCTGATTACACCTCTCATTACACCGGGGAGAGTAGCAGCGGTCCTTGGTATTAGACCAACTTAGGCCAAAAGCCTAATCTTGGGGGAGTACGTATTTCTCATCGACTTTACATTCATGTTCACACACTAGTCGTCGGTGCTCATACTCTTTTATTGTATTATCCATATTAGTTTAATTTTCTTTTTCTAGTTTTCTTCTTGTGTGTTTGATAAACCTTAAGAAAAACCGAAAAAATTAGTTAGTTTAAATTCTATGCTTGTAATAGAAATTAAAATGAAAACCCAGAAAGATTTCTAGTTCTTCTTCTTACTTGTTGGGGGCTTTCCCGTGTAAATAGTTTTATTTTCTTTTCTTTTCTTTGGGGGTCGAGAAGACTATACTGAAAATTCTTAGTGGCTCTTATATGCATGATTGTTTATTTAACTTAGAGCCCATATTACCTTGTCTTCTCCCTTGAGTTGAATGCTTGCAGATTCCAGCTTAGTCCAATGCACATGCACTCTTATTATTATACACATCGTTCGGTCGTGCAAGTGAAAGGCAATAATGACGATATATGATGGGCTTATTGGGATGAGAAAAGTTGGTATGAACTCGACCTCTCTTGTTTTTGTAAATATGATGAGTTCATCGTTTTTGAGTCAGCTTATTATGAAGTAAACATATTTGCAATGACATTAGAGATTATAGTTGCTTGTGCCATGCTTGATTACCTATGAGTTATAATGGTTTACCTTGCGTGCCAACATGCTATTAGAATGATTATGATGTGGTATGATGGGATGGTATCCTCCTTTGAATGAATTGAGTGACTCGACTTGGCACATGTTCACGCATGTAGTTGAATGAAATCAACATAGCCTTCATGATATTTATGTTCCTGGTGGATTATATCTTACTCATGCTTGTATTCGGCGTGAATTAATTTTAATGCATGCTCATGACTGTTGTTGCTCTCTCAGTTGGTCGCTTCCCAGTCTCTTGCTAGCCTTCACATGTACTAAGCGGGAATACTGCTTGTGCATCCAAACTCCTAAAACCCCAAAGTTGTTCCATATGAGTCGACTATACCTTCCTACATGCGGTATTTACCCGCCATTCCAAGTAAATTTGTATGTGCCAAACTCCAAACCTTCAAATAAAATTCTGTTTTGTATGCTTGAGCAGCTCATGTTACAACTAAGGCTGCCTATATCTTCCATGCTAGGTGGGTTATTCTCACGAGGAGTGGACTCCGCTCCTCACTCACGAGAAAGGGCCGGTAACCGGGATGCCCAGCCCCATGATCCAAAAGGATCAAAGCAAATCAAAATAATTAAACAAAACTCCCCAGAGCAGTTGTGTCGGCGTTCTGGGAACGGGGGTCCCCGGACTTGCCTACCTGCGGCCTGCGGCGTGGCTCAAGGGAGGCCCAGCACAACCCATCTTCATCAACGCAAGCTCAAGACCTTCGCGAGGGGCCAAGCCTCGCGGGGCGGATGACAAGGAGCTTCCTCAGGCACGGCCTCGTCAGGCTGGCTCATGAGGAGGCGGAGAGTTCAAGGCAGGGTACCTCGCGAGGTGCCCAAGACGTAAGCCATGACGACCAAGGGCGCCAGCCGGGTGCCAGCCCGCACAGTGTCCTCCTTTCCTCTTTGGTGCAAAGGGAGCAAGCGCAGGTGAGAGTATCAAGCAAAGGAATCCATTTCGGTGCAACAAGACCAAGACCAGCCCAACGGCTGGAAGGGAGTCATCGTGGAGCCCAAGCCGGCGTCATCACCAGAGCCTTTGGCAGGCGAGGACCAAACTTTAGTCAGGATAAGTGTACCCGCTGTTCCCCTTCAAAATGGCCAATTGTTGGCGCCCTTCCCACTCAATATTTGGGAAGAGGCCCAGGGCCTTCGCCTATAAATAGGACTAGCCACCCCCAGGGCATAGAGAGCCTGATCCTCACCAAGAAACCAGTAGCTAGAGCGACTGAACACCTCCTAGCAGTTCATCGCACCCGCCAAGAACAGACCCTTGCAAGGCTGTTCTTCCTTGTATTGTTCATCATCAGCCCAAGAGGCAATCCACCACACCACACACTGGAGTAGGGTATTACACCACAATGGTGGCCTGAACCAGTATAAATCTTGCGTCTCTTGTGCTGTTCTGTTTAGTAGTTTAGGTCCTAGCGATTCAGCGAGGTGCGAGACGGTAAAGGGTTGAATCTCCGCGCACACCCCAGTGTTCGAACCTCAAGGGTCTGCCGGAACCCAAAATCCGACATTTGGCGCGCCAGGTAGGGGTGCGCCGGAATCTGCCTTCCGTCGCCTCGTTCTTCCCCGACCACCGCAACCATGTCTGACGCTCGTCGGGCTCGCGCCGAGCGCCGAGCTGCCCTCGCCTCCCATGTCGCCCAGACGGCTCCTGTCGGTGGGCGCCCTCATCGTTCCCCATCACCTGCCGTCAACGCCGCCACTGGCCCGGCGGGGAACGAGCAGCAAGCATCGTCCCAGCACCCGTCCATGAGGCGGGACGGCCGCACCGCCACGCCTTCGCTCACCCCCACTGGTTCTTCGTCACGCGCGCCCCGCGCGGCCATGGAGGCCCGAGCTGCACTCATCGCGGCAAACGAGCTCCTGCGCTACCGCCCCGTCGATGACGTCTACGAAGAATGGCTCAACCTAGTCGCCGAGCTCGTCCGCGCTGCTGGAGGCGCCCCCGCACCGTCCTTCTTGTTGCACCGCACCCCGCCCTGTGCGGGCGATGAAGCTCCTGGGGCGCCTCAGCCGCCTCCTCCTCAAGAAGGCGCCATGGCCCCAAGGCGCGCGGCCCCTGGGCAGAACCCGCTCCGCCAGGTGCCAGCGCGGCAAGAGCAGAGCTGTCAAGAAGTCCCTCGCCCACGAGAAGCTGCCCGAGCACTCCCCGCTCCAGCACGTCAAGACACTGCGCTGCCCCCAGCTGCGGCGCATGGAGACCCGCAGGACCAAGCTCTCCGTCGTCCAAGGCCCCCCGCGGCCACAGTGGGCTGCCGCGCCTTCACCTCCAAGCTGCGCAGTGTCGTGTGGCCCGCCAAGTTCAAGCCAGACCTGCCTCCTCGCTACGACGGCACAGCTGACCCTGCGGAGTTCCTCCAACTCTACGAGTTGGGCATCGAGGCTGCCAACGGGGACGAAAAGGTCATGGCAAACTGGTTTCCCATGGCGCTCAGGGACGGAGCCCGCACCTGGCTCCTGAATCTCGCCCCAGGCACGATCTCTTCCTGGGATGAGATGCGCACCCGCTTCATCGCCAACTTCGAGGGTACTCGCGACCGGCCACCCGCCGTGAGCGACATGCGCCAAATCAAGCAGCAGCCAGGGGAAACCCTGCAGAAGTACATCCAGCGCTTCAACAACGCGCGCCTCAAGATCCCCAGGGTAACGGAGGAGGCAATCATCTCTGCCTTCTCCGACGGCGTGCGCGACGTCAAGATGAAGGAGGAGCTGGCGATGCATGAAGATCTGTGCACCTCCTTGGAGCTGTTCAACTTGGCGACCAAGTGCGCCAGGGTGGAGGAGGGGCGCCTCTCCCTCCTCAAGCTGCCTGCCGCAGACCCCAAAGAAAAGAAGCCCAAGGCCAAGGACGGAAGCGCAAGGGGGCTACCGTGCTCGCGGCCGAGCCAAACACCAAGCAAGGCAGGGATCAGCCCGAGTCCCCCAAGGGCAGTCGGTACTGCGTGTACCACCACCTCCACACCCACAACACCAATGAATGACAAGAGCTCCGGGCCGTGCGCGAAGGAAGGGTCGGCAGACGCCCCGAGCGCAGCGACCGGGGCTACGGCTGAGGAGGAGGAAGGAATGCAGGACGCTGGGAAGACCGCGGCCCGCGCCAAGGGTGGCGCGACCAACGTCGCGAGGACCGCTGGCAAGACCCGCCTCGCGAGTGAGGCTGGAGGGATTAGCCTCGCGAGGATCGCCCGCAGGGGAACAGGCCTCCCACCGCTGCCGTCGCAGCCAAGGAGAAACGAGAACCGTCATCAGGACGATGGGGCTAGGGGCTACTAGGAACCACGTGCGATTGCCTGCATTCTGGGCGGAGCTCAAGCCCCAGCCTCTCAGCGCATCTTCAAGCAGTTTGCCCGCGAAGTGAATGCAGTCCTCCCCAAGCTCGAGGCCACGCGCCCTCTCAGGTGGTCGGCGTGCGCCATCACGTTCAGCTCAGCGGATCAGCTCAAGTGCGCGGCCATAGCCGGAGTCCTCCCGATGCTTTGTTCCCCAATCATCAGCAACGTGCTAGTCAACAAGATCCTCATCGACGGAGGGCCAGGCCTCAACGTCCTGTCCGTGGAAACATTCAACAATCTTCAAGTGCCTTACAGTCAGCTTCAGCCAACCAAGCCCTTCTCCGGAGTCATCGACGGCTCCACGGTCCCGATCGGGCAGGTCCGCCTTACTGTCACCTTCGGGGCTCGCGACAACTACCGCACCGAGCTCATCGACTTCGACATCGCCCACATTCGCCTGCCATACAACGCCATCCTCGGGTACCCGGCGCTGGCCAAGTTCATGGCCGTAACCCACCACGGCTACAACGTCCTCAAAATGCCAGGAAGTGGCGGGGTCATCACAGTGCCCTGTGAAGAGAGAGACGCAGTGTGCTCCCTGGAGCGAGCCTTTCAGGCCGCATCACTAGAAGACCCAGACCGCAGCAGCAGGAGGCCTTCCGAGGCCGCACCCAAGAAGAAGAAGACATCGACCGGCCCGGCTCCTCAGGAGGCAGGCCCCTCAGGGCCCGTGCCTGGCCAGGAGGAGCCTCCTTCCATCGCATAGGGAAGCGCGCCCGGCGCGCTCCTCAGGCCGGGCTCGGGGGCTCTCCCCTGGAGGGCCGCCGACCTTGCCAAGGTCACGAGGGAAGCGCTTGGGCACCACGTGGAGGCGTGCTTCGAAGCACGTTTCCCTCAAGAAGGAGCAAGGCAAGGAGGGCCAAACCCTCAGGAGTTCATCAGCAAGGCCATTCAGGAGTTACAGGAGTCAAGGGTCATGAGAGGCAGCCGCCGCCTAGCCGCTGTGGCCCCCCATCCAGGCGAGGATGGTGGGCTGCGCGTCTGCATCGACATACCAGGGCTCAACCGAGCCGCGTCTCAAGAGCGCCTCTGGCCCTCGCGAGTGGGACGTTGCGAGGGTCCACCCCACAGCTATGTGCGCATGCCTCACGGCCTGCCAAACGCGGTTGCTGCGCACCAGCATCTCATGAGGGCCATCCTGGAGGCTCAAGAGGTCAGGCACGCCGCAGCCCCTGGCAGAGATGGAGATGGCCCGCGAGGAGTCGCCAGCGCCTCCGGATCCTCCCGAGGCCCCCGGGCCTGGGGGCTCGTGAGGATCGGCTCCCGCAGCCCACCGAGTCTGCTACACCACCACCCCTTCGTCCCCAACATCATCAGGTGACATCTTTAAGATTCGTTTCCGGCTGGGAGCGCCTTCAGGGCCGCATTATTCCCAGGCCGCTTGGGTCCGTCCCTGCGGCATGTATCCCTTTTATTTCATGTCATTAGCCTATCCTATTGGGGGCGCCCCTCGGGCTGCATCATCCCCAAGCCGCTCGGGCCTGTCCCAGCGGCATGTATCGTTCTTGCGTTTTTCTTAGGACTATGCTTTCGCTCCACCATGCTTGTTATTTGGTGCCTTTTCCTGGGTGACGAAATTTTGCACGTTAAAGGGGGGGGTGCCTGAGCATCGCGACTCAGGGCTCCTACCGGCTCTCCGGCCCTCACCCTCTGGTCTTGTCCATGGCATCACGACCTGGCTTGCCAGCGACGGCTGAGACCAGCCCGAGAGCCGGGACCCGAGGACGTAGAGTTTCGTCATCTAACCCAGCTTGCGCGTTAAAGGGGGGTGCCTGAGCATCGCGACTCAGGGCTCCTACCGGTTCTCCATCCCTCACCCTCTGGTCTTTGCCATGGCATCGCGACCTGGCTTGCCAGCGACTGCTGAGACCAGCCCGAGAACCGGGACCCGAAGACGTAGAGCACCGGCATCTAGCCAAATTTGCAGGAACACACTCGAAGATAAGGCCCAGAGCCAGGCGCAACCCGCCTTGAGGTAGGGCCCCGTGAGTCCCGCGCTGGCTCACGGGTGCCCAGATACACCTCGTCCAGCCCTACCGTGCCAGCCACGTGTCAGGGTGGGGCTGTATACGCCCCGGGGGCTCCTCCCGGAGGGGAGCCCCCTCCCACGTACCAGTGGAAGCACCATGCTCCGCGCTGGCTGACGACACTGCCGAGGAGCGGCTATGCCCGTACGCATACGGAAGCGCCATGCTCCGCGCTGGTGATAAACAACTGAGGGTGGCCTCCGGGCCGCATCAACCTCAGGGAGCCCAGAGCTTAGTGTCTGGCCTTGTCGCAACGCCTCCCCTCGGGAGTGCCGCGCAAATGGGCTGGGCACGGGGGCTGCGCCTGGGTCCCTCCCAGACGCACCCCGCCTGGCCAGGCCTCCTCGGGCCTGGTTCGTCGCGCGCCCCTCCCCGAGCGGAGCCAATGTACGAAGGTCGATTGAGCGTCAAGGGGGACTCCTGAGCATCGCGACTCAGGAGCCTAACTGGTCACGTAGCCCCTCACCCCTTAGTTCCGAAAGGCTAACGGCGGTTGGGGTATGCGCGGGATTGGGCTCTGCAAACGTAGAACGGCAAATCCACCCACATCTCGCCTCCGTGCTTGCAGTTCAAGCGCCAAGGGGGACTCCTGAGCATCGCGACTTAGGAGCCTAACTTGTCCCGTAGCCCCTCACTCCTTGGTCCCATCCTGGTTTCCGGTCGGGGCCAACGGCGGCTGAGGTATGCGCGGGGCCGGGCTCTACCGGCGTAGAACATAAGCAAGCAGGAAGGAATAATGCAAATTTCAGGGAATTCAAAAGCAAATATTACAGTCCATGCTGTTATCACAGCATCAAACATAAGTTTTAACTCCTCTCCGAGGCATGGTACATGCGCAGGAATTAAAAACAGGACGGGAGCCACAACAGAGTCACTTGCCGGCGGGGGAGCCACGTGGAGCAGGTTCGCCTTGTGGAGCAGCAGGGCCAACAGTGCTCCGCTTCGGCCTGGTACTGAAGGCCCAGAACTTCCCCAGCAGAGCCTCCGCACGACCTTCCATGGCCTTAGCAGCGGCGGCGGCACGCTCGCCGCTCACTGGCTCCAGCAGGCTGTCGAGGTCAATGTTGGGGTCGCGAAGATAGATGTGGGTGAAGACCCGCGTCAGCGCTGCAGAAGACAAGACGCGTGCCTTGGCCTCGGCTGTAGGGCCAAGGCCAAGGGTGACGTCATTAAGGGAGCGAACTAGGAAAGGAAGCAGCTTGGTGGGGCCATCCTCCTCGCCGGCCAGCGGGCTCTCCAGGCCGCTCTCGTAAAGCGTCTTCAGCGAAATGCGAGCCTTCTCTTCCATATCCGCAAAGGCCACGTGATCCTCGGCGAGAACCCGGGCCTTGCCGTCGAGCTGAACCTTCCTCGCCTCCAGCTCTTGCTCCATCACGCCTAGGCGGCCTCGGCGCCTCTTGAGCTTGCCCTCCATGTCCTTGACGGCTGCCTCGCGAACCTTCATGCTTTCCTCTTGCTCTTGGCGGAGGCGGGCCTCCTCGGCAAGCTGGTTCTGCAGGCCCTTCAGCTCGCTCTCCAGCGTCTCACAGCGACCTTGGATACTGGCTACCTCCCCCAGGGCAGCATCGCAGGCAACCTTCGCCTCACGGACAGCCTGCTTCTCCTCGTCGCAAGCCGTCGAGGCCTGGACCAGCGCCGCCCGTATCGAAGCATCGGAGCGAATCCAGCCAGAAGCCAGCTCCAAGCACCCAGCAATCAGACGGGTGTAGGCGCCCAGAAGATCCTGCCGCAGACGGTCCAGTCCGGCAATGGCGCGATCCAGAACAGTATTCGGAGAAGCAGCAATCGGTGGCGTAGGAGGAGAAGACGGCTATGTGACCACTGCGCCCTGAGGCGGAACCAGCGGCGCCATGGCGACAGTGGAGGCAGCGCCAAGCAAGGGCACCTCGAGAGTCGCCTGTGTCAAGGGGGCTGAGCTCGCCCCAGTGGGCTCAGCCTGGCCTCGCGAGGACGCCCGGGCAGGAGAGGCCTGTGCGTCACGATCACCTTCTTTCTCGGGCAGAGGCGCTGCCACGGTTGGGACCTCAGGATCCCCCTTCAGCTTCTTCGCCGCGGGCGCCAGCCTGGCCGAAGGACATGGACATCGCTGGTGGACTCGGGAGGCAGGCACTTACAGGTCGTCGCTGGTGGACTCGAGCAGCCTCCGGCCGAACTTAAAGCCCTCAAGCCGGCTGCAAGGTTCGGCTTCAAGGGGCTCGGGAGCAGGAGGCGCGTTTGCGGATCGCCCCGGGGCTGGGGCAGAACCGCGGGGGACCAGCCCAATCCGGTCCTTCTTCGGGATCGGGGGCAGGCTCCCGCCTCCCCGCTCATCCTCATCCTCGTCGTCGTCACTCTGGGGGAGGCGGAGAGTGCGGGACCTGCGCCGAAGGGGAGGAGCTCTTGACTCCACCCCCGAATCAAACCCCTCTTCCGGCTCCCCTTCCTCCACCTCTTCGCTGGAGTCGTCATAGGACACGTCCACCAGGTCCTCTGGAGCCTCCACGGGCATGGGCCCGTCCCCGTTGAAGACAGGCATGGACCCCACTACCTGCTCCCAATCCTCGCGAAGGAATAGGGGCGTGGGAGCGCCCTCCAGCCTCGCCACGTCGCCCCCAACCAAGGACTGGAGGACCGCCGCCAGATCCTCGTCGGCCAGGACCATGGGGCTCGAGTGAGGCCTCCACATCGGAAGCGAGTACTGACGAAGCGGAGCCAGTTGATGCTCCAGGAACTCCCTCAGCACGACGCACCGGTCAGCTTCGCCGCCGCCATGCTGGCCGGCCTCGGATCTGCGTCCATCTTCTCCAGCACCAGCTTCGCGCAGGGATCCAGAAGCTCCACTCGGGACCAGTCGTCAGAGCTCGCGGGGTGCTCCGTGGGTAGGATCAGCCGAGGATGGATGCGCCCGACATCCACCAAGACCCACTTGCTCCTGAAGCCCTCAATCCTCTTCCCAGGGTTTGAAATGGCGATGGCTCCGCCGTATGCGATGAAGCTCACGCACGCGGAGGCGGAACCACGGGAGGTTCGGAGGGAGAAATAGTGGCGCAGCAAGGCCACCGAGGGCTTCACCCCAACATGGGCCTCACAATAGTAGGCGAAGATCGCCAGAAGAAGGACGGAGTTGGGATGGAGGTGCAGATCTTGAATGTTGTAGTGACGGAGGACAGAGAAGAAGAACTCGAAAAAGGGAGGCACCAGACCAGCAATGATGGCGCTCACGAAGAGCGGGTAGAAGGTGCTCCCCCGACCCTCAGAGACGGAAGAGCCGGCCTTGAACGCCTTCGTTCCATCGATGCCCTGCGCCTCCGCCATCCGGCGCACCAGGGCAAGGCTCGCCCCTGACACATTTGGCGGGTCCAAGGCAGACGAATACCAAGCTCCGGCCGGGGCTTGGTGAGACGCCATGACTGGCTAGAGCATGCAGACGGAGTAGATCTGAAGATTTTGGAAGCAGAGAGGAGAGGCGCAAGAAAGGGGATCTGAGCAGCAACTGGAGAAAGTAAAGAAGGCAAGAAAGATGCTGCTCTTTTATCAACTCGCGCGGTTGCAGAGGCGCACGCGTCCAATCAACCGCCACGCGGTGCCCAAGGCCGCAGGCTGTTAGGACCCGCGACGCTTTGCACTTGCCCTTTCGCCTCTCTGCTCGGCCAAGTTCGGGCGCGCCATGGGCCCAGGGGCTACTGTCGGTGTTCTGGGAACGGTGGTCCCCAGACTTGCCTGCCTGCGGCCTGCGGCGTGTGTCAAGGGAGGCCCAGCACAGCCCATCTTCATCAACGCAAGCTCAAGACCCTCGCGAGGGGCCAAGCCTCACCGGGCGGACGACAAGGAGCTTCTTCAGGCATGGCCTCTTCAGGCTGGATCATGAGGAGGCGGAGAGTTCAAGGCAGGGTACCTTGCGAGGTGCCCATGACGCAAGCCATGACGACCAAGGGTGCTAGCCGGGCGCCAGCCCGCGCAGTGTCCTCCTTTCCTCTTTGGTGCAAAGGGAGGAAGCGCATGCGAGAGTATCAAGCAAAGGCATCCATTTCGATGCAACAAGACCAAGACCAGCCCAACGGCTGGAAGGGAGTCATCGTGGAGCCCAAGCCGGCGTCATCACCAGAGGCTTTGGTAGGGGAGGACCAACTTTAGTCAGGATAAGTGAACCCGCTGTTCCCCTTCAAAATGGCCAATTGTTGGCGCCCTTCCCTATGGGGACCCCGACTCATAAGTCGAGATCACCGAATGCACGTGTACAGTGATCCCAGAGATCAATGCTCACTGAACACACAGAAGCTGAATAACAAGAGTCTTACATCCATACATACCGTTTTACACAAGTAGGGCCATTATGGTCAAGTCTTGAGTGTATCATCGCAGCGGAAATCTTCGTCGATAACTTGGACCCATGCCATCTGCCTTAACCCTACAGGCATTCTGACTGGGAAGCGTCCTAGATCGCATGTTCGTCATCGAAGTGTTCTTCATCACATCCTGTTCTTTCATGCCTGGCCAATAAAATAACTAGTGGCAAGCCAATGAGTACTTTGAATGTACTCACAAGCAACCCATGTTTTGGTTCAAGATGTAATAATGCATGATATAGGTAAATTTTTGCAGAAAGCTAGTTTTGAGTGCAATGACATGTTCAACAACTTGTAAGACATGCATCAAGAGAATTCAAGTAACCATGAGGACATGTTACAGATATCAACATAAATAGAGCGGGCACCAACCCAACTCAATCATGTCAAGTCCCTTGACTTGACCCAAGTCATTTTATCAACACACACACACACACACACACGGTTTGTAAACATGTGGGCGTAGCCCAAGAGCGGTTACCCAACTGTCCTTGACCATGGACACGGCTATTCGAATAGTTTTACACTCTGCAGAGGTTGCACACTTTACCCACAAGATCCGGGGAACTTCCGTGTCATCCACGACCCGCGATACCTCAAGTACCCGGAGTAAGCACTCGATCACTACCTTTCCCTAGATGACACTAACATGGAGTCCACTCGATTGGTAGTAACCCCCGTGCCCAACATTTCACATCTTAAAATTGTGGAGCATCACTCCCATATTCATCACATACTGGCACGGGGTACCAACGGTGTGTCCGGTGCCCCATAAAAATGTTCTTGGCCGCCCTACCTGGCACGACCCTGTCCCGAGAGAGAGCACCAACTCTCCCCCGTCACTAGTAATGCAGGCTCCAAGCTAGTATCGACCTAGGTAATCAATAATGCCTTTCCCATATAAGGGTAGAGTGGTTGCGCATGTAAGGTTGGAATAACGGTCGCAACTTAAACCAATCCGTTTGGAAAACAACACACACTTGCCTCGGTACACCACTTCGTCATCAAGTGGCTACCCAACTCATCATCTCCCCCGGGCATAAGTGGCACCCGATGGGGTTTTCGAAAAGTCTTTTGAAAATACTTTGTCTCCATCACCATGCATATACCCGTCCCTTTTTGCGTAGCATCTACTTTAGCATCCTATCTACTCCCACCGGCATAACCCTCATAAGAAGGTAGGGTCATGCACAATGCAAGTATCAACAAGGACGTACGGTGGCAAACCATCAAAGTGGTTACTACCTCATCATGATTCCGTTGCAACAACAATATGGTGCTATATGATATGCATAAAAAGGGTTTCATAGACATGGTTAAAGGGCTGCTTGCCTGTTCCTCAGAGTCTTCAAGTCTTCTGGTCCTTCTCCAAGTACTCCGTCTACTTCGTCAACTAACGTAGGAAACAATCATAATAAGCAACACAACAAGGCAAAAAATAAAAGTGCTCTAAAAATGTGAGTTGGACTTTTCTAGGATATCCCTGGTTATATGAAAAATAACCAGAGTGGTTTCATTGGAATTGGATCAGTGGATATCTCTGAACATTTTGATATGATGGAATCAAGGGGTTTATGGATTTGCAAGAAGTGTACAGAAACATTATTTTAAAAAATGAGCAGAGGCACCCATTTGACAAAGCATGATTCTAGAAGCACCTAGGAGTTGGTTTCTCTGGATTTGGAGTTCAAATGAATATCCTATGATTTTGCAAAGTTGGCTATACATGAAGAAATAGACCTTTTTTGAGGTGATACAGAAAGTATTAGTAAAATGTTCAAAAACTAAGTTTTGAACAAATAAGCATCTAGGAATTTGAATCATGGAATTTGGATAAAAAATGGGCTCCCTGTGATTTTCTAAAGTTCATCACAGAAATAGAAAAACAAGATTTGATAAATGTTTGTGAAGAAAATGTTCCTGGAAAAATGTGCAAGTTGCACCATGAGATAGATCATAATTTTATGAGCTACTAGAAATTTGAATCATCAAATTTGGATTTGATTTGAATTGTTTATGGATTTTACAATCCTACCAGAAAAAGAGAAGGAAAAGGAATTAGGTTATACCTAAAGCGCACGCTGAGCGCAATATAGTGCCTCTGTGCACTGGGCCGACCCATTGGCTCGGCCAGGCGAGAGTAGGAGGCGACGTCGAAGGCGTACTCCGATACCACGCCTTCTCGCACGGGAGGCGGCTCCGATCTGGACCCGTGTCCACTTAAACGTGGCAGGCCCACCCGTCAGTGGCTCAGGCCCTGCGCCAAGCCATTGACAGGCGGGGCCCACTGTGCGTCATGGCGTCGTCCTCAACCTCCCGCCCGAAGCAGAGGAGGCGAGGCAGGGGAGACGTCAGCGGCGACTGCCGGCGCTACCCGCCACCGTTTCTGGTGAGCCAGCCACCGGAGTGTTCGGGGAAACGTGCCGCATCCGGGAGGCCACACTACGGGCGCCAGCTTCCTCAAAGAGGAGCGGGCCTTCGCCCGCGGCGGAGGATGGCATCGGCCATTGCCGGCTTCGAGCGCAGGGGCGTCCCGGGGAAGAATGGAGGCGATGGGGGGATTTGTGGTGGTGGTGAGGGAGTACTGGAGTGGGTAGGGAGAAGAGAGAGGGGCCGGCAGCTTGCCGTGTCCCAAACGCCGAGGCGGCCTCGTGAGAAACGCTGGGGAGGCCCGAGGTGGCCGGAGGCGGTTGGCAGGGGGCGGCTATAGTGCGGGAGCGCACTGTAGCGCGCTCCAGAGCACCCATATGGCTGTCCAGGCCATTTTCTATGCTTGTGGGCGCGCCCTTGCATGTCCAGTAGCATTTGGGGGGTGCTAAGGAAGGGATCTTGGCCTTGGATGCTTTGGGTGGCCAGTGGGTGAAGAGAGAGGAAGGAGAAGAGTGGAAATGGGGCTGTCCAGAATAGAAAATTGGTGGTTCCATCCCCTTGATCAATAAGCATTGACTTGAGCTGAATGCCAGAGGTAGAGGGAGGTTAGGAGGAGGTGTGGTAAAGAGGAGAAGTCATTTGGATTAGTGGAAGAGGCCCAAACAGGGTTTTTAGTTAAAATGCAAAAGGTGTTTGATGCTAGTTTGCACAAGTAGATGATCTCCATTTGCCATGAGACTCCACAGGGTGAAATGGCACATATAACTAGGGCCTTCCACCAATTTGGAGCTTATTTGGGAAAAGTTGCCAATGCAACTTTTGTAAACCCTAGAAATTAGCAGAAATGAACTTGTGTAGATCTAGTTGAGCAAATCACTTCTCCTTGATGCACCACTTGGTGTAATGGACTCATTTGGTCATGTGAACATTCTCACAAAAGTTGGGGTCAAGGAGAGAAAGTTGGTAGTACAAAGTTGTTCAAATTTGATTCTGGTCAGAGAGGGTTTTGGGGCACTTTGATCAATATAATTTGTTCTCCAACTTGTGTCACTTGGTCTAGATGAATAATTAGAACATTTGAGCATGTTCACAAGGTTTGAGAACATTTGGAAATGTTTGTCAGTGTAAAGTTTCTCAAACTTCAAAATGGACAGAAATGGTTTGAGGGGATTTGATGGTGGTCTGCTATTCTCCATGACATGATACTTGTCCAGATCATCAAACATGTCATATGTGACATGCTAAAATTTTCTTGGAATTTTTCTAGAATATTTCCTTTGTAAATATTTCAAAAGCTTGAAATATACAGAAAGGGTTTTTGAGGGATTTGACAAATATTTTGAACATGACCATGTGTTGAAACTCTTATATATGGGAAATATATGCCCACTAAGTTTCCCTGATTTTTGTCAAATATTTTTAAAACAATAAAATAATTTTCCCTATTAAAGACCATATCTGGCCTTAAGAAAAAGATTTTAAATAAAATAGGAAAATAACTTTTAAAATTATATTTGTGTGGTTTATAGGAGTCCTACATCTAATAGGTTTCAAATATACATTTTGAAATATTTTTCACACCCCAAATCAAGTACTTGCAATGCAAATCTCAATTTAGGGGTTTTTGGAAAACTACTTTTTGAAAATACTATTTGGCCAAATTTATTTTGTAAGAAATTATTTTTATGTCCTATACACATGGCATGATCATTGGTCAAGGTTTTTGGATCAAGGGTAAGGAGTATAAGGGTTGGAGAATTTATTTGATTTTTAGAGCACTTGCAAACAGCAGTCAAACGTTCAATCAAAGCAAAGACAAAACACTCAAAAGTTTTTGTCAGACCACATTTTAGCATGATTTATTGACTTAAGTGTTGTGGCATGAAAATCAGGGTGTGACAGACCTACCCCCCTTACAAGAATCTTGTCCCCGAGATTCCCAGACTAGGCGCGGAAAGGGATACAGAAACTTGGATCTAGGGTAGTTTTCAAGTCCTCATGTTGCTTCTGTTTCCATGTAGTGCTCCATTGAGCTTGAAGTACTTGATGGTGTGCCTTCATGTATGACGCTCTTCTTGATCCAGGTTGCTAATGGGCAGCTCGCAGTGGGTTAGATTGGGCTAGGGGTCGATGGCTCAGTGGTCAGTGCCCTCGTAGAGATCGGGCAAGTTAGGAGGTTGGAAACACTTCTGGGGTTGTGATGCATGGAAAGCATTGTGCACCCAGGTAACTTAGGTGGCAACTCCAGCTGGTAACTGTCTTCTCTTCGTCTCAGAAAGGGCTAGCGAGATACCATTTTGTTATATCATGTTATGATTATTTTGAGAAAGTGTTGTCATCCAAGTTTTATTATTATGGCTCGCTAGCTGATTATGTTATTGATATGAGTAATTGTGAGACCTACTTGTTATTGTGAGTATGGTTAGTTCATAGTATTTGCTAAAACTTGAATGCTGGCTTTTCATGTTACAACAGCAAGAGCAAATAGAGTTTGTAAAAGTTTTTGTTTATCACTTTCAGTTTATCAACTGAATTGCTTGAGGACAAGCAAAGGTTTAAGCTTGCGGGAGTTGATACGTCTCCAACGTATCTACTTTTCCAAACACTTTTGCCCTTGTTTAGGACTCTAACTTGCATGATTTGAATGAAACTAACCCGGACTAACGCTCTTTTCAGCAGAACTGCCATGATGTTGTTTTATGTGTAGAAAAGAAAAGTTCTCGGAATGTCCGGGAAATCCACGGAGGCACTTTTTGGAATTAATAAGAATTTTTGGCGAACGAATCAACACCAGGGGGCCCACAGGCTGTCCACGAGACAGGGGGGCGCGCCCCCTAGGGCACGCCCTCCTATCTCGTGGGCCCCCTGGACCTCCACTGACGTCAACTCCAACTCCATATATTCACGTTCGGGGAGAAAAAAATCAGAGAGAAAGTTTCATCGCGTTCTACGACACGGAGCCGCTGTCAAGCCCTAATCTCTCTCGGGAGGGCTGATCTGGAGTCCGTTCGGGGCTCCAGAGAGGGGGATTCGTCGCCGTCGTCATCATCAACCATCCTCCATCACCAATTTCATGATGCTCACCGTCGTGCGTGAGTAATTCCATCTTAGGCTTGCTGGATGGTGATGGTTTGGATGAGATTTACCATGTAATCAAGTTAGTTTTGTTAGGGTTTGACCCCTAGTATCCACTATGTTCTGAGATTGATGTTGCTATGACTTTGCTATGCTTAATGCTTGTCACTAGGGCTTGAGTGGCATGATTTCAGATCTGAACCTATTATGTTTTCATGAATATATGTGTGTTCTTGATCCTATCTTGCAAGTCTATAGTCACCTATTTTGTGTTATGATCCGACAACCCCGAAGTGACAATAATCGGGATACTTCTCGGTGATGACCGTAGTTTGAGGAGTTCATGTATTCACTATGTGTTAATGCTTTGTTCTGGTTCTCTATTAAAAGGAAGCCTTAATATCCCTTAGTTTCCGCTAGGACCCCGCTGCCACGGGAGGGTAGGACAAAAGATGTCATGCAAGTTCTCTTCCATAAGCATGTATGACTATTTACGGAATGCATGCCTACATTACATTGATGAATTGGAGCTAGTTCTATATCACCCTATGTTATAACTATTGCATGAGGAATCGCATCCGGCATAATTATCTATCACTGATCCATTGCCTACGAGCTTTTCATACATTGTTCTTCGCTTATTTACTTTTCCGTTGCTACTGTTACAATTACTACAAAAACCCAAAAACATATATCTTTACATTTGCTACCGTTACCATTATTATCATACCACTTTTGCTACTAAATACTTTGCTGCAGATACTAAGTTATCCAGGTGTGGTTGAATTGACAACTAAACCTGCTAATACTCAAGAATATTCTTTGGCTCCCCTTGTGTCGAATCAATAAATTTCGGTTGAATACTTTACACTCGAAAGCTGCTGCGATCCCCTACACTTGTGGGTTATCAGTGGTTCTACTTATAGATCTCCTGATTCCTCGCCTTTGAGGAGGTGTGTGTCGCAGCCACAGCGGCGGTAAGGCTCTTTGCGTGCTCGACGAGGCGCTCCCCCTTCTCTCGCAGGAACTCAGTGTAGCGCGCAAGGTCGCTGATGCACGTGCCGGCATCCACCGCCGCCTCCCGCCTTTGGGGGGTGGTGGTGGAGAGGGTGATGACCCCTGCAGTCGACGGTGGGCTGGCAGCGACGGCGGCTCACGATGGGGTGGCGGCCACGACCACCACCTCCCGCCTTCGGGCCGTGATGGCAGAGCGGGTGATGGCCACGGCAGCCGACAGTGGGGTGGCGACCATGACGGCCGCCTCCCGCCTTCGGGCCGCGACGGCGGAGCGGGTGATGGCCTGGCTTTCGACGGTGGTGTGGCGGCCACGGCGGCCGGCATCAGCTGCCAACGGGCACCGACGGCAGAGCGTGTCGTGGGTGTTCCGCGCATACCCAACAAGGACGCCACACGCACTAAACTATGCCGGGGACTGCGCCGCCGCCGTGGTGTAGCCTCCCAGCTGGAACTGTCTTCTGATGAGGGCGGAGTGGCTGAGCGACCACGACGGAACGGTGCCATTGGCGATTGTGGAAGAAGTAGACGAGATAAGCTACAGGGAGGGAGGGGAAATGCAACGTAGGACTCGCCGGCCGTGAGGGTTTTTATAGCAGGACAGTAAGCATTGAGATCTTGGGGGATTTCACCCGGTCAGGCGGGAAGCTTGCGCAGGAACCTGCGAGGTTGTGCGGGAACAGGCTCACCGACGATTCATTGGCGCCACCTTTTGGCCAAAAGAACACTCCCGCGCGTTGCACAAGCTTGCGCTGTGAGCCGTCTGCGGCACTGGGGTGACAAGACGTGCGAGAGGAGGACGAAAGGCCACGTACACAAATAGTTAATAAAAAAAGTTTGCAATTGAATTTCCTACTATACACCCATCCTGGTTTATAAGTAGGATTTAACTAATAAAATACGAATGCATGTCGCCAAAGATTATATAGTTGGATTCGTAGTTGAACATAGTTTCCAATTATATAATTTTTATAACATGCATTAACATTTTGTTGGTTAAATTGGAGGGTAAAGTATGGCACACAATACAAAGGGGACTATAGACCAAGACGAAGGTAGTAGCACACGGCTGCTCTCTACGCAGTGACACAAGTGTTGGCATGCTTGTAGGCGACCATTTCCCGCGTGTTCAATTGCTCTATGTGTGTGGTTGCTTGCGGTTGAGGCGGCCGCGGCACGCTCTGCTCGCGTCCCACTGCGCGCGCTCTGCTCTCGCGCCCCTCCGGGTGCTCTGCCCTCGTCCCTCCACGCGCGCTACCAGTGTTTGGGGCCGGCGCACGATCACACACATCCGTGTGCATGCGGTTGCGCTGGGTGCGGCTCGACAATGCAGTTACCCGCTGCAAAAACTGCCATGCGGACGCGCTGAGAATCTAGGCCGCCCGACCCCCATTGATTCCTGTGGCCATTTACCTTCATCTCTCATGTCACATGACACAATAAGCACCTCCACGATGACACATACAGAGAGGACATCCAGCTGTTCCAATGGTGATCCCCTGGCTCCAATGGAGCTCCCAGCGGCCGATGATGACGACGGCGGGCAGTTCGCCACGCATCACGTAGTGGACACCCATGTGAGGGGGAAGGCCCTCTCAGTGGTGTACACGAACAATCCGGTGTCGGTGGAGAGCTCCATCCAAACTATGGAGCAGTTCCTTGCCGATGACAAGTACCAAGTGGTCGGCTTCGACCTCGAGTACACCATCGGTCGTGCCAGGCACGATCAGAAGGTTGACATCACCCAGTTGTGCATGCGACATGATGTCCTTAGCTACCACTACCACCTGGCCACAAGACCTTGCGAGCATTTCTTCAGGTTTATCAACAGCTCCAACTATAATTTCACCACGGTGGACACCACCAACGATCTAAAAGCGCTCAAGGTTTCGGGCTTGAAATGCCGGAATCTTGTCAACATCTAGGACCACTACAAGGTCTGGGGCAGCAATGAGAACAAACTGAACTCCCTGGTTGACCTCGCCTTGGCCATCATCGACCCCTACTACATGAAGATGAAGGATGAGAGCAAGAAGGACAAGGACACCTGGCACAATGTTTGGCATGAGAGACTGGATGAAGAACACGTCAACTACGCGGCCAATGACGCATACACAAGCTACGAGATGTACATGCGGATCGTTGACATGAGGAAGTATCTTCTTCATGCGCCAGCCGGGAGATCGAGCCACAGAGTAGTGGCAGGAGCGCCACAAGAAGTAGATGACTAGACGATCACTTCTCATACTTTAGAATGCATGTAATTGTTTATTGAGGTGTGTGCAAATGATTTGTATAGTCACTTATTTAATTGGATGTTTATTTCAGTTATATATACATGTTATTCTTCTGTAGACAGAGCAAATCACACGGCTTATTAGCGGCATCGTCTGTGTTATTATTGGTCTTCGCACACATTTTTGATCAAGGACCTGTTTGCCACGTCTCACACACATACTGTTCAGTTGAACCGTTTCCCTTGTGTTTTACAATAAAGGCTGCAAATAGGGATCGACAGCAGCAAGGTCTATTGAGGTCTTTGTTTTGTAATTTTTGACATTTCCTGTTTTTTGAACACATGTTGATTGGCTTGAAGAAGGTCTATCTTGTTACTTTTTGATAATTGTTTATACGTAAGCAACTAGTTTGCATTTTTCAAAGTTTTTTGTATGAACAAAATCGCGCACAAACTTACTATAGTAACCGTCTGTGTTATAATTTCTCATCACAAACAGTTCATCCGACTGGGCTGTTTGCTGCGTATCACACACATCTAGTTTACACGAATCGTTTGTGTTCTTTTGGCTGATCGCAAATGGCGCATGTCACACACATCTTGTTAAGATGAACTGTTTCTGTTCTCTTGTCTAATCGAAAACAGTTTGTCTGAGTGAACCGTATGCTGTATATCACACACACCTTGATCTGGCTGACCATTTCTGTTGCGTTCCCTAATAGCACGCAGTTCATCGGAGCAAACTGTATGCCGTATATCGCACACACGTTGATATGGATGCCCGTTTATGTTGGTCTTCCTCATTGCAAACAGTTCTTCTGGATCAACCGTATGCCCAACATCGCACACGCAAGTAAAATCTGAACCGTGTTAGATGCATCCGCCATTGCAAACGTTTTACACCTTTTTTGACGTTTTTTACACCATCGTTTACGATTAGTGCATCGCACACAATTTCGTCGAAGGGTGTCTAATCGTAGTGTCACGTTAGCAACATCCTGCAGTAGTGCATAAGCACCATTAAAAGCAAAAAATTCTTCAATTTGTTCGATATCATAGTAACTATAAACACCCTTTCCACAAGAAGATAAGATTTCATTATCATTAATCTCACATAGGTAGGGAAGGTGTTTTTTTAGGGTTCTTAGAGCAACAAGTAAAATCACAAAGTCCACAAAGATTCCAAGCATAACCAAGCAAACAATTTATATGATTCCATAAGAGTCTCCCATTTTCAGACAAACGATGATGCACAAAATGAGCATGCTCATC
Source organism: Triticum timopheevii (assembly GCA_963921465.1). Taxonomy (NCBI): domain Eukaryota; kingdom Viridiplantae; phylum Streptophyta; class Magnoliopsida; order Poales; family Poaceae; genus Triticum; species Triticum timopheevii. Next base: position 161,834,234 of record OY997266.1, read on the forward strand.
TAAAGATTTTCCCTCAACTAAACTAGTTGGGGTTTCAGCACGAGCACATATGGATCGAAGATGATCCAAGTAGAAAACTTTAAGTTGATCCATAAACCTTTTTGTTTCTAATTTTCAATAAACACACAATTATACCAAGCGACCGAGCAAACAAACCAAGTAAGACATAAAGGCAAACGAAAAGACGAACGGAAAGAAGGCGAATAAAAAGAAAAATATTTTTGTGATTTTCTGAAAGCGTTTTAGAAGTGGGGAAGAGGAAAACGAGAGGTAAATGACAAATAATGTAATGCAAGAGATGAGAGTTTGTGGTGGGTACTTGGTAGGCTTGATGTAGAACCTCCCCGACAACGGCGCCAGAAATTCTTCCTACTACTTCTTGAGCTTGCGTTGATTTTTCCCTTGAAGAGGAAAGGGTGATGCACCAAAGTAGAGATAAGTATTTCCCTCAATTTTATAACCAGCGTATCAATCCAGTAGGAGGTACACGCAAGTCTCCAATTTATGCACCTGCACAAACAATCAAACACTTGCACCCAATGCGATAAATGGTTGTCAATCCCTTCATGGTCACTTGCAAGGATGAGATCTGATATAGATAGATATAAAAGATTACTAAAACGTAAAACAAAATAAAAGTAAATAAAACTCAGCGAGGTATTTTTGTGTTTTTTGGTTTATAGATCTGAAAATATATGATGGAAAATAGACCCGGGGGCCATAGGTTTCACTAGAGGCTTCTCTCTTGAAAGAAAACATATGGTGGGTGAACAAATTACTTTTGAGCAATTGATAGAAAAAGTGCAAAGTTATGACGATATCCAAGGCAATGATTATGAATATAGGCATCACGTCTGTGTCAAGTGGACCGACTACTGCCTGCATCTACTACTATTACTCCACATATCGATCGCTATCCAGCATGCATCTAGAGTATTAAGTTCAAGAGAACATAGTAACGCCTTAAGTAAGATGACATGATGTAGAGGAATAAACTCAAGCAATATGATATAAACCCCATCTTTTTATCCTTGATGGCAACAATACAATACGTGCCTCGCTACCCCTACTTTCTCACTTGGTGAGGACACCACAAGATTAAACCCAAAACTAAGCACCTCTCCCATTATAAGAAGAACCAATCTAGTTGTCCAAACCAAACTGATAATTCAAAGAGAAATACAAAGATATCAAATCATGCATATAAGAATTCAGAGAAGATTCAAATAATATTCATAGATAATCTGATCATAAATCCACAATTCATCGCATATCGAAAACACACATCAAAAGAATATTACATCGGACAGATGTCCGAGAACATCGAGGAGAACATTGTATTGAAGATCAAAGAGAGAGAAGTCATCTGCTACTTGCTATGGACCTGTAGGTCCATGGTAAACTACTCATGCTTCATCGGAAGGGCAATAGAGTTGAGGTAGAACCCCTCCGTGATCGAATCCCCCTTCGGTAGGGTGCCAAAAAAGGCCCCAAGATGGGATCTCACAGGTACAGAAGGTTAGGATGGCGGAAAAGTATTTTGGTGGAGGCTTCTAGTCATTCGGGGATATTTGGGAATTTATAGGCCAAATATTAGGGTTGGAGGAGCTTTGAGGGGCCCACAAGCCCTCAGGGCGCCCCCTAGTGCGCGCCCTTGAGGCTTGTTGCCGCCTCCGGACTCCTCTGACTTCATCTCCAAGTCCTACGGGTTTCTACTAGTCCAAGAAAAATCATCGCAAAAGTTTTATTCCGTTTGGACTCCGTTTGATATTCCTTTTCTGTAAAACTCAAAAACAAGGAAAAAACAGAAACTGGCACTGGGCTCTAGGTCAATAAGTTAGTCCCAAAAATAATATAAAATAGCTTATTAATGCATATAAAACATCCAAAAAGATAATATAATAGCATGGAACAATAAAAAATTATAGATACGTTGGAGACGTATCAGTCCTATGTAGAGAGGTCGTGGTTTGGTCTATGCGTACGTGGTAAAGAGGGGGAGACTTAACTTGAGATATAGATCAAAAATTTTGAGTGGGGAAGTAGCGTGAGACCTGGCTACGCATAGAGGGAAATCGATTGGTGCACATGCATGCATGTGTCAGAGATAAAGAACACCCGGAGTGACGAAGAGAGGGAGAGGCGTGTGTGTGGTGGGGGGAGGGGTGCAGCTAGCTTGTGACACCATAGGATTCTAAGATGGATAACAACAGAGGGTGTGACAGTGCCCGTGTGCCTTAGAGTTAGGGAGGGAGGCAGGGATGGTGAGAGGAGGGGAGCGACTATGTGTGTACATGTTTGTGTGTCGTTGGCAGGTCTGGCTAGCTAGAGGGGTATATCGACCGGTGTGTGTTGGAAAGATGGAGACGTAGGAATATCATGGGAAATCGACCTAAAGAACAAGAACGTGTGTGTATGATGTAGAGGATGCAAAGTGGTGGGGAGTGTGTGTGCATATATGCACGCACAATAGGAAAGTTATTGGTATCCACTTTGTTGGATGAAGTGGCCCGGACCAACCTTACAAGACCACGTTCATGAGACCGGTTCCAATGACAGACATGCAACTAGTTTTGCATAAAGGTGGCTGGTGGGTGTCTGTTTATCCTACTTTAGTTGAATCGAATTTGACAACGGCCGGTCCTTGTTTAAGGTTCAAATAGCAAACTTGATAAATCACCTTTGTGGTTTTTGTGCCATAGGTAAGAACGGTTCTTGCTAGAAGCCCGTAGCAGCCACATAAAACTTGCAACAACAAAGTAGAGGATGTCTAACTTGTTTTTGCAGGGCATGTTGTGATATGATATGGTCAAGACATGATGTGATATACGTTGTTGTATGAGATGATCATGTTTTGAAGAAGTTACCGGCAACTAGCATGAGCCTTATGGTTGTCTCTTTATTGTATGAAATGCAAATGCCATGTAATTGCTTTGCTTTATCACTATGCATTAGCGATAGTTGTAGAAGCAATAGATGGCGAGACGACCACGACGCAGCGATGGAGATCAAGGTGTCAAGCCGGTGATGATGGAGATCGTGATGGTGCTTTGGAGATGGAGATCAAAAGCACAAGATGATGATAGCCATATCATGTCACATATTTTGATTGCATGTGATGTTTATCTTTTATGCATGTTATTTTTCTTAGTATGGCGGTAGCATTATAAGATGATCCCTTAACTAAATTTCAAGGTATAAGTGTTATCCCTGAGTATGCACCGTTGCGACAGTTCGTCGTGCTGAGACACCACGTGATGATCGGGTGTGATAGGCTCTATGTTCACATACAACGGGTGCAAGACTGTTTTGCACATGCGGAATGCTCGGCTTAAACTTGAAGAGCCTAGCATGTACAGACATGGCCTCGAAACACTGGAGACCGAAAGGTCGAACGTGAATCATATAGTAGATATGATCAACATAGAGATGTTCACCATTGGGGACTACTCCATCTCACGTGATGATCGGACATGGTTTAGTCAATTTGGATCACGTATCATTTTAAATGACTTGATGGATGTCTATCTAAGTGGGAGTTCTTAAGTAATTTGATTAATTGAACTTAATTTATCATGAACTTAGTCATGGTAGTATTTGCATATCTATGTTGTAGATCAATGGCCCGTGCTACCGTTCCCTTGAATTTTTATGCATTCCTAGAGAAAGCTAAGTTGAAATATGATGGTAGCAACTACACGGACTGGGTCCGTAACTTGAGAATTATCCTCATTGCTGCACAGAAGAATTATGTCCTTGATGAACCGCTAGGTGAAAGGCCTGCTGCAGGAGCAGATGCTGATGTTTTGAATGCTTGGCAAGCTCGATCTGATGACTACACGATAGTTTAGTGTGCCATGCTTAATGACTTAGAATCGAGACTTCAAAGACGTTTTGAACGTCATGTAGCATATGAGATGTTCCAAGAGTTGAAGTTAATATTTCAAGGAAATGCCCGAGTTGAGAGATATGAAGTCTCCAACAAGTTCTATAGCTGCAAGATGGAGGAGAACAGTTCTGTCAGTGAACACATACTCAGAATGTCTGGATATTATAATCACTTGACTCAGCTGGGAGTTAATCTTCCGTATGATAGAGTTTTTAACAGAGTTCTCCAATCACTGCCACGAAGCTACAAAGGCTTCGTGATGAAGTATAATATTCAAGGGATGGAGAAGACAATTCCCGAGGTCTTCACAATGCTCAAAGCTGCGGAGGTAGAAATCAAGAAGGAGCATCAAGTGTTGATGGTTAGAAAAACCACTAGTTTCAAGAAAAAGGGCAAGGGAAAGAAGGGGAACTTCAAGAAGAATGGCAAGCAAGTTACCACTCCCGGGAAGAAGCCCAAAGCTGGACCCAAGCATGAAAGTGAGTGCTTCTACTCCAAAAGTACTCGTCATTGGAAGCCGAGCTGCCCCAAGTATTTGGCGGACAAGAAGGATGGCAAAGTGAACAAAGGTATATTTTATATACATGTTATTGATGTGTACCTTACTAATGCTCGTAGTAGTGCCTGGGTATTTCATATCGGTTCGGTTGCTCATACTTGTAAATCGAAATAGGGGATCGGATTAAACGAAGATTGGCTAAGGACAAGGTGATGATGGACGTCGGGAATGGTTCCAAGGTCGATGTGATTGCCGTCGGCACGCTACCTCTAAATCTACCTTCGGGGTTAGTTTTAGACATGAATAATTGTTATTTGGTGCCAGCGTTGAGCATGAACATTATATCTGGATCTTGTTTAGTGCGAGACAATTATTCATTTAAATCAGCGAATAATGGTTGTTCTATTTATATGAGTAATATCTTTTATGGTCATGCACCCTTGAAGAGTGGTCTATTTCTGTTGAATCTCGATTGTGGTGATACACATATTCATAATAGTGATGCCAAAAGATGCAAAGTTGATAATGATAGTGCAACATATTTGTGGCACTGCCATTTAGGTCATATTGGTGTAAAGCGCATGAAGAAACTCCATGCAGATGGACTTTTGGAATCACTTGATTATGAATCATTTCATACTTGCGAACCATGCCTCATGGGCAAGATGACTAAAACTCCGTTCTCCGGAACAATGGAGCAAGCCAATGACTTACTGGAAATAATACATACCGATGTATGCGTTGGTGTACAGAAGTAGGGGCTCTGCTTCTGCACCCCTTTACCTATGCACGGGCAGTCAGAGCCATGCCCACGACCACACTAAGCAGGGGAGGTGAGGGAAGCCGAGGCCACAAGACGATCAAAGCCACGCCAAGACAAAGGCACAGAGAGCAAGAGGGTGAGGTGGGCTCCCCCGGCAAGATCCTTGCCGGGGCAGCCTCCTCAGCCCCGGCAAGAGCCTTGCCGGGGCAGCCTACCCAACACCAACAAAGCGCGCCACCCTTGAGCCCGAGTTTTCCAACACCATCAACCACATTGGAACAAGGCTCGGGAGGTGCCTCCATGGTGGCATGCAGATCTTTGTGAAGATCATTAAACACACACAACATCAGATGAGGACCAGAAGACGAGACCCGCGTAACATCCTTGCTGGGGACGACCGCAGTGCCGGGGCAAGACCCTTGACGGGGCCCCCGGCAAGACCCTTGCCGAGGACAACAACGGGGTCGGGGCCAGGCCCGCGAGCACCAAGACCCCATCACCGTTCCCATGCACCTACCAGCCCAGCCAGCGAGGCGGGCACCTGTGTGGCGACGTGCGGTCCCGAGGCCAACTCAGCAAGCGCCTGCGTGGCGGCATGCAGATCTTCGTGAAGACACTGTCGCCGTGCCACCTCAGCAGCCTGCCAGCCTACGTGGCATTGCCAGCCTCGCTGGCCTGGATGCGCGTCGAAGCAGGCCGACACGATGATAAAGTGAGGGGACACCTCAGGAGCGCATTAAATGCATATTGTCCCCTAATGGCAAGAGATAAACATAGCTAATGTACCCTTTCCACCTCCTGTGTGCCACTGTGGCGCCTCCTTAGACTATAAAAGGAGGCACGAGGCGTACTGGAGAGGGATTTGGCTCTTTGGGAAAGTCATGCTCGATAGCTAGTTCAAGAACACTGATATACACACCACAGCAGGACTAGGGTATTACGCGATCTCCGCGGCTCGAACCTGGGTAAATGACCTTTGTGCTGGCTCTTAGACCTGCTCTTCTCACAACCCCGCGCACGCCAACCACAGTAGGGATCCCGTTGATACCATAGGTGTCGTTCTCACCGACATCTTTGGCGCGCCAGGTAGGGGTCGCAGTTGTGAAAATCTGGTCTAGCAGCTAGTTTAGCAGTCCTTCGTCGCCATGGTTTCCAAGGAAGGAGGCGATCGAATGGGCGACATCATCCGCGGACACAGCGAGTTCTCGCGCGGCGACTGGAAAGCTAAGTCATGCAAGAACCTCGAGCAATCCTTTCTATATAAGGTTATTCTCCCTGGAGATCTTTCCCTCTATATACGAAACCTGCATGCAATGGGGCCCTTCCACTATTGGCAACGCCCTCGTTCTGTTCCGAGTCTGCTCAACAGTTCGAGCGGCCGCGTCGAGAGCGGCTGGGTAGCCTTCCACTATTGGCAACACTCTCGTTCTGTCTCGAGTCCGCTCGACAACTCGAGCGGTAGTTCTAAGAATGGCAAGGCTATTGGGGATCCGACCTCGAGGTGCCACGGCAGGGGTTTACGCGCCGGCAAGCCTACCCGATTCACGTAGGGTGGACATACAGAGAAGGATCAAATTGGAAAATAACATGCATCATTTTAAGAGTACTGCAGGGTTATATTACATCAATTGTTGCTGCGGTTCTAACTAAATATATAAATTGTCTTGGTCGTGAACCTGCAGCGGCAACAAGAATAGGGTGCCTAGTCCCGGCGCTGGCCTTCGATCCTCTCGATCCCGTCGACGCGGCTGATGACGGGCTTGATACGCTCCTTGAGCGGCGCGAGGTCCACATCCTCTGGCAAGCTCTCTAGTGCGGCGTCGAAGTCGAGGTCAGGGTACCAGTATGCCAGCTTGGTGAGGACATTGGTCAGGGCATCCCGACAAAGCTGCCGGGCCTCATTGGCCAGAGAGCTCGCTCTGTTAGAGTGAAACTGCTCCAAGGCTCCAAGAACACCCTCGAAGAACAGGGTCAGCCTGGCGTTGGGGCTCAAGTTCGGCTCTGGGGTGTACCTCATGTCCGACATCCCATGTCAGCTAGCTTCTCGGTGGTCCTATTGGCGACGTCGATGAGGCGGCTGATCCAAAGGTTCTCGCCCTTCATGAAATCCTTGTGATTTGCGGCGTCGTTCTTCCGCAGCTGCTTCTCCATCTCCAGGCCCTTGGCCAGGGTCTCCGCCTGGGCCTTGCCCTCCGAAAGCATCTTCTCAAGACCCTCCAGCTTCAGCTTCAGGTCCTGGATGGAGTTGTTGGCACGGGTGAGCAGCTCGGCCTTGTCGAATACTGCGTCCTGCGCCTCCGTCAAGGCGTAGCTGACCGTGTCCTTCTCCTTCGCCAGCTGCTTGGCCCTGTTCTTCAGGCCGTCCCGCTCCGCCTCCAGATCCCTCACCTTGCCTCCATGAGCTAGGGCTTGACCATCAAGCGCGTCCTTGTGCTTCCGCTCCAGCTCCTAGGTCCGCTGCATGACGAGATCCATGACCTCCTCATCCTTGCCACGGAGTGTGGCGGCGAGCACCGTCTCGTGAGCGACGAGGTCCTCCTCGTGGGAGTTCAGCTCGGCCTGGCGCTGGGACCGGGTGGCCTCGGCTTGGGCGGCCTCTTCCCTCGCCGCCTCCTGGGCCTTCTCGATGTCGGCCTGCTTCAAGAGGAGCTCTTGCTGGCGCTCGGCCAGCTAGTCTTGAGCAGCCTTCAACTCCTCGTGGGCCTGGCGAAACTAGGCCTGTGCCTCGGCAACGCACCCCTCGAGGTTCGCCTCCACCTTGCCCGCCACCACCTCTCTGGACTTCACCTTGTCCAGACGGGCGCGGTGGAGTGCCTGGAGCTTCCAAAAACTGGCGCCCATAGCCCGGAGAAGCTGCTCCTCCTGGGTGCCGCTGCCACCAGTGCTCTGTTCATCGACAACCTCGAGCCCGGAGGCGGCGAGCACCTCATTGTTGAACACCCCCCCCCCCTCGGCCGGCGCTCTAGAGCCCGCCGTCCCTAGAAGGCGGACGAACAGGTCGTCGCCCACCTTCAGGTACCTGCTCGAGCAAAAGGCAGCGGAGGAGGAAGGTTGATCATCGACTGCCTCCTCCTTGGCAGCGGCCTTGCCGGGCTCCCCCAAGGCCCCTCGTCGGTCCCCTTGGCGGCCCCTTGGTGGTGCCCTTGCCGGCCTCCTCGGCAGCAGCCTCCTCGGTCCCTTCGGCAGGCCCCTTGGCGGTGTCCTCGATGGTGGTCCCGGCGGCCTCCTCAGTGGAAACCTTGTCGGCCTCGGCCACGGCGTCCTGGGCGACCTCCATGATGATGGTGTCGGTGTCCTCCTGGTCCGCCGGGGAGGGATCTGGATTCCAAAAGGAAGGATGAGGTGAGGCCAAGATCAAGGATCAAAAATAGAAGAAGAAGGAAAGGCAGGAACGGAAAGCGTTAGACTTACCCATGTCGGGCTGGGTAGGAGTGGCCCCCTCCTAGCAACATCTATTGCCGGGACGGAGCCACCAGTGCCCAAGTCCTCCTCCTCCTCTGTGCGCATGGGCTTGGGGCTTGGTGCCCTTGCCGGGGATGCCCCTCGGGGCGGTGTGGTTGATGGGGGCGGCATGTTGGGGGTGGCCCTTGATGGCTCCTCCTGCTGCTGCCCTCCTCCTACAGCCACGACAAGGTCAGCACCAGGAATTCGTACCCCAGCACACGTTGATAAGGAATAGGTGGTGGACGCACGCTGGGGGCTGAGCCAGGGGCAGCGCCGGGGGCTGCTGTCCGAGCTGATCTCCACCATCGGCATGGGGGAAGCGCCCGCCAGGGGTCTGGTCTCCCGCCGATGCCTTGGCCCTTTTCGCCACCCTCTGGGCCAGCGTCTCCCTGTCCCTGCGAAGATAAAATAAAATCATGAGAAGCTGCGTGGTCTGAAAAAGCAAAGGTGAAGAAGGGAAGACGCTTACTCGTCCTCCATCTCCTCTTCCGCCGCCTTCCTCTTCCTCTTTGGGTTGAGGGACCCAAGATAAAAGACGACCCCCGTGGTGACGCCTGCGGGAGGAGGAGAGGGGGACGGAGTCCGGTGACGCTTGGACGAAGAAGAAGCAGACGCTTTCTTCTTCGCCACTACGGTCTTCACCGCCTTCTTCGCTGTCGCGGCCCTCGCCTGGTGCACGAGATCCCCCTGGGCCCCTTGCCGTGGCTCAGTCCTCCAAGGCTGGACCGGCTCGCCAGAGCTGGCCCCCCATAGAACAAGCCCTCTTCTGCTGGCCGGGGGATCGTCAGACTCGGCCTCTCCCTCGGTTGACTCCTTGCCCACTTCCCCGACGAGAGGAGCCCCGGTGTTGGCGCCGCTGGCCTTCGCGGCAGCCTTCGCCCACTGGGCGAGCTCCATCTCCTCCGCGGCCACTCCGTCCTCATCCTCCAGGCCGCCAGCGCTGCCGGCCTCCATGGCGAGTTCGCCTCCGCCACCCTGGCAGCGATGTAGTTGATCTCCGCCTAGGTGGTCTCCGCGATGAGCAGCGTCTCCTCATGCTCGAAGTCCTCCGACAAGTTGTCGAAGAACTCCTGAACCTCGTGTGCCAGGGGAGCAACCCAGCATGGCGGCCTGACACGTGTTGTTGCTCAGCGGGAACATGGCTGGCGGCAACCCAAATAAGGGCCCCTTGATGTTCTTGTTGGCCTTCGCAGCCCTGCCTGTCCTCTCCACCCTGCCGTCGGCGAACACGTTGAGCAGAAAGAGCCTCTGGCAGTGATGGGCGTGCCCCATCACCGTGAAGTTGTGCTTGAGGCCAGGGCGGAGCCTCGTGATGTCGGCTGCATTCCTGAAATCCCAGGCCGGCCTCCCCTTGCTATCCAGCGCGGCGATTCGACGGCGGATGAAGTCCGCCCCTATCATCTCAAGGGTGAGCCCGACCTTGGTGAGATGATGGATCTGAAGGAAATATGCCCTAGAGGCAATAATAAAGTTATTATTTATTTCCTTATATCAAGATAAATGTTTATTATTCATGCTAGAATTGTATTAACCGGAAACATAATACATGTGTGAATACATAGACAAACATAGTGTCACTAGTATGCCGCTACTTGACTAGCTCGTTAATCAAAGATGGTTAAGTTTCCTAACCATATACATGAGTTGTCAATTGATTAATGGGATCACATCATTAGGAGAATTATGTGATTGACTTGACCCATTCCGTTAGCTTAGCATTTGATCGTTTAGTATGTTGCTATTGCTTTCTTAATGACTTATACATGTTCCTATGACTATGAGATTATGCAACTCCCGAATACCGGAGGAACACTTTGTGTGCTACCAAACATCACAACATAACTGGCTGATTATAAAGGTGCTCTACAGGTGTCTCTGATGGTGTTTGTTGGGTTGGCATAGATCGAGATTAGGATTTGTCAATCCGATTGTCGGAGAGGTATCTTTGGGCCCCCTCAGTAATGCACATCACTATAAGCCTTGCGAGCAATGTGACTAATGAGTTTGTTGCGGGATGATGCATTACGGAACGAGTAAAGAGACTTGCCGGTAACGAGATTGAACTAGATATTGGATACCAACGATCGAATCTCGGGCAAGTAACATACCGATGACAAAGGGAACAACGTATGTTGTTATGCGGTTTGACCGATAAAGATCTTTGTACAATATGTGGGAGCCAATATGAGCATCCAGGTTCCGCTATTGGTTATTGACCAGAGACGAGTCTCAATCATGTCTACATAGTTCTCGAACCCGTAGGGTCCGCACGCTTAAAGTTCGGTGACGATCGATATTATAAGTTTATGTGATTTGATGTACCGAAGATAGTTCGGAGTCCCGGATGAGATCGGGGACATGATGAGGAGTCTTGAAATGGTTAAGACGTAAAGATCGATATATTGGACGACTATATTCAGACATCGGAAAGGTTCTGAGTGATTCGGATATTTTTCCGTGTACCCGGGAGTTACGGGAATACGAGGAAGAAGTAATGGGCCTCATGGGCCAAGTGGAGGAAGAGAGGAGGCAGGGCGCGCGGCCCCCCTAGCCCAAAACGAATTGGACTAGCGGGCCGACCCCCCCTTTCCTCCTTTTCCCCCCTCTCCTTCCTTCTCCCTCTCCTCCTTCCTTTCCTTCTCCTAGTAGGAGTAGGAAAGGGGAGTCCTACTCCTACTAGGAGGAGGACTCCTCCTCCTGGGGCACCCTACAGGGGCCGGCCGGCCTCCCCCCTTTCTCCTTTATATACGGGGACAATGGGGCACCTCTAAACACACAAGTTGATCTGTTGATCTCTCTCAGCCGTGTGCGGTGTCACCCTCCATCATATTCCACTTCGGTCATATCGTAGCAGAGCTTAGGCGAAGCCCTGCGTCGGTAGCAACATCATCACCGTCATCACACCGTCATGCTGACGGAACTCTCCCATGAAGCTCTACTAGATCAGAGTTCGCGGGACGTCATCGAGCTGAACGTGTGCTAAACTCGGAGGTGCCGTACATTTGGTACTTGGATCGGTCGGATCGTGAAGACGTACGACTACATCAACCGCATTGTGCTAACGCTTCCGCTTTCGGTCTACGAGGGTACATGGACACACTCTCCCCGTTCATTGCTATGCATCACCATGATCTTGCGTGTGCGTATGAATTTTTTTGAAATTACTACGTTCCCCAATAGTGGTATCCGAGCCAGGTTTATGCGTAGATGTTATATGCACGAGTGGAACACAAGTGAGTTGTGGGCGATACAAGTCATACTACTTACCAGCATGTCATACTTTGGTTCGGTGGTATTGTTGGATGAAGCGGCCCGGACCGACATTACACGTACGCTTACGCGAGATTGGTTCTACCGACGTGCTTTGCACACAGGTGGCTGGCGGGTGTCTGTTTATCCAACTTTAGTTGAACCGAGTGTGGCTACGCTTAGTCCTTGCAAAGGTTAAAACAGCACTAACTTGATATCATTGTGGTTTTGATGCGTAGGTAAGAACGGTTCTTGCTCAGCCCGTAGCAGCCACGTAAAACTTGAACAACAAAGTAGAGCACGTCTAACTTGTTTTTGCAGGGCATGTTGTGATGTGATATGGTCAAGATGTGATGAGATATAAATTATTGTATGGGATGATCATGTTTTGTTGAAGTTATCGGCAACTGGCAGAAACCTTCTGGTTGTCTCTTTATTGCATAAGATGCAAGTGCCAAATAATAGCTTTACTTTATCACTATGCGATAACAATAGTTGCAAGAGCAATAGTTGGCGAGACGACCATGTGAGGACACATTGATATAGATCAAGATGATGGAGATCATGGTGTCATGCTGGTGACGATGGAGATCATGACGATGCTTTGGAGATGGAGGTCAAAGGCACAAGATGATGATGGCCATATCATGTCACATTTTTTGATTGCATGTGATGTTTACCTTTTATACAACTTTTTTTGCTTAGTTCGGCGGTAGCTTTATAATATGATCTCTCACTAAATTTCAAGGTAAAAGTGTTCTCCCTGAGTATGCACTGTTGCCAAAGTTTGTCATGCCGAGACACCACGTGATGATCGGGTGTGATAAGCTCAACGTTCACCTACAACGGGTGTAAGACAGTTTTGCACATGCAGAATACTCGAGTTAAACTTGATGAGCCTAGCATATGCAGATATGGCCTCAGAACACTGGAGACTGAAAGATCGAGCGTGAATCATATAGTAGATATGATCAACATAGTGATGTTCACCATTGAAAACTACATCTCACGTGATGATCGGACATGGTTTAGTTGATTTGGATCACGTGATCACTTAGATGATTAGAGGGATGTCTATCTAAGTGGGAGTTCGTAAGTAATATGATTAATTAAACTTTAATTTATCATGAACTTAGTCCTGATAGTATTTTGCAAATTATGTTGTAGATCAATAGCTCGCGTTGTTGCTTCCCTATGTTTATATGTTCCTAGAGAAAAACTATGTTGAAAGATGTTAGTAGCAATGATGCGGATTGGATCCGTGATCTGAGGATTATCCTCATTGCTGCACAGAAGAATTATGTCCTTAATCCACCGCTAGGTGACGGACCTATTGCAGGAGCATATGCAGACGTTATGAACGTTTGGCAAAGCTCGGTATGATGACTACTTGATAGTTTAGTTCACCATGCTTTACGGCTAAGAACCGGGACTTCAAAAATGTTTTGAAATGTCACAGAGCATATGAGATGTTCCAAGAAATGAAATTGGTATATCAGACTCATGCCCGTGTCAAGAGGTATGAGACCTCTTACAAGTACTTTGCCTAAAAGATGGAGGAGAATTGCTCAACTAGTGAACATGTGCTCAGAATGTCTGGGTACTACAATCACTTGAATCAAGTGGGAGTTAATCTTGCAGATAAGATAGTGATTGATAGAGTTCTCTAGTCACCATCACCAAGTTACTAGAACTTCGTGATGAACTATAATATGCAAGGGATAACAGAAACAATTCCCAAGCTCTTTGTGATGATGAAATCGGCGAAGGTAGAAATCAAGAAAGAGCATCAAGTGTTGATGGTTGACAAAGACCACTAGTTTCAAGAAAATGGCAAAGGGAAGAAGGGGAACTTCAAGAAGAACGACAAGCAAGTTGCGGCTCAAGTGAAGAAGCCCAAGTCTTGACCTAAGCCTGAAACTGAGTGCTTCTACTGCAAAGGGACTGGTCACTGGAAGCGCCTCTACCCCAAGTATTTGGCGGATAAGAGGGATGGCAAAGTGAACAAAAGTATATTTGATATACATGTTATTCATGTGTATTTTACTAGTGTTTATAGCAACCCCTCGGTATTTGATACTGGTTCAATTGCTAAGAGTAGTAACTCGAAACGGGAGTTGCAAAATAAACAGAGACTAGTTAAGGGTGAAGTGACGATGTGTGTTGGAAGTGGTTCCAAGATTGATGTAATCATCATCGCACACTCCCTATTCTTTCGAGATTAGTGTTGAACCTAAATAAGTGTTATTTGGTGTTTGCATTGAGCATGAATATGATTTGATCATATTTATTGCTATGCGGTTATTCATTTAAAGTTCGAGAATAATTGTTGTTCTATTTACATGAATAAAACCTTCGATGGTCATACACCCAATGAAAATAGTTTGTTGGATCTCGATCGTAGTGATACACATATTCATAATATTGATGCCAAAATATGAAAAGTTAATAATGATAGTGCAACTTATTTGTGGCACTGCCATTTAGATCATATTGGTGTAAAGCGCATGAAAAAACTCCATGCTGTTGGGCTTTTGGAATCACTTGATTATGAATCACTTGATTCTTGCGAACCATGCCTTATGGGCAAGATGACTAAGACTCCGTTCTCCAAAACAATGGAGTGAGCAACTGACTTATTGGATATAATACATACTGATGTATGCGGTCCGATGAGTGTTAAGGCTCATGGCAAGTATCGTTATTTTCTGACCTCCATAGATGATTTGAGGAGATATGGGTATATCTACTTGATGAAACAAAAGTCTGAAATATTTGAACAGTTCAAAGAATTTCAGAGTGAAGTGGAGAATCATCATAACAAGAAAATAAAAGTTTCTATGATATGATCGCAGAGGAAAAATATTTGAGTTACGAAGTTTGGCCTTCAGTTAAAAAAATGTGAAATAGTTTCACTACTCACGCCATCCGAAACACCACAGCGTAATGGTGTGTCCGAACATCATAACCGTACTTTATTAGATATGGTGCGATCTATGATGTCTCTTACCGATTTACCACTATCATTTTGGGGTTATGCATTAGAGATAGCTGCATTCATGTTAAAAAGGGCACCATCTAAATCCGTTGAGACGACACCATATGAATTGTGGTTTAGCAAGAAACCTAAGGTGTTGTTTCTTAAAGTTTGGGGTTGCGATACTTATGTGAAAAAGTTTCATCCTGATAAGCTCAAACCCAAATCGGAGAAGTGTGTCTTCATAGGATACCCAAAAGTAACTGTTGCGTACACCTTCTATCACAGATCCGAAGGCAAGATATTCGTTGCTAAGAATGGATCCTTTCTAGAGAAGGATTTCTCTCGAAAGAAGTGAGTGGGAGGAAATTAGAACTTGATAAGGTAATTGTACCTTCTCCCTTATTGGAAAGTAGTTCATCATAGAAATCTGTTCCTGTGACTCCTACACCAATTAGTGAGGAAGATGATGATGATGATCATGTAACTTTAGATCAAGTTACTACCGAACCTCGTAGGTCAACCAGAGTGAGATCTCTACCAGAGTGGTACGGTAATCCTGTTCTGGAGGTCATGTTACTTGACCATGACGAACCTATGAACTATGAGGAAGCGATGATGAGCCCATATTCCGCGAAATGTCTTGAGGCCATAAAATCTGAGATGGGATCCATGTATGAGAACAAAGTGTGGACTTTGATTAACTTGTCTGATGATCGGCAAGCCATAGAAAATAAATGGATCTTCAAGAGGAAGACAGACGCTGATAGTAGTGTTACTATCTACAAAGCTAGACTTGTCGAAAAAGGTTTTTGACAAAGTTCAAGGTGTTGACTATGATGAGATTTTTCTCATTCGTAGCGATGCTTAAATCTGTCCGAATCATGTTAGCAAATTGCCACATTTTATGAAATTTGGCAGATGGATGTCAAAACTACATTCCTTAATGGATTTCTTACAGAAGAGTTGTATATGATGCAACCAGAAAGTTTTTGTCAATCCTAAAGGTGCTAACGAAATGTGCAAGCTCCAGCGATCCATCTATGGACTGGTGCAAGCATCTCGTAGTTGGAATATACGCTTTGATAAGTTTATCAAAGCGTATAGTTTTATACAGACTTGCGGTGAAGCTTGTATTGACAAGAAAGTGAGTGGGAGCACTATAGCATTTCTGATAAATATATGTGAGTGACATATTTTTGATCATAAATAATGTAGAGTTTTCTGGAAAGCATAAAGGAGTGTTTGAAAGGAGTTTTTCAAAAGAAAGACCTCATTAAATCTACTTACACATTGAGCATCAATATCTATAGAGATGGATCAAGACGCTTGATAAGTTTTTTCAATGAGTACATACCTTGACAAGATTTTGAAGTAAGTTCAAAATGTAATAGTCAAAGAAAGAATTCTTCCCTGTGTTGCAAAGGTGTGAAGTTGAGTAAGACTCAAAACCCGACCACGATAGAAGATAGAGAGAGAATAAAAGTCATTCCCTATGCCTCAGACATAGGTTCTATAAAGTATGCCATGATATGTACCAGACCTATTGTATACCCTGCCCTGAGTTTGGCAAGGGAGTACTCTAGTGATCTAGGAGTAGATCACTGGACGGCGGTCAAAATTATCCTTAGTGGAATAAGGATATGTTTCTCGATTATGGAGGTGATAAAAAGATATTTCGTAAAGGGTTATGTCGATGCAAGTTTTGACACTGATCCAGATGACTCTAAGTCTCAATTTCGATATATATTGAAAGTGGGAGCAATTAGCTAAAGTAGCTCCGTGTAGAGCATTGTAGACATAGAAATTTGCAAGATACATATGGATCTGAATTTGGCAGACCCATTGACTAAGCTTCTCTCACAAGCAAAACATGATCACACGTTAGTACTCTTTGGGTGTTAATCACATAGCGATGTGAACTAGATTATTGACTCTAGTAAACCCTATGGGTGTTGGTCACATGACGATGTGAACCATGGGTGTTAATCACATACAGATGTGAATATTTGTGTTAAATCACATGATGATGTGAAATAGATTATTGACTCTAGTGCAAGTGGGAGACTAAAGGAAATATGCCCTAGAGGCAATAATAAAGTTATTATTTATTTCCTTATATCATGATAAATGTTTATTATTCATGCTAGAATTGTATTAACCGGAAACATAATAGATGTGTGAATACATAGACAAACATAGTGTCACTAGTATGCCACTACTTGACTAGCTCGTTAATCAAAGATGGTTAAGTTTCCTAACCATAGACATGAGTTGTCATTTTATTAATGGGATCACATCATTAGGAGAATGATGTGATTGACTTGACCCATTCTGTTAGCTTAGCACTTGATAGTTTAGTATGTTGCCATTGCTTTCTTCATGACTTATACATGTTCCTATGACTATGAGATTATGCAAAGCCCGAATACCGGAGGAACACTTTGTGTGCTACCAAACGTCACAACGTAAATGGGTGATTATAAAGGTGCTCTACAGGTGTCTCCGATGGTGTTTGTTGGGTTGGCATAGATCAAGATTAGGATTTGTCACTCCGATTATCGGAGAGGTATCTCTGGGCCCTCTCGGTAATGCACATCACTATAAGCCTTGCAAGCAATGTGACTAATGAGCTAGTTGCGGGATGATGCATTACGGAACAAGTAAAGAGACTTGCCGGTAACGAGATTGAACTAGGTATTGGATACCGACGATCGAATCTCGGGCAAGTAACATACCGATGCAAAAGGGAACAACGTATGTTGTTATGCGATTTTACCGATAAATATCTTCGGCTATTGGTTATTGACCGGAGACGAGTCTCGGTCATTTCTACATAGTTCTTGAACCCGTAGGTTCCGCACGCTTAAAGTTTGGTGACGAGCGATATTATGAGTTTATGTGATTTGATGTACCAAAGGTAGTTCGGAGTCCCGGATGAGATCCGGGACATGACGAGGAGTCTTGAAATGGCCGAGACATAAAGATTGATATATTGGACGACTATATTCGGACATCGGAAAGGTTCCGAGTGATTCGGGTATTTTTTGGTGTACAGGGGAGTTACGGGAATACGAGGAAGAAGTAATGGGCCTCATGGGCCAAGTGGTGGGAGAGAGGAGGCAGGGCGCGCGGCCCCCCTAGCCCAAACCGAATTGGACTAGGGGGCCGGCCCCCCTTTCCTCCTTTTCCTCCCTCTCCTTCCTTCTCCCTGTCCTCCTTCCTTTCTTCCTCCTAGTAGGAGTAGGAAAGGGGAGTCCTACTCATACAAGGAGGAGGACTCCTCCTCCTGGCGCGCCCAACAGGGGCCGGCCGGCCTCCCCCTTGCTCCTTTATATACGGGGGCAGGAGGGCACCTCTAAACACACAAGCTGATCTGTTGATCTCTCCCAGCCGTGTGCGGTGCCCCCCTCCACCATATTCCACTTCGGTCATATCATAACAGTGCTTAGGCGAAGCCCTGCATCGGTAGCAACATCATCACCGTCATCACGCCGTCATGCTGATGGAACTCTCCCGTGAAGCTCTATCGGATCGGAGTTCGCGGGACGTCATCGAGCTGAACGTGTGCTGAACTCGGAGGTGCCACACGTTCGGTACTTGGATCGGTCGGATCGTGAAGACGTACGACTACATCAACCGCGTTGTGCTAATGCTTCCGCTTTCGGTCTACGAGGGTACGTGTACACACTCTCCCCGCTCGTTCTATGCATCACCATGATCTTGCTTTTGCGTAGGATTTTTTTTGAAATTACCACGTTCCCCAACAGGATCCTAGCAACGGCGATCGAGAGCTTCACGTCGTCGGCATCAATTCCAGTCATCGCCGTGAAGCGGCGAGCTCCAGCGAACCCGACAAAAGTCCGGCCGATTCTTCTCCCCGATCCAGCACCACCGACGCCGCCACTCTTCCCACCTCCCCTTGTGGTCACCCTCTGGATACGTGCCCTTCCCTTGGGCCCTCGGGATCTAGGAGATGCTCCCAGAGAGGGCGCCCCCTGGTTGGAGGCGAGGGGATAAGAAGTGGCGGAAGAGCGCCGTGCTGGGAAGTACCCCAACGAAGCCCTCGCAGCGGTGGGCGAAGAGCGCCATGTACGCCACGACATTCGGCATAAGGTCTAGAAGACGGAACCCGAAGGTGCGCATGACGTTGTTGAAGAAATCAGAAAAGGGGAGCAGAGCCCGCAAGAGAAGAAATCGACGAAGAAGGGGTACCGATTGGAGCCGGCCTCGCCGCAGTCGGCGGGGATGATGCGCGTGGCAGGGTGCCCTGTCGTCTTTGTTGCCCAGAGAGGCCTGAAGACATCCTTGAGGTGGAACACATCGACCAACGACGGGGAGAAGTAGGCGAACTGCGCTCGCCGCACCGTCGCCTCGTTCTCCGGCGCCTCCTTCTCGACGACATCCTTGGCCGCCACTTTGCCCTTTCCCTTGCTGGTCTTGGGTGCCATGGCGACTGGGCGAAGGCAGAGGATCAAGAGCAATGGGGGTGCGGCAGCGACGAGCAGAGGCGAGCTCGAGGAGGAAGAAGACAAGGACGGCAGTGCCGAGATTGGAGAAAATGCAGAGGGTAAATGAGCAGCGCGCCTGCGGTTATTCCTTTTTATGGGGAAGGCACGGGCTGCCTCTTTACCATTTACTGCAACGTGACGCCTGCGTGCAGCAGGCACCCCACGCATGCCCCCCACATCACGCACGGCCCTCCATGTTGTGCATTCAACATGGGGCGTGGGGAAGCGCAGCGGGTGGAAAAATTACCACGGTAAATATTGGCCCCGCCTGCCAGCGCACCGTTCTGGGCCTAGCCCAACAACGCGTCACGCTTATGTGTGGCCCAGGCCCGGGGGCTCCTGTCGGTGTACAAAAGTAGAGGCTCTGCTTCTGCACCCCTTTATCTGTGCACGGGCAGTCAGAGCCACGCCCATGGCCACACTAAGCAGGGTAGGTGAGGGAAGCCGAGGGCACAAAACGATCAAAGCAACGCCAAGACAGAGGCATAGAGAACAAGAGGGCGAGGTGGGCGCCCCCGGGAACATCCTTGCCGGGGCGGCCTCCGCAGCCCCTGCAAGAGCCTTGCCGAGGCAGCCTACCCAACACCAACAAAGCGCACCACCCTTGAGCCTGAGTTTTCCAACACCATCAACCACATTGGAACCAAGGCTCACAAGGCACCTCCATGGTGGCATGCAGATCTTTGTGAAGATCATTAAACACACACAACATCAGATGAGGACCAGAAGACGAGACCCCCAGCAACATCCTTGACAGGGACGACCGCAGTGCCGCGGCAAGACCCTTGTCGGGGCCCCGGCAAGACCCTTGCTGAGGACAACAGCAGGGTCGCGGCCAGGCCCGTGCACACCAAGACCCCATTGTCGTTCCCACGCAGCTACCAGCCCAGCCAGCCAGACGGGCACCTGCGTGGCGACGTGTGGTCCCGAGGCCAACTCAGCAAGTGCCTGCGTGGCGGCATGCAGATCTTCGTGAAGGCGCTGCCATCGCGCCACCTCAGAAGCCTGCCAGCCTACATGGCACTGCCCGCCTCGCTGGCTCTTAGACCTGCTCTTCTCAAAACCCCGCACCCGCCGACCACAGTAGGGATCCCCTTGATCCCATAGATGTCGTTCTCACCGACAATATGCGGTCCGATGAGTGTTGAGGCTCGTGGCGGCTATCGTTATTTTCTGACCTTCACAGATGATTTGAGAAGATATGGGTATATCTACTTAATGAAACACAAGTCTGAAACATTTGAAAAGTTCAAAGAATTTCAGAGTGAAGTGGAGAATCATCGTAACAAGAAAATAAAGTTTCTACGATCTAATCACGGAGGAGAATATTTGAGTTATGAGTTGGTCCTTCTTTTAAAACAAGGTGAAATACTTTCACAACTCACGCCACCTAGAACACCACAGCGTAATGGTGTGTCTGAATGGCGTAACCATACTTTATTAGATATGATGGATCTATGATGTCTCATACCGATGTACCACTATCGTTTTGGCGTTATGCATTAGAGAAACTGCATTCACATTAAATAGGGCAGCGTCTAAATCCGTTGAGACGACACTATATGAATTGTGTTTTCGCAATAAACCTAAGTTGTCATTTCTTAAAGTTTGGGGTTGCGACACTTATGTCAAAAGGCTTCAGCCTGATAAGCTCAAACCCAAATCGGAGAAATGCATCTTCATAGGATACCCCAAGGAAACAATTGGGTACACCTTCTACCATAGATCCGAAGGCAAGATATTCGTTGCTAAAAATGGATCTTTTCCATAGAAGGAGTTTCTCTCGAAAGAAGTGAGTGGGAGGAAAGTAGAACTTGATGAGGTAATTGTATCTTCTCTCAATTTGGAAAGTAGCTCATTAGAGAGATCCGTTCTCGTGATGCCTACACCAACTAGAGAGGAAGCTAATGATGATGATCATGAAACTTCAGATCAAGTTACTACTGAACCTCGTAGGTCAAGCAGCGCAGGATCCACACCAGAGTGGTACGGTAATCCTGTTCTAGAAGTCATGTTACTAGAACATGACGAACCTACAAACTATGAAGAAGCTATGATTAGCCCAGATTCCGATAAATGGCTTGAGGGCATGAAATCTGAGATAGGACCGATGTATGAGAACCAAGTGTGGACTTTGGTGGACTTGCCCGATGATCGACAAGCCATAGAGAATAAATGGACCTTCAAGAAGAAGACTGACGCTGATGGTAATGTTACTGTCTACAAAGCTTGACTTGTTGCAAAAGGTTTTTGAAAAGTTCAAGGAGTTGACTATGTTGAAACTTTCTCACCCGTAGCGATGCTTAAGTCTGACCTAATTATGTTAGAAATTGCCGCATTTTATGATTATGAAATCTGGCAAATGGATGTCAAAACTGCAGTCCTTAATCAATTTATTAAAGAAGAGTTGTATATGATGCAACCAGAAGGCTTTGTCGATCCAAAAGGTGCTAACAAAGTGTGCAAGCTCTAGCGATCCATCTATGGACTGGTGCAAGCATCTTAGAGATGGAATATAGGCTTTGATGAGGTGATCAAAGCATATGGTTTTATACAGACTTTTGGTGAAGCCTGTATTTACAAGAAAGTGAGTGGGAGCTCTGTAGCATTTCTAATATTATATGTGCATTACATGTTGTTGATTGGAAATGATGTATAATTTCTGGATAGCGTAAAAGGATACTTGAATAAATGTTTTTCAATGAAAGACCTCGGTGAAGCTGCTTATATATTTGGCATCAAGATCTATAGAGATAGATCAAGACGCTTAATAGGACTATCACAAAGCACATACCTTGACAAAGTTTTGAAGAAGTTCAAAATGGATCAGTCAAATAAAGGGTTCTTGCCTGTGTTGCAACGTGTGAAATTGAGTCAGACTCAATGCCCGATCACAGCAGAATATAGAGAGAAAATGAAAGGCTTTCCCTATGGCTCAACCATAGGTTCTATCATGTATGTTGTGCTTTGTACCACACCTGATGTGTGCCTTGCCATAAGTCTGGCAGGGAGGTACCAAAGTAATCTAGGTGTGGATCACTGGATAGTGAGAATATCCTGAAGTACCTAAATAGGACCAAGGATATGTTTCTCGTTTATGAAGGTGACAAAGAGCTCATCGTAAATGGTTACGTCGATGCTAGTTTTCACACTGATCCGGATGACTCTAAGTCACAAACCAGATACATATTTATTTTGAATGGTGGAGCTGTCAGTTGGTGCAGTTCCAGGCAAAGCGTCGTGGCGGGATCTACGTGTGAAGCATAGTACATAGCTGCTTCGGAAGCAGCAAATGGAGGAGTCTGGATGAAGGAGTTCATATCGGATCTAGATGTAATACCTTTGTGACAATACTGGAGCAATTGCCTTAGTGAAGGAATCCAGATTTCACAAAAGAACCAAACACATCAAGAGATGCTTCAGCTCCATCCATGATCTAGTCAAGGAGGGAGACATAGAGATTTGCAGAATACATACAGATCTTAATGTAGCAGACCCGTTGTCGGTGTCAAAACCGGCGGATCTCGGGTAGGGGGTCCCGAACTATGCGTCTAGGCGGATGGTAACAGGAGACAAGGGACACGATGTTTTTACCCAGGTTCGGGCCCTCTCGACGGAGGTAAAACCCTACTCCTGCTTCATTGATATTGATGATATGGGTAGTACAAGAGTGGATCTACCACGAGATCAAGGAGGCTAAACCCTAGAAGCTAGCCTATGGTATGATTGTTGTAATGGTTGTGTGTCCTGCGGACTAAAACCCTCTGGTTTATATAGACACCGGAGAGGGCTAGGGTTACATAGAGTCGGTTACAATGGTAGGAGATCTACATATCCGTATCGCCAAGCTTGCCTTCCACGCCAAGGAAAGTCCCATCCGGACACGGGACGAAGTCTTCAATCTTGTATCTTCATAGTCTTGGAGTCCGGCTGACGATGATAGTCCGGCTATCCGGACACCCCCTAGTCCAGGAGTCCCTCAGTAGCCCCCGAACCAGGCTTCAATGACGTCGAGTCCAGCGCATATATAGTCTTCGGCGTTGCAAGGCGGGTTCTCCTTCAAATTCCATGTGCTTGCCGGATAGTGTCCGGCTCTTTTATAAATGTTGCGCTCCTTGGCTTCCACGCCCAATAATGGCCTTCTTCCACGCATCGCACGAATGCGAAAAGCCAGGGTATCTTTTATGTTTTACCCCCTACCTGCGCAAACAATCTGCCTATAAGAGAGGCAAGAATCCAGATCCAAATCCCACCATCTTCCTTCTGCGAGTACTCATCGGAGCGCTTCTGACCAAAAATCCATTCCATCATGGACCATCGACGCAGCTCCTCCTCTCGCGCTCCCAGCCCTCTGCCAGGAGATTGGAGGAGATGTTCTGTCCCGCACAACGAGCTGGTGACGCTCCGAGCGGAGGGATACCTTCCTCCGGCCTCTATGGTCCCGGTTCGAGCCGGGCTGGCCACCTACAAAGGTGGGAAGCAAGCGGAGGCCACCCCTAGTTCCAACAAAGGGGAACGGGTATGCTTCGTCCCCTATCTGATAAGGGGGCTTGGATTTCCTGTACATCCATTCCTCCGCGGGCTTCTGGAGTTCTATGGACTCCAGCTCCATCACCTCACGCCCGCCTCTATTCTGCATATCGCGGGTTTCGTAGCCCTTTGCGAGCTATTCCTGGGCATCGAGCCCCACTTTGCACTGTGGAAGAGGCTATTCTGCCTCGTACCCCGCTCTCACGAGGGGTCAATATATCAAGTGGGCGGTGCCGAAATATGGCGCATCGCCGGGACCGGATATCCATCCGGAACCCCTAAGAAGGCGTCCGAAGACTGGCCTTCAGAATGGTTTTATGTAGAAGACGCTCCACTGCCGGACCCTGTTCGGATCGGCCTTCCGGAGTTCAGCAATGCTCCTCTGAAGAAACGCCTGAGTTGGCGCCCGCGGAGCCCTCAGCTGGAGGAAGACAAGAGCGTCCATTATTTGATGGGCCGGATAAGGTTACTGGCCCATTCCGGATTGACCATGATTGGAGTCATGGCCACATGCATTATGCGGGGGGTGCAGCCGCTGCAATAGAGGGGCCACCCCATGTGGGATTTCAACGGGGAGAATGATGCCACTCGTCATGGCCGCCAAGGGCCGGGATCGGCCGAAGATCTGGTGAAGATTCTGTCCGACCTGTACAAGGGGGAGAAGGAGGACTTCCTCCAGACGAGCCCATTGAATGGGTTCTCCATGAAAAACCCTCGGAGCTGGGTAAGCGGATGTTCATTTATCCGACCCGCGCTTTCAAAGTTAAGTACCTTACTTTATGGTTTTGACGCAGGAACTGCGCCGGACTGTGGAGAGCATACATAGTCCGGCCCCACAACCCGAGGATCCAGAAAGATCCCTTGATCCGTCCTCCGAAGAGGATCCGGACATAAAGGTGGAGCTAATTGACGGGGTGTTTCACCAACTCAGCATGGATAATGCTCTAGTCGCCATTACGACTGACTACCCGGCCTATCTCCGGCTCCCAAGGTGATTGTGACCGAAGTCCTGACACCATTATTTCGTCCTTGCGCATTTCTAACCACCGCATACAATGGTGTCTCGTAGGAGGTACCTTCAAGGCGGGAAGCCGAACCCGCGGCGGCTGACCCACAGGGGTCAGTCCGGCCCCGCGGGCGGAAGAGGGGTGCGGTGCAAATCGAAACGTCACCGCAATGGTATAGCTCGCGACCATCATTTAGGACAAAGTTCGTAGGAGGTGTTTGAATGCTCATGACTTTTGCAGGAGAAAGAGTGCTCGCCGGACTGCGGGCGGAGAGGTTGCCAACCAAGCCTCTGCCAGCCAAGCTCCAACACCTGGTCTGGAGGGGGAGGCGAGTGCAAGGTGCGAGCCGGATACTCCTCCAACAGATGATGCCGACAGACTGTCCGCCACCAGGTCTGAGGTGGAGAGCGCCATGAATCATAGGCGCTGCCGGACAGTTTTTTGTGACGCGCACTTCTTCCCTGAGGCGTTGAATGCCTTTAACACGGGGGACGCACACCTCCGTGCTGCTCAAGATGGTTTGACCAGAGCCACGGAGCAGTATGTAAAAGACATACGGGTAAGAGATTTTAATAGTTGTATATGCCAGTAGCCCCCGAGACTTAAAGTAGTTAGAGTAACTGATTTAAGGATCATTTGATATGCAGGATCTTACAGATAAGAATACCCAATTGTCCCAGGAGCTACAAGAGTGAAAGGCCCAACTTGAGGCCACACTCGCTGCCGCAGGAGGAAACACAGAGACCCCTCCTGGTAACACATTATTTCAAAAAAGATAAGCGGTGTGCGGCGTGCGTGTAAGTCTGACAATGATATTGCAGATGTTGCCGGACTGGATCCGGACAAGCAACAACTACTGCGCCAGCTGAAGGCCGGTGAGAGGGTGCTGGAAGGTGCAGCAGGAAAGGAACAAACTCCAGGATGCCCACGCCCAGCTTGGAGAGGAGCTGAAAGGTGTTCGGGCCGAGCTGTCTGGCTCTGTGAAGGAAAATCAGCGGCTTCGTCATGGCATCTATAATAAGTGCTTGAGCGAACTCCTTTGAAAAGAAGAGTTCGGCGAGGAAGTCAATTGACAGAAATATGTCTGTAGGTGTGCTCACAGGTCGCCCTGCGGAGGAGATGCCCTTATCAACGGGTGATCAACTTCCCGAGCTGGTGCAACTGCTCGAACGAGTTCGGCGGGCGATGAGTGGCGTCGTCCAGGCCTTATGGCCGTCCCTCTCCCTACCCGAGGGCCTTGGAGAGCTTGCGGAGAAGCTTCAGGGAGCGCGGCAGCGCTTCCGTTTATGGAAGATATCGGCCTGCCGCCAAGGTGCCAGGGAGGCCTGGGCCATGGTTAAGACGCGGTACAAGAAGGCGGATCCCAACCACATGGCCGAGGTCAGACCTGTGGGGCCCGATGGGAAGGAGATCCCTGTGAGCTTAGTGTACGACCAAGTAGAGTTGGCCGCTAAATATTCCCAACGGGACTGTAAATTAGACAGCCTGTTAGACGGGATTGAGGAGGAGTACAGTCAGTCGATTTGACAATGTATTTAAAATGACATGTAAAATGCCTTCTAGCCGGATTGTAGATCGTTTGTCTTTGCCGACCTTTTCGCTTCAACCTCGGGACCCTAGAGTCCGGAGTGTGTCCGAATACCTTCTCGGTTAAGAAACAACCGGGGCATGCATGGAGACCAGGCGTAGGGGTCATTAGTGCATTATCAGACAAGTTCCCAACTAGTTATGTTATATTACATGGTTAGTAAGAAACATCTTCCAAGGAGAATAGTTCCGTTAAGGGTTCCTTTCCCTGGGAGGCATGCCCTAAAGTGCATGTCCGGACTACGAAAAGAGCAGGAAAACATCTGGGGGCAGATAAATAAATAGGTAAAAAATCATCTTTCAAGTCACCGACCGAATATTCCCTTAAGAATGCTAGCTTTCGGCTTCACCCAGTCTGAGGTACACATCCGGCTGACCCGGCAGTAACAATCGCAGAGGTGCTCCCTTTACCTCCTAGCCGAACAATCGGGAACGTAGGGGTAAGCACAGGAGCCAGGCAACCCAGCTTGGCCAAAACTTAAGTCATATCGATGCATATAATGGTGAATAAAAGGTACATGTGGAAGTTTGACACATGTGCTGGGCATGAAGCCCTTACAAGTAAGCTTCTGGTAAAGAAGCCCCCAGGTATAACGAGTGCGGATAGCACATCAAGTGTGTGCGAACAATGCGCAAGTAGGCCTTTAAGGGCTTTTATGAAAAGGGTGAGAGAAAAGAGAGAAACGAAAGACAGCTGAAGTGTAAAAATTTGGACAGGGGAAGGAGACGAACTCTTAGTCCGGCGCTAGGCGTAGATTCTTCGGAGGCGGGCTGCGTTCCATGGGTTCGGCACGAGTCGGTTGTCCGATGCATTTCGCAGACGATACGCTCCGCCGGTTAGGACTTGATCGATAATGAAGGGGCCCTCCCATTTGGGCTTGAGCTTGTCCTTTTTCTTGTCTGGTAGGCGTAGAACTAGTTCGCCAACATTGCAAGTCTTAGCCCGTACTTCTCTGCTTTGATATCTTCGAGCCTGCTGCTGATAGAATGCGGAACGAGCCTTGGCGACGTCGTGTTCTTCCTCCAATGCGTCCAAGCTATCCTGCCGATCCATCTCGGCTTCTCTTTCTTCGTACATGCGCACTCGAGGTGAGTCATGAATGATGTCGCAGGGCAAAACTGCCTCTGCGCCGTATACCATAAAAAATGGTGTGAATCTGGTAGTACGGTTGGGCGTTGTCCGCTGCCCCCAGAGTACGGAGTCAAGCTCCTCTACCCAGTGCGTGTTAGATTCCGTAAGGGACCGCACTAGTCTGGGTTTGATGCCGCTCATTATTAGACCATTTGCTCGTTCCACTTGACCGTTGGTTTGAGGATGATAGACTGAAGCGTAATCAAACTTAATGCCCATATTTTTGCACCATAATTTAACCTCGTCGGCCGTGAAGTTCGTGCCATTATCGGTAATGATGCTATGGGGGACACTATAATGGTGTACTACCCCGGATATGAAGTCTATCACTGGTCCGGACTCTGCCGTTTTAACTGGCTTGGCCTCTATCCATTTGGTGAATTTGTCCACCATGACCAATAGGTACTTTTGCTTGTGGGTTCCCCCTTTAAGGGGTCCAACCATGTCAAGCCCCCAGACCGCGAACGGTCAGGTGATGGGTATAGTATTGAGGGCGGTGGGTGGCATATGGCTCTGATTAGCAAAGAGCTGACAACCGACGCATCTTTGGACTAAGTCCTGAGCATCTGCCGGGCCGTCGGCCAATAAAATCCTGTACGGAATGCCTTGCCTACAAGGGCCCGAGCTGCAGCGTGGTGTCCGCCTAGTCCGGCATGAATTTTAGCCAGAAGGTTTCGCCCTTCCTCTTCGGAGATACACCTTTGAAGGACTCCGGTTGTGCTTTTCTAATAGAGTTCTCCCTCGTGGACCTTGTAGGCTTTAGATCGCCGAACTATGCAGCGGGCCTCATTTTGGTCTTCGGGAAGTTCCTGCCTAAGTAAGTAGGCTAGGAATGGCTCTGTCCACGGGGCGATTACTGCCATTACTTCGTGGGCTGAAGGTGTTATTTCATCGGCTAAGTCACCAATTATGTCAGATTGTTCTGTGTTGGGTGGTGCGGCTGCTTCCGGGTTGTTATTTCCCGACTCCTTCTAGGAAGATGTTTGGAGGGACAGCGTCGCGTTTCACGCCGATGCGTGCCAATACGTCGGCTGCTTGGTTATTATCCCCGGCTACATGGTGGAATTCAAGTCCTTCGAACCGAGCTGACATTTTTAGGACATCGTTATGATAGGCTGCCATTTTCGGATCCTTGGCGTCAAAGTCTCCATTTACTTGGGATATTGCAAGGTTTGAATCCCCGCGCACCTCTAGGCGTTGAATGCCCATGGAGATTGCCATCCGGAGGCCATGTAGGAGGGCCTCGTATTTGGCTGCATTGTTGGAGTCCATGTACATTATCTGAAGTACGTATTGGACTATGTCCCCGGTTGGGGACGTCCATACGACGCTAGCCCCCAAGCTGGCCAACATTTTGGAGCCGTCGAAGTGCATAATCCAATTGGAGTATGCGCCGTACTCTTTAGGGAGTTCGGCTTCAGTCCATTCAGCGACAAAGTCAGCCAAGACTTGCGACTTTATAGCTCGCCTAGGTTTGTAAGTTATATCAAATGGTAAGAGCTCAATGGGCCATTTTGCAATCCTTCCCGTCGCGTCGCGGTTGTTTATAACGTCGTTGAGGGGCACTTCGGAGGCCACTGTTATCGAACACCCTTGAAAGTAGTGTCGGAGCTTCCGGGATGCCATGAACACCGCATATGCTTTCTTTTGATAGTGCGGGTAACGGGACTTGCAGGGAGTTAAGACAGTGGATACGTAGTACACTGGTTTTTGAAGAGGGAATTTATGCCCTTCTGTTTCTCGTTCGACGACGAGTACCGCACTTACAACTTGATGTGTTGCCGTGATGTATAACAACATTGGTTCGCCCAGGTTAGGCGCAGCCAGGACCGGATTTGTTGCCAATATGGCTTTTATTTCGAGTCCGGCAGTGGCAGCATCCGTCCACTCGAAGTGTTCGGTGTGCCTGAGAAGGCGATAGATTTGAGGTCTTTTGGAATATCCAGCTGTGATAGAGCTCGGATCTTGGCTGGGTTTGCTTCAATTCCTCTACCGGATACAATGAAGCCCAGGAGCTTTCCGGCTGGTACGCAGAAAACGCATTTTTCCAGATTCATTTTTATGTCATATGCTCGGAGGTTGTCGAATGTGAGCCTCAAATCATCTACTAGAGTCTCGACGTGTCTGGTTTTGACGACTACGTCGTCTACGTATGCCTCTACTGTTTTGCCGATCTGGGTAGCCAGACATGTCTGAATCATACGCTGATATGTTGCGCCGGCGTTTTTGAGTCTGAAGGGCACCGTGTTGAAGCAGAATGGTCCATATGGAGTAATGAATGCCGTTGCGGCTTGGTACGCTTCTGCCATCTTGATTTGATGGAAGCCGGAGTATGCGTCAAGGAAGCACAATGAATCGTGCCCTGCAGTAGCATCGATTATTTGGTCTATGCGGGGAAGGGGGAAGGGATCCTTTGGGCAGGCCTTGTTGAGCTCTTTAAAATCGACGCATAGGCGCCAGGATTTGTCCTTCTTTGGTACCATTACCAGGTTTGCTAGCCAGTCCGGATGTTTGATGTCTCTGATGAATCTGGCTTCCAGTAGTTTGGCTAGCTCTTCTCCCATTGCCTGTCTTTTGGGTTCGGAAAATCGCCGAAGAGCCTGTTTGACTGGCTTGAATCCTTTTAGGATGTTTAGGCTGTGTTCTGCCAATCTGCGTGGGATTCCTGGCATATCTGAAGGGTGCCAGGCAAAGATGTCCCAATTTTCCCGAAGGAATTCTCGCAGTGCGGCATCTACATCAGGGTTCAGCTGTGCCCTGATGGAGGCCGTCTTTGTTGGGTCCATTGGATGGACCTGGAATTTGACTATTTCATCCGCTGGTTTAAAGGAGGTGGACTTGGATCTCTTATCGAGTATCACATCGTCCCTATTCACCGTAGAGCGCAGAGTAGTGAGTTCTTCTGCCGCTAGGGCTTCGGATAGTGCCTCCAGGGCTAATGCGGCTGTCTTGTTTTCAGCGCAGAGTGCTATGTCCGGATCACTAGCTAGAGTGATTATTCCGCCGGGCCCAGGCATCTTAAGCTTCATGTACCCGTAATGGGGTATGGCTTGAAAAATTGTGAATGCCTCTCGTCCTAATATAGCGTGATATCCGTTGCTGAACGGGGCCACTTGGAACGTGACCTCTTCGGACCTGTAATTGTCCGGCGAGCCGAACACCACATCAAGTGTGATTTTTCCTGTGCAGCGTGCTTCCCGGCTAGGGATTATTCCTCTAAAGGTTGTGCTGCTTCGCTCAATGCGGCTCCAGTCTATTTCCATTTTTTGAAGAGTTTCCTCGTAGATGAGGTTTAGTCCGCTGCCGCCATCCATGAGTACCTTGGTAACACGAAAGCCGTCCACTATTGGACTGAGGACCAATGCGGCTGGTGCTCGGGCTGTTTGAAATTTAGGTTCATCGCTGGCGTTGAAGGTGATGGCCATGTCGCTCCATGGATTTGTTGTTGCTACTTGGTACACTTCGGCAAGGCTGCGGATTGTTCGTTTTCGCATATTATTTGATGCAAAAGTCTCGAAGACTGTTGACACCGTACTGGTACTGTTGGAGTGGTTTTCCGGGGCTAGAAGCTCCTCGCCACTTTTGGCCACCTGCCGCAATATCCAACATGCTCGAAGGCTATGTGTTGGGGTGGCGCCTTCTGTACTGTGAATTTTACAGGGTCCGCTGAGCCATCCCTCCAGTACGGTTCTATGCCCTTTATGGGGTTTTTGCTTTTTGGTTTTTGTACCTGGTGCCTGAGTGTGATGCGCCCTTTTGTTACGGACTAGGGTTGTATTCGGGGCCGGATTGTCCCAAAACTTAGTTTCGGTTTTCCGGAAACTCTCCATCGCACAGTACTTTCGTACTATGGACGCCAGGTCGGCCAAGCGTGTAATTTCACGGCGACTGACAGCGTTCAAGATTCCCTCGTCCGTGCAATTATTGCAGAAAATTGAAATTGCGTTTTCCTCTCGGCAGTACTTTATCCTGTCCATAACCAGGAGGAATCTGCCCCAGTAATGATGTACTGTTTCAGTGGGCTCTTGCCGGATTTGAGATAGATCGCATATGTCTGGGTGGGTGGGTGGAATTGAGTCCGGAATCCTACCCATCTCGAGGCTCAAGGGCCGAGAAGTTTCCGAATTTGGAAGCTTGGATTGTTGGACGTTGTCCAACGAGTCCGGTCCGATGCCTGACTTTAGGTTCAGTGCTTGATCGAAGTCCGTCCGTCCGCGGGAATCCGGCGTGGAGGGTTCGGAAGCCCGGACATGACTAGTTTTCAATACAGAAGAAGAGTCGCCGCATTGTTCCTCTACCACCGCAACATGGTGGGTAACCTGGGGAGAGTTAATCTCTCTTAGATTGGTTTTAAGCCCAATCTGATTGTAGTCTGTAGCGACTCCCAGGGCGGCGATGCGATCCAAGAGCTCGTTTACGGACGAGAGCTCTATTGGATCCAGCTGCTCGGCGAATTCCGAGTTGACGTGAAGATTGCTTTTGATGACCCGAGAGGTCATCGTCGAAGCGGTGGCCCAACAGGCGGTCATGAGAAAACCACCCAGCCGGATAGTTTGGCCGGCGGCCAAGGCTCCTTTGGCGAAGATACCATCTTTGAAGACGGGAAGAGGCATCCTTCCTATCGGTGACGGCACAGAGGAACTCTCAATGAAAGCACCAATGTCGGTGTCAAAACCGGCGGATCTCGGGTAGGGGGTCCCGAACTGTGCGTCTAGGCGGATGGTAACAGAAGACAAGGGACACGATGTTTTTACCCAGGTTCGGGCCCTCTCGATGGAGGTAAAACCCTACTCCTGCTTGATTGATATTGATGATATGGGTAGTACAAGAGTGGATCTACCACGAGATCAAGGAGGCTAAACCCTAGAAGCTAGCCTATGGTATGATTGTTGTAATGGTTGTGTGTCCTGCGGACTAAAACCCTCCGGTTTATATAGACACCGGAGAGGGCTAGGGTTACACAAAGTCGGTTACAATGGTAGGAGATCTACATATCCGTATCGCCAAGCTTGCCTTCCACGCCAAGGAAAGTCCCATCCGGACACGGGACGAAGTTTTCAATCTTGTATCTTCATAGTCTTGGAGTCCAGCTGACGATGATAGTCCGGCTATCCGGACACCCCCTAGTCCAGAACTCCCTCACCTGTTGACTAAGCCTCTTCCACGAGCAAAACATGATCAGCACCAAGACTCCATGGGTGTTAGAATTATTATAATGTAATCTAGATTATTGACTCTAGTGCAAGTGGGAGACTGAAGGAAATATGCCCTAGAGGAAATAATAAAGTTTTTATTTTACATTTCCTTATTTCATGATAAATGTTTATTATTCATGCTAGAATTGTATTAACCAGAAACTTGATACATGTGTGGATACATAGACAAAATACCGTGTCCCTAGTAAGCCTCTACTAGACTAGCTTGTTAATAAAAGATGGTTAAGTTTCCTAACCATAGACATGTGTTGTCATTTGATAAACGGGATCACATCATTAGGATAATGATGTGATGGACAAGACCCATTCGTTAGCTTAGCATTATGGTCGTTCAGTTTTATGGCTATTGCTTTCTTCATGTCAAATACATATTCCTTCGACTATGAGATTGTGCAAGTCCCGGATACCGGAGGAATACCTTGTGTGCTATCAAACATCAGAATGTAACTGGGTGATTATAAAGATGCTCTACAGGTATCTCCGAAGGTGTTCTTTTGGGTTGGCATAAATCGAGATTAGGATTTGTTACTCCGAGTATCAGAGAGGTATCTCTGGGCCCTCTCAGTAATACACATCATAAGAAGCCTTGCAAAAAAGTGAATAATGAGTTAGTTGTAGGATGATGTATTACGGAACGAGTAAAGAGGCTTGCCGGTAATTAGATTGAACTAGGTATGAAGATGCCGACGCTCGAATCTCAGGCAAGTAACATACCGATGACAAAGGGAATAATGTATGTTGTCATAATGGTTCGACCGATAAATATCTTCGTAGAATATGTGGGAGCCAATATGAGCATCCAGGTACCGCTATTGGTTATTGACCGAAGAGGTGTCTCGGTCAAGTCTACGTAGTTCTCGAACCCATAGGTCCGCACGCTTAACATTTGATGACGATATTGTATTATATGAGTTATGTTATTTGATTACCGAATGTTGTTCGGAGGTCCGGATGAGATCACGGACATGACGACGTCGAGATATAAAGATTGATATATACGACGATAGTATTCGGACATCGGAAGTGTTCCTAAGTGTATCGGGTAATTATCGGAGTACCAGAGGGGTTACCAGAACCCCAAGGAGGAAGATATGGGCCATATGGGCCATGAGAGGGGAGCACACTAGCCCACAAGGGGTAGCGCTCCCCCCCCCCCCTGATGGAAGGAGGCCAAGTGGGATAAGAAAAAAGAGGGGGTTTGCCCCCCCTTCCTTCTCTCCTTCCCCTGCCCTTTTTTTCTCCGGCAATTATGGAAGGGAGGAGGCCCAATTGGGGAAGAACCCAAGTAGGATTCGGCCTACATGGGGTGCCTCTCAGGTGCCTCTCCTCCCCTTCTACCCATATATATGTGGGGATGGGGCACCTAGAAGACAGAACATCAATTGTTAGCCGTGTGCGGCGCTGCCCTCAACCTACTAGGGAAAACCCTAGTAGTAGCGCTTGTTTTTAAGCTAGTAGTTGTGCTTGTGCAAGCGCTACCACTAAGGCGCTATAGCTAACTAGTAGCAGTAGCTGGATGGATGCGCTACTGCTATACCTAGTTAGCAGTAGCGCTTTCCTATAGTATGCGCTACTGATAGTACTAAGTAGCAGTAACGCTTCTTCTGAAAAGCGTTGTTGCTAACTTTTCATGTATTTTTAAAAATACAGCTTATTTTCGTTGTGGTTTTATATACAGTACTTCCATCATATGATTCTATGACCATGATTAGTTATCATATATAACAGTGGGTGAAATGAACATGGAGTAGATTCAAGTGGAGGCAACATGTGGTGCATGTCAAAAGTACTACTAGTCCAAACTTGATCTAGTTTGGATTAGTAGTAGTTTTGATTTGCACCACATGTTGCCTCCACTTGAATCTAATCCATGTTCATTTCACCTACTGATATATATATATATATATATATATATATATATATATATATATATATATATATGAAATAACTCATCATGCTCATATAACAACTTAGCATCATGCATCATTGATCATAATAATAAATAACTCATCATTGGTATCATAATAACAAGTCATACTCATCATCATCAATCATACAACTTCTAACCGATACCACATCATCATCATAGTCATCTAACCAATCCTACTTAGTTGTTCTTAGCACATGATCATGAGTATTAGCTAGGACCTACTACCTTCTCCTAGGTAAAATAGCATAAAACAAGATAGCCCCTGACTCTCCATTATGGAGAATGGAGATTATCATGTCTCCAATTCTTGCCTTTCGCATAATCTTGCTTCCAAGAACCTCCTTACGATTGTCCATACATTTTTTCCATTTTTTGATTACCATGTGTTCACCAGTTTTAGAAATCCGATATGGATAGGTGAGACTCTTAGGATGACCTGGCTGTATGTTCAAAACATCAAGGCGACCATTCTGATACATCAAATGAGGCACACAATCCATCGGGATTTTCTGTTGAATAACATAGTAATAACTTCATAGTTAGCAATGTAGTTCAGTTTTAGAAATATGCAAAAGATGCACGGATGTTGTAATAGTAAAAAAAATTACCAGGGTATCTCCATGGAAGTTATCGTGGTTCAACACGTGCACTAGTGGCAAGTATTGACCATAATGTGGAGGAGTTTGATAATAGGCATTGTAATTCTCAAGGTCAGTACAAAATGCGAACAAATGATTTTTCTCCTGATAAGTTAACTCAGAGCCATCGGTGTAGTAGGTTCTATGTACCATCTTCCACACATTCTTTGAAGAATGAAATAAGCTATCAATGGAAATAAGCTATAAACTATTTTCAAATAAACAATATAAATTACTTAATAACTATGTTTGAGAAACTCACATAGCGGTACAATTGGAAGCGTATCAACAAGGACCTAAATGTCCAAATTGTCTACCTCGATGTTAGGATCACCAAGATCCATGGTGACAAACATACCCTCTTGAAAATCATACATCTTGCAAAGTGCTTCCCAACCCGGGCAACCAAAATTGGATACGCTCTCAGAATTGTATAGATTTACCTCAAAATACATACCACGATGGGTCCTTAAGTTAATTTTCTTTGCTTCATTCCTCTCATGATCTTCAAAAACCATCCTCTTCAAGACATAGCATCTTGCATGGCATGGGATAAGCTAGTCGAATTGTAAAAGACGAAAATTATACGTTGAAGTAGTAGAAGTCGAGCTTAATTACAAAAAAACACTTTGCATCGTAACTTACCGTATCACAATCGAAGGCCTCCTCGAGCTTAATGTTGAAGCGCTGACTTTCTACCAAGTGAGGACTGTCGCCGAAACCCCGGTTGTCGCTGCACCAGGAGCTCTCACCGGGACTTCCTCTGCTGACATTTCCTATGTTCATAATTCAAAGATTAAACTTGTACAATTAAATATATGTACTACAAAAATTAAATTAGATCATTATTATTCATCACGGGTTGACTATCGGTCTGTTGAGTCTTTGCTTGAAAACTCTCAGCTCACGTGGTGTATATATTCGACCGTCGGTGATGGTAGCTCCTCCTTTTGTTCCCGAGTGCATTACACCAAATTGTCTAGCACACGGGAACGAAGGAGAAGCTACCCCCACGACAATAGTCGGGATTCTTCGTCCTCTCATATATGACGGAGACTCTTCCTCACTGATTCCTCTTTGACATTTGCGATCGTCGGTGATGGTCGTTACTCCTCCTCTGCTAGTGCATAACAAAGGTCTAGCACAAGGAGAAGAAGGAGAAACGACCCCCACGACAACAGTCGGGATTCTTCGTCCTCTCATATATGGTGGAGCCTCGACAGACATAAAGTCAACCTGAAATATCGTTTAATTATTTTTCTAGAAAATCCAGGCCACTCGATATTTCCTACATATTCTAGCACAAGTCATGCCAGAATTCACGGAAAAATCTGGCATGACCTTTTCTAAAAAAGGACATATCGAGCGCCTAAAATTTGTCGGAACGGAAAATAATCAACACTCGGGCAAAACATAGGCCAGTCGGAGATGTAACCTGCAAACATGACCGGCCACTTGGGCAAGCACATATCCTATTTGAGCAACACAAGCTATACATGTTTATATCTACATCACATGAGCATTCAAACTTGGAGTAGTATTCCAACCCGGGTTCATAATACATTATTCCAAGATCTACATCATATGAGCATTCAAACTCGATCATAACTAGGGTTCATACTACATTATTCTAGGATTAAACACCTAAAACACCAAAATTAAATTAACAACATGGGGTGGCTAGTCTCACCTCAATCGAGGTCGGAGGGGGTCGGTGACGGGGACGACGGCGGGGATGATGCAGGGGCTCCTTGATTTCTGTAAAAACAAAATATAAAAAAACATTATTATCGTCATCTTAGGACTTAGTGAAACTCCATAAGCTGCATTTAATTATTATATTCAAATTTACTTATAGTTTCCTATTCTATTCGAATTTACTTATTCAAATTTCCTAAAAAAATCCTATTCTATTCAAAAGACCCACATTTACTTATTTTTTTCAATTTCATATTTTATTCTATTCTAATTTACTAAAAACAAAAACCTACATTTAACAAAAACTAAAACCTATTTACAAAAATGGGGAGGAGTGTGGGAGGAGGCCAGGAGGAGGGGAAGGAGGAGGAGGAGGAGAGAGCAGGAGGGGGACGAGGAGAGAGCAGGGAGGAGGAGGAGGGAGGAGGAGGAGAGAGCAGGAGAGGGAGGAGGGAGGAGGAGGAGGGGGCCGCCGGAGGTAGGAGGAGGAGGGGCCGCCAGTAGAGAGGGAGGAGGATGATGGGGTCGCCGGCGCCGGAGAGGGAGGAGGAGGAGGAGGGAGGAGGATGGGGAGGAGGAGGAAGGAGGGATCGACCTTGGGGTGGAGGAGGAGGACGGCGACGGCGATGGCGGCGACGGCGACGGAGGCGACAAAGAGGTGACGGACGAGAGTGTGAGGGGGAGCGTGAGAGGACGCACGCGGGCCGGTTAATTTAGATAAGGGCCCTTAGTGGTAGCACTTGTCTCTAAAAAGCTCTAGTCCTAACATCTGTAGCAGTAGCGTTTTCTGAAGAAAAGCGCTACTGCTACAGATTTTAGCAGTAGCGCTTTCAGAAGAAAGGCGCTACTGATAAGACTAAGAATGTAAAAAAAATCAAAAATACATTGGTCATTAATGATCTTTTTGTGTAGAATCTAAATTGTTAATAGGAATCTTCCTGATTTAAGAACTGGCGAAGACTCCTATTGCGGCCACAGATCCTACACATAGAGTTCAATGAAGACCAAGTGGTTGTGATGGTTTGAGAAGCACCATATTTAAGGTGGTAAAAATTCTGTTAGTGGAGCGAGGTGGGACAGAACTTTGGTCTAGGAGGAGGGGACTGAATTTATCAGTAGTGCTGGTCTGGGAAGAAGCGCTATTGCTAAGATGCATAGTAGTAGCGCTTGCAAAACGTGAGCACTACCACTATCCCTAGCACACATGGAACAGTCTGTCAATTGTAGTAGTAGCGCATTTTATAGGATCAGCGCTGCTACTATGATCATAGTAGCAGCGTCCGTGCCGCCTAAGCGCTACTGCTATCTAGCAGCAGCGCTTTCCTTGAACAAGCGTTACGGGTGAGCTCCTGTGTATAAGCATTTCCCTAGTAGTGTCCATAGTTTACACCCCTGGTCATATTCTCACGGTGCTTAGGCAAAGCCATGCGCAGATCACATCACCATCACCGTCACCACATTGTCATGCTGATGGAACTAATCTACTTCCTCGACACCTTTGTCGGTGTCAAAACCGGCGGATCTCGGGTAGGGGGTCCCGAACTGTGCGTCTAGGCGGATGGTAATAGGAGACGAGGGACACGATGTTTTTACCCAGGTTCGGGCCCTCTCGATGGAGGTAAAACCCTACGGTCCGTGTCAAAACCGGCGGATCTCGGGTAGGGGGTCCCGAACTGTGCGTCTAGGCGGATGGTAACAGGAGACAAGGGACACGATGTTTTTACCCAGGTTCGGGCCCTCTCGATGGAGGTAAAACCCTACTCCTGCTTGATTGATATTGATGATATGGGTAGTACAAGAGTAGATCTACCACGAGATCAGAGAGGCTAAACCCTAGAAGCTAGCCTATGGTATGATTGTTGTATATGATCTATCGACTAGCCTGGCCTCGGTTTATATAATGCACCCGAGGCCTAGGATAACAAGAGTCCTAGCCGAATACGCCGGTGGGGGAGGAGTCCTTGTCTTGATCGCCAAGTCTTGTGGAATCTTCCTTGTATGCGGCAGCTGCCCGGACTGGCCCATGAGTATACGACCATGGGGGTCCTCGGCCCAATCCAACTGATCGGGAGACGACGTGGTGAGTACCCCCTAGTCCAGGACACCGTCAGTAGCCCCCTGAACCGGTCTTCAAGTTAGGGACGCTCCTCGATTCTTCCGAACTGTTCTTCATCTTCAGTTGCCGGTCTTGAAAACTGGTTCAACAAATCTTCTCATCTTCGATCTTGAGGATCGCCGTAGTGCATTCGACGAGTTTATACGTCGGGTATCCGAGGAGCCCCCTTAAGTTTCCGGCCTTTATCAATGCCTTGTTATTTTTATGCCACACCTCGGGTTTGTGGTTGTTCCTGGGAGGCAGTGCCCTCTCGTATCCGAGCTCTAACGCCGGACTGCATTCGAGGTATTTTTTGCAGCCGAGCACCAATGCCGGACTGCTTTCGAGCTCCAACGCCGAAATGTATCCGAGCTCCAACGTCGGACTACGTCCAAGCTCCAACGCCGGACTATATCCAAGATGTCATAGATCATCTTGGTCCAAAAAAGTTGAAGGAGTTTAGCTGAGCTTAATGCCGGAAATGCCCTCTAAGAAGCCAGCCACTTGCATCCGAGCTATATGCCGAACTGCTTCCGAGGTGGTTAAGCACCTCGGTCATGGGCTGATTTTTGGTCAATATTTTTTATTGATGCAATTTATTCTCTGACGAGATATATAGCCAGTAGCCCCCAAGGTGTGTATCTGTCTAAAACCCGAGATGCACCTGAAGGATGACATAAGACCGCTGATCCCAGTAACCGCTGAGACTCAGGTTGATTTGCGGCCGACCAACCTAAGGATCAAAATCTCCTCGGAAACTGTATTGCACTTAAAATTTTCTGCATAGAACAGGTAATGCAGTAGCCCCCGAGACACTGGTCGGGTGGCAACACCAGATCAGGGGATCGATGTGCCCCTTTAATATTTGTAAATAATGAGCCCGAAGCCCAGTAGCCCCCGAGCCTTAATGCGGGCACAGGTTTCCGAATTAAGGATTGATATCCATAGTAAAATCACAAATTATGTGTAATGACTCTATGTATCCAAGTACTTTATGTCACTAATGCTCGGATCCATATTGTACAAAACTTTGTTGACCGACCATCGGCATCAACCTCCTCGGCCAGTACCCAAGGAGTGTTTGTCCTACTTTATAAAGCCTTTATAAGGGCAAAGATTTATGACAAACAAGGCAATCTGGCCATACGGTTTTATAAACAAAGGTACGCAGAGAGATATGTTATATTACTGTTTAACATAGGAAATGTCTTCCAAAGAAAATAGTCCTGCTATCGGTTCCTTTCTTTGGGTTGTCATGCTAAGCATGATCACGAAACCTCAGCTCTAATGGAAGAGCAAAATATTGAGGATTTAGTTTGGGAGGCCAGTTACTAGCCCCCGGTAGTGTTCGGCGACAGTCGAGGTCAAGCCATAAACACTTCGGCCAATGTTATGAATGGCCCGTCATTTAATATAGTCATCGGATCATTGACCAGTTTACGCCTATTGTGATAGTCAGTTTTTGGCTTTCTCCACTGAGGTGCTTGACCATGCGAGCTGGAAGCACAATCGCAGTGGTTCTCCCTTGGCACACCTAGCCGAACAAAGCGGAACGTAGGCGGCAAACACAGGAGCCGACCCAACTATTGACCGAAGACACAATTCGAAACTGATGCATATATAGCAATATCCGAGAATGTTTTTGCTGAATCCCTAAAGGTGTCCGGTGTTGCACTGCGAGACTAATGCTGGAAACGCACAAATAGTTTAAAAGTGCCATAGGCTCGAAAAGCCAAAAAACTTATTCAAAAGTTTAATGTCCGGACTAGATCAAGTGTTCGGTGCCAAATCAAAAATTGGAAAAAAGTGCTTCTGCCGTGCTTTAACATGACACATCCTATCTCGAGACTTCAAGTGGGTCAGCCTATGCCGTCAACCTCCTATCCGGAAGGCGGAGTACTTCTTGTTAGGCCGGTTTAGCAAACTTTAGCGGCTTCGAGAGAGAAATTAGGCGCCCCGGCTATTGACCGCACACTCGCGTTGAAAAAAGGAGTGATAAATAGTAATAATAATAATAACTTTGCAACAACTAAGAAGAAAAACACTTATTATAAAATGGCTCAAATAAACTTAAGAGACCCCAAGTGACTTGGGTAAAAGAATGATTGTATGTACTGAAATACTTATATCATATCTATGTTCACCCAAACTTTATACGCGTCTTAACCGACCGTCGGCTTCTCCCTCTTCGGCAAGGGCCGAAAAGTGTTATGTACTCCACCCGTCGAGAATATCGACGGTGTTTCCAATAACCAGGCAATCAGGCCATAAGGCTGTAATAGACAAAGCGCGCTCAAGGATCTTATGCTTTATTACTAACAAAGCGTAAGAAGCATCTTCGAAGAAAATAGTACCCCCACCGATACCTTTCTTCGGTGCTCATTATTACTATGAGACGTGTGCAATAGATTTTTTGTACTCATGAGTTCCGTTGTGTGCCGACCATGATTGAAAACAATAAGAGCGCTAGCTTTCGGCTTCACCCAGTCTGAGGTCAGAGCTCGGAGGACCCGGTCGTGACAATCGCAGAGGTGCTCCCTTTACTCCCTAGCCGAACAATCGGGAACGTAGGGGTAAGCACAGGAGCCAGGCAACCCAGCTTGCAAATCGCTTAAGTCAATATGGTGCATATTGTGGCGTAATACACGAACAAGGAACGAAGCCGTACAAGTATAATCATATGCAAGAGGAAAAAACTTCATGAAGGAAGCCCCCAAGTGAACGGGGTATTTGAATTTGTGTGTCACAAACAAAGTTTGGACAAGGAAAAATTTTCAAGCAACTTTTTTCCAAAAAATTATAATGCTTGGTCTAACCGAACACAAGTTAAAAATTAAAACTTTGAGCATGAAGGCAACTTAGCTAATTAATGTGTTCAGTATTGATGACATGGTCCGAGCTTGATGCGGGACAAGGTTCCATCCCCCAAGCTAGTCCCGAGGTGGCGGAGCAAAGAGCTCGGCACTCCGAAGTGGTGACATAGCACGGGTAATGCAGGCCGGCAGAGTGATGCCGAAGTCCCCGGCATGGGGTAATGAAGTGTTGACGAAGCCCCCCGTCCAGCCGAGGTGACGCCAAAGGATATAGTCCGGCTGGATCATTTTCCGGTGCACAAAAAATAGTGCAAACCGGAGATAATAGTAATAATAATAATAATAATAATCATTCCATAATAAATAATTTATGCAAAGTGAGTAATAGAAGAAATATGGCCTGGCGCCGAAGTCAATGTCGATGCAGGGGTCAGCGTGTTGCAGTAAAGGCGTGACAAAGTCTGAATTCATAGGTCGGTCCGAGTTCCAGATGCGGCGTTTGCCGGACTATGTACGGAAACTGACCGAACCACCGTGCGATCGTCGTTAATGTGACCACCATCTGATAGACCTGCGTACATATGATGGACAAACCGGAGTAATAATTCCTTGGGAAAAATGAACCCAAACAAGCAAAAAATACTAGGATTAATAGCACCTGGTTTATTTGTTGTAGCAATCCGAAGAAAGGTGATTCCAAAAATTGGGACTCGATCCGCACACCCATTGCCTGATGGGCAATAGAGCGACGGCATGGCAATGCCGGCAAAAGTAGGCTTGCCGACACAAAGCCCTCGGCCCAGCTAATCGTGACGAAGCTGGTCGGCCGGTGACGCCAAAGTCACCAGAGTAGGTTGATGAAGAGATGGCGAAGCTGCCGGTCCAGCCGATACATCGAAGCCTCGATGTTAGCCGATGAGTCGAAGTAGATCGATGTGATGGACACCGGCTTGAAGAAGCAATAGTGCGGCCCTGCCGATGCAGGTCATGACGTGATCAATGCCGGCTTGATGAAGTGGCCGTGCGGCGATGTTGATGTGCCCGCTCCGTGTAATCCGTGGGGCGGCGATGTTGATGACGATTTATCCTTCACGATGCCGAACTCTTGTTCAGCTTGCCGAGATGATGATCCAAAGAAGTTGAGCTCGGCTCAACAAAGTGACGACGTGTCTAGCGCAGGTCGGCAGCCGTGGAGCAATATTGCCGGACTGGTTTGACACCAGCATGATGTTGAAGATCATGTTCGAAAGATTTTAAAGTTAGTGGGATGTGTTTGGGAACAAAACACAATACTCCATACAAAACTTCCTTCAAAAAGGATGTCCGAAATCACGTTCGTAAAAAAGACGAACTCGGGTCGGATTCGTTTTCACGCAGAAAACAGATCCGAAAAGTGATGCACTAATCGGAAGGTTCCCGGAGTTTGGACGGTCGGATGGAGCTGAAATTTTGAGGGGTGGTAGATATAGGAATTCCGCAGCCGATCAACGGTTGGAACTTACAAAGGACTTCCGAGCTAGAAGCTGGACACCACGCCCTAAACTCATCCAGATTCTCGTCCAGATTCAATACGGCTCCGGTATATCGGAGACTGCCGGAGATTCCTCCATCGGAACTCGACGAAATTTTCCAGGGTTGTTGTAGACTCAATTCTACACAATTTCATCGAAGCAATCGTTAAAACGACAATTGAGGAGGCGGTGGCGGCGGACACAACTTCGCTGTCCAGAAAAATAGCACGGTCGCCCGAGGGCAATGTTGGCGTTGAGCCCCCGGGATCCCCGGATGATTCCTCCACGATCTTGATAGGGATCGGAGTTGATGTTGATGAAGGCCCTCATCCGAACATGACGATCGGAGGTAGGGCACAGTCCTTGGTCGAACCAAGGTGACCAGTTGAGCTGGTGACGAAGATGCCGAAGACGCAGTTGATCTGCAGGTGAGCCATCGACCTTTTGCCGAACACACAACGAAACTCTCAATGAAAGCAGCAATGTCGGTGTCAAAACTGGCAGATCTTAGGTAGGGGGTCCCGAACTGTGCGTCTAGGTGGATGGTAACAGGAGACAAGGGACACGATGTTTTTACCCAGGTTCGGGCCCTCTCGACGGAGGTAAAACCCTGCTCCTGCTTGGTTGATATTGATGATATGGGTAGTACAATAGTAGATCTACCACGAGATCAGAGAGGCTAAACCCTAGAAGCTAGCCTATGGTATGGTTGTTGTATATGATCTATCGACTAGCCTGGCCTCGATTTATATAATGCACCCAAGGCCTAGGATAACAAGAGTCCTAGCCGAATACGCCGATGGGGGAGGAGTCCTTGTCTTGATCGCCAAGTCTTGTGGAATCTTCCTTGTATGCGGCAGTTGTCCGGACTGTCCCATGAGTATACGACCATGGGGGTCCTCGGCCCAATCCAACTGATCGGGAGACGACGTGGTGAGTACCCCCTAGTCCAGGACACCGTCACCTACTCATGCTTGATTGATATTGATGATATGGGTAGTACAACAGTAGATCTACCACGAGATCAGAGAGGCTAAACCCTAGAAGCTAGCCTATGGTATGATTGTTGTTCGTCCTACGGACTAAAATCCGGCACCAAAGAGGGTTAGGGTTACACAGAGTCGGTTACAATGGTAGGAGATCTACATATCCGTATCGCCAAGCTTGCCTCCACGCCAAGGAAATGTCCCATCCGGACACGGGACGAAGTCTTCAATCTTGTATCTTCATAGTCCAGGAGTCCGGCCAAAGATGATAGTTCGGCTATCCGGACACCCCCTAATCCAGGACTCCCTCAGTAGCCCCGAACCAGGCTTCAATGGCGATGAGTCTGGCACGTAGATTGTCTTCGGCATTGCAAGGCGGGTTTTTCTCCAAATCTTGTGCACCTGTTGAATAGCGTCCGACTTCTTGTAAATATTGCACTCCTCAGCTTCCA
Organism: Triticum timopheevii; assembly: GCA_963921465.1. Classification (NCBI taxonomy): domain Eukaryota; kingdom Viridiplantae; phylum Streptophyta; class Magnoliopsida; order Poales; family Poaceae; genus Triticum; species Triticum timopheevii. The sequence continues at coordinate 161,879,161 of OY997266.1, forward strand.
CGCCCAATAATGGACATCTTCCACATGTTGAATGAATGCGAAAAGCCAGGGTATTTTTACATTTATCCCCCCAGCTGCGCAAACAAATGTCTATAAAAGAGACGAGGATCTAGATCCAAATCACACCATCCTCCCTTCGCGAGCATTCATCAGAGCGCATCTGACAGAAATCCATTCCATCATGGACAGTTGACGCGGCTCCTCCTCTCGCCCTCCCAGCCCTTAGCCTGGAGATTGGGAGAGATGCTCCATCCCGCACAGTGAGCTAGTGGCGCTCCAAACCAAGGGATTTCTTCCCCTAGCCTTCATGGTCCCGGTTCGAGCCAGACTCGCCACCTATAAGGGCGGAAAGCAAGCGGAGAGCGTCCCCAGCCCCTCCAAAGGAGAGCGGGTATGCCTTATCTCTTATTTGATAAGAGGGCTCGGATTTCCAATTCATCCGTTTCTCCGGAGGCTCCTGGAGTTCTATGGCCTCCAGTTGCACAACCTTACACCTGCCTCCATTTTGCATATCGCGGGCTTCGTGGCCCTTTGCAAGCTGTTTTTGGGCATCGAGCCTCATTTTGCACTGTGGAAGAAGTTGTTCTGCCTTGTGCCTCGTTCTCAAGAGTGGTCGATATATCAAGTGGGCGGAGCCGAACTATGGCGCATCGCCGGGACCGGATATCTATCCGGAACTCCGAAGAAGGTGCCCAAAGACTGGCCTTCGGAATGGTTTTATATAGAAGATGTCCCCCTGCCAGACCCAATTTGGGTCGGCCTCCCTGAGTTCAATAACGCTCCTTTGAAGAAACGCCTAAGCTGGCGTCCACGGAGCCCTCAGAAGGAAAATGACAGGGACGTCCTTTACCTGATGAGCCGAATTAGACTGTTAGCCCATTCTGGACTGACCATGATCGGTGTCGTGGCCACATGCATTATGCAGGGGGTGCAGCCGCTCCAATATAGAGGCCACCCCATGTGGGATTTCAACAGGGAGGATGATGCCACCCACTGCGGCCGCAAGGGGATGGGATCGGTCGCCGATCTGATGAAGATCTGGTCCGCATTGTACAAGGGAGAAGAGGAGGAATTTCTCCGCGTCAATCTGCAGGGTGGATTTTCTATGAACAATCCTCCAAGCTGGGTAAGCGGACATTTATTTTTGCCTATCCGATCCATACTCCCATAGTCAAGTATCTCATTTTGTGATTTCGGCGCAGGAACTGCGCCGGGCCGTAAAGGATATAAACAGCCCGCCTCCACAACCTGAGGATCCGGACATATCAGTGGGGCTGATCGACGGGGTATTTCACCAACTGAGCATCGATAATGCCTTGCGCCATTACGGCCGATTACCCCAGAATACTTCCCGCTTCGCAGGTAACTGAGACTGAAGTCCCAATACTTTGAAAATGACCCATCTGTGCGTGTTTTTGATCACTGTATACCAATGGTGTTTCATAGGGGGCGCCATTGAGGCGGAAGGCCGAGCCCGCGGCGTCTAGCCAACGAGGGGCAGCACGGCCCAGCAGGGTAAAAAGAAGTGCGGTTCGGATCAAAACTCGGTCGCAACAGTATGGCGCGTCACCTTACTCCCCGGCTTTATTCCCGAGAGGCATACTAACGCTCGTGCCTTTTCAGGAAGAGCGCTCGACGGACTTTATCCGGAGAGGTTGCCAATCAATCCTTCGCTCGCCAGGCTACAAAGCCAGGTCCAGGAGCAGAGGCGAACACAGGGCGTGCGTCGGATGTTCCTCTGACAGAGGATGCCGACAGGTTATCTGCCACCAATTCCGAGGTGGAGAGTGCCATGAATCACAAACGCCGCCGGACAGTTCTTCATGACGCGTGTTTCTCCCTAGAGGCATTGGATGCCTTTAATTCAGGAGATGCGCACCTCTGTGCCACTCAAAATGGTCTAGCCAGAGCCACGGAGCAGTATGTAAAAGACATACAGGTGAGAAAATTTGACAGTTATATATGCCAGTAGCCCCCGAGACTTGAAATAGTTAGAATAACTGATTTAAGGATCATTTATTGTGCAGGATCTTATAGAAAAGAATACCCAACTGTCCCAGGAGCTGGAGGAGTGCAAAGCCCAACTTGAGGCCGCACTAGCCGTAGCGGGGGAAGCCAAAGAGACCCCCTCTGGTTATATATGCTTCAAAAGATAAGTAATTTCTGAAGTGCGGCGTGTGTATAAGTCTGACAATAATATTGCAGATTGCGCCGGGATAGATCCGGACAAGCAGCTGCTCATGCGCCGGTTAAAGGCCAGCGAGAATGTGCTTACAAGGGTTAGGTAGGAGAAAAATAATCTCCAAGATGCCAACACCCAGCTGGGTGAGGAACTAAAGGATGTTCGTGCCCAGCTATCTGACTCCGTTAAGGAGAATCGACGGCTTCGACGCGGCATTTTTAGTAAGTGCTTGAACGAACTTTGAAAAAGAGTTCGGCGAGGAAGTCGACTAACAGAGTTATGTCTGTAGGTATGCTCATAGGCCGTCCTGCAGAGGAAATGCCCGGTTCTACGGGTGACCTTCTTCCCGAGCTCTTGCAACTGCACGAACGAGTTCGGCAGGTGATGAGAGGCGTCGCCCAGGCCTTGTGGCCATCTGTCTCCCTGCCCGAAGGCCTTGGAGAGCTTGCAGAGAGGCTTCAAGGAGCGCGGCAGTGCTTCCGCTTATGGAAGATATCGGCCTGCCGTCAAGGCACCAGGGAGGCCTGGGCCATGGTGAAGACACGGTACACGAAGGCTGACCCAAACCACATGGCCGAGGTCGGACCTGTGGGGCCTGATGGGAAGGAGATCCCTGTGAGCTTAGTGTATGGCCAAGTAGAATTGGCCGCAAAGTATTCCCAACAGGATTGTAAACTAGACAGCCTGCTGGATGGAATTGAAGAGGAATATGCCTAGTCAAGTTGACTATGTAATTTAAGATGACATGTAAAATGCCTTCTAGCCGGATTGTAGATCGTTTGTCATAGCGGACCTTTTCGCTTCAACCTCGGGACCCAATAGTCCGGAGTGTGTCCGAATACCCTCGCGGTTATATAAGAACCGGGGCATGCGTGGAGACCAGGTGTAAGGGTCATTAGTGCTTTATCAGACAAGTGCCCAACTAGTTATGTTATGTTACATGGTTAGTAAGAAACATCTTCCAGGGAGAATAGTTCCGTTAGGGGTTCCTTTCCCTGGGAGGCATGCCCTAAAGTGCATGTCCGGACTGCGAAAAAAGCAGAAAAACATCTGGGGGCAGATAAATAAATAGGTAAGAAATCGTCTTTTAGTTCACCGACCGAATATTCCCTTAAGAACGCTAGCTTTTGGCTTCACCCAGTCTGAGGTACACATCCGGCTGACCCGGCAGTAACAATCGCAGAGGTGCTCCCTTTACCGCCTAGCCGAACAATCGGGAACGTAGGGGTAAGCACAGGAGCCAGGCAACCCAGCTTGGCCAAAACTTAAGTCATATCGATGCATATAATGGTGAATAAAAGGTACATGCAGAAGTGTGACACATGTGTTGGGCATGAAGCCCGTATAAATAAGCTTCTGTTAAAGAAGCCCCCAGGTATAATGAGCGTGAATAGTGTGTCAAGTGTGTGCGAACAATGCGCGAACAAGCTTTCAAATGCTGTAATAGGAAAGGGGGGAGAAGGAGAGAAACAGAAGACAACTAATATGTAAAATATAGACGGAGGAAGGAGACGAACTCAGAATCCGGCGCTAGGCGTAGAATCTTCGGAGACGGGCTGCGTTCCATGGGTTCGGCTCGAGTCGGTTATCCGATGCATCTCGTAGACGGTACACTCCACCGGTCAGGACTTGGTCGATGATAAAGGGACCTTCCCATTTGGGCTTGACTTTGTCCTTTTTCTTGTCCGGCAAGCGTAGAACTAACTCTCCAACGTTGTAAGTTTTGGCCCGTACTTCTCTACTTTCATATCTTCGAGCTTGCTGTTGATAGAATGCGGAACGGGCTTTTGCCACGTCACGCTCCTCCTCCAATGCGTGCAAACTGTCCTGCCGATCGAGCTCGGCTTCTCTTTCTTCGTACATGCGCACGCGAGGTGAGTCATGAATTATGTCACAGGGCAGAACTGCCTCTGCGCCGTATACCATAAAGAATGGTGTAAATCCGGTGGTGCGATTCGGAGTGGTCCATAGCCCCCAGAGTACGGAGTCGAGCTCCTCTACCCAGTGCGTGTCAGATTCCTTAAGGGACCGCACTAATCGGGGTTTGATGCCGCTCATGATTAGACCATTTGCTCGCTCGACTTGACCGTTAGTTTGAGGGTGATAGACTGAAGCATAATCAAGTTTGATGCCCATGTTTTTGCAGCAGAATTTAACCTCGTCGGCCATAAAGTTCGTGCCGTTGTCAGTGATGATGCTATGGGGGATGCCGTAACGGTGTACGATCCCTGATATGAAGTCTATCACCGGTCCGGATTCGGCCGTCTTAACAGGCTTGGCCTCTATCCCTTTGGTGAACTTATCCACCATGACCAGTAGGTACCTTTGCTTGTGGGTTCCTCCTTCAAGGGGTCCAACCATGTCAAGCCCCCAGACCGCAAAGAGCCAAGTTATGGGTATAGTTTTGAGGGCGGTGGGTGGCATGTGTCTTTGATTAGCAAAGAGCTGGCAACCGACGCATCATTGGACTAAGTCCTAAGCATCTGCCTGGGCCGTCGGCCAATAGAATCCTCTACAGAAGGGCTTGCCTACAAGGGCCCAGGCTGCGGCGTGGTGCCCGCCGAGTCCGGCATGAATTTCAGCTAGAAGGTTCCACCCTTCCTCTTCGGAGATACACCTTTGAAGGACTCCGGTTGTGATTTTCTTGTAAAGCTCTCCCTCATGGACCTTATAAGCTTTAGATTGCCGCACTATGCAGTGGGCCTTGTTTTGGTCCTCGGGAAGTTCCTGCCTGGTTAGGTAGGCTAGAAATGGTTCCGTCCACGGGGCAATGACTGCCATTATTATGTGGGCTGAGGATGTTACTTCATTGGCAGAACCGCCAATTGTGTTAGAATGTTTGATGTCGGGCAGTGCGGTTGGGTCCGGGTTATTATTTTTGGATTCCCCCTCCCATAGTACGGATGGCTTGAACAGCCTCTCTAGGAAAATGTTGGGAGGGACGGCATCGCGCTTTGCGCCAATGCGTGCCAATACGTCTGCTGCCTGGTTGGTACCCCGAGCTATATGGTGAAATTCGAGCCCCTCAAACCGAGCTGACATTTTTAGGACGGCGTTGCGATAAGCTGCCATTTTCGGATCCTTGGCATCGAAGTCTCCATTTATTTGGGATATCGCGAGGTTCGAATCCCCGCACACCTCTAGGCGTTGAATGCCCATGGAGACTGCCATCCGGAGGCCATGTAGAAGGGCCTCGTATTCGGTTGCGTTGTTGGAGTCCATATACATTATCTGGAGTACGTATTGAACCGTATCTCCAGTTGGGGACGTCAGGACGACGCCAGCCCCCAGACCAGCCAACATTTTTGAGCCGTCGAAGTGCATGATCCAGTTGGAATATGCGTCGTACTCTTTAGGGAGTTCGGCTTCAGTCCATTCGGCGATGAAGTCGGCCAAAACTTGCGACTTAGTAGCTCGCCGTGGCTTATAGGCTATGTCGAACGGGAGGAGCTCAATGGCCCATTTCGCAATCCGGCCTGTCGCGTCGCAGTTCTTTATAATGTCATTAAGAGGTACCTCGGAGGCTACTGTTATTGAACACTCTTGAAAGTAGTGTTGCAGCTTCCGGGATGCCATGAACACCGCGTACGCTATCTTCTGATAATGCGGGTACTGTGACTTGCATGGAGTCAGGACAGTGGACACGTAGTAAACTCGTTTTTGAAAGGGGAACTTGTGTCCGTCCGTTTCTCGTTCGACAACGAGCACCGCGCTCACCACTTGATGAGTTGCCGCGATATATAATAGCATTGGTTTGCCTATGTTGGGCGTGGCCAGGACCGGGTTTGTTGCCAATATGGCTTTTATTTCTTTGAGTCCGGCCGTGGCGGCATCCGTCCACTCGAAGTGTTCGGTGCGTCGGAGGAGGCGATAAAGGGGTAGTGCCTTTTCTCCTAAACGGGAGATAAAGCGGCTTAAAGCCGCCACACATCCCGTCAATTTTTGTATTTGTTTGAGGTCCTTTGGGATATCCAATTGTGACAGAGCTCGGATCTTGGCTGGGTTTGCTTCAATTCCTCTACCGGATACAATGAAGCCCAAGAGCTTTCCGGCTGGTACGCCGAAAACACATTTTTCCGGGTTAAGCTTAATGTCATATGTTCGGAGATTATCGAACGTGAGCCTCAAATCGTCTACTAGAGTTTCGACGTGCTTGGTTTTGACGACCACATCGTCTACATATGCCTCCACTGTTTTGCCAATCTGGTTTGCCAGACATGTCTGAATCATGCGCTAATATGTTGCGCCGGCGTTTTTGAGCCCAAATGGCATTGTGTTGAAGCAGAATGGGCCATATGGGGTGATGAATGCCGTTGCGGCCTGGTCGGGCTCTGCCATCTTAATTTGGTGGTAGCCGGAGTATGCGTCGAGGAAACACAATGAATCGTGTCTTGCGGTAGCGCCGATAATTTGATCGATGCGGGGGAGGGGGAAGGGATCCTTTGGGCAAGCCTTGTTGAGGTCTTTAAAATCGACGCATAGGCGCCAGGATTTGTCCTTCTTTGGTACCATCACCAGGTTTGCTAGCCAGTCCGGATGTTTTATATCTCTGATGAATCCGGCCTCCAATAATTTGGCTAGCTCCTCTCCCATGGCCTGTCTCTTGGGTTCGGAGAAGCGCCGAAGAGCCGATTTGACTGGCTTGAATCCTTTTATCATGTTTAGGCTGTGCTCGGCCAGCCGGCGTGGGATTCCTGGCATGTCTGAAGGGTGCCAGGCAAAGATCTCCCAATTTTCGCGTAGGAATTCTCGTAGTGCAGCGTCTACATCAGGGTTTAATTGTGCCCCAATGGAGGCCGTTTTTGTAGGGTCCGTTGGATGGACTTGGAATTTGACTATTTCGTCCGCTGGTTTAAAGGAGGTGGACTTGGATCTCTTATCGAGTATCACATCATCCCTATTAACCGTGGAGCGCAGCGTAGTGATTTCTTCGGCCGCTAGGGCTTCGGATAGTGCCTCCAGGGCCAGTGTGGCTGTGTTATTTTCGGCGCGGAGTGCTATGTCCGGGTCACTAGCAAGAGTGATGATTCCGTTGGGCCCGGGCATTTTGAGCTTCATGTACCCGTAATGGGGTATAGCTTGAAAAATTGTGAATGCCTCTCGCCCTAATAGAGCGTGATATCCGCTGCTGAACGGGTCACTTGGAACATGACCTCCTCGGACCTGTAATTATCCAGCATGCCGAACACCACATCCAGTGTGATTTTTCCTGTGCAGCATGCTTCTCGACTGGGGATTATTCCTCTAAAGGTTGTGCTGCTTCGCTCAATGCGGCTCCAGTCTATTTCCATTTTTCGGAGGGTTTCCTCGTAAATGAGGTCCAGTCCGCTGCCACCGTCCATGAGTACCTTGGTAAGGCGAAAGCCGTCCACTATTGGACTGAGGACCAATGCGGCTGGTGCTCGGGCTGTTCGGAATTTAGGTTCGTCACTGGCATTAAAGGTAATAGCCGTGTCACTCCATGGGTTTATTGTTGCTACTTGGTAGACTTGGGCAAGGCTGCGGAGTGTTCGTTTTCGCATATTATTTGATGCGAAACTCTCGAAGACTGTTAATACCGTACTGGTATCCTTGGACTAGTGTTCTGGAGTTATAAGCTCTTCGCCACTTTTGGCCACCTGCCGTAGTATCCAACATGCTCTAAGGCTATGAGTTGGAGTGGCACCCTCTGTACTATGAATTTTGCAGGGTCCATTGAGCCATCCTTCCAGTACGGTTCCATGCCCTATAGAGGGTTTTTGCTTTTTGGTGTTTAACCCAGGTGCCTGGCGATAATGCACCCTTTTATTTCGGACTGGGGTTGTATTCAGGGCCGGATTGTCCCAAAATTTGATTTAGGTTTTCCAGGCACTTTCCATGACACAGTACTTTCGCACTATGGATGCCAAGTCAGCGAAGCGTGTAATTTCACGACGACTTATGGCGTTTAGGATTCCCTTGTCCGTGCAATTATTGCAGAAGAATGAAATTGCGTCCTCCTCGCGGTAGTCCTTTATCCTGTTCATAACCAGGAGGAATCTGGCCCAGTAATGGTGTACTGTTTCTGCGGGCTCTTGCCGGATTTGGGATAAATCGCTTATGTTTGGGTGGGCGGGTGGAATTAAATTCGGAACCCCGTCCACTTTAAAACTCAGGGGCCAAGTAGTTTCCGAACTTGGAAGCTTGGGTTCTTGGATGTTGTCCAATGAATCTAGCCCGTTGCCTGACTCTAGGTTCAGGGCTTGAGTAACATCCTCCCCTCCGCGGGAATCCGGCATGGAGGGATCGGGAATCTGGACATAGTTAGTCCTTAAGATAGAAGAAGGGTCGCCGTATTGTTCCTCTACCATGACAACGTGGTGGGTAACCTGGGGAGAGTTAATCTCTCTTAGATCAGGTTTAGGCCCAATCTGATCGTAGTCTGTAGCGACTCCCAGGGCGGCGATGCGATCCAAGAGCTCGTTTAAGGAAGAGAGCTCCATTGGATCTAACTGCTCGGCGAGTTCCGAGCTAACGTGAAGATTGCTTTTGATGACTCGAGAAGTCATCGTCGGCGCGGTGGCTGGACAGGGGGTCATAAGGAAACCGCCTAGCCAGAGAGTTTGGCCGATAGCCAAAGCTCCTTTAGCAACAGTGCCGTCTTTAAAGACGGGATGAGGCATCCTTCCTGATAGCGACGGCACAGAGGAACTCTCAATGAAAGCACCAATGTCGGTGTCAAAACCGGCGGATCTCGGGTAGGGGGTCCCGAACTGTGCGTCTAGGCGGATGGTAACAGCAGACGAGGAACACGATGTTTTTACCCAGGTTCGGGCCCTCTCTATGGAAGTAAAACCCTACTCCTGCTTGATTGATATTGATGATATGGGTAGTACAGGGGTAGATCTACCATGAGATCAGAGAGGCTAAACCCTAGAAGCTAGCCTATGGTATGATTGTTGTTCGTCCTACAGACTAAAACCCTCCGGTTTATATAGGCACCGAAGAGGGTTAGGGTTACACAGAGTCGGTTAAAATGGTAGGAGATCTACATATCCGTATCGCCAAGCTTGCCTTCCATGCCAAGGAAAGTCCCATCCGGACACGGGACGAAGTCTTCAATCTGGTATCTTCATAGTCCAGGAGTCCGGCCGAAGATGATAGTTTGGCTATCCGGACACCCCCTAGTCCAGGACTCCCTCAACCTTGCTGGATCAGGAAGGCGAGGGACGTCATCGAGCTGAACGTGTGCAGAACTCAGAGGTGTCGTACGTTTGGTACTTGATCGGTCGGAGCTAGAAGAAGTTCAACTACATCAACTGCGTTGTCAAACACTTCCTCTTTCAGTCTATGAGGGTACGTAGACACACTCTCCTCCTCTCATTGCTATGCATCTCCTTGATAGATCTTGCGTGAGGGTAGGATTTTTTTGAAATTGCATGCTACGTTCCCCAACAGTATCCAATAGCGGCACGGTGGTTCTATAGAGTTTTCAATAATTTATTTTCTTCATGCTCTGAAAGGTTAGTACTAACAATAACAGGATATATCTTCTTCTCATCAAGATAGGCATATCTCAAAGTATCAGGTAATTGTTTAAGCTCAAACATGGGATCACCCTTGGGTGGAGGAGGATCCCCAAGGATTTCAACGGGCAAGTTGTGTTTCAAAACAGGCATTTGGTTAAAGAAAATTTCATCTAATTCCTTTCTTTCATTCATAAACATATCATTCTCATGGTCTAGCAAATATTATTTTAAAGGATCGGTGGGAGGCACGATAATAGAAGCAAGACCAATAATTCCATCCTTCCTAGGAAATTCTTTATCATGGGGTTGTCTATGAAATTTAGAGAAATTAAAATCATGAGACACATCCCCAAAACTTACAGTAACACATTCTTTCTCACAGTTTATCTTAGCATTGACAGTTTTCAAGAAAAGTCTACCAAATATAATGGGACAAAAATCATCTTGTGGAGAGCCAAGAACAAGAAAATCAGTGGGGTATTTTGTTTTCCCACACAAGACTTCAACATCTCTAACAACCCCAATTGGTGATATAGTATCTCTATTGGCAAGCCTAATAGTAACATCAATATCTTCTATCTTAGCAGGGGCAATATCATTCATAATTTCTTGATATAAAGTAAAAGAAATTGCACTCACACTAGCACCCACATCACACAAGCCATGATAACAATGATCTCCTATTTTAATAGAAACAATGGGCATGCCAACAATAGGTCTATGTTTATCTTTAGTATCAGGTCTAGCAATTCTAGCAGCTTCATCACAGAAATAAATAACATGCCCATCAATATTATCGACCAAGAGATCTTTAACCATAGCAATACTAGCTTCAACTTTAATTTGTTTAGGGGGTGTTGGTGTTCTAGTATAACTCTTACGAACCACAACTGAAGCTTTAGCATGATCCCTTATCCTAATAGGAAAAGGTGATTTCTCAATATAAGTAGTAGGAATAATAGGATCAACATTATAAGTAATAGTTTATTCATAAACTTTAATAGGTTCCACTACTTTTACTTCAATGGGAGGATAATATTGAAACCACTTCTCCTTGGGGAGATCAACATGAGTAGCAAATGATTCACAGAAAGAAGCTACTATATCACATTCAAGTCCATATTTAGTGCTAAATTCACGAAAAGCATCGGTATCCATAAAAGATTTAACACAATCAAACTTAAGGTTTATACCTGATTCATTACCTCCCTCGAGTTCCCAATCTTCAGAGTTGCGTTTAATTATTTCCAATAAATCCCATTTCAATTCAATAGTCTTCTTCATAAAAGAACCAGTACAAGAAGTATCGAGCATTGATTGATCATTACGAGAAAGTCGAGCATAAAAATTCTGAATAATAATTTCTCTTGAGAGCTCATGATTGGGGCCTGAATATAACATTGACTTAAGCCTCCCCCAAGCTTGAGCGATACTTTCTTTTTCACGAGGCCAAAAATTATATATATAATTCTGATCACGATGAACCAGATGCATAGGACAAAACTTCTGATGAAATTCCAATTTCAATCGGTTATAGTTCCAAGATCCAATATCATCACATATCCTATACCATGTCAATGTCTTTCCCTTCAAAGATAAAGGGAATACCTTCTTCTTGAATTCATCCTAGGGCAAACCTACAAGCTTAAATGATCAACAAACTTCATCCACATAGATTAGATACATATCATGATGTAATGTTCCATCTCCCGTATAAGGATTAGCCAGCAGTTTCTCTATCATACCCGAAGGAATTTCATAATAAATATTTTCAGTAGGTTCAGTAGGTTCAGGGGCAACTCTTTGAAGGAAATATGCCCTAGAGGCAATAATAAAGTTATTATATATTTCCTTATTTCATAATAAATGTTTATTATTCATTCTAGAATTGTATCAATCGAAAACTTAGTACATGTGTGAATACATAGACAAAATATAATGTCCCTAGTATGCCTCTACTTGACTAGCTCGTTAATAAAAGATGGTTAAGTTTCCTAATCATAGACATGTGTTGTCATTTGATGAACGGGATCACATCTTTAGGAGAATGATGTGATGGACATGACCCATCCGTTAACTTAGCATTATGATCGTTACAGTTTCATTGCTACTGCTTTCTTCATGACTTATACATGCTCCTCAGACTATGAGATTATGCAACTCCCGAATACCGGAGGAACACCTTGTGTGATATCAAACGTCACAACGTAAATGTGTGATTATAAAGATGCTCTATAGGTGTTTCCAAAGGTGTTTGTTGGGTTGGCACAAATCGAGATTAGGATTTGTCACTCCGTGTTTCACAGAGGTATCTCGGGGCCCTCTCGATAACGCTCGTCACTATAAGCCTTGCAAGCATTGTGAGTAATGAGTTAGTTGTAGGATGAAGTATTACAGAACGAGTAAATAGACTTGTCGGTAACGAGATTGAACTAGGTATGATGATACCGACGATCGAATCTCGGACAAGTAGCATACCGATGACAAAGGGAACAACGTATGTTGTTATGCGGTTTGACTGATAAAGATCTTCGTAGAAAATGTAGGAGCCAATATGAGCATCCAGGTTCCGCTATTGGTTATTGACCGGAGATGTGTCTTCGTCATGTCTACATAGTTCTCGAACCCGTAGGGTCTGCACGCTTAACGCCAGATGATAATATGTATTATGAATTATGTGTGTTTGATGACCGAAGTTTGTTCGGAGTCCCGGTTGATATCACGGACGTGATGAGGAGTCTCGAAATGGTCGAGACATAAAGATTGATATGTTGGACCATGTTATTCAGACACCGGAAGTGTTCGGGGAAGTTTCGGGTAAAACAAGAGTGCCTGAGGGCTTACCAGAAGCCCCCAGGGGGAACTAATGGGCCACCATGGGCCTTAATGGAGAGAGAGGAGGGCAGCCAGGGCACGCCGTGCCCCCCCGTTGGAGTCCGAATAGGACAAGGGAAGGTGGGGCAGCGCCCCCCTTTCCTACTCCCTCTCCCTCTCCTGCCTTCTCCCTCTCTTACTTGTGATGGAATCCTACTAGGACTAGTAGTCCTAGTAGGACTCCCTCTCCTTGGGTGCGCACCTAGGGGCCAGCCGGCCTCCCCCTTGCTCCTTTATATACGGGGGCAAGAGGGCACCCTAGAACACACAAGTTTCTCTTAACCGTGTGCGGTGCCCCCTCCACAGTTACACACCTCGATCATACCACCGTAGTGCTTAGGCGAAGCCCTGCGCCAGGTAACATCATCATCACCGTCGCCACGCCCTCGTGCTGATGGAACTCACCCTTGTCCTCAACTGGATCAAGAGCATGAGGGACGTCATTGAGCTGAATGTGGAGGTGTCGTACGTTTGGTACTTGATCGGTTGGATCGCCAAGAAGTTCGACTACATCAACCGCATTATTGAAACGCTTCCACTTCCAGTCTATGAGGGTACGTGGACACACTCTCCCCTCTCGTTGCTATTCATCACCTAGATAGATCTTGCGGGATCGTAGGATCTTTTTTGAAATTACTGTGTTCCCCAACAGTGGCATCCGAGCCAGGTCCATGCGTAGATGTTATATGCATGAGTCAAACACAATGAGTTGTGGGTGATAATAGTCATACAGCTTACCACCAACGTCTTACTTTGATTTTGCGGTATTGTTGGATGAAGCGGCTCGGACCGACATTACATGACCGCGTTCATGAGATTGGTTCTACCGACGTGCTTTTGTACATAGGTGGCTGGCGGGTTTCTGTTTCTCCAACTTTAGTTGAATTGAGTTTGACTACGGCCGGTCCTTCTTGAAGGTTAAAACAACACACTTGATGAAAAATCATTGTGGTTTTGTTGCGTAGGTAAGAATGGTTCTTGCTAAAAGCCCGTAGTAGCCACGTAAAACTTGTAACAACAAAGTAGCGGACGTCTAACTTGTTTTTGCAGGGCTTGCTGTGATGTGATATGGTCAAGACATGACGTGATATAAATTGTTGTTTGAGATGACCATGTTTTGTAACAAAGTTATTGGCAACTCGGAGGAGCCATATGGTTGTCGCTTTATTGTATGCAATGCAATCGCCATGTAATTGTTTTACTTTATCACTAAGAGGTAGCAATAGTCATAGTAACAATAGTTGGCGAGACGACAACGATGTTGTGATGGAGATCAAGGTGTCGCACCGGTGACGATGGAGATCATGATGATGCTTCGGTGATGGAGATCATGAGCACAAGATGATGATGGCCATATCATGTCACATATTTTGATTGCATGTGATATTTATATTTTATGCATCTTATTTTGCTTAGTACGGCGGTAGCATTATAAGATGATCCCTTACTAAATTTCAATTATAAGTGTTCTCCCTGAGTATGCACCGTTGCTACAGTTCGTCGTGCCGAGACACCACGTGATGATCGGGTGTGATAAGCTCTACATTCACATACAATGGGTACAAGCTAGTTTGGCACACGCAGAATACTCGGGTTAAACTTGACGAGCCTGGCATATGCAGATATGGCCTCAAAACTCTGAGACAGAAAGGTCGAACGTGAATCATATAGTAGATATGATCAACATAGTGATGTTCACCATTGAAAACTACTCCATCTCACGTGATGATCGGGCATGGTTTAGTTGATTTGGATCGCGTGATCATTTAGATGACTAGAGGGATGTCTATGTAAGTGGGAGTTCTTAAGTAATATGATTGATTGAACTTTAATTTATCATGAACTTAGTCCTGATAGTTAGTTTGCATGTCTATGTTATTGTAGATCAATGGCCCGTGCTACCGTTCCTTTGAATTTTAATGCGTTCCTAGAGAAAGCTAAGTTGAAAGATGATGGTAGCAACTACACGGACTGGGTCCGTAACTTGGGGATTATCCTCATTGCTGTACAGAAGAATTACGTCCTGGAAGCACCATTAGGTGTACCACCCGTGCCAGCAACTGCAGACATTGTGAATGCCTGGCAGACGCGTGTTGATGACTACTCAATAGTTTAGTGTGCCATGCTCTACGGCTTAGAATCGGGACTTCAAAGACGTTTTGAACATCATGGAGCATATGAGATGTTCCAAGAGTTGACGTTAATATTTCAAGAAAATGACCGAGTTGAGAGATATGAAGTCTCCAACAAGTTCTACAGCTGCAAAATGGAGAAGAATAGTTCTGTCGGTGAACACATACTCAGAATGTCTGGGTACCATAACCACTTGACTCAATTGGGAGTAAATCTTCCTGATGATAGTGTCATTAACAGAGTTCTTCAATCACTGCCACCAAACTATAAAGGCTTCATGATGAACTATGATATGCAAGGGATGAACAAGACTATTCCCGAGCTCTTCGCAATGCTAAAGGCTGTGGAGGTAGAAATCAAAAAGGAGCATCAAATGTTGATGGTCAACAAGACCACTAGTTTCAAGAAGAAGGGTAAAGGGAAGAAGGGGAACTTCAAGAAGAACGACAAGAAAGTTGCTACTCAGGAGAAGAAACCAAGTCTGGACCTAAGCCTGGAACTGAGTGCTTCTACTGCAAAGGAACTGGTCACTGGAAGCGGAACTGCGCCAAGTATTTGGCGGATAAGAAGGATGGCAAAGTGAAAGGTATATTTGATATACATGTTATTGATGTGTACCTTACTAATGCTCGTAGTAGCGCCTGGGGATTTTATACTGGTTTTGTTGCTCATATTTGCAACTCAAAACAGGGGCTATGGATTAAACGAAGATTGGCTAAGGACGAGGTGACGATGTGCGTGGGAAATGGTTCCAAGGTCGATGTGATCGCCGTCGGCACGCTACCTCTACATCTACATTCGGGATTAGTTTTAAACCTGAATAATTGTTATTTGGTGCCAGCGTTAAGCATGAACATTATATCTGGATCTTGTTTGATGTGAGACGGTTATTAAAATCAGGGGATAATGGTTGTTCTGTTTTATATGAATAATATCTTTATGGTCATGCACCCTTGCTGAGTGGTCTATTTTTGTTGAATCTCAATCATGATGATACACATGTTCATAATATTGAAGCCAAAAGATACAAAGTTGATAATGATAGTGCAACTTATTTGTGGCGCTGCCCTTTGGTTCATATCGGTGTAAAGCGCATGAAGAAACTCCATGCTGATGGACTTTTGGAATCACTTGATTATGATCACTTGGTGTTTGCGAACTGTGCCTCATGGGCAAGATGACTAAAACTCCATTCTTCGGAACAATGTAAGGAGTTATTGACTTATTGGAAATAATACATACAGATGTATGTGGTCCAATGAGTGTTGAGGCTCGTTGCAGGTATCGTTATTTTCCTACCTTCACAGATGATTTGAGCATATATGGTTACATCTACTTAATGAAGAATAAGTCTGAAACATTTGAAAAGTTCAAAGAATTTCAGAGTGAAGTGGAAAATCATCGTAACAAGAAAATAAAATTTCTACGATCTGATCGTGGAGGTGAATATTTGAGTTACGAGTTTGGTCTTCATTTGAAACAATGTGGAATAGTTTCACAACTTACACCACCTGGAACACCATAGCGAAATTGTGTGTCCCAACGTTGTAACCGTACTTTATTGGATATGGTGCGATCTATGATGTCTCTTACTGATTTACCGCTATCGTTTTGGGGTTATGCTTTAGAGACAGCTGCATTCACTTTAAATAGGGCACCATCAAAATCCATTGAGACGACACCTTATGAACTATGGTTTGGCAAGAAATCAAAGTTGTCGTTTCTAAAAGTTTGGGGCTGCGATGCTTATGTGAAAAAACTTCAATCTGATAAGCTTGAACCCAAATCAAAGAAGTGCGTCTTCATAGGATACCCAAAGGAAACTGTTGGGTACACCTTCTATCACAGATCTGAAGGCAAGATATTCGTTGCTAAAAATGGATCCTTTCTAGATAAGGAGTTCCTCTTGAAGAAGTGAGTGGGAGGAAAGTAGAACTTGATTAGGTAATTGTACCTTCTCCCTTATTGGAAAGTAGTTCATCACAGAAATCAGTTCCAGTGATTCATACACCATTTAGTGAGGAAGCTAATGATGATGATCATGAAACTTCAAATCAAGTTACTACCGAACCTCGTAGGTCTTCCAGAGTGAGATCCGCACCACAGTGGTGCGGTAATCCTGTTCTGGAAGTCATGTTACTAGACCATGGTGAACCTAAGAACTATGAGGAAGTGATAATGAGCCCAGATTCCATGAAATGGCTTGAGGCCATGAAATCTGAGATTGGATCCACGTATGAGAGCAAAGTGTGGGCTTTGGTGGACTTGCCCGATGATCGGCAAGCCATAAAAAATAAATGGATCTTCAAGAAGAAGACCGACGCTGACGATAATGTTATAGTCTACAAAGCTCAACTTGTTGCGAAAGGTTTTCGACAAGTTCAAGGAGTTGACTATGATGAGACTTTCTCACCCGTAGCGATGCTTAAGTCGGTCTGAATCATGTTAACAATTGCTGCATTTTATGATTATAAAATTTGGCAAATGGATGTCAAAACTGCATTCCTGAATGGATTTCTGGAAGAATAGTTGTATATGATGCAACCAGAAAGTTTTGTCGATCCAAAGGGTGCTAAAAAAGTGTGCAAGCTCCAACGATCCATTTATGGACTGGTGCAAGCCTCTTGGAGTTGGAATAAATGCTTTGATAGTGTGATCAAAGCCTATGGTTTTATACAGACTTTTGGAGAAGCCAGTATTTACAAGAAAGTAAGTGGGAGCTCTGTAGCATTTCTAATATTATATGTGGATGACATATTTTTCATTGGAAATGATATATAATTTCTGGATAGCATAAAGGGATACTTGAAAAGTGTTTTTCAATGAAAGACCTCAGTGAAGCTGCTTACATATTGGGCATCAAGATCTATAGAGATAGATCAAGGTGCTTAATTGGACTTTCACAAAGCACATACCTTGATAAATTTTTGAAGAAGTTCAAAATGTATCAGTCAAAGAAAGGGTTCTTGCATGTGTTGCAAGGTGTGAAGTTGAGTTAGACTCAAAGCCCGACCACTGTAGAAGATAGAGAGAAAATGAAAGTCATTCCCTATGCTTCAGCCATATGTTCTATCATGCATGCAATGCCGTGTACCAGACCTGATGTGTGCCTTGCTATAAGCATAGCAGGGAGGTACCAAATTAATCCCAGAGTGGAGCACTGGACAGCGGTCAAGAACATCCTGAAATACCTGAAAAGGACTAAGGATATGTTTCTCGTTTATGGAGGTGACAAAGAGCTCGTCGTAAACGGTTACGTCAATGCAAGCTTCGACACTGATCCGGATGACTCGAAGTCGCAATCTGGATACATATTTTTATTGAATGGAGGAGTTGTCAGTTGGTGCAGTTGCAAGCAGAGCGTCGTGGCGGGATCTACGTGTGAAGCGGAGTACATTGCTGCTTCGGAAGCAGTAAATGAAGGAGTTTGGATGAAGTAGTTCATATCCGATCTAGGGGTCATACGTAGTGCATCGGGTCCAATGAAAATCTTTTGTGACAATACTGGTGTAATTCCCTTGGCAAAGGAATCTAGATTTCACAAGAGAACCAAGGACATCAAGAGATGCTTCAATTCCATCCAGCATCAAGTGTCGGAAGGGATTTGCAAGATACATACGGATCTGAATGTTGCAGACCCGTTGACTAAGCCTCTTCCACGAGCAAAACATGATCAGCACCAAAACTCCATGGGTGTTAGAATCATTACTTTGAAATCTAGATTATTGACTCTAGTGCAAGTGGGAGACTAAAGGAAATATGCCCTAGCAGCAATAAAAAAATTATTATTTATTTCCTTATTTCATGATAAATGTATATTATTCATGCTAGAATTGTATTAACCGGAAACTTAGTACATGTGTGAATGCATGGACAAAACATAATGTCCCTAGTATGCCTCTACTTGACTAGCTCGTTAATCAAAGATGGTTAAGTTTCCTAACCATAGACATGTGTTGTCATTTGATGAACAGGATCACATCATTAGGAGAATGATGTGATGGAAATGACCCATCCATTAGTTTAGCATTATGATCGTTAAAGTTTCATTGCTACTGCTTTCTTCATGACTTATACATGTTCCTCAGACTATGAGATTATGCAACTCCCGAATACTGGAGGAACACCTTGTGTGCTATCAAATGTCACAACATAAATGGGTGATTATAAAGATGCTCTACAGGTGTCTCCGAAGGTGTTTGTTGGGTTGTTATAGATCAAGATTAGGATTTGCCACTCCGTGTTTCGGAGAGGTATCTCTGGGCCCTCTCGATAATGCTCATCACTATAAGCCTTGCAATCATTGTGACTAATGAGTTAGTTGCGGGATGAAGTATTACGGAACGAGTAAAGAGACTTGTTGGTAACGAGATTGAACTAGGTATGATGATACCGACGATCGAATCTCGGGCAAGTACCATACTGACGACAAAGGGAACAACGTATGTTGTTATGCGGTTTGACCGATAAAGATCTTCGTAGAAAATGTAGGAGCCAATATGAGCATCCAGGTTCCTCTATTGGTTATTAGCCGGAGACGTGTCTCGGTCATGTCTACATAGTTCTCGAACCCGTAGGGTCCGCATGCTTAATGTTTGATGACGATATGTATTATGAGTTATGTGTTTCTGATGACCAAAGTTTGTTCAGAGTCCCGAATGATATCACGGATGTGAAGAGCAGTCTCCAAATGGTCGAGACATAAAGATTGATATATTGGACCGTGTTATTCGGACACCGGAAGTGTTCCGGGAAGTTTCGGCTAAAACCGGAGTGCCGGAGGGGTTACCAGAAGCCCCCCAAGGGAACTAATGGGCCACCATGGGCCTTAATGGAGAGAGACAAGGGCAGCTAGGGCAGGCCGCCCCCGCTCTTGGAGTCTGAATAGGACAAGGGAAGGTGGGCGGCGCCGCCCTTTCCTACTCTGTCTCCCTCCCCTGCCTTCCCCCTCTCTTCCTTGTGATGGAATCCTACTAGGACTAGTAGTCCTAGTAGGACTCCCTCTCCTTGGGCGCGCCCATAGGGGCTGGCCGGCCTCCCCCTTGCTCCTTTATATACGGGGGTAGGGGGCACCCTAGAACACACAGGTTTCTCTTAACCGTGTGCGGTGCCCCCCTCCACAGTTACACACCTTGATCATACCATCGTAGTGCTTAGGCGAAGCCCTGCGCCAGGTAACATCATCATCACCGTCGCCATGCCATCATGCTGATGGAACTCACTCTCGTCCTCAATTGGATGAAGAGCATGAGGGATGTCATTGAGCTGAACGTGTGCTAAACACGGAGGTGCCATATGTTCGGTACTTGATCGGTTGGATCACGAAGAAGTTCGACTGCATAAACCGCGTTATGGAAACGCTTCCACTGTCGGTCTACGTGGGTACGTGGACACATTCCCCCTCTTGTTGCTATGCATCACCTAGATAGATCTTGTGTGATCGTAGGAATTTTTTTAAAATTAATGCGTCCCCCAACACTCTTTGCTCTACCGGTCAATGTGAAGATACCCCGAACAAGCCCCTCAAAGGATTATTTTCCATAGTGACAAGTGACAGTAAATTTCAACACGTAATATAAATGTTTCCTTACCAAATTACACTCACCAAAGGCGCTTCACTCCCCGGCAATGGTGCCAGAAAAGAGCCTTGATGACCCACAAGTATAGGGGATCTATCATAGTCCTTTCGATAAGTAAGAGTATCAAACCCAACAAGGAGCAAAAGGAAATGACAAGCGGTTTTTAGCAAGGTATTCTCTGCAAGCACTGAAATTATCGATAAGGGATAGTTGTGTGATAAGATAATTCGTAGCGGGTAACAAGTAACAAAAGTAATTAAAGTGCAGAAAGGTGGCCAATTCTTTTTGTAGCAAAGTACAATCCTGGACGAACTCTTATATAATGCAAAGCGCTCCTGAGGACACATGGGAATTACTTTCAAGCTAGTTTTCATCATGCTCATATCATTCGCGTTCGTACTTTGATAATTCGATATGTGGGTGGACCGTGCTTGGGTGTTCTCCTTACTTAGACAAGCCTCCCACTTATAATTAACTCCTCTCGCAAGCATCCACAACTACGAAAGAAGAATTAAGATAAATCTAACCATAGCATGAAACATATAGATCCAAATCAGCCCCTTACGAAGCAATGCATAAACCAGGGTTTAAGCTTCTGTCACTCTAGCAACTCATCATCTACTTATTACTTCCCAATGCCTTCCCCTAGGCCCAAACAATGGTGAAGTGTCATGTAGTCGACATTCACATAACATCACTAGAGGAAAGATAACATACATCTCATCACAATATCAAACAAATACCAAATTCACATGATTACTTATTACAAGACTTCTCCCATGTCCTCGGGAACAAACATAACTACTCACAAAGCATATTCATGTTCATAAGCAGAGGAGTAATAATTGTCATTAAGGATCTGAACATATGATCTACCACTGAATAAACCAACTAGCATCCGCTACAAGGAGTAATCAACACTACTAGCAACCCACATGTATCTATCTGAGGTTTTGAGACAAAGATCGGATACAAGAGATGAACTAGGGTTTGAGAGGAGATGGTGCTGGTGAATATGTTGATGGAGATTGACCCCCTCTCGATGAGAGGATCGTTGGTGATGACGATGGCTTCGATCTCCCCCTCCCGGAGGGAAGTTTCACCGGCACAACAGCTTCGCCGGAGCCCTAGATTGCTTCTGCCCTGGTTCTGCCTCGAGACAGCGGCGCTTCATCCCGAAAGCTTCCTCTTAATTTTTTTCCAGGTCAGAACACATCATATATCAGAAGATGGGCACTAGAGGCCTGCGAGGGGGGCCCACAAGGACGGGGGGCACGCCCAGGGGGTTGGGCGCCCCCCACCCTTCTGGCTACCTGGTGGGTCCCCTCGGGTACTTTCTTTGCCGAATATTTTTTTATATATTCCAATATAATTCTCCGTAAATTTTCAGGACTTTTGGAGTTTTGCAGAATAGGTCTCTCAGATTTGCTCCTTTTCCAGTCCACAATTCTTGGTACCGGCATTCTCCCTCTTTGTGTAATCCTTGTAAAATAAGAGAGAGAAGTCATAAGTATTGTGCTATAATGTGTAATAACAGCCCATAATGCAATAAATATCAATATAAAAGCATGATGCAAAATGGATGTATCACCTATCTATTTACTTTTATGCAATTTTTATTTTTATGTAGAGTCTCCATCTTCTCTTATAAAGCACCAAGTAGGGAACACTATTGTCATACTTGTGCATTGGATGTAGCTAAATGTTTTAGTGTGTTTCATGAATAGATCCATGATTGGGCATAATGGGCTAGGGATAACTTTCTTTAGCGTTGATATTCCGAAAGACATGGTTGGTTGTTAGTATGCTTGAGTATTGATGTCTTCTTAAATTATAGACTATTGCTTTGAATCATTCAAGTCCAAATGTCCATGCTACAAAAGAAAAGAGTATATGATAAATATGATAGGTAGCATTCCACATCAAAAATTCTGTTTTCAATTGCTATTTTATCATGATGAGTTTTATGAGAAAGAGTTGTTGTTATGATGCTAGGAAGAGTGATTGAAATTATCATTGATCAAACTTATGCACTATGCTAGCATTCAAACTTCATAAATTATTTCTTTCATCATTTACCAACTCGAGGACGAGCAGGAATTAATCTTGGGGATGCTCATACGTCTCTAACGTATCTATAATTTATAAAGTATTCATGCCATGTTTATAATAATTCTATATGGTTTTGGTATGATTTGAATGGAACTAACCTAGATTGATGCATGTTTTCAGCAGAACTACCTGGTGTTGTTTTTTGTGCAAAAATCAAAATTCTCCAAATGCAGCAAAAATTTTTGACGATTTTTTTAGGACAAAAGAGGCACTAGAAGCTTCGTGGGACGACTAGAAGGGGAAGGAGGTGCCACTAGGAACAAGGGCGTGCCACCCCCCTCTGGCACGCCCTGGTGGGTAGTGGGCCCCTCAAAGCCCATCTGGATGTGACACCGACGCCAAAAAATCCAATAAATACAGAAACCCCCAGAAATAACCCTAAATCAGAAGATTTCCCGCCGCAAGCCTCTATAGCCATGAAAAACCAATCTGGACCCTGTTCCAGCACCGTGCCGGATGGGAAAATCATCACCGGAGGCCATCTTGGAGCGAGTAGTCCACCCTCGGGCTGAGGGTTTGTCATAGTAGCTATGTCTTTGATCTCTCTCTCTCTCTCTCTCTCGTGTTGTTGATTTGGCACGATCTTGATGTATCGCGAGCTTTGTTAATATAGTTGGGTCATATGGTGTTTTCCCCTCTCTATATTGTTGTGATGAATTGAGTTCTACCTTTGAGATTTCACTTTTATCGGATTGAATACTTTATTGGATTTGAGAGCACTTGATGTATGTGTTGGTACTCAACTCGCGGATTCCCGAAGTGGCATTGGGGTAATCTATGCATAGGGGTTGATGCAGCTTTTCATCCTTGTTTCTCTGGTAGAAATCTTGGGGCACTCTTTGAAGTTCTTTGTGTTGGATTGAGTATTATGAATCTAAAATTGTTTGATGTATATCCTATAATCAACTCACGGATACTCATGGTGACATTGGAGTATCTAGGTGACATTAGAGTTGGTTGATGTGTATCATATGGTGTTATTTTAGTTTGAACTATTGGGATGTTTGTGACACTTATAGGGATAGCTCGATAAATCGATCAGAAAGTATAACTTTGGGGTGCTTTCATACCGTACAAACCATTTCTTCTTATATTCTCCTTTAGATAAGAACTTTGGAGTGATTCTTCATCGCACGTTGACGGATGGTTATATGACCCAGATATATTAGCATTGTTGAGAGATTGCACTAGCGAATGTATGAACCCTATGCCTCATTTTCAAGCATTGCAATACAGTTTGTGCTCACTTTTTTTACTTGCTACCTTGCTTTTTTTATTGTTCCTATTACAAAAATCAGTATCTACTATCCATATTACACTTGTATCACCATCTCTTCGCCGAACTAGTGCACCTATACAATTTACCATTGTATTTGGTCTGTTGGGGACACAAGAGATTTCTTCTATTTGGTTGCAGGGTTGTTTGAGAGATACCATCTTCATCCTACGCCTCTCACGGACTGATAAACCTTAGGTCATCCACTTGAGGGAAATTTGCTACTATCCTACAAAACTCTACGCTTGGAGGCCCAACACGAGTCTACTAGAATAAGTTGTGTAGTAGACACCAGGCTTCAGCCTGCTTGTTGCATTTGAACTAACAACAGAGGTAGAGACAAAAGACGTGCCACTACTGGAGTTGGTGGCGCCGTTGTTAGAGTTGGTGGCTCCGCTATCCTCAGCAACCACAAAGTCATTGGAGGAGGTAAAAACAATGTCATCAACCTTATAAGAACTGAGGAAACCAAATTAAACAATATTAATTATCACTCATTCATACATACAAACTACATCCCTTTCATTGTTGTAGCCGCCGTCCAAAAAGGCAAGGTCGTCGAGGGAGGTAACATCTGCGAGATCAACCTCATAGTCGATAACTATTACCACATTGTCATCACTTGAGTCGATAACCCTCGTTGTCACTGTCATCCCTGATCAGTGTAGGTTCCGAGGAGCAGGAGGTGAGGATAGGCAAGATAGTTTCCATGTATGACCTGTGTCACTGACTGTGAAGTTGAGTGCCTGTATATATAGCTGTCGGGGTGAATTTGTGGGGAAAACAATGGAATAATTTTCCTGACAAATGTTTACATTTCGTGGCACCGTTGCCCGGTATAAACATGGAAACTAGCACTTTTATTAATTTTGAAAGTGCTAGTATTCGACTAGAGGGGGGTGAATAGGCGATTTTTATGAATGTCTTCAAAACATGGGTGTTTCAAAGACAATCGGTAGAAAAGACCCTATTGATATGCAGCGGAAGGTAGACTACACTAGACAAGCCATAGTCATGTAAGCAATGAAGTGAAAGCACGAAGACTATAAGAAGCTAGGTAGTTGGATCAGGATGGAAGATAGTATGAAGCCAAACAGACAACAGTCTTCACACAGGGAAGTCAAACAGATAAGGCAAGTAGGCAAAGACTTCACGAAGACAAACTGTAAGTAAGGCAAGAGAGATAGGATAGAACCAGTTGCTCGGAGAGGACAAGGGGTTTGTTGGACCAGTTCCAGTTGCTGTGACAACTGTACGTCTGGTTAGGGAGGCTGAGATTTAACTCTGAATACCATGTCTTCACCTTATTCCCCATGAGCTAAGAACACTTAGTCCTCGCCCAATCACTCTGGTATGTCTCCAAGGGAGACTTCCAAACCTTCACAGACTTCATTCACCGTCAATCCACAATGACTCTTGGATGCTCAAAACGCGATGCCTAACCGACTGGAGGATTCACAGTCCTCAAGTGTAATAAGTCTTCAGATCATGCGGACTGAAGCACTTCAGTGATGCCTAACACTCTTTGGCTCTAGGTGTTTTGGGCTTTGTCCTTGCAAGGATTCTCTCTTAAAGGGTTCGGAGGTGGGTTGCTCTCAAACGACAAAAGTCGTGCACTAACTCTGAGCAGCCACCAATTTATGGTGTAGGGGTGGGCTATTTATAGCCAGGAGGCAACCCGACCTGATTTGTCTAAAATGACCCTGGGTCACTAAGGAACTGACACGTGTCCAACACTCAGATTTTGAACAGACGCGGCAGCTTGACTTGGGCTACAAGTAAAGCTGACGCATCCATCTCTGGATAAGATTTGCTCTCATTATCTTCGCTCGAAGACATAGGATTTGGTTGAGCATCACATTAGTCACTCTGACTTTGTTCAATTGGACCCCACTTAACAGTACGGTGGTTCCTATGACTCAACAAAGAAGAAAGGAAAACTGCGAAACAACTATGTCTTCGCACTCCATAGTCTTCACGTGATGTCTTCTCCTGTCATAGTCTTCAACGTGAATGTCTTCACAGACCACCATTGACTTCAATGACTTCACAAATTTTTAGGGGTCATCCCTGGTAGGTAAACCGAATCAATATGGGACTACTACCTGTGTTATCCTGCAATTCTCACAAACACATTAGTCCCTCAACCAAGGTTGTCGTCATTACTCCAGAACCAACTAGGGGTGGCACTAGATGCACTTACAATCTCCCCCTTTTGGTGATTGATGACAAACTGGTTGAAGTTTTCAACAGGGATAAAAGTATGTGAAAGTTTAGTGTTGTGAGTATTGTCTTCATACATAAGACGAGGCTCCCCCTGAAGATGTGCATATAAATGATTTGCGTTTGAATGCAAATGCACATGGGAGGTTTTGCTTTGTGGAGACCATCATCCAAATGTGAAGACAATGCATTATGCATATAAGTAGTAATGAAGACAACGCGTTATGCATTATGCATAATGACAAATGGACGTCTGCAGGATTACTTCATGCGAGATTTATCATCGCATCACAGAATAGCAAATAAAGTAGCAGATGACCATTAAGTTTAAGTGTTACAACTCAGAGAACCAAATGTATGAAAAGACGAGAGTTGTAAGACTTGGCAAAAATAGTGCAACCACCCATAAGGACCCGCTTGAAGACTATCAACTCATATGCTTCTCCCCCTTTTGTCGGTAATGACCAAAAATGTTGGAAGACATAGAGCGTCTACTCGTTCCCAGAAGGAGCAGTTGGAGGAGCAGGGTTGACGTTGGAGTTTGGTGGTGCAGAGGGGCCTGGTGCAGTGTTGATACGCGCTGAAGTGGTAGTTGGGGAAGTAGCATCATCTTCATCATCGATTACTCTGGCATTGACAGTTGCCGCTGATGAGGAGTACTCAGAGTCTTCGAGTGAAGGAGTCTGATGTAAGACTACATTCCTGGGAGGAGTGGAGTCAAATTTGAATCTCTCTGTAAAGCCATCTTGCTGAAGAGCATCTTCAGAACTGAGTAGTGTCAGACTCTTCCACGACCGCCGACAAGTTTCATGAGTGACAAATGCATTCTTGGTGGCTAAATTGCGTATGAAATTATCATCCATCAAGAGACTTTGCATTTGATGCTTGAGCCAGTAATGATGCTTATCCTGTTTCTGATGCAAAGCCACAAGAACCTCTCGGTCATTGAGCACACCAGATCTCTTCCGAGGTTGAGCAATAGTGCTTTCAGTGTCTTCAGTATGGGCACGATGAGGTGCATGTGTATTTCTAGCCAAAGGATAAACACGAGTGGAAGCATGAACTCCTTCAACATGTTGAGAGAAACTTTGTCGATCGACATTGTGAAGATAAATTAGCTCCTTGGAAGGCTCTGGGTAAATGGCTTCGACAGACATATCAACCTCTGGCAGGAATATGAGATGGTTGCGCACAGAGGGCTGATAGTTGACAGCCGAGTGAAGCTTGATAAGGCGCATTACCCATGGAGCATAGAATTTTAGACCAAATATATCTGAGCCAGATGCAGCAAGTTGGCGAATGATGAAATCTTGAGCATTGAAGCTGGTGCCATTGAGAATATAGAAGAACAATGTCTTCATTGATCCTTCAAGCTTTGCTACAGAAGAATGTCCTTTGATGGGCCATAGAGTTCGCCTGATAATGTGATACTCTAGGTCTTCAACAAGGAATTCCATAGGATATTCAGCATCTTGTGGCAGAGGCTTCATCATACTCAGCATTTGGCTCATGTTGGGCTCAGGCCTCTGGAATATGCTTTCTAAGGCATTGCGGTGAAGCTGGCAACCAGGTTCATAGAGTTCACTTGGAGTGGGCAGACCAGCAAGCTCAATGATATCAATAGCTTTGGCTTCATGATGGACATTGCATGTCATCTACTCAAGGACCCAAGTTTTGATATCCCTGTTGTAGCCGCGAATGTGAAGTGTAGCATAGAATTGTAACAGAAGCTCTTCATTCCAATTTTCCTTGTCGGTCACAAAATACAGAAGGCCAGCATCTCTGAAGCAGTCTAGGGCTTCTTCCAAGCAGGGCAGACCAGCAATGGCTTTGCAGTCTAGACACATATGAGGAAAAATGTGCCCTTTATTGTATAAGACACAGGAATAATAACTGCACTGCTGATAGCTCCAGAACCGATCAGATGAAATTCTTGGCCTTGAATATGGGTTCTTGGGACTATCAAAGAAAGTGTTGTGTTCAATGAAGCCATTTGCATTGAACGATCCTAGCGTAGATGCAGTACCTGGAAACCTTGGCAGCCTCGGTTTTGGCTTCTGAACCTGGGGCCTGTGCTCCACATGATAGTCAAATTGAGGTCCGGGAGCAGGCGAAGGAACCAGAATGGGCCATCTAACAGTGATAGGATCGCCTTGATAAAATGCTTGCTCAATGGTGTCAGGCCTTGGAGACGGTACAGGAGCAGTGGCATTGACAAGGGGTTCAGACTTCACATTGGTTGCAGGTGCATCATTGGCTTTAGACACGGTATTCACTGAAGCTCCACAATAGCTTCAGCCATGACAATGTCATCAGCTTCAGTAGTGTTGTTGGTGGCCGCCTCAGTATTTTCAACCTCCACTTGAGTAGCTGGAGGGTCTTGTAAGTGCATCTAGTGCCACCCCTAGTTTGGTTTTGGAGTATTGACGACAAACATGGTTGAGGGACTAATGTGTTTGTGAGAATTGCAGGATAACACAGGTAGTAGTCCCTCCTTGATTCGGTTTACCTACCGGAGATGACCCCTAAAAATGTATGAAGACATTGAAGATAATGGTGGTACGTGAAGATATTCATATTGAAGACTATGACAGAAGAAGACATTGAGTGAAGACTATGGAGCGCGAAGACTTAGCAGTTTTGTTGTTTCTTTTCTTCTTTGTTGAGTCATAGGAACCACCGCACTGTTAAGTGGGGTCCAAATGAACAAAGTCAGAGTGACTGAAGTGATGCTCAACCAAAATCCTATGTCTTCGAGCAAAGACAATGAGAGCAAATCTTATCCAGAGTCGGATAAGTCAGCTTTACTTGTCGCCCAAGTCAAGTTGTCGCGTGTGTTTGAGATCTAACCGTTGTGACACGTGTCAGTTCCTTAGTGACCCAGGGTCATTTCGGACAAATCAGGTCGGGTTGCCTAGTGGCTATAAATAGCCCACCCCCTACACCATAAATTGGTGGCTGCTCAGAGTTAGTGCACGGCTTTTGTCGTTGAGAGCAACCCACCTCCGAAGAGTTTCAGAGAGAAATCCTTGTGAGGACAAAGCCCAAAACAACTAGAGCCCAAAGAGTGTTTGGCATCACTGAAGTCTTTCTGTCCGCGTGATCTGAAGACTTGTTACACTTGAGGACTATGAATCCTCCAGCCGGTTAGGCGTCGCGTTCTGAGCATCCAAGAGTAATTGTGGATTGCCGGTGAACGAAGTCTGTGAAGGTTTGGAAGTCTACCTTGAAGACTTACCAGAGTGATTGGGCGAGGACTGTGTGTCCTTAGCTCAAGGGGAATAAGGTGAAGACACGGTCTTCTGAGTTCAATCTCAGCCTCCCTATCCAGACGTACAGTTGTCACAACAACTGGAACTGGTCGAACAAATCCTTGTCTTCACAACACACTGGTTCTATCTCTTACTCTCCTTACTTACAGTTTGTCTTTGTGAAGTCATTACCTGATTGCTATGCATGTTTGACTTCATTGTGTGACTACTTGTTCTGATTGGGTTCATACTATCTTCCATCCTGATCCTACTACCTAGCTGCTATCAGTCATCATGCTTTAGTTTCATACTTGTCTGACTATGGCTTGTCTAGTGTAGTTCATCTTCCGCTGCATGTTTATAGGTCCTGTTTTCGTGTTTGTCTTCGAAACTTTCATGTTTTGAAGACTTTCATAAAAATCGCCTATTCACCCCCTCTAGTCGATAACTAGCACTTTCAATTGGTATCAGAGCAAGGTACTCCCTTGTTCTGTGTGATTCGGTTTAACCACCTAGAGTTTCAGCTATGTCGACTGTAGGGATAATCAAAGTCTCCGCTGCGTGCCCTGTCTTCAATGGCACTGAATATCCCTACTGGAAGAATAAGATGTGTATGCATCTTGAAGCCATTGATGTTGATCTATGGTATGTCGTCAAGAACGGCGTTCCCAAGACTGGTGTAGGTGTCTCCCCTACTGATGTCAAGAAGTTCATTCAACTCGATTCTACTGCGAAGAACATCATCTGTGGTCATCTGACCAAAGGGCAGTATGGCCATGTGAGTGCTTTTGAAACATCGAAGCTAGTCTAGGACTGGCTCTCCAAGGTCAATGAAGGCATTTCAACTCAGAGAGATCAAAGAATCAGTGTCCTATGCAACCTCTTCAACCGCTTCAAGAGAAATGACAATGAAAATGTCCAGCTCACGTTTGATCGTCTCACTGACATCACAAACGAGCTTCAGGCTCTCGGCGCCACTGAGATCACCAAGCATGAAATCGTCAAGACGCTTCTGAGATCTCTTGATAGCTTATTTGACACTCTAGCTCTTATGATTCAAGAATGCCCTGATTTCAAGACACTCGATCCATCTGACATATTTGAGAGGCTCAACACACATGAGTTCCAGCTATCTGAGAAAAGAGATATCTATGGTCCCAACTATGGCCGAACTCGCGCTTTGAACGCAAAGGCTATTTCCTCATCTGAAGAAGAATCTGACTGTAGTTCTGGTGAAGCTGAAGACCTTGGAAAGGATCTTGCTATGCTTGTGAAGAAGTTCTAGAAGTTCACTAAGAAGAAAGGCTTCAGAAAGTCTTCACGATCCACCTCAAGAAATGATGAAGCTTCTTCCCATGAACACAAGAAGAGAACCTGTCACAAGTGCAAGAAACCTGGACACTACATCTCTGAGTGTCCACAGTGGGACAATGAGAAGAAAAAGAAGAAGAGCAAGGAAGATGATTCTAATGACAAGAAGAAGAAGAAATACTCAAAATCTTCTTCCAAGTCCTCCTCCAAGTTTTCATCACACAAGAAAAGTTTATCTGGCAAGGCTCATGCTTTTGTTGGCAAGGAAATGGATTCAGAGGAGGATTCTGCTTCTAAGGAGGCAGAAGTGGTGGAGTCTGAGGAGGAATCTGACTCTGGCGTTGCAAGTCTAGCTCTGGCTTCGGCCTACGTTGCCAAGTCCATCTTCAACACTGAAGACAATGTATCCACCACCAACGCTGATGCCAGTGACAAGGATGACTCCACTCCCACTTACTGCTTCATGGCTCGCGGTGCCAAGGTAAACTCATGCGATGCTTACTTTCAAACATCAAGTGAAGATGACTCTGATTGTGAATCCAAACCTAGCTACAAAAAACTTGCTAAAATTGCACCTGAACAACATAAAGCTATGGAACATATTCAAAAACTGTTAGACAAAAGCGATGACCTGTTGGACGCGGAAATGACTAAGACTCGGTCCTTAATTGAAGACATACAAAATCTTCATGTTAAGTACCAGGAACTTGAAGGTCGTCATGAAACCCTCTCAACATCTCATGAAAAGCTTTCCTACGATTATCTTCAAAGGAAGTAGGAACTTGAGAAATTGAGATCGGATCATGAAGATCTTCAAAAGGAGAATGAGTCACTACGCGCTCAACAGATCAGTCCCACTCAGGAAGGATTTGAACCTCCATGTTTAAAATGCATTGAGTGTGATAACGCTGCTTCTGTTGCTGGATGTTCTACTGCTCCTGTTGCAATATCTTCAACTGCTAATGTGGTAACTAACCCCTCTGTTGAGGATACCACTACTCTTGCTGATGAGAATGCCAGGTTGAAGACACTGATTGAGACAGGGATGTACAAAAGCCTCAAAGGGCATCAGACATTATGTGATATCCTCAAAAAACAGATTCTGAACCGAAACCCTAGAAAATCGGGTATTGGGTTCGAAAGGAAAATGAATGTTGATGGGTCATACTGGAAGCCTGAGCAGTACCCCAAAACCACATGGGTTGCTGCAAAGGAATCTTCAGTAGATCCATCCACCTTATCTGGTTTCACTTGCGCTAACCCTATTATCATTGATGAATCCTTTGATGCAAACTATAAACTGTTTAAGAATCAGAATGATGAAGTGTTTGCGAGGTATATTGGTACTAACTGCAGGAATGGACCACCTATGAAGAAGATCTGGGTACCTAAATAGCGCATTGAGAATCTTCCTGTGAATGTCATCATGACACCACCAAGGAAGAAGACAAACCCCAGACCTATGGCTTCATATGGCCCAAAGGCTTCATACAGATACTGGACTCACCTGAGTCACCCTAACGCCAATGTTTTGTAGGGAAACCATACTCAGACTTATGAATATAGCATGTGTGTCTTCAAACCGCTATGTTCATAGAACTAAGAACTTTTCTGCTTATTCATATGAGTATCGTTCTTCTCCTGCAAGGCTATTTGCTAGGGCTCCAAAGCCGAAATTCTCAGATGCTGCACTTAGACTCATTGCTTCTAAGCCACCCCTGAAGATGTGGTGGTTAACAAGAATTAACTTTCTTTTGCAGGGAAAGGTCTCGAGCCTGAAATCAAAGGCGTCCGATGCTATTGCTGGAGACCTAAAACACATTAAGGGACGCATGATAAAATGGTCTTACTATGAATCGCTTGCCAGTCATACTATCAGTCCTAACCTTGATCTAAGCTTTGATAATCCTCTTGTGTGTAAAATGTTTATGCTTCACAACACTCTTTGTGAAGCCTATCCTCCTAACTGCACTGTAGGGTATGACAGCTCATGCTTCAGAATGGATTATGGACAGTGTATGCACTAACCACATGACTGGTGATCGAAGTCTTCTCATGGACTCAACCTTACGTCCATGTCATAAAAGTCACATCACATTCGCTGACACTGGTAAAAGCAAGGTATTTGGCCTAGGTAGAGTTGCAATCTCAAGGGATCAGCACATGGACAAAGTGATGCTTGTTGAATCCCTTGGTTTCAACTTAATGTCTGTCTCAATGCTTTGTGACTTAAACATGATTGTGCTGTTTGGAAAATATCGTTGCCTTGTACTAATGGAATCTGACAAGTCTCTAGTCTTCGAAGGGTACATGAAAGATGATCTGTACATGGTAGATTTCTCAGCAGGACCACAGATGGCCGTATGTCTTCTAGCCAAGTCTTCAGAGTGCTGGCTCTGGCATCGGAGGCTAGAGCATGCTGGCATGAGGGACCTACACACTCTCGCCAAGAAGAAGCACGTCATAGGCATCGAAGACGTCAAGTTCAAGAAAGATCATCTATGTGGTGCTTGTGAAGCTGGGAAGATGACAAGGGCCAAGCATCCCTCGAAGACAATCATGACTACATCTCGACCTTTTGAGTTGCTCCACATGGACTTGTTTGGTCCCACTCACTACTCTACTCTCACTGCTACTGCTTGTCTCTATGGCTTCATTATTATTGATGATTATTCAAGATACACTTGGGTGCACATAATTCTCTTCAATACTGAAGTGCAGGATGTCTTCATACGTTTCACCAACCACACCATGAACAACTATGGCGTCAAGATCAAGCACATTAGGAGTGACAATGGCACAGAATTCAAGAACACAGGCCTCGACCTCTATCTTGACACCTTAGGCATCACTCATGAGTTTTCTGCTCCTTACACACCTCGGCAGAATGGCATCGTGGAGCGCAAAAATAGAACCATTATTGAGATGGCTCGGACGATGCTTGACGAATACAAGACTCCAAGAAAATTCTGGCCTGAAGCCATTGATACTACATGCCATGTCATCAACCGTGTTTATCTTCACAAGCTTCTGAAGAAAACATCCTATGAGCTCCTAACTGGTAAGAAGCCAAATGTAAGCTACTTTAGAGTATTTCGTGCTAGGTGCTGGATCAAGGATCAACATCACACTTCAAAATTTGCACCGAAAGCACATGAGGGTTTTATGCTTGGTTATGGTAAGGACTCGCACTCCTACAGGGTCTTCAACCTCTTTCACTATAAAGTGGTTGAAACTGTGGATGTGCGGTTCGATGAAACTAACGGCTCGCAAAGAGAGCACCTGCCAAATGTGCTAGATGAAGTACCTGCCAGTGAATCAATCAAGCTAATGGGAACAGGAGAGATCATACCATCAGAGGCCCAGCCTGAAGAGGAACTTATTATTTCTGCACCTGATCAACCTGAAGACATTGCTCAGCCTGAAGATAATCCTCCAAATAATGACAATGTTCAGCAGGAGCAAAATCTTCGTCCAGTTCATCCTCGTGTTGCCAATGAAGTAGAAATAGAGAAGATAATTGATAGCATCAATGCACCTGGTCCACTCACTCGTTCAAGAGCAACTCCGCTAGCAAATTTCTGTGGGCACTTTGCATTTGTCTCAATCTCTGAACCCAAGAAAGTTGCTGAAGCCTTCATGGAACCTGAATGGATTCAAGCTATGCAAGAAGAGCTTCAACAGTTTGAACTGAACAATGTGTGGGAATTAGTCAAGCGTCCTGATCCTCGCAAGCACAACATAATAGGCACAAAATGGATATATCGCAACAAACAAGACGAGCATGGTCAGTAATCGGAAACAAAGCACGGCTCGTTGCTCAAGGATACACACAAGTTGAAGGAATTGACTTCGATGAAACATTTTCTCCAGTAGGTAGGCTTGAAGCCATTCGCATACTGCTAGCCTATGCAAATCATCATAACATCCTTCTGTATCAAATGGATGTGAAGAGTGCCTTTCTCAATGGAAAGATTGAAGAAGAAGTATATGTTGCACAACCGCCTGGCTTTGAAGACCCAAAACATCCTGATATGGTATACAAGCTCAACAAGGCACTGTATGGCCTCAAACAAGCCCCTCGTGCTTCGTATGACACACTCAAAGACTTCCTGAAGAGCAAAGGATTCAAACCTGGTTCTCTAGATCCCACACTCTTCACGAAGACATATGATGGTGAACTGTTTGTGTGCCAAATCTATGTGGATGACATTATCATCGGTTGCACCAACAAGAAATACAGTGATGAATTTGGTTACATGATGCAAGAACAATATCAAATGTCCATGATGGGAGAGCTAAAGTTCTTTCTCGGTCTTCAAATCCATCAGCAACGCAACGACATCTTCATATCTCAAGAAAAATATCTCAAAGATTGCCTGAAGAAGTTTGGAATGCAAGACTGCAAAGGATACATGACACCAATGCCAACCAAAAGTCATCTAAGCCCCGACGCCAATGGTAAAGATTTCGATCAAAAGGTATACCGCTCCATGATTGGCTCTTTACTTTACTTATGTGCATCTAGGCCAGATATCATGCTTAGTGTTTGCATGTGTGCCCGATTCCAAGCGGCACCAAAGGAGTCGCATCACTTAGCTGTAAAATGAATTCTTCGATATTTGGCTTACACCCCAACACTAGGATTATGGTATCCAAAGGGCTCAGAGTTTGATTTGGTTGGATTTTTGGATGCTGATTATGCTGGTGACAAGGTGGATCGCAAGTCTACATTATGCACATGTCACTTTCTGGGTCGATCTCTTGTCTATTAGTCTTCAAAGAAGCAGAACTGTGTATCACTCCCAACTGCTGAATCTGAATACATTGCTGCTGGATCTTGCTGCGCTCAGCTTATATGGATGAAGCAAACTCTTAAGGACTATGGCATCCATCTAAAGCATGTGCCACTCTACTGCGATAATGAAAGCGCTATCAAGATTGCCGATAACCCAGTTCAGCACTCGAAGACAAAGAACGTTGAAATTCGTCATCACTTCCTCAGAGATCATGTTATGAAAGAAGATATTGATATCATTCACGTCAACAAAGAAGATCAGTTGGCTGATATCTTCACTAAGCCCTTGGATGAGAAAAGGTTTTGCAAGTTGCGGTGTGAGCTAAATATCTTGGAATCCTCGAATGTCCTGTCATTAGGCACACATCCTAACACTTATGCAGTTTGATGACTTAGATGTGCAACACACGAAGTAATGTATATCTTCAATCAATGAAGACATACACTCCAAGTGTGAATACATTAATGTGGAAATTGACTTCAGAGCACCACGATAATTGTGCGCCGTGTCTGGGTCTCATACTTCCTATACGGTGGGAAATGCCACCACCAAACCTATACATTCCTGAAGCCAATGACGTTGTCATCGCTGATGCCAATGTGGTGCCTACAGTGGCCAATGCACCAGTGGCCAATGAAGCCAATGAAGCCAATGAAGCCCATGAAGCAGACGAAGTCAATGTCGTACCTGTCGCAAATCTACAGCCTGAAGTCAATGCCACTGCTCCTGTTCCGCCTCCAAGGCCACACACTATCGAGCAAGCATACAACTATGGCCAGCTTGTCACTGTCAGATGGCCTATTCTGATTCCTCCACCTGCTGCTGGTCCTTAGTTTGATTACCATGTCGAGCACAGGCCTCGGGTTCAGAAGCCAAAGCCAAGACTGCCCAGATTTCCAGGTACTGCCACTTCACCAGGATCCTTCAATGTCAACGGCTTCATTGCACACAACACCCTCTTCAATAGCGAAAAGAACCCCTACACCAAGCCCAAGATTTCATCTGATCACTTCTGGAGTTATCAGCAGCGCAACTACTATTCATGCATTCTATACAACCAAGGCCGCATATTTCCGCACATGCGCCTTGATACTGAAGCCATAGCTGGCCTACCCTGCTTAGAAGAAGCTCTCGATTGCTTCAGAGAGGCTGGCTTACTGCACTTTGTCACAGATAAGGAGCACTAGAATGAAGAATTGCTGCTTCAATTCTACGCCACTCTTCATATTAGAGGCTACAACAGAGATCCTAAGACTTGGGTCCTTGAGTGGATGACTGGAAATGTCCATCACGAAGCTAAAGCGTTTGATGTCATTGAGCTTACTGGTCTTCCCACTCCAGGTGATCTCTATGAGCCTGGTTGTCAGCTTCACACTGCAGCTATGGAAAGCATCTTTCACAAGCCAGAACCCAACATGAGCCAGATGCTTAGTATGATGAAACCATTGCCTCCAGATGCAGAATATCCTACAGAGTTCTTTGTCGAAGACCTTGAGTATCTGCCACGCACAATCTATCACATCATAAGGCGAACTCTCTGGCCCATCAAAGGACATTCTCCAAAGGCTAAGCTAGAAGGTGCAATGAAGACATTGGTCTTCCATATTCTTCATGGCAAAAGCTTCAATGCACAAGATTTCTTCATCCGCCAACTTGCTGCATCAGGATCTGACATTTTTGGCTTGAAGTTCTATGCTCCATGGATCATGCGTCTGATCAAGCTTCACACTGCTTTCAACTATCAGCCATCTGCACGCAACCACATTGTCTTCTTGCCAGATGTTGATATGTCTGTTGAAGCCATCTATCCAGAGCCTGACAAGGAGCCACTTTATCTTCATAACATCGATCGTCAGAGCTTCACTCAGCCCATTGAAGGTGTGCTGGCTGCCACTCGAGTCTATCCGTTGGCTGGTACTACACGTGCACCTCACCATGCCCCAACCGAAGCCACTAACATCACAATTGCTCAACGGCCTCGAACGCGATCTCGTGTTTCAATGACCGAGAGCTTCTCGTTGTCCTGCGTCAGAAACAGGATAGGCATCATGATTGGCTCAAGCGCCAGATGTAGAGCATCATGACTGACGTCAATCGCATTCGCAACCTTGCAACCAAGAATGCCTTTGTCCCTCATGAAACCTGTCGACGCACATGGAAAGGGCTGACTTCAGGACGATCTTCAGGACGATGGCTTCTCAGAACGATTCAAGTTTGATTCCACTCCGCCCAGAAATGCTGTTCTGCGGCGCACTCCATCTCTTGAAGACTCAGAATACTCCTCTTCTGCTGCAACTGTGAATGCTCGTGTGATCGATGATCAAGATGATGCTACTTCGCCACCTCCAACTCGCATCGACACTGCTCCAAGTTCGTCTGCACCGCCAAACCTCGACACCAACCCTGCATCTTCTCTTACTCATTCTAGGAACGAGTAGAGGCTCAATGTCTTCAACCCTTTTTGGTCCTTACTAACAAAAGGGGGAGAAGCTATGAGTTGATAGTCTTCAAGCGGGTTCATATGGGCGGTTGCATTATATTTTGCCTAGTGTTTACAACTCTTGCTCTTGATACATTTGGTTCTCTGAGTTGTAACACTTAAACTCGATGGTCGTCTACTACATATTTGCTATTTTGTGATGCGATGATAAATTCCGCATGTGCGACGATAACTTCCGCACTTAAATCATTTTGCAGACGTCCATTTTTCATTATGCATGTCATTATCTTCGTTACATCGGATCATGCATGATGAATTGTCTTCATAAGTTGAAGAGGATCTCCACAAGTAGAACCTGCCATGTGCATTTGCATTCCAAAAGCAAATTATTTATATGCTCATCTTCAGGGGTAGCCTTTTGCTACTTACGAAGACAATACCTCAACCTTTACAATTTCACATACTTATATCCCCGTTGAAAACTTCAACCAGTTTGTCATCAATCACCAAAAAGGGGGAGATTGTAAGTTCATCTAGTGCCACCCCTAGTTTGGTTTTGGAGTATTGACGACAAACGTGGTTGAGGGACTAATGTGTTTGTGAGAATTGCAGGATGACACAGGTAGTAGTCCCTCCTTGATTCGGTTTACCTACCGGAGATGACCCCTAAAAATGTATGAAGACAATGAAGATAATGGTGGTACGTGAAGATATTCATATTGAAGACTATGACAGAAGAAGACATTGAGTGAAGACTATGGAGCGTGAAGACTTAACAGTTTCGTTGTTTCTTTTCTTCTTTGTTGAGTCATAGGAACCACCGCACTGTTAAGTGGGGTCCAAGTGAACAAAGTCAGAGTGACTGAAGTGATGCTCAACCAAAATCCTATGTCTTCGAGCAAAGACAATGAGAGCAAATCTTATCCAGAGTCAGATAAGTCAGCTTTACTTGTAGCCCAAGTCAAGCTGTCACGTGTGTTTGAAATCTGACCGTTGTGACACGTGTCAGTTCCTTAGTGACCCATGGTCATTTCGGACAAATCAGGTCGGGTTGCCCAGTGGCTATAAATAGCCCACCCCCTACACCATAAATTGGTAGCTGCTCAGAGTTAGTGCACGGCTTTTGTCGTTGAGAGCAACCCACCTCCGAAGAGTTTGAGAGAGAAATCCTTGTGAGGACAAAGCCCAAAACACCCAGAGCCCAAAGAGTGTTTGGCATCACTGAAGTCTTTCTGTCCGCGTGATCTAAAGACTTGTTACACTTGAGGACTGTGAATCCTCCAGCCAGTTAGGCGTCGCGTTCTGAACATCCAAGAGTAATTGTGGATTGCCAGTGAACAAAGTCTGTGAAGGTTTGGAAGTCTACCTTGAAGACTTACAGAGTGATTGGGCGAGGACTATGTGTCCTTAGCTCAAGGGGAATAAGGTGAAGACACGGTCTTCTGAGTTCAATCTCAGCCTCCCTAACCAGATGTACAGTTTGTTGGAAATATGCCCTAGAGGCAATAATAAAAGTATTATTATATTTCCTTGTTCATGATAATTGTCTTTTATTCATGCTATAACTGTATTATCCGGAAATCGTAATACACGTGTGAATACATAGACCACAATATGTCCCTAGTGAGCCTCTAGTTGACTAGCTCGTTGATCAACAGATAGTCATGGTTTCCTGGCTATGGACATTGGATGTCGTTGATAACGGGATCACATCATTAGGAGAATGATGTGATGGACAAGATCGTGTAGTTCGTTTGCTAGAGCTTTTCCAATGTCAAGTATCTCTTCCTTAGACCATGAGATCGTGTAACTCCCGGATACCGTAGGAGTGCTTTGGGTGTATCAAACGTCACAACGTAACTGGGTGACTATAAAGGTGCACTACAGGTATCTCTGAAAGTGTCTGTTGGGTTGACACGGATCGAGACTGGGATTTGTCACTCCGTATGACGGAGAGGTATCTCTGGGCCCACTCGGTAATGCATCATCATAATGAGCTCAAAGTGACCAAGTGGTTGGTCACGGGATCATGCATTACGGTATGAGTAAAGTGACTTGCCGGTAACGAGACTGAACAAGGTATTGGGATACCGACGATCGAGTCTCGGGCAAGTAACGTACCGATTGACAAAGGGAATTGTATATGGGGTTTGATCGAATCCTCGACATCATGGTTCAACCGATGAAATCATCGTGGAACATGTGGGAGCCAACATGGGTATCCAGATACCGCTGTTGGTTATTGACCGGAGAGTCGTCTCGGTCATGTCTGCATGTCTCCCGAACCCGTAGGGTCTACACACTTAAGGTTCGGTGACGCTAGGGTTATTAGGAAGACTTGTATGTGATTACCGAATGTTGTTCGGAGTCCCAGATGAGATCCCGGACGTCACGAGGAGTTCCGGAATGGTCCGGAGGTGAAGTTGCGGACACCAGAAAGTTTCGGGGGCTTATCGGTATTGTACCGGGGCCACCGGAGAGGTTCCAGGGGTCCACCGGGAGGGGCCACCCCTCTCGGAGGGCCACATGGGCCGCAAGGGGCAGGGACCCGGCACCTGGAGGGCTGGGCGCGCCCCCCACCTTGGGCCCGTGCGCCTAGGGTTGGAGGGAAACCCTAAAGGGGGCGCCCCCCTTGCTTGGGGGGCAAGTCCCCCCTCCCTAGCTGCTGCCCCCACTCTAGATCCCATCTAGAGGGGTCGGCCCCCCTTGCCCCTTCCCCTATAAATAGAGGGGTGAGGGGAGGGCTGCTACACACATCCAAAGGCACAGCCCCTCCCCTCCCCAACACCTCTCCTCCTCCGTTACGTGCTTGGCGAAGCTCTGTCGGAGTACTGCTGCACCAACACCACCACGCCGTCGTGCTGCCGTTGGAGCAATCTTCCTCAACCTCTCCTTCCTCCTTGCTGGATCAAAACGGAGGAGACGTCGTCCATTCCGTACGTGTGTTGAACGCGGAGGTGCTGTCCGTTCAGCACTTGGTCATCGGTGATCTGAATCACGGCGAGTACGACTCCATCATCACCCTTCCCTTGAATGCTTCCGCGCGCAATCTAAAAGTGGTATGTAGATGCAAACTCACTCCCTTGACTCGTTGCTTAGATGAACTCATAGATGGATCTTGGTGAAACCGTAGAATTTTTTTTAATTTTCTGCAATGTTCCCCAACAGTGGCTTCATGAGCTAGGTCTATGCGTAGTTCTCTATTGCACGAGTAGAACACAATTTTGTTGTGTGCGTGGATCTTGTCAACTTGCTTGCCACTACTAGTCTTTTCTTGCTCCAGCAGTATTGTGGGATGAAGTGGCCCGGACCAACCTTACATGTACGCTTACGTGAGACCGGTTCCACCGACAGACATGCACTAGTTGCATAAGGTGGCTGGCGGGTGTCTGTCTCTCCCACTTTAGTTGGAGCGGATTCGATGAAAAGGGTCCTTATGAAGGGTAAATAGAAGTTGACAAAATCACGTTGTGGTTATTCGTAGGTAAGAAAACGTTCTTGCTAGAACCCAATTGCAGCCACGTAAAAGATGCAACAACAATTAGAGGACCTCTAACTTGTTTTTGCAGCAATTGTCATGTGATGTGATATCGCCAGAAGTTGTGATGAATGATGAATGATATATTGTGATGTATGAGATCATGTTCTTGTAATAGGAATCACGACTTGCATGTCGATGAGTATGACAACCGGCAGGAGCCATAGGAGTTGTCTTTATTTTTGTATGACCTGCGTTGTCACGCCCAATATGCGACCCTATCCAAAAGGAACTCGAAGGTCCCACCAAGGATAGACCCGCATATTGAAATGCTTTTGCAAGGTGGATATCATTACATCAACATTACATAATAGATGGGGATACATACAAAAGGCATACAATGTCACACGAATACAACATCATCATACATAAGAGCAACATCCGACTACGGATGAAACACAAACAGAAACTCAAACAACATCCACCCTGCTAGCCCAGGCTGCCGACCTGGAACCTATCCCCTGATCGAAGAAGAAGCAGAAGGAGAACTCCAAAACAAGCAAACATCGCTCTCGCGTCATGATCATCGCATAACCTGTACCTGCAACTGTTGTTGTACTAATCTGTGAGCCACGAGGACTCAGCAATCCCATTACCATGGGTATCAAGACTAGCAAAGCTTAATGGGAAAGGAAGGGGTAAAGTGGTGAGGTTGCAGCAGCGACTAAGCATGATATGGTGGCTAACATACACAAATGAGAGCGAGAAGAGAAACAAGCGGAACGGTCGTGAAGCTAGCAATGATCAAGAGGTGATCCTGAACTCCTACTTACGTCAAACATAACCCAAGAAACCGTGTTCACTTCCCGGACTCCGCTGAGAAGAGACCATCACGGCTACACACGCGGTTGATGTATTTTAATTCGGATCTGGTGTCAAGTTATCTACAACCGGACATTAACAAATTCCCATCTGCCACATAACCGCGGGCATGGCTCTCGAAAGTTTAAACCCTGCAGGGGTGTCCCAACTTAGCCCATGACAAGCTCTCGCGATCAACGAAGGAATATACCTTCTCCCAGGAAGACCCGATCAGTCTCGGAATCCCGGTTTACAAGAAATTTCGACAATGGTAAAACAAGACCAGCAAAGCCGCCCGATGCGCCGACAATCCCGATAGGAGCTGCACATATCTCGTTCTCAGGGCAACACCGGATAAGTCAAGCTACGAGTAAAACCAGCCCTCGAGTTGCCACGAGGTGGCCCCGCAGGCTGCTCGGTTCGGACCAACACTTAGACAAGCACTGGCCCGGGGGGGCTAAAATAAAGATGACCCTTGGGTTGGCCGACCCAAGGGAAGGGTATAGGTGGTGGTGAGGCAAATGGTAAAACCAAGGTTGGGCCTTGCTGGACAAGTTTTATTCAAAGCGAACTGTCAGGGGGGTCCCATAAATCACCCGACCGCGTTAGGAACGCAAAATCCGGGAACATAACACCGGTATGACGGAAACTAGGGCGGCAAGAGTGGAACAAAACACCAGGCATAAGGCCGAGCCTTCCACCCTTTACCAAGTATATAGATGCATTAATAATATACGAGATATTGTGATATCCCAACATAACCCTGTCCACCATGGAGCAATCTTCAACTTCACCTGCAACTAGCAACGCTATAAGAGAGGCTGAGCAAAGCGGTAACATAGCCAAACAACGGTTTGCTAGGAATGGTGTCAAAGGTTAGAGGTTCATGGCAATTTGGGAGGCTTTATGAGAAAAAGATAGGTAACGCAGCATAGCGATAGAACGAAGCAACTAGCATAGCAATGATAGTAGTGAGGTCCAGGGTAGCGGTCATCTTGCCTGAAATCCCGCAAGGAAGAAGAACGATTCCATGAAGAAGATGAAGCCACGAAGACGAACCACACGTAGACGAACGCATCCTCAAGATCGCAACGAAACGGGAACTATCGAGAAGAAGCACACAACAAAGTAAACACACCACACATAGACAACACATGATGCACAACAAGCATGATGCATGACAAAGGCTACATGAAGCTACTCATGGCAAGAGATGATGCAAACAAGAACAACACATCAAGGCAAGTTTAAATGAGGCCGGAAACACCATATAACAATTCCGGTAAGTCCTCATATGCAAATTTCGAAATTGGTCCAGAACTGAATAAACATTAAGTTGAACTTGTTAAACAGCAAGTTAAGATGCACCAAGATGATCTACACGAAATTCTAGTCAAGTTACATATAAAGTTCATTAGATTCGGAGCTACGGGCTAGAAGATATGAGCAAAACAAGTTAAGCATGACATTGATGCAAAATGCATACAAACATCAAGCAAACACACCAAAACAAGGATGCAACATGGTAATATGAAGCTACATGCAAAAACAAGCATGTTTCATATAGAGCACACTCAAAACGGAGCAACGGTTCAACACCCACACACTATACAAGTCATAGCAACAATCTATCCATAACAGCAACTAGGCATCTTACAAGCATCAAAACAACATGCTACAGCACCCCAACATAAGAACAAAAGGCATGGGCATGAAGTACTGGTAAAGCATAAAAAAACATGAACACTGAGCTATCTCCAGAAACTACTAGAACATGCTCAAAATGACATGGAAAGATTGCAAATAATAACAGTTTCAGACTTTAGCAGAAATAACATCAGGTTGCAATGTTTAGAGCAAGCAAACAACATGTTACAGGAACTTATCATGGCAAACAAAGGCATGGCATGAACCTACTAATATCATAGATCAAAAGTCCCTTACTGACCATGAGCCAAAAAGGCATAGAAAATATGATGGCACCCATGTAAACATGGCAAGTTATATGACAGATTCAAACATGGCAGAAACAACAATAAGTAGGCATGTTGGTGAGCTTGAACCACTCACCACAGAGCAATACATGGCATGGCAAGGCACCCAACAGTAATAAGGCATGTTTATGAAGCTAAGAATGGAAAGAACGTGTTCATAGGGTGCATGGATCACTAGGAAAACACATGGGAACAAGTGAACTTAATGTTAACAGGCTGACAGCAACATTATCAAGCATTTTTGGAGCAAGATAACAACATTTTCCAGCAGGCTATAATTGCAACCAAGGGCACGAATGGATAGAGCATGACATGTAGATCAAAACATGTTTATAGAACATCTCCAGATTATGCATAGAACGATTAGTAGAAGCATGTCAGGAAAACAGCAACAGCAACTACCCTACTTAACAAGCTCGATGCACTCAGCACACAACTCACAAAAATACATGGTTGGCACCACTGGAAAGATGGCATGGCATAGATCAACATACATTTAGAGATCAACCTCATATGATGCACACATAAATCATGGCAAAAATGAGAAATGAGCAAGTTATATCAGTTTCAGCAGATTAACATCAACATGCACTCTTCCAACAGCATTTCGGGCATCAAGATGAGCTCAAATGAAAATGATGCAATGGAATGAAATGAAGT
The DNA here is from genome assembly GCA_963921465.1 of Triticum timopheevii. Lineage (NCBI taxonomy): Eukaryota > Viridiplantae > Streptophyta > Magnoliopsida > Poales > Poaceae > Triticum > Triticum timopheevii. Next base: position 161,923,821 of record OY997266.1, read on the forward strand.
ACTCGTCGAGGCGAACAATTTCACATATTATACGCATGAAACGGAGCTATGGATGCAGAGATATGATGGCATGAACATAGCATGATAATGTCAGAAAACTGGGACTTAGTGGATTTTTCAGGAAAAAACGGAGTGAGCGCAGATTAGCTAAATAGCGCCGCAGGCGAGGGTTAGGCTGACGGGGGCGCTCACCTTGTGGGCTACGGCCCAGGTCAGTGGAGCGGGCCGGCGCTGCTGCGTGGGCCGGGGCGCTGGGCCCTGGGGAGTGGGCCGGCTTGCGGGGCCCACGGCGGCGCCTCGCTCTCCTCCCGATCCCTCCTGGATCGGGGAAGGAAGGGCCGACGAGGACCGATGGCGGCGCGGCGAGGCCCGACGAAGAGGGGCGGAGCTGATGCGAGGCGAGGGCGGCGAAGGACGGTGGCAGGGACCGGATCCCGGCGGCAACTGCCGGATCCGGGCGGGGCGCGGCTCCGGGCGGTGTGCGGGCGACGTGGGCGCGGAGCTCGAGCTCCGGCGAGCTTCTACCGAGGCAGCGGCGAGGAAGCTTCGACGGCGGCGGCTTTCATGGCGGCGGGGCGCGCGGAGGAGCCGATGAACGGGCGGCGGCGGCGCTCCGCGGGCTGGCGGCTGCGGCGAGGAATCGGGGTCGGGCACAGGGCGCGGGCGCCTCGGGTGCACGGCGGCGGCGCGGACGGGCCGGGCGGCCCGGGGCGGGCTCGCGATGGGCCCCGGCGGGCCTGGCGGTGGGGTGGAGAGAGAGAGAGGGTGAGGTGGCGGCGCCCGAGTGGCTGAGACGGCGGGGTTGCTGACGTGGTGCGACGGGATTGGCCGGAGCGACGCGTCCGGCGGACATGTCCGGCGCGGGTGGATGTGTCCGGCGGCGCGAGGAAGAGGAAGGCTAGGGTTAGACCGCGAATTTGGAGGGGGAGGGCATGTATATAGGTAGAGGGAGCTAGGAGAGTCCAAATGAGGAGCGGTTTTCGGCCACGCGATCGTGATCGAACGACCGAGAGCAAGGAGGGGAGTTAGATGGGTTTTGGGCCAGTTTGGAGGGGGTGTTGGGCTGCAAACAAAAGAGGCTTTACGGTTACCCGGTTAACCGTTGGAGTATCAAACGACCTCCAAATGGCACGAAACTTGACAGGCGGTCTACCGGTGCTATACCAAGGCCGCTTGGCAAGACTCGGTCCATTCCGAGAACATTTAATACCCGCACAAGAGAAGAGGCAAAAAGGGGACGCCGGATGACATAGGTGTGCCGGATTGCAAAATGGACAACGGGGAAAATGCTCGGATACATGAGACGAACACGTATGCAAAATGAAATGCACATGATGACATGATAAAATACAACACGCAAGCAAATGACATGGCAACGACGGCGAATGATTGGCAGACACCTGGCGCATCGAATCCGGGGCGTTACATGCGTGTCATTGAAGAACGCCAAGTAAATTACTTTACTTTATTGCTAAACGTGTTAGCCATAGAAGTAGAAGTAGTCGTTGGCGTGACAACTTCATGAAGACACGATGATGGAGATCATGATGATGGAGATCATGGTGTCATGCCGGTGACAAGATGATCATGGAGCCCCGAAGATGGAGATCAATGGAGCTATATGATATTGGCCATATCATGTCACTACTATATAATTGCATGTGATGTTTATTATGTTTATGCATCTTGTTTACTTAGAACGACGGTAGTAAATAAGATGATCCCTTACAACAATTTCAAGAAGTGTTCTCCCCTAACTGTGCATCGTTGCTAAAGTTCGTCGTTTTGAAGCACCACGTGATGATCGGGTGTGATAGATCCTTACGTTCACGTACAACGGGTGTAAGACAGTTTTACACATGCAAAACACTTAGGGTTAACTTGACGAGCCTAGCATGTACAGACATGGCCTCGGAACTCGGAGACCGAAAGGTCAAACACGAGTCGTATGGAAGATACAATCAACATGAAGATGTTCACCGACGATGACTAGTCCGTCTCACGTGATGATCGGACACGGCCTAGTCGACTCGGATCGTGTAACGCTTAGATGACTAGAGGGATGTCTAATCTGAGTGGGAGTTCATTATAATAATTTGATTAGATGAACTTAATTATCTTGAACTTAGTCTAAAACCTTTGCAAATATGTCTTGTAGATCAAATGGCCAACGCTCATGTCAATATGAACTTCAACGCGTTCCTAGAGAAAACCAAGCTGAAAGATGACGGCAGCAACTATACGGACTGGGTCCGGAACCTGAGGATCATCCTCATAGCTGCCAGGAAACAATATGTCCTAGAAGGACCGCTAGGTGACGCTCCCGTCCCAGAGAACCAAGACGTTATGAACGCTTGGCAATCTCGCACTGATGATTACTCCCTGGTTCAGTGCGGCATGCTTTACAGCTTAGAACCGGGGCTCCAAAAGCGTTTTGAGCAACACGGAGCATATGAGATGTTCGAGGAGCTGAAACTAGTTTTCCAAGCTCATGCCCGGGTCGAGAGATATGATGTCTCCGACAAGTTCTATAGTTGTAAGATGGAGGAAAACAGTTCTGTCAGTGAGCACATACTCAAAATGTCTGGGTTGCACAACCGTATGACCCAGCTGAACATTAACCTCCCAGATGAGGCGGTCACTGACAGAATCCTTCAGTCGCTCCCACCAAGCTACAAGAGCTTTGTGATGAACTACAATATGCAGGGGGTGGTGAAGACCATTCCTGAAGTATTTTCAATGCTGAAGTCAGCAGAGGTTGAAATCAAGAAAGAACATCAATTGTTGATGGTCAATAAGACCACTAAGTTCAAGAAGGGAAAGGGCAAGAAGAACTTCAAGAAGGACGGCAAGGATGTTGCCGCGCCCGGTAAGCCAGTTACCGGGAAGAATTCAAAGAATGGACCCAAGCCTGAGACTGAGTGCTTTTATTGCAAGGGGAAGGGTCACTGGAAGCGGAACTGCCCCAAATACTTAGCGGATAAGAAGGCCGGCAACACCAAAGGTATATTTGATATACATGTAATTCATGTGTACCTTACCAGTGCTCGTAGTAACTCCTGGGTATTTGATACCGGTGTCGTTGCTCATATTTGTAACTCATAGCAGGAGCTGCGGAATAAACGGAGACTGGCGAAGGACGAGGTGACAATGCGCGTCGGGAATGGTTCCAGAATCGATGTGATCGCCGTCGGCAGGCTGCCTCTACATTTACCTACGGGATTAGTTTTGAACCTTAATAATTGTTATTTAGTGCCAAGTTTGAGCATGAACATTGTATCAGGATCTCGTTTAATACGAGATGGCTACTCATTTAAATCCAAGAATAATGGTTGTTCTATTTATATGAGGGATATGTTTTATGGTCATGCTCCGATGGTCAATGGTTTATTCTTAATGAATCTCGAGCGTAATATTACACACATTCATAGTGTGAATGCCAAAAGATGTAAAGTTGATAACGATAGTCCCACATACTTGTGGCACTGCCGCCTTGGTCACATTGGTGTCAAGCGCATGAAGAAGCTCCATGCTGATGGACTTTTAGAGTCTCTCGATTATGAATCATTTGACACATGCGAACCATGCCTCATGGGCAAATGACCAAGACTCCGTTCTCCGGAACAATGGAGCGAGCAACCAACTTGTTGGAAATCATACATACCGATGTGTGCGGTCCAATGAGCGTTGAGGCTCGCGGAGGATATCGTTATGTTCTCACTCTCACTGATGACTTGAGTAGATATGGGTATGTCTACTTAATGAAACACAAGTCTGAGACCTTTGAAAAGTTCAAGGAATTCCAGAATGAGGTAGAGAATCAACGTGACCGAAAGATAAAGTTCCTACGATCAGATCGTGGAGGAGAATACTTAATTGATGTATACCTTACCAGTACTCGTAGTAACTCCTGGGTATTTGATACCGGTGCCGTTGCTCATATTTGTAACTCACAGCAGGAGCTGCGGAATAAACGGAGACTGGAGAAGGACGAGGTGACGATGCGCGTCGGGAATGGTTCCAGAGTCGATGTGATCGCCGTCGGCACGCTGCCTCTACATTTACCTACGGGATTAGTTTTGAACCTTAATAATTGTTATTTAGTGCCAAGTTTGAGCATGAACATTGTATCAAGATCTCGTTTAATACGAGATGGCTACTCATTTAAATCCGAGAATAATGGTTGTTCTATTTATATGAGAGATATGTTTTATGGTCATGCTCCGATGGTCAATGGTTTATTCTTAATGAATCTCGAGCGTAATATTACACATATTCATAGTGTGAATGCCAAAAGATGTAAAGTTGATAACGATAGTCCCACATACTTGTGGCACTGCCGCCTTGGTCACATTGGTGTCAAGCGCACGAAGAAGCTCCATGCTGATGGACTTTTAGAGTCTCTCGATTATGAATCATTTGACCCATGCGAACCATGCCTCATGGGCAAAATGACCAAGACTCTGTTCTCCGAAACAATGGAGCGAGCAACCAACTTGTTGGAAATCATACATACCGATGTGTGCGGTCCAATTAGCGTTGACACTCGCGGAGGATATCGTTATGTTCTCACTCTCACTGATGACTTGAGTAGATATGGGTATGTCTACTTAATGAAACACAAGTCTGAGACCTTTGAAAAGTTCAAGGAATTCCAGAATGAGGTAGAGAATCAACGTGACTGAAAGATAAAGTTCCTACGATCAGATCGTGGAGGAGAATACTTAAGTCACAAATTTGGTACACACTTAAGGAAATGTGGAATCGTTTCACAACTCACCCGCCTGGAACACCTCAGTGTAACGGTGTGTCCGAACATCTAATCGCACTCTATTGGATATGGTGCGGTCTATGATGTCTCTTACCGATTTACCGCTATCATTTTGGGGATACGCTCTATAGACAGCTACATTCACTTTAAATAGGGCACCGTCTAAATCCGTTGAGACGACACCGAATGAATTATGGTTTGCGAAGAAACCTAAGCTGTCGTTTCTAAAAGTTTGGGGATGCGATGCTTATGTCAAGAAACTTCAACCTGAAAAGCTCGAACCCAAGTCGAAAAAATGCGTCTTCATAGGATACCCTAAGGAAACTGTTGGGTATACCTTCTACTTAAGATCCGAGGGCAAGATCTTTGTTGCCAAGAATGGATGCTTTCTGGAAAAAGAGTTTCTCTCGAAAGAAGTAAGTGGGAGGAAAGTAGAACTCGATGAAGTACTACCTCTCGAACGGGAAAGTGGTGCAGCGCAAGAAAATGTTCCTGTGATGCCTACACCAACTGAAGAGGAAAATAATGATGATGATCAAGGTACTTCGGATCAAGTTGCTACTGAACTTCGTAGGTCCACAAGGACACGTTCTGCACCAGAGTGGTACGGCAACCCTGTCCTGGAAATCATGTTGTTAGACAACGGTGAACCTTCGAACTATGAAGAAGCGATGGCGGGCCCAGATTCCAACAAATGGCTTGAAGCCATGAAATCCGAGATAGAATCCATGTATGAAAACAAAGTATGGACTTTGACAGACTTGCCCGATGATCGGCGAGCGATAGAAAACAAATGGATTTTTAAGAAGAAGACGGACGCAGATGGTAATTATACCATCTATAAAGCTCGACTTGTCACTAAGGGTTATCGAAAAGTTCAAGGTATTGACTACGACGAGACATTCTCTCCCGTAGCGAAGCTGAAGTCCGTCTGAATCATGTTAGAAATTGCCGCATACTATGATTATGAGATATGGCAGATGGACGTCGAAACGGCATTCCTTAACGGACATCTTAAGGAAGAGCTGTATATGATGCAGCCGGAAGGTTTTGTCGATCCTAAGAATGCTAACAAAGTATGCAAGCTCCAGCGATCCATTTATGGACTGGTGCAAGCATCTCGGAGTTGGAACATTCGCTTTGATGAGATGATCAAAGCGTTTGGGTTTATGCAGACTTATGGAGAAGCCTGCGTTTACAAGAAAGTGAGTGGGAGCTCTATAGCATTTCTCATATTATATGTAGATGACATACTCCTGATGGGAAATGATATAGAACTTCTGGACAGCATTAAGGCCTACTTGAATAAGTGTTTTTCAATGAAGGACCTTAGAGAAGCTGCTTATATATTAGGCATCAAGATCTATAGAGATAGATCGAGACGCCTCATAGGTCTTTCACAAAGCACATACCTTGATAAGATTTTGAAGAAGTTCAAAATGGATCAGTCCAAGAAGGGGTTCTTGCCTATGTTGCAAGGTGTGAGATTGAGCTCGGCTCAGTCCCCGACCACGGCAAAAGATAAAGAAGAGATGAGTGTCATCCCCTATGCTTCAGCCATAGGATCTATTATGTATGCCATGCTGTGTACGAGACCTGATGTAAACCTTGCCGTAAGTTTGGTAGCAAGGTACCAAAGTAATCCTGGCAAGGAACACTGGACAGCGGTCAAGAATATCTTGAAGTACCTCAAAAGGACAAAGGACATGTTTCTCGTTTATGGAGGTGGCGAAGAGCTCGTCGTAAAGGGTTACGTCGACGCTAGCTTCGACATAGATCTGGATGACTCTAAGTCACAAACCGGATAGGTGTATATGTTGAATGGTGGAGCAGTTAGCTGGTGCAGCTGCAAGCAGAGCGTCATGGAGGGATCTACATGTGAAGCGGAATACATGGCAGCCTCGGAGGCAGTGCATGAAGTAATTTGGGTGAAGGAGTTCATCACCGACCTAGGAGTCATACCCAATGCGTCGGGGCCGATCAAACTCTTCTGTGACAACACTGGAGCTATTGCCCTTGCCAAGGATCCCATGTTTCACAAGAAGAATAGGCACATCAAGCGTCGTTTCAACTCCATCCGTGAAAATGTTCAAGATGGAGATATAGATATTTGCAAAGTACATATGGATCTGAATGTCGCAGATCCGTTGACTAAACCTCTCTCGCGAGCAAAACATGATCAACACCAGAACTCTATGGGTGTTCGATTCATCACAATGTAACTAGATTATTGACTCTAGTGCAAGTGGGAGGCTATTGGAAATATGCCCTAGAGGCAATAATAAAAGTATTATTATATTTCCTTGTTCATGATAATTGTCTTTTATTCATGCTATAACTGTATTATCCAGAAATCGTAATTCACGTGTGAATACATAGACCACAATATGTCCCTAGTGAGCCTCTAGTTGACTAGCTCATTGATCAACAGATAGTCATGGTTTCCTGGCTATGGACATTGGATGTCGTTGATAACGGGATCACATCATTAGGAGAATGATGTGATGGACAAGACCCAATCCTAAGCATAGCACAAGATCGTGTAGTTCGTTTGCTAGAGCTTTTCCAATGTCAAGTATCTCTTCCTTAGACCATGAGATCGTGTAACTCCCGGATACTGTAGGAGAGCTTTGGGTGTATCAAACGTCACAACGTAACTGGGTGACTATAAAGGTGCACTACAGGTATCTCCGAAAGTGTCTGTTAGGTTGACACGGATCGAGACTGGGATTTGTCGCTCCGTATGACGGAGAGGTATCTCTGGGCCCACTCGGTAATGCATCATCATAATGAGCTCAAAGTGACCAAGTGGTTGGTCACGGGATCATGCATTACGGTACGAGTAAAGTGACTTGCCGGTAACGAGACTGAACAAGGTATTGGGATACCGACGATCGAGTCTCGGGCAAGTAACGTACCGATTGACAAAGGGAATTGTATATGGGGTTTGATCGAGTCCTCGACATCGTGGTTCAACCGATGAAATCATCGTGGAACATGTGGGAGCCAACATGGGTATCCAGATCCCGCTGTTGGTTATTGACCGGAGAGTCGTCTCGGTCATGTCTGCATGTCTCCCGAACCCGTAGGGTCTACACACTTAAGGTTCGGTGACGCTAGGGTTATTAGGAAGACTTGTATGTGATTACCGAATGTTGTTCGGAGTCCCGGATGAGATCCCGGACGTCACAAGGAGTTCCGGAATGGTCCGGAGGTGAAGTTTTATATATGGGAAGTTGTCATGCGGACACCGGAAAGTTTCGGGGGCTTATCGGTATTGTACCGGGGCCACCGGAGAGGTTCCGGGGGTCCACCGGGAGGGGCCACCCCTCTCGGAGGGCCACATGGGCCGCAAGGGGCAGGGACCCAGCCCCTGGAGGGCTGGGCGCGCCCCCCACCTTGGGCCCATGCGCCTAGGGTTGGGGGGGAAACCCTAAAGGGGGCGCCCCCCTTGCTTGGGGGGCAAGTCCCCCCTCCCTGGCCGCCGCCCCCCCTCTAGATCCCATCTAGAGGGGTCGGCCCCCCTTGCCCCTATAAATAAAGGGGTGAGGGGAGGGCTGCTACACACATCCAAAGGCGCAGCCCCTCCCCTCCCCAACACCTCTCCTCCTCCGTTACGTGCTTGGCGAAGCTCTGTCGAAGTACTGCTGCACCAACACCACCACGCCGTCGTGCTGCCGTTGGAGCAATCTTCCTCAACCTCTCCTTCCTCCTTGCTGTATCAAGACGGAGGAGACGTCGTCCATTCGTACGTGTGTTGAACGCGGAGGTGTTGTCCGTTCAGCACTTGGTCATCGGTGATCTGAATCACGGCGAGTACGACTCCATCATCACCCTTCCCTTGAATGCTTCTGCGCGCAATCTACAAGTGGTATGTAGATGTAAACTCACTCCCTTGACTCGTTGCTTAGATGAACTCATAGATGGATCTTGGTGAAACCGTAGAAAAAATTTTAATTTTCTGCAACGTTCCCCAACACAGTTGTCATAGCAACTGGAACTGGTCGAACAAATCCTTGTCTTCACAACACACTGGTTCTATCTCTTACTCTCCTTACTTACAGTTTGTCTTTGTGAAGTCATTGCCTGATTGCTATGCCTGTTTGACTTCACTGTGTGACTACTTGTTCTGAATGGCTTCATACTATCTTCCATCCTGATCCAACTACCTAGCTGCTATCAGTCATCATGCTTTAGTTTCATACTTGTCTGACTATGGCTTGTCTAGTGTAGTTCATCTTCCGCTGCATGTTTATAGGTCATGTTTTCGTGTTTGTCTTCAAAACTTTCATGTTTTGAAGACTTTCATAAAAATCACCTATTCACCCCCCCCCCTCTAGTCGATAACTAGCACTTTCAGGTCTGGCACAGACACGTTCTCCTCGAGAACAATTTCTTGATTGGTGGGGGTGTGACAACATGCTCTTCTTCTTCATGGGGTTCTTTATTTTCATCGGCTGATGCAGCCGGTATGTCTTCAGCAGCCTTGGCTTCAGACTCAGAGACATTCACAGTAGGAGTGGCTTCAGGAAACACTTGATGTGTTACTGAGTTGGGTTGCACTTCTCCTGCTGGGACGCTCGACAAAGCAACTTGTGGCTTTGGTCCTTTGCGAAGCCTACGGAATGCAGGCATCGCTCTTGGAGTGGGAGTTGGATGAACCACATAGTCGTCATCATCAAGAACCGGATTGGTGACTTGAGGTGGGGGAGTACTTGGTGAACTTTGACTTGGAGATTCTGGTTGGGGACGATCAGCCCACGATGCATCCTGAGCAATTGGCGTCAAGGGACGACCAATGCTGATGATTTTGCTATTCGTGAGAATAGACGATGATACCTTTTGGTGCTCGATCTGAGGAAGAACTACATCATCTTCTACATTGTCTTGGGGACCAATGTCTTCAGCTGCGGTGGGGTCAAAACCTGGAACTTCTTCAGCTTCAGGAGCCTCTGTGAAAGCAGGCTTGTGAACAACTAGCTGACGCTCTTGGTGGGGGGATGCAGGATGAGCAACTGAGAGGGGCTCGACAAGAAGGGGCTCCGAAGGAGTATCCCGATTCTTCTTTGAATACTTTGTCTTCCGCTTCTTGGTCAGTGGAGTATTCAGAGACATTCTTGTTCTTGCGTTTCCTGGCCTCTGTCACGCCCAATATGCGATACTATCCTAAAGAGACTCGAAGGTCCCACCAAGGATAGAACCGCATATCGATACGCTTTTGCAAGCTGGATATCATTACATCAACATTACATAATAGATGGGGATACATACGAAAGGCATATAATGCCACACGAATACAACATCATCATACATAAGAGCAACATCCGTCTACGGATGAAACACAAACAGAAACTCAAACGACATCCACCCTACTAGCCCAGGCTGCCGACCTGGAACCTATCCCCTGATCGAAGAAGAAGCAAAAGAAGAACTCCAAAACAAGCAAACATCGCTCTCGCGTCATGATCATCGCAAAACTGTACCTGCAACTGTTGTTGTAGTAAACTGTGAGCCACGAGGACTCAGCAATCCCATTACCATGGGTATCAAGACTAGCAAAGCTTAATGGGAAATGAAGGGGTAAAATGGTGAGGTTGCAGCAGTGACTAAGCATATATGGTGGCTAACATACGCAAATGAGAGCGAGAAGAGAAGCAAACGGAACGGTCATTGAGGGAGTCCTGGACTAGGGGGTGTCCGGATAGCCGAACTATCATCATCGGCCGGACTCCAAGACTATGAAGATACAAGATTGAAGACTTCGTCCCATGTCCGGATGGGACTTTCCTTGGCGTGGAGGGCAAGCTTGGCGATACGGATATGTAGATCTCCTACCATTGTAACCGACTCTGTGTAACCCTAGCCCTCTCCGGTGTCTATATAAACCGGAGGGTTTTAGTCCGTAGGACGAACAACCATTACAACAATCATACCATAGGCTAGCTTCTAGGGTTTAGCCTCCTTGATCTCGTGGTAGATCCACTCTTGTACTACCCATATCATCAATATCAATCAAGCAGGAGTAGGGTTTTACCTCCATCGATAGGGCCCGAACCTGGGTAAAAACATCGTGTCCCTTGTCTCCTGTTACCATCCGCCTAGACGCACAGTTCGGGACCCCCTACCCGAGATCCGCCGATTTTGACACCGACATTGGTGCTTTCACTGAGAGTTCCTCTGTGTCATCACCGATAGGCTTGATGGCTTCTTCAATCAACAACAACGCAGTCCAGGGTGAGACTTTTCTCCCCGGACGGATCTTCGTGTTCGGCGGCTTCGCACTGCGGGCTAATTCACTTGGCCATCTGGAGCAGATCGAAAGCTATGCCCCTGGCCATCAGGTCAGATTTGGAAGCCTAAACTTCACGGCTGACATCTGCAGAGACTTGATCTTCGACGGATTCGAGCCACAGCCGAGCGCGCCGCACTGTCACGATGGGCATGATTTAGCTCTGCCGCCGGACGGTACCCTGGAGGCCGCACACGAGTCCGCTCTGACCCATAGTTCGGAGCTGACCGCGCAGATCGAGGACAGGTGGCTGGACACCACCTCGTGGGCTGCAACTTCTACGGTGATGGAGCCAAACACTGACCTTGTCCCTTGTAAAGCTCGTGACTCCGAGGTGCCGGACTCCTTGCCGGACTCCGAACCTGCTGCGCCCCTGCCAATCGAATCCGATTGGGCGCCGATCATGGAGTTCACCGCTGCGGACATCTTTCAGCACTCACCCTTTGGCGACATCCCGAATTCGCTATCTCTCGTTATCAGGAGAGCCCTGGCCGGACTGCGGTCAAGATGGTTGGGATGCGGATGACGAAGAAATTCAAAGCCCACCCATCACCCACTTTGTAGCCACTGTCGACGATCTAACTGACATGCTAGACTACGACTCCGAAGACATCGACGGTATGGATGACGATGTCGGAGACGACCAAGAACCAGCACCTACGGGGCACTGGAAGACCACCTCGTCATACGACATATACATGGTGGACATCCCAAAGGATGGGAACAGCGAAGAAATAGTGGAGGCAGATTCCTCTAAGAAACAGCCCAAGCGCCGACGTCAGCGGCGCCGCTCTTAATCTCGCCACAGTAAGAATGGAGATTCCGGCACTGGAGATAACAACACCCCAGAGAGTGCCGAAGACAACCCCCTCTAGCAAGATTCAGCACAGGAGGACGGAGAAGCCAGCCCTCGAGAGAGAGCGGCAGACGAGGAGATAGAGGATGACAATTACATGCCTCCCTCCGGAGACAAGGCAAGCCTCAACGACGACGAATTTGTCGTGCCCGAGGATCCCGTCGAACAAGAGCGTTTTAAACGCAGGCAAATGGCCATGGCGAACAGCCTAAAGAAAAGGCAGCAACAGCTTCGAGCTGATCAAGACCTGCTAGCCGACAGATGGACCGAGGTCCTCGCGGCCGAAGAGTATGAACTCGAACGCCCCTCCAAAAGCTACCCAAAATGCAAGTTGCTCCCCCAACTAGAGGAGGAAGCATACAAACCTTCATCACCAGCGCACAATACGGCAGACCGACCACCTCGTGGCCGCAACAGAGAGGCATCTAGGCCCTCCACCAGAACCGTACCCCGGCACCGCTCGAAAAGCGCGAAGCCATGGGGGAATGCGCCGGACTTGAGAGACGTACTGGAGCATAAGGCAATACAATCAAGATCTATCTATGGATCACATGGGCGCCCCACGATCCACGACGACTACCGTCGCACAGGATACAGCAACTCCGGCCGGGCCGAACACAGCAGACAAAGCTCTCTTGAGCTACGTCGGGATATTGCCCAGTATAGAGGCGCCGCACACCCACTATGCTTCACAGATGAAGTAATGGATCATCAAATCCCTGAAGGGTTTAAACCCGTAACCATCGAATCCTACGATGGCACAACAGACCCCGCGGTTTGGATCGAAGATTATCTCCTTCATATCCATATGGCCCGCGGTGACGATCTCCACGCCATCAAGTATCTCCCACTCAAGCTTAAAGGACCAGCTCGGCATTGGCTTAACAGCTTGCCAGCAGAGTCAATTGGGTGTTGGGAGTACCTGGAAGCCGCATTCCTCGACAATTTCCAGGGCACATATGTGCGACCACCAGACGCCGATGACCTAAGACACATAATTCAGCAGCCAGACGAATCGGCCAGACAGTTCTAGACACGGTTGTTAACAAAGAAAAATCAAATCGTCGACTGTCCGGATGCAGAGGCCCTCGCAGCCTTCAAACATACCATCCGCGATGAGTGGCTGGCCCGGCACCTCGGATAGGAAAAGCTGAAATCCATGGCAGCCCTCACATCACTCATGACCGCTTCTGTGCGGGGGAGGACAGCTGGCTAGCCCGCAGTAACAACCTCAGCAAAAATTCTGGCAGTCCGGACAAGAAGGACCACAGTGGAAGGTCGCGTCGTAACAAAAACAAACGCCGCGTTAACGGCGATAGCACTGAGGATATGGCAGTCAACGCCGGATTCAGAGGCTCTAAACCCAGTCAGCGGAAAAAGCCATTTAAAAGAACTACTCCGGGTCCGTCCAATTTGGACCGAATACTCGACCGCTCTTGCCAGATACATGGCACCCCCGAAAAGCCAGCTAACCACACCAACAGGGATTGTTGGGTATTCAAGCAGGCAGGCAAGTTAATTGCCGAAAACAGTGACAAGGGGCTGCATAGCGATGACGAGGAAGAGACCCGGCCGCCGAACAATAGAGGACAGAAGGGTTTCCCCCCACAAGTGCGGACGGTAAACATGATATACGCAACCCACATACCCAAGAGGGAGCGGAAGCGTGCACTTAGGGACGTATATGCGATGGAGCCAGTCGCCCCGAAGTTCAATCCATGGTCCTCTTGCCCGATCACTTTCGATTGAAGGGACCACCCCACCAGTATCTACCATGGCGGATTCACCGCATTGATTTTAGACCCAATTGTTGATGGATTTCACCTCACTAGAGTCCTGATGGACGGCGGCAGCAGCCTGAACCTACTTTATCAGGATACAGTGCGCAAGATGGGCATAGACCCCTCAAGGATTAAACCTACAAAGATGACCTTCAAAGGCGTCATACCAGGTGTTGAGGCCAATTGTACAGGCTCAGTCACACTGGAAGTGGTCTTCGGATCCCCGGATAATTTCTGAAGCGAGGAGTTAATCTTCGACATAGTCCTGTTCCGCAGTGGCTATCACACTCTGCTCGGACGAACCGCATTTGCAAAGTTCAACGCGGTGCCGCATTATGCATACCTTAAGCTCAAGATGCCAGGCCCTCGTGGAGTCATCACGGTCAACGGAAACACTGAACGCTCCCTTCGAACGGAGGAACACACAGCGGCTCTCGCAGCAGAAGTACAGAGCAGCCTCTTAAGGCAATTTTCGAGTCCAGCCGTTAAACGACTGGACATGGCCAAACGCGCCCGGAGTAACATACATCAATACCACCTGGCACGTTTCGAGCACGCGTAGCAATGCGGCCCCAACCCCAGCCCTTGCATGATTGCAAGACTAGCCCTGCGCGTACATCATTACGCTCTGGAGATACCATGGGCATAGGGGGAGGGGCACGACCACGACAGGCCCAGAGTGCGGCTCAACCACACCAGGGGTCCCAAGTGTGTCACTCTTTTTCTTTTCCTTTTTTTTATTTATCCACAGGACTCAGTTCACCAGAGACCCTGTCCGGCGGCGAATCTGCCGAACTCACGATGCAACAGCCAGGGAAGG